>JARFIW010000089.1:8507500-9845000 GCA_036346225.1 Platerodrilus igneus
ATTTTTTTAAACTAATTTGGCGGATTATAAAGTAGAAGTGTTGATGTTACTTTAGAAAATCGATTGCAAATTCAGTAGAAGTATGATTTCATTGGCAACCAATCTTAAAGCCAACATTGACTGCTGTAAATTGAATTTTAATTAATCAAATAGAGCATATATTATTGTTTTAACCATTTATGTGGACGAATAGTGATTGTCCTATTTCAGTTCTGTATTACAATCTAAATGTATGTTACAAACCATGCCGCCAGTAAAAGCACTCTTTACAAGATTTTGAATATTAATATATTCCTTAAAATTTTATCAATAACTATCAATGACTTCAAAAATCGTAGACACCACACCACACCATCTGACATTTGACTTAAACATCCAGCTCCCATTTTCACTCATCACCACCTCATTTAAGATTTGCACGATGATATCATGTTACATTCACAGTCCATTATAATCAAACAGAACAGTCACTCCACCCCATTACTCGGCTCACATACCAAAAATAGTTCTAAACTTTTATTACAAACACTTTACAGTTTAAATTTCAGAACATTTTAAACACACCTTATTTTCAACTCCATTATATCGGCCATATTACCTTATTAACATTTATTCTTCAACAACACCGCACAGCCTGATTTGTTCCGCACATATTTCCAGACAGAAGACGTCATTTTTGTGCCAGCGATCGATTTTCCATTTGGCAAACGCCGAGCGCAGCAGACCTCAGCCGCAGTTATCTTCATTTAAACGAACGAACGTTTTCAGTCAACCACCGTCGATACCCACACGGTCAGCCGAACGCCGCGCAACCATCGCCAGCAGCGGACCGACGCATTATGTTGCTGGCATGTAGCCATTTCACGCATACCACCGTGCTGCCAACAGCCAGCTGGCGGAGCGAGCCGCTACGATGCCGTCGCGTCGCCGTAGTTCATTTTCCGCATTGCCACAGCAGCATGCGACGCCAACCACGCCTGACGGCAGCCGCCCGACGAGTCCGCATTCCACGTTTTAGATTTTTAGCACCGCAAACAAACGTTTGCAGATACCATTTTAGTAAAACCGCACAAGAGCACTTCAGCGACCACTAACGTTTTCAGCACCGCTGGATATGCAAACCGAAGGTTTCGAACAGACGAACGAGCCGAACCAAATGACGTCATTTGAGCCATCCACGCAGCTCGTCCACACAATCGACCACGCGCATCGTTTGTCGATGCGCGAATGCCGAGAAGACATCGAAACGTCTTCAGCGCCAGCGATCGCACACAAAACCAGAGCAGTACATAACCTGTACAGACCATGTAAACCATGTTACTATAACATATTTCAACATCACTTAATTATTTTCAACGAACACGCGCAGCGCATAATTAACCACACCACCACGATCGCCAATTGCACAGGCACGCCGTAACCACACATGACACGCCGTATATCACGCATCGCGTCATCGCCACCCAGACCGCCAGAACAGCAGACCCTTTCATCACATCAGCACTTTACACCGCACTTCCGTATCATACCAGCGGTACCGATCAGCCACGTACGACAGATTCGATGCCCAGATGAGTCATCCCGATCGTACAGCCGGTCAATCATCCACATTGGCCCCGATTCAACACATTTTCAACACGATCTGACTTTAAACCGAATGTCGATCAACATCCGAGCGCAGCAACCATGCATGACACTTTCGCGCACCGTTACTGCCGTTGTCGCCCAGGCAGCATTCGCCCACACTTAAGCATCGCGCACTTTGTCGAATCACCCGTTTATGCCTCACAGTTTTAAACACATCCTGACGACCACTGATTGTCACCACTCACGCACCACGCCCAACGATCTTTTCGACGCATCATTGTTAAACAAAACACAGGTCGTACTGGCAAACAGCCACCGGTCATGAACAGCATACACACTGTTCACATTTTTAGTCCACGAACGCATTTCAACACATCAACCGCTTAGCTTCCATTTCGTCACTCACGAGCCAGCACGAACCCCACTTTCATTGAGCAATGTCGCACGCACGCGTGGAAGCACCCCTTTGATAGCAGAGATCCCTGTTACCAAGATCGCCGCCACAGACAGCACTTTAACACCCCACCACCTCTGACAGCAGTTACACATTTACGCGTCATTAACACAATATTTGTTCAGCATCAACCTTTTGAGTCCGTAAACAGATTTAAAGTTCACACGTTACAGCATTTAAAGACATTTCACCATCTTTGTTTAACTTTTGTGCCAACCGCATTTGTCTTCGCCCGAGAACCCCGAACACGTGAGATAACACGTATACTTCGTCAACCAGAAGATTTGAAGCGAGAAGAACCTCTGAATCTCAAACAACAACCATCATATCACGCCACGTCGTCAGAATGATGGCTCATTCCTCGAAACCACTTGACTGCGTATCACCCGACACACGCAGCAGCGATACCATCCAACAGCACTGATGCGTGACCGCCGATGCGATGCCCACGCCCCTGCATCCTCGACCACGCATCTGCAGCGCACGCACGTCGCGCGCCCGTCTCTTCGCGAGCCTCGTTAACAGCCTTTACAAAGCATACATTATAAACACGTTCCCGACAGTCACCCGAAACACATGATCATTTAAACCACTTACACACACAGAAGACAGTCCTTTCTTTACAGTGAGTGGCTTACATTATTCGCAGCTGTAACGACCTGTCTTCATCTCCTTTCAATCACCCTGACAGAGATCGTCCAGCTCGAATCGTACCGAGTTTGCCTCATTTGCCTGATGCCGACACAGATCCATTCGTGTACAGCTGACACCCATCGCAGCTTCCACCATATCCGCATACGTTGCTGATCGATGATTGAGGAAACCTTTTTCTCCACAATGCGTAGCGACCGTCCACTTGAACACATGGCGGCAAGACCGGAATGATCCGAAAGCAGGCAACATAACGTTTGCACGAAGAGCGAAACCCGCATAGTTCTGTCTTCAGTTCCGTCATTTGATAAACACGTTTTAGAATAACCGTGCATACGGATCATCCTTTTCGCAAGAACGCCCATAACCAAAGAGTCTTCACACGCAGCAACCGGTCAGCCAAACATGTCGTCACACAAACAATCTCATTCTTCCTCATTCCATCAAGACATCCATTCAGACATCGCGTTGTCGCAGCAGCCATGTGTCCACCGCCAGCATCCATTTCCTCACCAGTTGTTTCCTTCCACCGCAGCGCGTACACGGTTTGCGTAACGACAGAGATCATCACGCGCGTTCACGCCTGACGACGGCGTATCATCTCAGTCCGAAATTTCTTTGAATCAGCAGATGTGTAAAATACATCACCTGTTCGACTTTTTAAGATTTTATCTATCTCCTCTTCATCTCCACAGGTAACAGTTGCCCAGCCGAGTTCACTTTCGTTCTCCTCCGTGACAACCACAGCTCACCTCATTCAACACACCGCATGCAGGTCATGCCAAACAGTTGTCCGACACCATTCACGGCAGTGGCACCGACATTGGCTAGCATTAACATCATCTTCCAACAATAAACAGTTCACCAGACACTTAGCACCGACAGTCAATCGCATCAGCAGTCGCCAACGTCAGCCAGCACGCAATGCCTTAACCATCGATCAACCTCACCCAGACTTGTTGCCACCAGTCAGCAACCACTGCATTGCCGTTAACCGTCATCACGCAGTTTTATCGCGTCAACCACACATCTCTTCGTATTCGCCATAGCAAAGCTGGTTTGCAGCCAACACACCATCCAGCAACAGCGCAAATCTGTCATCCACGTCACAGAAAGAACACCGTTCTGTTCCAGCCTCAACATCTCCGTCTCACCAGGCGAACATGATTTGAAACATCCTTTGCTTCGACCGACCTCGCACCAGCTTTGAGCTTCGCCCAGCTGCGTTGAGTCAGCACCGACAATTTTTAGACAAACATCCGTCACCAGACAGCCAACCACATCCAACGTCAATGTTCACCAGTCATCGCCCCCAACTCAACGTTAACACGCCAACAGACAGCAGTCACCGTCATTTCAACACCGAACACGCGAGCCCCATGTCCTGCCACGAACGCCGAGCCTCGTTCCGCAGTCGCAGACAGCTCATGCGACGATCAGCATCGTCAGACGGTCAAGTCACACATGACATATGACGACACAGCGACAGCGGCACCACCACGATCACGACACATCACATGACAGAGCGACGAACCGCGACCACACACGGCACGACGCACGACATGCGACTTGCAGCACGAGTTTTCATTGCACAGCACACCGCACGAGTCCATTAAAACAGTGACTCCAGTTGATAGTTAGTGCCAGCGCCCGGCGCGACCCAACCTATTAAATTTTCCTTTATCTAACCTAGGTCCACACTTGTTTTTTAATGGAAAACTCATTAAAATGCAATTAGTGTTAATGGGTTTTAATGAGAAAACTCATTAAAAGCAATTAGGTCATATGGTCATGCGGTCATATGGTCATGGTCATGTGGTCATATGGTCATGTGGTCATATGGTCATGTCATATGGTCATGTGGTCATGTGGTCATGGTCATGTGGTCATATGGTCATGTGGTCATGTGGTCATATGGTCATGTGGTCATGTGGTCATATCATGGTCATGTGGCAGCATTAAATATATAACATCCTATATATCCGGATATATGTCGATGCGCATCCCTCGTTGACCTAGGTCGGATAACAAACAGTTCCTAAACCAGAGAATGTAATATCACATATTCGACTACGGTAATATACGCCCCACTCTGTAGAACACGTAAGAGAACAATTTTTTCGTATTCAATTTAGTATTCGGTAGCTAGAACGGTAAACATGAGCGTCTCCAAGGTGATTAACGTTTCAACTTCTTGGGAATAAAGTGAAACCGACAAATGAGCGATTTGGATTATGGCTGTTGACAGAAAATATGTGCAACAATAATCTGGTGACAGATATTGGTAATATTTGTTATGTCGAAGGCGAAAAGATGCTGACTGGTGGACTACACACACCAATTACAGAACCATTTTGTGACAATATAATGTTGGTTAAAATTTGCGACCTTTCTGACACCGAACAAGCATCTGCAAACAAAAGGATGTTTATCCTAAAAAGAAATTTGTGGCATTTAACAGCTATCTACGAAGAAAGTTCAACCGATTTGTTTCCGCTAGGCATGGTGTTAAAGCTAAGCCTGTTTTCTGGAAAGCACTAACAAGATGGGCCAGAGAGTAAAAGAAATTATCGGAAAAGAAGACCTCGAATGCATTAATAAAAATTCCAAAATCCTATATGTGTTCCATACAAAGTGGAACTAGCAGATGTTAAGTTGGAAACTTTATTGGAGGAACTACCAGATATATTAGACGAAGTCGAAAAGATTATTTCTATCTTTTTGACATGGATGTAACCCAAGATTTTGCAGGCATATTTAGCAAGATGGAGATGTGTAATTATTTAACTACAAACCATAACTTTTGCTATAAGGGCGAATACGAAGAAAAGTGTAATATTATAGTTGACAACGATAAAACTGTGGATTGATTGTTTAACATGGCTAACAACCAATGCAAGAATTAAGATTTACAACAAATTTGTGTGTGCCAGATAACAAGTCCTGGTGTTAATAAACAACTTGGCAATCATATACTAGATTTTTTACGTTGTCCAGATGTACGTTTAAGGGAAACATTTGCGTCTACTTTGGCCAAAGAACATGGTATTACGCGATTGGAAGCGACAATATACAACTGTGCAATTGGAAGCTATGTCAGTGCGGAACGGGTGTATAAACCCTTAAAAGACTGTTTAACCTTATTGGAAGATAGTGTTATACTTCCTAAAGGCGCCAATGTACTCGGTACCACTTACCAAAATGTGGAGTAAGCTATCGGACAAGCTACAAAATAGCTGCTGTTTAGTGTATATAATAACCTGCTACAGTACGTGTATTGGGGAATGGCAATACAAAGAAATTGACGGGCTTGCAAATTAAGTTGTCCAAAAAACCAAAAGAAAGGGAAAAATTGATAAAGTATGTGCTGGCTTTAGTTTTAACTATTTACCTGTAAATTATTTGGAGATAGTAGAGGACAAGACAGCCAAGATAAAATAAAAATCTTACACAAGTGCTACATTAAAGCAGGTAGTACATATTTTACACAATCTGCAACACCATATTCTACAATTCCAAAAGAAATAGTCATTTCGGAATTGGGATTGATAGATACCCAACATTCGTCCAGAGGTTGTACGACAACGCGTAAATATTGGTAGTAAACTCTATCCGTTTACGCTAAAGGAAATTGCCCCATTATGTATACCATACGCTGTAAGTGGAAGGAAAAGACAACTGAATTAGAGGAAATGGATGCAAAAGGCGAAAATTGACTACATGGAAAACACTGCGACAATACGCGAACAATACAAAGATGTGTTAGACAAAGAACATCTTATTAGAGAAAATGAGGAAGAATTAAAAGATTATTTTATGTGCCGATGGACTGACTTAGATACATCTGGGTTGTACAAGTTGTATGCATTTGCGGTTAGTAAGAAAGACTCTTTAGTTATGTATGTTCTTGCAGAAAAGGATGGTACTAAATCCGTATACTTTTTAAAAGGTTATTCTAAAACGTATTTATCAAAATGGCAGATAACAAAGACGAACTAAGGAATGCGGGTTTCGTAACCTTATGTACACCACACGCAAAGGGGTCCGTTAAACATTGTATATTTACCTAGTAAAGAACCTTTCGGATCATTTAAAACCGAGGGTCTTACAACCTATAACAACCATATATTCCCAAAAGTGGTGGATATGCAACTACACAACGGTGTGGGAGAAAAAGGATTTCCTCCAATACCGACAAGAAGAAGTCGATCAAGCTAACAAGATACGTATGCAGGATATAGTGGGAAAGCTGCGATTAAAAGATTGTCACAAGCTGCAAGAATTACACGAAGGAATGGATCTGGTTGTCGGCGGAATCAAAGACTTTAAATATAGAGGCAAACTTCGGTACATTTTACGATTCGAAAACCTAGACGGTCTTTATGTATCAAACTATTGGTTAGAAAAGGAGATAGAGACTTGGGTATCGATTTAAATTTTAAGCGAATAAAATTAGATAAAATTAAAGCCACTGCAAACAAACATAAAGAAAGGACTGTCTTCTGTGTATAACTTTGTATTAAAATTAAGTTTAAATGACCCATGCTTGGTATTAAATATTTTTAAATTTGTTATGTATAATGTCAGAATAAACATTTTATAATAGTATATAACATTGTTCTTTATTTTACACACCCGATAACGTTGTTTACCGTTCGAATAACTACACAATAATAAATTTTAAAATATTTTGGATATTCTTTTATTATGAGGAAAATTATTAATCGTAGTAGGGATAAAAATTAATTTTCAGGTAAACAACGCAACACACTTTTAATGCAAAATTGTTAGCTTTGCTTATTTATTTGCATAGACAATTTTTAGTCACACACCTGTAATTTAAAACTTGAGGTAATTGCTTGCCTTTTGTCTTTTAGTAAGATTTAAAACAAACCTTGTACATCATACCAACGTATTCTATATAATTGCCTACGATATGCCAATCTCTACATTGTCAAATATTAAAAGATTGCTTGAACGTCGTGCACTTGTGTGACCTTTAATTCATGACCCGTATATGAGTAGTATATATTAACATTTAAAAAGAACGCAGACGCCGACGACGTCGAATCTCTGCGTTATTCGAATTATTAATAAAAACCATAAACAGTGCAAGCCGTGAGTTTCTTTATTTCTTGATAATCTTTGAGAAGTTTTTATAAAGCATTTTGTTACAGTACGTTTTACTGGAAAAATAAACAGCTCACAAATTGCAGTGCTACTAGAAAATAGTTGATGATACAGCAATAGAAATGTCTTTTACAAATTTATACGATTAAACATCTAAAATATACGGATTTATTTATTTTTTAATAATTGCTTATGGTTAAAAAACGTCATCGCGCAATCGCTACAAATTAATATACCATAAATATTATATATGTCGAGCGGTTTTATTTTACAGTAATCTTTGACTCCTATAATATTTAACAGCTATTTTTAACCCATGCAAAAGAAGTTATTTTCTTAAATTCAGTATATACATCTATTCCTATAAGAATCTCAATTTTTTCAGCAAAAATACACTATTCTAAACCATTTTATATATATATATATATATATATATATATATATATATATATATATATATATATATATATATATATATATATATATATATATATATATATATATATATATATATATATATATATATATATATATATATATATATATATATATATATATATATATATATATATATATATATATATATATATATATATATATATATATATATATATATATATATATATATATATATATATATATATATATATATATATATATATATATATATATATATATATATATATATATATATATATATATATATATATATATATATATATATATATATATATATATATATATATATATATATATATATATATATATATATATATATATATATATATATATATATATATATATATATATATATATATATATATATATATATATATATATATATATATATATATATATATATATATATATATATATATATATATATATATATATATATATATATATATATATATATATATATATATATATATATATATATATATATATATATATATATATATATATATATATATATATATATATATATATATATATATATATATATATATATATATATATATATATATATATATATATATATATATATATATATATATATATATATATATATATATATATATATATATATATATATATATATATATATATATATATATATATATATATATATATATATATATATATATATATATATATATATATATATATATATATATATATATATATATATATATATATATATATATATATATATATATATATATATATATATATATATATATATATATATATATATATATATATATATATATATATATATATATATATATATATATATATATATATATATATATATATATATATATATATATATATATATATATATATATATATATATATATATATATATATATATATATATATATATATATATATATATATATATATATATATATATATATATATATATATATATATATATATATATATATATATATATATATATATATATATATATATATATATATATATATATATATATATATATATATATATATATATATATATATATATATATATATATATATATATATATATATATATATATATATATATATATATATATATATATATATATATATATATATATATATATATATATATATATATATATATATATATATATATATATATATATATATATATATATATATATATATATATATATATATATATATATATATATATATATATATATATATATATATATATATATATATATATATATATATATATATATATATATATATATATATATATATATATATATATATATATATATATATATATATATATATATATATATATATATATATATATATATATATATATATATATATATATATATATATATATATATATATATATATATATATATATATATATATATATATATATATATATATATATATATATATATATATATATATATATATATATATATATATATATATATATATATATATATATATATATATATATATATATATATATATATATATATATATATATATATATATATATATATATATATATATATATATATATATATATATATATATATATATATATATATATATATATATATATATATATATATATATATATATATATATATATATATATATATATATATATATATATATATATATATATATATATATATATATATATATATATATATATATATATATATATATATATATATATATATATATATATATATATATATATATATATATATATATATATATATATATATATATATATATATATATATATATATATATATATATATATATATATATATATATATATATATATATATATATATATATATATATATATATATATATATATATATATATATATATATATATATATATATATATATATATATATATATATATATATATATATATATATATATATATATATATATATATATATATATATATATATATATATATATATATATATATATATATATATATATATATATATATATATATATATATATATATATATATATATATATATATATATATATATATATATATATATATATATATATATATATATATATATATATATATATATATATATATATATATATATATATATATATATATATATATATATATATATATATATATATATATATATATATATATATATATATATATATATATATATATATATATATATATATATATATATATATATATATATATATATATATATATATATATATATATATATATATATATATATATATATATATATATATATATATATATATATATATATATATATATATATATATATATATATATATATATATATATATATATATATATATATATATATATATATATATATATATATATATATATATATATATATATATATATATATATATATATATATATATATATATATATATATATATATATATATATATATATATATATATATATATATATATATATATATATATATATATATATATATATATATATATATATATATATATATATATATATATATATATATATATATATATATATATATATATATATATATATATATATATATATATATATATATATATATATATATATATATATATATATATATATATATATATATATATATATATATATATATATATATATATATATATATATATATATATATATATATATATATATATATATATATATATATATATATATATATATATATATATATATATATATATATATATATATATATATATATATATATATATATATATATATATATATATATATATATATGCATGGTATGTATTAAGCCAGTAAACGTTCAGCTCCGCCAGCTGTTAAAGGGTCTTGTACGAAACAACCACGAATTATGTGTAAAGTATGCGATTTGGAAATGGAAAAAACTACCTATGCCGCACACTTAAGGAGCAACAAACATAAAAATGCATCAGTTACCGCTACTAACGATGATGGTGTAGAAATGGTTAGTACAGCGTTCAACAACCGTATGGCTAGCTATCGCATAAAGAACGCCAGTGTCGACGATGGGGTGCCCGAGTTTCTTTGGAAGCAGAAAGAGCGATTTATTCGATTAATAAATGAAAAAAGAATACAACATACAGCAATAAAAGTCTATTGCGAACTCTACGGCGTTTACACCAAAATGGGGGAAGAGACTACCGATGTGAAATCCTTTAACACAAAAAATGTGGTTATAACGTCTTCTAGTAATCTGGAAAATATGTACGAGGTCTTAAGCGAAACCATAAGAACAAAATCAGAGGAATTTGAAACATGCGGGTCCGGTTGGTCTTTGGAAAAGGTGCTCTATTTAGAAATAAATATTAATAAGTATAAGCCGATATGAGCTCTAGGTTAAGAATAAAAAATTGTAAATATGTATTTAGAAATGTGGTTTACAAATTTAAACTGTATTAGTAAAAATTGTTTGTAATAAAAAGTTTTAAGAATTGTTTTTAGATTTTCTTTTATGTATGAGCCGCAGGAAATTTATAATATAGAGGGTGTGTGTAAAATGGTAAGGGGTGGCCCTATTTTAAATCTGTTTACAGATTCGGATTCTACATAAAATTCTAGACTAACAAGATGTATCGCATGACTAAAAAATTTATAAGAACGCTCAAAAGTCGCTACAGGTAAGAAATCTTAAAATGGGGGTAGCTCTCTGGGGGATGGTGCTATGTAAAAAATTTAAAAAGATTTGGGTAGCTGACAAAATTCTAATATTAATTGATACCAAACAAAGTACATTTATCTCGTGGTTGGAAATGTGGAGAAAGATTTATCTCGCAGAGGGTATATGTGTAACTTTGCAGGGCGTGGTCCGATTTCAAATCTGTTTACAGATTCGAATTCTGAGTAAAATTCTAAGCTAATTTAATGTATCCCATGACTAAAAAAATTTATAAGAACGTTCAAAAGTCGCTACAGGTAAGAAATCTTAAAATTAGGGTAGCTCCCTTGGAGATGGTGCAATCTAAAAAATTCCTAGAAATTCGGGTAGCTGAGAAAATTCTAATATTGATTGATACCAAACAAGATAGGTTTATCTCAAAAGATGCAATGGATAGACGAAAAAAACTACTTGTTAGTTTTGCTTATAAAGCAAAGAGCAAAATTTAGAAGATCAGGACTTTAAAGGGGTATAACTTTGCAGGGCGTGGTCCGATTTCAAATCTGTTTGCAGATTCGGGTTGTGCGTAAAATTCTAAGCTAACAAGATGTATCGCATGACTAAAAAAATTTATAAGAACGCTCAAAAGTCGCTACAGGTAAGAAATCTTAAAATGGGGGTAGCTCCCTTGGGGATGATGATATCTGGAAAATTCTTAGAGATTCGGGTAGCTGAGAAAAATCTAATATTAATTGATACCAAAGAATGTACATTTATCTCGTGGGTGGAAGTGTGGAAAAAGATTTATCTCGCGGGTGGAAAGAATGCGGGTGTGACGTAATCAAAATGGTTGGGGTGGGTGTCCGAGCAAGGCGGAGAGCAAGGCGGGAGTCACTCCTCCACATTTGCTCCTTATGGGGATTTACATGTAAATGTGGGAGCAAATGTGGGTTTTGGGAGCAAATGTGGGCCCAGGTTTCTTGATTTTACCCTACTTACTCACCTTGTTTCCAGAAGAACGACTCCAGTATATCCTTAAAAACCTTTAAACTGATACACCAAGAATTTCTGTTGGAATATCTTACACTAGAAATAAAAGTACTGGCTATTGCTATGAGACTATGCATTATAAAACTTATGCTATTTATGTTAGCATTTAAGGGAACACCGTAGACTTCTACTAGACGAATCACTTTTCGCCGATGTGTATGTGAATAGTTGCTTTATGGAGGTGTTTAAAAGAGGTTTCGGAACTTTTATCAGTAGTATGTAGATGAAATTTAATGTAATAACATATTTCATATCTTGTATTTACGGTAAAATTCTAAATCCTTTTTTAAAAAAATTTTATAACTACCGAAATAAAAGTGGCTCAATTCCAGTGGAATGTTGCGAATAACTTTTATCGCAAAATGTTTGTCTGTTACAACTGTTTACGTAATATCGAATTAACAGTAGTAGAGGAATAAGCCGGTGATGGCACAGATCCTCTCGATCCTCCGATCCTCCTCCACCCGATCCACCGATCCTTATCCGCCCGATCCACTCATCCTCCCCCACCCGATCCACCGATCCCCCCCGACCTACCGATCCTTCTCCTCCCGAAACACCGATCCTCCTTCCGATCCACCAATCTTCCTCCTCCCGACTCACCCGACTCACCCGACCCTCCAGTTCCACCTATCCTCTAGATCCTCCAGATCCACCGATCCTCCCGATCCACCCGATCCTCTCGATCTATCGATCTTCCGGATCCACCGATCACCGATCCTCCCAATCCACCCGATCCACCCGATCCACCCGATCTTCCCGATTCACCCGATCCTGTCGATCGACCGATCCTCCCGATTCACTCAATGCACCGATCCTCTCGATCTACCCAATCCTCCCGATCCGCCCGATCCTCCCGATCGACCGATCCTCCCGATCTACCCGATCATTTCGATCCACCCGATCCTGCCAATCGACCGATCCTCCAGATTCTCCCGATCTATCCAATCATTCCGATTTACCCGATCCTGCCGATCCGCCGATTCTCCAGAGCCACCCGATCCTCTCGATCCATCCAATCCTCCCGATCCACCCGATCCTCCCGATCCACCCGATTCTCCCAATCCACCCGATCCTCCCGATCCACCCGATTCATATCTAACCTAGGTTAGAGTTTTCTTCGACTAACCACTTTAGCCTGATCTAAAATTTTCTGGACAATCTATTTAAAAGATACTATAAAACCATTTTAGATAAAGAATCAAATTAATATAAAAATTCAAAAAGTAGTATTCTTTAAAATACAAACGTTCTGTTTGGCGCAGTTCAGAAAATTTTTCGAATGCAATAAACAATGGTCATTTCAGCAGAGGAATTGTTATTAAGTTGGATAATGGTTAGATTGGCTATCTTTTCGTAAGTGCTTCAAATTCGCAATACCAAACTGTTCAAGATTCACAAGTTCGTTAGCTGGAACAACCCTTTTACATAAACGGTCTAATGCACAGGTACTATTTCTTGCAAAAATAAACTTAAACGTTGAGCTGATAATTTATTGGTCGCAGGGATGTCTCAGTCTAACCCATGTAGGTGATTTTTACAAAAATCGTTATGCCTTCGGAAATCCTCATCCAAGTTTTCACTTCTTAACGGCATATGCAGAATTTTGTGCCATAACTCGTCCGTTCCAACATTCAGTACAGCTATTTCTTTTATAAAAAATTCGCTTGACTTGTACTGGAAGCACTGGATATTCAAAACATACATGTTTCCTTGATGAAAATTTGATGTAAATTTACTTAGCGCATAGGTGGTCTTACCTACCAGTTTGTCGATACCTAATGGCACTCTTACATCACTTATAACGTCAACACTAGAAAAATCCATCTTTAACTTGTAATTTTGATCAACTCGACGATACTTTGATAACTAATGCTCTAGAACATGGCTTTCTCATCTTTTATGCTGACCGCCAAGCGTGCGCAGCTCCTTATTATGTTGATTGGCGTTATATGCAAGTCTTCACTGAAAAAGTAACGCTTAGAATTATTTGATAGTGGGTTTTACCTGTTTGTATTTAACCACAAACACCATTTTAGACTTTTTTATAAAATTTACTCTTAGCGGTATTTTTAATATAACTTCGTCGTGTAAGATATCAATTATTATTGTGTTTTCCTCGGCTTCTCAAATCGTTTGAAATTTTTTTCAAATCAAACGACCCTTACTGATTTACAGATCAACCTTTTACAAACCATACGGTGTTCATCTTAAATCTATTCTGAACAGTTTTGCTCTGTCTTTTGAAATGAACCCATCGTGTAACCTATCAAATTAGTATAGAATTTCCTAAGGATCGAAATAAATTATCACGTCTTTTATAATTAGCTTCAACAAAGACCCGCATAGTGTTTTAATATTCAAAAACCTAACAGGAAAACATCACTGCATTTTTATTTAGATTTAACTCGATAAAACAGCAATTTTAAAAAAATATTTATACAATATTTTTAGTTATTACTATTTCTATGCACTCGCCTGCGCGCACGAATCCATTTAACTAGTGGAGAAGTCCGCATTTACTTTAAATAAAAATATTAAAGTCCATATGTTTCACTAACATAGAATCTCAAGAATGTAAGTGACGCGCGTAATAAAATGCGATCTTGAACCAGGTAATTAGATTGCTATACCCTTAGGGTAAATGTTTTCGACTTGAAATAAGGCATGCGCATTTATCTCGCTGATATGAAGATAGAAAGTGGAAGTAGTGTAAATAGTTCATTATTATTTATCAGCCACCAAAAATACTAGCGACGGCTATAATAACACTAGTTAATAATCATTTTACGAGCATTCTTTTGACTAAAAAGATTGATCACATCGGAAAACTCAATAGTCTTGGCCAATTCATTCTCAATTGACAAAATTGCTAGATGGTTTAGGCGACTTTAAACTGTTGTGCTTCTCTTCCAGTTTGTTAAGGAGTTCGACAGTCTACTGAAAGGTATTTCAGCTGTAGACACGGTTACTGGAATCGTGCAAAAGGGTCTGACTACTTTCTGTCTGAATCTGCTGTCGGAAGACAACAAGACAAGATTAGTTGTTTTAACTTTAGTACATCATTTTCAGAGTGCATGAAACTGGCAAAAACAAGTCACAAATTTGTTCACAGTTTACAGATCTTGTTTTCAAATCTTCCATGACAAACTCCAAATAAGAAAAACAACAGAAGATTTGAATTCATTTGATGCCTGTAACTAACATTGTTCGGGCGTTTTTTCATCTGTACCGGAGTTATTTTTAAAAGCAAAAACAAGCTTACATCAAATGCCTCTGCAACTACATTTGCTTTTTCGAAATAGTTTTCCATGATTCTCGTTGCATCTGCATCTTATTAAGTAAGTCATCAATTAGTTGTGTATCTGCGTTGATATAAAATGTGTTTTCTTCATTATGACGATTTAGCTTAGCGGCATTAACACCGACTCTGTTCAGAGAATGTGCTCCATAAGAAGAAAAATAGCAGTATTCTTGACTAACACCACTACTGTGGCTACGCATGTTGAAGTCATTGTCATAGCCCTGAGCACGACAATCAGTAGGTGGAACTTTAAGAGTTACTTATACGGACAGCATTTCATCGGTTACTACCTCGCCTATTTTCCCGGTAAAGTTCATTAATTCAAGGAGCTCTTCGTTGACTACCAATGATTATCTTTCTGTATTTTGAAATACTTAGCGGAGAATTAGTACATTCTGCTCTTGGTGGGAAATCTCACGGGGTCGCAGCAATGACGATTGAAGTGAAATGGTTTTCAATATTTTTTCTCTATATGGAGATATAAATTCATTTTGCGAGTGCAAAAGTAAATAGTGAGCTCGTCCTAACATACTTTTCTTCATAAATTGGTTTCCCATAATTTTTGCTAGGTATTCACGAGTTACCTTGTCATATTTTCTAATGAGTTCCAATATTCCCAAAATATGTCCACTGTGTACATTCCAGTAGATAAGAAGCTGCGAAAACCCTTATCATAAAGGTGTTAATATCTTCTAAATATGCGGTATTTTTTTCAAAATAAAAGTATTTATGGGTATAAAGGATGTATGTGCAGATGTGTGTATGTGTGTTCTGGTTTTTGTAGGTGTTGTAATAAGGGATTTGTTGGTGTATGTAGAGTATAGTAACGGAGATGCTAGGACATCCCTTTCATAAAAGTGCAAATATTTTCTAAATGAGCTCTATTTTTTCAAAATAAAGGTATGTATTATAATGTAGAAGATATGTGTGTGGGTTGTTTGAGTCGAATATAAATATTATAATCGTCGCTCGAATTGTGAGGTGCTTTTTAAGCTTTTCCGTTATAAAGCCATGTGAGATTTTGTTTGCGAAATATGATGTAACTGGAAATCTTCTATATGATGACGAACAATTCTGAAGCTAAAATTATATTATCGGAAAATTTACTGGACGATAAAGAAAAAATATAAACCAATATAACATACATTAACGACAAGTAAAATTTATCATAGAACCGGTGTACATAAAAAAGAGTTCACTCTTTGCAAATTAAGATTAGCCCTTCGTTTAAAAGATATCAAGATGTTTGTATTACATGGCATTATCTAACCTTCCAATTTAGTTCGTTTCAGATTTTATATTGCTTAAACGTGGAAAATCTACTACGATATATGCTACACTTCATATCATATTACGCTCTCTGTTCGAAAACGCATAGTACACGTTTCCCCAGAATCGGTTTAAGGCGATAGGCGACGTGAACCATCGCCTAAAATCTCGCGGTCCCATGGTCTTTCGCCCAGAAATTTCATGTAACTTTGATTAATGCCACAAAATACTAGAATAATTCAACAGAAACACATTTGATTATAGTAGCCATGATTTTGTTTCTATGACAACGTAAATCATATGAGCATATGGTTTGTGTAGGTAGTACCGAAGCGTATGTGAAAAGTATTTGCAGCTTACTTTTCTTTTAAGTGTTGTGACTGAAATAAAATTGCATCTGCAATAGAAAATTTGTCCAAAATTGATCTTCGTGCCGTTAGTCAGTTTTTGACTGCTGAAGGGTGTCAATCAATGAAAATTTATAAGATAATAAAAGTCGTGTATGGTGACTATGATTATTTTTATACGGCAGTGGATAGTGCAATAACTTTCGACCGTTAAAAGAATTCACTAAAGATTTGCTCCTTCTCAGACCTGCGCGTATTTCAACATCAGATGATTCAGATGAAGATGTGAGATAGGTGGAAATTGCATTGCATGCAAATAGACGCATCAAAGTTTCTTTAATGTTTAGCATCAGGGTCGGAACTGTTCGTTTCATCATTCATAGTCGTGGGTATCGCAAAGTTGCCGGTCAATTGATCTCACGATTGCTTAGTGATGAGCAGAAGGGCATGCGCCCAGTCTTACCAATACAACATTTGATGCGCTATCAAAAACTGGGTACTACTTTTTTACACCAAATTGTTGCCGGTGATAGGTTTCGATGTTATCAATACTAAACTGAATCCAAACGTCAGAGCATGCAGTAGAAACGTGCACAATCTCTGAAGGCGAAAAAATTTCGATGACAAAATTCGGAAGGAAAAATAATGTTGACGATGTCTTTGATTACCGGCGTGTGCTGTTCTTGAATTTTAAAAAACCTCGTGCTAACATTAACACAGAGTGCTACGCAGTCACCTTATGAGGATTACCTGCCAGTATCAAAAATAAATATTCCCGGATGTTCACAAATAGTGTCGTTCTTCTGCATGATAACGCTCGGCCCCATTCAGCGTAGACGACTCAAGATCTACTTGTTTAAGTGAAATGGGACGTATTACAACATTCAGCCAACATTCACTTGTCCTTATGCAATTTTCATGTGATTGGTACCCTAAAACAGTCGAGGAAGGCGGTTCAATTCGGAGACTTATGTAGAGATTACTGTTATAGAATGGCTTCGCAAACAGTAGCTAAAATATTACCAGCAGGGAATCTCACCAATGGGACTCGTGCCTTAATGCTAAAAAAAACTTCCTGTAAATTCGCTGAATAACCACTATTTTAACCTTTAAAGGATTTCCTATTGAACTATCTTTGTATTAAATTAGACCACCACACAAAAACTGAGATACTGTCTTCGGATTTAGCAACTGGTTTTTGTGGGTGATCTTGTAACCAATTTCTGTAAACCGACTCTAGAGTTGTTGCTGCAGGCACGAAACAGGCGGCTTCGTGGCGTAGTTGGTAGGCATGTGATTACTATACCCAAAATTTCGGGTTCGAATCCCGACACGGTTCGCTTGAAAATTGTTAAGCAAACATTCTCCACAAAATACGTCCCCGTTCGAATGAGAAGTAAAATAGAGGTCCCGTGCGCGAGTGTTGTCACGCACGTTGAAGATTCCTACCTTGCTTAGAACAGCAAGAGTTCAAGTCGAACAAACCGTGTGAACAGGCAAGTCAGGTAATACCCTGAAATAATCTAATAACTATAAATTTCGGACGCCCGTCTTTGTGTTAAAGTTGAGAGGCGCAAATCGATCGCTTATTGGGATTTGCGTTCGAGGGTTTCTGAGTTGGGGGCGCGGACGGGTGGTGGTTAGGTGGAGAATTTTTGCGTGCTTAGGATAGGCCGGTTTTTATGGCGGAAAACCGATAACTTGCGGAGGAATAAGGATTTTCCGGGAAAAGATTAATTTGAAGCGACGTATTCGTTAACGTGTTAAAAAAGCTTGGATCCCTCAAAAAATTCCGATCTTAAAACCGAATCAGTCGTGCGACGAGGTCGGGAACTGTTCCGTTGACGTTAGTACGAGAGAGAAGAAAGATCGAGTTGGTTTGTAAAATTCGTATTCGGGCGTTAAAAAATTTCTAATATATGCCAAACAACGTTATTCGTATTCTAAAAACTGAATAATTCACCATTTGCGGGCTACCACTGCAGTTTTTTCTTAAAACACTTATTAAAAATTGTATAATTTATTCGACAAACGTCAAAATCAGGTAACGATCACCAACGGAAAAGTACGAGCGTGTACCTTCAAAATCTATGGTAACATACTTCCTTTCAAATTTCTGGAATTTTCCATTACAATTCAACCAATATGATTTACAAGTACCGTTACTTGATTTAAATTATAGGAAAACGTCGCTTTTCCACATACGCTGCCTATTTATTTCAAAAATCATAAATTTTTCATTTTGGCGTTTCTTCACGATGATAGCCGAGCATTTTCAATAGACCGTGATTTGGTCAAAATTCGGTGTATTTCGTGTTTGGTCCGCTAAATTGAAAGTAATTCGGGGTAATTAAAAGTAAATGAAAGTATACTACTAACCAATTTACAAATACTGACACCTCCATAGCGCGATGCTATAATATCTGGCTACCAAGCGTAAGTTTAATGGTTCAATTTCCAGTTCCATTTACTTTTTTTAATTTTTTCGTCAACTTTATAAACAACACTAGCATTTATTTAATTCAATAATATATGCATAAAAAGTACTAGAACATTTTTTCGTATGCCTTACGCCGCTCTTTCATTTCAAAATTGTCAGTTAAGTTTGCTTAAATATCATTACTGACGCTTTTCTGTTCCTGGAATTCTCCGCATTGTAGAAACAAACGCTGCTTTGTCTTATGCATCAAGCAAGGTTCGGACGTTTAAAGTTGATCGTTCTAAAAACACGAAGCGCTTTAGTATGAGAGAGGTGGAAGATCGCGTTGGTTTCGAAATTCGTATTAGGCTTCTGAGAAATTACTAATATATATGTCAATAAACACAATCCGTATCCTAAAACCTGAAATGTTAACAGATTGAAAGCAGGTACTGCGGTATTTCCCTAAAACATTTATTAAATTTTGTATAATTAATTCCGGTTACGTTAACAACAGATTAATACACAGACTATAGTCAAATAATACAATTCAATGTTTTTCTTTATGTAACATAGAACATTTGCTATACATAGAAATCTAGATTAATTTAATATCTAATTTAGTATCTAATTTAAATAATAGTCGCTTTACAGAATAAATTAATATGCGCGGTCTATTTTTAAAAAGGGCCCTCTTATTTGGCAGTTGTGGGCATATCGCAGTTCATTTAAGTATTTCGAGTTCTCTACATTGAACACATGATAAATTATTATATTTTCTAATAATGGTCTAACGTACTTTTGCAAAAATCCAAATGCTTTTCAAACGTGCACAACTATGTCTCATTTTATATGTGAAAATCATTCAAATTTATTGGGATAAATAAATCATACGGAATGCCCAATTTAATAGGTTTGCACTGTAACTACAACATTTTGGGGTCGACTTCGATTTCTATCACTTTTGTTGTTACTTAGGCCGTTTAATAATATAACTATCACGACAGCTTTATTTCCATTTTCATTCAAAGGATGTACATAAAATACATAGCTTTTCTTATGTATAACTCAAAAATCAAATGCCGCGCATATACCACTTTTTAGAACACACAGTTTCAACATTACACCTCATGTACATTTATAATTACTAAAAGTTTATTTATATTCGTTAACAGGTACATTCGAGGTTAGATTGATTTCATACGCCTTCACAGGAGATACTCAATACCAATGAAAAATATCTAAAACGTACATGTACATTATTTTCATTCGCAATATGTTAAAAGAGATATTTCAAAACATATCACTTTTAATGAGGCTACATTAATCTCATACTTCTTTGTTTAACCATTTGCAGCTTCGACAAACGCAAACGCAAACGCAAACGCTAAACGTCCGAGCCACTTTCGTGTAGAATCACCGTGATTTTTAAATCGCTTGCCAATTTAACCTGCGATATACTATTCGAGATATTGTTAACATTTCACCTTATGCTTTATCCAACGGTTGCTTGCAGCACTTCTATAACTTACTACTTTTAACTATCATCATATATCGGAAATATAAAATACGCCTGTTTATTAATATTGAAGAAAGAAAATTTATTACCACACGAATTAGCATACACAAGTATCCAAATATATCCTCGGTACATTCATTCCAAGTATATTAAACTAAACCAATCACCTCATTTCGACTACTTTCACATATCAGCCTTATAAAACAAATTAAATATATTATATAATATACATCTCTTATACATCTTACATATAGTACATACACAGAATATATATCATACACAGAATATATATCATACACAGAATATATTACATACACAGAATACATTGCAAAAGTAGACTGAGATCTATTCGTTTGTTTAACATACATTGTTTCCTCTATACAGAAAGCTCCAGTAATATTAGATATATTTAAATATCCGCTTTAAGAGAATACATATACTCAATAACCTTCATTTTATAATACATCAAAAATAAAAAAAAAAACCATTAGCAAAAATTCGTACGCATTTTCTATTTTAATATTTATAATCGCAAAAATAAATACAGTTGCTTCTTTATTTAGCCACTAACAAAACTTCTACGAACGAAAGAGCTTAACAAAGTTGCCGCTTTAGTTTACAGACTCGAAAATATTTAGAAGAATTTTTAAACATACTATAACATGCTATTCCGGGAATTGTTTACATTTCAACTTATGCTTCAACACTTTCATTAATTTCTACTTATAAAACTACTGCTGAAAACCACCTCAAATATTGTTTATTAATTTTGAAAGAATTAAGGGATTGTTCGAAATGCCCTTCCTTCAAATTATCTATTCTCGAACGGAACGGCAACTACCAACCGGCGTTATTTGTAGGAATTCTCTATTCGTTCAAAATTGTTCTGCTACGTTCTCATTTGTCCTGCATCGTTCTGCATCGTTCTGCATCGTTCTCAATCGTTCTTGATCCGTTCGACTCCTAGAAGTGATTTCGACAATGTCCACTAGAGCGAAGTGGTCTCCCTCCGATCAATTCTCCGAAGTGATTTTGCCAAAGTCTACTGGAGCGAGGTGGTCTTCATCCGAACGACACTTCGAAGTGATTTCGACAGTCTACTTGGGCGAAGTGGTATGGATCCGATCGACACTTCGTAGTGATATCGACAAACTCTACTTGGGCGAAATGGTCTTGACCCTATCGATTCTCAGAAGTGATTTCGAAAAAGTCTACTACAGCAAAGTGGTCTTGATCCGATCAATTCTCCGAAGTGATTTTGACAAAGTCCACTTGGACGAAGTGGTTTTAATCCGATCGACACTTCGAAGTGATTTCGACAGTCTGCTTTGGCGAAATGGTCTAAATCCGATCGACACTTCGAAGTGATTTCGACAACGTCTACTTGGGCAAAGTGGTCTTGATCCGATCGACACTTCGGAGTGATTTCGGCAACGTCTACTTGGGCAAAGTGGTCTTGATCCGATCGACACTTCGGAGTGATTTCGGCAACGTCTACTTGGGCGAAGTGGTTTTGATCCATTCGATTCCCCGAAGCGATTTTGACAAAGTCTACTAGGGCGAAGTAGTCTTGATCCGATCGTTCCACGAGATGATTTCGACAGTCTACTAGGGCATCTTGATCCTATCGACTCCCTGAAGTGATTTCAACAAAGTCTGCTAGGGCAAAGTGGTCTTGATCCGATCAACTACAAGAGGTGATTTTGACAAAGTCTACTAGAGCAAAATAAATTTTGATCCGATCGACTCCCGGTGTGATTTCGGCAAATTCTACTTGAGCGAGGTGATCTTGATACGATCGACTCTCCGAAGTGATTTCGACAAAGACTACTTAAGCGAAGTGATCTTGATCCGATCAGCTCTTCGAAGTGATTTCGACAGAGTCTACTAGAGTGAAGTGATCTTGATCTGAGGTACTCCCCGAAGTGATTTCGAACAAGTCTACTACAGCGAAATGATCTTGGTCCGATCGACTCCCCGAAGTGATTTCGACAAAGACTACAAGGCGAAGTGATCTTAATCCGATCGAATCTCCGAAGTAATTTCGGCAAAGTCTACTAGAGTGAAGTGATCTTCATCTGATGTACTCACCGAAGTGATTTTGAACAAGTCTACTACAGCGAAATGATCTTGGTCTGATCTACTCCCCGAAGTGATTTTGACAAAGTCTACTAGGGCGAAGTGGTCTTGATCAATTCCACTCCCCGAAGCGTTTTTGACAAAGTCTACTAGGGCGAAGTAATCTTGGTCCGGTCGTTCTACGAGATGATTTCGACAAAGTCTACTAGGGCATCTTGATCCTATCGACTGCCTGAAGTGATTTCAACAAAGTCTGCTAGGGCAAAGTGGTCTTGATCCGATCAACTGCGAGAGGTGAGTCTACTACAAAGTCTACAACAGCGAAATAAATCTTGATCCGATCGGCTCCAGGTGTGATTTCGGCAAAGTCTACTTGAGCGAGGTGATCTTGATCCGGTTGACTTCCAGAAGTGATTTCGACAAAGTCTACTAGAGTTAGGTGATCTTGGTTCGCTCAACTTCTCAGTCGTTTTAATGAATTCTACTAGGGGAATTGAAGACGGGGTGTACAGAGGGCGGGCCGTAGAGAGGGCGGGGCGTAGAGAGGGAGGGGCGTAGAGAGGGCGGGGCGTAGAGAGGGTAGGACGTAGAAGGTAGAACGCAGAGAGGGCGGTGAGCAGAGGGGACGGGGCGTAGAGAGGGCGTGGCGCAGAGAGGGCGGGGCGCAGAGGGGACGGGGCGTAGAGAGGGCGTGGCGCAGAGAGGACGGGGCGCAGAGAGGGCGAGGCGCAGAGAGGGCGGGGCGCAGAGAGGGCGGGGCGTAAAGAGAGTGGTCCACAAAGCGAGTAGAGGCGCTCAAAGTAGTCCCGTAGGGACTACAAACCGCTTCTAGTCTAATAACTATAAATTTCGGACGCCCGTCTTTGTGTTAAAGTTGAGAGGCGCGAATCGATCGCTTATTGGGATTTGCGTCCGAGGGTTTCTGGGTTGGGGGCGCGGGCGGGTGGTGGTTAGGTGGAGAATTTTTGCGTGCTTAGGATAGGCCGGTTTTTATGGCGGAAAACCGATAACTTGCGGAGAAATAAGGATTTTCCGGGAAAAGATTAATTTGAAGCGACGTATTCGTTAACGTGTTAAAAAAGCTTGGATCCCTCAAAAAATTCCGATCTAAAAACCGAACCAGTCGTGCGACGAAGTCGGGAACTGTTCCATTAGCGTTGGTGCGAGAAAGTAGAAAGATCGAGTTGGTTTCTAAAATTCGTATTCGGGCGTTAAAAAATATCTAATATATACCAAATAACGCTATTCGTATTCTAGAACCTGAATTATTAACGATTTGCAAGCTGGTAGTATAGTATTTTCTTAAAACAGGTACTAAAATTTGTATAATTACTTTGACCAACGTCAAACACACGTACCGAAAGCCGACGGAAGCGAACGAATATGTACCTTCAAAATCTATGAGGACACATTTCTTTTAAAATTTCTCAAATTTAAATTTATAATTCGTCTAATATCATTTAAGAGTACCGATAATTGACTACAATTATACGAAAACATCGCTTTTTCATAAACACGGATTACTTATTTGAAAAATAATTATACAATACATTTGACGTTTGTTTGCGGAATCGCCCGAACAATTACAATAGACCGTGATTTATTCCTAAAACGATTTATTTCTTATGTGGCATTAGACATAGCAAGTATACCACCAACGCGATTTCAATATACATCGCCTTCATAGCGCCAGTCTAACATGTATGGCTACGAACCGTGACTCCGGTGGTTCGATGCCCAGTCAAATTCATTTTTTTTTAAATTTAATTTTATGTTGTTTTTTAAAACATGCAATAGCATTTATTTAACAATATGCATTAAATAAACCAACACTTTCTTTTCATATGCTTCAGTGCGATTCGCATATTTAGTCAAGAACCATTTCCAATCTTTACTTTTCAGATATTGTCCAACTTGCAGAAACGTATTCGCTTATATGTGTATAAAAACTAAAAAAAAATTGATATTTTACGATCTAAAAACTCAAACGTCCAGAGCTAAAACCGGTACATTTGCGTTGATGAACAGACAATTGAGTTGGTTTCAAAAATTTGTATACAATCCTTAACATATTTCTAATATGTACCAAAAAATATTACTTCTATCATAAATTCTACATCTGCATTTAAAACTTTTACTACGATTTGTGTAATTTATTTGAGAAATGTCAAAAGCAGGTTACGGACCACGGTGGTGCCACTCTATATACCATTATGTTGGCGCATTTTAGTATTGACACTATCCGAATAGATGGCGCCCACAATTTCGACTGCAATTACAATTGTCATTTATTTGACATTAATTTGACGTTTAGAATTATTGTTTATCTAACCGTAGCGCTATTCAAAGATTGTTTGATTTGATTTGCTGCATTTCCAAAAATTTATTATGAATTGTGATATTAATATTCGACTTCTTCAATATATCCACGTATGTGATTAAAAAAAAACATTAGTTTTACTTAAGATTACATTACTATTCTTTTTATAGGTACTTATTTCACCGTCAATGTTGTTATTACATACCTACCGATATTGCATGGGCAAATAATTTATTGTAAAACTGAAACTTACGAGAAACTGATATCTTAAAGTTAGAGCTTGGTGTTTGTTTATACATTACTGTATTTAGAGGAGATTCATATTTATTAGTTTTTGTAACAAATGGTAAAATAATGGGTTACATATTTTTATCCGAATCGTGGATTATGGATGCTTTCTCTACTATGTGAGAGGTTGCGGAAATAAGAATGCCACTAGGCATAGATTTTCAAATCCTTATAAGAATAAAATTAGGTTTCCATGATTATTTTTTTAATTTGTATGCCAATGGTCCGCGTTTTGTTGTATTTCTCAATTGTACATGAAATCAATTTTCTTCTTCCTGTAACATGCAATAAGCCAATAATATATTTTGGTAAAATGTTTATTTCATTTCATAAAATGCATGTATGATGTACAAACTTATATTTTCAGTTTTATTAATTTGACTTATGTACATACGTAATGTATGTATGTAATTCATTTGAGTGAAATATGGAAATATAAATTTTTGCATCTACAACCTTTCAAATACATTTGCAATGCATTCTTCGATGTAAATCATAGCAGGGTTTTTAACCTTTTAAATATAGTGAAGATGCTAACCAAACCTATAATTTCATAGGAAGTTTTAACACTATCCACCAAAATGGCGGACAAAGACGGCAACAGCTTATAAACAGGAAGTGGCGCATACATACTAACTCATCTAACCTATGTTACGACCTTGAAGCACGAGTACGCACTATCTGAAACTCTGTTAACCCAGTTAATTTGCAAATTTCTACAATTAAAGCTTCTAAATTACATAATAATTCTTTATACTACTGATAATTATTAATTCTGATTATAAAAAAGTATCACACATCAATACACGCGGTCTATTTTAAACACAAAAAGGTAAAATTTTTATTTGACGTTTATTACCGAATACATCTGAAAAATTTCAAGTCTACGTAAATAATTTAGAAAACGCTATATATCTTGTGAGGCATCGACTATTACACGTATACAAGCAAAAAATTTTCTACGAAATAAGGTTCGATAGCGTAAGGCTAACACCTCCGTCTACCCGCTCTTTGTATATAGTTTTTTAGTTTTTACTGTATATAGTTTAAGGTAGTATTAAGGTTAAAATTGAGTTCAGAATAGGTTTTTTCACTACTTTTCCTATTGTACAACACGCAACAATGGTATAAAAAGCAAATAAAATAGAACAAATCGTTAATTACTTTAAACAGTTAGGTAAATATTTTAGTAGTTGCCGATTATTGTCATTTACATTACTTGAAGCTAAACGTCGCATCGTAGGTACTATTAAAGAACTGATCTTGATCCTGATCAACTCCCCGAAGTGACTTCGACAGTCTACTAGCGCGAAGTTATCTTGATCCTATCGGCTCCCGTAGTGATTTCGACAGTCTACTAGGACACAAAGGTCTTTATCCGAACGACTTCCCAAAATGATTTCAACAGTATACTATGGCGAAGCGATCTTGATCCAATCGACTACCACTAACTGATTTTTACAAAGTCTTCTATGACAAAGTGATCTTGATCCAATCGACTCCCCCAAGGTGCTTTCGACAAGTCACTAGGACGAAGTGATCTTGATCCGATAGATTCTCCGAAATCATTTCGACAAAGTCACTAGAGCGAAGTGGTCTTGATCCGATCGACTCCCCAAGTTATTTCAACAAAGTCTACTACGACGAAGTGATTTTGATCCGATCGACTCCTGGAAGTGATTTCGACAAAGTCTACTAAGGCGAAGTTGTCTTTATCCGATCGACTCTCCGAAGTGATTTCGACAAAGACTGCTAGGGCGAACTGGTCTTGATCCGATTGGCTCCTCCGAAGTGTTTCGACACAGGCTACTAGGGCGAAGTGGTCTTGATCCGATCGACTCCCTGAAGTGATTTCGTCAAAGACTACTAGAATGGAGTGGTCTTGATCCGATCGACTCCCCGAAGTGATTTCGACAAAGACTACTAAGGCGAAGTGATCTTATTTCGATCGACTCCCGAAGTGAATTTGACAAAGACTACTAGGCCAAAGTGATCTTGATCCGATCGACTCCCCGAAGTGATTTCGACAAAGACTACTAAGTCAAAGTGATCTGGGTCCGATCGACTCTCCTAAGTGATTTCGACAAAGACTACTAGGGCAAAGTGGTCTTGAACGGATCGACTCCCTGAAGTGATTTGGACAAAAACTACTAGAACGGAGTGATTTCGACAAAGACTACTAAGGCGAAGTGATCTTATTTTGATCGACTCCCCGAAGTGAATTTGACAAAAACTACTAGGCCAAAGTGATCTTGATCCGATCGACTCCCCGAAGTGATTTCGACAAAGACTACTAAGTCAAAGTGATCTGGATCTTATCGACTCTCCTAAGTAATTTCGACAAAGACTACTAGGGCGAAGTAGTCTTGAACGGATCGACTCCCTGAAGTGATTTGGACAAAAACTACTAGAACGGAGTGGTCTTGATCCGATCAGCTCCACGAAATGATTTCAACAAAGTCTACTGGGGCGAAATGATCTTGGTCCGGTCGACTCCCCAAAGTGATTTCGATAAAGTCTACTAGGGCGAAGTGCTCTTGATCCGGTCGACTCCTTGAATTGATTTTGACTAAGACTACTAGGGCAAAATGATCTTCATCCGATCGACTCCTCGAAGCAATTTCGACAAAGTCTACTAACACAAAGTGTTCTTGATCCGGTCGGCTCCCCGAAGTGATTTCGACAAAATCTACTAGAGCGAAGTGGTCTTGATCCGATCGACTTCCCGAAGTGATTTCGACAAAGTCTACTAAAGCGAAGTGATCTTGATCTGATCAACTCATGAAGTGATTTCGAACAAGTTTACTACAGCGAAATGATCTTGGCCTGATTGACTCCCCAAAGAGTTTTTGACAAAGTATACTAGAGCGAAGTGGTCTTGATCCGATGGTTCCACGAGGTGATTTCGACAAAGTCTACTAGAGCATCTTCATCCTATCGTCTCCCTGAAGTGATTTCAACAAAGTCTACTAGGGCAAAGTGATCTTGATGCGATCAACTCCATGAGGTGATTTCGACAAAGTCTACTAGAGCAAAATTATCTTGGTTCGATCGACTCCCGGTGTGATTTCGGCAAAGTCTACTTGAGCGAGATGATCTTGATCCGATTGACTCCCAGAAGTGATTTCGACAAAGTCTGCTAGGGTGGGGTGTAGAGATCGCGAGGTGTAGAAAAGGCGTGGCGTAGAGACGACGGGTCGTAGGGAGGGCGGGGCGTACAGAGAGCGGGCGTACATAAAACGGGTTGTAGAAAGATCGGGGCGTAAATAGGACGGGGCGTAAATAGGGCGGGGCGTAGATAGGACGGGGCGTAAGTAGGGCGGGGCGTAGAGAGTGTGAAGCGTAGAGAGTGCGTGGCGTAGAGAGTGCGTGGCGTAATGAGTGCGTGGCGTAGAGAGTGCGTGGCGTAGACAGGCTAGAGCGTAGAGAGGGCGGGGCGTAGAGGGTGCAGGGTTTAGAGGGGGCGGAGCGTAGAGAGCGGGGCGTAGAGAGAGCGGGGCGTAGAGAGAGCGGGGCGTAGAGAGGGCGGTGCGCAAAAATGGTAGGGAGTAAAGATGGTGGGGCGTAAAGAGAGTGGCCCACAAAGCGAGTAGAGGCGTTCAAAGTAGTCCCGTAGGGACTACAAACCGCTTCTAGTGTAACTTATAAATACCGATATAACGCAATAGAAAGGATCACTCAGATTCATTCAAATTTTACAATATAAGCTCTTTCATTTTCAGTTAGTCGATTGACAAACGCTATCGCCGGAAGGGTGAACAGGTTAAGTAATCTGTAACGGTAGCTTTAAGTTTGAATTTGTAGTGAAACATGTCCCAAACGCTAAAAATTCGGGAACTCGAGAAAAGTGCCATTACGTTGTGAAAGTGTTTCTGGACCAAATCTTTCCGTCAACAATGGTTAGATAAATGGATTACTGACATCCCATTTCAACCCTGCACGACAAGGTTGTTTAAACTTTGTATCCGACCAACAAGTTGTAAGTGATAAAATTTTTGTTTTCTACCTGCTAGATTTTCTGCTGGTATAAATTTCACTATTTACGAAAAACGTATTGGTAACTGCCTCTTATGTTGCCGTAAGCTTAATTAAAAGCTTAATGTAACAGGAAGTTATAATATAAATAAGCACCACAATTGTACTCGTTTAAATTTAAAGGTGCCAGTGTAATTCGTTGGATGGCTATAATTGCATGAATTTAAGATCTTGCCTTTTTAGATACACGCATACTGGTCAAATTAAGTATAGTTTAGTTTATTTGTGTTGCTTTTGATGTTGAATGCTCCGATATACATGTTTTGATAACATAGCTTAGGTAGATTATAGCTTTTGCTTACTGTAAATGTAGGTGTAAAAAAAGTGTACACAAGGCTCCATCAGCCTGTATGACAGAAAGAAATAATCATTTAGACGTCTATCACACTACATCGTCTAGCAATACCGAATTCAGATGAATTGGCGCTTAACAATTTCGTATTAGAAAAGGAGTTTAAAAACCTTTCCAGGTAGATGTATGTAAAATTCTAAAGGTCGTATACCTCTAAAGGATGTGCGTTTGCTTTTCTAGAACTTGCTCCTCGCCTCTGTAAGCTAGCTGATGTACTATTTACTGTTACGTATCCTTTGTAAAGTAAAATTTAATTCAGGTAACTAGTGTCGATTTAGTATATTGTAACAATTCGCTTTTCCTCTTCTGCAATAACGTATAAAAGTTATGTATTGTGTTACTAAAAATTTCAAATTTATTTGTATAATTCGATATGAATCGTATGTCTAGAACCCATTCTTAATTAATAGGTGTGATAAGTTTCGAAACACCCTAGTTATTGTCCTTTTTATTCGAATTATCAAATAAATTAAATTCGTAGTTGTAAACACTCCCGTCTGTATTCTAAAAAATCATGTTAAAACTCGAACGTGCTATACAGAATTTCCATAAACTATCTTCAAGGTAATATTAAATAGCTTGATAATGCGCATCTGTTCTGTTTTTAATACTGAAGTGTTGAGGTCTCAGCTATTGTCGAACGAGTCAGTCGACTTTTTACCTTCCTAACAACCAGATAGAGAAATCAGAAGGGCGACTTACGAGTTTCTATTCTTTCGAGTATTACATCGATTAGTAGTTTGGAGGTTCATTAATGGTTTGTAATTTCTATTTTAAATAATTCCAACTAACTTTAATGTGATTTCCTTTAGCGCAATACTCACGTTAGATTTTAATTAAAAGCAACACGAAGCAGCTGATTTGTGATATGTAAGATGTATAAATATGGACATCTATAACATTGACGTTATATTTTAAATAATGGTTTTGCGAACATAAATGCTAGACATCTGATACAAAAATGACTATGTGAAAATCGCAACACAGAAGATTTACTTTCATAGTAGCCGTACGAAACCGTTAATTCATCACATATAAAATGTATACGCATTGAAAACTTACATGAGTTCCATCCTTTATTTTTGTGGATTTAATCTTTATGTTCAAGGTCGGTAAGTTGTTATATTTTGTTTTGAATAGTATCTGTAAAACGTACAATGTCGTGTTTAAGCTTAACCTTGGTAGTTTGAACTTATGGAAACTAGAAGATTACATTTAACAAATGAATTTAGATTTCAAATTTTGCTCTAAATTAATATTATGTATTATAAACTTATTTATCTAAACAAACTATTCATGAACTAGATTATGAATCATATAGTTGAGAACTTGCTTATATAGGATGCATGTTTAACAAAGCTTAAATTTACTAATTAAAAAATCTTATTACAAAACTAATTTTATATAGATGTACGTCGTCTGATCAGTACTGAAAAGATGACGCAAAGTCAAGACTTTTGTTAATGATATTTATAATGCCTATTTAATTTAGAGACTTTGATATAACCAAGATTATTAAAATACGTTCATAGAGTTAATGATGCACTCACCAAATCATTGTAAATACCTCTCAGCTTAAATCAAAATTATTTTTCAATTAATATATGTTGATATTTAAGAACTCTAATTTTATAAGTTTAGAAATCTTTAAACACACCTAAAGAAATACTTTAGAAATTATGCTTATTCTTCCCCATATTTATTTTTGTATTCCATAAACTATATATAAACCAAAAGTGCTTAAATTTAATAAGTAGAGTACCCATGCCCCATTACACTAAAACAAAATTTAACAAGTGCAAGGAGTTTGTTTCATTTATTGATTTTATTGCTTTGAGACGTAAATTGCTGTCTCTATTGTATATTTATGTGCTTTATTTTATATCAGGACTAACATTATACCATCTAAGAATACAAAATTTAGTGTTCTAATAAGAAAATGTTTTCGTTAAGGTTTCTGTATTTTTCTTAGCGATATTTCTTGTTCTTGCTTCTTACCTAAGTACAGTGGCGTCCTATTAATCCGTATTTATTAAAGACCCCCCCCCCCCTGATAGCCTTACTAATCCGCTGAAGATAGAGTTCAGAGTTAGTGCGGAAGTCTACAAATGTCAGTTGTGCTAATACGGATAAAACTACATCTTCTGTGTGATTTTTGTTAGAAATATGTTGCCCTAGGTAGGTCCTAAATCTAACATTATAAGAACTAAGTTAGAGGACTGTTTTAGCAACCCCCAAGGCGTGGACCAACAATAACGTTTCACTGTTCCTGGAACATGGAGCAGGTAACGATAAGTTTCAATATAACAAGCTTTAATCTTATAAGCTAATAGCCAATGGAGACTTTTTAAGAATTCAGAAGCCAATTTGTTCGCGGAACTAAAAATTGCATTATTTTCAAAACTGAAAAAACTGTTTTCTACCTCTTCAAATGGTTGAAGCTGTAAGATATGTAACATAATGTTTTTCTCTTATGGCAAAGCATAGCATTGCTTTTGAGACTTCGAATAATGAGATCTTCTTCAAGACAGTGTGATAAAATAGATACAAACAGGTTTCTGATTGCAGTTAAAAGAGGTTATCTTACAGATATTACAAATAATTTCTGCAAAACGCAGTACAAATATGTAATGAATCTTTCACTCGTACTAAGGTTTGATTGTAATTGAGTTACTGCATAAAAAATTTAGAATTTATTTAATGGACCTGAGAGAAATATAGATATTAGATTTTCTTACTGCTTAACAAATTAAATATGGGTTTAAGCGAATTGTAGGCAGCCAACATTCTAGAATTTCGTCATCAAAGTGTGCATACAGTAGAAACATCTTTATTCAAAGTAAGTGGTTCAGCAAAACTTTGCAATTCCTTACTTGTGTTCTGTGCTAAGTGAAGCAACTTAAACTGAAAAGCATCTTATGGAAAACCAAATTCAGCGCTAAAGTGGTATTCAAAGTTGAGTAGTTTTGAATCTGGTAATACCCTATGGCATTCCAGTTAACTCGCCCAGCAATTGCAAGAGCTTGTCTCTTTTGTGCCATTTCAATTATGATGTAATTGGGACCGCCACAATATTTGAATATGCAAATGGAGAGTACACCACCGACGAGCTCTTTTTTATTCAAATTGCTTACAAACGTTTATTTTGCTCGTCTCAACAACTAACAAGGCCTATTTGCTTTTGCTTCCATATAATTTTAATTTCAGTCATTTCCTCCCTTTTTGAATTTGAATTATAATTTCAATTTGCGAAAGTGTTTTCTCATACAAAATAGCCACTTTGTAGTCGAAAGTGTACTAGTAGCTTAACTAGAGTTACATTTAACGTAATCGTTTACAAAATGCCGTGTCAAGCTTAATTGATCCTTAATGATGTTAATTCAGACTTCGTAGTTAGTTCAAATTTGTCCTGTACTTTACTCAAAGGTCGTGAGAAATAACAAATTCAGGGATGTTGTTGAGAAGTTTGCTCTCGGACTTGAGCTTAAACGTGAACTTCGTGTGACGCAACACAAAAGCTTAAATAAAGCCTCTTCGTGCAAAGAATTACTTTGTAGTTTCCTATATAAAGATTAGGCATTGTTATTTTAAGATCCTAACAAAATATTTATGTATCGGAAATTAGTTTTATTAAGGGATATAGAATTTCGTAACCTAGAGCTTAAGAAGTTTAACTAAATTGGAATAACTTTGGATTTTATTTATTTACAAGCGACCTACAGGTTACGGTTTTCCTAATATAGTATATCTTTTACATTCATGTACGACCTACAAATTGCAGACCTCCTGCTGGGTAATACAACAAAGTTGAGCTTAATGTACCGCAAACTTCTTATTGTTTCAGAGTAGCCTCGACTTTTACTATTTTTTGATAAGAATATCATAGTTGAAAGTTTCAAATTTAAACTGTTTCCTAATGAAAGAGAGGGTTAAGCGCTGTATGAATTCAAACGTATTTTTGTTCTTAATTCGAAGAGTACGTTTAATCATATTTGATTTAATCGTTTTTACATAATAACTTGTAAGTGATCCGTAGTGTTTCGAAGTCCATTTCTCATTGGTTGATAATTATTGCAAATATTATAGGGTAGATTTCCATATTTGAAGGTAGTTGTTAGAATAGCTCAGTAACCACTTGCAGGTTTCTGAACGCAGTCCGTGACGTCATAATCTACATTATAAGGGGCGAATGTGTATAAACGATGGATCGAGGCGACAAGGTTAAAGGACCTTGCTTTTAGATTTAAAGATGGAAGGTTGAAAAATTACACTTGGCGGTTTTTACTAAAGGTAATGTTTTATGTTGATAATGTAATTGCTATTTAAGGTATTCTGATTACATCTTGTAATTCCAGCCTTGTTTTGATTGTGATGTTGGTACTTACTGTAAACCGTTGGTTATTTAACCATTGAAGGAAATATTTATGAGTTACCTGTTGCTTTTGGCTTAGAATTTGATGCCGGTTGTTTTACTTATAATATGTAATTTTAGGTGAATTTACGGTTTTGTTGAACCTGTTTTATGTATAAAGGTTTGTTGTTTGGTTTAACAACCGAAAACTAATATTTATTTATTTGAATTGTTTATTTAGTATCTAAACCAGAGTAAAACTAATATTTATTTCTTTGAAATGATGTTTATTTAGTATTTAATACAGAGTCCAAACTTTCATGGCATTGCACCTATTGCAGAATCAATAGTAAATGCACCATTACTGATTTTACAAACAATTAATAAAAGGTACCAAAATCATTTCTTGAATATATTAAATCAAATTATTAGGCAAGTGAATATGAACAATATTGTATTTCGATGTTATATTCATTTGATATTTGTAATGTATTTAACATTTTTATTATGTGTAATTGTTTTATTGCAGTATACTAATTACATTTACAACTGCACCGCTCACATCTTGGTTTAAACTTATTTATATGTTTGTTGTGTGTGTTTATCCTATTATCTAGTCGATGTATAATTGTATAATTAACTGTATAATTAACTAGCATTTAACGTTTGTGATAATTGTTGTGATGCAATTAAATTGAACCTCTTGTATGACCGACCATCTCGTTCCTACGCGTTTGCATTTATGACTATGTTGGAGATAGTCTATTCAATAATAAGCGCAGTTTAATCATGCGCAATCGTATTATAAGTCCATTTCAGCAATTCATGTCGTCTTGTCAATGTACTTGTTGTGTGCCCTTTTGCGAATAATATGAAGTCGGCTATCCTTTGTGAAATATTTTGTAGCACGGGCTGAAAACTGTTATGTATGTAAGTGGGCGCGTGTGATCGAGCTTTGTCGAATATTACTAACATTTTATGTCCGTGCGGGAAGGAACATTGATAGTGAAGGCATAATTTACCTTCCTGGTTGTTCCCCATCTGTCAGAAAAGACTAGCTGACCTACACTAACATTTCTTCAGTTGTCATGTGTGGTATGTCTGGGTAGCAGTTAACATTCCGTCAATTTCAGTGTTGGTGATCTAGGTACTTGTGCGTTACCCGTCCTTGTCGAGATGTGAAGAATGCTGTTGGAAGTGTGAGGGCATTTTGGGGTTTTCCCTACATTGCTCTTTCCACAATCGCTCAGGTTGAGTACGTTTAAATGTCATTTTTTTATACTTTCATGCCAATGATGTATTTAGTGGTTATTCTTTCAAATAAAAGTAAAGTTAGGTAAATGCTGTAGTTTTATTTCAAACCTTCACGCTCTAACGCCATCTTCCCAGTGTGAATTTGGGTTACATTATAACAACACAACGAAGGAGCCGTTAAGCCACTGTCACTAGATGACAGATTACAGAGCCCGGTGTGTCGTTTAGTGGGCGTTTGGGTCAGCCTTCAGATCAGTTACACCACAAACTAATTTATTTTCCAGTCAGTTGGTTTCGTACAACTGCAAGTCTGACCGATAATTGTTACCATGGCTCCACTTACTTGAATTTTAGATGTCAAATTATTCAGTATTCTATAATAATGGTATTGCTGCGTCTTTTAGAAAAAAAAAACAGCAGTTGCTATCATCATTGGTGAGATTAGTTGCAATTGCCACGCTGCTCTTCGAATACCTAATGAAAGTTTTCCGCAACGGCCAGCATGTAGAAATTTTTTTAAAAACTTGTCAACATTTTTAGCATTAAGAACAGGAAAAGATACACCAATATTTGGGAGAACCAGCTTTGGAGAAGAAGTATAAATACAGATCGTAGTTGAAGCGTTTGCTAATCCCCATCAATTTGCTACGAAGAGTCCAATACATGTAATGTTTATTGTTGATCGGCAAATAGAATTTTAAAGATGAAACAAATTTCATCTATAAATTGGCTGAAGATGATCTTGATAAGCGAATTAAGATTTGCGAAATTATGGCAAACCGGATCGCAAAAAATCTAACTACGTACAGCATATTTATTTTAGCGACGAATGCGTCTTTTATCTGAACGGAACTGTCAACACTCAAAACTCAAATAATGAAGTGATGTAAATCTTCGTATATTTCGTGAAGTATACTCCGTTTTTCCCCAAAGTTAAATGTTTTGCCGGGCATTCTGAGTGACATCTCTGTGTATCAGATAGGATCGCGTATAACCGCTGATCCCAAGGTCCCAGCTTCGATATCCGACACGAAACGCTTGAAAAGTGTTAGACGAGTATTTTTCGCAAAAATACGCCCTCGTTAAGATAAGAATAAAATAGAGGTCACGTGTGTGGGTGTAGTGACTCACGCTAAAGATACCTACCTTGCTTGGAACAGCAACGGTTTGGGAAAGTTCAAGTCGGTTCATGAAGTAAAGTATAATTCCGAAACCGATACATGAAGTTTGGCAGAAAGTGACATACCTCAATAATAAGGTATATCGCGGTACTGGAGGTCTACGCAATCTGTTAACCTTTAAAAACATCAACACCTCAGACGATAATTGCAATTAACTTAAGGATTTGCCAAACTACTTGCATATGATAAAATCAGCCTAGATTTACAGAAGACATTTCGAATCTTTCAAGTCAATAGGTTTAACAGGATCCCCAACAAATAACAAAAGGTATGGAAAATATAAGATAAAAAATCTTGCAGAATTACGTAGAAATTCCAAAAATACAGCATTTATAAGAAAATAAACTTGAAGCAAGTGCAGTACCTCTACTGGAACAACGTACATGAATTAATCGAAGGACTAAAATTACTGGTTGCATCTATCAAGCTGGAAATATGAGTGCAGAAAACATAAACGCAATGGTTTCTATAATACAAGAGCTGAGAGAAGAAAATATAATAGAATGAGTGCATCAACAATTATTCAATCCCAAAATTCCCACGATCTTTTCGGACGTGTAGAGTATAAAGGTGGAGATATACACGAAGTTTTACTGGTCGAGCATTTTTATTAAACACCGATAGAGAAGGCTACGATGTGAAACATAGAAAACTAGCGAATACAGCAACCTCCAAATCTGTCTCTGATCTAGTTACGCGGAGAAGCACAAACACTTCAAACCTGGAGAAGAAACAATAAGCTTTCGAAATAAACGCATATTGAATGGATTGATGGAATCTTGAGAGGATAGCGATTGTGTTAATAAGAAATTTGCAGTAAATGAGGCAAACTGTAAGTGTATAACCATGACTGGACTCCCAGTTGAAGACACAGGAGCAATAATCTTATATCTGATTTGAAGACGTTTATAAAGTTTTTTATAAATTTATCCGCTGTCTCTAGTACTAACGAGCAGGGTTTCTCTCTGGCATCGTCATCGATTTATAACGCACCTCCAGAAGCTGTTAGAAACAAATATTATAAACTATAACAGTAACTTACAGCGAGGGTACAATTAGAAAATGACAGATTAGATGAACGTCAGTATTACGCAATAACGAGTAAAAAAATCTTCGTACCAAAATTATTTAAACCAGCACGCAAGAATTTCTTGCGTAAGTATACTATTCTTAAACCAGTGAAGCGCGATCACATTCAGGCTCATCTATACGTAGTTCAACCGTATTTTCGGAAGAACAATGGTCATAGGTATGTTCTGGTTGCACTCGACTGTTATACGCTTAACCTTTAAGAAATAACACTGCATTGAAAGTGGCATATGCAATTGAAAATATATTAGAAAAAATATTGCTAGATAATACTGCATGAAAGTAAAGCTACAAACAGATTTCGGAGAAGAATTCTATAATACATCGTTTTAAAAACTTATGACATGGTATTAAATAAACCATTATTCTACATTTTCTGCGACTGAAGACAGTATTTGCGAATGCCTCCCGAGTACGATAAAAAGCCGGTTGTATAGAAGATTACGTTTTCCATGCAGTTACAGATGGTTAAATTTTTTACGTAAAGCTATAGAGAAACATATCAATATACCACACAGGAGTATTAAAATGACGCTGCTGGAAGCAGAGACAAAAAAATCAAACTTTTAATCGTCATCAACAGTGGATATAAACATGTTTACTAGAAGATTTGAATGGGTAACCAGTTCTTGGATGTTTCTACAAGATAGAGAGAACCCTACACTTATCCAGTTGAAAATTTTATACGTAAGCAGAACTTTGGCCAGGAACTTTTGTTCCTTGATTAGGTGATGGGTAATGTTGGGTTAATAAAAAAGATTTAATTTACTTCATGTTTTAGGCATTTACAAATCAACTGTGGAGCTGGAAATACGGCTTTTATTTTAAAGATTCAACGTTTTCAGCATTGAACTAGTAAATTTTTATTAAAGAAATTGCTATAATGCACTGGGAAAATAATAAAGCATGGCATACAATTTTAGAAATGCTTTGGGATATTAAGCATTTAAATAAGCATTTAAGCATTTATTTATAGCTGTAAATTTTTGCGGTAATTTCGATAGCTACTGATAGTACAGAAAAGTAGACATATATACGAAAATTAAAACAAATGATATTAAACAAACAACGAATTACTTCAAACATTTATCTTTGTGGTTATAACGAAGCGAAGCACAATTATATTCATGCGGTCGTTCAAACGGATAACGATAAAAAGAAACTGTAGAATGTGTCCGTCTTTTACGGGAAACAAAAGTCGACTCTTTTATGTTGTGCAGCGTAGAACATGTAATAATGCGGCCTTCTACCACGCAAAATCGATACTGCTACGTTTCGTGTGTTTTCCAAGGTGATAAGAATGTTCTTGCACAGGCGAAGGGCAGAGTTTATCAATATCGCGGCACTTTGTACAAGCAAGATGCTTGAAGTAATACACGGTATTTTTCAATAACAATTAATATACCGAGCGGACGCAAATAATCAACAAATTTCAAGGAAAAATAAATTTAGCTGTAAATTAAGTACAATATAAACGGAACATATCCTTAAGCGGTAAATTACATACGATATAAACGGAACATACCGCTCACCAAAGGGTAGAGCTTTGACACAGGACGCCTCAGCTTGCCATGAGCGGTTTTAAGTTGACCACCCTAACAACACCATCTGTCCCAGGATGCACAGCCACAACACGGCCGAGGGACCAACAAAGGGGAGGAACATTAGCGACCTGAATCAGCACTTTCAACTTGAGAAGACGGTGTGTGCCACTTGGAGCGCTGTTGTAGCGAGTGCAAATATTCCTTGGCGCAACGGGACCAGAAATTTTGTTAAGCTTGCAGGAGCAATTGCCAACGAGAGAGGCGGTTAAGCGGAAGGTAAGAAAGGGCGGGCTCCGAGATGGCGGTTAAAGAGGCCACAGTTAAAAAATGACCGGGCGTAAGACATCTCAAATCATTAGGGTCATTGCTCAAAGAGGTGAGAAGGCGTGAGTTCAAGATGGCCTCAAAGAGGCGCAAAGTGCTCAAAGCATTGTGCAACTCAGAAAATCACAAAGGTCCGGAATACCTTTCGAGTGGGTGACATAGATTATGACAAAACGGAGAATCCAAGCAACAATGCGTATAATAAAGGGAAAAGAAGAGTGATTTCCTAATTTATTGAATCCAAGAGGAGGTTACGACAGCGGATTAAACGATAGAGCATTGTTCAGTGAGAACTTCGGGAGTATCTGAAGGCGGAATATGTGGACTGTAGTTTTCGAAAGACTGATACAAGGTTGGTGAAGCCGCCCACCATAAAGAACATTGGCACAATTTGGTAGGGAGTAAACCACGTAACCCGACATTCGCAGGATTCTCGATGGAGGGGATGTAATGCCAAGAAGCGCGAGACGTGTTTTCCTGAATGTAAGCAACACAATTGGCGACGAAAGTATTCCAACGCTCCGGCGAGCAACGAATCCACAAAAGTACTACCATGGTGTCAGACCAACAGTAAATTTTATGAAGGGTAAGGTTAGAATCAAAGGTTTTGAGGACAAAGAATAATAATTTGGATGCCAATGCGGCGACCAACAATTCGAGCCGGGACAAAGAGACAAAGAGGTGCGACTTTAGACTTAGCGCACACTAAGCGAACCTCTACGGCGGAAGGGGTAACAAAGCGAAAATAAACAACAGCTCAGCATCAACGTTTGAAAGCGTCAGCAAAGCAGTGAACTTCGCACGTAGTAAACTATGGTGGGTTTAGCAAGCGGGGTAAAGCAACATCCAAAAGAAGCGGTAACTCATGCAAGTATCTCTCCCACAAACGGAGGAAATCGGAGGAAGGAGAGCATCCCATTCTAATTTTAACGACCATAAACGTTGAATTAAATGTTTTACCAGGAAAGTAAGGGGGATGAAAGTCCCATAGGGTCGAAAATACGAGCTAAGTTGGTAAGTAAGTTGCGCTTGGTACAGGAGGTCCTTAATGACTGAACTAAAAAACAAAAACTATCTGAGGTGGGGTTTCGTTGAAAACCTAGAACTTTTAAGGGTTGAGTTCAGGTTCCTCAAAGGAGCGGGGTTGCGCGAATTGCTGCGCAGAGGAAAGATCTTTTAATAATTGGGGATGGGTGTTTGACCATTTATGAAGTTCGAAACCGCCAAGTTTTAAAAGAGCAATTAGTTGCTTTCATAGAGCGAGGGTTGATTCGATAGAATCTCCACCAGTAGCGATGTCATCAATATAAGTATGGTGGCGAAGAGCGAAAGCGGCTAATGGATAACAATTCTCTTCGTCTACGGCCAACTGCTGAAGCGTGCGTATTGCAAGAAAGGGGTACAAATGATTCCATACGTAACAGTATTTAATTTAAAATCCTGAATTCGTAATTATGATTAAAGTCGACGGTTTTGATGCTGGCGCCTTGGTGGATACTGGAAGTTCTGAAACTTATATCAATCAAGATTGTATATCTTCTTAATATTACCACGTATACCATTTCGGGCTTTGTATCTATGCCTACAACTTACAGCAATCTAGAATCGATGGGCACTGTTTTGTTGAATTGGAGATACTGATTCACAAATACACTACAGTTAAGTTGACTATTCTTTCCAAATTTTGTACTAATGTTATAACTGGCCATGATATCCTTAAGCTGCATAGTTCAGTGAACGTGCATTTTGGAGGTTCTAAAACTAGTTTATACGTATGTTGCACAACTTGCGCTACTGTGGAACCTACCGTCTTATTTCCTAACCTGACCTCGGACTACAGGCCTGTTGCTACAAAATCGAGGAAGTATTCCTGCAAGGACGAATATCTCATTACCCAAAAAGTTAGACAGTTTCTTTAGGACAGAGTTATTGAACCTAGTCTCTCTTCTTAGCGAACTCAAGTGTTAATTACAAAGAACGTTATTGACCGTAGAGGAATAGTGATAGACTACTCGCAAACTATAAATCGTTTAGAGTAACTAATGGAGTTGCTTGTTTCCAGAGTGTTTTAGACGATATAATATCTAAAGAAGAACTTACTGGCGTGTATACCAATCTTAATGACGTAACACTCTGTGGCAAAAACCAAAAGCGAATACGACGAAAATCTCAAAAATCTTCTTGTAGTTTTCTCAAAATACAACCTTTCGTTGAGCGAAAGCATAAGCGTCTTTTCTATAAACTCTATTACATTATTACACTATTACATTAAAGATAACGTTCTAAGCCCTGATACTTCAAGGCTAGAGACTGTTTTCAACTTCCCAGTGCCTGAAAACGTGGTTATTTAAAAAAAGTGCTTAAGAATGCTTGCGCATTACTCTATATAGGTACCAAGTTTTTCAACAAAAATTCTACAACTTGGGTTAACTAATAACTTCCTCTTACTACCGACTGTTGTTTCCGATTTTGAAAGCTTAAAACTAGAAATTGCAAAGTCTGTAGTTACAAGCATACGTAATGATGTATTATTTATAGTAGAAACTGATGCTTCAGAGCACTGTATCGCTGCGATTCTGAGCCAAGGAGGAAGGCCTCTCGTGCGCTACCTAAAAGTGAACAGCGACATTCGTCAGTCGAAAAAGAGGCTTATGCTATTGTAGAGGCCTTGAAGAATTGGCGGCATTTTCTTGTTGGAAAATACTTTCAATTATACACCGATCAGCGATCTGTTTCGTTCATGTTTGACCAGAAAAATGGTAGCAAAATAAAAAATGGGAAAATTGCAAGATGAAGGCTAGAGTAAGCCTGCTATAATTTTAACATTACGTATGAAAAGTTAAAGATAATGTAGTACCTGATGTTTTTAGCAGAGTATGTAGTTGGTTTAACAGTTCTAAATATCTATATGAACTACATCTAACGTTTTGACACCCTGGTATTGCTAGGATGGCACACTGAACCCATTCTAGAAATATGTCCTATTCTACAGAAGAGATAAGGCGCGTAATACCCTCTTGTCCAGTAAGCACTGAACTAAAACCTCGATTTGTACGAAGAGATTATGGACACTTAATTAAAACAACTGCTCCCTTTCAAAGATTGAATGTAGATTTCAAGGGGCCTGTTCCTAGCACTGATCGGAATGTGTACATGCTAACCATTGTTGACGAGTACTTTCGTTTTCCTTTTGCACATGCTTGTGCCGATATGTCTGCCGCTACTGTGATTAGATGCTTTACGAAACCTGTTTTCAATATTCGGTTTTCCATTGTATGTACATTCGGATCAAGGTCTTCGTTTCTGTCGGATGAGCAAAAATCGTATTTGACGTTGCATAATCTCGCGACAAGTCGCTTTTTACCATATAACCCACCTGGTAATGGACAGGTCGAAAAGTACAAGGATGTAAATTGGAAACCAGTTTTCCTTTCCCTCAAGTCAAGAGGGTTACAAACCTCCTAGTGGCAGATAGTTTTAGAAGATGCTTTACACTCCATCAGGTCGCTGCTTTGTACCTCGATAAATTGCACTCCTCAAGAGAAATTGTTCCAACACTGTAGAAAATCTGTTACTGGTATACAGTTGCCGTCTTGGTTATTATCTTCTGGAACTGTGCTCCTTAGAAAATTTAATAGGATAAACAAGTATGAGCCGTTAGTAGAAGAAGTTGATTTTATTGATAATAACACCGAGACGTTACTATTAGACATACCGATGGCCGTGAAGCCGTAGTATCCCTCAGGTATTAAGCGCCTAGGGACATAATGACTTGCAAAGAGGAAGTTCAAACTGAAGTTTTGGAAGAAGATAATAATAGGTTTAAAAATACCAGACAATCTATAAACAAAACAGATATATACAAAATCTACGACCCCAACTTAACATCAATTGATAGCGGCGGCGTTATTGCTGAAAACTTCGATCGTGACGTTATGGATCGCGAGCCGACTCATACGCCTGTTCTTGAAACGAATAAGGCTCCCATGTCTAGATGTTCTATACGTGAAAAGCTTAAACCTAAACACTTAGAAGACTCTATTCTTTAAATCAGCTGGTGTGATTTTAGTAATAATGATATTAATTGCTAAACCACTTTACCCTTTTGGATTCTTAGTTACTAGGTTACAATATGTTTATTCAGCTGTGAGATTATAAAAGAAGTGTTTAATTCATTAGAGCCTTATAAAAGGTACATTTGTCAAATTCACTGTTATTTTATTAAAATATCTAAATTCTTTTTACATTTAACAACTTCGAAAACTTCCTTGGCACGTTTGAGATCAAAGCCGAGACTTTCTTAAACCCACCTGTTCCGTTTATAACAACTGTAAGAGTAGAACTATTTAATTCGTTCGAATTTACCTGTTCATACATGTAGGACAAAGGCTAGAATGGCGAATATAAATCGTGAAAGGTAAAATGTGAAATGAAAAATGCGAAAGAAAAAACGCGAAAGGAAAATGCAGAAGGAAAAACGTGTGAGGTAGAATGTGAAAGGTAATATATGGAGAAAAATGTAAAAAGAAGAACGTGGAACTAGCAGGGAGATGTAGGGTATAAAGTAAAAATTTATGCCCAAGGTTTAGCAAAGCAGACGCGTTCTCCAGTTTATAATGGAAAAGGGGAACTTGTAGATCCTCAGTCGATTATATATCATACGGTAGAAAAGTTTATGCTAAAAGATGGATTTCGTTTGTGGTAACGTTATACGTGATGTAATAGTGTCACAGTTGAACCCCCCCGCAAATTAGTTGGTAAGACAAGTGAGGTGACTTTAAACCAAATTCTTACCAACATGTCTTGGAAGATGTGATTGCTTTATACGGTGGTTTACAACCCGTCAACTGAGTTGTTTCCTATAATTGAATGTGTGCAGATTATGCAGGAAATGTGCAATTTTCAAGTGGAATTTAAAACTAGACCATATGCTCAAGACTAAAACACCACGAATTAAATGGACTAGCTAGTACATAAGATGTAGATAAATAAGTGGATCAAGAATTCTAATCACAACTGATTCTCAATACATCTAATGTATGGGTGTGAAACAGTTTTGAAAATGAGATTCGTTCATTTTAGAAATTGAGAAAAATTAGCGTGTTATTGTTTTGAATGAATATCAGTGCTTCAAGTTATAAAATTTGCGAAAATTAGCATGTTGTAAAATGGAATACTTGAATTGTCGAGGCATCCCAGATTTTTGTGGAAAGTAAGTAGATAATATAACAAATGCAATTTCAAACCTAACAGATATAGATCTGGTTAACATAGTATTGGAAAGCGAGAGTCGTGTAAATAGTTATTTATTTAACGATAGCAGCAATGCAAACTAATCGACCGTGCTAAAAATAATTATTTGTTATCTAAACCAATTCCTAGAAGATGTCGGTGTGAAACAATTGTTCACGCACTTATTTAGAAATTTCTTTGTATAGTTAAAAACCCTCTTTCGATTCTTCGTAAAGTGGGTGTTTATCTATACATCGTATATACTGGTATATATATATATATAATGCTGTGATAAGGCGTTGTTTAGGGGGCGTATTAAGCAGTAAGGGTCGTGTAGTAACCTTAAATTGCAATAGGAATCAGCAAACTGCATTTATTTGGCAGAAAATTAAGTAATTCGTATATTATATTAATAGCAAGCATTTAGCACCCTGTATATAGACCATAATTAGCTTTAAGCGATGCAAGTAAGCATATCTTACAACAATAGAACGCGTATTTATCAGAGAAACAGATGATTCATACATTATGTAAATAGCAAGCATTTAACGCTCTTTATTAATTTTAAGTAATGCCAGTAAAAATATCTTTCAACAATAGAACGCGTATTCAGAAGAAATGATAGTACATGTAATTAAACACGCATTGAGAAGTGTTCTAATTAGTTATAAAACAAATACGAAGATAAAAGATAAAACCTAACAAAGCTTTATGCAATTACGCTGAAACAATAAACAATTTTGATAAGAGAACGCAGTTTTAAACACGCATAAAAATACATAAACGAATACAGCATTAAACTTACATCATTTACTTTGTTCAATTATCCAAAAGGCGATATCTGTACGAAACAGCAGTTGAACGTCTGGCAAAGATAACAAGGTATCAATAGCAAATAAATATTACACGGAAAACCGAATAAATTACATCAGAAAATGCAAGGAATATCAAAGACAAGACCTGGTTGGTTGAAAAATCTGCAGAATTGCTTGAAAAACCAGCCCACATGTAAGTGGGAAGAGCCTATATAACACAGAGCAATGATAAGACGGGTCAGTTTACAACTCGTGCAGGGCAAAACTGTGTCACTGTTAACCAGAAAGTCCCGCGTAATTTAAATATAATAGAATATCAAGTGTATGTTACAGTGATAATAGTGCAACGATTGCGAAGACTTCTTTTGACGTTTAACTTGAGTAGAATTTGGGGTAATTTATTTAAACTAAATATTTATAATAATAGGGGTTCGAATGCGTTGATGATAATATTTCAAATTGGTGGTGTATTTCTGAACATTTCAATTTGCAATAATTCAAATATGCGTCGATAAGAACAATTCAAATCTGGGTCAATATAATATTTCAAATCAGCGTCGACAATTATATTTTGGTACAATTTTGAGTTTCGAGATTCAAGGTATATAAAATAAAGAAGCACGAAGTAATTTATAAAAAACGAGGAATTCAACTAAGCAGAGCATTGGTAGACGAATGAGGACAACAAAGGGGTGTTGATCCACAACCCGAACAACATGTCGCAGGTCAGATCTATTTAATTTTAAGATATTTTTCTAATTAAATTTCAATACTGAAATTATTTAATTTATATTAAACTTTTAATGAAGTCAACAACAAGCATTGCATACGTTGAACTAACGTAATATATTATAGAGAGGTCTAGAACGTTCCAGGTTTCTTTGGTAAAAAGGTAATTTTTGGTGACTTTAGATTGAATTTAAAGTATATAAATTTTGGGATAAATGATACATATGATATTGATTGATTGAGGTGTGTATTTAAAGAATTTCAAAAATTGTAAATTATATTTCTTTTCATTATATGAAATTAATTCTCTTCGTTTTATCAATACAAAACAAATAATCATAAAGGGGTGGATAATCGAAAAATTGATCATCGTAACGTTGTTCACTCTGTGTAGATTAAAAAGGGCTAGCCGGGGCATAATAATAAAATTAGTAAAATTGAAGTGAGAACACAGAGCTGTGGAGTTAAGTAAAAACGTCATTACACCGAGTACGGCGTAAAATATATATATATATATATATATATATATATATATATATAGATAGATATATATATATATTTATTTTAATAGTTATTAAGATGAAATGAAAGCCCAACTTTGTATTTAAAGTTGAATTACCATTTCAAATCGAACTAGTAATTGAAAACCACTAAAAGAACCGCTACAGCAGGACTTGAACCTGCAACCTCTGATTTTCCAGATCAGCGCTCTAACCAATTGAGCTATCTAGCCTAATTGTTTAGATGATGTTATACTTAATACTACTGAAGCTTGGCTCTTGTTAACGATTTTCAATTACGTCTTGCATTTTGTATATAACTAGATCCAATTTCCTTAAATGCAAGACTTAATTGAAAATCGTTAACAAGAGCCAAGCTTCAGTAGTATTAAGTACAACATCATCTAAACAATTAGGATAGCTCAATTGGTTAGAGCGCTGATCCGAAAATCAGAGGTTGCAGGTTCAAGTCCTGCTACCGTTCTTTAGTGGTTTTCAATTACTAGTTCGATTTGAAATGGTAATTCAACTTTAAATACAAAGTTGGGTTTTCATTTCATCTTAATAACTATTAATATATATTAAGCATTCATTTGCATTCCAAATGTGGATTATTCTTCTCTATTAATTATATATATATATATATATATATATATATATATATATATATATATATATTCCTTCATAAAATTAGTTTTGACTATTTGTAATTATATTTATCACGATTTTCAAAGATGTGAAGTTGATTTATTGTTCATTAAGAGACGTACGTCGCACATTTAATAAATTTTAATATCTTTATGCGTTTTTGTTGTAAGGTGGCACTACGTTAAAAAAATAAAGGGTTAGGTAGCTGAAACAGAAATGGCGCTTGTAACGTAGTTTATAAATTACGCCTGTCACATATTGACAGAAAATGGCATATGCGACTTAAATGAATGTGATAGTGAAAAAAGAAAAAAGTGGGGTAATAAAAAGAAAGTTAAACGTCAAATTGTTAGGTCAAAGAGTTTATATTGACCGATGCAGACATTCAGAGCTTGAAAACGGTTTGGAAAGGTAGAATGTGGAATGAAAATGTGAAAGAAAGCTCTGATAAGGAAAAGTAGAGGATAAAATGTAGAAGGTAAAACGTAGATTGGAAGATGTGGAAGGTATTGTGGAAAGTAAAATGTAAGAGGAAAGTGGGGAAATAAAATGTGAAAAGTAAAATGTGAGAGATAGAATGTGGAAGGAAAAGTGTGGAAGACAGAATGTGGAAAAAGAATGCGGAAGAAAAGTGTGGAAGATAGAATTTGTATAAAAAGATGTTAAAGGAAATATGTGAAAGGTAAAAGGTGGAAGGTTGAATATGGAAGGTAGAACGTGAAAGGTGAACGGTGGAAACTGAATAGTGAATGGTGGAATTTGCAATGTGGTAAGCAAAAGGTGGAATGATCAGTAATCAGAGAAGCAGGTAGTAGAAACCCTATTCTGCGTCTATTTGCTTGTATTTCTTTGATTTTTAAAGGACATAATTTAAAAGATTCCAAGCACTGATAAAAATTGTGACCTACTTTGATGTTTTAAAAATTTATATAACCTTTTGTGTTCTTTTAGCGTTCCCATAACTAATAATTGTTAATTTAATGGTACTCGTTAACAAAGACGTTTTGGCGTTTTATTACATATACCTTATATAGTAACTCTTAAGCCCCGTCTCTTTTTTAAACGACTCGTGAAAATGCAATTGTGGGATGTACGAAATGGATTATTTACATTGAACTGCGTGGATTTATTGCAGTTTTTTTCGCCTTTTACTTTTAATATTCACAGACCACTAACTACTTTACAGCATAAGTAAAATACTACATCGACAATAGAAAAAGAATGCTCCCACCGTGTTGCTGTTAAAGTTGCAAATCAAAGCAGCTACTAGACTTGTTTGGTGTTAATTTAGTACTGCTTTTCTTAAAAAATGAATGAGTTGAATTTGAAGAACGTCGCTTTAGAACTAGCGAGTTTCTATATTTTGCGTTTCTAAAAGATAATGCGATGCCTTGCTACTTTTGTTGCAACAAAATATTGAGTATTCTTTATATAAAACGCGAAAAAAATTGTATAGCTCAGTTGGTCTTCTGATATCCGACTAGTGCTGTTCCAGAAGCTGTTCGCATACCATCATACACAATTCACGCTGTTAGAAAAATGCGGTGCATAGGTTGAAGCAGCCACTGCGGTATTGTCAACCAACAACGAGAAATTTTTTAGATTTCAAAAGAACAATTTAATAGATGAGTTCAAACAAAAATAATTTGGTGCAAGATTTAATTTAACAAAAACTCGAGCAGAATTACTAAAAACAACACTAAGGAACCGAAACTATCTGCACAGATACGTATTTTTCAGTTTCTAAAATCCTCAGATGCAATTGTCATAAAATTTTGCAGGATATGTAGGAAAACGCAAGTCATAACGCGAAGAACGACTATTTCAAGTGGAAGACCTACTTGTGCAAAAGTTAGAACCACAGAACTTTCGGGAACGCACTCAATTGTACATACGGATACTGTTCACCAACAATGGAGTTTTCTATGCACACAACAGGCACTACCGGACTGATGAAAACGCACACGTAATAAGGCTTCCAATTAATTTATGGGAGCAAAAATCATTGAGTTCCAAGAACTGACAATAAGGTTAAATACTATTTCATATTTGGAATATTTACACAAAAATTGCCATTGCTGTTAGAACATGTGTCTTTGACAATGAAGAAAGTTATGTGGTATATGCACAATAGTGCTCCACCGCATTTTGACCGAGTAGTTCTTGATGATATAGGTCATCGTTTCCCATAATGATAGACTATCCGTGGCCAGCGCATTCACCTGATTTGAAACTTTCAAATTTCTTCTTTTATGGATATCAGTAGACCATTTTCAGTGAACTTACCGCCACATTTGCACCAGCATCCACATTTCCACACTCATCTGGACCAATTTACATGTATATTCCCATAAGGAGTAAATGAGGGAGATGAATCTTATCCTTGCTCCGCCCTGTGGACCGCCTTGTGGAATTTTTTACACCAACCATTTTGATTACATCACACCCGCATTCTTTCCACCCGCGAGATAAATCTTTCTCCACATTTCCACCCACGAAATAAACCTATCTTGTTTGGTATCAATTAATATTAGATTTTTCTCAGCTACCCGAATTTCTAGGAATTTTTTAGATAGCATCATCCCCAGGAGCTACCCTAATTTTAAGATTTCTTACCAAGACCGATTTCTAACCGTCCGCATAAATTTTTTTAGTCATGCGATACATCTTGTTAGCTTAGAATTTTACGCAGAATTTGAATCTGCAAACAGATTTGAAATCGAACCACGCCCTGCAAAGTTATACCCCTTTAAAGTCCTGATCTTCTAATTTTGCTATTTGCTCTATAAGCAAACCTAACAAATAGTTTTCTTCGTCTAGCCATTACATCTTTCGAGATAAACCTATCTTGTTTGGTATCAATTAATATTAGAATTTTCTCAGCTACCCAAATCTCTAGGAATTTTCAGATTGCACCATCCCCAAGGGAGCTACCCTAATTTTAAGATTTCTTACCTGTAGCGACTTTTGAGCGTTCTTATAAATTTTTTTATACATGCAATACATTAAATTAGTCTACAATTTTACGCACAACCCGAATCTGCAAACAGATTTAAAATCGGACCACGCCCTGCAAAGTTCCACATATACCCTCTGCGAGATAAATCTTTCTCCACATTTCCACCCACGAGATAAACCTACCTTGTTTGGTATCAATCAATATTAGAATTTTCTAAGCTATCCAAATCTCTTTAAATTTTTCACATAGCACCATCCCTAAGGGAGCTACCCCAATTTTAAGATTTCTTACCTGTAGCGACTTTTGAGCGTTCTTATAAATTTTCTTAGTCATGCGATACATCTTGTTAGTCTAAAATTTTACACAGAATTTGAATCTGCAAACAGATTTGAAATCGGACAACGCCCTGCAAAGTTATACCCCCTTTAAAGTTCTGATCTTCTAAATTTTGCTCATTTATGATATATGCTTTAACCAAACAGTTAGAGGTAGTAACACAAAAATTAAGAACACAAAAGTTTAATAATTTATTTATCCAACTTACAGTTTAATAAACTTATAGAATGCAATTTTTACAAAGTATAACATTATTTCCTGTGCGTAGCCGAAAGTTTAACCTGTAACAAAAAGAGATTAATGTGTTGTTTAAATAGACCTGTAACAAAATGAGATTAATGTAAAAAAAGAGGAGACGCGTTTTCGGTTAATAAGACATATTATCGTTAACCTAACAATATGTTTTACCGTCCAGCAACACCACGTGGAGGTAAACACATTCCAATGTAATGGGTTTTAAATAGGAAAGTACGCTAAATGCTAGTCAATTAACAGCAATTAAATATTGCTTACTGACCTACCTTAATTAGGTTGCTGTACTATTAGGAATGATGTTTAAGACCTCGTACGTATTTTCCGGATTATATGTTGTATTCTTTTTTTATTAAGTAATCGAATAAATCGTTCCTTCTGCTTCCAAAGAAACTCGGACACTCTATTGTCGACGCTGGCGTTATTTATGCGATAGCTAGCCATGCAGTTGTTAAACGCTGTGCTAATCATTTCTACGCCATCTTCGTTAGTAGCGGTAACTGATGCATTTTTATGTTTGTTGCTCCTTAAGTGTGCGGCGTACGTAGTTTTTCCATTTCGAAATCGCATACTGTACACATAATTCGTGGTTGTTTCGTACAAGACCCTTTAACAGCTGGTGGCGTTGAACGTTTACGGCTTAATAACATACCGTGCTTTTTTCCTTGTGTCGCTGTGAGCTATTCTCGTAAAAGCGATACCGCAAGACCTAGAGTTTAAGTACTTTGCTGCGGACGGCTTAACCCTGGGTGATGTTACACTACGACATTTGTTCTGGTGCCGTTTGAGAGCATTTTTCCAGGTATAGGAAGCACCGCAAGGGTTGCACTTATAAACGTTTGCAGGTACCATTTTAGTACAAAACAAAACCCGCACTATAGCACTTTAGTTAAACTTGTAATCGAACTAACTAAAAGCTTACTCGAGCGTACCTGATTTATGCTCCTTATAGAATGCAAGCCGAAGGTTTCCGAAGACATCCGAACGAAGTTGAGGATTCGGCGGGAACTAAATGACGTCATAATCCTCGCTGCTCGTCCAATACATTTAGCGCCAATGCATGCACCTGGTCCGCTTCGTCGATGGTGCGAATGCTGTTAGTAGAAACACCGGAAAACGTCTTCCATGTTATACGGATCGTGTGCATATTAAAAATCCAAAAGAGCGGTAGCACACGCACACAAGTTGTCTGCAAGTCGTGCTGTAGAAGATGCAGTGCTACTATAACCAAAAACACTTTAAACCATTACTAAGAAAATACCAACTTGTTGTCTACAGGATACTTACAACAATTTAATTTTAAATAACTTCTACGTCATACTTTAGGAAATGATAGGCTTGAATATTTTCCAAATGAATCACCAAGCGAAAGTATATGCTTAGCACTATTAAAATTACCCATTAATTTCCCATTTTACGACCATAGTTAATTATAGATTAAAATTTAATTTGTGCACGCTCGAGCTTCTCGTAAACCAACATATTTTATAGCAACTGTATAATACATGCATACCCCTTCGCCGCGCTACTGCTATTCTTGTAATTGCTAGAAAAAGTCACTCTCCTTTTACTGTTAGGAGCGATGCAAAGCACCATTTTTTATACTTTCTATAGCACATCGCACACTTTTTCGTCTGATAATTAAATTTTGCTTCTGTAGGCTTTTACACTTTCGCATAGCGGTCAATCGCACGTAATGATTTCTAGAACCGGTAAGTACTCGATATTGTCCAAATAGAGAATTAGATGCTCGATGTCTGTCAATTTCCGATTCCCTCGTAAAAGGTAGGAAAAACCCAGTCAATAATCCATTATACTTCAACCCGCTCCTGTTCTGATAATTTACAAACATTTTTCAAACGACAATGGGCCGAGAATTTTTAAACCTCCGAGGGATCTTTAAGTCGTGATCAATTACACATCCGAGCTACGCGTAAACTGACATATTTTGCAGCAACTGTATAATACATTGCATACCCCCTTCTCTGCGCTACTGCTATTCTTGTAGTTGCTTGGAAAAATCAGTTGCCCTTTTTACTGCTAGGGCTGCTAAAAAAACACCATTCCATACTTTCTTTATAAGTGTAGCACATCGCGCACTTTTTTGTCGGTTAATTAATTTTTGTTTATGTAGGCTTTTACACTTTTGCATATTTAAACATCTAATACGACCGATTAACCACTTTCGATTATTCTAACGGAGACTACCATACATACCGCTGCACCGTTCTTTTGATTCCAACGATCCTATGGGCTTCACGCACTAACACCTGACGTATCTTTCCTACTATTTGTTAAACAAAACTACCGGTATCGATATTGTGGACGTAAACAGATGTTTGTGGATGTGTACGAGTATGTAACCATATACATTAACCAGTCTAAGCTATTTTATTTAGTCCACGAAAATTATTATTTTTCTAAACCATAATTAATAATCGCCTCTATAGGTTCCACATTTCTACCATTACCCAATGACTGGTGCTACGTACATGGAATCTTTAATTTCTTATTGGAGAATAATTCTCCACGCACTGCTGCGTAGTTGCATGCCTACCCCTTTTAGAGGTATATGCTCGTTATAGGTTGTAAGACCCTCGGTTTTACTTAACTACACTTCGTGAGACCCCTTTAATTTTTTTAATCGTATCTTTCTCGCCTACAATACAGTAGGACTTAACATTACTACCAACAAATTCTAATACTGGACCCCCATTAAATATGTCTTTAATTTTCCCTACAACTTTTTTGTTGACAAGTATTATATTGTATTTATTATTTGCGGGTAGTCACTCTTTTAAGATAAATATATTTTGTTTGGTATCAACTAATATTAAATTTTCTAGGGACCCCAAACCTGTAAATGGATTTTAAATAAAACCACCCCATACAAAGTTATGCCTTTTAAAGACCCCAAACCTCTAATTTTACCCATCTTTATTTAACTCTATCTTTAAAACCCTTTTTCGCTACCCAAGACATATGCTTTAACCAACCGTTTCCCTAGAAATCTAAAACCGCAGTGTCCCGCGAATACCACGTGGAGATAACACGTATACTCTGTCAACCAGGATAGAAGCCGGAAGGATTTGGAAGGTGGGCGAAGAACTTAAAAATTATGGAATCTTAAAACTAATATATACAATAGATTTACAAATCCATACAAATATAAACAACTATGTTATATCTTTACACCTCCATGCGTAGATTGTTGTACTATTAGGAATGATGTACTTTTTGTCATCTTCCCTCGATAAACTAATTTTATTAATAAGCTGCGTATGCAAATCGTATTCTTTACTCCGGTACATACGCAGACAAGTACTCCACACCAAATAAAGAATTGGATGCTTGGTGACTGTTAACATCCGCCTCCCTCGTGTACGCCCAGACACATCCCAGCCCATGAGCACCCCTGCGCATGCACACCCCAGCCCATGCGCGCCCATGCGCGTACGCACCCCTGCCCATGCTCGCTGCCCATGAGCACCCCTTTCTGTGCGACTGCTATTTCGGGGTAACGTTACAGCCTTTTATAAATAAAGAACAATGTTATATACTATTATAAAATGTTTATTCTGACATTATACATAACAAATTTAAAAATATTTAATACCAAGCATGGAGTCATTTAACTTAATTTTAATACAAAGTTATACACAGAAGACAGTCCTTTCTTTATGTTTGTTTGCAGTGGTTTTAATTTTATCTAATTTTATTCGCAGCTTAAAATTTAAATCGACACCCAAGTCTTCTATCTCCTTTTCTAACCAATAGTTTGATACATAAAGACCGTCTAGGTTTTCGAATTGTAAAATGTACCGAAGTTTGCCTCTATATTTAAAGTCTTTGATTCCACCGACAACCAGATCCATTCCTTCGTGTAATTCTTGCAGCTTGTGACAATCTTTTAATCGCAGCTTTCCCACTATATCCTGCATACGTATCTTGTTAGCTTGATCGACTTCTTCTTGTCGGTATTGGAGGAAATCCTTTTTTTCCCACACACCGTTGTGTAGTTGCATATCCACCACTTTTGGGAATATATGGTTGTTATAGGTTGTAAGACCCTCGGTTTTAAATGATCCGAAAGGTTCTTTACTGGGCAAATATACAATGTTTAGCAGAACCCCTTTGCGTGTGGTGTACGCCAAGGTTACGAAACCCGCATTCCTTAGTTCGTCTTTGTTATCTGCCATTTTGATAAATACGTTTTTAGAATAACCTTTTAAAAAGTATACGGATTTAGTACCATCCTTTTCTACAAGAAGACCTACATAACTAAAAGAGTCTTTCTTACTAACCGCAAATGCATACAGCTTGTACAACCCGGATGTATCTAAGTCAGTCCATCGACACATAAAATAATCTTTTAATTCTTCCTCATTTTCTCTAATAAGATGTTCTTTGTCTAACACATCTTTGTATTGTTCGCGTATCGTCGCAGTGTTTTCCATGTAGTCCAATTTTCGCCTTTTGCATCCATTTCCTCTAATTCCAGTTGTCTTTTCCTTCCACTTACTGCGTATGGCATACATAATGGGGTAATTTCCTTTAGCGTAAACGGATAGAGTTTACTACCAATATTTGCGCGTTGTCGTACAACCTCTGGGCGAATGTTAGGTGTATTTATCAATCCCAATTCCGAAATGACTATTTCTTTTGGAATTGTAGAATATGGTGTTGCAGATTGTGTAAAATATGTACTACCTGCTTTAATGTAGCACTTGTGTAAGATTTTATTTTATCTTGGCTGTCTTCCTCCTCTACTATCTCCAAATAATTTACGGGTAAATAGTTAAAACTAAAAGCCGAAAGCACATACTTTATCAATGTTTCCCTTTCTTTTGGTTTTCGGACAACTTAATTTCCAAGCCCGTCAATTTCTTTGTATTACCATTACCCCAATACACGTACTGTAGCAGGTTATTATACACTAAACAGCAGCTATTTTGTAGCTTGTCCGATAGCTTACTCCACATTTTGGCAAGTGGTACCGAGTACATTGGCGCCTTTAGGAAGTATAACTTACTATCTTCCAATAACGTTAAACAGTCTTTTAAGGGATTATACACCCGTTCCGCACTGACATAGCTTCCAATTGCACATTGTATATTGTCGCTTCCAATCGCGTAATACCATGTTCTTTAGCCAAAGTAGACGCAAATGTTTCCCTTAAACGTACATCTGGACAACGTAAAAAATCTAGTATATAATTGCCAAGTTGTTTATTAACACCAGGACTTGTTATCTGACACACAAATTTGTTGTATATCTTAATTCTTGCATTGGTTGTTAGCCATGTTAAACAATCAATTCCTACAGTTTTATCGTTGTCAACTATAATATTACACTTTTCTTCGTATTCGCCCTTATAGCAAAAGTTATCGTTTGTAGTTAAATAATTACACATCTCCATCTTGCTAAATATACCCGCAAAATCTTGGGTTACATCCATGTCAAAAAGATAGAAATAATCTTTTTCGAGTTCGTCTAATATATCTGGTAGTTCCTCCAATAAAGTTTCCAACTTAACATCTGCTAGTTCCACTTTGTATGGAACACATATAGGATTTTGGAATTTTTTATTAATGCATTCGAGGTCTTCTTTTCCGATAATTTCTTTTACTCTCTGGCCCATCTTGTTAGTGCTTTCTAGAGAAAACGGAAGCTTAGCTTTAACACCATGTCTAGCGGAAACAAATCGGTCAAACTTTCTTCGTAGATAGCTGTTAAATGCACCACAAATTTCTTTTTTTAGGATAAACATCCTTTTGCTTGCAGAGGTTTGTTCGGCGTCAGAAAAGTCGCAAATTTTAACCAACATTATATTGTCACAAAATGGTTCTGTAATTGGTGTGTGTAGTCCACCAGTCAGCATCTGCTCGCCTTCGACATAACAAATATTACCAATATCTGTTACCAGATTATTGTTGCACATATTTTCTGCCAAAAGCCATAATCCAAATCGCTCATTTGTCGGTTTCACTTTATTCCCAAGAAGTTGAGAAACGTTAATCACCTTGGAGACGCTCATGTTTACCGTTCTAGCTACTATTGAATACTAAATTAAATACGAAAAAATTGTTCTCTTATGTATTCTACAGAGTGGGGGCGTATATTGCCGAAGATAGTCGAATATGTTGTTATCCGACCTAAGCCGACAGGGATGCGCATCGACATATATCCGGATATATGTAGGTTAGGTCAGCGCCGCGGCGCTGACCTAACCTATTAATTTTTCCTTTTATCTAACCTAGGTCCACACTTGGTTTTTAATGGAAAAACTCATTAAAAAGCAATTAGTGCTAATGGGTTTTTAATGAGTAAACTCATTAAAAAGCAATTAGTGCTAACGAGTTTTTAATGAGAAAACTCATTAAAAAACAATTAGTGCTAATGGGTTTTTAATGAGAAAACTCATTAAAAACAGCCTAACCTATCAATTTTTCATGTGGTCATGTGATCATATGGTCATGTGGTCATGTGGTCATGTGGTCATGGGGCAATTTCACCCTAACTTAACATCCTACATATATCCGGATATATGTCGATGCGCATCCCTGTCGGCTTAGGTCGGATAACAACATATTCGACTATCTTCGGCAATATACGCCCCCACTCTGTAGAATACATAAGAGAACAATTTTTTCGTATTTAATTTAGTATTCGATAGTAGCTAGAACGGTAAACATGAGCGTCTCCAAGGTGATTAACGTTTCTCAACTTCTTGGGAATAAAGTGAAACCGACAAATGAGCGATTTGGATTATGGCTTTTGGTAGAAAATATGTGCAACAATAATCTGGTAACAGATATTGGTAATATTTGTTATGTCGAAGGCGAGCAGATGCTGACTGGTGGACTACACACACCAATTACAGAACCATTTTGTGACAATATAATGTTGGTTAAAATTTGCGACTTTTCTGACGCCGAACAAACCTCTGCAAGCAAAAGGATGTTTATCCTAAAAAGAAATTTGTGGTGCATTTAACAGCTATCTACGAAGAAAGTTTGACCGATTTGTTTCCGCTAGACATGGTGTTAAAGCTAAGCTTCCGTTTTCTCTGAAAGCACTAACAAGATGGGCCAGAGAGTAAAAGAAATTATCGGAAAAGAAGACCTCGAATGCATTAATAAAAATTCCAAAATCCTATATGTGTTCCATACAAAGTGGAACTAGCAGATGTTAAGTTGGAAACTTTATTGGAGGAACTACCAGATATATTAGACGAACTCGAAAAGATTATTTCTATCTTTTGACATGGATGTAACCCAAGATTTTGCGGGTATATTTAGCAAGATGGAGATGTGTAATTATTTAACTACAAACGATAACTTTTGCTATAAGGGCGAATACGAAGAAAAGTGTAATATTATAGTTGACAACGATAAAACTGTAGGAATTGATTGTTTAACATGGCTAACAACCAATGCAAGAATTAAGATATACAACAAATTTGTGTGTCAGATAACAAGTCCTGGTGTTAATAAACAACTTGGCAATTATATACTAGATTTTTTACGTTGTCCAGATGTACGTTTAAGGGAAACATTTGCGTCTACTTTGGCTAAAGAACATGGTATTACGCGATTGGAAGCGACAATATACAATTGTGCAATTGGAAGCTATGTCAGTGCGGAACGGGTGTATAATCCCTTAAAAGACTGTTTAACGTTATTGGAAGATAGTAAGTTATACTTCCTAAAGGCGCCAATGTACTCGGTACCACTTGCCAAAATGTGGAGTAAGCTATCGGACAAGCTACAAAATAGCTGCTGTTTAGTGTATAATAACCTGCTACAGTACGTGTATTGGGGTAATGGTAATACAAAGAAATTGACGGGCTTGGAAATTAAGTTGTCCGAAAACCAAAAGAAAGGGAAACATTGATAAAGTATGTGCTTTCGGCTTTTAGTTTTAACTATTTACCCGTAAATTATTTGGAGATAGTAGAGGAGGAAGACAGCCAAGATAAAATAAAATCTTACACAAGTGCTACATTAAAGCAGGTAGTACATATTTTACACAATCTGCAACACCATATTCTACAATTCCAAAAGAAATAGTCATTTCGGAATTGGGATTGATAAATACACCTAACATTCGCCCAGAGGTTGTACGACAACGCGCAAATATTGGTAGTAAACTCTATCCGTTTACGCTAAAGGAAATTACCCCATTATGTATGCCATACGCATGTAAGTGGAAGGAAAAGACAACTGGAATTAGAGGAAATGGATGCAAAAGGCGAAAATTGGACTACATGGAAAACACTGCGACGATACGCGAACAATACAAAGATGTGTTAGACAAAGAACATCTTATTAGAGAAAATGAGGAAGAATTAAAAGATTATTTTATGTGTCGATGGACTGACTTAGATACATCCGGGTTGTACAAGCTGTATGCATTTGCGGTTAGTAAGAAAGACTCTTTTAGTTATGTAGGTCTTCTTGCAGAAAAGGATGGTACTAAATCCGTATACTTTTTAAAAGGTTATTCTAAAAACGTATTTATCAAAATGGCAGATAACAAAGACGAACTAAGGAATGCGGGTTTCGTAACCTTGGCGTACACCACACGCAAAGGGGTTCTGCTAAACATTGTATATTTGCCCAGTAAAGAACCTTTCGGATCATTTAAAACCGAGGGTCTTACAACCTATAACAACCATATATTCCCAAAAGTGGTGGATATGCAACTACACAACGGTGTGTGGGAAAAAGGATTTCTCCAATACCGACAAGAAGAAGTCGATCAAGCTAACAAGATACGTATGCAGGATATAGTGGGAAAGCTGCGATTAAAAGATTGTCACAAGCTGCAAGAATTACACGAAGGAATGGATCTGGTTGTCGGTGGAATCAAAGACTTTAAATATAGAGGCAAACTTCGGTACATTTTACAATTCGAAAACCTAGACGGTCTTTATGTATCAAACTATTGGTTAGAAAAGGAGATAGAAGACTTGGGTGTCGATTTAAATTTTAAGCTGCGAATAAAATTAGATAAAATTAAAACCACTGCAAACAAACATAAAGAAAGGACTGTCTTCTGTGTATAACTTTGTATTAAAATTAAGTTTAAATGACTCCATGCTTGGTATTAAATATTTTTAAATTTGTTATGTATAATGTCAGAATAAACATTTTATAATAGTATATAACATTGTTCTTTATTTATAAAAGGCTGTAACGTTACCCCGAAATAGCAGTCGCACAGAAAGGGGTGCTCATGGGCAGCGAGCATGGGCAGGGGTGCGTACGCGCATGGGCGCGCATGGGCTGGGGTGTGCATGCGCAGGGGTGCTCATGGGCTGGGATGTGTCTGGGCGTACACGAGGGAGGCGGATGTTAACAGTCACCAAGCATCCAATTCTTTATTTGGTGTGGAGTACTTGTCTGCGTATGTATCCGGAGTAAAAGAATACGATTTGCATACGCAGCTTATTAATAAAATTAGTTTATCGAGGGAAGATGACAAAAAGTACATCATTCCTAATAGTACAACAATCTACGCATGGAGGTGTAAAGATATAACATAGTTGTTTATATTTGTATGGATTTGTAAATCTATTGTATATATTAGTTTTAAGATTCCATAATTTTAAGTTCTTCGCCCACCTTCCAAATCCTTCCGGCTTCTATCCTGGTTGACAGAGTATACGTGTTATCTCCACGTGGTATTCGCGGGACACTGCGGTTTTAGATTTCTAGGGAAACGGTTGGTTAAAGCATATGTCTTGGGTAGCGAAAAAAGGGTTTTAAAGATAGAGTTAAATAAAGATGGGTAAAAATTAGAGGTTTGGGGTCTTTAAAAGGCATAACTTTGTATGGGGTGGTTTTATTTAAAATCCATTTACAGGTTTGGGGGTCCCTAGAAAAATTTAATATTAGTTGATACCAAACAAAATATATTTATCTTAAAAGAGTGACTACCCCGCAAATAATAAATACAATATATTACTTGTCAACAAAAAAAGTTGTAGGGAAAATTAAAGACATATTTAATGGGGGTCCAGTATTAGAATTTGTTGGTAGTAATGTTAAGTCCTACTGTATTGTAGGCGAGAAAGATACCATTAAAAAGATTAAAGGGGTCTCACGAATTGTAGTTAAGTAAAACCGAGGGTGCTACAACCTATAACGAGCATATACCTCAAAAGGGGTAGGCATGCAACTACGCAGCAGTGCGTGGGAGAATATTCTCCAATAAGAAATTAAAGATTCCATGTACGTAGCACCAGTCATTGGGTAATGGTAGAAATGTGGAACCTATAAGAGGCGATTATTAATTATGGTTTAGAAAATAATAATTTTCGTGGACTAAATAAAATAGCTTAGACTGGTTAATGTATATGGTTACATACTCGTACACATCCACAAACATCTGTTTACGTCCACAATATCGATACCGGTAGTTTTGTTTAACAAATAGTAGGAAAGATACGTCAGGTGTTAGTGCGTGAAGCCCATAGGATCGTTGGAATCAAAAGAACGGTGCAGCGGTATGTATGGTAGTCTCCGTTAGAATAATCGAAAGTGGTTAATCGGTCGTATTAGATGTTTAAATATGCAAAGTGTAAAAGCCTACATAAACAAAATTAATTAACCGACAAAAAGTGCGCGATGTGCTACACTTATAAAGAAAGTATGGAATGGTGTTTTTAGCAGCCCTAGCAGTAAAAGGGCAACTGATTTTTCCAAGCAACTACAAGAATAGCAGTAGCGCAGAGAAGGGGTATGCATGTATTATACAGTTGCTGCAAAATATGTTAGTTTACGCGTAGCTCGGATGTGTAATTGATCACGACTTAAAGATCCTCGGAGGTTTAAAAATTCTCGGCCCATTGTCGTTTGAAAATGTTTGTAAATTATCAGAACAGGAGCGGGTTGAAGTATAATGGATTATTGACTGGGTTTTCTACCTTTACGAGGGAATCGAAATTGACAGACATCGAGCATCTAATTCTCTATTTGGACAATATCGAGTACTTACCGGTTCTAGAAATCATTACGTGCGATTGACCGCTATGCGAAAGTGTAAAAGCCTACAGAAGCAAAATTTAATTATCAGACGAAAAAGTGCGATGTGCTATAGAAAGTATAAAAATGGTGCTTTGCATCGCCCTAACAGTAAAAAGGAGAGTGACTTTTTCTAGCAATTACAAGAATAGCAGTAGCGCGGCGAAGGGTATGCATGTATTATACAGTTGCTATAAAATATGTTAGTTTACGAGAAGCTCGAGCGTGCACAAATTAAATTTTAATCTATAATTAACTATGGTCGTAAAATGGGAAATTAATGGGTAATTTTAATAGTGCTAAGCATATACTTTCGCTTGGTGATTCATTTGGAAAATATTCAAGCCTATCATTTCCTAAAGTATGACGTAGAAGTTATTTAAAATTAAATTGTTGTAAGTATCCTGTAGACAACAAGTTGGTATTTTCTTAGTAATGGTTTAAAGTGTTTTTGGTTATAGTAGCACTGCATCTTCTACAGCACGACTTGCAGACAACTTGTGTGCGTGTGCTACCGCCTTTGGATTTTTAATATGCACGCGATCCGTATAACATGGAAGACGTTTTCCGGTGTTTCTACTAACGCATTCGCACCATCGACGAAGCGGACCAGGTGCATGCATTGGCGCTAAATGTATTGGACGAGCAGCGAGGATTATGACGTCATTTAGTTCCCCGCCGAATCCTCAACTTCGTTCGGATGTCTTCGGAAACCTTCGGCTTGCATTCTATAAGGAGCATAAATCAGGTACGCTCGAGTAAGCTTTTAGTTAGTTCGATTACAAGTTTAACTAAAGTGCTATAGTGCGGGTTTTGTTTTGTACTAAAATGGTACCTGCAAACGTTTATAAGTGCAACCCTTGCGGTGCTTCCTATACCTGGAAAATGCTCTCAAACGGCACCAGAACAAATGTCGTAGTGTAACATCACCCAGGGTTAAGCCGTCCGCAGCAAAGTACTTAAACTCTGGTCTTGCGGTATCGCTTTTACGAGAATAGCTCACAGCGACACAAGGAAAAAAGCACGGTATGTTATTAAGCCGTAAACGTTCAACGCCACCAGCTGTTAAAGGGTCTTGTACGAAACAACCACGAATTATGTGTACAGTATGCGATTTCGAAATGGAAAAACTACGTACGCCGCACACTTAAGGAGCAACAAACATAAAATGCATCAGTTACCGCTACTAACGAAGATGGCGTAGAAATGATTAGCACAGCGTTTAACAACTGCATGGCTAGCTATCGCATAAATAACGCCAGCGTCGACAATGAGTGTCCGAGTTTCTTTGGAAGCAGAAGGAACGATTTATTCGATTACTTAATAAAAAAAGAATACAACATATAATCCGGAAAATACGTACGAGGTCTTAAACATCATTCCTAATAGTACAGCAACCTAATTAAGGTAGGTCAGTAAGCAATATTTAATTGCTGTTAATTGACTAGCATTTAGCGTACTTTCCTATTTAAAACCCATTACATTGGAATGTGTTTACCTCCACGTGGTGTTGCTGGACGGTAAAACATATTGTTAGGTTAACGATAATATGTCTTATTAACCGAAAACGCGTCTCCTCTTTTTTTACATTAATCTCATTTTGTTACAGGTCTATTTAAACAACACATTAATCTCTTTTTTGTTACAGGTTAAACTTTCGGCTACGCACAGGAAATAATGTTATACTTTGTAAAAATTGCATTCTATAAGTTTATTAAACTGTAAGTTGGATAAATAAATTATTAAACTTTTGTGTTCTTAATTTTTGTGTTACTACCTCTAACTGTTTGGTTAAAGCATATATCATAAATGAGCAAAATTTAGAAGATCAGAACTTTAAAGGGGGTATAACTTTGCAGGGCGTTGTCCGATTTCAAATCTGTTTGCAGATTCAAATTCTGTGTAAAATTTTAGACTAACAAGATGTATCGCATGACTAAGAAAATTTATAAGAACGCTCAAAAGTCGCTACAGGTAAGAAATCTTAAAATTGGGGTAGCTCCCTTAGGGATGGTGCTATGTGAAAAATTTAAAGAGATTTGGATAGCTTAGAAAATTCTAATATTGATTGATACCAAACAAGGTAGGTTTATCTCGTGGGTGGAAATGTGGAGAAAGATTTATCTCGCAGAGGGTATATGTGTAACTTTGCAGGGCGTGGTCCGATTTTAAATCTGTTTGCAGATTCGGGTTTTGCGTAAAATTGTAGACTAATTTAATGTATTACATGTATAAAAAAATTTATAAGAACGCTCAAAAGTCGCTACAGGTAAGAAATCTTAAAATTAGGGTAGCTCCCTTGGGGATGGTGCAATCTGAAAAATTCCTAGAGATTTGGGTAGCTGAGAAAATTCTAATATTGATTAATACCAAACAAGATAGGTTTATCTCGAAAGATGCAATGGCTAGACGAAGAAAACTATTTGTTAGGTTTGCTTATAGAGCAAATAGCAAAATTAGAAGATCAGGACTTTAAAGGGGTATAACTTTGCAGGGCGTGGTTCGATTTCAAATCTGTTTGCAGATTCAAATTCTGCGTAAAATTCTAAGCTAACAAGATGTATCGCATGACTAAAAAAATTTATGCGGACGGTTAGAAATCGGTCTTGGTAAGAAATCTTAAAATTAGGGTAGCTCCCTGGGGGATGATGCTATCTAAAAAATTCCTAGAAATTCGGGTAGCTGAGAAAAATCTAATATTAATTGATACCAAACAAGATAGGTTTATTTCGTGGGTGGAAATGTGGAGAAAGATTTATCTCGCGGGTGGAAAGAATGCGGGTGTGATGTAATCAAAATGGTTGGTGTAAAAAATTCCACAAGGCGGTCCACAGGGCGGAGCAAGGATAAGATTCATCTCCCTCATTTACTCCTTATGGGAATTTACATGTAAATTGGTCCAGATGAGTGTGGAAATGTGGATGCTGGTGCAAATGTGGCGGTAAGTTCACTGAAAATGGTCTACTGATATCTTAAAAAACTAGCGTATCGTAAACCAATTGATATTGTGGAATAATAAAGGACTGAATTCAGCAATGCATGGGACAGACACAAATCAATCCGCACACACCGAATATTTTAGATCAAGTACCGGAAAGTTTTACAGGAAAATTGGAAGAACATCTTGAGAAGCAAGACCAGAACTCTGCAAGCTTGGTAGCGAAATTAGAAGAAAGAAACACGAATTTTACAAAAAAAGTGGCGGAGAAACGAGAACGAACCACCGCAAATTACGGAAACACTAGATCAGAACGTAAAAGCAGTTGAAAAACAATTAATGGAAAATTACAGCCAATTAAACAAACCACAAAAACCGCGGAAAATCTAAAAGCAAAGCTTTCTGGAGGCATAATAACACTCAACGCGAAGATTTCTGAGGATTTATTAAAAAACCCGCAAGAACTAGAAGCAAAGTCATTAAAGACTTCGCATAAAAAGGAAAAAGAGATACTGAGAATGAAAGAACAGATTAATTCCCTAACAGCGCATGCAACAGAGCCTCAGTGCCGGAAATACAACGGCACATCACATAATTTAATAATGTCACGAAATGCGAACTGACGTCAAGATTCAGAACAAAACCACCCATATTTGATGGAAACTCACCTCGGCAAACATATTTCAAGTAATTCGAGGCTGCTGCGAGAACTAACGGCTAGAACGATGACGAAAGGGCAACCGCGTTGATTGTCGCTTTACAAGATGAAGCTTTGAATTTTCTGCAGATAATATCAGATCATCGTTAGAGAAGCTACGGACTCCTAACATCAAGGCTGGACACAAGGTACGGCAACTCTCATCTGGAATAAGTACCACTCTCAAGTAAAGAACGGTTACCAAAAGGCCTAAGAAAATTTACAAGAGTTTGAAGTAGATATTTCTCGTTTGGTGAGGCTTGCCTACTCAACAGAACCAGGTAGCTTCCTAGAACAGATGGCAGTACAGGTCTTTGTTGACAAGATACGTTACGGAGACATCCAACAAGGACTACTGCTGGTTTGTTTGAGGTCCTTATATGATGCGCCAGTTCATGCTTTGGAATTTAAAACAGTAATGCAAGCTCCGTATTGTGATAGTAGCAAAGTAAGATGTTCCATAGAGGAGTAGATCTCAGAAAGCATTAAGGAAGTAATTCACAAAGGACCCAGATGCTGGAATTATGTCGAGTGTGGGCATATGCAGTCCAAATGCAAACAGCCCAAGATGGAAGCCAAAAATTCGCACAACTAAATTATGTCGACAGCAAGAGGCAAAAGCTGATTTGCACGGATTTTGCCCCGGAACCCATCATCAAGTCGCATGATCTAAACACGCAGATAGCATTTAAATATACGGACAGTTTAACGGCAAGACTGCATATTCCTAGGTTGATACCAGAGCGATTAGGACAATGGCTAAACTGGATGTAGTGCGTGACCGTGTTAAAGTGTCACCCACAATAGTGCGTTTTCGAACCATGGCTGATGAGGAAATTCACACTTACAGAATACTAGATGAAAAAATTGGAGTTGGAAGCAAATATTTGACAATCAAGTAGTAGCAGCAAACATTGTCAAAGAGGTTATTTTAGGTATACATATCCTGCAGAAGTATGGATTTCATTTAGATATGAAAGAGGATGTGTTGAGAGTAACAAACGAGGAAGTGCCGTTTTGTGAAGCAGAGGATGTCGAGTAGATAGTGCCTTCCGACAGAGCTTTGTGCACGCTATTGAACCGAGTACTAACGAATTCCACAGAAAAGGTGTGCTTGTAGGTAGGGCACTGACCAAAGTGATGGGTGGTGTACCTTTTAGGATCTTAAACTCCAATAACTACGATATCGCGCTGAAAAAGGAGGCAACGCAGCGGTGGTGCTATTCAGTTGTTCGAGTGACAAGGTGTGCTGATGTTGAGAAAAACCACCCACCGACGAGTGCTCAGTGAACTTATTGGACCACTTGACAAAATCATGCCATCATCTTGAACAGCTGGCAAGTCTTAAAAACGTGATCCAACGGTATTCAAACATGTTCGCGGCCGACGGCGATCGATTAGGGAAATCCGCAATTTTCAAGCATAAAATCAATTCAGGTGGTGCCCGAACAATAAAACTGTACCCAGGAAGACTCCCATGGTCAAATGCAAAGGGGCCAAGAAAATATATGTAGGCCTAGGAACGAGGAGTAATTGAGAACTTGGATTTGTGTAGACTACATGCGATTGAATAACGTTACCAAAAAGGATAGCTATCCACTTCCAAAAGTTGAAGACACACTGGATATATTTTCAGGGTCGCGATGACTTTCAACCTTGGGTTTAAAGATTGGCTGCTGGATGTGAATATGGATATGGAACCCAAAAATCGGGAGAGATTGCTTTTGCTATTAGTAATGGCCTATGGCAATTTAGAGTCATGCTAATTGGGCAGGCTCTGCGACGTTTCTGGCACCTTCGACCGTTTAATGGATAGTATCTTGCGTAAACTATCGTGGAAATATGCCTTGTATATATGGGTCACGTGAGCGTGATTTAGAAATTATATGGGGAGCACTTAAGTAATTTAGAAGAAATGTTTTAAAGTCACAGAGAAACAAATCTAAAACTGAATCCAAAGAAGTGGCACTTGTTAGGCGAAGATGTGAAATACTTAGGGCATGTAGTTACACGCATCGGAGTCAAGCCAGAACCGATAAGGTTAAGACAGTACAAGAGTGACCGATGCCAAAGACAAACAGCTATGCAGCTTTCTGAGTTTGTGCACTTACTATAGAAGATTTGTGTCCGGGTATGCCAATATAGCCAAACCCTTAATCAGCTTGACTGAAGATGAGAATTATTACGTTTTGAATAAAAATTGCCAGATTCCGTTCCAGCAATTAAGACAGTTATTGACAACAATTCCGATTTTAAATTATCCACTGTCGGAAGGCAAATTTATGTTGTACACGGAGGTAAGTGATGTCTTCGTCCAAAGTGTAGTTCCCAGATATAAAACGAGCAGGAGAGAGTCATTGATAAACTTAGAAAGGTGTTCTCGAAACCGGAACGGAATTATGACGATACATTAAGATAACTGCAGGAACCTCTAATGGAGAAAATTTGACCTGAGAGCCGACTATGTCGGGCTACCATGGTTATTGCAGTTTTAAAACTCCAAACGGTGTCGTCAGATAGATAGAAAGGCTATATGAGTATGAATTTGACCCGGAATACCGTGCTAGTACAAGTCATCGTTAAAAGGACGTGCTTTCGAGACGATCTTGTTTTGAACATTTTAGACATTGGTCACAGTTAGAAATAAAATATGACCAACTTGGTCGGACTAACGTGATCAATTACGATTGGTAGCCTCTAGAGTTGCAACCCAAAACAAGAAAATGACAAAGACTTGCGTGTCGCACTGGGATAGAAAGTCAAAGGCAACGCCCATCTTGGCTGGATGATAGTCCGTTGAGTAGTACCCCAAAGTCGTACTAGGCGCAATAGAATTTATTTAAGGCAGAGAATAAAAGTTTAGTGCAATCCTTGGAAAATGAAAATGGATCCGTGATTATCTTTCAGGCGGCGCTTGCTAAAAGCCGAATGTTGGTGGTTTTAAAACATCTACATAATGGGACTTTGGGAAGACATTTTAGTGTTAAGATAACTATAGAGAAAGCTCGAGCAAGATTTTATTGGTAAGCTACAAGGACGTCGCTATAGAGTGGTGCTGCAAGTCTCACCTGTGCGTACCATTAGGAAACTGTATTGGTCCAATAAAGCAATACAACGCGAAGAGCGCTTTTCAAAAGGATCAATTGATATTATCGACCCATTCCCTGAAGCCGACTCAGGGAATAGGTACATATTGATCGGTATAAACGCAGCGTATGTTATACCTAACCAAGAAGGTACAAACGTTGCATACGTGCTAGCAACGAAAGTGTTTGGCCATTTTGGACTTCATTTGGGGTTTTCGGCCGATCAGGACCTGGTTTCTGGGGATGAGAAAGTCCCGAGCGACACCATTGAACCAACAATCGCATGGTGCGGTAGAGCACATGAACTGCTTCTTGGAAAAGTATTTTTCTAACGTTGTCTGCTAGCATCAGTGAGGCTGGCACCAGTTCTTACATCCTATACATATTTGGTTCATGAGAACATTGGACAGACACCTGTATGTGCTATGCTAGAACGCAAGATACGTCTAGCATGTGATTTTGATTTTTGGTGTAGCTGCGCAGATGACATCGTGGGCAAGACGCGAGAAGCTGAAGCGCAAGATGCGTGACATCCGAGGTGACGTTAGAAAAAATATCCAGATCGCAAGCAATCAAATGATGACCGAGGCTGGTTTTCAAGAGGGCAACCGCGTCTGGCTACACAATCCCTGGTAGAAAAGTGGGTTGTCGCCAAAGCCACAGAATCATTGTGAAGGATCATAGGAAGTTATAAAAAGGAACAACGACGTGGTATATCGGATTTGTAAGCACGCAAAAGGAAGAACAATAGTGGTGCTCGGTAACCGATGGGCACCCTACAACAGTGATGAGGTCGGTAATGCCGAAAAACGTCCAGAGGTGCGAAGAATAAACAGTTACGCTTGTGAGGATTAACGAAAATCTGGACCGAACTATGATTGGTTCGTGACTCTGTACAGCAGCACAGGCAAAGCGAAATTAAAAATCAAGACAAATCCCATAGCCGCCAAATTTTCTGTCCATGTTATACCATATTGCATGACAGATTTATTGCCCATTAGTAGGATATTAATTTTTTAAGTAGATCACATGAAGTGGGGCAGTGCTCTGAAGTTTGGTGCGTTTGGAAGAATTTTATCGTTGGACACCGATTTTGGTAGCAACTTACAACCTTGTATTTAAATAATAACATCCCTTTCTTAGAAAACAAGTCGACCGGCAGTAAATTAAATAAAAAATTGTCTTTGATAAAAGACGTACCTGCAGTTGTAAAATGATTTCATTTAGATAAATTTATATATTTTATTAAAGTATTTATTCTTTATAGGGTCTCAAAAACCGCCGGACACAACCGAGTAAATAGTATTATTAAAATAACTTATTATACTAGGACCTGCTTTGTAGTTTTAACAGGATCTTTTCTGGCAATCACCCCTTGTTTAAGAAATTAATTTTAAACATAAAAAATTATTTTAAAGTGAGTGATTTTATTGCAAAATATAACACTTTATTAATCTAAAGTGAAACGCACGTTATTAAAGTCGGAGCGTGTCTCAGGTTAGTGAAACTACGATTCGTTGCTTCCGGGTATCTGGTAGCCGCATCACACATCTGTGAGGGACTTTAGTAGAAACAAACAATCGATCGCATCTAACAGCAAACTACCAGAGCAATGCTTCAGCAATAATCTTTGCTGCATTTCATCGGACTTCCAAAAGAAATAAACTGCGCGTAAAGGCATGTTTCTTCCATTTCTCGATGGCGGGCGGTGAAGGTTCCAGGTACGCTAGTCACTGGATGCCTATAAACGCCTATCACAAGGGATCTCGGGTCCGGCACCAAAGTGGATTTTTAGTGAGAATGTCCTTGTTTCGGCAAGAAAGAGTACCACACAGCGGGTATAAAATCTTTTACCATTATAAAAAAACCAGCAATCTACTGTAAAACTGAAAGTGAATCGCATATTCAGTTGAATGCGAAGCGCACTGGTATGGTCTCATTATTTTGATTTTTATTTACTTGTGCATTATTTGATGCACCGTAGTACTGAAATACTGCTCTAAAGCATATGTGGATGAACTCTCTAAAGAGTATTTAATGATAAAATATTTAACTAATCAATAGAGTCCGAACGCACTTTTATTATTAGTGATTTCTTTTATTTAATAATAATCCTTGTTTGAATGTTACCGTCGTTTATTCTTTTCAGCCTACGATAGCACGGTCCATTTGTTCCTAGCTCTCGTAATCACTGTCTTCCTTTCGGGTCCATTTTTGTTATTCCTTAGTAAATCTGTTTTTGCAGTATGATGCCAAACTATCATTAGAACTTACTAGTTATAAAAAATAGAGCGAATTCTTGTATTGTAACACGACGCAATATTCTCCAAAAATTAAAGTCAATAATAGTAGTATTGATAACTACAAGGACTGAATACAATGGAAAGTCGCGGAAATGTTCCGGAAACTTCTAGAATAACATAGTCCAATATACAAACCGTAAAACCCGACGGGAAGTCGGTCGGTTAGTTACTAGTCCAAGTACACATGAATAGAAATAAATTGTTGAAGCGATTGCGAAAATAAATGTGATTAGTGAAGGCTTACATAAATTATGATATAATATTGAGTTCTACAAAATTATTTAAGTGGTACATCTATCTAATACGACGTGCAGCTTAATCCTTAACTTAAAACCAACACTGCTAATGGTTAAATTTTGGTTAAATATTGGTATTTTTATTTTAAGACAAAACGAGAGGGTGCTCTTACCCAGTTAATGTTCTTACTGCTCCCTACTAGGTTACATTTAATAGTCTGGTAATTGAAATTAATCAAATGACATACAAAAATGGTATAATGGTTTTTACGAGTAAGTTATAATTATAGTATTTAAGGTAAAGAAACTTTGAATAAGTTGCCAGATATTTTGAAGCCCGAGCAAACCAGATATTCTAAACCATATAAGCAGATATTTGTACCACAATAATTATTAAAATTTAGTCCAAACACGCAAACGCCTTTTACACGCTTTTCAATTAAAATGTTGAATCATGTGTAAATATCCTGTCAATTATTTCCAGTTCAAACAAATTCTACACAATAATGACTATTTGATTCCACTAGAATTTATTACTTATTAATAGCGCCTAGCTGCATTGTACTCTTTGTATTCAAAAAGCATTATTAATGTAATCGATAACCAATGCTATATTTATTAACGCTCGTGCGTCTGTATGTAAATTTTATCAATCAAATAATTTATCGTCTACGAACCTATACCAACGCGTCCCCAATATAAAAGTTTTGATTATGAAGATTGATAACTTAATCTGTGGAGTTATTTATTATTAAGTATTACAGAATTCGGTCTATCAGGAAAAGCATAAAAATAGATTTTCGTGTCGAATTTTACGTTAGTTGAGTTATGAATGTAGATAAAGTTCTTCCCTCCATTATACACTGATATGCAAGGGTCTTTACATGTGACTAGTTTTCAGGTCAACATTTTAATCTTTTGGACAACCGTGCATTTATATTTACAATGCTCCACCAGAAGGCACTACATTGGCCATGGAGGCGAGTTTTTTGTTGCCTGGAATTTTAGAATTTTGCCGAACCCTTGCCGTTCCAGGCAAGGTAGGGATCTTTAACGTGCGTGACAACACTCACACACGGCACCTCCATTTAACCTCTCATCCGAACGAGGGCGTAATTTTTGTGAAAAATGCTCACCTGCAATTTTTCAAGCAGTCGGCCGTGTCGGGATTCTTTTGGACAACCGCAAAGAGTATGTTTTCTAATCGCCTTGTAGTTACTAATTTCTAAGAGAACTGGAACACAGGATCAACTAAACGATAAGAGTAGGACGAGGTGCTATGTCGTAGATTGCAGGGTACCAGCTATTTTTAGTGCAACGCCTAACGAACAGGACACACACAACATAGACAAATTTATCTGTGGACGAATTTTCTAAAAGCATATGCAAACAAATCAATACTAGCAAATAATGAAAATTTTGAGACTTAATTGCAGCTTATTTGTAAATGGTACAACACATGATTCGTGTTTAGTTTTTCATAAAACCTTTCAGAAGGACATACGCGTTTTCTTTTTGTCGAGGTCTTTAGGGATTTTTCCCAAATTTGATGACTGTTGTTGCTTCAAATTTATTTTAAAATATAACAGGGATTTAGGTGTTTTGATTTTAGTAAGTAGTCATAAGTAGGATAGTTTGTCATAATTTTTTATTTTTTTACGTATAACAAATAATGTCAATGTCAAAAGTTTTTTCACTGAAAACAAATTAATAACTGGCAACATTTTTGTTAAAATATATGCCAAACTTATTAATAAACACATCAAAAATTGGCATATTTCTAGTACATCAAAAACTGAAAACTTACATATGTCAGATTATATCTTTGTACTTCTAAATTTTTACCAGACTGCTACCAAATGTATATAATAGGTGATGCTCATGGAAAACATCTAATTTAACTCATCTCTTGTCTTTCAGGAACTCAAACCTTTATATCGAATATATTTTTAAAAAAATAACTCAACATTTTAATAAGTGCCTATGGTTAGATTTGAATCTAAACAGGTAAATACAGTAATACAGTATACATGCCCACTTCTAACTAAATGACGAAGAGGTAGACACGATCTACAAAGATATCGAAGACATATTAAGATACGTAAAAGGACATGAAAATTTCATAATTACGAGGGATTTTAATGCAGTGGTAGGTGAGGGTGGGGAAGGAGCGATAGTAGGTTTATTTGGTTTAGGCACGACAAATGACAGGGGAAATAGGCTGGTAGAATTTTGCGACAAGAACAACTTAACCATCACAAATACATTATTTCAACGTCATGGTAGAAGATGATACACGTGGAAGATGACAGGATATAAAGGAAGATAGCAAATAGATTACATTATTGTTAGACAACGATTTAGAAATCAAGTAAAAGACTGTAGAAGCTACCCGGCAGCAGATATAGACACTGACCACACCATCGTAATTATAAAGGCCGCATATAAATTTAAAAATCTGAAAATAAGGAACGGAAAAGGAACTTTGACTTTGAGAAGCTAAAAGATAAAGATATCCACGAAAGATATACACAAAAAGAAAATAAGAAACCATGGATAATAAAGGGTATCCTGAATTTAGTAGAAGAAAGACGAAAATACAAAAATAGATCAGACGAAACAGAAAAACAGAGATACTAAACCATAAAATGGGGAAATTATTCGCAAATGCAGGAAAGCTGAAGAACAATGGATTGATGAAAAGTGCGAAGAAGTACAAACTAAAATGGAAATAGGGAAGACAGACGAAGCATACAATTTAATTAGAATGAATTTTAGGAATATAAAATTAAATAACAAAAACATAAGGGACTCGGGAGAAAACGTCATTATAGAAAATGTAGAGAAAGTAGCTAGATGACAGGAATATATAGGGAATTTATATTCAGGGGAGGCACTAACAGCATTAGAACAGGAATGGGTTTTAGGGATAGACGGATAGTACATTGTTTATACAAAGAGCAAACAACGGTAATAGAACTAGTGCAAGAAAGTAGAGAAGTAAATATTAGGAAAAGGGTCAGACAGGGATGTGCCTTATCCCCATTAATTTTTAACTTGTACATAGAAGAAGCAATGAATACTGTCAATTGCAGGAAGACATTTGGAATTAATATGCAGGGACAAAAGATTGATATGCTCAGATTTTCAAGTGCTATAGCGGTATTAGCATCTAGCAAAGAAATGTTAGAAGCTGCTCTTATTGCAATAGAAACTGTTCTAACGGAGAGATATGGTAGGAAAATTAACAAAAATAAAACTAAAGTTCTAGAATGCAAAAGAGGGAAAAATGAATCAAAAACAAGAGTACAAATAGATAACGAGAACTTACAAGAGGTTAAGAATTTCTGCTAGCTAGGAAGTCAAATAACGCAAGATGGGAAAAACACAAAAGATAAAAACAAAGATTAGCCCATTAATTTTTAACTTGTACATAGAAGAAGCAATGAATACTGTCAATTGCAGGAAGACATTTGGAATTAATATGCAGGGACAAAAGATTGATATGTTCAGATTTTCAAGTGCTATAGCGGTATTAGCATCTAGCAAAGAAATGTTAGAAGCTGCTCTTATTGCAATAGAAACTGTTCTAACGGAGAGATATGGTAGGAAAATTAACAAAAATAAAACTAAAGTTCTAGAATGCAAAAGAGGGAAAAATGAATCAAAAACAAGAGTACAAATAGATAACGAGAACTTACAAGAGGTTAAGAATTTCTGCTAGCTAGGAAGTCAAATAACGCAAGATGGGAAAAACACAAAAGATAAAAACAAAGATTAGCACAAGTTCGTACTACATTTAACAAGAAAATGCAACTACTGTGTTCAAAGACGACAAACAGAAAAAAAGGGAAAGATTGCTTAAAACATATGTATAGAGCACAGCACTGTATGGCTGTGAAGCCTGGACAGTAGGGAAAGCCGACAAGAAAAAGGTAGAAGCCTCTGAAATGTGGTGCTACAGAGGTATGATGAAGATATCATGGACAAACAAAGTTAAGAACAAATCAGTACTAGAAACGGTAGGGGAAGAAAGAAGTGTGTGGGAAACAGTAAAAAATAGGAGAGATAGGTTGATAGGCCACATACTAAGACATGAGGGAATAGTGCGGAATATATTAGAAGCAGAGATTGGAAAAAAGTGAAGTAGAGGTAGACCTAGGTTAGACTACTGCACACAGATAGTGAAAGATTTAGGCTGTGAGAATTTCAGGGAAATGTGTTGGCTAGCTCAGAATAGAAATCAATGGAGATACGCTTCCAACCAGTCGCAAGATGTAAAAACTAATGACAAAAATAATAACTGTGTAACGTATTTTTTTACACAGTTACACTTTGCTTATTAATCTAAAATAATATCGCAATAAAATAAGAATATAATTTATAAATTTTTGATCACTAAATATAATTCATAAAATTTACAATAGCATATATGCTCTTCCGCTTTATAGGTCTGAGTTTCTACAATAAGCTTCGTCGAGTTGTCATTTCGTGGCACTTTTCTATCAGCGTCTGAATAGGTAAGCTTCTATCAGCGGCATAAAAAGTCGAGATGTTAGACAGGCACTTGGCCTGTAATACGGTCCGCAAGAAGATAGAATTGTTTTAACCTTCGTGTCGGAATGTGGTTCTTGGCAGTTTTAGCGTGCAGATTTCATTTTGTGTTCCACCTGTAGCTGCTCAATCAATTCCTGCTGGCCGAAGTATTAGAGGTTCCCCCATCATTAAAACAGTTGGTATAACTAATTAAATAAATTTTACTGATGTTTTCCTCTTAGTGCAATATCAAGGATACAGTTAATGTCAAGGATACAGTTAATATCAAGGATACAGTTAATGACAAGGATACAGTTAACATCAAGAATGCAGATAATATCAAGAAATTAATATCGTAATTGTCGTATATAATGCTGAAAAGAAAATTTAGTTTGAGATTCGAAATACAAGAAATATATAGGATGTACTTAAGGAGGAATTGGTTTGGTTAAATAATGTTTTGTTCAGAAGATTTCTCATAGATCCAGCGATAAATTCATTCATAATTATGTGTTTCCTGTTTGTGCATCGCAGATGATTATGGAACATCCCACATCTGATGTCATAGTTCAATTTCTTTTGGTCGTACTGTACTTCGACACGTGAGTGATATTTAGTCTTTAATCACATTCATAATTATTTAAAAGTTTTACGAAAGATAGAAGGTTGAAGCTTTACCTTGATTTAAGTAACTTAAAAATTATTTAGTAAAAGAAAGATTCCGTTATAAATTTGTAACCTTGTAAAATTTTTAAAGATGGCTATGCAGTTTGCTTATCGTAATTATTTCACAAACAAATAGCGTTAACTACACTGAAAAAGTTGTTATTGACATATGATGTCAAAAATATCTAATTATCCAATTTAAATATCACTTGTTATTTTACTCTAATTTAAAAATATATTTAGCAATTTTGAGGTCATGTACTTTGATTCTTAAACAACGTGATGATTCTTTTTATACATATTAAGTAAAACTAACTCTATGTTTAAAGATGCAATTTTATGAGAACTTAAATAATTAAATTTAATAGTGAAGTCAACGTAGTACTACAGATGGCTAAAGATTAATATATGTAATATGAATTATTAAGAGAGCTCAAACTTTTTAGTAAATTTATTCAGAAATATTTTATTTAGAGATCTTCATATTTTCTTTGATTACAAAACCATATTAATTTTCTGTTCTATAAACATATTAGATGAACCAGATTATGTTAAAACAAATCAAGTGAATTTAATTGAATAAAATCCGGTTTTGCATAACTATTTTATTATAAAAAAATTCAAGTAAGATTTATTGGTCATTCATGAGCAAACATTGAGTGTAATGATAACAAATACCCTAGGTGTATCCTTTTGGAACTTAAATTCTATTATTTTATTTTTGGTAAATATTTTTGAGGACACAAACGGTGTCCATGTTGTGCATTTGTTTGTTCACAGGTTAAGTCGAGACATCTGTATGACATCTAGTAATTGAGATTTTGGTAAGTGCTTCACAAAAGTGAAATTCAGGTTTTATGGCTATATTAGTGGTGTAGATTTAAGGTTTCCGCATTCCCCTAATTTAAGCAAAGATAATTTTTTTAGGTTATTGTATTGAAAAATACGGTGGCGCTCATTATCTATATTTTTGGTCATTTGACAATCCATGACCCAAGCTCATGATCTACCCAGAGCTAACACTCTACTAGCTGTTTATGTCTAAAGAGTTTTTCTTTTCCTCAAGCCGCTTTCCATCCAACTTTACCTTGGGCTTTCATTGTTAATAAGAAATTTTCGACCTTGTGATATCAGGTAAGGGTTTATGATTTATGGTGGTCCAATTTACTATCTGATACTCACGAGGGAATAATTTTTTTTACAACTGTAGTTAAATATGGTGATTATTATAAACAACTACAGATATTGGTTTAGCAATACTCTCAACTAATGTTAATTGTGCGAAAGGATTTACTGGAAAACATTAATACGGCAAATGTCTAAGTGTTGGCGGATCCGTGGCAACTACAAGCTGTTTAACCCTCTTCACATGCCACTGAATTTCGGTGAAATACGGCATATAATTAGAAAACAAGAATGGAATCGAGCTGTATATAGGCTGTTGTGAGAATTGCAGGGAACTGCGTAGGCTAGCTCAGAACATAAATAAGCTGAGGTACAAATCCAACCAGTTTCAAGACTTAAAACCCAATGACGAAAAAATAAGTGCTCTTAAATCTGATGATTATTGTAAACAACTACAGGTGTTGGTTGTGAAATATTTTCAACTAATGTTGATTGTACGAAAGGATAAATTGAAAACTCAATTCGACAAAGGTTCAGGTGCTGAGGGAACTTGGCAGCCAAAGACTGCTTACCTCCTTCACATAAACTGAATATCGGGGAAATAGAGTATACAAGAAGGTGACCAAACTGCATCAAACAAGAAAGAAGAGCGGCTATGTTCAAAGACAACGAACATAGATACAAGAAGAAAACTGTTCAAAGCATAGTGTGGAGCACAGCACAGTACGTCTATGAAATAGGGGTAGTAGGAAAAGCAGACAGAAAGAGATAGAAACCCACTGGTATGTTGTGCTTCAGATGTATGAGTATGGTAGCATGGACAGACAAAGTTAATAACAAATAGGTTGTAGAGGAATAAAGATATCTGTAAAAAAAAAAAAATAGAAGAAATAGAAGGACAGGGTACGTTCTAAGGCATTTCTGGGGAATACTACGGGATATATTACAAGCAGTTATAGGAAAAGAGAGGTAGAAATAGATCGAGATCAAACTTTAGCACACAGGTAGTGATAGATGCAGACCTTGGAAATTTCAGGGAAATGTGTAGGTTGGTTAAGACTAGGAAACGATGAGGTACGCGTCCAACCATTTCTAGTACTGAGAACCTAATGATGATGCTGAAGTGCCTATTAAACTTCTCAATATTTCAAACTTTATAACACTTAACGCTTGTGCTAAAATATCATCTAACCGATCCTCTGTAGAAATTTTTGAAACCTTGATGATCCTTCTTAATATAAACATATACGTTGTGATAACCGACATTTATGCGTTTAATATTTTTTGAAAAGTTTCCATTTGTGGCTAACTGCTTTACAGAAGGGTTATTTTCAAATATCACAATTTCACTATGGATCTCAACTGAGAATCCTTCTAAAATACCTTTTAGGAACATAATTTTCCTAACCGCCTCTGCTAGGGCGATATACTATGAATTCCAAACAATTACAAACTTTCTTTGGAAAAGTTTCTTATTATGATTCTTTTATTCCTAACATTTCTACAATCTCCGAGTCAGTACGCGATGTGTACGTTCTGACAATTTTGTGTGGTCTAGTGATTGTGAAAAGTCTTATAAACACTTGATACGAGAAATAACATCGGGTAGGGTTTTAGTACCTTACAACCCAAAATTACCATTAATTCTTGCCACCGACGCTAGCTTGGTAGACTTGGGCGCGGTTCTTTCACATCTAATGGTTGATGGGCACGAACGTCCAATTTCATATGCAAGTAGAGTGCTAGCCAAGACTGAAAAAAATTACTCCAAAATTGATAGAGAAGTTTTAGGTATTGTTTGGCCACGAAGAAATTCTTTTCTTACGTGAGTTAAGGTTCTGGCCTTGAGAACTGTTTTTCTAAAAACTTCTTCCAAGCTTCTTAATAAATTTATTTACTTAAACAGAGGTTAATGTGGAATTTTACAAACTTGAATGAAATTAACTAAATCAAAAAATAATTACTAATTGTACTATTTTGAGTAGCTAAAGCAACTGCAATGTTAAAGCTGAATTTGACTGACTACCGGGTCTTGGGGCTCCCGGGCTATTTATTATGTCTCTGCCCCTCACAATTCTGTGGGAACTTGTAGAGCTCATGTCTGCTTATTCTTAATTCTATTCATTAATACATTGTAACAATCTTACCTTCTAGGTAATCACGGTATCTCGACCATCTGTGGTCTGCCACCTGCAGTATCACTATCGTCTGGATACATTGCATTGTATCCGTTTTCATGAACTGTTAATAACCTGTATGGTTTATCCTCGTATTACATTGTTGCATTTTACTTTATAATTTCTTTAACAATTTCTAATAATTCTTAATTATTTCTATTTCGTTATACTTACATAAATTGGGGGATACATAACTCGTGTATGGTAGAAAATTTGAATTAATTACAGATCATAAGCCATCGACACGTATTTTTGATCCGAATAAAAGCTTACCATGATTGGTTCTTAGTCGGTTATATATTACGCAACATTTCTGGGACTTAATTACAATATTACATACAGAAAAACCAAAGATCATGCCAACGCAGATTATTTTTCGAGAATTTGTTCAGTGGAGATTTTAGAAGAGCAACACAGTTTTAATGAAGTATCCCTAAATGCAGATGAATTCGATAAATTCGATCGCTGGACTCTCCATCAAATTAGACAACTTCCTATTACTGCGGAAGATATCGCTTTGGAAACAAAAAAAATCAAAGTATGTCTCAATTACCCGCAGCTATACGAGAAGAGGGCGCCTTAAAAGAACTTGATTAATCTGAAAGAGAATTAGAATATTCCCAAACGTGAGGCTGTTTAATGTTGGGTCATCGAGTGGTTGTACCCGAAAAACTTTGATAACAGTTACTGAATGAACTACATGCTGCTCATATCAGGGTCGCAAAATGAAGGGTTAAGCGAGATCATTAATTTACTGGCCTAGAATGGATCAAGACATCGAATCACTGGCAAGAGAATGTTTTGAATGTTCCAAAAATGCTGAAATGCCTGTACAATATAATAGACACCATTGGGAGTATCCTAATGCGCCTTGGGAGAGAATACATATAGATTACGCCTGACCTATTCAAAACAAATATGTCTTAATTGTAGTGGATGCATTCAGTAAATGGTTAGAGGTCAAGATAACAAATTCAATGACTAGCAATGTAACCATAAATCTGTTAGAAGAATTGTTCTCGACGTACGACATCCCTACAACATTTGTGACAACGGTTCGCAATTCACTTCAAATGATTTTAAAAATTTCCTTAAAAATGCAGGAGTTAAATTTCATAAACGTACAACTCCTTATAAGCCGTCAACCAACGGACAGGCATTTGCAGATAATTCTTCGAAATTAAATTCAACTAATATTTCTCATCTTTTAAACGCATTTCTACTGCAATATAGAAAAGCTCCACATCGAACTACAGGCGAACCACCTTCACTATTATTTTTGGGACGTACGATTAAATCTAGACTGGATTGTGTTAAACCGGACATGAAAAAGAAAATCATGGATAAACAGCAAGCTGAATTCTTTCCCAATTTTGGGGAATTTCCGGCTATTGGATCTGTACTGGTTCCATTACATGGTCGACCCAATAAATGGATTTCTGGACAAATAATTTCACGGCTAGGAACTTGCATTACGAAGTAGAAGTCCAAGGACGACGACGCAAATATCATGTTGATCAAATGAAGAAGTGTCCTAAGGACGTCTATGATTTGACATTGGATCAATCACGACGAGTTCGTTTTTATGACGATGAATAAAAAAAAAGGCGAAATGGTGTTACCAACCGCGGTCGAAGCGCTGCTAATACAGACTCCAATATTGCGTAGGTCTCAGCGTGAACGCTGACCGTGTGTGCGGTTTTCACCAAGCGACCTTTGACTGTATAAATAGAATTCTCCGAAGTAGGTTGGGAGGAGTGATATATAGTTGTTGAGAAATCAGTTTAGTTGATTAATGGATCAAGTAGGATAGGTAGAGTTCTGTCAGATTTCAATCGATGTGCTTATAAAATGTGTTTACTTTTACTAGTTATATTTATATAATTTAAATAAAGGATTAATGTTGAACATGTCAAAAGATTTATAAAGTTAAATTAGAATCCAGGATATAACAGCTTAGTCCAAGTCCTTGGTTCTATTCCCGACACGGACCGCTTAAAAAATGTTAGGCGTTAGGTGTTGCCACGCACGTTAAAGGTGTCCTACTTTGCTTGGACTAGCAAGGGTTCGGTAAAATTCAAAAGAAAAAAAGACTTGCTGTCTGGTCTTCGGGTGAACCATTGGAAAATCAAACATTGGGGGGGGGGGTTACTTCACTGAGTCTCTGTGGATTATCGGCTAGATTCTCTAGAACCAAAACAGTACATAACAACATCTCATGTATCTTTAACCCAATTTCTTAATTAATTAAGTAGTGGTCAGAAAATTGTCCATATGCAAATTGCACTACCCCTTATTTTGAGTACTCAAGGATGTATTTCATAATTCGTCAGACGAGTTTAATTTAACGAGAAAAAGACTTTAAAGGTTTTGTTGCGGTTTAGAAAGCATCCCATTACAATAAAAATATTTTGCACTTTTGACTATCCTGAAGAGCATTTGGTAAAATTGACTGACGTTAATTGCTTTTGCTTGACTGCATTTTACTGAGTTGTTAATGCAAACTCTATTCGGAGTTCACTAACAGTAATAGGTTACGAAAAATGGTAATAATGAATGTCAAACTAAAAAAAGAACAAAAAACAAGGCATGAGTTAACTTTTAGTAATGGTACAACAGATGGTGCAATCAATAACAACACTTTGCGATACCTAATCTGCTTTTGCATTATCCCGTTTACCATCCACCTTCTAATGACCCCTCCTAACTAAAGTACCGAGTGGGTAGACTTTTATTTGCACCAATACTTTACTAATTATATATTCATAACAATTTAGCTTTAGCGATTTCTGTTCTTTTCGGCTGGAGATAAGAGGAACGAGTTAAAACAAAGTGACTTTGAAATTTATTGGTACTTTAATGTTTTCGAGTACTAAAGTGTGGTGGTTCAAATTAGGACTTCTTTACACAAATAATAGACTTACATTGCTGATAAGTCCGCTAGCATCGCCCTTCTCCTATGACACCTTTGTCCATATGGAACCTGTAATAGACTAGCTTTTCTTAAGTTGAGCTCACAATTTTTTGTGAAAGGCTTTCAATGCTTCTATGACTTTATTAAATATTATTTTTTTCAAACAGTGCAAGGACGCGTATTTAAAAATGACTATGTTAAGCGTCCGCATTATTTAGTTGCCCTCATTTTAGCACCTACAAGTTAAAAGGAAATTAATTTAATTAGAAATGTGGTAAAAATAGCAACTCTTTTGTAAAAGTTCTTACGTATCCGGAACAGTCGGACGTGAGTGCAACTTACATGTGACCATAGAGCGTTTATCTGAAGCGTCATATCCGCAATACGTGATACAGTTCATGATTAGTGAGCATTTCGCAACTTTTGAAATGGCAATCAAAGCAACCAATTTGAGCTTTGACAAAATATACTTATCGTTAACTGTAATTTCAGTGTGCAAATACAATCTCCATTAGATTATAATAGAACTAGGTTTGCCATCTACTGGAATTTTTAAGAAACAGTCGCGACTAGATTACGAAAATAGCAACGCAAATGCGTAGATCGTTACTACCCGTGTTTTCATCATTTGAGAATCGGCAATAGAATTAAATCAGGCCCAGTATGTAGAAGAGCATGGTTTCGCTGAATGGGCCTTCTTGATTATTTTCAGCAGAATCCTTGAGCATTTACAAAGCTGAAGCTTTTGGTTTTATTACGGCCTTATGTTGATATGGAAATGCAGAATAAATTGTAGTAACAGAGTTTGATTTTGCCACACAAACATCGAGAAATGGAATAGATAGAGCGAATAGAGATGGAAAAGCATTTAAAATTTACATATAGTTTGCCGAACGCTCCATATTCAAATTTACATTTATGTGCTTTCTCCAGGCTATTCTGTAGGCAACAAACACATTTGTACTTTACGATGTTACCTTCTAGTAATAGTTGACTGTGACGTCTATTTACATTAGAAAGGTATCAGTAATGATAATATGCGGTGCTACAGAAGCACATACTGCTCTTATTAGGACTTTAATTATTGTAACTCCAAAGGCCTAGTTCAGTGATCCACTGGTTTATAAAATCAAAGATCAAATTGAAAACTATTTTACCTCGTTAACCTCCCAATTTTCAGACAAAGTAAACTTTATCAAAAAATATTACAATAAACAAAACGGCTTTACTCCTACGACGAAAACAAAGTAACCAACGATAGCTTTCGTATACTTAGCTCGATAGAAAGTAAATAAGATATGGTTCGCGGTTGCTGAGTCAACAAGAATATATAAAAATCTACTTTAGTATTCTGTTGTAATACACGTAGAGAAAACGATCTCTATCTTTATAGGTGTTTACTAGGGGTTAGTCAATGAAAGCTTCTGATGTAAACTACAACTAGTTAATAATAGTGTTCCGCTTGTAATTATTGTTAAAATTAATTTTTCGCTTAAGATTAGCTAGCAGGTTAAATTTTCCTCCGTCGTGTCTGTAGTACAGTCTGTGGTATTGCCGGGATTAACCTTTAAGTACTCGTGTTGTTTGGGCCACGACTGTAGTTGTACAAACGCTGATATAATCGTAGCAATGGTGATACAAAATTATTGACGTTCCTTGAGTTGCATCAAAAACAAGTCGACAGTTCCTCGTCCTGCCACCGCCGCTAAAAATTGCAGTTATTGCTGGTAAGTACTTGAATATTCCGCTTTTATAAATTTTGTTCATATTTATACGTCCACCTTTTCTACCATCTGTGGTTATTGAAGTTTACGCAAAACATTGCACCTATGCGAGTCGACTGTGAATACTGTACTTGCAAGCTACTTCCGTAATAACCGTATTATTTGTAAAAAAAAACCCGCTGCTTATCAAATTTTACCGCTTTCATTTGATTGTAGGCTGGCAGATAATCTTTTCGTATATTGAAGTATTTGTTCTATGTCTATCCCAAGCTATACAGAAGTGATTGCGTTCTCAGAAAAGACTTGTATCTCCTTGTCATATTTGTCGATCAATCATAAAGTCAATTGAAACAAAGTTATTCATTCTAACAACATGTCCAGACTCCGTTCCGCTGTTTCCATGTTAGTACATACTGGTCCTAATATCATAAGTGTCCGCTTTGTTATCAAGATCATAGTTTTTATAGTTTTAATGATTTCACTAAACATTTTCCAAAGAAACGCTACTCCCCCGTCAAAAAACAAACTGTCTTACTAATTCATACGTTTTGACTAAGTGTAAATACACAATTTCCTGCCGCCAATGTAATGAACTCATCGTTCTTTATTGCACTTAAGCCCGCTACTGCTACTAGTTGCAATGCTTGTTTAACCCCTACTCCCGTTGCCTCCACGGTTTCACCTGCAACTAGTTCCGCTTTTCATGACCGCTATAAGCCATCCGCTTCTTTTGTTTCTGAGGTAATGTTCACTTGGTCTAGCAGTAGTGTCCGATCAAGGTCGAATGTGGTGTAATTGAATTCTCTCGTCAAGCCTTCAGTTGTATTACTCTCCACCCTACTCCGCATTCTCTATTCCTTAGTGGTTTATGCTGCATGCGCTACGCGGCTATGCATGTCGCTATAACCGCTTTTCTCAAACCCATAGGAGCTTCCTCGCCTATTATCAATTTCGAGGCTGTCGTACTTCCTAAAATTTGTGAAAATTTACATACCACTAATATTTATTCTGCCGATTTCGATCATCTCGCTAATCTCAAATTAGCTGACCCGCCCTTCTTTCAATCTGGATCTGTTGATTTATTACTTGGGACGAATATTTTTCTTTAAGTCATATTAAATGACCCTATCCAAGGTTTAAGCGATCAATCTTTTGCTTTTAACACTATTCTTGGATATGTTTTAATGGGAAATATACCAGCTTCGTCCGCTTTTAAAGTTGCTTGGCTTGTTTTGTGTGACGGAGTCTCCTTCCTCCGTGGAAGATGTAGTTGCGAAATTATGGAAAGTAGAAGAGGTACCTGAAGCAAAATTTTTACACATAATCATTTCTTAGTTGATAAATATTACATTGACACTCTCTGTCGCAATGAGCAAGGACGGTACGTCATTTCAATGCCTTTCAATAATTCAAAATATTCCTTTCCCGGTGGTTGTGATCTCGCTCTATAACGCTTTGTTTCTGAAAATCATCTGAATAGGCAACCTTTAATTTATGATCAATACGTTCGTTCATGCGCGATTATTTAAACTCCAAACACATACAACTTGTTCACACTGGGACTATTTCTCACTTTTCTTATTGTATCCCACATCATTGTGTTGTGAAACCGGAAAGCATAAGTTCCAAACTGGGTGTAATTTCCAGCGCCTCCGCTAAAACTCTATCTCGATCTTCTATAGTTGATCATTTGTTTCTTGTGTCCAAGCTTCAGTAGATATTACCACAATTTTGATACAATTTCATCCATATTCTTGGGTTATATCTGCATATATTTGTCAGATGTATAGACAAATCTTTGTTAATCCTGATCAGCGTGATTATCAACGAATTGTTTGGCGTTTGTCTCCTGATAAGCCTTTTCGGGACTTCCAGTTGAATACTGTTACTTATGAGGTAAATTGCGTCCCTTTTCTTGCAATACGCACTCGTCTGCAGTTGGTTGAGGATAGAGGAAATTCCTTTCCTTTGGCCTCCTTTGTCTTTCGCAATCATATCTATATCGATGATATAGCTAGAGGTGGAGACTCTATCGGTTCGACCTTGGTTTTATGGAATCAACTATGCGCTCTATTAAAACTTAGTGGTTTTGAAATGCATAAGTGGTATGGGTAGTTGTCCGGAATTACTGAAGGCTCTTCCAGATTCGCGACAATTATCACTACCTTACCCCTTTGCCATCCTAAAACTCAACCTCTGAAATTTTTGTGTCTTCAATGAAATTAGACTGCCATAATACCTCTCATTCCGACTTACCCGTTTGTGCGAGAGATATTTGCATGAATTACTTTTACCTTTCAACTGTGTTTGCTACTTCCGCACAATTTTTACGTGTAAAGTTCATTGTTCTGCGGACGCTTTCGAACGCGACTATTGTGCTGTAGTTTATTTTCGTTTTCTAACTTTTTTCTCCGTTGAGGTTCGCTTAGTTTGCGCTAATTCCAAAGTTGCTCCGCTTCGTACCTCTCTTTGCCTGTACTCGAATTGTCAGCTACTGCTTTAGCCTCGGAACTATTAATCTTTATTCTCGAAAACTTTTGAGCTTCATATTTCCTTTGAAAAAATTTTTATTGGTCTGCCTCCATCGTCGTTCTTTCTTGGATTTATTCTCCACCGCCGTTATGGAAGACATTCGTCGCCATTCTGGTTTTCTATATTCAAGAAAACACTTCTCGCGCTTCTTGGCATCATGTTCTTTCCACTAAGAACGTTGCCGATGTCGGATCACGTGGTTTGATACCTTCCGACTTGTGTCATTGTTGTTTATGGTTGGCGGCGACATTGTCTGCCTTGGATCGCTTCTTCGATACTTAGAGTCCATTCCTACCGCCTTTTAATTCTTCGGAAGTTCTCTTTGAGGAACGTTGTATTGTTTTAACTGCTATCACATCCCTTTCCTGAATTGAAACGATTTTAGAAACTCATTTATCTTTTCAATTTATCATTAACACAGTCGCTTGAACTCTCGCTTTGCCTATAATATACAAAATACATTAAAAAAATTCACAGGACCTTCGTCTTTTTGCGAGCTCCGTAGTGCTTTGAACCCCCTGATTAAATATACTCAACAGACTCACTTTTCTATTGAGCTGGACACCATCCAGTAATGATCAGTTCTAAAAAAAACTCGTAGCAAATTGTCTCCCTTTATTAGTGAGGTACGGGTTGGTAGTCGCCTATCTTGCGCACCCTTATCCTCCGACAGGATATGTCCCCCTCCGCTACATATAAAAGTCAGCTTTGCGCAGTGGCCATATCGTAACCAATGAGGTTAATCCGAGGTGCGATTATTGCTAGATGAAAACTTTACATATAAAAGTCGCTTTGTATATCAACTTCGTTCATCTGAGATACCTCCACGCTCGTCTTCAAACAGTTGATTTTATTGTTCATCAACATTTTTGGATTGTTTCAACTAATCAGTCCATTCGTCAAGTTTTGAGTCAGTGTGTGACTTCTTGGAAGACTAGTGCTACCGCATCGCAGCCTCTATGGGTCTCATGTCGAGTCACTCAAGTCAAGCCCTTTTTGAGTTCGGGCGTTGATTTTGCTGGCCCCTTCTCTACTACCTTGTCTCTAGTATGGGGGCTAAAGTATTGAAAACAAAAATCTCCGTATATGCTTGGTTGCCAAGATAGTAAACCTTAAATTAGTTTCTGATTTTAACCAACGCCTTTCCATAAGCTCTACGCCGATTTATTGTTAGTCGTGACCGCTGTGCTTGATAATGTTTGTGTGAAATACTCAAAATAAAAATGTAGACTATCGTGCAACTTCCGACAAAGAGGTCTGGCAGTTAAGATTCGCTATGCTTATTGGTGGCTCTGATACTTAGAATCTACGTTACATACCTTCCTTGTTCAATGCGAGCCACTTTCCTAGCGTTTCTGCTTATAAAAGTGTTCAGTACTAGCAATATAACAAAATTAATATAATACTTAAGAGGTGACTTCTACATTCAATGTTACAATGTTGTCTGTTTAAAAAAAGCTTAATCGTTAATTAAATCGTCACCGCTATAAAGTCCTTAAACTAAATGCCTTCAAATGGACTTAAATAAGATTATTTTATCAAACTAGGCCCAGAGTTATAAATACTACTTATGCTGCAATTTTAGCACTAACATTTGAATTTTATAAAATCATTTTGTAGAGAAGATGAGATTTTAGCTGCGAGCACCGCAGTCACCCAAATAATTTTAACAACTAGACTGCAATATCAGAGAAGGGTAGTGTTAAAAGGATTAGCGCTCCATTAGCTTTATTAATAATGAGGAAAATTCGAGGCGTTGAAAGCAGTTAGTTCATATTTGAGGATATTACGGAAGCAATTTCATATTTAATCATTAAGGCAGTATATTTGTCTAAAATTTTTAAGATAATTTTAAAGATGCAGCAGACGAAAGCTTTTAGGCCATTTACTATGCAACAAAAAACAACTTTAGGAGTCAAACGGTGATTATATGCAATCGATAATAAGATTGGTATTTCAAAGAAAATTTTTATAATAAAGGCAGATACGGTCAGGTTGATAAAAAGATGTAGAAGTTTGACAATATAAATGCGACTGAAGCAAAGCATATTGAAGTATGATATTTTATAACTACAGCACTTTATTGACCAAAAGCTCTAACGCCGATACAAAAATTTTTGAAGTTATATCTCATACAAAGCGACCATTAAAAGGATAATAATACAGAAACAGATATCATATCCAAAGGGTTTTATCGGGTTTACCATCGTCAACTCTTAAACACAAATTTATTCCCAGACCCATCTTGTACGTATATATTCTGAGACCAAACTGGTGTGTCGTAGTGTTTGCTGTGACTTTGATTCTCTATCCTATAAAATAAAAGTGACTTAGTTGGACTATGGTTCACATATAGCTGCTGTTTAACATTATTTTATGTGTGCTACAACAGCAGATCTTTAAAGTTGTACTAAAATTAACTTAACTCAGCAAGTACAGGATAGTTGTCTAAGCAATTTCAACACTATGAAACTGTCAAATAATTGAACAAGGGTAATTCAGTATTGCAATCTGGTGTACAGAACCCCTGCAATCACTTGCAATCTGCGTGCTAACATTGCAATCTGCATGCAATCATTGCAATCTGCATGCAATCATTGCAATCTGCATGCAATCGTTGAAATCTGCATGCAATCATTGCAATCATACCAATCTTCATGCAATGTTTGCAATCTACATGAAATCTATGCAATCAAATGGCTAATCTTAGCAGTGCCCACCTACAATTAAATGGAAATCTCTGCAATCCACATTCAATCTTGAGATTGGCAACTCATTTTAGAACAAATTAAGATATTTAATGTATTTCAATTTCTATTATAGTTAGTTATTGACGGTTATTGATGACCTAGGTGTTCTGCTGGGATTAATCTTTTATTGAATGCCCTATATCTGAAACTGTTTGATAGTGGTATCTCACATATAGTAGCAGACTTGCATTAGCTCAGCACAAATATGAAGAACATTAAATGCTAAATTGCATTTTATTACCCTCTGAAATTTATTATAGTTATTTAATTATTTCTTCGATTATCTTCGAGATTATCTCTTATTATTGTTCTGAAAGTGCTTTTGTTTTTCTGTTCACATCACTTTTGAAGCATCATGTCATGATGAAATCAGCTATGGTAATCAGAGCTTGAGTTTTGAGATTTCACTCGAAATTTCATTATATTCGAGATTATAATAAAAATTGTTGTGCTTTTTCTAAAATACACAATTTTAGAAAAAGCGCCACAGGAATAAATTGTAATATAGATTTTTAAAATGCATCGAATGTCATACTCATTTTTTACAATTTCACGACCGTTTTTCCCAACTAATCAAAAACTTTTTAAAAAGAGGGAGCTCGTTATATACCACTATTAATAATAACCGCCAACCTCGCCGCAATCGTATGTTTAGAAGATACTTGACGATTTTTTAGAATACACAGTAGAGCGAGCAGTAGAGCCAATATTTGCCATCCCATCTTACTGTACATGAATTTTTGGGACTGATCGAAAAACTCCACCGAACTCAACATGTGTCAGAATTGCAGTTATTTGAGTCTGCAGTGGATTTGTTCGAGACTAAAGCGTTGCTTTGGTATCGTGGTTGCCGGCATAGGTTTTCTGACTGGAAGTCGTTGTCCAATTTACTGATTCAACATTTTGAACCCCCGGATTTTGCTTATAAGTTTGTTACTACTGAGGAAAATACTTGTGCTTCACACGACCAAGTTGTTAAGATTTCTCCTACGCTTATGGGTAGATCCGATACATCTTCGGTACGTTCTACTGTTCTTCTTCCTAGTTCTGCCTCTACTCGTCAGGTCATATGCTTTAATTGCAATAAACCTGGTCATATTTCGACACGTTGTACTTGTTCTCAAGTACTCCATTGTTATGGTTGCGGATATAAGGGAGCTTTTCGCCGCTACTCTCCAAACTGTCATCCTACTACTAATAGGTCTTCGAATCATACTTCAAATACTGTCTTTACCTCTAAGTGTCTAATTTCTTCTGCTTACTCTACGTTCTCTTCTGTCTCTCATACAGGTCATCCGGCTCCTACTATCAAAATATACCCTTCTTCGGCAAATACAGCTTCGAACAAAATTTCCTCCGTTCGTAGTTCTACATCCTATTCTACTACACCTTCTGCTCGCCCTACTAGTGATGGATTCGAACTGAACCGAACCGAACCTTGCCCTAGGTTCGGTTCGGTTTGAAAACTTTTTAGTCCGGAAAGAACGATATCACACGATCTTTGCAATTACTTTTATTTTAGTTTTAGTTAGTATAAAAAACTATCAAGACAATAAATAAGGTGTTGCTGATTTCTTATACAGTACAAACAAAAAACTGTTTGTCAGTTTATCTTTATTATTATTTCTTTTAAAAGACAATATCAGATGGTTCTCGGAAAGAATCGTAAATCTATCTCAAACAGTGTTTACGTTTTTCATAATAAAATATAACAGTATTTATGGCACGGACATTATGTCTACTTATTATTTGCATTATAGTGTGTTATTTTATGTCGGCATTGATTGAAAAGTTTATGCTCCTATGAGTCATAAACTTTAACCCTTGGTCGTGAGAGAAAGTTTGAGGTCATTCTTTTGAAGTATCGGCTACTTCTAAGGACGTTAGTAATGGCCACAATAAATAAACCATAAATATCATCGTACCATGTGTTTTGTAATACCATTTGTTGAGCGATTATGTACAAAAGAAAAGGAGATTAGTTTTTGCTACAAGGTCACATTTTTTAATATTAATAGAGAGCTGGTTTTCATATAAAAGTAAAAAATTCAAAATGATGTATTAGTAATACATACTTAATTAAAAATTTAATTGTTTCGTTTATTCTGAAAACTTCTGTAGTCTCTAGACCGTGACCACGGCTTGTATATGTTTAAGATGGTTTTCAACACGACTTCTGTTCATTAAATAAAATAAACTTGTTTTTAAAACCAAATTTTCAAAATCATTTCGAGTTTCTCCAATATCTAATACTAGTTATAAACAAACAACAATTTGAAACAAATCGAACTAATCTAAAAAATTTTGATCTACAAACGTGGCTCGATGACAAAATTTATTAGATATGTATCACTAATACCTATTACATTATTTACCTATTGCCTTAAAACTCGATGACCATGTACATTAGAAAATCGTTCTAATTCTTATATGCTTGCTACTAGAGATTTTTAAAATGTGCGTTTGGGAGAAATTAAGATTGACATGTTTTTAGTGAAAATTAAATTTTTAAACTAAATTTTTATTTAAAAAATCGAACCTTTCGAACCGAACCGGACCGAACCTTCAGCTAGGTTCGGTTCGGTTCGAAAAATTTGCCGGTTCGGTTATAGGTTCGGTTCGAAAATAAAATGTCCGGTTCGGTTCGGTTCGGTTCGAAAAATCGAACCGAACCTCGAACCGAACCTCGAACCTGTTCGGTTCGTTTCCATCCCTACGCCCTACTTATTCACTCTCACCCCAGACTGTGTCTCCACCGTCTTTACAACCCATGCTTCGGATTAGTGACTTGCAGGTAGCTTCTCAAGAGTTTGTTCCCGCTTTCTTGAATGATTATACTCAAGAAATTCCTGTTGTGTCTGCAAGCACAAATGTCGCGGAAGTGACGATAACTTCTAATTTAATCAGAGAAGGCCATGTTGAAATTAGTGAAGCCGTAACTGTGATGCCTGTTGCTGTCATCGTCAAAGTTGTACCTGATCCTGTTTCGTTATCTACTATTGTTAAGGAATTAATTCCTATTGTGGCTGAAGTTTTGTCCGTTCCTACTTCGTTGTCTAACAGTGATGAAGTCCTACTTGATTCAACTCCTTTATCGGACGTTGATGAAACTTTATCTGCTCTTACTCATTTTTCTGATGTTGACAAAATTCTTTCTGATTATGTTTCTTTATCTCATGCTGACAAACCTCTACTTGTTTCTGTTCTTTTAGCTAAGGTTGGTGAAATCCTATCGGATGTCCTGTTATCTAATGTTGACGAAGGTCAACTTGATTCTGCTTTCTCATCTATTGTGGACGAAGTTCTCCTTGATGCTGTTTGTTTTTATAAGGTTAACGAAATTATACCTGGTTCTGTTTCTTTGTGTAGTGTTACCGAAGTGTTATAGGATTCTACTCCTTTTCCTACGGTTGATATTCCTACAGCCAATGTTGTTCTCCTTCCTAACTGTGATACGTCTAGTCCTCTATCTAACGTCATTGAAATTTTATCTACTTCTGTCTTTCTAGTTAAAGTAACTAAAGTGTGCTCTGTTTGTGTTTCTTTTCCTAAGGTTGATTCTTGTACAGATCATACTTTTTCCTTTTCTACCATTGACTTTCTTACCACCATCCTATCAACAAACAACGTCCTTCTAGGACGCGTTTTGAGTTTTTTAAACTACCCTTGCCACCTCCTATACCGTGTGCTACAACTATTACACCCCCTGCTGTTCCTGTTTTGCGGAAAACTGCCCATAAAAGGCAGAAATTTGTTTATACCAACTCCGAACCAGAAGAGGTTGGTCGACAAAGTGGTAATGTCCTTGATCTCGTCTCGTTCTCCTTCTGGCGGCGTAAACGCCTTAAACCCAATATCTAATCCCCGCGCCCGTTTCTTATGCCGACTTTGCTCTCCTTAGGTTTCGATTTTTGGACGTTACGATTTCGTTTTGCTTGCTTGTTTTACTAGGTTTTCTTTCGTTTTCTTGCTTTCTCTAACCCGTGTGGGTTCGGGAATAGAATAGCCCCATGGTACGACCTGCCTGTCGTATGAGGCGACTACAGTGGTCCAACACATACACACACACACACACACACTTTATACACGTCCGATCTATACCCACACACTACATACACAGACACATTCACACCCACACACTTCATAAACACAGTTCTACTTGGTTTTCTTTTCTTTCGTTTTCTCCTTGTACTCCTTGAACATGTGTGGGTCCGGGAATGAATAACCCCATGGTACGAACTACTTGTCGTAAAAGGCGACTACAGCGGTCTAACACAACACATTCACACACGCACACTTTATACACGCACAACACCTACACACACACACATACTTCTTACACACCCGCACACACGCACACACTTTATACACGCACAACACCTACACACACACTTCTCACACACACACACACACATATATACACACACGCACGCACACGCACACACCTACTCATACATAACTACACTGGGATTCTGTTTTATTTGCTTTTGTACAATTCTTAGTTTTTTTGGTTTTGTACTTGGTGCTTGGTGTTATTCTTTTTGGTTTCTTTTTTTTCTCTTGTTCCTTTCGTTCCACATGCCTCTCCCTATCCATTTGCTGGTCTTCTTTGCTGTCGGTCCCTATAGCGATTGCGTTTCGTCCATCCACTTCTGTGTTAGGCGCTTTCTCGTCTGTTTTTCTTTCTTCGGACACCACGACTTGGTCGACTTTAGGTCTAGTCAGCATTTCTTTTCTTTGGTTTATCGGTTACGGTGTTTGGTTACCACAGTTTATAGTACACCGTTTCCTTTTACCAGTGTTCTTCCTCTCTTCCTTTTGTTCTCCCTTGTGGTCCCTTTGTTTAACTGATGCTTGACCTTTGGGTCCTGTTTGGTTGGCACTGTTGGTTTCCTTCCTCGTTTCGTTTCTTCTTTTGAGGTTGATAACCGTACTGTTTCTTTTGAGAAACATTCGTCTGTTGACGACTTCGCAGTGCCGAGGGCGTTCTACCTTAGTCCTCCTTGAATGTGGATTACCGTCTTCCTTTCTTTCCTTCCTTTTTTTCTCTTTCTTCTATTATTGGCTCTTCGAGCCGGACGAGAGTTCTTTTTTATTTTTGTGGGGTTTCCTTTTTTCTTTTTCTGGTTTCTCTTTGGTTGTTGCCGTAACAAATTTTTTTTTAGTTTTTAAGCGAATTTATTTTTTTTTCTCTTTCTTTTTTTGAGTTTTTTTTGTCCTGCCCACTCCCGTACTTTTGTTTTCCCACCCAGATTTCTTAATTTCACTGGAAGAATTTGTTGCGTTCCAATTTTGCTTTTAAAATTTCGCTGGTTAATTCAATACCCGCTCGAATAAATTCTGTTGCTACTGTTAAATCCTTTAACATAATTAAACATAAATACGGTATCTAATAATTCCATAACTCAAATCTACTTGCTTGGAAACGACAAGTTTATGCTATAATTAAATAGTTTATATTCTGTTTTAGGTAACACTCAATTTGTTAAACACTCTGATAGCGTATAATTGTTTCTTATGTGTTTTCCATCTAAACATTCGTCTACATAGGGTATTGAACTATCCGCTAAAACCGTGTTTTCCAGTTCCGTAATCGCGCTTTGATAAGCGGGGATTTGCAGTTCAAATTCGTGTCATTTGAACCAATGTTAAATTTGATTTTGCAGCTTGTGCATCGAAACTTTTTGTATATTCTTCGTTACCGTATTTCAAAAGCAATGCACGTTTGTTTTTTTTTGTTCAACAACTAGGAGGTGTCATACCTTTGTTTAGCTGGAGGCCAAATGGGTTCTTTCTTTGTGTATGCCCACCTGTTCGTTGCCGTGGACCAGCTTCTTTTGTCTGTGGATCGCTGCTGTAGTTACGATGGCAGGGTGATTTGATCCTGAATACCGCGGCGTTTCTGTCTCGACTCACCCCCGACGGGTTGCAAGCTAAGTATCCAGATACCTACAGGTATGCAACTCGTTTTCTTTTGTGTGTGTCAATGGCATTTTTCGTATCAGCGTTTGGTGTAGTTACTTGACAAGAAACGTGACATTGTGGAACTATTGTTTGTGGCTGCTAATCGATATTATCGCTCTACAGGTGTGATGTTTCATCGTTAAAAATGTTGGACATACACGCGCTCATTCTTTTATACTGATTGGTTTATTTTGCAAACGGTACTATGTACGATTTAAAAGATGTCTGACAAAAGCTCTCACGCGTTAATTCTTTCCTACTAATTAGGTATTTTACAAAAAGTATTAGGTGAAATTTTAAAAACGCTTGACAAAAGCTCTCATATATTGATTTGCTACTGATTAATTTTATTTTGTGTGAAATAGGAGATGCGCACTTCGTATCTAGATTCCTAAATTGTCCGTATGATATAATTGTTTGCTGTAAAATAGTAATTCTGAATTTATTTCTTTCGCTTGCTTGTACAGAATTTTTAAATATTTTTATGTGTTAATAAATAATCGTGGTCGATGTACTTTATTTTTTAATTTTTTTCTTGGTATTCAGGTGAATCCCCCCACTCTCCGCGGTTGATAGTTAGCCTGGTATTTACTTTTCTTTTGGCTACGTCTAGGTACGTAGCACATTTCATAAAACGATTTGTTTTTATATTAAACAAGACATCCGGACTCAATGAACATTAGTATACGCCTATTGCTTAAAAATGCATTCTTATGCAGGGTATCACTGTAATATAATCAGACCAGCCTAAGCGAGTGATTTATCACACTAAGCATAGGGTGGTGGATATTGTTCGTAATACCACATTAATACAATTAATACCTCAATATATGAATCAAACTAACCAGATGTGCTGGTTCGTACGTCTAACAACCGGTTATTTATGCATATTAACAGATTTATCAAATTAACGGTAACATATAGATTTAAATGTAGGAATGATCGTTCCTGTCCAAAACATCCACAGCGTATTTACTAGTGTTATTTATTATATTTTGCTTACTGTAAAAAAGTTTAATATAAAGCTACAAAATTTCTCTGTTAATCAATAATACTTGAACAAACGAATATGACACTGAAAACGGCATTCATGCAGGCATTATCATTATTCAGAATCACTACTAACCTTTAGCGATCCCCATAAAAAGCTTTCTGTCAAGTGCGGTTATTCTTATCGTAATGACCTCTAACTTTGGAACAGCTTTTAGTATCAGTAATAGATAGACCGTCGGTGAGTATTTAAAAAGAGCGATGGCTACTATTCATTGTTCACATTTGCCTTACACTTCTAGTTAAATAAAATTACCAGCACGGTGATTTCATTATGCCTCTCCCTTCACGAATTCGTATACGGAATCTCCGCGTTTTCCATCACTGAGAACAATTGCTTATGACGTGCTGGATGATAACCTGAATGGCAAATTATATAAATGTACGCTCGCTCAAAATGAAACAAGAGTTACGACGTTTCAGAAACATTAATAATTTAATGCAAATCACAAGGAAGGAAATTTTTAACGTTAGAAATGCTGTCTTTGTTTGTCGTACAATGTGAGTATTTTGATTCATCAGCATGCTGCAACTATAAAGAGTAATTGATATAAAAGTATGTACCTTATGATACAGTTTATGCTTTCTGTAGCATAGGAGTACCAGGTTTTTTAAAATGGCCGCAGGGTGGCAAGATTTCAATAAATCCTTTACATGCTTGCTTTTATTAAAGCATATAAATATTACCGAAAAATTTTTTAAAACCGGAAATTACAACGTCTGCGAAAGTAGAAATTACAAGGGAATCTATATTAAAGCTACCCGCTTGAATTCAAAAGGTACTTATTTTCCTGGTCCAAGTTGCGCAAAAATCCACTTAGTATCATAACTAAAGTGTCATTATTAGTCTTCTTCTTTAACTAGCTCCAACATCCGACCTAATTTCATATAGAAATATATAGCCCACCAAATTTATATGCAATTTATATACAAAAAATTTCCAGAGCTTCCCGATTTATTCTTGAATCTTAGTAACAGCTGATGTAAGAATTTACACCAATTTCGTGTTTTAACAATCTAATTAATGTCAAATATCGTGATTTATAATTATCGTAAAAGCATCGTTTATCCTTTTCTAACGCACGAAGTTGATGTTCGCTGTCACTTTCTTTGTCTCATTGTACTATGGATAGCTATTCAATAATTCTTATCTGTTTTATTGCATTTTGGTATCCGTGCGAGTTCCTCGAACCAGCGTTTATTCATTGATAGCAACAATCCACCTGACTTTTAAAAACATTTCTTAGTAAAAATGACGGATTTGGAAATCTTAAAATTAATTATTTATTTGAAATTCTTAAAATTAATTTAATTACATAATAAAGCCTCAGAAATGCATTTCCTATGCTTTGCAAATGCTATTGATACGCTGCTTTTCTACGATAAAAAAAGCGAATACATGGAAAGTGTTTTGTTTTAACGCATATGAAGTGAATGGCTTTGCATTTATGTCTTAGAATAAAAATTCGTTTTCAGTAATTTTCAGTGCATTAAAGCTCGCAATTGCTTATTATGGCATTTATAAATATTAATTTGCATTAAGGTATCTCACTCGAATGAAAAGAATTGAAATAAAAATGGGGCTTTTATGCTTTTATTCGTTTTGCGATCTCTGCAATGAATGCAATACATGGGATTTCTATTTACATGATTAATGAGGGTTTTTTTTTATGTTTTGTAATAACACTTATTGTAGAGGGTAAAACAATTAAATATTTAGAAATTTTAACTTTTCTCCGTTTTCTTCTCTTTGGGTGGCAGTTTTTCATAGAATTTGGCGTTAAATGGCCTCCCATGATTTTTTATTACATCGATATGTATAATTTATTATATATATATATATATATATATATATTAGTTATGTAGTTATCAAAATGTGCTTCGATGCTGGACTTCTAAAAAGGTGCAATGAAAACAGAGTGGATATAGTGGCAATTATTGCTTGAAGGTGCCCGTATTATTTTGCTAACTCAGATGAAATGAAAGAACGAAATTTCAACATAACTATTATAATAATAATAAATATTAATAAACAATCTTTCAAATTATAATAATTGCTACATCACAAACATTTTTTTTCAACACACATTCTCCAAAGAGATTCTTTACACACAAGTATTAAAACTATAAATGAAAAAAGTCAAAACAAACATTTCATAACTTCCAGTGATTAATATGGAGAGCATACAGTCTCTCCCAGATCTTTTTGTATAAGTTTCACTATGTACCAATTATTAAAAATAGAATAGATAATTGCAATTATTTTTCTTACCTCCGAAAAAAAAATAACATAGCTGATCAGATACCCCTTTATTACCTTTGATAATGCTCAAACTTAATCAAGTTCGATCTCAAAAAAAACTTAAAATAGCCATTCACAAAAAAATATCTATATGCTAAACCCTTATGTAATTTAACTTACTTAAATTAATTATAATGCACAAATGTCTTTCAAAAGATAAACAAAGAAATACTTGCGCTTTCAAAATAAATTCTTCAAACTAAACCGCATCGGAAAATCTATTCTCTCCTCTTTTATGGGCTAACTGATATGTGCCTTCAATGTATGTAAATCTACTTTATTAATAATTTTCATACTGCTTTCCATTTGCGTTTATTAGCGTTACAATAATATTTGTTCTTGTATGTCGGGAGTTATGTTTCATTCACTTTAAAAGCACATCGTTTTGACAAGTATCAAATATCCACGTAGCCTTGCACGCAATTTTACTTCTGTTACAGTTCGTAGTTTACTAACAAAAAATAATCGCAAATACTTTATAAACAGAACAACTATTCGTGAATGACCGAACTTGAATGACACAGTTTATATTTTTCACAGCTCTAAATAAAAACTTTTTCAATGCGTCACAGATTCTAGAAAATTTCCATGACTTTCCAGCTGATATGACTCATAATGCTGATGTACCTTCATCAAAATTCCGTTCATTATTTACGTTTTATAGGTTTAATTTGTGAGGTAGTGAAATAGTTACTTAATTAAAAATATGAATGAAAATGGTTAGCCGTAATTGCTTGTTATCTGATTTATGGTCTTTCCACGTCTTATTTTATTTAAATTATGGTCGTAAGGGCTTTTAACCTATTACTTGGGTTGTTTTCAACAACCCAAGTGGTTGTTTTCGTTCATATTGTTTTATAATAAAGAATAATTAGCTGTCATTTGCTTAATGATTAATGAGTTCATTCTCGCTTCCGAATGAATTTTCAACGTTAGAACAATCTAAAATATCGGCTTTATTCAAGATTGGATTTTACGTTTTTCATTAGAACGGAAAGAAATTTCTAAAAAAATACGTGCCTGTAGCAAAAGTAAAATTGCAAAAAATACGTTTTCAGTAGAAGCTTTACTACGCAACGCGTTATTGAATGTTATTTCATGTTTTTAGGAGGACAAATATTTACCGGCTTTTTAATCTACATAATATAAATTTGAATTTGAATTTTTAAATGGTGTTTATTATCAAAGAATGATTTGTATATTCACAGATTTCACATATGTACAAAAATAATTAATTGTACTAAACATATCGTACTAGTTGCATATTATACAGGGTATTTCTTTTCGGAAAATTTAGTATTAGAAAATTTAGTTTTTTGTTGGTTTGGGGCGTTGTATTTACAGAATGTGGTGCCAGTAACACCTATTAAATTTTTATTCAAAATTCAGCTCGATTTGAAATGATCATTTGGACTTTGAATAAATGTCTAAGTTATTATTTCATCTTACTAATCGCTATAATTATATATATATATATATATATATATATATATATATATATATGCAGTTAGTGAACCATTTGCCTCAGCTGAATTAGATTTATAAAGTCGGGTGAACGTTTAAATGTTCACAGTAAATAAAGCTGATTCCTATTATTTCCACAGTGATTGTCTAGATCTTAAACAATATCACCGAACCACCTGCTCATCATGAAGCTTGTAATAATTCCTGTAAAGTACTATAAAAATAGTCACTGTGTTAATCACAGAAAATAGATCATACCTCTAGAAACGTATTACTTTCATATTAAAATTAATTGGATTGATTACGTAACTTCTAATATAGACCCCCACCCTGTGTGGCATATTTCTGCAACAAACCACAAGTTTGTGTCTGCTGTAATGTTAAATTTGTAGAATGGAAATGTGGGTCGGTCTAAAGATGAATCTCTAAAGTTCCATTTCTCAAGGGATTGTAAAACCTTTCATCCTTCCAACCACTCTTTAATCTAGACCCTTAAAACTGTAATTAATTTCCTTCTGATAGCGCTTTCTGCGTTTGCTTTGCTCGGAGCTAAGAAAGCGCTTGTAAAATCTCCACTAATGTATTTAAACCCATATATCTAACTAGCACTTGAAATATTTCACTCTACAGTAAAAGTGTCCTTTCAAGCGAATGGAATAGTCCGGACACGGACATAAATGCAAATTTGAATATAGAGCGACCAACGGAATTTATGTAGATTTTAAATGTTTCCCCTAGTCTCATGTTCGACACATCACTTCCTTTAGCAATGTTTGTGATATAACATCAAAATCTCTGGATATGGTTTTTTTTCTTTGTTATATCAAAAACTTTGCACAATATAAGGGTGGTGAATAAGCAAATCACAAAGGGATGTAGAGCGTTGCTTGCAGAATAATTAAATGTAATATAGTACATGGTTCCGGAGACATAGGCTAGAGCCGCCAGTAATCGGTTCCTAATGTAGCTAAACATTAGAACATGAAAGCTTTATATATATATATATATATATATATATATATATATATATATTTCTCTGTAGGTTACCTGGATGAAACGCCCTTAAAAATTTGTGCTGTTACAAATATTTGCACCTACGTGAAAATGAAGTCCTACCACTTAGACTTGCAATTCATATTGCCCTATACTAATACTCTCTGAAGATGCCTTACAATTCGGACGCCAAAATCTCCAGTTTTCTCAGGTTTATATTCGCCACGGCTGCTCACTTGTTCACTGAAAATACTACCCTACTATTTAAATAAATAAAAGTTGACCTCTAAAAGTACATCACGATTTATTTGAACATCCAGTTGCTATTCAAAATTTCAGTTTTACATTTCTCATATATCTTGAATATTTAACAAATATTATCAATTTTGAAAGGAGTCATTTTAAATGAAATAATTTGGAAATTTTTCTAATTATATCAATTATTAACCAAAAGTAACTGTGCTTATCCCCAAACTTTACTTTAAACCCTCAGGTCTAATACGAGCTCATAGTAAAAACCTTTCGTTACCTATGTGCTTACTACGCCACAGAAATTACTAAAACCCCTTTTACTTTGTACAAAAAGCCACCTTTATTTTATACCGCCAAATATTACATAAATAAATTTTCATATACACCTTTCTCAAGATAAATCATCAAATAAAATGTCCTTACAATACTATAAAATACACCAAATTGTAATAAACACCCACAAAATCACAATATGCAAAAGTTTTACAAAGGTTGAATTACCTGGATTGTACCACCACCAGCTCTCTACGTGGAAACCATCTCCAACGTAGTCGTCCCACTAGACTGCACGTTCAAAATTTTCTCCAGGTGACCACTCACCATCCCAAAGAGCACGCTTCTACCCAGATTTCTCCGCTACCATAACATGGTACTTCCATGCTCCCGTACATCTGCTACTGGTCCATCCACATACTTGATTTGTACCCAGAATACACCAAGCGCCTCCAACAAGTAGTAAACGTTCTACTACCTTTGCTTTCAGCTTCGATTATTAACAGAATTTTATAGAGTTCACAATTGCCACAAAATTTTGCACCAACTTGTGCCTATTAAATTTTAATAAAATCTAAACTCATTTATTTACATTACACTTGTATGTAGCTTGGTTGAAGATCGAAAGAAAAAGAGAGAGCCTTTACCTCCTGTAGGTTTATATAGCCTCCAAAACTGCCTCCTGGAATCAATTCTTATTACCTCTATAGCACACTTTCTTAGCAACGTTCTCAAACCGTCCACCGGTTCCAGAAGCCCATGCACAGCACAACAACAAACGGTCGCTCAATTCCACAAACTAACCATTACCCTTGATTTATTCTAGGTAAAATTCTCAACGGTTTACAAACCGTCGAAAAACTCTGGAATTTTTAGTAACAAACAATCGTTTTAAGAAGGAACCCTCATTAAGTTTCTAACTTCTGGCACCTTCCGTGAAATTCCCGGATAACTGCCATCCACTCTAGCCTCCAAAACACGCCTCTAATTCACGCGTATATGTCATTTCCCTCTAACCTGCACTTTAAATCTTCCATTTTTAACATTTTAGCTAACATAGACTTGTGTTTGTTTCTTAACGGTCTTTTTCTATGAATTCTATACTTGTTGACAAGCTTTTAAATTCGATACAAATATCCTGTTTACAATGCTAAACCTTCCTAGCAATATTATACATGTTCCCGCCTTATATTACCCTAATTTACACGAATAAATAAATGACGCTTTGAATACGCATACCTAAGTAAATACATCCTCTTCCATTATCAATTTTTATGCTACAAACATAAAAGCTTTTGTATTAATACATTTACAAGCTATTTCCTTTTAACCTTAACTACGTTTTACGGAACTACGTTTTTTGCATATTTATGAAACTATGCTTCACGAAATTACGTTTCCTACTTAATTGTAATTAATATTTACAGTGAATTTTACAACTACGTACAATTAACCCTAATATTTTATGAAAATTAGTAAGTTTATCCTATCTTTTGGAACCACATCTCAAATTCTACTTGACCCTTATATACATGCGTTACTCAGCAATAGATAATTATTTGATCTTTCTAACACGTATCATAACCTATAAAGCACTGTAATATATATATATATATATATATATATATATATATATATATATATATATATATATTGCCGTGGAACTCGGGTAAGATCCTTACCAACCATAAATATTTTCAATAATTTTATAAAATTTTCAAAACTCGAAAATTCAAAAATTAAATAATACAAAAAAAATATTTCTTACCCGTTTTCCTCTCTTGCTCGGTTGAATGGCCTTCTTCAACTGCTACCGGCTAGCTTATTTGGACCTCCTTTTAAATATCTATAATCACTCGCATATTCTATCATTCACGCACACTCCCAATAAAACCACAAAATACAACAAACTTACAATCTTTTATTTATTCCTATTTACAAATGCAATTCAACACTGTCCATATTTTATTGTTCACGTTACACTTCAGTAACTCTTATTTTGTAATGTCCTGTATTTAATTTTAAAATCATCAAACACATAAAATGTACTCGGAGTAAATGGACCTTGAATAATATCTTCTCTAAAATTCTTTCTTTATAATTTATTTATTTATTTTAATAATGTAAGTAAACTGTGGGGTATGGTGAGCTCATAATAATCTAACTAATTCTGCATAATGTATGCCCTTCTACTTTGCATACTCTTAAAATAAAAAAAAAACAAAGCCATGTACTCTTCACAGAAATTTCACGTTCTGATGGAACGTTTAAAAGCTTTCTAGACACCTTCAATTTCTAGTTGAATACCGTAATAAAGTTATTTACACATATCCTGTTCAATATGTAAATAATACCTTGAAAAACACTCTCATACGCCACCTCAATATTTACAGTTTATAGAAATCACAATTTTAAATCGTTACCTGGAAATTTTTAGAAGCTCTCCGCTTTGTAGATGATGCCATGTATTTTTCTACCTTGTCTGCAGGTCGTTTCTCGCTATTACTAGACGAACTCCATCTAAGTTGATCCGCCAACGCCGCCTTCTCTGTGTAACCAAATTCCAAATTTCATTTCAATTATACTTCTTTCACAGTAATCTACGTTACTTAATGTCCCGACGAGTTGATAAAAAACTATAGGTGATACCTCAATAAAAATTGCAATCTCGGCACACTAACAGCGTTTTTAATTAAGAGGCTACTACTAAGCAATACAATTTAAATGATTTGATAATACTTACAACTCGTGTTAACTTTCATACGTGCTTTTGGGACGATCGAAATAATAAGGTTTTAGTAATATTCTCGTAAACTATTTATATCTTTCTAATGTAACTTCTCCTGGCCACATTTATCCGAAATCCCCTGCTCACAACAACACATTCCCACAATTTTGCACTCAACCCCATTTTTAAATCCGCGAATTTCAGTACCTCGTTATAATATTTTAAGGAAATTACGCTACACTATCCTCGTGTATATATCAAGTCAAACTAAACATATCAACCAATCGTAGACCGAATGACGTTTCTCAAATCCCTCCTATACTATTGTGGTCTCATGCTTATACGTTTTCTACGTCTTTTTCTAACCTGGTTTAAGTGGTAGAAAATCAATATCCTTGTTTGTGCGCTGTCTACCACACGTGGACTTTCTCATTAGCATTTCATGCTAAAACATCCGACCGCTTGAACAATCCTTAGAATAATTTGTTTGTTATCTACAAATTAAACAGAACTTGACATTTAGAAAATACGCAGGTGTTCAATCGTAACATTTTAAATAACACTTCCACGATTTAGATTTTCCACGTATTTCAACCCTACTGATATATTTGTACGTTAGCAACGCTTTTATGCATATTCTACATCAATAATCGTTCAATTAAATTCAGATTAATTAATAAATTAATGGCATTGGCTTCTACCATTTAATTTCTTTGCAAACCTACTAAATTTCATTAATTATTTATAAAATTTCGTTAATACATGATACTTAAAAATGAATTAACTCGTTTATATTTATTTTTGATCTTTTAAAACTACTATAATATATATATATATATATATATATATATATATATATATATAGAGAGAGAGAGAGAGAGAGAGAGAATAATCCACATTTGGAAATGCAAATGAATGCTTAATATATATTAATATTTATTAAGATGAAATGAAAACCCAACTTTGTATTTAAAGTTGAATTACCATTTCAAATCGAACTAGTAATTGAAAACCACTAAAAGAACGGCTACAGCAGGACTTAAACCTGCAACCTCTGATTCTCCGGATCAGTGCTCTAACCAATTGAGCTATCTAGCCTAATTGTTTGAATGAAATTATACTTAATACTACTGAAGCTTGGCCCTTGTTAATGATTTTCAATTACGTCTTGCATTTAAGGAAATTGAATCTAGTTATATACATAATTCATGTACTAATAACTTGATCATCCCATTTTTGCAACGTTCGGAATAATACAAACATGTAATTATATTATTATTAAGAGAAGAATAATCCACATTTGGAATGCAAATGAATGCTTAATATATATTAATAGTTATTAAGATGAAATGAAAACCCAACTTTGTATTTAAAGTTGAATTACCATTTCAAATCGAACTAGTAATTGAAAACCACTAAAAGAACGGCTACAGCAGGACTTGAACCTGTAACCTCTGATTTTCCGGATCAGTGCTCTAACCAATTGAGCTATCTAGCCTAATTGTTTAGATGATGTTATACTTAATACTACTGAAGCTTGGCCCTTGTTACGATTTTTCAATTACGTCTTGCATTTAAGGAAATTGAATCTAGTTATATACATAATTCATGTACTAATAACTTGATATTAATATATATTAAGCATTCATTTGCATTTCCAAATGTGGATTATTCTTCTCTATTAATAATAATATAATTACATGTTTGTATTATTTCGAACGTTGCAAAATGGGTGCAAGACGTAATTGAAAAATCGTTAACAAGGGCCAAGCTTCAGTAGTATTAAGTATAACATCATCTAAACAATTAGGCTAGATAGCTCAATTGGTTAGAGCACTGATCCGGAAAATCAGAGGTTGCAGGTTCAAGTCCTGCTGTAGCCGTTCTTTTAGTGGTTGTCAATTACTAGTTCGATTTGAAATGGTAATTCAACTTTAAATACAAAGTTGGGTTTTCATTTCATCTTAATAACTATTAATATATATTAAGCATTCATGATTAAATAAGCTTTAATTCACAGTTTACATGTTTGGATTTATTTTAAAATTTTATCAGAACCCTACAATTTCAGATATATATTAATTACTAATACTATTTTTTAAAATAAAACTTACATGAATATATCTAGCTTATTAATTAACTTAATGTTAAACAGAATGTTTTTAGAATGACAACTAAGGATTGAAATCTAAAAATTATAGTTAGGTCTAGTTCTTTGACATTGGTAGTGTCTATCTATACACACACGTATGCATTATCACAAACACATAAATATACATTAATTCAGTAATTATTTAAAATATTATTGTAAATTAAGCTCAACCCTTGAATGTCTATTTTGTTGTTAATGGTGTTGGGTGTTGTTTTTATTTTAATCATTTCTAATATGAGTCTTTTACTAGGGTTTGTTTCTGTTGCTAAAATTTTTATATTATTGAGGTTAAAATTAAAATTGTGGTTGTATTTATAATGATGTGAGGTTAAAGCTGTCGAGTCTTTTTTTGAAATGGTTCTACAATCTGATTTGTGATTTGTTATTCTAGTTTGTAACCAATTTTTTGTCTGTCCAATGGAAACACAATCTTTACATTGAATTTGGTATACTATGTTTGGTCTGTATTGTATAAGAATAATAGATTTAGTTTTTGAAACAAATTGTTGAGTAGTTTTTGTATTATATGTTATAATTTTGATGTTTTCGTTTTGTAATATTCGTTTAAGTGAATGTGTAATTTGAAAGTTTAAAATATTTTATATTAAGGTTAATATTATTGTTAATGGTAGTATTACAATTAGAAACCTTGGTTACTAAATTTGAGGGGTAATTGTTTTCATAACTGCTAAAAAATTTTAACTGAAAACAATTACCCCTCAAATTACATAAATCTCATAAGTATTTTATATGTTATAATGCTTATATGTTATATGTTTAAGTGTCTATATGTTATAACGTTTATTTGTTAGTTGGATTCATTTTAATTCTTTGATAGTTATTATGCTTAAGTAAAATTTTTTGCATATTATACTTGTCATTAAGCTTTACCTAGCAAGTAAATAAAACCGAGTTATCATCATTCTGTCTTTTTATCCAACTTATCACTACCACAATAACAACAATAAACCATTAGTTGTCACGAGCCGGATTGATGACACTAGGGGGCCGAATCAGGCCTACGCGTCTTAGTTTGAAGACCCCAGGTCTATACAGTTAAATTAGCAGTAGGTAAAACCAACGAAAATATGATTTCAGTTAAAACGCATACGCGACCTAGAACGTGCTAATTTTATATACAGAATAGTGGAACACCATCATTCGGCATAACCAGACCATGATAATACGCTATCATTAGACAATATATTGGTAATAATGAAACGCCAAGATGTGATCATCGTGGAAAATATTAGATAAGGCAATACACACATGCTTGCATTTCGAATTGCAAAGACATCACGCATTACAGTGATTTTGGTGAAACAACATGCCAGTTAACCTGGAATGTATATGACTAAGCTCCGGCTGAACACACGTTACGTCAGGAGTAGGGATTAGTACTATATGACTTGACAGTTGTTACGTTCACTTTGGACGGTAAGTTAAAAACCACAACCTTTTTGATTCGCTATTCATGTACGTAGGTTCTGTTACTACTCCAACAACATCCTGTATATCTTACCGTTTTACAATAAATATGCTTCCTAACGATTTTCATTTAAACCAATTTGCTGCGAATTTGAAGAAAAGTTTATTCTATAAATTAAATAGTCAATACCTTGTTTTAGGTATCCGTGTACTTGCTACACATTACGTTAGCGTATAATTACTTTCTAGATTACTTCAATCTAAAGACTCGTTGAAATAATGTATTGAACTATCTCATAAACCGTGTTTCGAGTTTTCTAACCACCTGTTGGTATGGTATGATAACGGAAGGATTGCATTGAATTCTTGTTATTTAAACGAGTTTATTTTTACTCGATTCTTTCTGTATGAATATGACAATAATTACTCGTGGTTAATGTTATTCTTCGTTGCCCTTTCTGTTATCTTCAAAATTTCGTGCACACACTGTGTGCTTCATCCAGTGGACTGGAAAGATCCGTTTGAACCGCCGCTCCTGTTGGTACTGGAGGACAGGCGGCTCCGTGGCGTAGTGGTATGTGTGTGACTACTACGCCCTAGGTCCCGGGTTCGAATCCCGACACGGTCCGCTTGAAAAATGTTAGGCGAGCATTTTTCGCAAAAATACACCCTCGTTCGGATGAGAGGTAAATGGAGGTCCCGTGTGTGAGTGTTGTCACGCACGTTAAAATCCTACCTTGCTTGGAACAGCAAGGATTCGGCAAAATTCAAAATTTTCCAGGTAAAAAAAAAACTCGCTTCCTGGCCAATGTAGTACCTTCGGGTGGAGCATTGGAAAATCGCATGTAATGGTACTGGAGGACATGCGCATGGCGTGATCTCGAACACATTGGTTTCGCGCTGTCCTTAAAGACGGTGTGACTAGCCTACATCTTGGACACGCTGGTGAGTGTTTTTTCCCTGCTTACGTTGGGAACCTATCTATTTGGACTTTGCTGTTTAAGCTCATGCATACACAAAGTTAATTCGCATATACGAAAATTCTGGAACTGTTTTGGTATCTATTGCCATGCTATTGAATGCAGTATTATGTGTTTTAAATAACTGCAAAAAATATATACTACTTATTAATGTGTAACTGGTTTAAAATGCTTACCTTTATGCGAGATGATGTTTGTTAATAATATTGTACTTATTCCGACAATTTAATGTAATGAATTTGGAATTTACAATGATGATTTAGAGCTGTGGTTTTTGGAGTTGTAATTTGGAAATTTTTCTTTGGGTAATTCATAGGGGGAGGGACCTAAAAACTACAGCTCGCCATTTTAAGAAGTAATTTTTTTGTTCCTCCTGATATATGTGTATTGTTATTATTGATTTTGTTTCTTGTTTTTTTTTATGGTATACTACGCTGCTATGTGTAGCAAAAAGTTATTTAGAATAATTATAATTAGTTCTAGGTCTTGTTAATTTCCTCTCTATATTTCAGGCTTTTGTTTGTGTAATATCCTGAATATTCACCGATTGAGCCCGGTCATTTTTTCTTTGGGCGTTTGTGTTAGACTACGTCGATGTACGTATCACAGTCGACAGCAGGGTTGACATTGGAGAATGTCAGTCAGGAGCAAAGTTTGTATTGGTAACCATACACACTGGGTGAATCAGTAAAAAGGAAGAAGAATTCGGCCATTGTGATAATTGTGGGGCTTACGCATTTAGTTATGCAGATTTAAAATAACCTATACCTGCCGCGTAAAACAAAAACGGAAATGAAAAGTTACTCAATATAACTTAGGTTGAACTTTTGAGTTACCTGCAACACCGCGGAAATAAGCCGAATTTTCTTATGGAACCGATTTAAGATGGAAAAAGGGCTCTAAGTCTTTTTTATTTTATAACGCTATCTATAGTGGTATTTTTGAAATGGTACTAAAAATTTTAACAACGCAGAATAGTAAGAACTACCAACTCCTCATGAATATTTATTTAAGCTGCGATGTGGGAGGATAATTAAACGTGAAATGAAGATTTAAATGCCACAATAAATTTCCTGTTGGTGGTAAATATAGAGAAAAGTTATACAGATATTGAAGTATATTTTGGAAAGCGTTTATTTGGCTAGTAGGAGTAGAATAAACGAGTTTTTTTCTATAAATTTTTCTACATGCCTATAGTAACTATCTTGTGACTTATTGCTTGTAATATAGATTAGGTGTAGTGGTATGAAGTATTATCAGTTTTTCTAGACACAAGTAAGAATCTTGCTGTTGCAGAAAGAACTCCGTTCAACCCGGGATCCGTCCTTCCGAGTGACATGATTTTGACGCGACGAGTTAGCGCCCACAAAAGAATCGACATGACACCAGATATATGTAAAAAATCTTTGATGTTAGGTAAATACGGAATTCTCTTTTTGATAGGATCCATCCTTCGCTACTTTAGTTAGCCGGAGAATATTGTTACATCATCCCATCCCTATATGGTAAATTAAAATTTGTAGCGTAACGTCAATCTTGTACGTAACAAACCAGCAAAGCTTTTTGAAATTTTGTACTTGCACTTTCCACCCTTTTGCTTTTTACAGAATAGTTCTCTCCTATCACTTCCAGAATGATCGTCTTTAATCAACTTGTTATCCCTTCTGAAACACATCTTATTACTTCAAATTTTTTGAAAAGTATATCAATATATTGAAATTTAAGAAATGTTTTCTTTTCTCACTTCAAGAAGCACATTCCAGTATCCGCGAGACTGAAAGTACTCTACTGGATAGGAACCCCTAATCTAAAATATGCTAAAACTCGATATAGGTAATTTACCATCAGTACACCAGGTTCCAAGAAGAATACAACTTGTGCGTGAAAAATCGTCATTTTCATTATTTATCGCTTAATTTCCTTGTATTCCTCTAAAGATTAAATTTGACAAAATAAAGACTTTTGGTTTGTGTTCACAATAGATATAAAACAATCTAATGCATGCAATATATATTTTTAGTGTATTCGCAAGCTGTGAGCAGAGCAAAAGCTTCTACAAAGAACAGTAGCGGTATAGCTCTAGGAGATTTGTATTAAATTATTAATCTATTTGAAGTGCCGTATCGCCTTGTATTTTATGCGAACTCGCGTTTATATTCTTAATATTCAGAGTAGCTTGTACATCACATCCAATTGTTGTCAATGACAGTAAATGCCGAGATTCTTTGAAGAACGCATACAAAGAGAGTAATAGAAAAAAAATAAAAACGTGTTAGTTTATATAACTGATGTTGAGAAATCGATAGTCTCCTAGAGGTGTACAAATGATACGTAAACTACAGAACCTTCTAAAGTAGATGTCCAGATTCTATCATTGTCAACTGTCGCCACCGATAAGGATTACTGTGCTTGACACACATTGCTTACATGACGCTTCCTAATTGCCAGTAGTCTGTTTGGTTTTATACAGATGTAGCACAAAGCAAGAAAAGAAGTTAGTAAAAGCAGAAAAGTATGAGAAAACTTTTACAATACCGCTTCTGTTTGCTAACTAATTCAATTAATTAGTCAGAAACTTTTAGAACTTTGGGAATAAATTATCTTCCTGCGAACGGAAAAGTATAAACGGAACTTTCTTTATTTACACTATTATATCCAACATTGGAGATGGCTTTAAAGTGTAATCACAGTGTGCCTTCATAGAGCTGACATTAACAAATGGATGCTAGGATCACTTGTTACTGACGATTAAATTTCTGAATTAACATTTCAATAAGATTATGTAAAGTGTACCACAGCTATCGTTTATTGTTTAGGAAAAGAATATGTAAAGCGTGGTGGCGTTTATTGCTAAATATAAAAATTAAATGGGTTAGGAGTAATTAATCTTGAATGCATAAACTAAAGTATAGATTAAGTAAAAGGTATTTTAAATTTTGTTGGTACAAAAAAATTCAGATAAGAAAGTACAAGATAATCGTTTTAAACATATTGTACTGTAATGAACGACGATGACATAAAAACCGCAAAGTAGACATTGGAATGTTACAAACACGCGTATACAGTTTCATAAATAAATAAATTGTAATATACTCTTGCATAATGGCAAATTGTGAAGTAAGCTTAGATTAAGCTCAATACATAGTATTAACAAGATGCTGACAGTGGTTAATATGATTTACAGTGGGAGTAAATTAGATTTTCTGAACACAAGGAAAAATATAAAATCAGTTATATACAAATCGGTAATAAAAAACTGTATTGTATTGTGCATAGACCCTCGCACTGTGGGTTTCTGTCACGTTTACTTACGTGTAAACTTTGGGTCAAAAAGTAATTCTGTAGCAACCTTAGCAGCGAAAGGTTCAACTTGTACATTTTCAATAAAACAGAATTTAGTTGTTCAATACGAGTAGAGTATAATTCTATATCTCTCTATTGACGCAACATTTGGTCGATCTTCGAACCGGGTGAAAATCAGCACATATCAATCAGCTTTTTATGGAAAATCTGCATTCCACAAGGGTCCTTAGAGAAGTCAATATTAAATCAGAAAAATTAATACATCAACGGCTGAGATACATTAATACCTTTAGGCCAACTCATTGTTTGGGTGCGTGTATATTTGTTTTTATGTGAGTATTGATATATTTTTGTAAGTTTGCATAATAATGGCCGATTTAGTCCATCTAGTTGCAAAAGGTGATCAATTAAAAGCTAAATTTACGAGATCTGCAACTTACATAAATAACTTTAATATTGAAAGCGGAGATTTAGAACAATTAAAAGCGCGGGAAGGTAGTGTAACGGAATGGTTTAAGGAATTTGAAGAATTGCAATATCATATCGAAGAAATAGCTTCTAAAGATACTACAATTGCCGACGAATTAGAGGTGGTCGAATTGCAATATTTTAATCTTTTAGCTAATATTCGTAATATCATTAAAAAGCGTTCAAATTTAAGTGCCATTCAAATTCCTACTTCCAATACAAACAGCGAAACAACGCTTGTGTCACAGTCTAATTGCATGACTTTCCCCAATATAAAATTACCAGTTTACGGCGGTGCATTTTCAGAATACATGACATTTTATAATAATTTTTAATAACATTGTAAATCTTGACAGTCGTTTAAATGATTGTCAACGATTTTTTTTATTTGAAATTTTGCCTAAAAGACGATGCATTACGCGCAGTCGACGCTTTACCGGTAAACAGCGAAAATTACAAGGCAGCTCTAGATATTCTAGAAAAGCGTTTCAAAAATAAACGTTTAATTGTTCAAGAACACGTTTGCTCAATATTAAATTTTCCCGTTATTACAAAAAATTCTGATACAAATTTAATGCGAAAATTGTTAGATAATTTAACCGTTAACTTGCAAACCTTGAAAGGTTTGGGAGTGAACATAGAAGCTTGGGACGTAATATTAATTTCGATAATTCAATCTAAACTTGATTTTTTTTACAAAAGAGGAGTATAAAGCAACTTTGAGTTCAGAATTACCAAAACTACAAGAATTAAGAAACTTTTTAGAGAAAAGGTGCCAGTTTTTTGAAGGGGTAAACGACTTGAATAAATCGGTTTGCACAAAAACTCAGGGTACAACGAAATCTCAAAATTGAAATAATAAGCCGCGAACGTCTGCCTACGTTGTTTCAAATATAAACAAAATAAATTGTCGTTTTTATAACGGTACACACGGCATTTATCATTGCTCTAAAATAAAATCAATGTCCGTGCAAGAACGAAAAGATGAAGTTAATAAACTAAAGCTTTGTCTTAACTGCTTAAAGGGCAATTATGCGTAGTCTGAATGTAAATCAACAACTACCTGTCAGGTGTGCAACAAAAAACATCACGCGCTATTACACATATCAGAACAAGTTACTCCTAATGCAGTTGTCAATTCTACGGAAAAGCTTAGGGCTCAACGCTCTTCCTTTCTTATGCATTTTGATTTCCCGACTTTTAATCTTAAGATCTTGACATTTTTCTCAAGATCTTGACTTTAATCTCAAGATCTTAACTTTTATTTCAAGATCTTGACTTTAATCTCAAGATCTTGACTTTAATCTCAAGATCTCGACTTTAATCTCAAGATCTTGACTTTAATCTCAAGATCTTGACATTTTTCTCAAGATCTTGACTTTAATCTCAAGATCTTGACTTTTATCTCAAGATCTTAACTTTTATCTCAAGATCTTGACTTTTTCTCAAGATCTTGACTTTAATCTCAAGAACTTAATTTAAATCTCAAGATCTTGACTTTAATTTTAATATCTTTACTTTTTTTCTCAATATTTTAAAATTCAGAGTTTGTGATGGTCTAGTTACTTGTTGCGTGTCATCCTTTGTTTATAGAGCAGGTAAGTATAAATATAGAGTTATATTTTTTCACGGGGTGTAGGCGTAAGGCTGCTCTGTGATCCAAACAGGTCCGCGTATGACAGCCGATACTAAAGGTCCCGGGTTTGATTTCCGACACGGGCCGCCTAAAAAATGTTTGGCAAACAATTTTTACAAACATTTGCTCTCGTTCGTAAGAGAGGTAAAATGTAGGTCTCGTGTTTGATGTTATCACGCACGCTAAAGATCCCTAATTTGTTTGGAATAGCAGGGTTTCGGTAAAATTTAAAATTTTCAGGTAAAAAAAGCTCTCTTCCTCGTCAATGTACTACCTTCGGGTGGAGCATTGCAAAGTCAACTATAGGGGGCGTTGGTGTCGTCCCAAAGAATTTCTATATCTGAAATGACCAAACGCACTTTGGTCTCCGACTACCGCTTATTAGTGGAAACAAATTCATGCAGCTATGCAAGGGCGAGGAGTATCAATAAACTTGATTTAAAGGTTATTCACATATTTGAGAATATCAAGTGGCCAGAATACCTAGGGCGAGGAAGGGAGGGTTAAAACAAAAATATCAGGTTAAAGGTTTTGTTCTTGAGCGAGTTAAGGTTCGTGGCTTTCAGCGGTCCTTTTTAATAAGACTTCTTGAACTTCTTAACACATTTATTTGTTTTAAACAGATTTGAACATTGAATTTTGACAATCTTGAATTATTATTCTAAATCGAAATTAATTACTAATTGTACAAGTGAGTTATCTACGAACTGCAATGTGAAAGCTGAACGTCTGATGAACTGCCTGTGAGTGGAGCTCCCGGGCCTTTTATAACATACCTACCCCCTCACAAGTCTGTGGGAACTTGCAGTCCTAATGTCTGCTTTTATTTGACTTTTATTCATAATACATTGTTGTAATCTTAAAGCTATTCATAACTACTTTGTTGCGAGCTTACTTCTGCGTAATCTCGTGACTGTCTGTGATAACCTGTGACCTGACATCTGCAGTGTCACTTATCCTTGTGCTACAAAGTAGCGTTTCCGTTCCCATGAACGTAAATAAACTGAATAAAATGTCCTTCAAGTACATTGTTGCACATTTCCTAATATTTCTAATAACTTCTTAAGTATTAGTTTCTTTTATATATATATATATATATATATATATATCAAATGGGGGATTCCATAACTAGCGTTAAAGAATTTAACATTTAATTTGATATAAGTAGTCCAAAGTTAACAACTCTTCAAAAATTTGAAATATCTAAGAAGAATTCGGGAAGTGACCACAAACGGCAACCCTAGCTTGAAAAATAGGAAAGCTTTATCGGATGTTGCAAAATTGAAATGATGAATCGATATCAACGTATCCAAAGGTGGCGCACATAATACACTTAAAGATGTTGTTCACAATTTAATCAAAGCTTGTCGGTTATCTTTAAAAGTGAAAAATTTTATTTTAGACGTTCTATGACTAGCCAAAAACCAGAGCGGTAGCATGCTGGGGGTCGATGGCAAACCCATACATATACAGACTTGCTTAAAACCGTCTATCATTAAAAAATACTTAAAAAATAGTATTCTATTTAGAATTTCTCTCTGAACGATCTGACTTTTAAAGAAGTTAGCAATTCTTTCGAAACAACGGCGTAGTCTTCCATAGACTTCAAAATGTAATATACTGAATTCTAGAAATATAAATATATAGTCCATTTGCTGTAACTTAAGGATGACATAACAACTGTATAAGATGCTACATTGCCAATGTTAGTTTAAATTCGAATATATTTAATGAAAAATGTAGAAATATTTCCATTGGCAGAGTTTGAACGACAAATGAGTAAATATACAAGGGGCGTACGGTCTCAAAATTACACCCATCGATGCGTATTACTAGAATAATAATATAATCACCAATACAAATTTTTTATATTTTGCGCCATTTACAAGTTGTCATTAAAAACCAAAACAGCACTAGGTAGCTAATATGACAAATACTCCAATTAATGCGGTATATTCAAATACAAGAAATAATTGTCTTTACAAAATTTAGTTATCTTTAACCGTTTCCGTGCTATCTGTAAAAACCAAATAGGCACTACCTATCAATATGACAATTACACAGATCGTTGCAGCATACTCAAATACGCAAGCCTTTGTTTTTACAAAATGTTGCTACATCTAACCATTTTCGTGTTATCGTTAAAAACCAAAAGGGCACTAGGTAGTAATTTGAAAATTATTGTATTGGATACACCACGCTCAATTAGCAAATAACCTCTCTTGCAAAATCTAGATATCTATAACTCTTTAAGAGTTATATGCAAAAGCCATAAGGGCAGTAGCTAGTAATTTCAAAATTATGCCATTGGATTTATTATAAATAAATCTTAACACCATTGTTTTGTAAAATTTTGATATATATATATATATATATATATATATATATATATATATAGCCGTTTAAAAGTTATAAGCAAAAAGTCAAAAGGACACTAGCTAATAATTTGGCAATTATTGCATTGGATGAACCAATTCTTAACTAGCAGCTAAGCTTCTTTTTAAAATTTATACAGCTGTAACCGATTAAGAATTATAAACAAAAAACCGAAAGAGCACTAGGTGATAATTTGGAAACTATTATATTGGTCGCACTATGCCCCAATTGAAAAAACGTGTCTTTGCAAAATTTTGATGCCTATAACAGTTTTCGAGTTAGAGGCCCTGGTATAAAATTTCCAATTTTATTTTAAAATTCTTCTATGCCCGATCTACTAAAGCGGGTAAAGAAGTATATTCAATAAGACTTTACCTGTCTGATGCAATGTTAATCACTAGAAGCACTCACCAAGAAAAACAATGCGAAACTAACTGTTGCTGGAGATGCGGCTATTTTTAAGCACTTAACATCATTAGGTAACGTGTAACAGAACAGATAGCAGCTCTCTTAAAGCGACCATTCAAATCAAATCAGTCATGCAATCACTTACAATGCAAAGTAGGATTCACATACAATAAATGCCATAATATTTAGTAGATCGCGCAGTTGCCAAGGTGTGTGTGTTGCCTATTGAGCAAAATAGTGCGGAATGTGAGAAAGTTAACGACTAATGGTGATTTAAACCCTTTTACATGTTGTTTGTTCTAATTAATTTTGTTAAACATTAGTAGTTGTTCCTGTTTATTATGAAATTACGTAAACTTTTAAGCTAATTATTGTATATAATTTACCTTATCATTGAAGCCCTTAAGAACTTCAAAGGGGGTGGTAACAAATGTTGCGTCCATAGAGGGATAAAAAATTATACGCTACTCGTATTGAACAACTAAATTCTGTTTTATTGAAAATGTACAAGTTGAAACTTTCGCTGCTAAGGTTGCTACAGAATTACTTTTTGACCCAAAGTTTACACGCAGGTAAACGTGACAGAAACTCACAGTGGAAGGGTCTATGCACAATACAATATAAAGATAATCCATTCTGTAAAAACGTAATATGCGGTCAGGAGTCGATAAGTTTTGAAAAGTAAAAATGTAGTAAGACATATTAATAATAGAAAATTGTAAGCTGAAGAAAAATGAATAAAAATTGATGTTCTCCCTGGGACGATAAAAACGCTGTCTACGATAAAATATGTAAACTTACTCTCGCACAAAGTGAGGAATTTTCCGTGCACCTAAGGTTAGAATTATTGTGGTTGTAACCGCTTAAAGGGTTTGGAACTGGGAGTACTTATTCCGCCATGAAGTTGGAATTTTGGGTTGTGTTAGATTAATGGCAGTTGTAGTTCAAAAGATAAAAAGGGGCATTATTTCAAAACTTGAAAGTTGGCGTGGCCTGGACACCCTGAATCCTTATAATAGGTTAATCACACTCTAAGTAACATTATAGGCTTGTTTATTATTCTGTTTAATTTATATGTGAGTTTTGGATGTAACTATGGTTAGTACTTAATGACGTAGAACATTAACTGATCCCCAGCATTGATCATTTCTTTATTGATTGGTTAATGATTTACTGACGGAACGAGTGGTGATTAAATTAGAGCCTAGTGTTATTAGTTTAGAATATTAAGGAATATGTAGGTGTTGATACGAAGTATTTTGGAAAGCACAATGTTACTAAAAGCATTTCCACTAAATGGGATTTACAAATTTTATTTAATTAAATATTAGAAACAGAAAAAATGTTGAGTATCGAATAGTTTTGTCCGCAGCTTAGACTTAAGGTTCTTTTAAGATTGCTTTTGGCAATACCTATCGAGATTTAAATCTGAGAAACTATTTTTTTATAAGCTATAACCGTATTTCTGTTACAATTATTTTGTTTTAATAGAGTGTAAGTTAGGTCTATTTCATATTTGTATTTATTTAAACACCAGGTAAACAAATATATTTGTATAGGATATCCAGCTACTCCAGTGATAGAACTCTATTTGGAAGAGGAATGTTATTTTGAGAATTTTCTTTAAACATTATGACTTGTAAGCTATAATTATATGAAACATGCGAGCTACCCAAACATTTCAGGCGTAACATCATATTCACTGCACCAAAAAAGAGAGGACTGTTTAGATGTTAAAGTTTTCGAACAATAAATTTGACACCATACGTGTCAAAAATATTAATCAGAATTGTACAAACTGTACAATTTGGGTATATGCAAAACAGGGGAACACGAGATAATGGAGGGGACAGTAGAAAAGAAGAAAGCGTGTATATGAGGTTTGGAGGTTTAGAAAAAGCATTCGAGAATGTAAATGGACAAATTCAATAATTGTTCCACCAAGTGCGCATTTCTTAGCTAAAATGTAAAAAAACTAATCAGTAAAAAAAGTAATGCTGATACTTTCGTATAAAGAATTGCATTAAGAAAAAAAATATTAAATTTAGAATTATGTCTAGCAAGAATTTTAACATAACAAGAAACATTAGCGAAGCTAATTTCAAAGCGGGTTTTAAAAACGTGTTTTGTTCATCGGCACAATGCGACCTAGATTTATCCCTTGGTATGTAACAAATCCCCCCAGTAAAATTAAAAGGTCGGGGTAGAAAACAGAAGCAACGAATCAAATAACATACCAACAGAACAAATCACAAGGAAATTTCTTTTAAAGGACAAAAAAATAAAAAAGGGAATAAAGTTATCCGGTTTGACGACATCGTTGCGACTGCGCGATTTTTACTGCTCTATTCTGCAGGTTCCGAAAAAACAAAAGGACAAATGACAACTTCTCCAAGAAGTTCTTATTTTCGGAATGATTCCAACGTGAACGGTCGGCAGCGGTTGAAAACGTCATTTTTGTCAGAAAACGTATACTTCTGCAGGTTTCGTACAGATCTTTCTCGTCTTCAACCAAATAATACGTCCCCGCTGTTTTGCTAAGGTAAAACAATCTTTCGTCTACATGAATCCTGCCATACATGTCGTTGAATTCAGGTGCTTCTGTATTTAAACTTTCCGATTTCAACAATGTTAGGGAATATTTAAATCTTGTTACGTGCCAAAGTGGCCCTTAAACATGTCTTAGGATAATTTTGATGTGCGGAAGTTTCGCGCCACAATTTCAAAAGACTCGGGGCGCGCATTTCCGTTACGTCCCAGTGCGTTTGCGCCAGATCGCACGTCAATAGTGGGTTGGACGAATAACCTCGCGCCGACGTGTAAAAGACAAAAAGTGGGGGACAAGTTTCCTGTGCTCTCTATAACGTGGCTGTTTGCCTTTGATCTTCAAGGAGTGTAATCGGGTTAGGTATCGTATCGTGCCTTATTTTTACCTATGTAGATTTCCTTGCTTGCTTGACTTTGTTTGTCGCCCCTTATACCATGTTCCCGTCATTCCCTGCAAAGGTAGGTGACAATTTGAGCCGTAGGCGAACCGTACTGTACGACCCTGGAAGAAAGAGCCCCATGATTGCCGGAGCTGGTCCGAACGCTTTGGAAGAGCGTCGGGCGTACCATTTTTAATCCCTCCGGGATGGAGCCCTGATAGACTTTAATAGAGGCCTACTTTAGCTCAACCCCCGCAGGACGTTCGGATTTCTGATGTAAGTAGTCCATTATCTAATTTGTTCTCTGTATTATCTATTGCCTTATATTTATATGTTTTCCGATTATTGCGCAATATAATTTGTGCATTGGTGACGTCATTGGCAGATGGCCGCGCTAAAGCCTGTGTAAGCTGGAACTACCACCCGCCCGTGACGTCGCTTATTTCGCGCTTGCGCGATGTATTTATGAACTTTTTAACTGTTTTTATCGACGTTCTTTAACGGTATTTATCGACTTTTTTTTAATTGTAAGAAATGGCGCCTTTAACGAGGAAACGGTAAACCTATGAATTTTCCTTTGTTTTTATGACTATATAATCTATAACCAATGTAATTTATAGCTTTTTCACTAAAAAAAATTAATTATTTAATATCTGTAACCTTGAATTTTATGTTCGTGTATTATAACACGCCACATTCCTTTAGATGTCAAAAATCAGTTGCTATGGCGATCTGAATGTAGGCAGCCATTTTGACATTGAAATATACAGCTGTTGTATGTGAAAGGGTTAGCTTATTTAATGTTTTTCTAATTTAAATATGGTGTGTGTGCTTTTGATAACTGAAATTATCTGAAATATGTGTTTAGTTGTTCTAAACAGAACTGCAAGCTTTCAGGATTTATACCTCCACCCTGCTTTTAAATTATACAGGTGAGTGCATCATTTATATATGAATAAATACAAATACATAAGCATTTTAAGTAATTGCATGCTTTAAACAAGCTTGACTATAAAGTTATCTATTTATATTAAATTTCAACATAACCCTTCCTGTTTTTTTAAAAAAAAACTGTACCTAAATTACCTTGTGTGTTTACACTTTTAAAAAAGTCATTTACCTGTTTGATTAAGATATTTGAGTTATCTTTACAAGACACCTTATGTTTAAAAAACGTTTAATGTAGTGAATATCTTTAGAATATGTTCAGGCCTTGCCTAATATATATTAAAAGCATGCTCCTGTTATCTCTCGACTACGATTTGATATCCGCGCATCGCAAGGTGAGCGTTGGTTACAACAATAAGTAAGTCGACACAGCTCTCTCTTAGAACACAGTCCATTGTTCAAATAACACATTCGCGCCGGTTTGTCGGCATTAATTATTAATTAACTAACAACGTGAGCACCTCTATTTTCCTTCCTTCACCAACCCTCTCCTGTCTAACCAATTATGTATTTAGTGGTGAGTGTAAAGTGATTATTGAACACGGGGTAAGTTTTTTTTTATTCAACCACATTTATTACACTATTTTATTAAACATATTATTACGCATTTTTGTTATTGTGAACCAGCGTTCCGCTCAGGCGTGAACATACTTTATTTTTTTGGTCTCTTCAGCCGGTATGCGTGATATAATTGTCGTCGTGGTTTTGGAGGAGCTTGCTTTATGTTAAATTATTACAAAGTTGCTCTTAATAGTATTTGAAATAAATTCGCTCTTATCGAATTATAATGTTAACCTCGTAATTGAGTTTGACCTGCATGTTGATAAACGGTTATCAGCACAGGTGTGTTTGTTTATATTTGCATTCAATTTTAATTATAAAATACACTTTAATTCAATTACATATTTGCGTGGTTTAGGCTATTCTGAATATGTCGTTCGACAGCATTTCTTTGCAAGCTCAGCAAGAAGCCTTATTTGGTCGCTTGCAAGGCATATGGGATTATGCTGTTTCCGCAAGTGTAAGTAAATTAAACTTATTAGAAGCAAAAATGCAAAGGCTTCCGATTATTGAAAATGCTCTCGAAAAACTACAGGTAGCAATAATAGAATTCAACGCTACTAAAACTGACCCTAAACTACATGTAAAATTAAATCTAGCATCATTCGACGACTTATTTGACGTAGTTCGTGCAAAATATTTAGAATTGAAAGAAAATTCTACAAAATCGGTTTCTGCGGATGCTCTGGCTTTTAAGGGCCCATCCGTTGAATGTTTAAAACCCTAGAAATTCCTGTTTTGATGGTTCCATTGATAAGTGGAATAATTTCATTACTACTTACCGCAGTGTTGTACACGAAAACAAATCTATTCCAGTCTCATTAAAATATTTATATTTTAGATCGTACCTCGATAAGGAAGCATTAAGTGTCGTCTCTGATCTAGCGTTAGATCCCAATTTGTATGAGCAAGTATTTAAAAAACTGGTAGATCGGTACGATTCTCCACGCAGAATTGTTAATTTTTATTTGAATAAAATTCTTCAATTTAAATCTACTGGTTCCTTATCAAATTTCATAAATACACATTTCAACGCAGTAAGCACTTTGAAATCTGCCCCCGACGTTGAAGATTTATCGGACTTTATTTTATTTTCTCTATGTTATCGTAATTTGGATCCTAAATTACAACATGCATTTGATGCACGCACGGATTCTAATGTGCCGACTTGTGCTAAGTTGTTCGAATTTTTAACCGCGCAGAATAAAACCTCAGAAATGCACGAAGATGTTCAAGCCTTAAAACCCGTCAACGTAAATATGCCACCGCGCTTCAAATATAATCTAAATAAGTCTTTTTTTGTAAAAGAATCCACTAACGATGCGCAAGTAAAATGCGATCGTAATTCGTGTCCCTATTGTAATGAAGGGCATACAATTTACGCGTGCAAAACTTTCAAAAATTAAATGTTTCCGATAGATACACCGCGGTAAAAAGAATGTTGCGTTGTTTCAAATGTTTAGGCAATCATATTAAGGGCTGCAACTCTAAAGGAAGATGCGGGTTATGTAGCACCAGATATCATCACACCTTTTTGCATAATGTATCGTCTGTCTCGACTTCGGGACCGATAACCCCTGTGACCGCTTCCACATCCTATAAGAAAGAAACAGTTTCTACATGCAATGTGTCTAATAATCCTAAAAATTATACAGTGCTTTTAGGAACGATTCAAGCTAAGATTCGGGACATCAATGGCGATTTTCAACCTGTAAGGTGCGTTCTTGATTCAGGGTCCCAAGTCAATGCGATCACTTCTGCTTGCGTGCAACGTTTGGGTCTTAAATATGTTCGCAATAACAGTAAGGTGTGTGGACTAGCCAATGCCGCTGTTAATTCTAAAGGGCTAGTCGATTGTTTTCTACTTTCCAATTATGCAGATCAACGAATAAATTTTTCTGCCTCTATTCTTCCAAAACTTACAGGTAATATTCCTGGTTGTTCTTTACCACGTGGAATTTATGAACGATTTAAACATTTACCCTTGGCTGACCCTAATTTTCATGTATCCGCTCCGGTAGAAATATTATTAGGAGCGGACATATGTTGTAGAATATTATTTTCGGATAACGCAAATAACCGTCTTGGTAAACCTCTAGCGATTGACACTATTTTTGGATACGTGTTAATGGGACAGGTGCCTTCTCCGCAAGGACCGTCAACCGCTACTTCGCTTTGTATAATGTCGCAACCTCTTGAAAGTGAAGTAAAAAATTTTTGGGCGCTCGAAGAAGTCTCGCAACCTCCTGCTGTGAATATTGACGACAATTATTGTAAAGCACATTTTGTTAGTACCCACTCTCGCGATGAAACTGGTCGTTACATTGTAGCCCTACCCTTCAAGGATAATGCCGAACCTCTAGGGCGCAATCGTGAAATCGCTTATAACAGTTATCTAAATTTAGAACGGCGACTTCGGAATTCAACCGAAAATCAAAAAGTTTATAATTCATTTCTCAAGGAATATCTATCTCTAAATCACATGAATGTTGCTCTGCAACCCTCCGATTATATTTTACCACACCACGGCATTCATAAAACCACAAGCAGTACTACTAAACTACGAGTGGTGTTTAACGGATCTGCTAATGATTCGACCGGTAAGTCCCTCAATCAACGTCTTTACGCTGGTCCGAAACTGCAATCAGGTTTGCCCGAAATAATATTTTTATTTCGTTCCCACAAAATAGCGCTTTGTGCTGACATACGAATGATGTACCGCCAAATTTTAGTGCGTACACAAAATAGAATATACCAACATATATTCTGGCGACCCTCCCTCGACAGCGGAGTTCAAGAGTACGAATTGAACACGCTTACTTATGGTCTTACCCCATCCTCTTTTATTGCGCAACGCGTGTTAAAACAATTGGTGATCGACGAAGGACAACAATTTCCTCTAGCATCTGTCGCCTTGCTGAATCACACGTATATGGACGATGTGATTTCAGGAGCCAAGTCCGTTGCGGCAGCTCAGCAGCTGCAATCTGAATTAATAAAATTGCTGTCTCTTGGCCAATTTCAGTTAAGAAAGTGGTCCAGCAATGACAACTCTCTTTTAAATCAATTCCAGGAATCTGAATTAGAACCCTCCGTAGCATTTTCTGATGAAATCTCTGGTATCAAAATATTGGGACTAGTTTGGAACCCGAATTCTTATAATTTCACTTACTATGTTGTTCCTTTCGAAGGGAATATTTCAAAACGTTCCGTTCTTTCATATATGGCTAAAATTTTCGACCCCCTCGGCTGGTTGACTCCGGTGGTGTTTTTAATAAAACATTTTTTACAGCAATTATGGGTACAACGTTTAGGTTGGGACGACACGCCGGACACCGACTGGTGTTTGAAGTGGGAGAAAATTTGTTCCCGCCTTACTGAATTATCAAATTTGAAAATTCCTCGCTGTTTGTTTTTAGACTCGGGACAGTACCGTCTGTTAGGGTTTTGCGATGCCAGTGAGAACGGTTATGCTGCACGTGTTTTTCTACATGGCACGACTTCAGATAACACGAATTGCCATCTCCTACAAGCTAAAAGTAAAATTTCACCCTTAAAATTTCTTTCAATGCCCCGTATGGAATTATTAGGTGCTGTTTTGTTATCTCGTCTAGTATATTCTATAATCTCTAATAAATTTCCTTATCCCTTAAAGGAAATAAGATTATTCACCGATTCTCAAGTGGTACTAGCGTGGATTAACACTCCTTCTTATTTATTAAAACATTTGTTGCCAACCGCGTGGAAATTATTTTAGAATACACTGCCATTCAACAGTGGTACCATATTTCTGGTGAAAACAACCCCGCCGATATGGCTTCTCGTGGTCTTATTGCGCACCAGTTGATTGACAACGATATCTGGTGGCATGGCCCATCTAACTGCAGCGATCTAATTACGGCTTCCAGGAATTTGGAATCTCCCTCTTCTCTAGAAATTCTTCCCGAAATAAAATCTCCCCCTAATATATTAGTTACTTCTACACAAAAAAGTTGCACTCAATTTTGGATAAATTTTCTTCTCTCACCTTGCTTCAGCGTACTGTTGCATATGTAAACCGTTTTATTTACAATTGCAAGAACTCTGATAAAAAATTATCAGGCTCTCTTTCTTCTGATGAATTACATATCTCATTGATAACTATCATAAGAGTTACGCAACAGCAGTTTTACACCGAAGAAATAAATCAACTAAATTTAAACAAGGGTTGTTCTAAACAACTCCAAAAATTGTCCCCCTTTATTGATTCGCTAGGTCTTGTTAGGGTGGGCGGACGTTTGCGTCTCTCCCTGTTGTCTTATGATAACAGACATCCTTTTCTATTACCGAAACAAGCCACTTTATCGCGATTATTGTGTGATAATTATCACCTTTTATCTATGCATTCAGGTGCATTCATGACGCAATCACTTATTCAGCGAAAATTCTGGATTATTGGAATACGTTCCTTAGTTCGTCAGAGGATCCATAAATGCGTTGTTTGTTCGCGCTTCCGTGCGACAACTGCTCAACCGTTCATGGCCGATTTACCCCTTTCCGTGTTCAACTGTCCAGAACATTTACTCATGTGGAGTAGATTTCGCCGGCCCATTTATGATCAAGTCTTCTAATCGTCGTAATGCCCCGGTGTCTAAAACTTATTTATGCATATTTATTTGTATGTGCACCAGAGCGGTGCACCTCGAGGTAGTGTCAGAGTTATCTACCGAAGCATTTTTAGCTTGTCTGACAAGGTTTACAGCTCGTAGAGGAATTCCTGATGTTGTTTACTCAGATCAGGGTAGAAACTTTCTTGGTGCCTCGCGGTCCCTCAAGGAAGCTATCATATTCCTTAAATCCAACAACGATAAAATTTTCGCCGCTTTAGCCTCCCGCCATATCAAGTGGCAATTTAATCCTCCATACGCCCCAAATTTTGGCGGAATTTGGGAGTCTGGAGTGAAATCGGCAAAAGCCTTATTAGTTCGTACTTTAGGTACACGCCCTCAAGCTTTTGAGGAACTATGTACAATTTTTTCTAGGGTTGAAGCCATACTCAATAGTCGCTCTCTTTGCCAGTCTTCCGATCCTAATGACGGTAAGGATTATCTGTCGCCCGGTCATTTTTTAATAGGCGGTCCCCTTTTATCTCTACCTGAAATTACTATTCCGGAGGAAATAACTTTGCGTTCCCGTTGGCAGCGATTGTGTCAGGTTACTCAATCCATTTGGCGTCGGTGGTCGAACGAGTATCTCCACCAACTCACCCAACGTAACAAATGGCTCTGCCGCACCATATTGCCCAAGGTAAATGATGTGGTCATAATTAAAAATTTAAATACTGCCCCCTTGTGTTGGCCTCTTGGCCGTATTGAAAAGTTATTTTTTGGTCGTGACGGTATACCACGAGTAGCTTCTGTAAAAACCGCTGCAGGTTTAGTTACACGTCCAATAAGTAAGCTTATTATCCTCCCTTTGAATGAATAAATTTAATTTTAGTTATTTTCTCTCTTATTTATGTTCCGTTTAATTTTGAAAATTTTAAGGTTGTATTAAAGTTTTGTTTTAATTTGCCTAGCAACCTTAACATTTCTAGGGTGTATTTTTAAATGATTTATTTTGTTTTGGTTTAAAACTTATTCAGTTTTAGATGGGCGGTTATGTTCAGGCCTTGCCTAATATATATTAAAAGCATGCTCCTCTTATCTCTCGACTACGATTTGATATCCGCGCATCGCAAGGTGAGCGTTGGTTACAACAATAAGTAAGTCGACACAGCTCTCTCTTAGAACACAGTCCATTGTTCAAATAACACATTTGCGCCGGTTTGTCGGCATTAATTATTAATTAACTAACAACGTGAGCACCTCTATTTTCCTTCCTTCACCAACCCTCTCCTGTCTAACCAATTATGTATTTAGTGGTGAGTGTAAAGTGATAACTGAACACGGGGTAAGTTTTTTTTTATTCAACCACATTTATTACACTATTTTATTAAACATATTATTACGCATTTTTGTTATTGTGAACCAGCGTTCCGCTCAGGCGTTAACAGAATATCTTTTGAAAATGCTAGATTAACAGTTTTTGTTTTATTGGTTAAATAACACATTACCTACGTGTATTTTATAATTTGGAGTGCCTTTTTGTAGTTTATCAATGATATATCCTTTGATTAAATATTAACCTTGCCTCATATAGTTTTAAACGTGTTTCTTTAGTGTTTTGGTTACTTAACGTGATAAAATTTGAATATTATTTCTTACGAATGCTTTCATAGGAAGTTTTAATCGTTAAATATCTTTATCGTACTGACTTGCAGTAGCTGTACCGTTTTTTTACCTTCTGATTTACCTTAGTATTGTATATCTCATATATATCGTGTCTCAAATAGAAATCCAAGATGAATATTTCACATATAAAATCTCTCGAGCTCATCAACGAGATTGAATGTAGGAATATTACGCCCGCTCATAACCAAAATGATCGTCGTTTACAACTTAGGGCCATTTTAGCCCAGGAAATGAAAAGCGGCCCTATCTTAAAGAAACCCGTTTCCGATTGGCCTCACAACGTATCTGAAATTAAACTGTCTTTGGATGACATATCTGGTATAATAAATAGAATAGATCCTGATCCCAGTGATATTGAGCTAGGGCGTTTAGTTTCCAGGGTAACTCATGTCAAACAGCGTATAGAATTATTGTCCTTATATGACGATGAGCAAGCGACCCAAGCTAAACAAAATTTATTGTCGGAAATATTATTACTTAAAGGAATTGTTCTTGACAGACTCAATCCAAACGCAGACGTAGATATATCGTTACCATTTTCAAATCTTGTACTTGCTCCACCTCAACCAGTAGGAAAATCCATACCTGTTTACAAATGGGGTCTCACTTTTCAAGGGTTTGACCGCAAGTCCCCTTATCGTCCTTCCTTGACCAAATTAATGATTTCAAAATCTCTCGCCAGTGTACCGATCAAGATTTATTTGTTTCAGCAGGTGACTTGTTTTCCGATTCCGCGTTGATCTGGTACAGGAACATCCGAGACCAAATTTCTACATGGGAGGAGTTAGTTGCGTATTTGAAACGAGATTTTCTTCCGCATGGTTATATTACCGACCTTTGGAACGAGATACGAAATTGAACCCAAGGACCTGACGAAAATGTTGTCTCTTTCATTACTTCATTAGAAGCTTTATATAGTAGACTCGATAAAAAACCTTCAGAATCTGAAATTATCGATCAGTTACTTAGAAATTTAAACCCTTATTTCTCTGAACGTCTGGCCTTACAACACATCTCTTCCTTAGCCCACTTTAAAGATTTATGTCGTTCTCTTCAGGAAGTGGAGTTAAGAATTGATAAATACCGTCCCCCTCCAGAAAAACAATCTGGCCTTTTAGAACCAGATTTAGCTTGTCAAGTTCGAGCTTCCCATAAAGTATCTACCCTTAATGTTTCTTCTACCGTAACTAATAACTCACTTACCTGTTGGAACTGTAAGAGAAGTGGACATAACTATAATGTCTGCACATACCCCAAAAATATTTTTTGTTATGGTTGTGGTCGTTCAAATATCTACAAATCTAACTGCACGAACTGTAATCCTAACGTATCGGGAAACACCCGTCGAGATATTCCAACTCAGGGCGTGAATATCTCAAGGAATCAAAATCGTCCTCAACGCCAATCATTCAACAGACCCAGACGTCCTATAAATTGAAATCATAAAACTACCTTTAACGCTGTACCGTTATTAAATTTATCTAACAATAATACCGCTACTATTAATGTACAAAATGCCTTACCTTCATTAGAAGAATTATGTTATACTACTCCATCAGAGTGGTCTAATTGGTTACAAACCGTCAATTCCTTTTATCATAAAAAGTCTGCCGTTTTACAACTTGTTAAGAAACCCCTTGATAAGCGTCTACACTTGTCCATCTCGATTGGTTCCTTAAATGTAATAGCTTTATTGGACACAGGTTACTCATGCTCCCTTATAAATAACGAAGGTTTACAACAATTATCTAAACAAAATATTAAAATTCAAATTATTCCCGAAAAAACTTCCATAAATTTAGCTGACGATAATCAAATATATGTAACCGGTTCCCTTAAGTTAAAAATTCGAGTAGAATTACTTGAACGTGGTGTTTCATTTTTGATTGTCCCTACATTAGCTTATCCTTTTCTACTAGGTGTGGATTTCTGTAAACCTTTTAATCTGTCGCTCTATTTCCAGGATTTTTCATGGCAAACCTCTCTTAAAACAAATTCCTGTGCATCTACAGGAATATCTAACAAAATTTCTCTTACTGATTCCCAAAATGTAACTCTTAACGCTACAATTGACAAATTTCGCAAACTTAATACCTCCGAACTTGGTTGCGTTACTACTGCAACACATGTCATCTCTACAGGTGATGCCCTCCCTTTTAAGCAACGTCAATATCCGTTATCGCCTGCATTACAAAAGCATTTACATGCTGAAATAGATAAAATGTTAGAATCTGGTGTTATCTCTCCCTCAAATTCACCCTGGACGTCTCCCGTATTACTAGTGCGTAAGAAGAATGACGATTGGCGTGTTTGTTTTGATGGCAGAAAGTTGAATTCTGTGACTGTTTCTGACGCTTATCCTTTACCTAGAACTGACTCTATTTTAAGCCGGCTTCGAAACGCAAAATTTATCTCATCTATCGATCTTAGACAAGCTTTTTATCAGATACCTCTCGACCTATCTTCTCGTCAAAAAACTGCTTTTTGTGTTCCAGGCCGAGGTCTTTTCGAATATAATTTTTTGCCATTTGGTCTCTGTAACGCACCACAAACCCTACAACGCACTATGGATCAAACGTTAGGTCTTATCTTACACCAGGAACGTGCCTTTGTATTTTTAGATGATTTTTCACGTTCCATTCTCCTCACAATTTACCTAATATTTTTCTGTTCTCACCATTAATTAGTTAACTTTAATTACTTATTCCCTCTCTCATACAGCGTATAATCTCTTACACGTTTAACTTTACTTACCTTAAATTAGCTATCTTTTTCTTTTGGTTGACTTTTCCTTGACCACACCGTTAGATATATATCACTTCATCCTCTACACCCCCCAATATAACTCTGTTATTTCATTTAATCAACCCTCGAACTTTTCCTACTGCAAATTATTCGTTTTTTAGTATTTTTTCTTACGTCATTTAATTTTGTGTGGTAATTGGCGTAACTTTGGTTGTAATAACTCATTGAATTTTTATGATTGGTTTTAGCTGATGTTAGAGTGGATGTTTTTCTTCCTTGGGCTCACATAGGTCATGCGCAGTCTATGCCATTGTAAGAAATAGTCCATGTTCGTAGTTGCAAAAAACTAGGATTGTCTATTCCATGTGTTTTTCCTATGAATTATTGCAGTCGCCCACATTATACTACATCATTATTTCTTTCTTTTTCTACTAAATCAACATAACTTATAAACCTTTTTTTTTCATTGTTTTTTGTTGAACTTTGTGGTGAGACGCTATTGCTTCTTATTGTTATCTTATTAAATTCTCGGTTGTTTTAGCATATGGGGACAGTGTACCTGTATTTAACTGCTTATAATTGGGCATTTTTGTGTGTTTAGGGTGCTACCGTTTTGAAAAACTACCTTAAAACAGTTTGTTTTTGTGTGAATGTATCTGTAATGATACTTTTAAGTTGTTGTGTCTACTTTTGTCTGATTTTCTTATCGTAGTCGATGCACTCGTTAGGAAAATGATCGTACTAGTTCTCTTAGGAGCCTAGTGAATTTCAACTTATGATATATCTTATCTTGTCGGATTAATATCGCAGGTGGTCCTTCAGACTGCGCTGTGTTTAATAGGGACAACTCTCTACCTTCTCTCGGACGCTTGACCAAAAACTATACTTTTTCTTATCCCGCTGTCTCCGCTATGCCTTATTCTTCTTTCGGTGGACCTGTTCTTGTCCTGGAACACCCGTCTGCCACATAAGAGTGATGTTCCCTCACTCCGAGCTACTGACTACATTGGCTGGTTGAGTGGCGCTTTGCTATCCACCTTTCTCGGTCTCTTTTGCTCAATGCGAGCCCTTCCTCTACTTTCTTCTACCTGGAAGTGCCTCTTATGCATTCCAAATAACCTACCTCCTTCTTTTTACCGTTCCTATTTCAACTGCCTTTTTCATTTCTGTTAGTCACCGTGTGGTTGCGCGGGAGGTTTTCACAGACACCTGGACCCCGTCTCTGGGAATGTTTCGTGAGGTCATGTGGTGCCGCTGTCAGCGCATGGGCACTGGCAGTAAAGGTATGTATGAGTGTGTGAATGTTTGAGTGAATGTGTATATATCTGTATACCGTATATACCGTGTGGGTATCGGGTGATTATATCACCGATACCGATTAACGCCGGGTGCAGGGATGCACCCACATGCCTTTGCCGGTCCCTCGTGCCGTTTCTTGTAAACGGGCCTGCTTCACAGGTTTCTCTTTTTAGAGGGAACGAGACAATCCCTATTTAACGGCTCTACCGGAGCCACTCTATCTTTACCTTATTCATTGTCTTGGGTAATAACTAGGCCAATACCTTTGTCTTGTTTATTATCTTTGATAATACCCTTAGTTTTAATATCGTTATCTTACCGATTACCTATAATAATAGCCTTAGCTTTAGTATCGTTATCTTACCGACTAACGTTAGTAATAACTTTGAGTTAATTTCGCGTTATCTTACCTATTACCGTTAGTAATAACTTTTGTTTAATATCGCGTTACCTTACCTAATATCTCTAGTAATAACTTTAGCTTAATATCGCGTTATCTTACCTAGTATCTCAAATAATAACTAAAGCTTAATATCGTTATCTTATCCATTACCTTTGAGGATAACAATTTAAGCTCATTATCATTATCTTATCTATTATCTCTAACAACAATTTGAGATCTTGTCTTATCTTTTTATTTTCCTAACGTTTGGTATTTATGACCAGACGTGGGAATTATTTTTCTTGAAATTTGAGTGAAAAAGCTAGCCTGATATAGAAATGTAATTTGTTAGGTTAGCCATATAAGGATTTAGTAGGGTGGTACTTTCGGTAAATTTGTTGATTCACAACTATGTCATGGACAAGTTATAAATGTGCATCGTTACTAAGCCAAAGCACCATTAACAAAATTTGCTAGAGTGTAGAGTGATTCACTCTATGAACATATTTAAATTTGGGCACTTCTTGATAACAAAGACAGTTTTGATGCAACGCTTATGTGTGTTTGCACGTAAGAACTTTAATGTTAGCTTTAGTTTAGATAGGTTAGGCGACGTGTCGCATCCGTTTTAATTTAAGTAGTGTTTCATGCTCCCCGACAAATTTGTGCTGTCGATGATTAGTGTAGTCAAAAACAATGGGGCTACATATTTCGTTTCCTGGTAATTCGGTAGACGTTTTATCGGTCAAAAAACCAGGTGGCGCCTTATATAAACATTTTGTAGGTTTTAAGTTAGGTTTACGTAGGGTAGTTAGGACTTAGATTTTAAGCTGTTACTGTGCTAACAGACTTTTTCTTTTTTTAAGTTTTTTCTTCTGTGGCTTTGTCGCGATTGTTACGTGCCAAAGTGGCCCTTAAACATGTCTTAGGATAATTTTGATGTGCGGAAGTTTCGCGCCACAATTTCAAAAGACTCGGGGCGCGCATTTCGGTTACGTCCCAGTGCGTTTGCGCCAGATCGCACGTCAATAGTGGGTTGGACGAATAACCTCGCGCCGACGTGTAAAAGACAAAAAGTGGGGGACAAGTTTCCTGTGCTCTCTATAACGTGGCTGTTTGCCTTTGATCTTCAAGGAGTGTGGTCGGGTCAGGTATCGTATCGTGCCTTATCTTTACCTATGTAGATTTCCTTGCTTGCTTGTCTTTGTTTGTCGCCCCTTATACCATGTTCCCGTCATTCCCTGCATAGGTAAGTGACAATTTGAGCCGTAGGCGAACCGTACTGCACGACCCTGGAGGAAGGAGCCCCATGATTGCCGGAGCTGGTCCGAACGCTTTGGAAGAGCGTCGGGCGTACCATCTTTAATGCCTCCGGGATGGAGCCCTGATGGACTTTAATAGAGGCCTACTTTAGCTCAACCCCGCAGGACGTTCGGATTTCTGATGTAAGTAGTCCATTATCTAATTTGTTCTCTGTATTATCTATTGCCTTATATTTATGTTTTCCGATTATTGCGCAATATAATTTGTGCATTGGTGACGTCATTGGCAGATGGCCGCGCTAAAGCCTATGTAAGCTGGAGCTACCACCCGCCCGTGACGTCGCTTATTTCGCGCTTGCGCGATGTATTTATGAACTTTTTAACTGTATTTATCGACGTTCTTTAACGGTAATTATCGACTTTTTTTTAATTGTAAGAATCTATCGATTTTATTGGCGTTTGTAAGGAAAGTTTTGACTACATATAAGTGTCGTTTTAATACTCCAGATTTTAGCCTATTACGAGGCATAGGTTTTGATACGACGCTAGAAGCAGACAAACAAATAGCGTGACGATTATTAGCGTGACGATTATTCAGTGGTACATACTATATATTACATCTGGGTTGATGCTTTCCTGTTTTCGACCAACGTGTCTTTTCTTATGTGACATGGTATCTGCTACTTAAGCAATATCGGCTAACGATTTCCGTGCTTGATCCTAAAATTAGCTTATAGTTTTCACAGAAGCGTTGAAAATATTGGTTGTCGTCTCTAATGGGCATTTCTTCAATTTGCTATTCTCACACAAATTAGGCAACGTTTCATAAGCCGTTTATCTTGAGTTTGAACCTAAATTAAGTCTTTTACAACCTCTATTAACCAAAATATTTACCATATCTTTTATTATTTTTTTAAGTCGGATTTTTATATCAGGTCTTAAAAATTTTCATTCTTTGATTGTAATCTAGGAAAAACTACAAAACCTTTTACTTGATGTCAAAAACTGAACATATCAAAAATGTTTTCAAAATGACAGTTTACTTTTAAAAGCAACATCGCTTTTTCTTAATTTTTGAAAAAAATCGGAATCTGGCACCTGTTCCTGAACGAAGGTAGTACTATATTTTAGGCAGTGGTTCTAACTGAACCTTGGTTTCTTCTTTCTTCCACTTAGTGGTGTTGCCTTTGCAAAGATGAAAATAAGATTAATCGGAATCATTATTTTCATTCATTACCTCATGTCGCTCTCGGGGTGGTAAACGAAAAATGCTACATTGTCATCAAGTCATCAATTCTTTTACCGAAAAATATTGTATTTATATATTATAATCAACCACGTACGTCATTTTAGTTTGTTTGGATATTTGTTATAAATAAAACCTAAACACCAAATAGAAAAGTATAAAACTACCATAATTGGCTTACCTTATATGAAGTTGATCAAACGAAAAGGTATTGCACAATTATTCGCGAGGTGTAGGCGTCAGGATGCTCTGTGATTCAGACAGGTTCGCGTATGACAGTCCATACTAGGGTCCCAGGTTTGATTTCCGACACGGGCCGCCTGAAAAATGTTAGGCGAACAATTTTTACAAACATTTGCCCTCGCTCGTAAGAAAGGTAGAATGTAGGTCTTGTGTTTGATGTTATCACGTACCCAAAAGATCTCTAACTTGTTCGGAATAGTAGCGATTCTGTAAAATTTAAAATTTTGAGATAAAAAGAAGTTCTCTTCCTCGCCACTGTACTGCCTTCGGGTGGAGCATTGCAAGTCAACTGTAGGGAGTGTTGGCGAGATAGGTTTCGGGCCTTTGGGAGCTTTTTTTAAAAAACATTTATTTCCAAAAACACTCCTACCAAATTTATTTTAATACAATTATTACAGAATTGGTTTATTTCTTCTATAACAACTTGTACGTTATGTTCATTAACGTGGCTTAATTTAGTTGACAAGAAAAATAATCAAAGTTAATATTTTAACAATCAATAATTACCAATGAGTAGCTTGAACTACCAACAATGTAAAAGTTACGAAGTTCGATGCTGACTGACGAGCAAGGCCTTCCTACAGTATTTATGAAACCTCTAGTCTCACTTTATCTTGTGGGAAAGTGCACATCTTGCTGTCTGCAGTTTCTTGATACTCGTACAATGTCTTAATCTAAGTAATTTTAATTAAAATTGCTGTATTGCAGTTTATTGTTTCTGCACCTGCAGTATAAGGTTGTGTCTGGAAAACAAAGTAGCTGTTACCTTTTTTATTTCTGACATAAACTATCATTAACCTTTAATTACAACCTTCATTTAATACAATGTAACAATCTATTGCAAAGACATAATAACTACATTTATTCTTATATGTATTTTAATATGGGGGATATATAACTGGCGTCGTCCCACAAAATTTCTGTATTTAAAATGACCAAACGCACATTGGTCTCCGACTACCGCTTATTAGTGGAAGCAAATTCATGCAGCTATACAAGGGCGAGGGGTATCAACGAACTTGATTTAAAGGTTATTTACATATTTAAGAATATCAAGTGTTCAGAACACATCGCGCGAGAAAAGGAAGTTTAAAATAAAAATATCAGGTTAAAGGTTTTGTTCTTGAGCGTTGAAGAATTTAACATTTGATTTGATATAAGCAGTCCAAAATTAATAACTCTTCAAAAATTTAAAATATCTGGGATGAATTCAGGACCACAAACGTCAAGCCTAGCACGAAAACGGTTAAAGATAACTAAATTTTGTAAAGACAGTTATTTTTATATTTGAATATAGCGCATTGAATGGAGCAATTGTCATATTAGTACCTAGTGCCGTTTTGGTTTTATAATGATAACTTGAAAATGGTGCAAAATATAAAAAATTTGTATAGGTGATTATATCATTACATCGATGGGTGTAATTATCATTTTGGTATGTAGCGCCCTTTCTATTTTTGCTTATAACTTGAACACGGTACAAAATATAAAAAAATTGTAAAGGTGATTAAATCGTTATTCTAGTAATGCGCATCGATGGGTGTAATTATCATTTTAGTTTTTTGCTTATAACTTGAAAACGATGCAAAATATAAAAAAAATTGTAAAAGCAATTATTTATATATTTAAGTATGGCAAATCGACAGGTACTATTGTCATATTGGAACTTAGTGCCGTTTTGGTTTTTTAATGATAACTTGAAAACGGTGCCAAATATAAAAAATTTGTAGAAACAATTATTTACATATTTAAGTATGGCGAATCTGTGGGTACTATTGTCATATTGATACCTAGTACTGTTTTGATTTTTTTAATGATAAATGCAAAACCGTGCAGAATATAAAAATTTGTAAAGGAAATTATGTTATTATTCTGGTACTACACATCGACTGGTGTAATTGTTATATTTATATCTAGTGTCTTTTGGATTTTAATTTATAATTTTAAAATGGTTTATAATATTTATGTTTTGTATTGACAATTATTTACATATTTAAATATGATTTATCAATTTTTGTAAATGACACATCCATAATTAATAACCTTTGACCAAAACGGTGTCGTAATTTCTGAAATTTACTACAATATTTTGTTTAATAAAGAAAATACGTTTGCTATGTTTAACCGAGTTGTTATAATTGCATACTATACTGTGATAATTGTGTGTGTGGTAGCCCTTTACATGTGCCTCTGGCTAAAGTTAGATCCATGGTGCTTGCGGCATAGTTCCTACTCAATATCTAAAGTTTGGCGACTACGATAAGAAGTAAACGTTAATGCATTGTGCTACCTTGCACCTTACACCCAAATATCATGGTAGTAAATAAGCAAACACGTAGTTTTTAAAAATAGCTTTGTGATTGGATGTAAAGCTACTGGAAAAATGAATTGGGGTTTAAACTGGTGATCGGCCGCTCTTTATACGACAGGTACCACAATGTGGGAGTGTATCGGCACTGGATGTTTTTTAGCACTGCCTACAAACCAGGTTTCTTTCCGCTAATGTCAGGTATATACAGTATAGAGAGAATGCTGCCTGGTGGCTATAAAGAACTAACGGATCTCCTAGACTTCATATTGTTGGATGCTCTATTATGAGTAAGCGTATTTTAACATATAATAGGAATAAATTAGGTGTATTGTACTTCTTTTTATGCAACTGTACAGGTTAGGCTTGATGATGAATTGACCTAGTTGGGTTACTTTCTACGAAGTCGTACCTTTGAGTTGATGGCTCTGCGGTCAGACAGGCCAAACCCCACCTGCTGGGAGTCAGAGCTACACCAATTCACATTGATTATGTCCTCACCATCACCTTAATTGCACTGTTTCTCGGTTCAAACAGATATACTACCACTGTAATGATAAAACTTAGTCATAACATCCATTTAAGTTTTAAAAAAAATTTATTTAAAGTTGGTTGTTGCGTATAGCTTTTAGAAAATAATGGGCGACTTATGACAGATTTTATTGGGTTACGATCAAAGATGTATGCGACGAGAATTTTTAAGACTATTATGGAGAATTCAATGTATGGTACAAAAATGACCAGAACAGATCATAAATTTTTTTGAGACTTTAATGCTCAAAATACATGAAAACCGATATTTTTCGTTAGAAAATTGCACTTTTCAGACCGTACGCCCCTTGTATATCTACTCAAATGCATTGATTTGCAAAAGGAATCGGTGACAACACCAAACAGAACTGCCAACATTTATTGTGTTAAATGACAGTATCCTTCAAGCACAATTCTAGGTATTCATTTACATTCAACTGCCAACACTTCATTACTACATTTGGCGTTATCCTAAAGTTAGAGCAAATGGACTATAGAATGTAATTGTCATACGTAGTGGTTTAAATCTTAAACCATGTTTGGGATGAAAAGTATTTAATGCACTGCGTTGTGAAAATCAATTCATATACAGGCATTTTAATTAAAATGCAGATTCGCGTATAAATACCGTCCGATAAAGCTATTTGATTCCGTTAAGGTTAATTACTTATTAATAGTGCCTAACTGATTGAACCTATTAATTACTAAACACACCATCAATGCAATGTCAAATTATTTCTCTATATGTTAATATTTAATTCCTCATAAAATATGTAAATTCTGTGCTTTCCATAATACAGAGATTCAACCTCAATCAATTACTCTCACTAGAACACAAAAAACTTTGACAGAACATTCTCTAATTTTTTGAATGCGTTTCCATTTCTCCTTTTCTAGAGTACAAAAATCTGCACAAAGCTGCTTTAATTATACCATACAACATAAATGTGTGCAATGATTCTGAATAAACTTTTTTTCATTTCACCTGGTAATTCTAATGCTGGCGAATTCTACCATATACATGATATCTTAAATACAATAGGGCACTGTTGCTATGTATGAAATAGTAGCAGTAACGCAGTTGATTAAATTGGGAAGAAGTTGTAGTTTTAGAAAATTATTGGGAATATCTTTTCGTCATACGAACATTTTAATGCTTTCTTGCATACGCTTATAAAAAGCACCTATAACTTATTTATTTAATATTTCGAAAAATTGTAGGTTTAAAAGTCATAGCTTTTTACGTTACAACGAAATTTATATATTTCAAATATAAAGATTCGTTTTTGAGATACCATTATCAAAATTCCTTTTTTTTTACTAAGGACCAAGATTTTTTACTTTACTTTTCAAAAGAAAATTTAACTTTCGGTACCGCTCATAAAATATGTAAATTCTGTGCTTTCCATAATACAGAGATTCAACCTCAATCAATTACTCTCACTAGAACACAGTAAGTAATTCTTTGACATTTATTCATTCTGTTTGAACTACAAGGTATATTAGAATGCGTGACATTCCATTTCTCCTTACAACATAGAGTTGAATCAAATATTCTGCACATAAGCTTGCTTTAATTATACCATACAACATAAATAGCCCAAGCAATGATTTTATCGAATAACTACTGTTTTACTAACTCTCACCTCGTTAATGCTACAATTATTGGTCGAATCTATACCATTACATGATACTCTATAAAGATACAACCTCAAGGGCACTGTTAATATACGTCATGAAATATTAGCATGTAACTTGCAGTATAAGAACTACAATTGACGATTGAATCGAAAAGTTACGTAGGTTTTAGTAAGATTATTGAAAACGTTGATTCGTGGCCGTCAGCTAACCAAATAGGTCGAATTCGTATTCAACTAATAATGATTTCTTGCATACGCTTATAAAATTGTTACCTAATTTTACGACGTCGCATCAGTTTAGTATTAGTACTATTTTCAGATACAAATTTTGTAGGTCTTATACACCCATTTGTTTTAGTAATGAATTTTATACATATACAAATACATTTGAGAAAGTTATATATATCTTCTTAATAGGTAGATCCTCGTTTTGAGATACCATTATCAAATATTCGTCTGTTTATATATAATTTAAACCAGTAATACGCACAATATTGGATTCTTACGGTGATTGAACTTTTCAAAAGTTTAGTTTTGAACAACGTCGGTCAACGCATTGTGCGATAGTATAATTCTGAAGTTACCAGAAATCTTACCTCATAACACATATTTTTAGAAATTAGGTAAGTAGAGGGTTTTTTTAATTTATTCGTTCTGTTTGAACTACAAGGTATATTAGGTGCGTGACATTATATTTGGTTCCTTAGCAAACATAAGTTGAATTAAATATTCGAAATAAGTCTATGTGTTAACGTAAACTGCAAAGACAAAATAGCCCAAGCAATATTTTATCGACTACCGACTACTGTTTTACTAACTCTGACGTCGTTAATGCTACAATTATTGGTCAGTCTATACCTTATGTACTCAAGTATAAACGCACCACAACCTCCAAATGACGTTAATATAACGTCAGAAATCCATTAATGTACTTGCAGGTCATACAAGAACGTACAATTGACGATTGAATCCGACATAAGTTACGCGGTTTTAGTAAGATTAGAAAACGTTGATTCGTGGCCGTCAGCTAACCAAATAGATCGAATTCGTATTCAACTAATCAAGGAATTTCTTCCAGAAGTTGGGTAACTAATTGTTATTAATTTTTTTTACGACGTCGCATCAGCTTTAGTATTAGTACTATTTTAATTACCAAATTTTTATCTTATACACCCATTTTTGTTTTAGTAATGAATTTTATACATATACAAATACATTTGAGAAAGTTATATATATCTCTTAATAGGTGCCCGATCCAACGCCTTAACCAATAAATATTCGTCTGATTTATATATAATTTAAACCAGTAAAATACGCACAATATGTCGGCATTCTTACGGTGATTGAACTTGCCTCAGTCGTTTAGTTTTTGAACAACGTCGGGTCAACGTTGGCGATAGTATAATTTGAATTACCAAATTCTTAACCTCCAAAACAGTTTTATTTTGGTTACGTGTCTTTTCTATATACAAATAGATTTAGAAAATTTGCATGTCAGTAGATGCCCCATTGATTACCAAATACTCCTGTAATCTATATGTTTCATAAAAAAACTTAAAATATGCAGGCTATGTCGGCACTAGCAAGGTGATAGAACGTACTATTACCAGAAGTTGATGTTAGTACAAAGGTTTGTACTAAAAGTCTTATACAATGCAGGTTCTGGTACTTAGACTACATGCCGGAATTGCTAAATTCATTGTGTAAATCTTGTTGATAGTAATCGGAATTAGCACACTTACTTATCGCCATATATTTTAACACAAATGTGTACGGTCATTGTATAATAAAATTTCTAAAAATGTAAATTTTTTTAATTATTTTAGTAAATTACTATTTAAAGTGATACTATTTTGTACGATATGAGTGTAAAAGTTTTGTAATATTTTATTTATGCGAAAACGTAAATTTTGAAATTGTTGTGTGTACCATTATTATAAAACTCTTAGAGAAATATTTGATAATTTGAAGGCGCTTTAAGTTTCTTAACATATATCGCCTAGTTTTACGGTGAAGTGCACTTCGTTCACATTTTCAGGTTTGTTCGGGCATAAATTTCATTTTAAATAATTCTCATATTCTACCCATAAATAAAACTATCAAAAAGAATATGTCCTAGTAAAGAAAACCGATTTAATAAAATACGTACAAATTATTTCACTATTATATACTATTAGTATAAAACTAGTTCTAAAATATGTATCGATGCCGACTTAAATGTTATATTGTGTTTGGAGTTTCACGATTACGTTAAACAGTATCCAAATTTGTGTATCGTTTGTGTCTATTATTCGACAACCGAGTACTGATGTCGAACCAAATCAAAATTCATTCACAACAAATAGGTATACAAGAGAGTCGCTTGCGAGACGTGCAGCGTTACAATCCGACGTTAGGTGTGAAATATCAACGTCCCTGCTACGTTATACTGCCGCATTGGAGATTAGAAGTATTTTTATTACCAATAATGAAAATAATTAGCATAAGTTTTTAAAATAACAATTTCCCCTTAAACGTTTTGGCGCATTTACAATTTTCTATAATAAGTCGCGTAAATTATAAAGCTACAAGGGACGGTTTGCTAAACTCTGTCTGTTGTTGAATCTCATACGAAGAAGAGATGAAAGTATGATTTGGTAAACGCTCGTAACAGAAATTTCAGCAGATGAAAACATAAATTTATAGTAACACCAGAAACTTCTAAAGATCCGACTCTACGTTCAAAGGTTTCATATCAATGTTGTGTTTGGCAATAAAAAAAACTAATTAAACATAATTAAATAGAAAGAAATGTATTTTAAAGAATTTGTCGGACGTATACAGTTATTTCTGTAGAATTCTACCGACTAAAGAAAAAATTCTGTTCTTTTGATTGTTATACGCTGAAAGAGAAATTCAGGCTGCCGTTTTTATTGTAGAGTTTTTACTTATTTTCCAGTGTAAAATTCGTTGCGTTTGAGCAGTTCAATATACAGGGTTAGTACTGTAACGAAAACTGTATTTGCCATAACAACAGTTTTTATTTACAAATCGATTATACAATCTTTTTCAGCAACTTGTAATTAAGTTACTATGGAATTTTAAAAGCTCTCACAACAATTTACTTCCAGTTAATCGCAAACAGCACAATTACTAGCTTCGTAAACGACAATGTTATCTTCTTATCGAAGCGCTACAATTAATTATCCAAGTAATTCGACTTACCACAACGCTGTTGCTAATTAATCAAGTAGTAGATACCTCCATATCGGTGCTTTTGCCGTATGGTCTCTCTAACCTCTGGTTGTTGTCGGAGAAATTGATCCAGACCACCAAATTTATTTTTAAACACCCGAGTAAGTCCTCTGGACATATAAGGTCCGCTGTAGAGTCAGACCAATCGGCACTACACTACAATAAAATCGCTGGGTATCAAAACAATAAGCTGTAGAAAACATTACAGGTACAATACTAAAGGGATTGCCACAAGAAAGGAAGCCTGTTCAACTTTAAATGGAGTAGTTGGGAACTGCGCTTGACACGTACAGATAGCACCACAACCCCAGTATTAAAACTGGTGACTATGCAACAGAAAAGTTTTGTTAGAACGCACATTGGTATTCATAGGTTGTGACTGTGCAGAGTGTCTTCCGAGAACAATACGAAATAGAAGCTTCAAGTCACCAAAACATTTCTACGATTGTATCGGCAACTCAAGAAAACAAGCTCCAAGAAGCTGTGGAGGAAATTAGACAAAGTTTTGCGCGTTTTACACAAGTCTACTATCAGTGAGGACCACCAAATTGATATTTTGCAACAACGTGCATATAAGATGTTGCGATGGCGACCCGACGAGCACAAAAGTTAACCAACTTATATACTATCATGCGACAAGCAATATAGGACAAAGTATTTGCTAAGTCTACTTTTCACCAAGGAAGCGACATTTAAGTGGAGAGGTGTACTAAAACAACATTTGAATATAGGGCACTGAAAATTATCATATTGCTGTGCAGCACTAAAGTGATTTTTCTATGTAATACTGACGTTTGTTTAAAAAAAAAATGCCGAGTATACATCTTACTTAGGTATGTTGCAGTTGTGGTTATTTCCTCAACTGACCAACAATAATAACAACCTATTACTCCAGCAAGATGGAGTTTCTCCTCATTGGTTTAATGCAGTGTGTCGATATCTAAACGAAGAATTTCCTCACCGTTGGATTGGATGATGTGTTGAACAAGATTTAACATTGTTCGCTTGACTTCCCACATCTGCCGGTATATGGGGTGGATTAAAGATATAATTTATTCACCACCAATGCCAGCAACTTTGAATGAACTCCAAGAACGCATTACTATTGCTTTGACCAAGTATTCGTGGGAACACATTACAGCCGAAATGGATTATCGTGTTATGCGAAAAGTCCACTTTGAACATTTGCAATGACATACTCAAAACAAGCATGTTTGGACATTGCTCGAGAAGTTAATTAAGCTTTATCGTCCCGTGTAATATTCTATTCTTCCTATAGCATTTAAATTTCAAGAAAAGGATTATGAAAATTGTTACTAATCGATCTTTGTTTTAAAATCCCATTAATATGGACTTTGCTGGAATTACACAATTTTTTGTTTCTTCTATTTTGTTTTAAGTAAAGGGTTCTAGCTTTACAGAAATTATCACAAATAGAAGACGTAGAACAAGAGATGTTATGGGTCTTAAGAAAACTACTACCACAAAAATCTTGTTCCATCTGCAAAAATGAAAATGTTTATTATGAAAAATCGATAACCAAAAAGAATATTAATACTACCAATGCAAAGATAATTTCGACGTCTTTTTGAAAACCTAGAGAAAGTAAAGCTTTCAGCATCATGATCTTATTACTCGTGAATGCAAGTTGTAGCGTTTTAAAGTAAGTACTATGTCCATTAAATGTTCTGTTAAATAAAATTATGTAAATGCATACAGATACAATTCACTAACAACTGCAAGCCTAGAAAACCTAAAGCGTATGAAGCAGAGGATGTGATATCGTTTTACAGAAGAAGCTGCATGTGACGACTATTTATTTTATAAAAGTTACTGCGATAATAGGATTATACAAAGTAAATTATACAAACTAAGAACAATTTATAAATATTTATGGGTCCGGGTTGGGACCGTGTCATTTTATAAACTAAGGACGACGTTTCGCCCACTTTTGTACGGGGCTTCATTAGGACAAGGAAAGAAAATTAAATATAAATATAAAATTATGATAATGAAGATAAGAATGATAATATTAAGTAGGCAAGTTAAAGTGTAATGAGTATGTAGAGTTACTTCTGAACTAGCAGACTTACTAGCCCATTTAAGCCAAAAAGTGTCTTGTGTCAAAGTAACTGGTGAAAGTAGCGAAAGTGGTAGTTTATATTGGGCGAGAACTTGATGCGTGAAGAGAGGAGTGTCATAGCGGATCTGTGAACGTCACGGTACCGCTCTTGTGAACATAGGCTTGTTTTCCAAATAGGGAAAGGTAGTAGCCACCGTCTTTGTTTAGAATGTTATAATTTTTAGTGATTTCTACGAATTCTCTGATTTTTCTATTGTAGAAAATTGGAATTCTGGCAATTAGTTTCATTTTATCGAAGTAATGGTATGGCCTTCCATGTTGGTGTTCAGTCACCGCTGAGCGATTGGACTGACTTGTTCTTAAGCATCGCTTATGCTCGTTTAGTCTACTCTGTACTGACCGTCCTGTTTTTCCTATATGTACAAAACCGCAGCTACAAGGTATACTATATACGCATGGGGCTTTAAGACTGTTTTCGGGATCTTTTGTGGTTGGTAATATTTGTGAAATTTTATTAGCGGGCTTATATATTGTTTTGATGTTGTGTTTAGGTAGAATTTTGCTAATTCGGTCTGTTACTCTGTGCATATATGAAAAGATTGCTAAAGATTGTGTTTCGGAATTACAGCGTGGTTTGAGGGTTCGTGTTTGATGCAGATGCCGGCTCAATACTCTGCCGATATCTGAGTTGCGACAGCCGTTTTTTATAAGACTAGTTTTCAGATGGGTCAGTTCGTTAGGTAAATGTTCTGGTTGTGAAATTATATTGGCCACAATAGGGGATAGAGGTGAGAGAGATTTATGTGTAAAATTGTCCGTCAAAGACAAAATAGGAACAAGTTAAGCGATGTTCAATGAGCGTGGCCAGGTACTCAAATTTGTTTTCTTGAGTTATGAGTTTTTTAATAATGGAGGCAGTGTCTATGAGAGGTACGTTAGTGAATAGGAGTGTTATGTCAAAACTGACTAGTATATCATTAAGACCTAATTCAATATTTACAATTAGTTCTATAAAGTGAGTGGAGTTTAAAACATTAGTAGGGATGTTGCCGGAATAAGGTTTTAAGAAATTTGCTAGGTATTTTGCCAGATGGTATGCTGGCGAGTCAACTATGTTCACTATCGGACGGAGGGGACCTCATGTTTATGGATTTTAGAAAGGTCGCACAAGGGAGGTGGTTTAGATTCGCAAGGTATTATGCGTTATTGGACAGCTTTGGGAATATTAAAGGATTTGATAAGTGGTGAAATTTCCCGTTAAAGTTTTGACGTGGGGTCGTTGGTTAGAGAAGTGTAGGAACCATCTTGTAATAATTGGTTAATCTATTCTTTGTATTCTGTACGGTTTAAAATTACAGTCGCATTACCTTTGTCTGCAGGAAGTACAACAATTTGCTTGTTCGTTTGTAGGTGTTTTATAGCCGTCATTTTTTGCTTTGTCACGTTTTTGTTTGAGTTTTGGCATATCGAAGACATTTAGTTGTTTAGGTTGGCATCGTTTTGGGGTAGAGATCGGATTACTAATTCTACAGAGCTAATAATTTCCTTTGTGGGAATTTGTGGGGGCAATTGAGAGGTTTTGTCCGTCGAAAAGGATATGTGGTTCGTTTTCGGATAGGATATGTTCTAATCGGTATATGACGATGTTTGAGTACAGAGTTTTCTGCTAAGATGAAAGTTTTTTGATAAGTTGCAAGAATTTGCGTACGTGGGTTTTTGTGGTGAGTTCGGTGATATTTTGGGCTTGCAAGTATGAAATTCGGTAAAACAGAATACAGTCATTGTCGCTTTGCGTGGCGGATAATGCTAGATGGAGCTGTAAGAGTTGTTTAGAAATATTGTCTATTTCTTTTCGAATGTTGAAAATTCGTTTGCGGAGTAGTAAGAGTACTGCTCTGTGAAGAACTTTTCGGCTGGGATATGTGGTAATGTGATATTTGATTTTAAGGAAATTTGGAACTATGTCAGAGTTATACCTACCTTGAAAACTCGACAAGCTCTTGTTTATATAGAACCATTGAGCACCAATCCACCTGAAAGGAATCGACTCTAATTAAAGCCTCCTAGGAAAATATGTACGCCGAGAGACAGTTGGCTGTTTCCACCGTGGTTCGAGGTTGATGTTGCTTAAATGTATACCCCCTCTTACCTTCTACTATAAACACAAATAAAAAAAAACTTCTCGTTATTGATATGTACAGCATTTTTGGGCATCACATGTTATTAAAGGCCTCTTTAATATCTACGAAGATTGTTATCACGTATTTTCCAGGCTCAGTTTTTGTCGCGTTCATAATGCTGTTTATTGCATCTCGCTAGCCGACATAATGCTTGTGCGAGTGCACCCGATAAATAGGGTGATGCTTTTGCTATTTTGTGGACTGCTATATGCTTAACGCTTATTAGACATTTATTTATATATTTATATAATTATATTTATATATATTTTATATTTACACTTTATATTTATTAGCATGTATTGTAGTATTTTGTGGCATAATTGTTTTGTTTGACGTTCTGTCGTCATTTTGGTTGCAGTATATATTTGGGAGGAAAGAGTAGATTTGTGGAGATTGTAATCATAATATAAATCAGTTAGGGAATGATAGGGAAAGCTAGGGATAAATTTAAATTAGTTAGCTAGATTTGGATAGTTTTAAGACGACCCTTCAGGTCGCACTGGTAAGCAGAGCCGGCGTCTGCTATCCGGTATTACGGATCCCTCCCCCTCTCATTTTTTATGTCTTGTTGATCGGGCACACTTCAAAGTCAGCGCTAGGGATACCATTATTTAAACCCTGTTTTTAGTTTTGTTTCAGTTTCTCAGATTTTTAGGTTTGTTAGATTGTTACAGTTTGTTAGGTTTGTTAGATTTTTAGGTTTGTTAGATTTTTATTTAGTTTTTTTTGTTTAGGGTGGATTAACTATGAAGTTAGAATAAATTAGAAGCACGATTATTTTGGCGTTTAAACCCAATGTAGTACCTCCGGGTGGAGCATTGGGGACGTGGCCGCAAGTATAGCGGCCCTTATTCAAATTATAATGTTTATTGCATCTTCAGTCGAACTGCTTTTTCTGAATCCAAATTGATTTAGATTTTCTTCTGTTTTTCTTTGTGCTCTTTTAATTTGTTTAAAATTAACCCTTGTAGGCCTAGCCAATAGTGTTTAAAAGGCATATGGGCCTATAGAAATCAGCTTTCGTGGCATCTTTGTTTTTGTATTGTACAGAATGACAGGATTGTTTTTTTTCAGGGGTTTGGAAATTTGCCATGTCGTAAGCAATCGTTGTATAGTGTTGATAGAGGCTTTGTGAGGGGTTCAACAAGGGTGTGAAGGATTTCAGTCTGGGTCAGGTGTGCGTTTCATTCTCCCTTGCATTATCGTCGTTTTCGCTGCGTCTTCTGTGAATTCTTCTATTTCGTAAGGAGTTACACAGTCTGCACCTATTAATGTTTTCAGTTGCGCTTGCTGTGGCGTATCTTCGTCGGATTATCGTACGGAAGCAGTTTTCAAGCATAGTCACGGTGGTGTCTCTCCATGTTATTGTAGTATTAAAAGGCCCGCTTTGGCTTTTTATTAGCGTTGAATAGGTGGGTGGGGTCTTAATTTTTTATTGCTATTTTGTATGGTAATCCCCATATATCAAGTTGTAGATGTTTTTCAACAAACTGTTTTAGAGTGCGCTGTTTTTCATCTTTTAATTTGATTTTGTATCTTGCTTTGGTTCTCTATATTTCTCTATATTTCTCTTTCATTCCCATTAAGTGACCTTTGATAATATTTCCTGAGTCTACGAGTGGTGCTTTTTTTTAGTTGTTGAAGTTCGTTAGACCAGTTCAGAAGTTTAGGTTTATTAGCTTTTCTAATTAGCGGAATGGCTTCTTTTGTGGCTTGTTGTATGTTTTTAGTCAGTTTGATGACTGTGTGTGTGAACCGTATCATCTGATTGTATGTTGTTATTAGGGTTGAATTTGTGTGTTAACTTTGCCCAGTTGACTTTTCTTAAGTTATATTTAGTGTGTCTCGAAAATGGAAGTTTGGTATTTGTCGTTTGGAGTTGTTATTTAACATATTATGATGTTGTGCTCGTTTAGGGTTTGATGTTCGTACACTTTCCATTCAACCACAAGTCCCCAAGTTTTTTCGTTTGTTAATGTGACGTCTATGTTTGTTTTTGCTCCAGCATGACTGTAAGTATCAAGGTTATAGGGCTCATTGAGCACTTCCAGCTGTAGTTCGTTAACTAGCTCTAGTTATTCTCCTTTGCTATCTGTGTAATTGCTATGATGTAGTGGAAATTATGCATTAGCATAACATAGTAGTAAAATTGGTTGTTGTTATACTCAAGTTTAATGTTTTGTATTATGTTCAGGTAAGAGTCAATTGCGTCGACATACTGAAAATATAGACTTGCTATAATCCAGGTGCCTACACTTCCAGACCCGACCTGTATGCAGGTACAATGAGTGTCTGTGTGTTTGTGTATGGTAATGTTTAGATCTTTATTCAGTATTATAAATGCTGCTTTGGCCATCATTATTCTTGCTCCCACGAACATGCCTCGCAGTTGTTGGTTATAGAGATAATGCTCTTCAACGACCACAATATCTATGTCTATATCTTCTGCCAACTTTCTTAATTCATACGTGACTGTTATATTATTGTTTGCGTTGGCTGAAAAATTTTAGGTTCTCTAGCCATCTGAATGTTTTGTATGTTAGTATGTGAGTGGCCATGGCCTTAGGTGGTAATATGTTATATTCCCGTGAGCCATCACGAATTGTTTATATATTTCGTTTATGTCAAATGACTCGTCGCGACTTTTAAATATATCCATGATAATAATACAGAAGGCTTCTGGTTCAGTGGAATGAAATGCCGTTTTAGGCTAATTCTATCCTCTTTGCATGTGATTTTTCCAATGCACCACCCGAAGGTACTACATTGGCCAGGAAGCGAGTTTTTTACCTGGAAAATTTGGAATTTTGCCGAACCCTTGCTGTTCCAAGCAAGCTAAGGACCTTTAACGTGCGTGACAACACACACACACGGGACCTCCATTTTACCTCTCATCCGAACGAGGATGTATTTTTGTGAAAAATGCTCGCCTAACATTTTTCAAGCGGACCGTGTCGGGATTCGAACCTGTAATTCTATCCACCGCTTTAATTGTTGGAAAAGTGACCTTATTTCCTCTAGGGTCTTTGGTTATAATTAGGTGTTGAAGTGCGATGGTAAGGAGAACTGGTTCCTCTAGAGCAGTCATTGCATTGCGTTTTCCAGCTGTTTATATATGAGGTCTAGTGTTGGGAAGCTGCCATCGCTTTCGCCGTGCCTCACGTTATCGTCATCTTGTTGGTCGTTAGTTTCAGAGTTTTCCAAAATATCTATCCAATCTATCTCTTCTTCGATCTTGGAGGTTTCTAAGCGATCCCGTACGTGTAATGGAATTTGTACAGTATTTGATTTAATTCGTTTTAGTATATTTAGTTGTTTTATTTGATTTATTAATGACTTTTTATTATTAATGCGTTCTGTAGATGTTATATGATTAGATATTGTTCCTGATATATTTTCAGGGTCAGTTTGTGCACTTTTCTTCTTTTTGTTGGGTGTTTGGTATATTTTGTCTATGTTTTTTTGCCCTAAATTTGTCTCTTTTTTGCGAGGTTGTTCTTTTTTTTTGTCGTGCTACAGTTGTGTTTTGCTTAATGCTTGTTCTGGTGTATTATCCAGATGCGCAGTCTATTTTTTGAATGAATCGTTCCACCATAGTTTTATATGTTGCAAAAGTCTTTGGATCCCCAGTACCTTTTTTATTACGTGTAAGGCACGGAATACATACCCTTGGCGGGTTTAATTTTGGGCAGTTCTATCTCCTGTTTTTACGGAAGTTTGTCGAACAAGGCTAAAAACAGCACAGAATGAAAGTATGAGCTAAAAGTTACATGATTGTCGTAAAACCGATAACTCATTTATGGGGTCTGAAAATTTGATTTCTATGCAGCTAAAGTTGGCGCATGCCATTTAAGTAAAAATATTGATCGCAACTTTATCACAGTTTGTTAATTTGCTTTGATAGTGAAAATTTTGACTTTTGTAAGTCTACCCTCTCCAAACAGCCATAACCGAGTTTGTTAAGTTCAATGGCAAACTTGCTCAAAAATCTAATAAATTATTTAAATAAATAGTGCTTAGAATTTATTCTCAGCGGTCTAGAATCTAGCTTATAAAAGAATTATTAAAACTTTAGAGGATAATATAGTTTCTTATTGACTTAAAAATAGAATATATATAGAAGTCAAGAGAGACAAGAAAAGAATGTAATTGCCGTTCTTGAACTTTTAAGTTCAAAAGTAAGTTTGGGGTAGAAAACACTTAATGTACTATATTGCGAAATTTAATTCCACAAGCGTTTTAATTAAATGTAGAATCATGTATATATACTGTTAGCTAAAGCTTTTCGATTCCATTAAGGTTAATTACTTATTAATAGTGCCTAACTGCATTCGACCTATTCATTACTAAGCACATAATTGATGCAATGTCAAATCGGTGCTGTGTATGTTAATACGTAATTCCTCATAAAATATGTAAATTTGGTCTATCCAGCAATGCAGAGGTTAAACCTCTACCAATTATACTTATAGTACACAAAAAATTTGTGGCAGAACTTTCCCTACTTTTCTATGTGGTTCCGTTTCTAGATTACAAAAATTTGCATAGAGCTGTTTTAATTTATACGTTATAACATGATTGTTTGCAGTGATTCCGAATAACCCTTTTATTATATTTAACCTGGTGCAGGGAATGCGGGCGAATTATACCATATGCAGGATACCTTAATTACAATTAATCAATTTTGCCGTGTATAAAATTGGAACAGTTATGCGGTTGAGTTAGAAAGTTACAGTTTTAGAACATTATTGTAAGCATCTTTTCATCGTAGACATATTTTGCTAGTTTCTTAAATATATTTTTAAAAGCCGTCTAAAAGTTATTTATCAAATACTTCGAAAATTGGACGCAGAAACGCGATTTAAATTTATTGATTCACATCCTTTTCCTAACAATTCGAAAGTTTAGTCTTCGAAATATTTTTATCAATATAAGTTTTCAATACAAGCCTGAGGAGTAACTTCGTTTAAAAAAAATAATATTAACTTTCAATTCAACCAGTATACATGGTGTTGCCACTCTTTTTCCAATCTCCTAGGGAAAAGGCAGTCGCCAAACACGATGAAATAAAATGAGGTTTCCCCGCTAACTCGACTTGGCTGGATCGTGGGTCATGGAGACCAAGCTTGAAGCCAATAACCGATGTTAAGATAATTTTCGGCGTCAGAAGACTGCATGCAAACCCTGAAGCTCAAAATACTGAAAGTGGTGTCTTCAATCACTCTCAAAAAAAATGCCTAGGAACGACGACTCATAAGTATTCAGGGAGCAATAATTATTAAAGCACAAAATAACACTATGTATATTATCTTCTTAGTTTTAACAGTTTCAGAACTTACTAGCTGCCCTATCAATCCCTGTGTATATATTGAATCAATAACACTTTTTACCAATCAATAATATTAAGCAGCCAAGGTAAAATCTTGGAGAACTTTTATAATAATTTATCATTACCTTTGTTTTTGTAGGTAATATCGCCCATACGATAACCAATGTGTGATACTGTACTCTTCAAGCACAACAACCGTAAATCCCAAAACATCTGTCCAGCATAAACTAAATTTATCCAAAAGAGATACGACAAGAATACTAACGAAAATAAGAAGCCCTAAAGGCATAAAAATTAGTTAGTGAATTTAATAGGTTTACTTACGATTCGTGTTTGCTAAATAACACGACAATCGGCTTCCTTAAAAATTACAGCAAAATCAATTTGCTAAACGACCTTATGCCTATTTTTATCAATCCAGACCAGATATCTGTTTAACAGTGCAAACTCATGCACTAGTCAAAACTCTATATAAAAATCAGTGGCGTAACTACGATTTTTGGGCCCCCCCGCAAAAATTTTAAAGTGGGCTCTCTTTAAAATGTATTACTTTTACTGGCTTATATTTAGCCATATTTTTACATTATAGTACATGTAGAGAAGGAAGCAGTATAGAATTAAATACATATACTATATTAATCAAGTGCTTTATTAATTATAAAACCAAATTACATAAATTCAAACTTATAAGTTAATTAATATTAAATCTACATATTTATACGCCGCACAAAATTATTTACACCTAAAATTTGATACAGTAAAACCTATGAGCTAGCAGACATTCCAAATCAAATTCAAAATTTTGTTTTCTTGCATGTTTTGCTGCAAACGCGTTTATTGTATCCTCTATATTCATATTTTTGGCAGTGTCATGTTCTACTGCTAAGAGGGATAAATCGTCTAATCTATCTTGTGAAGTGCGGTTCCTAAGATAATTTTTAATAATTTTTAATTTTGAGAAAGATCTCCGCACTTGCAACGCTAACGGGTAAAGTTAGGTATAACATTAAGGCTGTTATGGTGTTTGGAAAACTGCTAGAACCTGTAGATTTGGAAAGTACTAGATATTCTAAAAATTGTAAGATACCGTTAACATTTTTAATTCATCACAAATAAGTCTATTATTTTTGAGTGTAGTAAGTTCTATACCTATAGCATCATTTAAATCTTTGTAGTAAAATTTTTGCAATTGTTTTGCCTTAGATAAAATATCGTCTGCAGTTAAATTCAAAAATACATTAGGTTCTAAGAAATTAAACTTTTCGTTTACATGAAAAGCGATTTAAAACGATTCGACAGCTGTGAAATTATAATATCCATTACGCGATAAAATACATTTATTTTAAATTTAAATTCTTCATCATTAAATCGATAATCATTGGATAATTCATCGTAATGCTTTTTTATTTTTGGTTGCCTTTTTTTTATAAATTCCGGTTTAATATTCCATTGCCCTGCAACTTTCGCTGCTTCCTCCTTGATGTTGGAATAGTTATTTCTTGTTTCCTTGAAAAATTTTAAAGTTTTTTGTAATAAGAGAGTTATCTGATTAATATTCGCCTTTTCACTCTGAGCAGTTTGTGAGAGCTTGTTAAGCTCTTCTAGAATTTGACTTAAAAAAACACTTAAAAAAATAAAATTAAAATTATCCATGCTAGTTAATATTTGCTTTGCGTCATTTCGTTCATCTGTTTTTTGATATCATAATAATTTTATTAAGAGACATTACTATATCTTTATACCGAATTCTTATGGCAGCTAAAGATTTTACTCGATCCGCCCAACGTGTCGAATTTAAGCGTTTCAATTGTGTGAAATTTTCTTTAAAAACAGAAAGCCAATTCCATCTTACTATACTATTAGCAAAAATGTATATATGTTTTCTAAAAGTAGAAAAACGATTCTATTTCTTTTATACCTTTAACGGCATCATTTATGACTAGATTTAAGTTATGGGCACTACAGTGCATATATAAGGCTGCAGGCTCTATGTTTAAAATTCTCTTTGCACGCCAGAATACGTACCGCTCATAACGTTAGCTCCATCGTAGCCCTGCCCTCTACATTTATTTATATCTAATTGCATGTTGGTTAAATTGCTTAATATAGTATTACATAGTCCTTCAGCAGATTGGGACTCTACTTTTGTAAAACCCACAAAAGTTTCACAAATATCTATTTTGGTTACCTCTCCCAAGCTGTCTTTTTAAAATCAATATATCTTACAATTTTACTTAATTGATCAATCTTAGTTATATCCTGTGTAGTGTCTATTATGATTGAGAAAAAGGAGCGGATCTAATTTTATTTAATAAAATATTTTTAAGTGTGCGCTTAAAGTATTAATAATATCGTTTTGAACTTTTGGGAAAGATATTTAATTGAACCTTTGGGTCGTTCAAGCACTTTTTGTAATATAGGATCATAGTTACTAATTAAATGAACTAAACTTAAGAAATTACCGTTGTAACTGTCTTTTGAATCAGAAAAACTTTCTCTATGTCCTCGAAATGACAGCATGCGCTGGGATAGTGTTAAAGTAACATTGAAAAGTCTGTGTAAAACATTTTTCCAAAATTCAGTTTCTTGTTTTAATAGTAGAGTATCTTTCTTATCTATGGTATAATTTTTTCCACATATCGTAAATAAAACAACAAGTTAAATGAGATTGAGCAAGCAAATGCTCTTTAATTTTTTGATAAACCCTGCCAATCATTAATTCCGGTCGTCCAACTTGACCTTACTGAAGCAAACAGCCAACATGGTTGACAATAAACACAATTTTTAATTTAGAATAACACAACCACCCATTTGAATTGTGTGGTAAGTTTAACGTATTGCTTTTATTTTCGCTTGCAGTTATTAAGTAATAATAGTGAACTGAAAAACTTCTATTTTTATTATCTTTAGGAAACGCACCATCTGGTCTACACAATCCGTAATTAATTATTTCTTTTCTTAAATTGTCATGTTGTAAAACATTGATTTTTAAAAATGTGCAAAATCGGTTGGATATTCTTTCGTCAGATCCATAGATAGTTCATTAAGTGAAAAAGTACTACTCACATTTACCTCTGTAATTGTAGTGGTATCTAGTTCCAAATTTCTATCGCGGCCGTCATTATGTGATGTACTTGCGCCCTGGGTGAGAGTTTTAAAATTGTTGACGACTGCTGTTCGTCTGTAGCGGAACTAGTAGATGCTACTGTCGAAAGCCCAATTTCTTTCATAGATTGTTCTTGTTTTCGGACTCTTTAGAAGTAAAAAGGAACTTATTTTGGAATCTTGCTCTTTGATTCTTCCAATAGTTTCCTTTTCGTTTTTTGCAGCGCCGCTTGTAGTGCTCATTGTATATTATTTCCTGCAATTTTGAATGAAATTAATTATAATGTAATTAGATAAGTAATAATTATTTAAAAGCCTTTTGAAATTACAAATAACACATACATACTTTGCTTTAAATGCTTTAATTAACAAAATATAAATGATTTTTATTGAATGCTTAAAGATTTATTTATATGTATTTCTCAGCGCGACTTCAACTATGATCAAATCAATAGTAGTTTAATAAAAATAGATATAAATACTTACGTTTAAATATGAAAGACCTCCTGTAATACGAACACAACACTATTGAGTAAAACGTACTGGAATGCTTTTTACTTCCTTTCCGTTATATATAATGCAGCTAATGCAAATACGTTGCAACCAGCTGACTAGAAACCACAAAATGAATTTCTTTCTAGTATTATATTTCTAGAAAGCGAAGGTTACTAAGCTACCTGCCATCCTGTGAATCTGTACTGTACAGACAATAGCCCTTTTATTCCTATTTAAAATCCCACAAACCAAACTAACCCTACTATACGTCGTTTAATAATGCTTTACCACTTTATACAACTTATCACTTAAGAATAATATAGACATCTTTGTTATTAAAGTTTACAGTCTCTTTCATCTGTTTATTAACCCTTACAAAATAGGACAGAACGGATAGAAAGAAGAAAGGATGCAGGCTGCAGGTGGTGTTCAGTATTTATCTTAATTATTATTTCTTGTATTTCAGCAGTTCCTAGTAGTAACATCAAGAAAACGTTCGTTAACCTGCGGTTTCTGAATTATCTGCAATATTTTCTTGACCGTTTCTTACCTGCCAAATACGTTGAAGATGAATAAGTTGAGTTTATTATCGTTTGGGCCTTCTTGCACTTGGGGCCCCCCCGCATAGCGGGGGCTGGCAGGGGTGTAGTTACGCCACTGATAAAAATGTTCACCGTAGATGAAGTGTACGGAGATCCACCAAAAGTGTAGGATAATCAATTGTACGAGCACTATGCCAAATCCAGAATTCCGTAGCATCTTGCAAAAAAAGGCGTATATATTTTCAACTTACGTTGTTCACGATCGAAGACAAAGTTGTGTCGTGTTGCCGATAATGGAAAGAGCAGGGATAAAAACCTGTGCCCCTCTTTGATTAGCAACCAAGCAATTTAAATCATTCAATAAATAATAGACAAATGGTTGACAGCCCAAATTAATAAAAATTTGTACAAAAAGAAAATTTGCAAACAGAGCGTTTACTAAGGATGCGTTCGGCAGTACAAAAATAGTAAGTGTTGAAAGGAAAGAAAATCAACACGTTACAGTGTTCAATGACATAATGGGCAAAGCTTGAGGGTATATTGCCAAAGCAATTATAAGTCAAAAACCTACTACTGTAGATATCGGGTGTTAAATTCACTATTATTGAAACATCACGGTAGTTGTTGTAGGTAATATGTCAATAAAGACTAGGTAAAAAGAAGTATTTAATCGTTTTATTGCAATAATTGTTTAAAATGCTCACTCAATTTCTGTATACACGTTTGAACTCTCTTAAAACTAAACAGACGGCTCTACTAACAGTGTCTGGAACGGCACGAACACTCTCCGCAGCATCCATAATCCTGGCAATAAGCCGTTCTCCGTTTTTTCGGAATTTGCATAACAAGATTTTTCTGTCTTTCTCAAAGGGAATAATCGAGGGGATTTAGGTTGGGTAACTATGTTGGCCAAGCAACTGCAGCACTTCCTTCAATCCAGCGTTTAGGATAATTTTGAATATGAAAATCTGTAACTTGTCTGCTAAAGTGAGGAGGTGCGCCATCGTGTTGTATCCACATTTGTTATCTTACATTAAGAAGAACTTCATCAAGTAATATTGGAAGCTCATTTTACAACAAACGTAAATAGTGAACCTCCGTGAAGCTTTCGTGGATTTCGTGGATTTTCGAGTGTCCAGTATTGTGAAGTCCTAATGTAACTGTTACCGTTTCAGGTGAAAGTAGCTTCATCACCAAACAACATGTCTCGATTAAACCTTCAATTTCTTAATGATGCGCAATTGAATTCAAGCCTTTCTGACATTTTCCACCAAAGACGTCGGCAGAAGCGTCTTCGAGACGATTGAAGTAACCGCGGTCATAGTAGCTACAACCCTCAGGAAATGCTAGTAGATTCACTGTTTACCTTTATTTATTATATTTATTTGCATCAGAAGCACCTGCGGTCCTTTCGTATATTAACCATTTCTTATGAATACCCCACACCTTTGCGTCTTCCAGGTGTATTAATATGGTAGGTGCAGACGGGGTATAAATAAATTACCGTGGCAAAGCTAGATTCGACAATTTTTGGTTGCGGAGGCTACAAAAGACTTAGAACCTCTGGGGAAAAATAAGGAACTGTTGAAAAACTTAAACTTTATAAAGAAGTTATTACAAAAATATATTGAAACGCAGATTTGTGGAATAGAAATATTTCAGTATTTTATTACAAAAAATTTAAATTGTAATAATTTGTTTACAAAACAAAAATTAACTTAACAAGACTTTGGACATAAGTCAAATATAATAGCAAATCACAACGTTTTTGTCTGATCATACAACTTTTAAATTAAATACTTGTAGACTTAAGGCAATATGTACTTTCATTTTTAAAGTTAAATCTACACTTTATAGCAAAAACACTTGTTCAATAAATAAGGTGAGTTGAAAGATATTCTTAAAGATAACAATGATATTAATTTCAAGATAATCCTAAACAGACAAACATTTGCAAATCGTTAGGTATATCTAACTCTTTTTATATTACTTCAATAAACAATTGTTTTATGAAACTTTGCCTATCAAATTGTCTGTTAACCTCCTTCATTTAGAAATAATTTTTTTAGAGATATATATAACGAGAAACTTAAATTATTTTAATAATGCAACTTTCAGCACAACTAATTAGAAAAATCACTATTCTACTTCTCTCCATTAATAAAATCGATGAATCAATACTTATAATACCTGCTTTTTCCTGTTTTAATGTTGTGTGTCTACAACGAATTACACTGCATATGGACGTAGAATGCCGCTGAAACCCGTACAGCCCCAGCAGAACAATACGTGGTAATATTTCCTTTGGAGCAAATGCCGTAATACAAGGATGCAGTAATTTGCTCTAACTTAATATAACTATCTAAATGGATACAAATTAGCTTGATTTATTCGTTGCGTTATTTGTATATTTTATATTCTGAAATTTATGCAATATTATTGCACCCTCTGAGCAGGATCGCGATGAAATATATTACATTTACACCCGTCTAGTTGACAAGCAACAATTTGGCGACTAAAATATGTGGATCTATTGATAGTGTACTAATTAAGTACCTTTTTACATTTATCAGCTTTAGAAAATAATAAGATTAAATTAAAAATAACCAATGAATTTTGTTTTTTTTGCTCTTACCTTTAAAGATAGCTATCGTCATGATTATTTTAATTAAGGTTATAATTTATAATCTTTACGTATAGCATGTATGTATTAAATTATACACGGTATTTACAGAAAGTCGTCAGTAGTGTATAAAGTTATTAAGATTTGTGTTTTTTATCTGGAATTACCTGAAAGTATAGTGTTTAATATCAGATTTATTGGATTAAACAATATTTATCATTTCGTAAATTTTTGTTAATTTTACGGAGCTTCCTATCTTGATTTCTATATATTACAACATATTATCTTATTTAAATATTTTTAATTAGTAATAAAAAAAAATTCTGAAGCATTTTACCTAATTAAGCTTCAGGTTTGTATTTGCCTTTATAAGAATTTGAATAATAATTTATCTTTGAACAAATTTGATAGTGCATTTTAAAAAACGTTACTTTTATCTTCAAGCATATAATCCATCAATATGTAGCTGTGTGTATAAAATCTGCCTTCATATTTTTGTTCACTAGGTGAGGTGATTGAATATTCTGTTTGCTTGAAAAAGGAACTGCTTTTATTTTGCGTTAAGGGGTAACTATTATACATAAGTATCTATTGTTACTCCTACCTCTATTTTTTTGTCTAGCAACTGTTTTAATGAAAAAATATTATAAATTCTGTACTAAAAGAATAAATACTTACACGTCTTTTACCTGTGTATTTTGCTAACTGATTCTATATTTCACAATAAATTCACTAACGTATTTTACCTATATTTAAAGCCAAAATTTATTTTTGAATATCTATAATCAAACATCAAACTAAATCATTACTTATTTAATACAATTAAGAGTTTTTCTCAAAAACCAACGTCTAATTATACGATATGTATCGTATTTCATATAGTTCCAACACAAATTTATAAAATATTAGATTTTGATGGTAAATTTTAAGAGCCTTGGCATATTAAACATCTAAAACATTTCTTTTATCCCCAATAATTAACAAACAAATAATTATAGCTATGTTCGTACCTTTAATTAATTATATACCATGATTTTTCTAGTATTTTTGAATTAAATATGTGTAGAATTAATCTTCTAGTGTATAAATGTACCTTACCTTTGAACTTCAAATCATTCCTAACCTTTTTATTTCATAGACATCCCACTGACTTAATACGTTCACAGTTCTCTCATCAATAGTTTTTAAAAATTTGTATTTTACACTTGAATAATTTCCGTTTTACATACAAAAGCAAATAGAACATTTACAACATCGTTCCTATCAAACATAAAATAATTTCTAAAAAGAAAAGTTCCTTACTTTATTTTAAATTTACAGAATTAAATTTTTTCTTTTATGGATGATCTACTCGGTTGTGATTATTCCCACGCCTGGAAGATTTGTTTTGATCAAAAAGAATCTTTGACAGATATCTATTAAAAAGATCGGAGTATTTCAAACACTGAACACAAACCTTCCTGGCAAAAAATCCTCACAAAAAAAATTATATGATTAACACTTATTATTCTACCTTAAATTAAATACAAATAGTCCAATATCAGTTAAAAATAAATGTAACGGTAATACTTGTATAATCTACAAAAACGCTACTCGTAATTAAATATCTTTTTTTTTTAAATTGACGTCATATCAGCTTATAAGATTTTCTATATTTAAAATCCACGTTTCAAACAACAGTTACCAAAGTACATTTTGCTTAAATCTTCCTTTTAATTATTTAATAAAATTTTTAAAATAACATTATGTTGAAGAATTGTCTCTCTTCATTGTAATTTAATAAATTCTATTTTTTTTATGTAATTTGCATTTAAAACATCACTACTATATTCACTGTGCTAGCGTAATTATTAAATCACAGTATGCTTACTGCATATTACTTCAAATATCATCTTCGCAAGGCAACTGTTCTCGACATAAATCAAAATAACATTTTGCAATCGAATTTATGAATTGAATGAATGCTTTAATTAATAAACGCTTCCCTATATATACAAATTATCTATTTTCTAGAACCTAGCAGAATAGCGTATAGAACGTTATGATGCAAGGGTTTGCAGAAAAACTCATTAGCGTCTAAAATCGTGGCGTCTATTACCTTGTAATCTCGCTCCACTTATTCATGACGCACGTTTGGCCTCGTTTGACACATACACGATTACTTTTGCGTGTCGCTTCTTTCCAACATTGAATGCAAAGATCATAAATATATCTTATCAATTTCTATTACATTTTCTGGGTTTTTTGAGCTCAGGTCGCTTCTTGGAATAAATGTAACATTTATTATTTAGTTTATTTACATAGTTCTGAATACGTATGACTAATGTTCTAAAAAATTCTTTATTTAAAATAGATTTCTGGAATCCACAAGGGAAGTAATTTAAACTTTAATAGCTTCTTAATGCAAAAAGGGTTGCATTTTATAGAAAATATTTGATTTTAACATCAAAACGTATTTTTAATACAACCTATTGGAATTGGAATTTTAAGTATACGAAACTACTATTTTTTATCCAAATGCGTAAAGCTAGTACCGTTCTTGCTATTTACAGCAAATGAAAAGCATTTTTATCAAAAATGTATTGATAATTAATAAGCAAAAATAAGTGGTTTTGTATTTATCTTAAAATGATTGACTTGTGTTCACATTTAATGCGTTTTACGGTACCTTACAATTAATAATTTTTACATATACAACTTACGTTTTTTGCTATTTATCTACAATACGCTTATATCATACAGGGTGATTATTTATATACGCGTAATTAAATTTTTTTGACAATTGAATAAATAAAAGTATGCTTGTATTCTACAGGGCGTAGTCATCAATTTACGGAAATTTCTATTTTTCAGATCCTTTTATATAGTGGTGGGATTTATTTGTAGAATTTGGGTTTCAATGACCCCTCGTGACCCCTTGTCACGTCAATATATATATATATATATATATATTATTGTGTAAGGGAGGGGGTTAGAAGGTTTCTAAAGGTATATTTGTATTAATAGGGGTGTATGCCAAACGATAGGATTAATATTTCAGATTTAATAATTTAAAAACTATAAATTTTGCTATACTTTACATACGTTAAAGTATGTACCATTTCAGATTGAAACTTATATGCCAAAAGGTAGTAACATGACTTTATGACGTTGATATAATGCACGGTACTTGAGGTTTTATACTGAGTCGATATTTCATGAGCCAGTTGAGAGTACATTTGCCGTCGGAAAGCCGGACGCATTTATGGATATCTGCAATATAACAAAGCGTCCAGGTCGTGTATGAATTATTTGGCTTTTCCTTTTTATAGAATCAAACTTTTAGACGAATTGTAAATCAAAATTTAAAGTGAATCAAAATGTAAAAGGTTATTGGAGTTTAGTGAAGTGTTTTGGACCAATGGTAGAAATTTAAAATTATTATAAAGACTATAGCGAAGGTATGTTGGACACTGAAAGATAGGAGATTTGTTATTGGATGTTATATATGTAAAAATGTTATTATAGTAAGCTAAGTTTGTTTAGTTAATAACTAAGCAATATAAATAAAAGGACTTCTTTTTTAAATTTGTTCAGATACAGACCTATTTATGAAACCTGCGTTAAAATTGTAAAATAGTTTTGAAATAAAAGTTTATTTGTGTATTCATCGAGTATTATTGAATTCAAGTATAAAAGGAAAGTATATAAAGTGTTTAAAAGTGAAAAGGAAAGTCAGCGTGTATGTAAAGAAGATTGTGGAAGTGGTTATTGGTGCAAAGGAGAAAGCGACGGTATATTATTTGAGAAGATTAGTGTTGGTTTTGGGATAGATTTGGGTATTACGGCAGCAGGATATTGGAGTGGATAAAGAAGGCATCGACGACGTAAAGAATTTTGGGATTGATTTGAGAAGATATAACGGCAGAAGGACATCGTATGGATAATTGGTATAGCAGGATTAGGAGTGATTTGTATTAAGACAGCGGGATTGATTTGGTTGTGCGAAGAGAGAAGTAAGCGGGATACGGAGCAGAGGAACAGGAGATAGGAATACGGCGAGGAAGAATTGACGCAGGGAAAGTAGATAAAGGTTTTTACTAAATTCTAAATTGGGGTAACATTATTTCAGGTTTGAGGCATCAAAATTGTTTTATAAAACACCTGGAGGCAGTGCGCAAGAGGACAAGTTTGGAGAATCTTTTGTAAAAGTGCGTACGGCAAATTTCGAACTTGAGCCAGCAGTCAAAGGAAGGCCTTCAGCGCGGTATATTTCTGGTAAGTACCGTGAATATATTAGAACGTCAGAAATTAAAGTCATAAAAGTTACATAAATTAATTTGACATCAGGCATCGTTGATCTATTAAGATTTGGCATATCAAAATAAATTTAGTACATTTCAAAAGTGGTAAAACAAACGAGGGTGCAGTTTGGTTGGGTATTTCACATCTACTCACGATTGAACCCACGGTGAGTAAGTGAGAAAACCCTGAGATTAAAGTTAAAAATAGTAGAGACAAAAAAAACATAGTAAGTAATTATATACAAGAAGGTGGCAAACCCAACGTGAGGCTCGAGAAAAAGGTTAAAAAGGTGTTAGAGCGAAAGAAAGTAGAATCCGGGAGCCCGAGTTAGGTGGGGCCCGCAAGTTTTTTTTAATTTTTTTCAGGAAACGAGTTCAAAACAAGGAAACAGAGATGACGGACGAGGACACAAAAAGAATCACAAGATCGGGACTAATATACGGGGTTGAAATGGATGTAAGGAGACAAGACATAGAGCTAGACGCAGGGGGCGACCTACAGGAGACGGACACGATGCAGACAGAGTTGGAGATGACAGACACGGACTTGGACCAGGCGACGGTACCGCAGGTGAGAGCAGCAGAAGCCGACGGAAACCAGGACCTTAGGAGATTTCTGATGAGTTTGCAGAAAAATTTAACGGACAAAATGGATGAATCACGCAAAGAACAAAGAGATGCACACACGGAACTACAAACGAATTTGATAAACCAAATTAATGAATCACACAAGGATTTAATGAACCAAATAGACAAATGGTGGACAGATATTAAGACGACATGCACGGAACTAAAAACGGATGTAACGAACACCACTGCAGAATCACACGCGGAACTACACACGGAATCGACAGACAAAACCGAACAGTCGCGGACAGATATCAAGACGACATGCACGGCACTAAAAACCGATGTAACTGACACAATTACAGAGTTACACACGAAATCGACAGACAAAACCGAACAATCGCGGACAGATATCAAGACGACATGCACGGCACTAAAAACCGATGTAACTGACACAATTACAGAAACACACACGGAACTACAAACGGACCTAATAGACGCAATCGAAGAATCGCGGACAAAGGACGAACGCGGGACGGAATTACAAGACAACGTAGACCGCGTAGATGACGAGACTAAAATTACACGGGTACAATTGCAGGGACAGACACAGCACTTGACACCGAAAGTGGCCGCGGACGACATGGTATTACTACTCACAGGACAAGTGGTACTAAACGTTAAAACACTGAGGGAATTCTTAGGAGTAAGGAGAAATTTTGACCTAGCGACAGTACTGGAAGCGAAAACGCGGACACACCATTGGGAACAAAACAGGGGTTACAGGGAAGACAGTCGACGACCACCGTACCATGAAAACAGACCAAATTATAGACAGGAAAATTTTAACTACGGACATAGGAATCATTGGGGACACGAGGCACATAGACGACCGTATTTCAATAGGGATCACCGGGATAACGCCTACAATGGACAGAACAGAAACCGGCACGACAACGGCGAGGATGACGGCCGGACGACTGGGGGAGGAATACAAAATGGAAATAGCCGGACGGACAGGGACGTAAACGTCCAACATATGACGACGAGCGCAAGTACAACGGACCCGAATAGGATTGAGGTGGTGGAAATTCACGAGTCGCCTCAAGAAAAAAAAACGCGAATTTTTGGACGACCGACTGCTTAGGAGTAAAGATTGATGTTTGCTATAGTATAAGGGATTTGTTGTTAAACAGTTACATTTTTAATAAAAAGAATTTGTTATTTATAAATATTAGTTTAAGGGACCGTGTTTATGTTGCTTTAGTGGATAGTGGGTCACAGTTGTCGCTGGTAAATGATAGGGTAGTAGTCGAACATGGAGAATTTTTATAGGAAAGAATAGGAACAATTGAGGGGGTTAATTTATGGTCAGCGATGAACAAAAAGCTTACGACGATTTATAATGTTATCCGTGTACCGATATATATAGGAAATAAAGAAGCAGGGAATGCAGAGTTTTTAATTACGAAAGGGTTACAGTTAGACTTCATATTGGGTATGGATTTTATAGAGGATTTTGGATTGAATATAGATGGAAAGGATAGGTCAATTAGGATATTTGATAAAGATAGGTCATGGGTGGTGCCTACGGTTAGTGAGGAAAATAGGAATGGAAATAATATAGATAGTACAGGATTAGGAATGATTAAAGAGTTTAATGATGGACAGGTTAAAGTACGATTATGTAATATGTTTGTAAGATTAATTAATGATGAACAGATAGGGAAAGTGAGTATTGATACTAAGATGAAGCTAGGAGAATTATTTAATAAATATGTAGGGTTATTTAATGAAGAGCCAAGATTTGCGAGGCGGTACACACATAAGTTGGAGGTCACGGAAGACATCGGATTTAACACAAGGGTGTATCCAATTCCGTTTGCCATAAGAAATAGGGTTAAAATAGAGATAGACAGGATGTTAAAAGAGGGTATTATAGAACCAGCGAGAACTCAATATGTGAACCCAGTAGTTATAGTACCAAAACCAAATAAAAAGGATATAAGGATTTGTTTAGATGCGAGGAAATTGAATGCGATTACAAAACCGCAGTATGAGCAACCACAAGGGTTGGATAATTTATTGTATAAAGTATATGAAATGAAAGTTTTCAGCAAATTAGATTTAAAGAATTCGTTTTGGTTAATTCCGTTGCATGAAGACAGTAAAAAGTTTACAGGTTTTAGTATCGAAGGCGAGATTTATATGTTTTCTGTAGTTCCATTTGGTTTAAGTAGTTCTTCAGCAGCACTTGTAAGAGCGATGCAGAAGTTGTTTAATGAATATGAAGGTTTCTGTTCGCATTATGTCGATGATTTGTTACATGTCCGGTAACATTAATGCGAAGGATTATACCAGCTAGACCATGGAGGGAGGAAGTCGAGGTACAAGACATAACAGAGTTGCTAAGTAATGCCAGGCGCAGAATCGAAAGGATGCAGCGTAGGGACATCGAACGAAGGTGTAGAAAAATTAAGAAACGAACGATTTTTGGAATAGGGGATTTGGTAGTCGTCAAACGATTAAGGGTTTCAAACCGCGACAAAAACATTTGCGCGAAGCTGTTGTTTCCTTATGAAGGGCCGTACAGGATCACGCGTAGTTTTGCTGAAGGCAATACGTTTGAGCTGGAGAATATGACAGGGGGATATCGCGGGCGTTTTCATTTGGAGAATTTGTACCCATATAGAGTAGTACAGGAAGAGGGTTTAATAGGATAGGTTAAAATGTGGTTCATGCAACGGAAAGTTTAGTTTGTGTTTTTGTTTTGTTTTGTTATAGTAGTATAGTATAGGTTAGAAAATAGCGTAGTATAATAGATGTGAGAGAAAGGCGAATGCGGGTTGCCAAAGTAAAATAGAAACAACGAAAGGATGGTTTTGAATGAAAATCAGAAATTTTTGCACACCGGGGGAAGAGAAAAACATATGAAATTTCAATTTCATTAAAACCAGTGGGGCCAAATATTGTGTAAGGAGGGGTTAGAAGGTTTCTAAAGGTATATTTGTATTAATAGGGGTGTATGCCAAACGATAGGATTAATATTTCAGATTTAATAATTTAAAACTATAAATTTTGCTATACTTTACATACGTTAAAGTATGTACCATTTCAGATTGAAACTTATATGCCAAAAGGTAGTAACATGACTTTATGACGTTGATATAATGCACGGTACTTGAGGTTTTATACTGAGTCGATATTTCATGAGCCAGTTGAGAGTACATTTGCCGTCGGAAAGCCGGACGCATTTATGGATATCTGCAATATAACAAAGCGTCCAGGTCGTGTATGAATTATTTGGCTTTTCCTTTTTTATAGAATCAAACTTTTAGACGAATTGTAAATCAAAATTTAAAGTGAATCAAAATGTAAAAGGTTATTGGAGTTTAGTGAAGTGTTTTGGACCAATGGTAGAAATTTAAAATTATTATAAAGACTATAGCGAAGGTATGTTGGACACTGAAAGATAGGAGATTTGTTATTGGATGTTATATATGTAAAAAATGTTATTATAGTAAGCTAAGTTTGTTTAGTTAATAACTAAGCAATATAAATAAAAAGGACTTCTTTTTTAAATTTGTTCAGATACAGACCTATTTATGAAACCTGCGTTAAAATTGTAAAATAGTTTTGAAATAAAAGTTTATTTGTGTATTCATCGAGTATTATTGAATTCAAGTATAAAAGGAAAGTATATAAAGTGTTTAAAAGTGAAAAGGAAAGTCAGCGTGTATGTAAAGAAGATTGTGGAAGTGGTTATTGGTGCAAAGGAGAAAGCGACGGTATATTATTTGAGAAGATTAGTGTTGGTTTTGGGATAGATTTGGGTATTACGGCAGCAGGATATTGGAGTGGATAAAGAAGGCATCGACGACGTAAAGAATTTTGGGATTGATTTGAGAAGATATAACGGCAGAAGGACATCGTATGGATAATTGGTATAGCAGGATTAGGAGTGATTTGTATTAAGACAGCGGGATTGATTTGGTTGTGCGAAGAGAGAAGTAAGCGGGATACGGAGCAGAGGAACAGGAGATAGGAATACGGCGAGGAAGAATTGACGCAGGGAAAGTAGATAAAGGTTTTTACTAAATTCTAAATTGGGGTAACATTATTTCAGGTTTGGGGCATCAAAATTGTTTTATAAAACACCTGGAGGCAGTGCGCAAGAGGACAATTTTGGAGAATCTTTTGTAAAAGTGCGTACGGCAAATTTCGAACTTGAGCCAGCAGTCAAAGGAAGGCCTTCAGCGCGGTATATTTCTGGTAAGTACCGTGAATATATTAGAACGTCAGAAATTAAAGTCATAAAAGTTACATAAATTAATTTGACATCAGGCATCGTTGATCTATTAAGATTTGGCATATCAAAATAAATTTAGTACATTTCAAAAGTGGTAAAACAAACGAGGGTGCAGTTTGGTTGGGTATTGCACATCTACTCACGATTGAACCCACGGTGAGTAGGTGAGAAAACCCTGAGATTAAAGTTAAAAATAGTAGAGACAAAAAAAACATAGTAAGTAAGTTCAAGAATATATATATATATATATATATATATATGCTGTGAATCCTCTCATATCTGCAGGAACTGCCCCTTTAAAAAAAAACATTCGAGCCCCACAGTTTGGGCGTCAAAGAATGCTGTGAAACCTTTTTAATTAGAATCGAGCCTCACGAATTGGGCGTCAAGAATGCTGTGAATTCTACAAAAAGCTATTCATTAGCTTAACTGTGTTGGTCCATTGAGTTTCTTCTGTTAATCGCCTCGGCTGCTCCTCTAGATAACTTACATCCTCGATCATAAAAAAAAACAAACACATTCCTATCACAAACGCCAACGTTAACTCTATTTACATCAATATTCACAATACATTAAAATTTCAAAATTAAAATTCAGCATAAATTTCAGTATCAGAAAATTTCAAGATTAAATTTATTATCATTTTAATGTGCATTCAGAATTAAAGTCCTTGTAGGATGCCTACTAATTAATATAACAATTAATGCAGACCTGAGTCTGAGTACAAAGGGAACATCTACCACCCCTTTACGTTAATTAACTAGGTTCGTCTAATTGAGCTCAAAGACATACCCAAATTTTTATCATAATCCAGAACATAAATACTAAATACCCCTTTCTACTTAAACAAGCAAATTTCACCTTAAAATTAAAATTTTGTTGTTAGTACAATTTCTCTACTGTCCATTTTAAGTAAATCAATTATAAAGTTATTCAACACACACCAAAATATCAAAATCCAACAACAAAGCATAAGTTACCTGAAGGTTACTGCACTAGTGGCTTCAATGTACATCGTCCTTGCTAATTTCACCATTCCAACTGGGTTATGTTTACGTCCTCGGATTACTGGTCGCTTTTAAACATTTTCTCTACACCACCATTCATCTAAACTTGTTTCAGGGCTTTTCCGGAACTCATTTGTGTATATCTGAAGCTTGTTTTGTGGATCCAGACACGTTTACGAATCATTTAATTATTAACACCCCCGAAAAATAGCAAAGAAATTCATACTTCTTTCACAAATATACGCCAAAACTGCCTACTTTTGTGTATTCATTTGTCGTTGCAAATTTGACTAATTGGTACAGTGATACTAAACTTTATTACCTTGTATGTTCTTTTGCACTAAATTACATTCATTGTAGCACGTAAAGAACAAACTGTTTTAAATCACCAAAATATACGAGCAAACTGTTTAAATTATTCTATTAAAATCGGAAAACTAAAAAGCACTGGTTAACGTATTGAATCAACTCGAAAATCTAAGAGAGCTTGTTCATATTAACCTGGGTATATATAGAGGTTAGCCTGTCTGTCGGTCTTGTCCCCAAAACGGACAATTTTTCAGAATTTTGCATGCTAAGTTCCCATTCCGCAGCCCGGCATGCGATTTTTACGAAATTTGCACTCGCACCAGTTAAATCTCAGAAATTTCGACACGGCTCGCAACGTCTGGAAATTACTAATTAATTTTTATACTGAAATGTTATTTTTACCTCTCAATTTTGCCTTTTATTTTCAACCAATCGCAACCCAGTGACGTTGCTCCACTCACGCCTTTTACTATATGTGTCTCGGTCTTGCGCATATTATCTGTCTCTATCTACCCTGTTCTTATTGGTGCAACTTGATATTCTTTATAATCGATTATTTCAGTCCATGTGGACTGTGAAATAACCCACCTTATTAGCATTTCCCGTAACTATTAAGCTACGGTTTCTCCAGCATTCTCTGTAACCATTTGTTATCTGCCAAATTTACGCAGAATGAGCCTTTTAAAAATACGCAGGTGTTCAAACATAATACTTCTAAATAACACTTCTACGATTTGCATTTTATTGGGTTTTTACAAGTTTTTATAGATATTATATGTTACTAATGGTTCAATTAACTCCAATTAAAATAATACCCTTTAATTTTTAGTGACTCCTAATCAAATATTAATTATTACCTGTACATTTTGTTTAATACCGGTTACTTAAAATTGAGTTAACTAATATAAATTTTGCACGTAATTTCTATTTGTTTCTTTACTCGGAATAAGTAAATTACACGTAGAGCTTTTTAATACTGCTTCCTTTTTTTATAGCAAGCGTCTTGTACATAATTTAACTCCCTTATTTTTAATGAAACGAATGAATTTTTATTCTCCACGGTTTTTTTTAATAACGCGTACCTTTTCCCAAAGCTTCTACACGGTGATTAAAATTATTTGATGTGATTATTTAATTTTCTACCCTGGTCTAAATATGAGTAATATATATATATATATATATATATATATATATATATATATAGTTTGTATATCTTACGCCTTTTAATGTTAAATTGATATATAATTATTTGCGGGTTATAGGTCTACTGGAAATAATGGATACCCTTCTTTGACACCTAAATCTTCGCATGTATTTCTTATACTTGATCACAGGTTTAATAAAAAATATAAGCACTAATTGATGTTATAAATATGAAAACGTTATGCTACTTACAATTTTCCGTGTATATAAACTTTCGTACAGAGACATTTTTCTAATTTTGTTTTTCCTTTTTGGCGTAATTGTTACGTCTCATTCGGCTTCATAACAATTTAATTTTAATAGTTAATCTTAATGTTGCACATGATTTTGAAAAATAGTTTTTTCATCTAGGGGCACTACACACGTAATTCAGTTAGAAAATATGTAATTATTCTCGGGGCTCATTAGTGTATTTCTATTTTTAAGTAAAAGCGGTTTTGAGTTTCCAGCACAGTTCGGGGAATGATTTATAATTATTATTGTGCTTCCTGCAGTGTAATCGTTTTCTATGTTTCGAAATAAGTATACGTCATTGTTTCAACTAATGTGAACGCACTACGTTCAAGAAGTGGTGGACAACTGACGGAGTTGAAATACTAATTGCGGCCAAGATTTTCAGACTACACTATACTACCATATTTGAAAGACGAGTGACAAGTAGTACGTTACAATGGACTTAAGTTACCTGTGAAATCCGTGCCTTTCCTTGCTTACTTATAATAGCTGCTTCTTACCTATTTCAATGTTATAGGTCTACAAACAAATTACACTGGAATTGGATGTAGAGAAGCCGCTGAAACCCATACGACCTGAGGATTCGTAGTAAGAGAAATAATACGTGGTAATTTTTCCGCGCTTCAAATGTCGTAATACAAGTATTCGGAATTTAGCTCTGTCTCAACTTAAATATCTAGATGGAAAATTGTAAACTTGATTTATTCATTGAATTATTTGCTTATTTTGTATTGTAAAATTTGTGCAATTTATTTACGCTCTCTGTAGTGGAACGCGATGGCTTATATTACCTTTATGTTCGTCAAATCGACACCTAACAATGAGACACCCTTTGTATCACATGTGTACCTGAAATTGTACTTACATACGCACGTATAATTACTTTTTGTGTCGTTCTAGTTTGTTAGTGCAAGCGTGTGTTAAGTAGATATAAACGTAGACATAGATGTGTGCATGTTTGTGAATGCACGTACCAGTATGGATGCGTATTTGTGTGTATGTGCGCCTGTGTAAAGTAAGTGTATACATGTTGGTATTGTAGAACATAAAGCTGACGTGGGTAATTTTTAGTGGTTACCTGGCCTTGTTTACACGTACGCGTAGGTATGTATGTGTGTCTAGCTTGTGCTGTATGTGTGTCTGTTTGCATGTATCAAGCGTATGTGTGTGTGTATGTGTGTGTGTGTGTGTGCATGTGTGTGTGTGTGTGTCTGTGTCTACGTACACATGCGTGTGCGTATGCAGATGCTTAGGTATTTAGTTAGGGTATGCACTGCATATTCTAGTAGGTGACTGATTATTTTTGAATCAATTAATGTAATATCCAATTTCACGAATCAGTGTAGTGACATCACTAACAGTAATTTTTACAGCTGCGTGTAATCCGGAAATATGTACGTGTAATATTTTGGGATCATAAATGCTACGGGTTCGCATCGCTTTGCGCTGTTGTCATTAGCACTTTGATAAATTTGATTTCATTTTGCACCTGCTGTCTGTCATTCGGTAATAGCCTAATTTGAACTTCAAAAATGCATTTATATGCAATGTACGGCGGCATAGTAGCACATGGTGTATAAGAATGACATCACTACACTTTTTCGTGAAATAGACTATAGCGCGTATCTCTGCGAGCATACGGGTGTACAGATTCGTTCGAATGCATTGTGTATACGTTCACTCGTGTGAGTGCATTTGGTTGAGACGATTGCGTAAGCCTATACTGTATCTGAAACAGTATGAAAACTCGTTTCTCAATTGAACTGTTCTTGTTATTAGTCTTACCTGATGGTGGAAAAATCGCAAAATGCTGCATTATCAATAATTGGTGTACTGATTCGTAACAAACCCAATACGTGTCAAAATAATTATTGATATTATCCGATTAGGTAAACATTGTACGTTGTGTACAAAAGTTTCCGCATATGAGTACAATTTGTATTAATGTATATGAAGTAAGGTTTTTCATTATTTAACAGAAATTCAATATAAAAGAAGTGGGATAAGAACGCAAATATCTGAAATGCGTGTATGATTTCCCTAATCACTGCAAGTCCAACAGCTCCATTAAAATGATATAAGGACATAGAAGAGCAATCTGATAACGGCTTAGAGCTTATGATCTCGCTGAAGGTTTTCCAAAGCAAGAATTTCCTATGCACAGCCTTTACATAATTACAATCTTAGATGTGGTGTTGAAATAAAAATGAAAAGAAAAGCGTTGTAACTGAGTATAATATTGTAACACAAACACTGAGAAGGAGAATGATATGTGGAGCAGAGATTGAAAAGACATCTAGAATTTACATAAATTGCGTTGGGCGCTCTATATACAAATTTGCATTTATGTGCTATCTCCAGGCTATTCTATTTGCATACAGAAATAGTTTTATTTTAGACGAAATATACGTCTCATGATAATTAGACATTGTGGTTTCGTTGCTTCTTTAAAAGCAGAAAGGAATTCTAATTCTCACTTAGTAAAAAGTCCCATTTATAGTCCCTAGGAGTCTGTATTAAGATCCGCATTGTATGGTTAAGTACAAATAGGCAAGCTGTAGCTAGAAGTATTGCGTATAATAGCATTGGTGTATAAAATCAAAATATATATAATTTTTAAATAATTTCAGGATAGCACTTGGCGTAACTTTAAACTTTTCAGGATGTATAAAGAAGATCATGAAGTTTTACCAATGCTTCAAAGATGCTACTACAAATTTTAGAAACTACAATAATTCCCGCTCAGGAAAAATTAAAATTTAAAAATATTTTTAATTTTATTATAATCTTTGTGGAACTATTAACACTAAAATAGCACTGGTACTTTAAAACATCATTAAAATTAAACTTTTTCAGGATTGGGTTCATCATAAGGTTCACAAACCACTACTTGAACTGAACATGTTAGGTTGTAGTTAGTTAGTGTTCTTCTAAATCTAAATCTGCATCACCCTTTTATATATTTTAAATGCAATGACACCATAACATCTTGTTACGGTATCCTGTGCGGACAGGAAAGAAAAAGTAAAAGCAACCAAATTAACTCGTACCGAGTACCCCAACAAAAAGGAATCCAAACAAGAAATGTCGTCCAGCTAGAAAGTCATAGAGTGGGGTAGGTCAGAAAGAAAGAAAAATTAATCTCGAGAAGGAATTTTATTTACAAACACCTAATAATAAACATGATTCCAAAAAGAACATTTACAAAACTTCTAGCTAAAATAAAAAACAATGATACAAAAAGCCAATTAGCGTAGAAAACAACATTCATTCAAAATATGTCCCAAAGGATTTACACAATATAAAAATCTACGCAATAATAATTTATCGCAAAAATAATGTATCCCCTTCTTTACCTGCCTATAAGTAAATTTTAAGTTGAGTTTTATTTAATATATAAACAAGAATTAAGAAACCATATACAATGGACTTTGATAAACAACCACATGAAGGGAATTTTTAAAATATCCACTTGCTGATAAGAAAACAACAGAGCAAACTACGATCGATAAATGAAAAATTCCACGTTCACCGTATGGTTGTAAACGTTCTGAGTCAAAACGATAGTACATAGACTTAAAGACTTATGACGATGTGAATCAAAAATTGCCTATACATCGTATAAAATTATAGAAAATGTAGCATTAATAACGTGATACTAAGTATAGTTTAGCGATAAGCGGCCAAAAATAACTAAATTGTCTCGAGAAACAACCCACGCTCTAAACTTATTTAAGCAAACACATATTGTCACGAATAATTACCATGTTTTAAACTTATTAGAATATTTCTCAGGCTAAAATTTTGATAAATAAATACCAGATTCAATGATATCTCCAAAAAAAAATTGATTTCCACACTTTGTTAATAATGAAATCCTAAATTTTACGTTCTCAAAATAAAATAGATTTAAAATATTTAAGTTTATAACTGAATATTTAATAATAATCTACAGTTAGGTAAATTGAAATGGAGCCGCACTCGCTAATAAACAAGCAAAATGTCCGTGAATACAATAAAGGATATGAAATTTAATTACATAAAAACGAAAATAATTACCTACAGGGATGGCAGGTAACAATCTAACCACGAATATGCACGAATGCTAGCGTGCTTGAAAGAACGTGGCATACTTGCTTGCACGCTGCCAGTTCGTGTGCCTAAACAAGTTTGCGTGTGAATCTCTATGTGTGTATGCGTGCACTTGTACGTATGTTGTAGTTTAATAGTGTTCAGTAAGCATGGCATTGTAATAAACAGTAAGTTCTATTACAACCATAAACTTAAATACCACAAAACTATTGTGTTGTTTCTGTTAAAAAAACATATTGGAACCGAACTTAAGGTCATGAATTATTTCAAGCCACGAAAGGGCGTACCTAATTTTTATTTCAGTAAACTTTCATAGCAAAATCATATCATTTTAAGAAGCTATAGAATTATGAAATAACAAATTTATTAATATACAGACAAATATAAGAGAACTTTTTACAAATTTCAGTTAAATAAGCTAAAATCAATTTAACCTCAGATCAAATCAAAAACAGTTTCTTACAATGTATTAAAAAGACACAGACCCTGAATAGTGGAACTCGCTAAGATTAAGCTAGAGCTGATGATATTTTTCCATATTCTGCAAAAAGTGTTTGAATGTATTTATTTAGATTGATGAGTAAAGGCAAGTCATGGAGACGTGGTTATTGCGTGATGAAATCATACGGAGTCACGCCCGAGTCACGTAGAATAAGAATATGAAATATGACAATACCCACAAAACACATGAAGAGTAGAAATAACGCACGCTGGACAGTGCAGGAAAACCACTAATTAATTACTTACGAGCGATAGACCGATACACATGTAAGGGTGACCAGAAAAGGAATGTTAGTTGAGTGCGCTCCTGTAGTTATAAATTAATAAATTGGCGGTTACGTGAGAAGATTTTGCGGATTTTTAACTTAACTAAAACAACAAGATAGGAACGAATTTGTTCCAAGCAATAAACAAATATTGGAAATATAATAAAACTCGATATGAAAAACTCCTGGTTTCGTGGAATTCTTTTATCCGCCATAAAGTATATTGTGAGTCATAACTATGGTTAACTAGCTATGGTTAACTAACCAGGTTATGTTGTTTGTTCTTTATTCTGGCTTTTATGCATGATATCGCCGTCTGAAAATATTTTGTGAAGATTATACAACGTGCACTTTTAGTTATAGCATTGAGTAAATTATTAAATGAATAAAATCTGGACATTGACTGTTTTAAGTATATACTTGTTGTATATAATTAGCAATGAATCATTAAGGCTGTAGCCAACTGAATATGACTTTACAATTCTGTGTGTGTATTTGTTTGCACGAATATCGTTCTGTCACTGATGTATAAATTAATGTAGATAAGTTTAAAAATCTTTATGTATACCTGTTTGCAGGAACATTGGAATAACATTGTATTAAAATGTATTTAGCTGACGTAGAAGTGGAACGTATTGTTTGATTTGTTTACACATAGAGGTAATATTTTGTAAAAAATTCAGGTTCACCAGTAAGACACCGTAATTAAAATTGCTTCGATTACTTGTCGTTCACCGGGAATCTTATTATAGACTAAACGGGTGGACACTAATAAACTTGACAGCGATTAAAAGCGATTCAAGTTGCACCTTTTTGTTAAGGCGTACATGTGTTTGTAAACTTTCGCACTCAAGCCCAAGACAATTTGTGTGCACTGGCAGCTATACGTGCCAATTCAGATGTCAGTGAACTCGCCTATGTTCGTCATAGATTACGTTCCAGTGTTTATAAAAAATACATTTCTGCGGCATGACTGCAAGCTTTCGCCTGTAACGTTTTGCGTATGTGCGCGTGCGTATGTGTGTGTGTGTGCTTGTCTTTGTATGTATGTTTGTGTATGTGTGTGTATGTGTGTGTTGTGCGTGTGTTGTGTGTGTATGTGTGTCTGTGGCCGTATGTGTTTAGTATGAAAATTTTGTCATATTTTCAGCATTAGTCATACACAATTTGCCTTAAAATATTCACCAGTTTTAAAACCCTTTACAAAACTATCAGCTATACGAAAATCCTACTTAAACTGTCAGTATTGTTCTTTTTCAGCTATTTAAGGATTACCAAGAGAGTAGTGCATTAAACACAGATTAAATACTTTGTAATTCTTCTTTAAAAGTTGTTATAGTTTTTAAGCTTAAATCACAAGTATGTAAAGCAATAACGTCATTAATCAGTTCACAGACTTATGTTATAGGAATTAATATCCCCATCTTCAAAGAGTTCCCTGTGGTGTTCACAGAAATTTGTGCTAATGAATAACTCAAGTTTTATAAACGCACTGGCTTTCATGTCTTACAAAAAAATGCCAACTAGGTCATGGATAACGACTTAGATGCGTGGATCTTTGCTGCTCTAACTTTGATTACTTCAAGATGAGCGATTATCAAACCTTACACATTTAGGCATAAACTTTTACTGAAGTAAACCTTTTGGTGGTATTCTAGGAAACATGAAATTAAAAATTGTAGGAATTTTGGTATTTACTATCTTGTAGTGCAAAAATATTGATAAAATATCAATATCGTGCAAGCAAATGTTATGCTGAAAAGTATTTAGAATATATGTAAATTTAGAGATTCAACGTTTCGTGTGCAGCTTTTATCCTCTTGAAAGAATACTGTTATTTTTTATTGTAGTACCCCTGAGCGTGAGTTAGATATGCGGGTTTAATGATTGTAAGTATATACTTTGTATAGCTGTAAAAGGGGCAAACACAGAAAGCGCAATCAGAAGAAAATTTATTATGGTTCCAAGGGTTTAAAGCAAAGAAAGGTTTCTAGCATAAACAGTTCTTTCAGCCTGTGATGTATATTAAATATAATCCACAATAAAATAAATCGTGGTAGATTTTTACTTTACCTATCGAGAATTCTTATGTAACAGTAACAAGCCCAGGATAAGTTTAGGATGGAAATTGGCTTTTAGTAAAAGAAAACCCTTTAGACTTTTTAGCTAACTGAGTTTTTGACCCACGGTCGCATGAGATTGGGTCAGTGGGTTTATTAAAGTTGAAAGAAAATAAGATAATGGACGCCACCTAAATTTTTTATAAAGCAACTGACTAAATCAATTTGCATAAAGGGAAAAATTTAGAAACGTAGATTATCGCTAACCACTTTAAATACAAAGTTTGATTGTCACACATATGTTACTTACATCTGGTCGTCTTCACTGAACTAACGATGACTAGGGCGGCTCTGAAATATAAATACTACTAACATAGATACCCTATATATCTTACGAACCAGAATAAGCATGAAATCTTTGTTTTAGTTTCAATTAGTTTTAACAGTCTCGTGGTACACTTTCGTGTAAGTTTAACCTTTTAAATTCCTAACAAACTTTGGAGAAGTTTAACGATTACTGAGTAATGAACTGAAGTCAAAAATAACTCTATATTCTCTTTTAAGATAAGTAATGAACATTTTAAATTATAAGTGTACTTAATAAAAAAAATGAAATTCTTATAAATGTAGTTTTTTGAATTGAATATTTAACTTTTGGACATTATTTTTCATAAATAATAGTCTGGGGTAGCGCTACCAAGACTTTACAGTTCTTTAAAAAATTTACTTAACTTTTAGCAAATATTATCAATTAATTAATTAATCTAAGTTTAAACTTTATTATACAGGACTTAGGCCCTATTAAATCAGCATGTTGGTATTTTTAAATTGTGGTAAACAAAATAACTATTAAGCATGTAGCAACAAATCATAATTATTTGTCTGCATAATTTACTATCATCTATATACAACCGGTAAAGTGCATTTACCAAGGTTGAACACACCATTAATTGCAAAAATTGTTGTACTCATTGTACTTTACATTTTAACAGAATAAGCTTTTAGCAGATTAATTAACAAAATCATTCGTGACAACCCTTAATGAATTGTATACAACATGATTTAGTGCAATCTTTCAAAAAAAATTTATTACGTGCTTAGATACGTAATGAACTTTGCTACGGCAGCCTTATCTTAGAAACTTAAAGTCTTACCCATAGCGGCAAATACCTATAACCTTCAAATGACATATCGTTCATCAACTACACACGCCAGGTGTAGCTGCACAGCGGAAGTCCACCATTTGTCCAACAAAATTGCTTACGCATTTATATTTTAAACGAATTCCATAAAATTTGATTGAACCAACCCAAATTGAATATGTTCAAGATAACCTAAAGTTGCATCGGAGTTATATCGGAGTTATATAGGAATTATATCGAAATTGCATTGTAATAAATTTCATAATTAATTTTAATATAATTACACCGTCGCCAACATGAGTTTGTACACTACACTTATATGCAAGTTGTCACAGACAACTTTTAAAATACTGTGCCTGTATTACGGCGTCTCTGCCAGGAAAACTTAATTTCCCTCACCATCTTGAGTGTTTTCTTTAAACACACCACGTGACCTTGCTGTTTAACGAGGAAACGAAAAGAGACTATCTGTCACGAATCGTCGGAACAACTTGAAAATCTTAGATATTACAAAGAAGTAGGAGCACGCGAATAGGTTTGTATACATGTTATCAGTAAAGATGACGTGATACGTAGTAGATTGTGATTGTAATTGAAATTGTAGTGTGCCTTGAAGATTGTTGGTTATTAAATATGCAGTATCGAATGAATCAATAATATAGGCGGTGTTAAGTAGAGACTAAATAATAGATGCATAATGGTAACGTTAACAAATAGATTTACAGGAAAATTTATATGTTACAAGCCCCTCGAGAAACAAAACTGGAAGATACATCCTATAGGTACCTGCTTTTTAATTCCTCAAATCTAAGTCTCGGAGATAGATGTATACACACTTGATACAAAACTTTTAGTCTGAGAATTGTTAATTTATGTTTAAAGGAAGATTTGATATCAATATATAACTATCAACGTATTGATGTTATAGGAACATGTGTTTAACGTAAAGATGTGTGATTAGCTATCAAATTTAGATTCCGCATTCCAAAATGACTCTCTTATGACTCAGAGTATAAAGTAAGTTGTACGAAAAATATGCAATGTCCTCATACACAAACCAGCCTGACATAATTATCTACAGCTAGTTTGTTTGCTACAAAATATGGGCATTGTTCGCTAGTACTGATTTGTATTACAACTTTCATGTGCTGGTTCTCTGTATTGTTAGTGAGTATTAAATGGTCATGGGCGTGCATCTTTATACCACCTACAGTAAATGACTTTTAACTAATAGAACCCTGGGTTGCAGCTTCAAAATCGATGGTGTCATATCATGAGGACACATAAATACAGTTTCAACGTCTTTAGAAAAATGGCGAAGCCCCATAGTAAACCATCTTATACAATGTTCACCTCGACATGATAGATAAAACGATAATGAATCATCATAGCCACACTTCACATAATACCCGACACTGTATGGCACATGATCTTAATACTTTTACCCATCCCCAGTAGGCTTAAGTATACATTCCTAATCTGCATATACAATAAATGGTACTTTATCTCTATCCCTGAAATTTTTTGAAACGAAGTAGTCTTAAGTCTTTTGTAGGCAGTCGAGATAAACATGGTTTATTTATCCCCTAATAAACGATATGAATCTTCAATTTTTTATCGGCGGTAAAGTAATGGAAAAAACGTTCACAAAAATGTTTCGTAGTTGTATTGCCACGGAGTTGAAAAGACACTAATCGGCTTGCATCCTTTATTCACATATAATGCGAGTTGTATATTTCTTGTTCACCGACGTACCTAAAGCATTCCATATCCTAGTCATTGTACTGATTGTGGATTGTTAGGAGGTTTACGTGTTTATTGTTTCTAATTTTAGATATCAATTTAGGGTCATCGGATAGAATTTGAGAAAAATTTATTCAAACTAATAAATAATGCGGTTTTCGGAAAAACGATGGAAAATGTACGAAAACATTGCACCGTCAAACTTGTGCGCAACTGAGATGGTAAATATGGTATCGAAGCTAAAATATTCAACATTTTATTTAAAAATGTTGCGATCTTAGATGAAAATCTTCATGCAATAGAACTTTTTAAATCAAAAATATATTTTAACAATCCTGTATATGTTAGCATGTGCATTCTCGATATAGCCATGTTAACAATTTATGATCTTCACTGTGGATAAATAAATGCAGTTTTTGGATAAGGATACCAATTTTTCTACACCGATACAGATAGCCTGATCTATAAAATTGTGAATCAAGGTCCTTATGAAACCGTGAAACGAGAATGTATTGGTCACTTTGATACACGGGACTATCTTTCCAACAAAATTTATGGAATTCTAGTGGTTAACAAAAATGTATTGGGGATAATGGAATATGAAAACAATGTATAACTTATGACCGACTTTTTTGGACTACGATCAAAGATGTACGTCGCGAAGTTTTTTAAGACAGCGGAAGAAGAGGACTCTGAACTTTCATGTTTAATAAACGAGGATGAATCATTCACAATTATGTGTAATCCAAGATTTTGGTGTTACTAAGAAGATAAGGAGAATTAAAGAATTATTAAATACGTTTAGTGATTATGTTAAATGAGTAGAAGATGATAAGGAAGTATTAGTAACACCGAACTTTATTCGCTCGTTCAAGCTCGTTCAGGAAAAAATTGCATTCAGTCCAGTGGACGACAAACGCTACTTGCTTCCCGGCTCATATGCAATATTACCCGTCGGGCAATATCTAATTATTGATACCAATTGGACTGCTATGTAGATATCCATTGTTAGGATATGTATGGTAGAAATTGTTACAAAATCCAGAAAGTATATTAAACTATGATATCGTATAATTATTATTCTTAATGTTGTAATACTTCCTTTGAATACGCAATATCAGCTCAGAGTTCACCGTTCAATATACTTATAAGCTAATACTAAAATAGGCAAATTTTAAAAGGATTGATTTTGTATAATTGCTGAAGTGAACCGTTGTAATTAGTTGCACTAAACGGTAAAGCAAGTCCAACTATGTACTTCGAGCAGGTAATAGTAAAATAAAAGGTATTGTGATGACGAATGTTTAAGTTTTTGAGTTATTAATAAGTAACAACTTAACATGGCGACCCTGCCAAACTTGAATAAACAAAAATAGGTACTACTGAATCAAAAAAGAAGAAATTATAAATCAAACTGCAGGAACAGGAACTAATAATGGTGTACAAAATTCAACCCAAAGTGGAGGATTAAATCGCAACGAATGGTGTATGGTTATATTAATAGCAAATTTCGCGGTAATTATTTTAATTTGGCTGGTACGAAAAATAAAAAGCGTCACACGAACATTTTTTCAACGAGAAATACGTTTGAACAAAATAGAGAAATCAAGAGAGCAACTCGAAAAAATCAACGCTTAATTTTAAGCAGTATATGTATAAACCACGTGATTATAGGTAATGTATAATAGTATGTCATGTTAGATGTAAGTGTATTTGAACAGCTGTACAACTATGTTGCAGAATTTTTGGAAAATTTGAGAAAAGACAATATTGCCATGCGTCAAAATATTGAAATCACAAGGCGAAAAATTGAAGAAATCGATAAAAGTAAGTCTTATTTTTCTGCTTTAAGTAGTGAATTTGAGATAAAAGTAAAAACAGGAGAACTGTCAAAGAATGTATTAGATTTAATTCATACTTTTGTGGATGAAATTAATATTAAGTTAGCGGAAATATATAAAATACTAGGGTATAGAAAACAGACTAGTATTGTAAATCTTAGTTTGATAGAATCAGGATTAGAGAATAAAGCAGAGGTGCAAGAAGGTACTGCCGGCGATCGTAGAAATTTGGAGAGTAATTATTCTTACACAATTATGACAGAACAATTTAATTTTAAAACGGCAACTAGTCTAATTCCAAAATTAAATTGAACAGTAGATTTAGTCTATCAAATAATAGAGGGTATAGAATTGTATGAACCAACTTTAAACGAAGGGGGTATAACCTATTTAATTAAATATGTTTTAAAGGCATGTATTCCTTATGGAGATCAAATTCGTATGAAACCGACATATAATTGTACCGAGAAATTAATATCTGACCAAAAGAAGCATTTCTTACCAAAGCAATCTGCATCAGCACTTGCAGCGCGTTTACAATCAGTAAAACAGAATCATTTGTCAATAAATGAATATGGAAAATCAGTTGAAACATTGATGTTGGATTTCACAATTTCGCAAGCGAACAATAATTCTGACACGATAGAAATTTTTAGAAAGGAAAACAAAAAACTGGCCGTTGATGTATTTTCTCGTGGTATTCGCAATCATGAATTACGCACAATAATAAGGGCACTTAATTATGAAAAGTTGAGCGATGCAATATTAGCAGCCGAAGAAGAATCAGTTCGTGATCACTCATGTTCTACGGTATTCCATATAAAAGGGAAACGAAGTGTAAACAATAATTACAATCGACGGAATCATATTAATTACCATAGAGGTCAAGGTTCTAACTTTGCAACCAACAATACTGAACTAACCAACAAATACACGGACAAACCATTTAACCTAGATCATAATAAAAATAGTAATTGGAAGGAAGCAAGATACGGTGGAAATCGGAGAAATTTTAATTTCAATAAAAATTACCGAAACACTAATTTTAATAACAATCAGAGAACAAAGTAGAAAACAAAATATGTTCATAGCGGAAGACACTGAAACAACCACAATACTAAACAACACGCCTACCGAAATGCAAACATTTTTTCGACGCCCAACTGGCTAATGATTCAAAATTATTTAGTATAAGTAGTCTAAATTTTATTAGTGTAAATTACCGTTTAAAAAAGATACATCTTCTTCTAGATACAGGCGCAACCATAAGTGCCATATTTATAAATTATTTACCTAGAAAGCAACAAATTAATAAATATGATTCAACAGAAATACAAGGTGTGTCAGGTTCTATAAAATCCAGTGGATCAGCAAACATTTCTCTACAGTTTAACGACTTAGAAGTAACCCATAAATTTCTAATAATAAAACCATTTCATGATGACATCCATGGTGTTATAGGAGCCGGTTTCTTTAAAAAATTCAATGCAATAATTAATTATGAAACGTTTGAATTTTCATTTTTATTTAAAAGAAAAAGACAACCGTATTTATCGAATCTGATTTTAATAATACTGTAAATACAACGTCACGTGAGCTAATAAAATATTTTCATATTAACCGAGGTAAAGATTTAATAGTTTTTCCCCAAGAAGTTGTAGAAGGCATTTTTGTAGCTGGAATGGCAACTACCAAAAAATGGGACAATACCAGTTCGATTTTTAAATACACGTGAGCACTCAATCATCATAAAAAATTTTCAACCAAAAATCGATTACTTAGAAAATTACGAAATTATTAGATTTTCAGATCGTGTTAGAAGTACTGCGTTTAATTGATAATAATCATTAAAATAAAGAGGAAAAGAATTCAATAGAGCATATAATTGCAAAATTTCAAGATGTTTTTCATCTACCACATGACTTGCTTACTGAAACAAGCATATATAAACATAATATTCAGTTAGAAGAAAATGCAGTACCTACTTATGTAAAACCCTATCGTCTACCTCAAAGTCAAAAAACGGAAATACAAGAGCAAATTAATGAAATTCTTCTAAATAACACAATAGAACCAGCCAAATCAGCCTGCTCTGCACCACTCTTAGTTGTACCTAAAAAACCTGATAAGAATGTTATTCGTAAATGGAGAGTTGTGATTAATTATCGATTGTTAAACAAAAATATAGAAGACGGCAGATTTCTATTGCCAAATATTCGGGAAATTTTAGACTCACTAGCAGGTGCAATTTATTTTTCACATTTGGACCTATCTCAGGGATATTTTCAGGTGGAACTAGAACCACAAAGTAGATCCTACACGGCATTTACGACACCCACGGGTCAATTTCAGATGAAAAGATTGCCGATGGGATTAAAAATTAGCCCAAGTGCTTTCTCACGCGCGATAACCATAGCAATGTCTGGATTAAATTATGATGCGTGTTTCACATATCTTGACGATCTATTGGTATTTGGGAAAATTTAAGAACACATAATATAAATTTAACAAAAGTACTTAACAGATTGAGACAAGTAAATCTTAAATCAAACCCTACTAAATGCGACTTTTTAAAGAAATAAATATTATATCTTTCTATGTAGGACATGTAATATCAGCAGAAGGTGTCGCTCCCGATTTACAAAAAGTACGTGCTCTTAAGGAATTTCCTACACCACACGATGACCAAGTGACCAAACGGATCGTAGCTTTTGCAAATTATTATCGACAATTATTAACAACTTTACGTAAATAGCATCACCTTTAAATTATTTAACAAGGCAAAATGTTCCTTTTGTATGGAAAAACGACTGTCAGAAAGCATTTGAGGAAATTAAGTCAAAGCATATACAACCTCCAGTCCTTCAATTTCTCGATTTTAGCGACAGAAGCACTTTCATTTTAAAAATTGACGCTTCAGGCATAGCGTGGGTGCAGTTCTATGCAATGGAGATAATCGTCCAGTGGCGTACGCCAGCCGTGCACTCAAAAAGGCAGAGAAAAATTACTGCACTATTGAAAAAGAACTTTTAGGAATTGTATGGGCAGTGAAACACTATAGGCCTTATCTTATGGTAAAAAATTTATTATACAAACTGACCATAGGCCACTTGTCTATCTTTTTGGAATGACTAATCCATCAAGTCATTTAACAAAATTTAGATTAACGTTCGCAGAGTATGATTTTACAATACAATACATCAAAGGAAAATCCAGCACAACTGCAGATGCTTTAGCCAGAATCGAAATTCAAGCCAAGCAGTTAAAGGAATTACCAAATTGCCTTACGGCATCGTTACACGTTCAAACTCGTACAAAATCTAAGCTTATTGGAGTAAAGGAAAATGAAAAAACCGACTTTAACACAAAAACCGAGACTGTGACTGATCAACATAGAATCGTTGCACTACTTAAGAAGTCACAAAGTTCAGTAGAATTGAAACTAATAAATATCAAAACAAAAGGAGAATTAATGAAAAATGGAAAGTTATTTAGATACTGTGATAACAATGTTATTTATGACGAAAAGGTACCGATTATTTATTTTAAGTGGAGTAATTCTTGCTCAACGTCGAAGCTTCGCGCGTCGTTGAAAGATCTTTCAAAAATCTGTGCACTGTATAATATATATGAATTGTTTATTCTAAACAATGGTGAATACGAATTATCAATTATAAAAGAATTTGTAAAACTTTCTCGCAAATTTCCTATAACTAGTGTTAAATTAACAATCTTAAATAACGTGCAAAATATTGATGTGTTTCCCACAAGACAATTAATTTTAAATGATTTTCACATGCTACATACAGGAGGACATCCTGGCATAAATAAAATGTTTAACAATATTAAAAAGTATTATTTCTGGAATGACCTTCGAAAAAACTCTCACAAATATCTTGGCGCTTACTTGCGAATGCAAACTGCACATTACAGCAATGAGTGCAGTTCTTGGCTACCTTTTTGGTGTTTTTCCACAAGTGTGCATACGGAAACGAAGTGCACCCCGTACGAATTACTATACGGCCGATTAGCAAAGTTACCATCTACCATCAATGATAAAGTCGATCCCATTTATACGTTCGACAATTATCCGTTAGAACTAAGGTTTCGTCTACAACATGCCAGTGACGATGCTAGAAATAATCTAATAAATTCAAAATTGAAGAGAAAAGATGCATATGATAAAAGCAGTAACCTTCATGTTAAGTATAAGAAAAATGATTTAGTTTTAGTACAAAATGTAGCGCAAAATAAAATGCAAGAACTTTTTAAAGGACCCTTTAAAGTGATAAAAGAAGAAACTTCAAACGTAGTGATAAGTATTGCGAATGCGGAAGTGAAGGTGCAGAAAAACCGCGTAAAACCGTATTATAAATAAAAATTATGTAAAGTTATATTCTCTTTTAGTTATACATTTTATTTATTTATTTATTTGTTCCAACGTTTCAGTAGTCTGCTACCTAAAATTTAAGCAGACCTGGATTCCCCACAGAAAGTAACCATTATGTACTATGTGTGTATGTATGTGTGGGGGGGGGGATGGATGGTTGTATGTATGTGTGTTATGTGTGTGATGTTGGTCCGTGTTACGTTCCCCCTCTAGGACCAGGACCATCGGCAGCCGGATATCCCAGTCGTCAAAGAAGGACGCACAACGGACATTGCCTTGTCAGTCCGGACCATCGGCAGCCAAAAATCGAGATGTTGAAAAGGCAATGTAAGTGTGTGTTGAGATGTGTGTGTGTGTGTGTGTGTGTGTGTGTGTGTGTGTGTGTGTGTGTGTGTGTGTGTGTGTGTGTAGAGAGAGAGAGAGAGAGAGAGAGAGAGATGGTGTGTGTGAGGTTGGTATCCGTGTTACGTTCCCTCTTTAAGACCAGGACCATCGGAAGCCGGATATCCCAATCGTCAAAAAGGAACGCTCGACGGATATTGCCTTATCAGTCTGGACCATCGGCAGCCTGAAATCCAGATGTTGAAAACGCAATGTAAGTGTGTGAATGGTGTTTTGTGTTTGCACAGTGCATAAGAGGTGTTTGTGTGTTTGTGTGTTTGTGTGTGTGTGTGCGTGCGCGTGTGTGTGTGTGTGTGCGTGGGTGCGTGTGTGTGTGCGTGTGTGTGTGTGTGTGCGTGTGTGTATGTGTGCATGACGTGCGTCGTGTGTGTGCGTGTGTGTGTGTGCGTACGTACGTCGTGTGTGTGTGCGTGCGTGTGTGTGTATGTGTGTGTGTGTGTGTGTGTGTGTCGTAGGTGTGTGTGTGTGTGGTGTGTGTGTGTGTGCGTGTCGTGTGTGTGGTGCGTGTGCGTGCGTGCGTGTGCGTGTGCGTACGCGTGTGCGTGTGCGTGTGCGTGTGCGTGTGCGTGTGCGTGTGCGTGTGCGTGTGCGTGTGCGTGTGCGTGTGCGTGTGCGTGTGCGTGTGCGTGTGCGTGTGCGTGTGCGTGTGTGTGTGTGTGCGTGTGTGTGCGTGTGTGTGTTTATGTGTGTGTGAAGTATATTTGAAATATTAATTTGTGTTTATGTTTGCCCAGGTTACCAAAAGGTTGGATTAAGTTAGTATAATTTTGTACATGTTTGAAGTTATACTATTATATAAAAAAAATAAAAAATTAGGTTCTTTCAGAGGAAAGGATTTGTTTGCTGTATTATTTGCCTCAGGTACGTGTAAAGTTCTTAAAATTTAGCGTCAGTAAAAAAGAAAAGAAATTTCCGATTCTACTACTTAAAATTAACTTATACTACTACTAAAAGTTAACTTATACTACTACTGTTAGTTATTATTTGTTAGAGACAGGGTTGCTAATATGTAGAAGCATGTCAATTCTACATATTAGGGGTTGGATCGTTTCAACGTCGGGTTGATGCTTTGATCTTGTTGTTTCTGGTCGTCAAGAGCACGGCTATTGGAATTCCAGGAAATCGGTCTCCGGTCTCCGGTGCAGAGCCTCGGTTCGAGGAGAGGTGGTACTTTTGTCTCTGTCCGGGTAGTTTTGTTTTTGTCTTTTATCCGTCAAGATAACGTTGGTGGATGAGTGCCGTGTTTTTTGTGTGAGTGCATTTAAATGTGGAAAAGGTTTTCGTTCCAAATCATCTGGTGTAGGGTCTTGTTTAATAATGTTTGTCTATGTGCGTAGAAGTACGGTTGTAAGTCATTACACTCTAATACTATATGTTGCGGTGTTCCTATTCCTCCGCACGTGCATATGTTGTTGTTAACTAAGTTCATGCGTTCTCTGTATGTTGGATAGGGTCCGTCGCTAGTTAGGTAATGAATAAACCCACGACTGAGCACCAGGTATTTGGCTTTTAGGCGATTTTTAATATTTGGGATCATTGCGTATACCCTTCTACCGGTTGTGCTTTTATGGCGGCTTGTCTGTCATTCTGCAAGTATGTAGTTCTTTATTTCCGCCTTTGTCGTGGACAGTTGGTTTGTGTTAAAGATGCGTTGTAGTTGTTGGTTGTCATTGTGTGTAAGATTGTACATTGCAGCTCGCTGTTTCACTACTAGGTCCAAGGGCATAGTTCCCACCAGTACATTACGTGCATCATGTGCGGTAGTCCCCTAAACCCCCGTCAGTCGCAGTAAAACACTTCGTTGTGTACTGTTAATTTTTTGTCTAGGTTTGATGGTGTTAAGGCGATGTCCCCACGCGCTTGCGGCGTATGATACCATAGCACCGAGCATACTGTTGAGATATAGCCTTACGCAATTAAGTGGTATCTTATAAGTCACTTGGGCCAGCGTTGCAATGTTCTGCATTGCAGAAGTTGCACTTGCACAGACGATGTTTATATGTGCAGAGTAATTCTGTTTTTCGTCTAATGTTAAGTCCAGATATTTTGTGTTTTGTGTTCTACTTATATTTACACCATCCAGTTTTATGATGGGGTGTCTTGCGAGGGTTCCCTTCATCACAAGGTATGCAGTTTTTTGTGGTGTTATGGTCATTTTGTTGGTTTTGCACCTACTTTATGTATGGGTAAGGGCGATGTTAGCTTTACGTTCGATTTCCCTTCTGGAATTGCCTTCAACCACCAGCAAGATGTCGTCGGCGTATGCAATCGTCGACAACACTTTGTCAACGGTGTCCAGCTTTTCCAGGAGTTCATCCATTACAATATTCCAAAATAGAGGCCCGCATATGGACCCCTGCGGGCAACCTTTATTTATATGTTTGGTAATGCTCTCCGTGCCTTGTAGGGTTACATACCTGTCCCTGCAGTAGCTCCTGAAAGAATGGTATAGTTGTGATAGACAGTTTATGGCCGTAAGTCTTGTAAAAAGTAAAGGCTACCAAAGGTTATTAAATGCGCCCTCTATGTCCACTAATATTAATAGGACGTATTTTTTGTGTGATTGCTTGATGGTTTGTATTGCTTGGTTTATTGCGTCCTCGGTCGATTTGTTTTCTGTAAAGCCGTATTGTCTTGGATGTACTCCTGTGATTTGTCTGTGGTCCTGCATTCGTTTACATAATAGTTTTTCATACGTTTTTCCTAGCGTATTCAAAAGGCATACGGGTCGGTAAGAGCCCGGTTGTTTGGGGTCTTTACCTTTCCCTTTAGGGATAATCACGACATTCGCCTGTTTCCAGATGTTTGGAAAAACAGATTGTCGTATGCATTCATTGTACAGTGCTGTTAGCGTCGGTGTTAATTTATCTTGTATGTACTTGTCTTGCCTTGACTGGCATGCTTGGAATCTTCCCATGCACCAGATAAGGTTCCTGTATAAAAAGTGCATGTAATCGTAAGGTTTCGGCTAGTTGTCTAAGCTCTTTCATTACAGTTGCACAGTGCATGGCATTTATTTGGCCAATTCTGATCTTTCCGTCGTCCATTAGGGGTAATAGGTGTTTATGCTGCATTCTGGTTGTTGCTTGTGTTTGTGTGAAAATCTTGTGTGTGAGTGTAGGTTCGTATTCCATTTGTGGGTGGGTTGCTAATTTTGTCTGTGTGCATGCTCTCTTGTATTGTTTGTTGAAGATGTTGTTGATACGTGATTGCCCTTGCTTTGTCCCTTTGAATTTGTGAGGGTTGTTTGTGCTTAGTTTGGTTAGGTTTACTGTCCATAGTCGGTTTTGTGTATGAGTCTGTCCATTAACATTTTGTGGGTTGGGCAATCTTTAGGGTTAGAAGCGCGCCTTTTGTTACGTTTTAAGCATGGTATGCAAACTGAGGGTTTTCCGTGCTGGGGGCAGTCTGCCCTTTTGTGTTTGGAGTCTTCTTCTCCACAGTGTCCACATATATCGGTGGTCTTTCACTGTAACACAGCGATATTCGATATAGAGTTTCCCTAGATTTATTAATATATTCCTCACTTTGCTACTTACCCTCGCAACATGATGTTGAGTCGGTTTGATTTTCGGTCCAGTTTTGAAACTAAGTTGAAAGTCCCTATTAAAATCCTCTCTGTTAAATAGGTGTTCAAGGTTTTGATTATAAATTAAATCTGTCACGTCTTGATCTTTCAGGTACGTTGGTATGTCGTATATAATAACTAAGGGTTTTTTCTTGCGTCGTTTTTCGCAATTTAGGGTTTGTTTTAGGGTTGCATGGTTTAAAATTTTGTTTGCCTCGGTTTTGTTATCAGTATCTATAATTACAGCTTTGTTGGTTGTTCGGATGCTTTTAATTTTAATTTTCTTTCAGCGGATTTACTGTTTTTGCATCAATTTCTTGAATTTGTCTAGGTGTTTCACCACGTTTTGACGTTATGAACACCATTATATTTTGGTTCGAGATCGCCTTTGAAATTGCGTCTTGTTTTGGAGCTTTCGGTTTTTGTGCTACAGCACTGGCGTATGTCTATGTTGGTATTGCTGTCACGTTTGCGTACATTTTTGAAGACATGGTTTGATTGAGCATTGATTGTTGTTTCAGATGCCTGTTTTCTACGGTAATTTCAATTATCTCGTCTTGTTGTGTGTTGTTTTGTTGTTTTATGAATTTATGTTCGCCGGTTAATTCGGATTGTAGATATATTAATTTTATAATCTTATCTCTCAGAGTTTTATGGGCTCTTACTCGTAGACGGTTACTTGGGTCTAGTTCGTTGTCAATAAAGTTAAGGGTTGTTGTGGCTAGGGCTTCCTCTCAATCTTTTATTCCGTGGTATTTCGGTCGTTGGTGGGTGGGCAGAGGGTGTTAGTACGACGCTTATTTGACTTTGAAAAACAGGATCAAGCTGCATTGGTGATGTCGAGGTGGTATGTAGTGAAGGTTGTGAGTTTAACTTAAGATCTGGTGTTTTACCCCCAAGGGAAACCTTGGGGGAATGTTGAGTAAGCATCTTATACTCTAGCTTTTTGATGTTGTGTTATCACTTATCATTAAGTTATTTAAATTTAATTAAAAAACAAATGAAATGACAAAAGTTCGTAAAAGCGGTATACTAAACTATCCAATGCTGTTCATTAAAAAGTGTTGTAGTCCTATGCTTTGCTCGTTGAAAATTGTTACGTTAAAAATATAGTAATTATATCCTTAAATGCTATAAAATACATTCAGACCGTTGTTACATCTACGCCTTTATTCCACTGTCACGACCTTACACCAACTTTAGTGAATGCGATGGTATCGTATTAATGTGGAAATGTACTTATTATTGATAATGTTTATTGTCCTTGGCACTATTCTAGTTTCGCTATACAGTTGTTATTTGTTATACTCAAGGAATGTGATAGTGTAAAAATCGATGAAGAATGCTGATCTTAATAATATAAATAGTTCTGTTATTTGTCCTTAGCACTCTTCCTAATTTCGCTGTTTACTTAAATGTTGGTATGCGGATATTAATATTTATTGTTGTAATGAGGTCACTTCCGGTTGTGACGTATGTTCTTGTGTCCTTGCATGTTTTGAATAAGCGCCCCGGAAATCGCTAAAACTATTTCGGTACGCCCGCTTTCTCGCTTTCGTTTGTTTAAGTCACTCATTTACGTTACACTTTGTCCAATAGTTCCAAAAAATTGTAAAAACCTAATAATGTTTCCAGTCAAATTCGATTACGAATTTGGAGTTTTATTTCGTTCTAAATTTTCCCAATAATTCCCAGATTGTTCCCCAAAGTTTGTCATTTTCCTCCCAGAACTGGCGTTAAAATGCAAATAAAAGTTGTTTAAAACTTGTTCGGAAATTATTTGTACATACAGAAGTCCTTATTTATAATCGAAATTTCGGTGTCCAATATTTGATTTAATATTTGATTGTTTTTCCACACCTGCACGCACCAATTTTAGAACTATACTTATGTTACACTTAAAATTAAAAGATAGGTTAAAATTAAAGCGCTACATAGCACGTCTGATCAGTACCGCATTTGGTGGAACACCTTAGTTATACATAATAATGATACGTAGCTAGTATTAATTTATCAAAAAAAAAAAGAAAAACAAAAATGGATTCTCAATTTTATTTTTCTTTTTACTCCGCCAGGAGAGGTGTAAGGTAAAAATTGTTACCAAATCCAGTAAGTATATTGAACTATGATATTGCGTATAATTATTATTCTTAATGTTGTAATACTTCCTTTGAATACGCAATATCAGCTCAGAGTTCACCGTTCAATATACATATAAGCTAATACTGAAATAGGCAAATTCTAAAAGGATTGATTTTGCATAATTGCTGAAGTGAACCGTTATAATTAGTTGCACTAGAAGGTAAGGCAAGTCTAACTATGTACTTCGAGCAGATAACAGTAAAATAAAAGATGTGATGACGAATGTTTAAATTTTTGAGTTATTAATAAGTAACAACTTTACAGATATATGTTGTACATATAGTTGTGTACAAAATTGTTAATATCTTAGTTCACTATTAGATATATATTGTTATATGTTGGATCAATATAAACTATATTACATATATGTAAATTTTATTTATAGTTATCCATGTATTTAAATGTAAGTTTACCAAGTATGCGTATAAGTTGAGAATATTATTAGGAGAAAAACATTGATTACAACTAGGTATATATTTTTAATTAGTTTTTATTTATAATTTGTCAGCTTAGCTTTATTGTTATGGTAAATCAGTGACGCTTGTATTCCTTGCGTTCTCTTATAGTTCGAAACGAGAATACGGTAAAAGAGGTGAGGTTCAAACTTATACTAAGACAAAGTGAAAGTGAAAAGCTGTCCACGATGACGTCACGTCGTCCTCCAATGAATGACCTTGAAGGGTACAAAAACTTGTAAAACGGACCTTAGAATTTTCCATGTCAAATCCCATGAGAACCGGTTTTTTATGCCCGTACATAAATAGCGTACCTAATATATTCCTACCTAAAATCCACGCGCATTTAAAAAATTTAAACATTAAGCTTTTGCACCAAGTCTATTTTCCTATCTCCGCATACAGTTTACCTCCGTCATTTAGTATTCGTAGTTACGAAAAGAAAATAATTCGTCTTCAGGGTAGGAAAATGTTCATGTCCATGTAAGTGCTAGTAAATAATGTGGATAGCAGCAAACACTGTACAACTAGAAAACGAACGAACTAGAAGCTTCTTGCGCATAAGAAAAAAGTAATTTGTTGTTTCAAGCGTACATTTGACCTCCATTTTACTTCTCATCCGACCGAGGGCGTATTTTTATGAAAAATGTTCACCTAACATTTTTCAAGCGGATCGTGTCGGGATTCAAAACCGGGACCTTAGATTCAGTAGTCACGCGCATACCAGTTGATCCACAGAGCTGCCGGCGCTTTGAAGTAATAGCAATAGAATCAGCAAAATCCACTACGGCATGACTAAACGGTTTTAGTTGCGAAATCTGAGGAGCAGATAAATCACCCGTTAACGAAACACCGTGGTAGGTTTTACTTTTAAACACCAAACACTATTTAAAAGATCACGATTAATAACAACTTTTAACCCAACAGTAGTGTATTATGGGCGTAATCAGCACCACATTTCCTCCAGAATCCCACATTTCCTCACACATCTGGACCAAAAGTTTTCTTCGACTAACCATTTTCATCTTTCGAGATAAATATATCTTAAATTTTTATCTTTCGAGATAAATGAGCATCCACATTTCCTCCCACGAGATAAACCTATTTTTAAGATTTTTACCGCTAACATTCTGGACCAAAAAGTTTTCTTCGACTAGCCATTTTTTTATCTTTCGAGATAAACCTACCTTGTTTGGTATCAATTAATATTAGATTTTTCTCAGGTACCCGAATCTTTAAGAATTTTTAGATTGCATCACCCCAAGGAGCTACCCCAATTTTAAGATTTTTACCTATAGCGACTTTTGAGCGTTCTTATAAATTTTCTTACTCATGCAATACATCTTGTTAGCTTAGAATTTTATTGCAGAATCTGTAAACAGATTTAAAATCGGACTACTCCTTACAAAGTTACACTTTAAAGCTCTCAAACCTCTAAAATTTTGCTCGTATATATTTAACTCCATTTTAAAACCTTTTCGCTACCCAAGGTATATGCTTTAACCAAACAGTTAGAGGTAGTAACACAAAATTAAGCACACAAAATTTTAATAATTTATTCACAGTTTAATAAACTAATTATAATTTTTACTAAGTATAAACATTATTTCCTGTGTGTAGCCGAATCCAAGCAGGTTAACCTGTAACAAAAAGAGATTAATGTGTTGTTTAAATAGACCTGTAATAAAAGAGATTCATGTAAAAAGAGGAAACGTGTTTTCGGTCACTAAGACATATTGTTAATCTAACAATATGTTTTACCGTCCAACGACACCACGTGGAGGTAAACACATGTCGCCGGGAACAAAGGAAATTTTAAGGATGGGGAGGGTAGATATGCTTATAACTAACTTATATACTATATATACATAATAAAATATAAACAACTATCTAATATCCTTATGCCCCCATGCGTAGGTTGATATGCTTCCGGGGATGACGTAACGCTTGTCATCTGCGTCCGATAAACTAATTTTATTAATTAATTGGGTGTACAAAACGTGTTTTTACTCCGGATTGATACCATCGTATTCATGAGGGCATCTCTATTATTAATAACAACATCCCTAAAACTATCTACACTAATCCCCGCCACCACATTACGACTAACACCCTTAATTTTCTTAACAATGTCTTTCTCACTAATAATGCAGTAGGACTTAGCCCTACTACCTACAAATTCCAACACCAAATCCCCACAAAACTCGTCTTTAAATTTCCCCACAACTTTTTTGTTCACACGCGGTATATTGTACTTATTGTTTGGAGGGTAATCACTTGTATCAAAATACTCAATGTTCGCACTAATGTCACTATACAAGTCTTCAGTTTGCACACTATACACTAAGGAGTCTGTATCTGTATAAAGCAGGGACAATCTGGGACCATACAGAGGAACCATAGTACTGTAGTGAAAGTCGTACATTAACGTTTTGGATAGATCTAAAATTGACAATCCTGCATAAATCGGCTTGTCGTACTTCACTTTTACACGATTCATCTGTATAATCGCCAGATTTTCCCCCAACACTAAGCAACTGTTAAAGTTTGGTCGAGCAATTAGCTTGTTCGCGCACAACCATTTACCAGAAGCATCCCACCGGGTCACGATTTTCACATCTACACGTTTGTCCACGTTCTCCATAGTCTTCCCGAACACCGCATTATTCATTAATTTATAAAGTCTTTCTCAAATGCGTTTTTCGCCGACATCCTCAACCCGGTGTTAAGGTCGATATACGCCTTCAACCATGGAGACTGAGTAAACTCTAAAACCCGGTGGATTGCTTTTAGTTTTAGACCGTATCGCATACACTGTTGCAAATTCCGATAATGAATAATATAGTTTTTCTTTTCCGACAGAGTTGCTAACAATTTAGGTGTCTTTGATTTGGGTGATGGAGGTACCATGTTTTCAGGACAGAAGGGTAGATCGTTGTGGGAATGGTGTAGATGTTCGGGGTACTCAGATCAACTTCTAGAATATAACCTTTCTCGTTGGTTTCAGGTATATTCAAAATTAGTTCTTTTAGGAGAGCAATCTTTCTAGCATCCATCCATCTAAAATCACCAATGGGCAGGTGCTGTCTCATTGCCCACCCATAAAGATTATTAGCATCCAGATATGCTAGGTACTTGGATGGCTCGTCAGGGTTGTAATTCTCCATATACCTATTATTCGCTCTAGCATATCGTTGGCTGCATTGAGTCAAGCCTCCCTGATTCCGGCCTTAATAAAATTATGCATGCTAATATCCATCAACAGCTCCAGTTTTACACCAGTATGCTTAAGCATCGCATCCCAGCTCAAACTTGGAGCTGTCAGGTACTGGCATGGATCCAGATCATACGTCTGCTTGCATACAGAGCGGAAGTTTTCAAAATATCTGCAAGTAGTAGCACATCGGTTTTCAGGTATAAATCGCTATACTCCCCAAGCGTGCAAATGCCAAACGTATTCCACACCTTCCGTGCGTGCTCGTAGTCCGCATCGCTGATATCCGTAGATGTTAAATTATTAAAAAAGGTTTCTTTCGGTGGTAATGATGTCTCGTTCAGTACTACAGCATCGGTGATATAGTTGTATGGAAAACGCCTTTCCGCGTCAACAACCCAAACTCTTGCTCATCGGGGTAGTATTTGCGAGTTTCCACAAACTGGGTAGTATCAAGATTCTGACTCAACTTGTCCAACGATGAAGCCATGAATCTTAACGAGTCTATAAACCTGAGCTGTATCGCTGTATTGTCAGATCCTTCAGGCTCGCCATCACACTCCTCTGGTTGTTCACCATATAACCTCACATTTTTAGTGAACGATACGAAGCGCTCCTTATTATTAGGGATTACAGTGATCCTCTCTTTATCATACCCCAACTCCTTCACAATAAAATGGCTATCGTACCCGCCTAAATTGTGAAATACAACAGGGATGAAATGAGGTACGCCGTACTTTATATTGCATTGCGGGTGTGCAGCGGAGCGAAAGCAACCAGTCAAGTGGTCGTGATCCCTAACTCTTTCACTCCCAAGAGGCTTTTTACAAATTCCGCAATCCACTGTCATATGAAACAACAACTCATCTAGGGGTTCCATTGGAAGCATGGGGGTGTTTGTTTTTAAAATTTCACCAGTTGTCGAGCTTCTTCTTCCATCTTCTCCATAAACACTTTGGCAGCCTCAGGCCCCCTGTACAGCTCAAACTTGTTAAACGATTCATCGTATGAACATTTTATGTAGTATGCGAAGCTGTACGGCTTGTGTTCCTGGATGCTATTCGTGAACGAAGAAGATGTATCTGGAGTAGCAGTACTAATAGGTTTTAGCACCGACTCAAAATCAGCGTATATCACAAACGGTACGGTCATTTGTTTGTGAATATTAACAAATTCCAGCACACATTTAGCTGCAGTCGGCATTGTAGTCACAATATGGTTACATTCATGCTCTGTATGTCGGTGTAACTCCTCCTCCGAACGAAAGTATATCAGGCATCCATCGCATAACAGATTGAGTCCTGTGCGGGCAGATAGCTGAGTTTTAACCAACCCGCTTAAATTGTTGATCAAACAAAAATGTTCCTTTCCGTCTTTCTGAACATAACAAATTTACGTGCCGATCCCTCTTGCGTGCTGTAAAGTGAAGCGGTCCCACAATCGACTTGCCTTCTATACCAAAAACATTAATGCTTATAGCATTCTGCTCCTCGAACCGGGGTATGTCCTTTATGGGTATCGGGAACTGCAGTCCTGTCAAATTGAGAATGGTGCTGTAATGGGGGTAGCTAGCGACTCTTTGCGGATTATGAGCACTGGGGTAGAGCGCAGCCACAACACACCAGGCAAAGCATGCGTTGTCCTCATTTTGTATATTTATAACTGCTCTGGTGTTTCGAACCCATTTGGGGAGCTCAATGTACGAAGACCCACGCAAAGGGTTGTACTTGTTTACATTTATCTCCAAGTACAACGCCTGTTTCAGACTCCATCCTAAAACTTACAAATTAGAAAAATCAATAATTGTAGAAACTAACCAGAATCACGCTCCTGGAACTCCTCAGACTTTGCCGACATTACCTCTACAAAGGAATTGTAGATCTCCCCAAGGTTACTGGAGGAGGTGACCACAACATTTCGAGTGTTAAAAGATTTAACATCTTCAACACTGTCCATCTTGGTGTAACCACCAAACACCTCAAGTTCACCTTGAGGGATAGGTGATCTTTAATTTCTCACCAACTAATTCGATGAATCTCTCTTTCTGCTGACGCAAAATTCTGAGATGTCTAGAAATAATTAGGTTAAACACTCATTCAATGTTTTGAAAGTATACATACCACTAGTATTAGCATTTTTAATTCTGTATGTAGCTACTCTTGTTTTAAAAGCGGTAGCTACAACCTCTACGCCTCCATCCAAGACACGACTTGCATTAGTCTTGTGAGTGTTGGAGCGCTGGTGGGCTGCCATGTTAGCCACATCCACACCACACTCTTCGCATCTTCGCGACTTCTTGGGGGCAGGTCCTCAACTGTTGGTGCAGCAGGTCGTTTGACCCCGGATGGGCCTGCAACTGGTACCACTGCACCATGCTTGGCATCCTTGTGACGTTTTAGGCTGTCCTTCCGCGAGAAGGATGCCGGGCACACATCGCAAACAAAAAGACCGGCGGATTTCGATGCTACGTCATGCTGCTGGAGCAGATGTCTCTTCAAATTATCGCTTCTCGAGAAGGAAGCCCCGCAGACGTTGCAGACAAAGGAAGCCATTTTCTATAAAGAAATTAAAACTGGTCAAAGACTTTTAACAGTTGTAACTAGCCGAAGACTAAACAAAACTGAATTTATATCGCCTCGTACCATGCTTTTATACCCGGTGAAAATCAATTAGGTAGTTTACTTTTAAATTAGAAAAAAACCCAGCGTCGTTTAACCTTGAGTAACATTCCAAACTAGTCTAATCACGTCGGTAAAATCAATTAGCTTCTTGCTTACGCACTACATGTATAATTATCCGAGAACAATTTACGCATGCGCAACAACAACCCTGAAACATTTAAAAGGATGATCTGCATAGCATCCTTCTCAGTCATCTCGGTGAAATCAGTGCAAAGCAATGGAGTCTGCAGGTGTTAATGATGCACAAGTTTCGTATACCGAAAATCTGATTAATAAGTTTACGTATAGTTTAAGTGAATTGGGTGAACACCCTCATAATGTGGAAATTGGGTTTGTTATAAACCAGAGAATAAAACCCGTATTACGATTGGTGTGTAGCAAGAAATATTGTGGTTGCCATGTTCTGGAATTGACATACGAAAATTGGTTAGCATTTATAAATTTTCAAGTAGAATTTCAAATCAATGTATTTTCTCGTGACGTACTAAACACTCGATTAAATGGTGCACCGAAATGGAAGATCTACACATACAACTAGGAGGTCCGTTTTTATCACTCTGTCACCAGTGTCTGGATCAACCGAGAACGAAACGTTCCAGTTAAAAATAATAATGGGTAATAGCTCGATAGTTATAAACGAATTGGAGTGCCGTAAACTATTCCATATGCGAGAGCTGTTTGAGTATCAACTTAAGCAGCTGAAAGTCGTGACTTCCCAGCATTATACAGCGAATTAGTAGGGTTTGTTGCTAATTCTAATTTAAATGATTGTGATCGGTTTAATACTCTGACTGAAGGGAGAAACGAATTAAAATCTTGATTGAAGGCGAAGTTCGAATTGGCAATATTTTATTCTACAACGAATTGAATCAGAGCGCACTAAATGCATTGGAGCTGGTTATATGTTTTCCGGATATATTTGTGCAAGATGTGATGCGTACAAGAACATTAGTGGAAATGTTTAGACGTTTAAATTTGTCGGAATCTGAAGATTCTGGTTATAGTGATAACTAGAAAGAGTATTTTATAAAAGATAGCTCAAGAGACATGGATGTAAATGTATTGTTATTGTAAATATATTGTAAATTTTTTTGAACAAGTATAAATAGACTCGTTGTTGTTTATTTATTTAGTATAGTTTGAGATTTTTTTGAGTAAACACATGATTATCTGTTCTGGAGAGGGTTTAATCAACAGCGCTATAAACAGGTTACCGTTTGAGCTGCATATTCCAGGTTATCAGTACTGCGGTCCTGGTACAAAGTTGGATGAACGCTTAGCAAGAGGTGATCCTGGAATAAACGAATTAGATAAATTGTGTAAAGACCACGACATTGCATACTCCAAGTACCCCGACAATCTTCCAGCCAGACACCGAGCAGATAAAATTTTAGAAGAAGAAGCCTGGGGAGAGTTAACTCTAAAACGCAAAGTTTGGGGAAAGAGCCGCAGCTTGGTTTGTGACAAACGCTATGAAAGCGAAGAGAAAAATGGGTATGGGTTTAAAGAAGAAAATAAGTTTTAAAGGTGGATTTTTGAAGAAAATACGATCCGCAATAGACCGAGTTGGTTCCGACAACTTGAAAAAGCTGTTAGATGTTGGTATTCTAATTGGTAAAAAAATCATAAAAGGAGCCGGTGGGAGAAACAAAATTAAAGTCCCACGTATTATACCCGTTCCACAGAAAGGAGGTTTTCTACCATTGATTCCGATATTCGCTGGACTAAGTGCCCTAGGGGCACTAACAGGTGGTGCTGCGGGGATAGCTAAAGCAGTAAATGATGTCAAGACAGCCAACGAACAGCTTAAGGAGAGCGAACGACACAACAGATCTATGGAGGCCATTACCGTTGGGAAAAAAGGAAATGGAATGTTTCTAAAACCATACAAAAAAGGCACAGCATTATTCTTGAAACCGTACAAACAGGGGCGTGGCATTTGTAAAAAGGTATCAAAAAACTAAGCAAGTTACCTCGAAGAGCTCTTACCGATGTAGATATAAGGAAACACGCATCTAACATTCCTCATTTTCGTGGTGTCTTTTCTAGAGATCAGTTACAGAAGATTACACCGCGTGTCAACGAATCGGGTGTGATTAATTTGGATACCACCAAAGGTTCGGGTACACATTGGGTGGGGTACCGAAAACGTGGGAATAGTGTGCATTATTACGATTCGTTTGGAGACTTGAGACCACCGGAAGAAGTGAAGAGATATTTTCGAGGTTGTAAAATTTACTACAACAGTGTAACGGAGCAGACTTACAACACATACAATTGTGGACATTTAGTGTTAAAGTTTCTTAGTGACAATGGCTAAAACAGTGAGCGTGTTCGGGTATGGTAATGTCATATCGACAGGATCCATTTACCCACCAATTAAATTGAAACAAGACGGTGAATATGCTTTGGGTCTAGTGGGATTGTACACTTGTAACACTGTGCAAAACATACACCGGAAACAACATATTATACTTTAACGATCCAGAGCATCGCAGAATAACCATTGAACCCGGATCATACGAATTAGAAGAAATAAATGCATATATACAGGACGTCTTCAAAAAATGGTTCAGTCAGAAGCCGGACATCAACGAGAACATTGAAAAATATTTTAAACTGAGTGCCAACAATAATACATTAAAGTGTTCTATACGAAGCAGTATACCGATTGATTTTGGGGCAAACCGTAAAACAATATTGGAAGCATCTTGGGGTTTACCAACCGCAAATTGGCTGCAGATACCGTGCATATAGCTAATCAGCAAGTGAACATAATATCGGTCTCAAACATTTTGTGGAAACCAATATCACCAGCGGTTCGTTCAGAAACAATTTTCTTACGCACAGCATATTCGAATTCAGTCTATCTGTACCACCCGGGTATAATCTGGAAAAGGAAGCCTAACCACGTTATATATTATCCGCTGAGCGTGACAGAAATTGATAATATTACAATCAGACTAGTCGATCATTTGGGTGAATTGGTAAACTTTTCCCCGGAAACATACACCTGTGTGAGACTGGAAATAAAAAGTAGCTGAAAAATGCCCATCGATTTTGTATATAAAACACGCTACAACACCCCCAGACGACTAGTAGTGAATACGACATCAAAGCATCAAGTTGTCGAGAGACTTACAGCAGAAGAAATACGTTTCTTAAAATCTTTAGGGTTAGAAGTTATAAATGATGGGTGGCAGAAGTAAACGCAGCTTAGATCTCCACGGTGATGAAAACGTTAAACTTGGAAGGCTTAAATATGAGGACGTGCCCAAATTGGATGTGTTTGGAGGTTATAAATTAGACGAAACCATAATAAAGGAAGATTATTATACATATCTTCCTTTACATTGAACGCAGAAAACAACGATAGAATTTCAATTGAAATCCAGAGCAGTGACAACATCACATACCCTCATGAAAGTTTTATATTTATAAGGGCACCTATAAGCCTACGGAAACATTAAGGAAGCGTCAACAACTGGAGACCCGATTAGAGCAGCAGAACCAGACCCTAAAGCTTACGAATTTACTAGAAATGCACCATATTTTCTGTTTGAGGAAATTCAATACAAATTGGGTAATAATCAAATAATAGATGTCTGCCGAATCCCTGGAATTACAAGAACTATTAAAGGTTTAGTATCCATGGAAGAATCAGAAACAAAATCTATTACACATACCGGGTGGAAACCCGATACCATATTCCAAGATGGACGGTTTAGTTGTGCTATACCGCTAAAAACCATTTTGGTTTTTTGAAGATTACAAGAAAACTATCGTCAACATGCCTCAAGAGCTGATTTTAATCAGATCCAAGTCGGACGTAAATTGCTACAAGTCGATTGGAAATACAGTAACATTCAAAATACAACGTATTTCATGGGAGGTCCCATATAACATTAAGCGACTTTGCCAAGGCATCGCTGCTTTCGGAAATGCAAAATCAATCATCTATAATGGTTGCATTCAGAAAATGGGAACTACACGAATTACCGTCTCTAACACAATCAAAGTCGCAAGTATGGAGAATTAAAGTATCGAACGAAACAGAGAAGGCTCGGTGGATATTACTGGCGCTGCAAAATGGGAAGTACGACAGGAAAGAAGAAAATGCTACAAGCTTTACGAATGCCAACATAACCAATGTCAAAGTGTTTTAAACTCTCAGATGTTCCCTCAAGGTCGATTAAATTTGGATTTCGAGCAGAATGACTACTTGCCAGCGTACCTGTCTTATGCATCTTTATGGAAAAATACTACCCGAACAAATCGTCAAATAAATGTTTAATGGACTACAACAGGTTTAAGGACTCACCCGTCTTTGTAATCGACTGTCGTCATCAATTTGAAAGCATCAAGGATGCAACTGTTGATGTAAGAATGGAATTAGAAGCTTCAAGAAATTTTGAACCGTCGATGAAGGCTTATGCTTTAATTATACATGACTCTATGTTTGAATATAATCCGTTTACGGAAATTGTTAATAGATTTATTCACAATTAAATATTTTGTATATATATTTTAATAAAATTGTATAAAATCTATGTTGTTTTAATATTAATAAGATTTTTTTGGTGATCCAAGACAGTTTCTCACGTACTCCGGTGTACACCTAAGCACACCTGTGCCCATGCGCACCCCTGCGCATGCACACCCCTGCCCATGCGCACCCCTGCGCGTGCACACCCCTACCCATGCTGGTATATAAGAGAATATTATTTTCAATTTGAATCAGTTTAAACTTATATTTGAAAGATGTACACCAAGGAATCTTTAGAGACAGCAGTTAGTGAAATACAAAAGGGTATAAGTGTTAACTCTGCAAGTAGGTTATATGGTATACCCAGAAGAACGCTTAAGCAGGCATTTAGATCTCCGTAAACCTCAAAAGAAGAATGGTGCTCCTAGGTCGGAAAATGTGAGAGACACGGGTGATGCTATACAAGAAGTTAAAATACCTATACAGAATTATGATAACTTTGCTATTGCTAGTGCAAGAGAGGATGGTAAACATGGTTCATTGTTCCCGTCTAACATACGAGCTATCTTCGCTGGACCATCGAGTTGTGGAAAACTAATGCTCTAATATCTCTGATCTTGCACGAGAATGGACTTAGATTTCAAAACGTTTATGTGTTTTCGAAAAGTTTATATCAACCGAAATACGAATTGTTAAGAACGTTTTGCACCATTAAAAGAAGAAATTGGATACCATGAGTTTGAAAATTACGATGATTTGATCGAACCCAGAGATACCAAAGAAGATTCAATTATGGTTTTCGATGATATACCTGCAAACGAGCAAAGTAAAATCACTCAATTTTTCTCGTTCGGCCGACATAAAGCAATAGATTCGTTCTATCTATGTCAAACTTACGCTAGTGCCTTAAAACATAGACTCAGAGATAACGCCAATGTAATCGCATTATGGAAACAGGATGATACAAACCTTCGCCATATCTTTTCGGATCATATAAGTGGTGACATGGCATATCCGAAATTTAAAGAAATGTGTTTACAGTGTTGGGGTGACTCAAAACATAATTTTATAACTGTTGTGAAAGATTTTGATTTGGATAAGGGGCGGTATCGGAGGAATTTCGACGAGTATATAAATATTTGACATTATTCAAAACAGCTAGTTCTCATCCAAAGTTTCATGATGACGGACGTTAACAATTTTATTGCGAATAAACGCAGTCTTCATCTTATGCAGGATGCTGTACGAAAAAGTTTGTAGCGTACAAAAGGGAGACGCTACATCTCAGCAAAATTCAAAGAGATGCACAAACAATTGATTGATCCCTTGAAATAACCGCTTCCCAGTTGCAATCGATCACCGAAAAATTCCCACACCTACAACAAAGGTTAAAGTTGAAAACATGGACGTGCCTATAAAGAAAATTAAACAACTCGTTCCAGAAGAACCGTTCCATCTTTACTATGCGGACGTGTTAGCTAGAGACGAGGACGAAAATATTGACAAATCAATTTATGGAGTAAAGTATAATGCGGAAACCGATACATGGAGTTTGTGGAAAAGTGTATTGGTAATTAACCCGAAACTAGCGATATAACATTAAATAATGTGATATATCCAGGTACGAAGGGTTTATACAACCTGCTGGTTTACAAAGACATCAGCCCCGAAGATGGCAATTTCAATTTGCATGAAGATTTACAGAATTACTTGGAAATGATCAAATCTGCATCGATTTTGAGAAGAAAGTTTAACCCATTTGCGGTGCACGATTTAAGCGGATTCCCAACAAATAACAAAAGTTTAACAAATATGTGCAAAAATATCTCACCGAATTTCGGAGGAATCCGAAAGAAAACAGCCAAAGAGAAGAAAACAGTCTAAGGGATCGGGTTTAGGCTTTTCTAATCGGTTTTACAAAAGTTTAAATTCAAAGCCGGTGCAATATGTCTACTGGAATAATGTACATGAACTTGTGGATCGACTGAGATTGTTGAACGCATCCAACCGAGCTGGAAATACAAGCGAGGAAAACATTAACGAGATGGTGTCCATAATAGAAGAGTTGAGAGAAGAAGGTATAATACAGTGAGCTCAGCAAATAATTACACAGTTTTAAAATGCCTATCGACCGCTTCGGACGTTCAGAGCGTAAAGATGCTGATATTCGGCGCGGTCCTCCAGGTCGAGGATTTGTGCTAACGTTGGATGGTGATGGGTACGATATGCAGCAAAGAAGGTTAGTGAATTCATCAGACCCGAAAGAAGATGGTGATTGTGTTAATCAGAGGAGTACTATAGTATTCAAGTCTGGAGAAGAAACAATTAGTTTTCGTAAACGAAGGCTAGTGGATGTAATGGACCCTAAAGAAGATAGTGATTGTGTTAATAAGAAATCTGTAATCAAGCTCGTGAATCAAGCCTTTTCATACTGTCTAAAAGTTCTGATGATATACAACGTAAAGATAAAGCCTTCAATGCAAGAAACCAGCGTATCGCAATGCTTGCTCAACCAGTTGAGCCATCTGATGCAGTTAATAAACAATATGTAAATGAAAAATTGGATAAGCTTGTATCTGACTTTAAAACGTTTATACAGTTTTTTATTAATTTGACTGCAACTTCTGAGACAAATGAGAAGGAGCTCGGTCTTGCAATAGCATCGATTTACGAGGCGTCACCAGCAGCTATAAAAAACAAATACTACAAACCAAAGCTTCAGTTTATGTCAAAGGTGCAATTGGATAAAGATAACCCTATTAATTTAGCAACAGTGTTAAGCAAAATGAGTAAAGAAATCATCGTTAAGGAATTATTTAAACCTGCAAGAAAAATTTTCAGCGTCGTCATACAAATCTGAAACATGTGAAACGTGATCTTATCCAATCGGACTTGTGCGAAATGCAGCCTTACTCGCGTGTGAACAATGGGTACAGATATATTATAATAGCAGTGGACTGTTTCACAAAATATGCTTTAGCTGAACCTTTAAAAATAAAACTGGATCAGAAGTTACAAATGCTATGAAAAAAATATTGGACAAAATGCTGCAAGGAGAAAGTAACTTAAAAATCAATCTACAAACGGATTTTGGGAAAGAGTACTATAACCGCTGGTTTAAAAATCTTATGCAAAAATGTAAGATAAACCATTACTCTACGTATTCCGCAATCAAAGCTAGCATGGTTGAGCGGTTGATTAGAACAATCAAAAACAAATTGTACAGAAGATTTTACTTGCAAGGCAGTCATAAATGGGTGAATATTTTGCCTAAGGTTATGGAAGAATACAATAATACACCGCATCGGGCTATTAACATGACACCTATGGAAGCAGAAGAACATCCGGAAAGAATAAAACTTTACACCGCTAACAGTGTTTCTAAAAGTTACAAGAAGTTGTATAAGGTTGGAGACATTGTACGTATATCAAAATATAAAGCAGTATTCGATCGAGGATTTCACCCAAACTGGAGTACAGAACTATTCAAAATTGTTAAAGTACAAAAAACGAGACCGACAACCTATCTGCTACAAGATTTGGAAGGTCGGCCAATTCTAGGTGCTTTTTACGGCGATGAAATTCAGCTCACAGCAGCACCCGACACGTACTTAGTGGAAAAGTTTTACGGAAACGGAAGCACGGACGCGAATTATTAGTGTCGTGGTTGGGGGATGGTAAAAGTTGGATTAAGAAAACAGACTTGCTTTAGTATCATCCAGATAATTACCTGGATGAAAAAATCATAAAAGGAGGGAGTAAAGTCCCTAAACTGGGTATATAGGAGAGATTTGCTTAGAACCCCATTCCCATCTGTGATTTGAAGCAGGAAGCATGTGTTTCATAATCGATTTACAAGGATATCAATACAAAACTAGTGATTTCTATTGCAAGGAGATTGCCATTTTGGATGTAGCGAATAATGTAATATGGCATGAGATACTGGACATGGCTGTGGAGTATAACACCCTAAGCGATGATTTCAAAAGCAAGTTCGGTGGTTAAAACAAAGAATCCATGGGCTTAGCTGGGATGGACAGTCCACAAGTGGATATACAAATGTAGGCGATTTGCTGAAAGAAGTCATACCACCCGATGCTACTATCTATGTTAAAGGAGAACAGAAAAGACAGTTACTGTCAAAATATTTATCAAACAACATTTTAAACATGGAGAGTGTTTTCTTACTTCCAAGGCTCAAAGAATTAAGAAGATTCGGTAATAGGTACAATCACTGTTTAAACCATTGTTTGAATAATTTAAGCTGTTCTAAAGAAAACGTATTGGTATTGAAGCATTTTTGTTAATGTATTAAAATTTTAATAAAATATTTTGTGAGAATTGTTTTTATTCTAGCAAAAGCATACCTTTAAAATTTGGAAAAATATATCTGTAATACAGCGCATTACTTTGGAAAAATTAATGTTTTAAAATACAAAGAACCAATAACCGAATACATAATAATTGGTGTTTGCAAATAAATTCAGTTCTACTTTAATAAAAAATGTAAACTTACCTTAAATCTTCCTTCAAAACTTTCCACAAAAGAACTACGCGAAACGACGGTTTAAAATTTCGACGGGCTTTACACAAAAGCGTGCGAAACTAATAGAATTTTTCTAATGACACCGCGTTATATACGTTTTGAATCCGTTAATTATACTACTAAATGAGGTTTGTATTTTCCGTAAATACGCACTTTTCAGCGCCTCGTGGTATTGGTAATCTACAAACAATTATATCTCGATTTGAAATGCGCGTCATTGAAACATATTCTCAACATAATTAATAGAAAGTCCAAGAAAAGAAATTATAAAACAGCATATACACAAAATTTCTAATTAACATACATGGCTGGTATCTAGCGAAAGTTGTAGCACGCATTTTCAATTACGAATGCATTCTTCTTTCATTACAGGAGAAATTCCATAGATTTCATACCAGCAAAATGCGCTTTCTTTTAGATATTTAAAACACATTACATTGGACATCAAAAGTCGACCTTGCCATTTCTACATTATTGTTAAGCATGCATTGGAATTTTTGGATGCGGTAATTTCTTGTTTAAAGTAACTTAGTTAAATAAAGTGTAATTTAAATTGTGATTGTATAGTCAGTTATTGCAATTGAAAACACATTCAGGGAATAATTTATTTGCTCTATATATTTTACAGTAGCGTTTCCGGACAAAACTTTCTGCTTTTAATTAATTAAAAGCATACAAGTTTCTGGTGTATATTCCTAAAGAGAAAATAAGTAGTTGATGTACCGTTGAATGGAGTTCATCCTTGTTTACACAAATTTCAGATCCTGCGAACTAGCGTTTTGTTAATATTATTTAAAAAAATTAATACGTTAGATGGATAAGGTGTTCAGTAGCGGCTATTTTATCAATAAATTTTATTTAATATGTTTAGTTTTTTATTTTCAACACCAAAATTCTAAGGCTCACAAAACAATTTCTACGGTTTTAAGACATTAAAAAAGAGCGAGCCGCGGAGATCTGAAAATTAGAAATAAAAAGATTCGGGTAGCTGAGAAAAATCTAATATTAATTGATACCAACAAGATAGGTTTATCTCGAAAGATGCAATGGCTAGACGAGGAAAACTATTTGTTAGGTTTGCTTATAGAGCAAAGAGAAAAATTTAGAAGATCAGGACTTTAAAGTGTAATTTTGCAGGGCGTTGTCCGATTTTAAATCTGTTTACAGATTCTGCAATAAAATTCTAAGCTAACAAGATGTATTGCATGACTAAAAAATTTATAAGAACGCTCAAAAGTCGCTATAGGTAAAAAATCTTAAAATTGGGGTAGCTCCCTTGGGGGTGATGCAATCTAAAAAATTCTTAAAGATTCGGGTACCTGAGAAAAATCTAATATTAATTGATACCAAACAAGGTAGGTTTATCTCGAAAGATAAAAAAATGGCTAGTCGAAGAAAACTTTTTGGTCCAGAATGTTAGCGGTAAAAATCCTAAAAATAGGTTTATCTCGTGGGAGGAAATGTGGATGCTCATTTATCTCGAAAGATAAAAAATTTAAGATATATTTATCTCGAAAGATGAAAAATGGTTAGTCGAAGAAAACTTTTTGGTCCAGATGTGTGAGGAAATGTGGGATTCTGGAGGAAATGTGGTGCTGATTACGCCCATAATACACTACTCCCAACACTCAAAATTGTTAAAGGAGCAAATAACTAAGAATTTGCGGAACTAGATATAGATATTTACGATCTGTATATACAACAATCAACACAATAAGTCTGTTATCCCGCAATAGTAGTGTAGGATGTTTAGCATCATGTGATAACTCAGAATGTCGTAATCGACCACCTACACAGACTGTGTTATCAGAATCAATTAACGGGGACAAGTTTTACATTGGTTTCATACAAACTTTGCCTTTCTCAATACACTCCATTTCATTGAGAAACACTTAATGTTGCACTGTTCTTACAATAACAAGCAATGCTCTAAGTAACTCTATCATCGTAACAGAACCAGTTTCTCTTTGATGAAATTCATATTTCACATTACTTCCAAAGCGTGACGTTTAAGTTTTAAGACCTTGAATTTTACGCAATTACAAAAACCTCTTTAATATCCTATTAATCTCATCAAAGAAGACTATACTTACTGAATCTATTTGCAAGGCATTAAATGAAGAATATTCATCCAATTTAGAAGAAATATTGAACATGACCAACACACGGAATGATTCACAAAACCAAATAGGCCTTAATCTACGAGAAGCACATTCTGCTCGATTATCCACTCTACTGACATGATGCCATGCCGTAGATGAAGAGCAATTTTATCTTTAATATGGCCGATACGATTTGTTCTGTTTACAATGTAAATAATTAAAGCCAAACTTTGTTTTACGTTGAGTTTGTTGACTATTTTACGTGTGCCTCGGTATATTTAAATTTGTTAGAGTAAATTTCCATGTTTACTACAAGTAATTGACTCTTCCAGCTGCATCTACTGCTTAACCAAGTTTCAGATTACTTAAACTCTGATGCACCACGTTTTCAACAAAACTCCAACTATAGGTTATAAAAATTGTTTAATTTTAATCTCTAATGATGTAACTAGCTTTAGCTTTTCTCAACTATTAAACTTTTGTGAAATATATAAGTATTTTTTCTATTGTAAAATAAAACCCTACTCATAAGTATCAACTGCATCTTTCTTATATTTTTTTTGTAACTCCTAGTAACCCATAACAACATCAATAAAATCACCTTAGTTTCCTTTTTAATTCAAATGTTATCTACTATTACATATTTTTCAAATAAATACATTTAAAAACTCAAACTGAAATAACCACTGTAACGTACCACTTCTTTACATTGCATAAATAACTACCATTTTTAAACAATTATCTATTTCGGTAACTTAATGTAACATTTTTCACGTAGTAAATGTATATAAACAATTCCTTAAAGAATAATAAACCTTTAAATAGATGTATAATTGTCCCCTAGTAAAAATGTAAACAAATTTGGATATAATAATAGTATACTTGTGTCGGCCTCTGGTGTTTAGATGCCGTAATTATAAATTTGTAGAAATAAATGTTGTTCTTATTTAGAAGCGTGATATAAGTAGTTCCATAGGTTTTCCCGCAAGATGCTAGGAAATTTTCCTTAATATTTTCGAGTTTAGTTAGTTGGAGGTATGATATCATAAGGCTAACAGCAGATTGAAGTCGAGCGCTTCGAATATTTTATGATTTTGAAATCATCCTTATGGGAATTTATTTCGTAGTGCAATTATGAAACGTTAAGTGTTGTAGATTTGCTTAAATATTGATTGTTTATCGACGCACTAGTTTCTACCTCTTATGAGGGATATATTCTTCGTTTTACTGCTGTTAAGCCACTTGTGGAATTTCGCCATATTGATCTTTTGGGTATGTATCATTTAATACTTGTAAATAAGAATTGGTTTATGATGTTTGAATTTGCAATTACGTGTCTATTCATATTAGAATCTAAATAATGGTTTCTTTTGGTAGAAAGGCGAAGATTATTGAAGATCATTGTTGGACGGAAAAACCCCTTACTGTAGGGTAAGTTTGTTTAAGTTTTGGTTACATATTAATTAGGGTTGATCATTGAATTAATAATGTTACTTGAGTGCGGGCGTGTTGATAATTAAATGTTGGATATATTTGTTACTTAGTCGTAATTTTAAAGCTGGTTGTTTGTGTAATTGTTGAACGTGAGTGTTAATTTTGATATGTATAGATAAAATATTCTTTAGTGTCATAATTTATCTAAGAGAATAATTGATTGACTAGTACTTATACTTGTTTCTCTTTAGGGTTTTTTTTTTGGTTGTTAATCTGGAATTTTACATTCTAGATCGTAGTTTATGGTAGCGCATTTGGTAAAAGTTAGAGCAGCCGTTGCACCTGGCTTCACGTTGAATGCGAAAGACGTTCTTGGATCCTAGGAACACGCAAGTTTTTAATATCTTTTTATGTGACGATTTACTCGTCTTATAATGATAAAAGTTAATTCAACTAATTCAAATCTTATATTTATGTTAAACAACAGTTAATGCGATTATTTAATTTACGAGTAGTTGATATAATTGTCTATCCTTTGACTTGTCGTGCAACGACACCATTGTTGGATATAAATCTGCGTGCGCCTGAGCTCAAGCGGCGTCCATAATATAAACCATCCGTGCGCATTAACCATGTTTATTTTGTTTTATTATTTTTGTCGTACTGAACGTACATTGTTTATGATTGACTGGACATTCTCAAACATTATTTAAATTAAGAACAGAAACTGTCTCCAATATATATTTATTTTTACCTGACTTACTTACTGGCATCATTTAATAATTTAATAGTTTATGACAAGGCATTATTTTAGTAACAATATCTCGGCATATAGGTAGGTACTCGTACTTATTTGGTATTTTTGGTAGTGCGAGGTACTTAGGTGGTTGCCTGGAGGCAAATTTACCTGGCGCCCTCTTTATTTTACTTTTATTGGTCCATAGCCCTTTTAGGACCCACTCCGTCTCCACTGCAGCTGGTCGGCAACCCACCTACTTGTCAACTTGAGCCGTAGGTAGCGACACGTAATTGTTACTCGAATAATATAGGTAAATTGTACGTCGCACCACCCATAAAAACTATCTTAGCTTAGTTACTATTAATTTTCATAATTTGAGTTGTTAGAAAACATAATCATTTATTAGTTTTGCTTAAAGATCTTATTCAGAAATATATTTTTTTTTGGGGTTTCATTTCTACACATTAGTACAAATAGTTATTAACAAGTTATTGTTAATTGTTAATTAGATCCAAACACCTTCTGAACAGGTGTAAATTTTGATCTGCATAGTATTTATTCATAACCTGAAGATAAGATATTCGATAATAGCATCGTTTCTCACCACAGCTGATTCTTTTATTTATGTATGAAATTGAATCATGTATTATATGTATCCCTACTTTATGGGTCATTCTGTACCTTTAATCTCTTCATACATTATATAAGGATTTTTAATAAAAATGAGAATTTACTCCGTTGATATACGTAATTCTTTCTACTGTTGGTAAATTTTAATCAAAATCATTGTATAATCTTAGTATTAATTTTTACATTGTACAATTGTCAGTTTCTGTATATTTATTTATCTTTAGCCTATTTTTATCTTTTAGTGTTAATTTTTTGTTGGTGTGCGTGGTTTTTGCATGAGTGTATGGGTATAATTGCTCTATATGAAAAAATTCCCTCGAAGTTCACCCCTTTCATTTTCTAGTTTGTATGGATTCCCTTCTGTGAAAATTTTTCTAGTCCTATACGGACCCTCGTATAGCAATAACAACTTGACACAAATATTTCGTTCCCAATTAAATACACGTGATCTTTTCGCAATCACTATATTACCTACTACAAATCAGGTTGTTCCCTTGATTTTCTTGTTTCTCTTCTCAAATTCCTTTCTTTGAATGCTTTCAGCTAGTCGTTGGAACGTCCCGTTCTAAGTTTTATAACTCATTGCAACTTTTAGTATCTTTTAACATAATGCTCTGTGGTTAAGTATTCTGTTATGGTTAGAAGCTTTTGAATCTCTCCTTTGGTAAGATATTTTACTGAATTGACATTTGTCAAGTTGTTATTATAGTACCTTATTAATGTGATGCATATTAATTTGCTTTTTTCATAAAAAGTGGTTTAATTGTGGGAAAATGTTATTTCACCTAAGGGTGATAACGAGCCTATGTGGTGGCTCTTCCTTCTTGATCCAGCCTTCGAATCGAAACTACGAACTTGGTGCGTTAGCAAAATTTGTATCGCTTATTTTAGCGGAATCTAGCTTACGACCTTGGATAAAATTAATCTTTCTGGTGTTTGTGAGTAAGAAAGTTAATTATTACGCCTTTGGCGGATTTCACGTCGTTTTTATTAATACTATTGGTTTGGCCTTCGCTCAGTTAGTGAAGCACATTTTTTTGATATTTGTTATATTCTACCTACATTGTTATGTGGTAAGTAATTGCTTTGTAGCACTTCTTGTTCTATGTGTTACATGAATTTTAGGATCCAAATTTAAGTCCAAATTTACGCCTACGTCCAAATTTCCGTCTAAGACTACGACTAAGTCTATGTCTACGTCTGCGTGCGAGTCCAAGAGTAATGACATATTTTAGGTTTAGCAGTTCCAATTTAAGTAGATGCACATTTGTGAAGATTTGTTTAAGTAATCGTTCTGGTGGTATTACGATTACCCAGACTCGACAACTTACTGAAATAGATGGTATTGAAGCTCCCGACGAAGAACTAATTATTGATTCAATAAGTTCCATCTGCTGGACTACCGAAATATTAATCGAAACCTGTTGGAGTTATCCGTTGATGAATATTACACCTGAAGCGATTTTGTGTGACCATCTGTAATTGCTGTAATCCCGTTAAGTTGGATTTGAAATCCTTGACTGCTACTGGTGCATTGGAATTACTTCTTGAGGTCGTATACTTCCTTATTTAAGTGTGTTGTGTATGTTCTGTTGAGATTATTGGATTAATACTTTTGTGTATGAAACCTTATATTCACCCTCTTACTATTTTGCTTTGCATGCAACCATACTTACACCTGTGTTGTAAGGTGGGTTGCGATAATTAACGTAAAATCTGTATTTATGATAAAATTATTTAGGTATTAATGTTTGAATGCTTCCTTAGTAAGTGCTATGTTCTTATGATTAATGCTAACAACTCGTTAATCCGTTCCCGTGATTTATACATATTGATTGTAAATCTAGTCACGAGCTTAGACCCTTGGCTAAATTATTACTCATTTGAGTTATGCGGTTATAGCGTACTTAGTGGCCACCAAGTCTGCGTACCCGATTATTACTTAGTACGAATTATTTTTGCGTATGGGCTCGTGCCCGAATATTCTAAACCCCATTGCGTTATTACTGTTAAATATTATTTATACAGTCACCTGGAGTAAACATATATTTGCTTATTGTGAGCACTTAGCTTGGTTAATTTTCTCTTGAATCATTTAGGTTTGAACCTTGTATGTATGATTATTTGTAGAGTTATTTGTTCTAGTGGAATTTATATTTATGTGTTTGATTTCATATTTGGCATTGTAGTTACTTCAATAAGTTTAGGTGTAATTCTGTGCCCTGTTAATTTATTGATATAGTGAGTTACCTTGGGTTTCGCCCGAGAATAGTGGAACATTTCTCGTTGATTCTGCTTGCTCCTGTTCCTGGCGCCCATTAATAAAATAGTTAGTTTTGACTTATTGGACCTTTCTAGTGGTTCCTTATGGTCCCTGAATGCGATTCTTTACCCACCGCCCTGAGGAGTCTTTTCTGAGCTATTCCGGAGCACTATTTGTCATCGTAACGTTAAGGAACCCATTATATCGATTAGATATCGAATTTTTACCGTGGCATCGTCTTGCCATGTCAAGCAGCTCTGTTATATCTTTGACCTCGCTTTTACCCCTCCATGGTCTAATCGGTATAATTTTCTTCATTAACCTTATTGGACATATTTTAATCACCGAAGAGGGTACATAATTTATATAGTTTTCAACCTGTGGTAGGTATCTCACCCATCTATCGTTGCGTGCTTGCGTCGACAAATGTAGACATCTCATTACCTCCCTGCTATAGCGTACATATTGGTTAGCTTTTGGGTATTTACTGCAAAATGTTACGTCAATCGCTTCTGTTTAAATCACGCTTATCCCTTTTGTTATGAAGAAATGTTGCATTATCAGCCCAAAATCCTATCCATTTTCCCTATCTGTCCTATAAACTTCCTAACACAACTCAAAACATGCCTTGAATTATACTTCCTAGCTGGATAAACTTTAACAAATTTTGAAAATATATCCACCCTGATCAATATGTGTAAGTACTTACCTTCGCACGGTATTACGTTGCTCAAATAATCAATGACTACAAGACCTAATGGTCTTCCTGCTGTCAAGTTTAATGGTTTATTCAGTAATTACATATTTTTTTCTTTTTCCAATAAGCAAGCGTAACTCGAACTGCTTTATACATTCCTTCACCACCGTAATGTCATATCGTATATAAAATGCCTCTCTAAATACCCTAAACGTCTTTCTGATAACTATATCTCAATATGTAATATGGATCTCTTTATTAGTTCTAATGCTAACTCCCTCGTAGGCACCAATAACTCTTCGCCTCTCACTCTTTTCACTAAAAATCCGTTTACCGTGCAAAAACCCTTATATATTTCTACGTTTTTTTCAATTAATTTGTCCATAAGAACCCTGATCTTCATGTCCTTTCATTTCAACAAACCTTTCGTTCGTCCATTCTCCCACGTTTTCAGAGTGTTGTAAAGCAATTAAATAACCATCATTCCTTTGTGCTAAACATCTCCCATCTTTTCTGCTTAGGAATTCAGGCTCTACATTTTCTCCTCCTCGCTTATGTCTAATTTCAAATCTGTATTCTTGCAATGCTAGTGCCCACCTATATAACCCACTGTTCAAAAACTCCTTTTTCAAAAACATTACTACTGTATTGTCCGATTCTATTAAAAAATTATTCCCCAACAAATAAAACCTTAGCTTTTTGATTGAATACACGATAACCAACATCTACTTCTCTGCTGGTCTCGCACTTCTTTAACACTCGAGAAATAAACACAATTGTTACTTCCTATCCATTCTGCATCTGCACCAAATCCGCCTCGATCGCAAATTTTGAATCATCCGTCCTCAGTATATACTTATTTTCAAAGTTTCGAATATTAAAGACAATTTCGGGTAGAATATCCCCATTCAAATCCTATAATACTCGTTCCCTCTGCTCTGTCCATCTTCATCTTTTGTTTTTTTGTAGTAATTCCAGCAATGATACACACAATTCTGAATACCTCGGTACAAATCCTTTGTAATAATTTGGCAAACCTAAAAATCATGTCAAACTCTTTCTTCGGTCGTCCTAGATGATTCAACTCATCTAGCCTTTTCCCACAAATCTTAATCCCCTCGTTATTAATGAAAAGCCCAAATATCCCACTTGACTCTTAAAAAATTCACATTTCTCTTCGTTCAATTTTAATCCTCCTTCATCTAACTTTGAATCACCATTCTCAAATGCACGATATGCTCTCCATCGTTTCTAGAAGAAATCAAAATGTTATCGCCATAGTGAGTACTAATATCTTCATACTGGTTCAACAAATTTTTCCATTACCCTAGCGAGTGCTGCTGATGATTACGATAAACCAAACGGAACTGCACTGTACTTGTAAATCTCCAATTTTATACTGAATTTTGTAAAATTCCTCCTTTCTTCATGTAACGGAATCAGCCAAAAGGAATTCGTTAAATCTAACTTGCTAAAAATCCTCATCAAACAGTCCTTATATAACATATTATCTAATCCTTATAACTGTGATTTGGTAATTGAATTTAATTTCCTAGCGTCTAAAGAAATCCTAATATGTACATTATTAGCTATAAGTACCATGACAACTGGATTCACATATTGTGTTCTCGCTGGTTCAATTAATCCGTCTTTAAATACTTTACTAATCTCTAATTTTACTTTATTTCGTAAGACGAACGGTATTGGGTATATTGTGAATAAAAACTGTTTTCTTCTGTTATTTATGCGTGTACCGAATGGCAAATCTTGGTTCCATATTAAACAACCCTACAAGCTCATTAAATAAATCACGTAATTGCCCCTCGTCTGATATCCTACTAACTCTATATGCTCTTTAGTAAAAATTTTCTCAAATAAGTTTTGTATTATCTAATCCTATAATTTCCATCATAATTACTGTCATTCATCCTTATCCTAACGTTGTCAATATTATCTACATCATATGTTCCTCAACTTCTATTCTTTAAATTCTTAGTATTAATATTCATTTGTCTATCCGTATTAACCATTTCTAATCTATCTTATAGTGTCCTTTATCTCATCTCTAAAATTATTGTGGCTATCTTCAACGACCATTCGTAATTTTGTACAGCCCTTATTATTCATAGACGTTCCCTAGTCAACAATATTTAGATCATATTCCTTATTCAAACTTTCGTTACATTCTACCCAACTCTTCCTAATATTAGCAACCTGTACAATCTATTTTAAAACCAAATCTCTCAATGAAATCAATCCCTACAATAAAGTCTAAGTGAAACCCCTTAGCTATTAAACATTCTGAATCCCCTATTCTATTTTCCCCTAATACTAATACTTACACTAACCCTTCTTTAATCGTCGATAATTTCCTGTTCATAGTTGACCACAAATTAATTCCTTTACTATTACAAATTCGTTCCTTTAATACTTTAATGTGTTTTAAAACTATTTCCTCTATCACCAACGATAACTGTCAATTCATATCCACCAATGCAACATATAGACAATTCTCTAATATAACATGAATAAAAGCAAACTTCTTTTATTAAAAATCATATTATCTAACAATTAAACTATTATCTAACCTTGTACCTAAGTCTAACATTTTTAAAGCTAACAAATCTTAAGGTTTTTTTTCTGTGTGCACATTGTGCCCTTGCACTACCTCAATCCAGATCTTATGTATCTATGGGCTTGCCCCTATCGTTATATGATGCACCCTTGCGGCCCTAGTGGTATCGGTGTTTCTTTCTTGTTCCCTGCTCCTTGTATTTCTCTTGTCGCTGTCATATCGTAGCGTGCTTTGTTGAAATAAGTCAAAAGGATATGATTGACAAAAATGCTAAAAGTAATTGAAAGTTAGGTTGATGTATGATGACATACATGTATAGTACATACATGTGTAGTTTAACAGCATGGAAGCACGTTCAATTTGTTACGTAATTCATTCACATACATCACATTTAATTCAAAAATCCCAGGAACCTTCGTTCATCAAATCACGTATTATTGTTGTTTGCTTTATTCTAATCTAAATAGAAATAAATTTGGTGTTTGTTTATTTCCTAGTTAAATTGGATTTTTGAACAAATACTTTTCTATCACGTACGCTTTTCAAATAATGCATAATTTCTGCCTGCGTAGATGATGATGTATTAACGCACTTGTTAAATATTCATCTAGACAATTCATACAGGTTTTCCTTTGATTTAATTTCGATGCATTTCGTTACATTTTTAAATTCTTATCTTTGCTCGTAGCTACTCTTATACAGTGTGCTCTCTACTAACAATATTCATAATGACCTATTTACTCTTCTAATATCTGTAATAATGTGCTTTGGTTATTTGGGAGTTTCCTTTGTTTATTCTACGACCCCTATGACTTAACCTACCCCTAAATTAACCCTATAATTACAGCATTAAATATATGTATATATATATATATATATATCATTTTAAATCGCGCTAGTAATTGAAAGAAAGAAAATATAAGGTCGTGGACAGGACTTGAACCTGTATCTTAGTCTTTCTAGAAACATTCGTTTGCCAATTACGCTACCAACAATTGGGAAACTATACAAATCTAAATCTTGTACACAACTATTCATCATTCTAACTTTCAATTACGTTTGGCCCTAGAAGGACTAAGATACAGGTTCAAGTCCTGTCCAAGACCTTATATTTTCCATTTTTCAATTACTAGCTCGATTTGAAATGATCATTTTAGTTTTGCATAAAAGTCTTAGTTATTATTTCATATTATTAACTATAATACGTTAGTTTTTATAAACTTACCTTGTGTGAATAACTACCTAAAATATTTGTATATTTAATACTTGGCTTATAGCCTTATTAATGAGCGTTGCTTCCTGTCTATAACTGACATAAGTCAAAATTTAACAATGTCAGATATGATTGACAAAAATGCCAACAAAATACGGAGAAATAGTTTTTTTGATATGTTTAATCCAAATATTGCCAAAGTGTATATTGTATCACCAAAAGAGCCGTTTGGATTTGAAAATGGGCCTTGCGTTAGCAAAAAGCCCTTATGAGGTAGTTGGGACGAATAGCAAGGAATTTTACATGTTTGTTTCACAAAATTAAGAAAAAGTAAAAAATGCGTCTTTACAGCTATTGATGAAAGCTGCAGTTATGCCGAATCAAAGGACTAACAAGGTCTTTAGTGCTTACAAAGAAACTCCTTTATTGTTGTAGGCATTTACGGAAACTACTCTCAGGTCAAAGCCTATTTATGAAATCATCATTATTTCGAAATATCTTCTACTTTTATGAATTACTAACATTAAAGTTATGTCTTCTTATCCTTCTCATATAGTTAATGAGCATTAGAGTAGCAAAATATCTCGCCAAAGTCGTCTCGGAATATAAAAAAACTATTCTTTACGGCGTATCAGTTCATGAATCTATCTTACTTAAGACACTTTACGCGTTGTTAGGTCTTAGGCCACTGCTTTTAAGGCAACCCTTACCAGAAGATGGTGTCGCAGAACAGGAAGTCTTAGTTTTATTTATAATTCATCTTGATCCAATAATTTAACTGCATAAAATAAATTGATTATATGTGTTGAATCAATCCATGGGAGTTTTAATCTATTTATTTAAATTCACTGTCAATTTTGATCAAAATAAAGCTACTCCAATAGAGCGCTGGTATTGGAATGAGTATATGTAGCCTCGGCCTTATTTAGATTTTATCATAATGAACTTACACAAATTAGACCACTTGCACCTTTCCAACATAAAGTATTGATATCAGTTGTTTCTTGATGCTTTCATAATTAATACTTTCTTCTGGCAAGATTGTATATACTGTCTTAAATAATGCAATCAACTAAGTGCTCAACTTACCTTGTTAATGTTTCTTAGATACCGTTTCCTTTTTATAATTACATTTTAATAATGCGGCAATTCATTTAATTATGTTTTAAAAAATTACTTAATGACATAATAGCTCTCGAATGGGTATTTAAAAGAAAGGTCAATCGTTTTTCAGTCAATTGTTTTATAATTATACTTGATTACAAATTATCTATTCTTTGAAAGTAGCTATGACAAGACCGGATATTTCCAAAGCATTTGAAGTTCAACAATATTTGCTGAAGTTAACCGGCACATGGCCAGGCGAAAACTCTCCTATGTGGTATAGAATATGGGATATTACTACGTACGTGCTTGGAATTTTGCTTTGTGGAACAATGCTCTTGGAAGCATATTACGATCTAACCGATTTAACAAAATTGTCCGAAATATTATACATCATGGTAGCGGTCATCGTGTACATTATTAAACACGGAAACTTTCTAGTGCATAGAAAATCATTTAAGCGTATGCTAAAACTTCTTAGATCTACTATCTTTTTATCGTATCCTGAAGAGCTTGATTATATAATGGTTAGTAGGATAAAGCATCTAACGCTTCTCGCTAATGTTTATAATAAATGGTTAATGCTTATTGGCATAGCTTTCATTTTAGCAACTCCATTTATTGATAAGAAGCCATTGCCTTTCCCATTCCCGTATGATGTTGGCAAGTATCGAGTACTAATGTTCACCTTTCAAACTCTAGCTGAAATGTCGTGTGCAACGATCAATATGTGTTTTGATTCTCTTACAGCATGTTTCATGGGAATAGCTGTTACCCACCTACAATTTCTAATTAAAAGATTGAAAAAGTTGGAGTACCATCGTCTTATCAAAAGAGAGTAATTGTAAATGATAAGGAAGTTACACAACTTCTTCTACAAAACCTAAAACAATGTGTGGAATATCACCAAGCCATTATTGAGTAAGTAGTTAAGCATTAAGCTTAAAGTAATTTTTCAGACTCATGTAAACTAGTTACTATTACACAAGGTTGTCTATAAAAGAACTCATGTTTTTAAAGCAAACTATATTATTTACAGAAAACAAAACATGGAAATTAATAAATACACATGTTCAAAGGTATTATTTTCCTCTCTACCGTTCAGTTCATGATCATTTCAAATCGAACAATTAGTTGAAAGGATCGTGACAGTATTCTAGTCTGTATTTTCAGCTTTCACGGCTGATGCCTTTTCTAATTACGCTACAGAGACTGGTAGTGAGAATTGGAAAACTTTACAAATCGAAACCTCTACGTTTAGACTTTGCATAAAAGTATTAAGTTATAATTTCTTCTTATTAACTAATACCTTAGTATTTATCAACTTGCCTTGTGCAATTACTCAGTATGTATATTTAATAGTTAGCTTACAGTCTTAATTATTCAGCACCGCTTCCTGTCTATATCTGACATAAGTCACAGATAACTAACCCGTAGATACTTCACGGCAATAGTAAAGCTTCGGACATTGCACACCGCGCCCTCTTACGGTTGGAAGCAGAATCTACCCTAGCGGGAAACTTAAATTACAGGAAACGCAATTATCTCAACTAAATTCAGGTTCAGATATGAATACTGCCACATTCTAAATTCTGAATATAGCAGTTCTCAATCAGAACCCATTCAGCAGAACCTTAATCTTGTAAAACAAAAAAAATGAACTCATTAGATGTATCTATTTAATATATTTCAAGTACAATACATAAACTTATATTGTTGAAATGTGATTTTGAATAGCTGCGTAAACCAGTGCATGATTCATGAACTGACCTAGCATAGGTAATCCAAAGTTTACAGTTAGTGGTTACTAGATAAATGCAATGTGGGTATTGCATGTACCCTTGTAGATCCTTCACTATAACAATTTTCTTCGAAATGTATATGGCAAATTTTCTTTACACTGTATAGGTAAAATGGATCCAGATTAAAAAGGTCCTTGTTATTAATGAGATCCAACTACAGTTTAAACCTTTCCACATTTTTCTTCGGATTAGGAAATCTATGCCGTCTAGAAATATTGTCCTTACAATTTGGAACACAGCACTTAACATAACCCATTTTAAGTACACTGAAACATGTATAATCATACTAATGTATAAAAGAACACAATAAATATGTTTATTTACCACTTCTTCAAAGCACAAATATTTTTCATGTTTTAACAACTACAAATATTATCATATATTCCTTTAAATTATAATTAAAAACTAATATTTATAAAGGCCAGATATAACATAAAAAAGACGGAAATAATGACAAACCTTCTATCAAGTAACCATAGCAAAAACGTAAACAAAATGTCGCAGATGGTCGCAGATAACTATTCTGCCTACCATTCGATCTAAACCGAATTTACCCAAATATAGTGTTGTAGCGCCCCCTCGAAAATGGGAGATCCGAACTAAATTGCCACGTGACTGCTCTTATTAAACACATTAAAGTGAAATATCTAGTTTAAGTTATCTGTGACATAAGTAAACAGCTGGACACTGTCAGATAGTATTGAAGAAAATGACAAACGTAATTGAAAGTTTGGTTGATGTATGATTACGTACAGGATTTAGATTGTAAATTTTTCAAATTTTTACTACAAGTCCAGGCAGCGTAATTGGAAATCGCATAAACCGCGAAAGCTGAAGATTCAGGTTCGTATTCAGTTAGGGGACCTTATATTTTACATCTTTCAACTATTAGCTCAATTTGGAATGATCATGTAGGGTTAGGATAAAAATCTAAGTTACTATTTCATCTTATTAATTTTATAAATATATATATATATATATATATATATATGTATATAAATATATATATATGTATATAAATATATATATATATATATATATATCGCTGTAGTTCCCCCTTACTTGTTGTAGTCGGATGTAATAAACGTTCTACTTAACTCCACCGCTCTATGTTTCTCTCAAGTCTTCTTTTAATTTATTATTATGCCACGGCTAGCCCTTTTTAATCTACACAGAGTGTACAACGTTACGATAATGAATTTTCCTTTTTTCACCCCTTTATGATAACCTGTTTGAATTGATAAAGCGAAGTCAATCAACATTCATATAATGAAAGGAAATATTATTTACAATTTTAGAAATTCTTTAAATACACCCTTCAATCAATTAATATCATATGGATTATTTATCCCAAAATTTATATCCTTTTAGTTTAAAATAAAGTTACCAAAAACAACACCCTTTTACAAAAAAATCTGGAACGTTCGAGACCTCTTTATGATTTATTACGTAAGTTTAACGTATGCAATGTTTCTTGTTGACTTCTTTACAAGTTTTGGATAAATTTAATAAATTCAGTATTAAAATTTAAACTGAAAAATATCTTAAAATTGAGTAGATCTGACCTGTTATCTCCTGATATGTTGTTTCGTGTTGTGAATCAACACCCCCTTGTTGTCTTCAATCGTATACCAATGATGTGCTTAGTTAAACCAATATTTAAGTACAGTTACCCCTCGTTTTCGTTTTCCAAAAATCACCTCGTGCTTCTCTATTTTATATTTCTCTGCATATGCTTTGAATCTCCTCCTTTAAATACTTTCGACGCAGATTAGAATTCTTTTCGACGCAGATAAAAATTTGACCAGAATCCCAATAGAAGCCCTATATGATTATAAATATTTAATTTAAATTAATTACCCAATTTTTACTCACGTTTTATGAGAAAAACAGCAAAAACTTTTCATATATTCTTGACACAATTTTTTTATGTAGCACTATTTTTTCAAATATGAGTATATTTGACTTTATTACTTCGAAGGGTAGTTTACTGATAGTTATAAATGATTTAATTCTTAATAATTCTTTTAATAAGTCACTTGTTTTTATAATAGTAGAGTGTAATGTGTTTAGTTATGCAAATGTTATAGAGTGTTCTAATGTGGCAAAAATTTGTTAGATTACAGTAGGGGTTGATATTATTTGAGTGAATATCGTATTGAATCTGATTGTCTCGCATTTCTAACATTGTGGTTTGCATGTTAGTTAGTTTCAAGGGTTTGTATTCTATTGGCTACACTGTCTTAATTTTTTACTAGCTTTCTTAACGTATTATTGAATTTTATTATAGTTGACTGAGTTAGAGATATTTGATTTCTAACAACAGTTTTTATGTCGTTTTGGTTTTCAATTAACTGGTGTATAGCGTTGTCATATCGTTCTGCATCTTGGCTGTCTAAATTACTTATGATAGCTTTTATTATATTACCTAGTCCGTTAGTAAGTCCTCTTGTTCGTCTTGTAATTTGTTCTGTTGGTATTAATCTATTAAATATATCTTCTATGTTTCTTTAAAAATTTTCTATTATACTGTTGTAGTTTAGTATTTCTATCGCGTACCCTTTTCCAAATTTGGCTGTATCCATTGATTGTTACAATCTGTAATAGTTGTCTCGGATCATGTAAAATTCTTGTTTAAATTCCGTTAAATCAAATTCTGTGCGATCGTTCAATAGTCTATTGTATTTTGTATATTTCCAATTTGACTGGTAGTATACGGGGGTTGTTTAAATGCCTTTAATTAATATTTTGTTATCCGTTCTACCTGGGTGGAGATTGACGGCAAGGGTTATGGCTGTCCATCTGAAATTATATTGTGTGTTAGGTTTTTCAAATGAATATATTATACTATTTTTCCGATGTCTACTACGGATATATTTTTGTCTGATATTATTTTGATTTTAAACGGGCCTAATTTTCTGGAGGCCGTTTTGTGTCTCTTACTTAGAAAGTTGTTCTCGTACACGGTTTGTCTTATTGAAAATTTATTTATGACGGTATTCTTATTGCGAGTTGTTGTAATACGTTCTTTGTCGTTATTTAGTTTATATTTTACCTTAGCATAAATTATTTCTAGTTTCTCTTTATGGTCTTTAGCATATTGTTGGTATACTTCTTTGTTGTACTGTATGTCGTAAGGGTTACGGGAATCTGAATGTCCTAATGTTAATTCTAGGGGTGTAAAATTTGTTGATGAGTGGATTGTACTGTTGTAAGCAATTAGTGCGTATGACATTAAATTAGTGATGTGTTCTTTCTGTAAGTTATTCTTAATAATCTGATCTGCTCTAATAGGGTTAGGTGTAATCTTTCAATTAATCCGTTTGATTCAGGGTGGTTTTTGGTTATTAAATAAATTCTTATTTTATGGAGTTCTAGGGTATTATGTATCGTTTCATTTCTAAATTCGCTGCCATTATCTAAAGTTATGGTTTCGGGTTACCGTAAAATGTTAAATATTGTAAGAATGCTTGGGTTACATCGATTCTATTTTTTGAAGTAGTGGGTATCGCTTCACCTACTTTGGAGAATGCACCTACAATTGTTAAAAAGTTTTGTGCTTCTACTACTAGAGTGCCTGCATGTAATTTTTGAAAAGGTTTGTCGGGTGTTTTAGTTAACATTAAGGGAATTTTTGATGGTGTTCTGTCGTATTTTGCTTTATCGCATAATTTGCATTGGTTGATAAAATCTGTGGTTATTTCTTGCATATCCTTAAAGTAGTATCTCCTCATGAGTTGTTTTAGTGTTTCGCTGATTCCGCGATGGTTGGTTTTGCCTTCGTATTGATTTCTAATGACGTCGTTTATTTTGTCAGTGTCATCTAGAGTTATTAAATTTCTTGTACATTTGATAATTTCAGGCCAGAGTTATTAAATAATTTAATATATAATTCTGAAAATCGTCTGTATAAATGTTTGGTGGTGAAATATAAGTAAAAATGTTTTTCTTTTAGAATTTTAATAATTTGTTCCTCATTATCGTCTTTAGTTATTTGAATTTGATATATTTTCTTGTTATCTGTTTTCGTGTATTTTACTGAATTGGGGTTTGTTTAAACTTCGGTAATTATAAATTGGTTTGGTTTTATGTCTATGGCTTCGTTTAATATTTTAATGGCGGTTTTTGGTTTTTTGTTTTGCGTCGAGTGCATGGTGTCTGTTTTTTCTGGCTCTTCTCTTATCTCTGTTTCATCTACGTTGCCTATAATCTACTCTGTTCCTATTACGTTGAATTGTATTCTGCTTAGTGCGTCTGTGTTATTTTTATAAATTCCCTTTTTGTATATAATTTCGTAATCGTATTCTTCTAATCTAATTCTCCATATCTGTAATTTTGAGTTTGGTTCCTTGAGTTTGCATAGCCATACTAATGGTCTATGGATTGTATATATGTAGAATTTTCTTCCATAAAAGTATGGTCTAAAATATTTTGTTGCCCAAATTATTGCTAATAACTCCTTCTCGACTGTGCTGTATTTTTGTTCCGTCTCGTTTAGGGTTCTAGATACGTAGTTGATTGGTTTATCGCTACCTACTATTCCTTGGCTCAATACTGCGCCTAGTGCTACATTTGATGCATTGGTTGTCGATATAAATGGTTTCGAAAAGTCTGGGTATTCTAATATAGGGTGATTCGTAAGTATGCATTTAATTTTTTCTACGGCTTTAATAAACTCTTGAGTGTGTTCAACTTTGTTTCCGTTTTTTAAACAGTTTGTTACTGCTTTAGTTATCTATGCGTAACCTTTGGTTTCTTTGTTACTTGTGTGTAAGGGGTAATTTAGTAGCGTTTGTCTTGTCTGGGTTCGGCATAACTCCTTGTGGGGTTATTATGTGTCCTAAAAATGATACTTCTTTTTGTAAGAATTCGCTTTTGTCTAATTGAACTTTAAAATGTGCTTTTCTTAGTCTTTCGAAAACTTCTCTTAATCTTTCAATCTGTTGTACCAGTGATATTGAATATACTATTATGTCGTCTAGATCACCAGACATTTTCCCTTGTGTATTCCGCGTAAAATGTTATCCATGACTCGTTGAAAGGTGGCGGTTGCGTTCTTTAATCCAAGTGGCATACATTTGTATTCGTAGTGCCCTCTAGGTGTGCTAAATCCGGTTTCCGCTGTCTTCTTTGTCCAACTCTACTTGGTGATATCCTGAGGCAAGGTCTAATGTTGAAAAATATTGATACTTTCCTAATTTGTCTAAAATCTCGGTGATATTGGGTAATGGGTATTTGTCGTCTACTGTTTTTTCGTTTAGCTTTCAATAGTCTATAACCATTCGATATTTTTGCTTGCTTGACGCGTCTAATTTCTTCGGTGCTATTAATACGGAGCTGCTCCATGGTGACTTTGAGTGTTGGATTATATCCTGCTCTAATAATTCTGCTACCTGTCTATCTGATTCTTCTTGGCTTGCCTGGGGTAGTCTGTATGCTTTCGTAAAGGTTGGACTGTTATCCGTTAATTCTATAATGTGTTTGACTGTGTTAGTATAGGTTAAGGGTATTCGCTCGCAATGGAATATATCACGGTATTCAAAACATAAGTCTTTAATTGCTCTCTCCTCTTAGTTATTAATGTCGTTGTTGAAACGAATATTAATTAAATTTTCTCTTAACATCCGGTCGTTTTCTATAGGGTTGTAATCGTTTTCCAAGTTTTCTTCTGTTTCCATTTCATTAAAGTTCACTTCTTCTACGTTAATTGGGGTTGTCAGAGATAGTTCTACGGGGTAGTCATTTGAGTTTAAATTGTTCTTGTGGCGTATTTGTCCTTTATTTGTACTAATGCTGTAGGGGTTTCTACTCCGGGTTAATATGACATGTGGTTTATAATGCCTACGTCGTTTTTGAATTTTTATTTGTTTCTCTGTCCGGGGTTCTAAGGTGTATTTTTGCTCGGTTTGTATATTACTATTTTGGAATTTAATGGGGATTTGCCGGTGTTTTGTTCTTAATAAGCGGTTTTTTATGTCGATATTTGCTCCTAATTTTCTTAGAAGATACATTCCTATTACTCCGTCGTACTTGTCATTAAATTTTAAAATGCAAAATTTATGTTTTATTCTCACGTTGAAAGTAGTTGGCAAGAGTATGTTCGCTATGAATGGATGTAATGTTTTTTTATGGGCTGTTTTAATTTTAAAGGGTTCTCCTACAAAATCTAAATGTTTTTTTACGGTTCGGAGGCTAATTAGTGTTTTTGAAGATCCGGTATCGATTAATAATTTAAGTTCTGCGTGCAGTATTTCTATGTGTGGCAGTATTTGTTGATTAATATTATTTAAATTGATTAGGTTTGGTTGTTTATAAATCGGTCTAACTGAAAATTTGAGCACGCATTTTCCTTGTCGTCTTTTTCGTAATTTTTTCATACGTCGTCACGTTAGTAGTTTTCTACATGATTTGGGTCATCGTCTTTACTGGAGTTGGTGTAATTATTTCTGTCATTATTAAATTCTTCCACTTCTTGGTGGAATAGTTCTTCGAAGTGAAGTTTCGTTTTTGATTACAATTTGGTTTGATTTGTGATATTTTTGTATTTGGTCTGGTGTTACCAGATAAAGTGTCCATACAGGTTGGTTTGTAGTAATTGTTAGGGTTGATATTCGTCATCGGTGTGTTTCTGATGAGATTTGCGCTGAATGCTTGTCTTGGCTGGATTCCGTGTTGGTTAAATATTGGTTAAATGTTGGTGGAAATGTAGGTTTTGTAAAATTTGAGTTGAATGTTGTTTTCGGGAATTGTTTAAATTGATTGTTGAAGTTTGTGTTATTAAGATTTGGGTTGTTAATTCGCGGTTGATTCGTTTGTGCGTTAAATGGTGTAAATTTTGGTTGTGTGGATATTTGTCTCGCGGCTTGTATGGTTTTTATCGGTGAGTAGTTTTTATTTGCGTTAAGGTTGTATAGTATATTTCGGTAATACATAACGTTTTCTTCTTCTATAGTCATATTCATTGCCTTTTCTAAATTTTGGGGATGTTGGAATGTTATTTTGTTTGATAACTGTTCAGGTAGTGCTTTTATGTAAGTGTGTAATGCCATTTGGTCGTTTATTTTTGTCTTCAATAATCGGATATTTTGATCGGGTTTTTTGATTTTAGTTTTGTTAGAATTAAACTGCTTACCTCTTGACATTTTATTTCAAATTGGTATGGTCATTGGTTACTTTCCATTCTTAGGTTTATTAGATCGCGGATTAGACATTTGATGTTCCTTTGGTCTCCGAAATCTGCTATTAGGATACGTTTGAAATCTTTACATTGTTCAAAGTCATCACGACTGGCAATTAGTTTTAGTGCCCGTTCGGTGAGTTTACTTATTTTTAGGCGTAATAGTAGAACATTGCGTTTGTTGTCTCCTGGTTTATAAAAAGTCTTAAAGTTACCCGGTAGTGCATGATCTCCGTTATATTGCGGAATGCTCTCGAGATAAATTTTCATGTCTGAACTCATGGTTGCTCTAATGGTTTAATAGTCGTTTTCAGTTCTAATTAATATCAAGTTTTTGTATAAATTACAATTTACTTTGCAATGTGTACTGTTACTTTTCAGTTTGGATAGTATTAGTTATCTAAAGAGTCGCTTTACTTATATTTTATCTGTAGTTATCAATTGCTATTATTACATTAAGGAATTTGTGCTTGGTAATTTCTTGTCAATTGCTGTAGCCTTGAATTGGTATATTTTTATACTTTGCAGATGTTACAGTTGTTGCGAATAGAGTTTTAATTTTCTGAATGGTTTTATGTAAATAATAATCTTTTGCAATAACTGCGTTATAATGTGTACGTTTTTAATTAAGTGTTTGCTATGATTATCTTGTTTCGGTAGGTGTTGTATTAATAGGTGCGTAAATGCTTCCTTTATAATCGTACAGTCTCGTTACCTTGAATGTCCAAATATAGAGTTTCAGGTTTCTTGGGTGATGCTTTTTCAGTCTTTGTGATAAGTAAATCGTTTTGTTGCAGTAAATTGAATACAATGTTTCTTTATAATTAAATGCTTTCGTACTGAAAATATCCAATTATAGCTTTATAAAATTGTGAATAGTTTGTATTTCCGTGATGGTTTCCGGTAGTAATTTGTATGATAATTGCGTTATAAATTTGCACGCTTTGCTTCAAACCTGTGCTAAATTAATTTAAAAATAAATTGCTAAGATGCTTCTATAATTACATACTTCTGTCAATTGTTGCGCTGAAGTGTTTAATTTATAGAATTTGATGGAAGTATAGTTTCGAATAAATCGTTTCTGTAATTAATTGCTAGGATTTGCGTTTTTTTATACTTTAAGCCTTTAGTAATAATAATTGCTGTGAATAAAATAGTAAAAATTGCGTTCTATATTCATACTTTAACTTCATTTTTGCCGAACTAAATCGTTTTGTTTTGTATTAATAATTCGTATTAATCTGTAATAATTTGTGCATATAAATGCGTCTTTTATAGTTCTCTTGTTAAAATAAATTCTCTGAGTAGATTCCTTTCATAAATGGTATAAATTGCGATAATGATGATTAGAAAAAATTCTGTACATGAAAATTTCTTACTAGCTAGTATCTTTAATTTGAAAAGAATAAATTGGTTAGAATAAATAAACTTACATAATTTTCATCGTCGATTTTATCCGTTTTCTTTCTATGGGCTCGATCGATATATGTACTTTGTCCAAGTTTTGTTTCTTTGGGCTCGGTCGATTTTTGTACCTTGTCTAAATTTTGTTTAGTTTTTCCAGATTGGGAATCGAAATTCCAGGCCACTAGTTCTTTGAATTTGGGTTTTCTTGGGAGCTGCCTTTTTAAAAAATCTTTTTCCAAAAACTTTTGTAACAAATTTTATTTTAAACAGAATTTACAAATGGAATTTTAGCCAACTATATAAAATTACTTTAAGTAGAAATTACTGTTAAATGGATTTGAGAAACCTGAACAACCAACAATGTAAAAACTGTGAGGCTCAAGACTGACTGATGATCTTGGGGCTCCCGGGGAATTAATGTTGTCCCTGCCCCTCACATTTCTGTGGGAACTGCAGAGTTCATGTCTGCTTATTTCTTTATTCAATTATTCTCGCTAGAGAACCAAATTTAAAACAGCTCCACATTTTTTGCATGCACCTACATTTTTCAACGTAGCATACGTGTGGACACGTTTTGAAGTCAAACCGGCCCATGTATATTTGCAGCCTCTAAACAAAAATAAAAAACATAAATCATAATCCACTTTAATTAAATACAATTGACTTAGATGCGATATTTTGCATCTGACCTACTTTATAATGTCTCGCTAGAGAACCGCATTCAAAACAGATCCACATTTTTTCTGCACGCATCTACATTTTTTCAATGTAGCATACGTGTGTCATATTTTGAATCTGACCTGCTCTATAACTTCTCGCTAAGCGGGAATGAAAAATTGATGCAATCAGTCTGTTTGTCTTTGACAAATCAGTATATATTTCTTGCAGATAACTGTGTTCGCGATTTAATAACTACGACTTGTTATTTTATAAAAGCGAGAATGAGAAATTGATGCAATCAGTCTGTTTGCCTTTGGCCATTTTTTTACGTAGCATACGTGTGGACACGTTTTGAAGTCAAACCGGCCTATGTGTATTTGCAGCTTCTAAACAAAAGTAAAAACATAAATCAGAATCCAATTTAATTAAATACAGCATTCTTTATACAATTGACTTAGATGTGATATTATGAATCTGACCTTTTGTAACTTCTCGCTAGAAAACTGAATTCAAAACAGCTCCACATTTTTTACATGCACCTACATTTTTTCAATGTAGCATACGTGTGGACACGTTTTGAAGTCAAACCGACCTATGTGTATTTCCAGTCTCTAAACAAAAGTAAAAAACATAAATCAGAATCCACTCTAATTAAATTCAATTGATTTAGATGCGATATTTTGCATCTGACCTACTTTATAACGTCTTGCTAGAAAACTGAATTCAAAACAGCTCCACATTATTTAATGCACCTACATTTTTTCAACGTAGCATACGCGTGGACACGTTTTGAAGTCAAACCGGCCCATGTGTATTTGCAACCTCTAAACAAAAGTAAAAAACATAAATCAGAATCCACTTTAATTAAATACAATTGACTTAGATGCAATATTTTGCATCTGATCTACTTTATAACTTCTTGCTAGAGAACCGAATTCAAAACAGCTTCACATTTTCTCTGCACGCACTTACATTTTTCAACGTAGCATACGTGTGTTTTCAAGTCGCACACGTATGTTCCATTGAAAGTAATATAAAGCCGGTCTGACTTCAAAACGTGTCCACACGTATTTTACATTGAAAGTATATAAGGCCGGTCTGGCTTCAAAACGGTGCACGCGTATGTTACATTGAAAAACATACGCGTGCACCGTTTTGAAGTCAGACTGGTCTTACTTACCCGTTCATTTACTTTCCCAATGCTCCACCCGAAGGTACTACATTGGCCAGGAGGCGAGTTTTTTGTTGCCCGGAAATTTAGAATTTTGCCGAACCCTTGTCGTTCCAGGCAAGGTAGGGATCTTTAACCTGCGTGACAACACTCACACACGGGACCTCCATTTAACCTCTCATCCGAACGAGGGCGTAATTTTTGTGAAAAATGCTCACCTGCCATTTTCCAAGCAGTCGGCCGTGTCGGGATTTGAACCCAGGACCTTGGGATCCGTAGTCTTACGCTTACTACATTGATCCACGGCGACGCCGGCCTTACTTACCCACTATCCCATTTAAAAATATTTTTTTAACAGTACATTTTGATATATATCAATAGTTACCCCAGATAAATTTTTCCTACTAATTAAATCAGAGAAAGTAATAGGGTTTTACCACACACCTTACTTTAATCCTGGTTCAATATCAGCTCATAGTAAACCTTAACCTTACGTGCTAATTTTAGCACATCAATAATCAAAAAGACCCTTTTACCTTGTGCATAAATCAAATAGTACAAATGTCATAAATCACTCCTTAACATAAATACTCACATAAAATACAGTAAAAATAACTCAACATAAAAATTTCAATGCGTACCTCTTCCCCTGTTTGTCCTTTTACTACATAAAATTATGCCACAAATGCAACAAGCCATTAAGCACCTATTTACACACGCATACAACGAAAAGCATCAGTTACCTGGATTCCATGTTCACCCACGGGCCAGCTACCATTGTATCGAGAACTGCTGCATTCAGGAACACTCCAATCTGGATTGCTATAACCGCAACTGCAAACTGCTACCATATCACCAAGAAGTCATCTCGTCTACCAATTTAATAGGGCATCCAAACTCCAAACTTCTTGTACTAACACCATAAATTGTTGGTAATCAACTAACTACTGACCTCTACTTCATTTCAATTTACATACTTGGCACTCTCAGTGCAAATTTAAAATCAAGCAGTTTTTACTTACATTAATTGGCGTACATTAATTGAACTTTTATGCAAACGTAAAGGCATTGTAGCCTTGGAGCCGTTTGCTTATCGAAAATCAAGAGCGACGTACTCTTGTCTAAACATAAGAGCTGTAAGCTGGTTGAAAACTAAGAGAGCCTCCTATCCAAGTTCGGCGGTTTATAAATTTAGTTTCTCTACCCCTCAAAACCTGCCACAATTCCTCAAACTTCTTTCAATACAAACATTCGTACACAATTTTGAAAATTACTTTACTTCCAACGGCCACAGTTTTCCAAAACTGTCCCACACAAACAAACTCACGTATAACCAATTCTATGTATTTCATCTGCTAACCGGAACGATTTTCTTTGAAAACACAAGTTTAAAGCTCACAACAACACACCAGTACTAAATCGTTTTGTCGTATTCAAACATGTCACTCTAATAACGGTGTGCATATCTATTCCAGCCGACAAAAGTTACCGTTTAAACTACGCATATCTTGACATTTGTTTTTTCATCCCACTTCCGCATACGCGCTAAAAATCACCTATCCCTTACTTTGTTTTCAATTTCCGTTGTACAACGAACAACTGCTACCCCCTCTAATAACGTTGTGTATTCACCCAAGTCAACAAACGCTAACGTTCAAACTACGCCTATCTTAACACGTTTTGTTTTCAGCCCACTTATACACATGCTATCGAATAACCTCTCTCTGTTACCTTGTTTGCAAGCTTTGTTTGTAACGGATAACAATAACCCATTCCAACCCAAGGTTCATATCGTTTTTAAGAAGCTATGTATTTCTTTAATTGACGTCGGAACAAATAACTCCCTAAACTTTGCTGTTGTTTGTGCAACGTTATCTACCCTATTAAATACACGGAGAAATAGCTTCTTCGAAGCATGTTTAAAACTTCCAACAAATAATATAACCAACAACTTTGCTTTCATTTAAAACTACTTGTAAACTAAAAGGTATGAAATGAAGCCAAAGCTTTTGAAAATATTCCTACAAATTAATTACGAAATGTCATGCTTTTTATCTGTATGAGTAATTATCTGTAAGAATTAAGCTAAATTACATTGATTTTTATAATGTTTGCATGAAGTATTCCTCCCTTATAACCTTATATACCCTTAAAATCAAGCGGTATATATAATTAGTTTACAAGATGAAATAATAACTTAGACCTTTATGTAAAATTCTAAATGATCATTTGAAATCGAGATAGTATTTCAAAGATGAAGAATATAATGCCTTGGAGAGGATTCGAACCTGTATCTTAAGTTTTTGCGGCCGATGCGTTTACCATTTACCTCACTGAGGATGACAATTAAAATGATACAAATCTAGTTTTCATGTACGCAACAACACGTAAACCTAACATTTAATTGCCCTTGGCACTTTTGTCACAATAGTTGGTTTTCAGTCGTGATTTTGAGCGTGCTTCCTGTCTATATCAGATATAAAGCAAAAACAAATTTTTATGAGTTTCCTAGAAATTTCTAATCTGAGTGGGCTTGCGGTCTTCATCTTCAAGGCCCCCAATATATCATAGAATATCATTTTCTTTTTTGATGATTTCGTAAACGTTTCTCCAAATGTAATTGTCATAAGGTGAAACAAAGCCTTAAGAAAAACAGCATTATATTGACATGTCATTTTATCTTTTTTAGGTGTGTTAACTGGCTGTATACTTACTGTTACAACTAAATAAGTAGCTATATTATTATAATTTATTTGAATTTTCTACCCGCTTTGATTGTTATACCCATACATAATGAATATTTAGCTTTGCCTACTATTAATACTAGTAATCTTGTTTTTACAGATACATAGACTACATCAACCGAGTGTTTTCCATTGGTATTCTAGCACAGTATGTTGGAAGCGCTATCCTTCTTTGTATCACTGTATTCAATTTTGTTTTGGTATGTCTATTTAATGATGATTTTTTATTAGTGCACATTGTAACTTCGATTCGGTCAAATTCTTCCACGCGTTGAAAGATTATACCGTGCCATTATTAAATTTTATAAAGTTAACGTCCTACTGATATATGTAAAATGTTTCTTTAGTCGTCACTATTTCAACAAGTGAAACGATTGTGCAATGATTATACTTGCATTATTATATAGAAAAAATAATTATCAAATTCAGCTAGTTTATAAAGCGTAATAAGAAAAGTACTTTTAAAATTTTTATAGCAGCTTGGGTAGTTTACAGTTTAAAATGGCACTATTGTATTATTACCTATATCAAAATGCACATGCGAGAAATAGAACAGCCCGAGGGACACCTACAATTTTCAACTAAGAAAATTCACTACTCTAAAATCTGCACGCTCATTGGTCAAATGCCCTAATAATATTCTCTTACATGCTAAACCTAACCCCACGTTTTCATTGGTTAAACATTTGATTAGGCTTTTTTTTTACATAACCAGCATAGGGAGAAGAAGTGTATAAATATAAATTTGAATTCCACAAGAAGCATTTGTTTAGTGCCTTTCATAGCCTGAAGAATCAACCAGAAGTGCTGACCGATAGCCTGCCAATACCTTCACAAACAGTATTGTCCGATAGCCTGCCATTCACGTTCGTACCTTCGGCGCTAACCTGTATCTTGCTTACAGTGTTGTCCGATAGCCTGCCATTCACGTTCGTACCTTCGGCGCTAACCTGTATCCTGCTTACGCCACCGCCTTCTACATCCACATTTAGCCAGCAGCGTTTAACCTATAGCCTGCTAACGTCTACACAAGTAGTACGCGGTATCACGACGTCAACGCCATGAGTGGTGCGCTGCATCCTACCTCCACCGACACCGTCATCCACACCTTAACAAGAAGTGCTCATTTCATAACCTCCTTACACCGCAACGAATGGTACGCTGTACCACACGCCGACGCCTCCTATATTTTGAAACTGCAGTAAACTATGACGCTGTACGAAGCTATCCGGAGACTACCGGAGACTGCCGCACTGCCTTAATATATATATATATATATATATATATATATATATATATATATACTAGGTTATCATAAAGTAAGGGATATATTTTAAATCATTACAACTTTTTAATAAATTAAGTTAGTAACATAAAATAAACAAAGTCTAGTTGCTTAATGAATGGGATTTTACCGTATTATGAGAAACAAAAGCGTTGTCATAACAATTGTTGACACTAGTGTCAAAACGAAATTATTCAATTTGAAGTTTTATTTTGAAATTAAAACTCAAGTAAACGTTGAGTTCAAACGACTCAACTGTAATAACATGGATTTACAAACAAGAATTGGTTTAGTTCAGTGCTATTATGAATCCGGCAGAAATTACACCGCTGGATTACGAAGATTTCGCACGAGAATGGGTTTGAGAGCGGGACCCTGTCAAATGAAAGCGTACCGCAATTTGATACAAAAATTTGAAAGAACAGGGTCTGTAACTGACTTACCAAGATCAGGAAGACCAATAATTAGTGATGTCCAAGTTGCAGAGGTTCTTCATGAAAATCAAGACATAGCCAGAAGCAATTCACTCGCAATCAGCATTGCAAATGCGATATCCAAGCGATTGCAAATGCCGTACACCACGGTTTGGAAAATTTTTCGCAAAATTCTAAACATGTATCCATATAAACTGAAAATGCTGTTTGAATTAAAGGACGCAGATTTGGCTACTAGGTACGATTTTTCTTTGCGAGTAATGGCTCAGATGGAAATTGAACCCGAATGGTTATCCCGTATTTTATGGACAGACGAGGCACATACTCAAAACTGTAGAATCTGGTCTGCAGAAAATCCGCAACAAATCGTTCAAGAAGGTCTTCATGACAAGAAAGTCACCGTTTGGTGCAGTTTTACAGCTGATTTTATTATTGGTCCGTATTTCTACGAGGAAATGCAGAATGGACAAGCCGTATCTGTAACTGTAAATGGTGAACGATACTTGCAAATGTTACAAAATTATGTTATTCCACAGCTGCAAAACGAGCACTACGGAATTGAAAACATCATTTTTATGCAGGATGGAGCACCCCCGCACATTTTTCGACCAGTCAAAGAATTGTTAACCACCGTTTTTCAAGATCGCGTGTTAAGCAGACATTTCGTAAATTCATGGCCACCAAGATCACCTGATCTAAACCCAGCGGATTACTGGCTGTGGGGTTATTTAAAAAGTTTAGTGTTTAGAAGACGGCCAACTACGCTACAAGAATTGAAAGACAGTATTACGGAGCAAATTGGTACAATTCAACCAGAAATGTTACGAAATGCTGTGTACAATTTGGAGGTAAGGATGGTGATCTTACAACAACAAAATGGAGGTCATATTGAGCCATTGCCGTAACCTGTTTTGGGCATACTAAATCCCATTTCATAAGCAATTAGATTTCATTTATTTCTTGTTATTAACTTAATTTGTTAAAAAGTTATCATAATTTAAAATATATCCCTTACTTTATGATAACCTTATATATATATATATATATTCAGTTCATAACTATTTGACTAAACCACGACGCTTTCCGAAGTGTTCTGAAGACTTCCAAACTGCTTTAAACTTTACATATATTCATTTCATAATTATTTAAGTTCATACTTGGCCCCGCAAGTAAACCACGACACGATGCCTTCCGAAGAGTTCCAAAGATCACTAAAAACTTCCGAACTGCTTTAACCTGTACACATATTTATTTCATAATTATATAAGTTCATACTTGGCCCCGCAAGTAACCCAAGACGCTTTCCAAAGAATTCCGAAAATTACCGAACACTTTCGAACTGCCTAAACCTCTACATATATTTATTTCATAACTATATTTGAATTCATACTTGGTCTCGCAAGTAAACCCCGACACCTACCTAAGAAGTTTAGAAAACTTACGAACTACCTAAACCTCTACATATACTCATTTCATAATTATTTAAGTTTATATTTGGCCCATCAAGTAAACCACAACGCCTTCCGAAGAGTTCCAAAGACTTCCGAACTGCTTTATCTTTTATATATATTCAATTCATAACCATTTAATATATATATATATATATATATATATATATATATTGTTGTGGATTCAAAGGGTTAAAATTGGGGTAAACAATATAATTTCAACCGCCCTGTATAGAGAAAAGAACAAATTATTTACACGCAAAATTTATTTAATTCATTTAAGGAGAACGGACAAGTATTGACGTATTTTTATAATTAATAAATAAAAAGTTAAAAGTGCATAAAGAAAAACAGTTTTAAAACACATAGAATATGCATAATTAATTTTAATTTATTTTAATTCAACACGTAAAAGCATAAGGCAACCCACTAGGGAAGAAAGTCAATAATTCCAAGGCAAAAGTTCGTTGTAACAAACAAACGTCAGTTGTATAGGATACGGTAAAATATAAAATCTAAGAATTGTTGTGGTTTCACCAAAATTCGAGCCACGTTGGGCGCCATGAGATTGCTGTGTTCGGGGATTTATACCTTTTAACATCGAGCCTGTGACATCAAATAATTTTCAAACTGCAAAACCTTAAAAAAAATTTCTTACCCTGTTACTTTCTGCTTCAAAAATCTTCAGCAGCTTCCCTGGCTAGCTCAGTTGTGCCTCTTCTCGGATACCTAAATATACAACCACTCTTCCTTCACACTCGCACACCATTCAATAAAATCACCAAATAATACAACAATCATACAATCTTTTATTTACCTCTATTTACAGACAAATTATTCACATGTATAAAAACAGTTTGGTACACTAATTATAAACTCAAAATGTGATATGTTTTTAAAGTCCTTGATTTTCTACTTATTTGCAAACAAATTTAATAAGATATGAGTAGATGGGTCCCACATATTATCCTACATTGACTGTACACTGGAGTATGGTAAGCGCATAATAACCCAGCTTATTTAGTATATACCCTTTACCTTGCATAGATTAATACAAAATTATAGACCCGTTTACCCTTTACAATCTTATGACGGCTCCACGTTGGACGCCATAAGATTGCTGTGGACTCTTGTGAAGTAGAAAACCCTTAATCCCAAAGTCCACGACAAATATATATATATATATATATATATATATATATATATATATAAAGGAATTATTGGCAAGTGACTCAAATTCAGCCACGAGGTAAGTAATCACTAGTATTAAACTAGTCAAATACGGAAGTAAATTCAAAATTAAGTCGATATTTTTTTACATGGCACTTCGTGCCTGCCCATAGTCCCCACTTTGGAGGACTATGGGAAGCAAGTATAAAATCTAGTAAATATCATTTAAAGCGTGTAATAGGCAACCGCATTTTAACGTACGAAAAACTTAGTACACTTTTATCACAAATCGAAGCAACCTTAAACTCCACACCCGTGCATCCTATATCCTGTGATCCAAATGATTTTCAACCTCTCACTCCTTCGCACTTTTTGGTTGGGCGATTATTAACTTCAGTGCCAGAGCCAGATGTGTCTGACATTTGTAACACTTGTCTATCCGTTTTCCAAAAAAATCCAACAGCTGAATCAACATTTCTGGAAACGTTGAAACCGTGAGTACAACTCTGAACTTCAACAAAGCCAGAAATGGAAAACTCACCAATCAGATCTCAAACAAGGCACGCTCGTCTTGATCAAGGAAGACAGCTCTCCCCTCTAAATTGGAAGCTGGGAAGAATTTTAAAAGTATTTCCCGGTTTTGACAATGTAAAGCGTGTTGCGTCTGTGCGTACCACTTCAGGTATAATGCGGCGTTCGTTTTCGAAGTTGTGTCCACTGCCAGTACCACCATCTGTACGCTAATAATTTGTGCTCAACGTCCTTTAGTGTCTTCGAAAGCCTAAAGCTTTGTTATATTGAGAGTTTAATCAAGTTTCTTTGCGACTTGTGTTTGTAAGTTTCTGATTAATGTCGATGTCTATCATGTTTAAGTTTATTTTTAAGTGCCTTTGTTTGATACTTAAATTGCAAATTTTGTATGTTTAAAATTTGTTTGGAGTAGTGGTGTGTTGTTGGAAGTCAACATAGTCGGGGGGGGATTTGGTCTATAAAACCACCGGGAAACGGTGAGTCAATCTCTGTTAAATTTCATTCAAACTTCGAACTACTTTAATACATGAGCCAAGCGAATGGTGAGTTTTTGATACTTTATTGAAATTATTTCAACGTACACAAGTTGGTGTACTGTAGAAATAATAGTTTAAAACTTTTTTTAATACATTTTGAAAAATCTAAGAGTGATGTATTTTAAGTAGAAATTACTTTTCTAATTTGGTGGCTGGTGCTTGTTGAACACTCAAATGGAATAGTGAATGTAAATGGAACTTAAATGATGTGTGGAGGATTAGAGTTATTGTAGATTGGAGAAATAAAATTTTGGATGGATAATTGCTGTCCCAAATGGTGTGAATCAACTTGGGGTGATTCCAGTACGTGCAGTCGTTGAGGTCAGCGATGGTTTGTGGCAGATACCTGTTTGTACTACACTCCAGGTATCTGATATTTTTGCAAAACGTTTATTTTTGTGATTATTTGATTTTATGACATTCTGTGCTTTTGGGGGTTTATTTAGGTGAATTCTATGGACAAAGAAATTGAGTATTCAATACGTACAATGAATTATTTCACAATATGTCGAGGTCGAAATTTGTATCATACAATAATTGTGTGTTAACGGCTTTTGTAAAGGGTAAAATAGGCTTTAGGGTTTGTTCAGTGCAAAATAAAGTTTAGCACAAGTTCAAAAAGGTATACTATGAGCTCTTATTAAACCAGGGTTTTAAAGTAAGGTTATGGTTAAGCCCAGTTACTTTCAGTAAGTAATAAATCTAAAAAATATGTTTTAAAAGGAAGTATTTTAAAGTGAGTAGGTTATTGCGTAATCTATGGAGGAATTAATAATAATAGGAGGAATATTTTTTTGATATTGAATTTTCGATTGGAATAAATTGTAATAATTTTGTGTAGTCGAATTTCCTTTCTTCTAATAGTAAGGCAGTAAATTCAAAGAACCGCTGAGAAGCCGTAGTGTATATTCCTGAAGAAGTAGCATTTTAAGAAGTGTAAAAATTTAGAAGATTTGACGTCCAAAAAGAGTAGAATCTTTAGAGAATGAAATAAGAATTGAAGTTGGAAGTAAGTTAAGAGGAGTTTTTGTTTTTCAGCTAAATTTTAGAGCAGAAATGTCGTTCAAATTGTGAGGCACTAGTCGGTACAGAGATAGTTTGATAGCATATTTATGACGCGGGCCGTCATATTTATGACGGCCCGAAGTAGGGGCTTGAATAAAGAGAGTTTCCTAGTATTTTTATGACGCCCAAAAGTGTGGGGCTTGTTTACAGTAGGATTTCAGAGCCCATACGCTTGGACGCAATCTTTATGCTATGATAATCGAGTCACACAATTTGGGCTTGTCATATTTATGCTGTGATACTCGCAGCCCTTTGTTATTATATTAATATTAAGCCCCACGATTGGGTCGAGCTATTTATGTCGTGTTATCTTCCTGTAGGAAAATAAAACTCTTGTTATTCTCGCCCCTCGGTTGGGTAGATATATTTATGCTGTGATTTATTCTTTTATTACTCAAGCACTTGTAGAAATGTTAATTTATAATTTTCTTTGCCTCGACTAGCTAATTCAATTAAATAAAGCAATTCGACAATACACAGTATAATGATTAAATATTTACAACCTTTTTAAATATCTTCTCCCTTTTTAAATTATTTACATGTCAGATCTTTAGTTAATCAAGCCAGCAAAACGAGGTTTTTATTACATTTAGAGACCTATTGAAACTTTTCAAGATGTCTATTACTTTTCATAAATTTATACAAGAAACCCCAATTTGTCGGTTCTTACACTTTGAATTATTATAGAGATAAAAACAGTTTTTAAAATAAATCATATCAACATATCTAATCTGAAGTGGTTCAGTAGATGCACTGCATTCCCAAGAATTGAAGTCGACATCCAGCAAAATTGGTATCCAAATCGTTATTGATGGGTTTATTCAAATGAAAGGTTTTTCATTTCCGTAATAGAATATTTACCATTTTCATAAATTATCAAATTACTTGAACAGGCAGCATTCTCCAGAGTCTCGTATCCAAAATTGTATTTCAGATCGTAATTAATCGTTATTAAAAGTTCTAACAGGAATCGTAACGTTATTTCGATTGTAATTTAAGATTGTAGTTAAGATTGCAATTGAGATGATAATTCAGATGGCAATTAAAGTGGTGATTAAAATGGTAATTAAGATGGTAATTAAAATGTTGTTTAAAATGGTAATTAAAAGCCCTGCTTTATTTATTATTAGAAATGGTATAATTTCACTAAATCTTATCTACTTACAACTATAGAAGTACGGTTCGCTTGCACAATTACACACTCTTTAATTTTCACTTTAATTTAATTTACTGTTCACGTAAATATTTAGTACTTTCAAGTATAGTGACTGCCCAGTTTCTAAAGTATACTAACTCGATATTCAATTGTCATGATATTTATAGGATCGGCCTTTTTGTTTGCGATTCGTTGACTTCACGTGCTGGGCGAGACCAAGTATCTTATCTCTTGTTATTTTGAGAAACTTTACCAATTGTTTAGTTAAATTGCATTCAGAGATGCTAAGAAAGTCACGTAATTCATTATAATAACTCACATTTAATTCAGAAATCCCAGGAATCTTCGTCCAACAAATCACGTACTAGTGTTGTTGGCCTTATTCTAATCTGAATGGAATAAATTTGATGTTAGTTTATTTCCTAATAAATTGGATTTTTGAACAAATGTGATACTTTTAGATCACGTACGCTTTTAAAATACTGCATAATTTCTGCGTGCGTTTACGATGATATATTAACGCACTTTTTGAATATTTATCTAGCCAATTCATGCAGGTTTTCCATTGATTTAATTTCAATGCGTTTCGTTACATTTTTAAATTCCTATCTTTGCTCGTAGCTACTCTTGGATATGTGTTTTCATCACTTGTACTGCTATATACAGTGTGCTCTCAACTAATAATATTTACAATGACCGTTTTTAAGGACAGATTATATGCTATAGAGAGGGGAATAAGGGATGTATCGGCAGTCTTTAATAAAAAAACTGGAAATTATATCTGGACCTACTCTCCTATTGTTCATTGTACCATATCTTCTACTTCTTCAACAGAGGAGATATCAATGTTAAAGACAAACATATTATTCGGACCTGTTAATGTTTGAAAATTATTTTTGCGGAAGATAGACTCTATAAAAGCTTTAGTGCGTTAGCAATGGCTTTGGCGGTGTTAAAAATCTTTTTAAGTCGATATACATCTTAACAGGTATGCAAGTACGATACGCTTTTGCTCAAACAGAAGTTTATAAGAAATTTGGGTTAATCACATTTAATTGTTGAATACTGTTGATATGAGTTAAAAGCTGCAGTAATTTGTATTTTAATTAAAGTACGTGCTACGTACATCGACGTAACCTGAAGACAACGAAAGAAGGACCGGGCTCAATCGGTGAGTAGGCGGGGTCCTACCAATACAAAAAAAAGGAATGGCCTGAAATAAAAAAAAGAAATTAACAGTACTTATTAATACTTATAATTACTTTAAATGACATATTGGAGAGACATAATAGCGCAACATGACCGAAAACAAAAAAAATCAATAACACAATATACATATATCAGGAAGAACAAAAAAAATCACTTTTTAAAATGGCGAGCTGCAGTTTTTAGGTCACTACAATATATTGATTAACATAAGTTTATAACTCTAAAAACAACAGCACTAAATCATCATCGTAAGCATAAAATGACACAAAAATTGTCTCAATAAGAAAATCAGTAAATAATACAATATTAATAATCAAAACCATCGTAAGCATAAAATTATATACATAAAACTGTCACCATAAAGAAATCAGTAAATAATACAATATTAATAATCAATACCATCGTAAGCACAAAATTATATACATATAATTGTCCCAATAAAGGAATCGATAAGTCACACAATATTAATAATCAATATCATCTCACATAAAGATAATCATTTTACAACTACAAACTTTAGTCATCAAACGAACTTTATAAACATGCTGTTTCAACAATTACCTAAAACCTATACAAGAAAACGGTGAATAAGCACTCACCCGCGTGTCGACGGTGTAGGATTGATCACACCTTCTCTAAGGCTAGAGTGGAACAGATGGACCTGGGACTGCGCAAATCGTGGGTCCTTTCTAAAAAGAAACATCAATCGCCTTGTCAATCATGGGTCAAGGTAATAGACGATCATATTCACCGGAAGAAACTATAATAACTAAGATTAAAGATTAGCTCATTTATGAAAAAAAGTACATTTTGTAAAATTAAAAACACTTACCACACAACGGTGTGCACGAAATTTTTTAGATAACGAAAAATGTATCGACGAGTAATTGTTGTTGTATAGCTACAGGAAGAAATCAAATGAACTCGTTTGATAACAAAAATAAATATCAATGCCGGCGTTATCAACCACAGGTGTTAAATAAAAACTTGGAAACGACTTTTTATCGGAGAAGTGCAATCCATTATTTTAACGAGTCTTCAAGTTGGAGTAGTATAAGAAGTAATTATGCTCTATAGGAATATGTATCAAGCTAACGAGTACTTCAAACAAGGTACTGACGATTGAGATTATAGAAGAGCTTTACGTTTCGCAGTAAATAGGTTTAAATGAAAATTATTGTAAAGAGTACTTATTGTAGGAAGGTGGTGTATGAGGAGTAGAAGCAGAATCTATCTGAATGAGTAACGAAACAATAAGGGTATGGTTTAATTTACCGTCGGAAGGTGAACGTAACATACATAATGACCCGGATTCCAACATACCTTATTTTATTCGGTCTAAAAAGACAAATCGGTATTTACATAAACAGGGTACATATCCAAGTAGTCTGTTAATTTAGAGTTGTCTGCCCGTTTTTGATTATTAACGGAAAAATTAATAACTAATTCAACGGCTCAATCAAATTTTAAGTGCAATGCTGAATGGTAACCATCTTTTGCAACTATTGGGGAGTTATCTTACAGTACTTCAAAGTTGAAATTAGAAATACGGGGAAGACGAGTCTACTTCGATGACTAGTAATTTCGTTGTACTGATTAATATCTAACAAATCAATTTACTATCATTGGGAGATGGAGTGCTAAAGTTTGTTGCGATAAATCGCCTACTATTGAAATATCCTTGTCGCACTAATCCATCAGTTCAAAAAGTTCTATAAATAATTTATAATCAACTAAGGTCGTAGTGGTGTATATAAGTACCATGCGGCACACCAGTTCTTTGTTGCCCGCCGGAAGAATTAGATAAGTTCGCCTGTAACTGAGATTCCTTCCCATGCATGACCGAAACTTCGTCTTGTATTATCTACTAGGACGGCTTAAAGGTGCGGCCCTCCGCTAGCCACCGCTTCTACAAAGTGGCTTCAGAGCCAAAAAAATTGTCCAACCTTAGTCTAATACTTGAACTGACGTGGACTTTCACGATAATCAGTACATCCCCAACCCAAGATCACATTTATAAACATTAAAGTAATCGAAAAAAGCTCACATGTTAAAGCATTTTGAGCAAGTCACAAAATGTCAAATTCACTCTTACTAACTGAAAAAAAAACAAGATTAGTTTTAGTTCGTAAACACCGAACGCTTTAGTAGTAAAAATGAATTTGATTTAGATATAATGTTTTATGTACACTAATATAATGCAACCAAATATTGGCACTACTTTCTTATTGAATGATTTACTTATATAAATAGTATTAGATGTTTTGATGATTCTTTGTAAATTTTGTAAACTAATTACTAATATTTTGTATTATGAAAATTTTCAGTTTGTTTGAATAAAAGTGATCTCACCGTGAAAGATTCACTTCAAGTGTTTTCAGCCCATAACTGACCGTAGATATATTTTTTCAGATATCTTTTGGTACATCTCGCTCGTTATTGTTGGTATCATATCTGACTGTGGTGTCATCGGAATTATTTATGTACTGTTGGTTTGGAACTGAAGTCATATCTAAGGTTGGTTATTACGTGCAATTCTTATAATAGCTTAACACATGTTACAGAGTGTGAAAGTAGCAGACGCCTGCTATAATTGTAACTGGAATATGTACAACGTCGCTGCTCAAAAATATTTGTTGATTATTATGATGAGATCTTTGAAGCCCTTGACAGTCAACGCATATAAGTTTTCGGTTATATCCCTACAGTCATTTCTTGCAGTAGGTGCCAAACATTTACAATTCTAGCATTTTTAACACATATCTTGCAGGTCCTGCAGTGTTCGTATTCATATTTTGCTCTACTGATGAACCTATACAAAAAAGAACCAGGAGTGGAATATTAGATTTAAATTTACCCTACTTGTTTTTTTATTGTATTAGATTTAGGAGTATTTAAGTTGTAGTCATGTTATTAAGGTTAGTTTCGTTTAGTTTAGTTAAAAGAATGCGTATACATTTTCTCCACCTTTGTTTAGAAGACATAACCAATATACAAATATGCAGTGCAAATGGGCTACTGTACGAACCACCTCTCTCTAAGGGCGCGTTGTACCAACTAGAGTTAAACCCGAGTTATGTAGACCTTGAGTTAAGTACGTCAAAGGCGTTGTATAAAAATTAATCTGGGGTTACAGTGGAGTTAACCTGAAGTTAACATACTCGGGAATGACGGCGGTTTAATTAAAAGTTAAGTATTTCTAACCAATAATTTCAATGACAGCTGTTGTTTTCTATTTGCCTATATAATACAGATAAATAGTGTTGACATTTTTGTTAAGCATAAATATGGCTTTAAAGGGTGCTGAGGGTGTAGAGGAATTAACGGACGATGAAGATTTTATACAATTAGTTGACAATGTGTTAAAAGCTCCTCGCAATATACGCTAGAGAATAGATCATTTTGCAAGATGGAACGATTTTGAATTCAAGCAACGATTTCGTTTATCGAAAGTTGCTGTTATATACATAATTGATAAAATTTCAGAACAAATTGCGCCACCAACAAACAGGTATATTGTGATTACAGTGTACATGTTTATTACAATAATTGAGTTTTGTAGAAATCATGCATTGTCTCCAGCAGATATGGTCTTTTTGACTTTGAGGTTTTTGGCCACTGGTACTCTATTGACGGTTGTGGGAGAACTTAGTGGAGTAGATAAGGCTACTGCTTCAAGAGCAATAGCTACTGTTGTAAATGCGCTGGCCCAAATGAAGCCTGAATTTATTGAAATGCCTTCAACTGAGGAGGAAATTACAAAAGTTCGACAAGCCTTCTACAATATCGCCAAGTTCCCACGATGTGTTGGTGCACTAGATTGTACTCATATACGAATCCAGTCGCCCGGAGGAGAAGATGCTGAACGTTTTCGAAATAGGAAAGGGTTTTTTTCGTATAACACCCAGGCTGTATGCGACAGTGATTTAATCATTAGAAATATTGTTTGTCGCTGGAGTGGATCTTCGCACGATTCAACGATCTTTAACAATTCATCTTTAAGAATGGGATTGGAAAATGCAGCATTTGGTGCCGGCAGTTTAGTCGTCGCAGACAGTGGATATGCAAATAAAATTATCTGATAACTCCACTGGCAAATCCTTCAACACCAGCAGAAAATCTCTTTAATGAGGCCCAAATAAGGACCCGGAATCCCATAGAAAGGTGCTTTGGAGCTTTAAAAAGAAGATTCCTTTGCTTGGCATATGGGATCAGGTTACATGTATGCAAAGTTGAAGCAATCGTTGTCGCATCTGCAGTGTTGCATAATATCGCAATTTCACTCAATGATGCAGAACCTAGACTTGCACGGGAAGAGGAGGAAATTGTCGAGGTAACAATGAATGTTAATGTATATGCAGCTAATGCAATGCTCCGCAATCATGAAAACAATGTAACTCGGCATGCATTAGTTACAGGACATTTTGCGAGGATATTGTGACTTTACTTTAATGAATAGTTATCATTTATGTTATTAGTTACTGTAATGAGTGTTTCTATTTATGCTTTTTAGTCTTACTTATTCAGTTTAGAAAAATAAGTGGAAGTAAAATTAGTTGTTTATGCCAGTATATGTAATAGACAATCTGAACCTTACAATAATTATTATAAACAAACAAGAAAATCAGTCAGGTGTTAACATTCAACAGTAAGAAAAGGTAAATACAACTAAAATGCCCATGGGGTAGTTTTACAGCTGCTTTTTCAAAATTTGTATTTCCAGTGCGTGTTTCGCTCGCTTCATGGCCATTGTTGTTTCAAACTCGAGTTTTTGGTTGGCTAAATAAGCTTCGTGTTTGTCTTTTAGCATTTGCAACTTTAATTCGTGTTCCTCTAAAAAACATTTTTTTTTGCAAATCTGCAAGCTCCGTTTTGGTTGCAGCCCATTTGCTTAATTTATCCCGTAATGGCTGCCTTTCAGAATCACCTATAAAGTATTGACATGAATCATAATGTAATTGGTTTATTAATGGTATGCTTATACCATGAGTTGGTTTCGTTTGCCTTAATGGTTTCGAAATTGGTGTACGTAATTTGGATGGAGTGTACGATTTCCAACTAGACTCCACATTAGCATCCTTACTAATACATTCACTTGTAGTGGTGCAAACAGTCTGGTCAATGTGCAACTCTTCGTCGTCGTTGGTTAAAGGATCTGATAGAAATATATATGTTAATGGTCGGTTATTTAAGAATTACTGCATTAATTTATATTGAGCACAAAACTTTATAAAAAAAATAGTAAAATTACTAACCGATCCGTACAGTAGATTCTGTCGTACGAGTGGTTGGCGGCAGCATCAGCGTCGCATCATCATCAAACTTCGATGTTTCTCCAGTCATTTGCGTACCCAAGATATCGTGAATAGTTCTATCAATTTCTTTTTCATCATCTACATTAAGAGGTGGCCCACCTCCAGTACCATAAATATATTTTTTGTATTCCGTGTACCTCTTACACGTACTTTTTTTTAAATTTTTGTACCTGTTCCGTAGGGTATTTACATCTCTATATATTTCACCCATGTTTAAATTATACAAATCGCACACTTTATCCCAAGCTGCACATATAATTTTGTAATTATCTGCATCCGATTTTCTACTTTCTATCGCATGGGCATACTGACTGACTGTCCTCAGAAGTAGGGTATCTTCCTTAGAGAAATTCTCTGCGCGTTTTCTTTTATTCGACATCAAAACTATTGTTCTATTATCAAGTTATAACTACTAACCTCACAGATAACCTATCTGTGACTAACCTATTCGATGCACCTAGAAGTTGTCAAAATACTGTCGCGAATTTGACATATCATTTTTACCAACATTCCAAAACACTAGATTAGCTAACTCAAATTTATTTGTAGTTAATACAATGCCTACTGTGTTTAACCTAAGATTAAAGTTAATCATTAGTTACTAAACTCGTAGGTTAACTCGGGTTGGTACAACCCACCCTAAGACATATACAATGTACAACAGAGTGTTAGCAAAAATGTGGGATGACCCTTTCAACCTATACTAAGTAAAAGTAACTCGGTACGATTGCCTCAAATTAAGTTTAGTAGATAATTACACAGTCAAAGTCGTGTATAAGTTACTTGAAAAAAACGTTTACAATTTTTTACACCTACGGCCATAAATAAATGAACACCCAGTAGATATTGGTGAATTGTATTGAATTTTCATTGTACTTGTACCGTCAAAATTTCGGAAACGCCATTAACCTTAATAATACATCTCTCATTCCCTTAGTGACGTAAATACATCTCCAACAGACCTTTAAATGCGGGGTGAAGGAGGAGGTGGCAAGTAAAAGAGATCCAAACGATAAGAAGTTCGATTTATTCAACTTTAACGTATTCAAATTTGGCGAGCAAAAAATTGTTAAGAAAAAGTTGCATATAATTCAAGAACTTTTTAAATCTATAGGGTCCAAAGTACAAGATCAAGAACAGCGTATGGAAGAAATTGAGTTTTCGACCGCAGCATCTACTAGTTCCGCTACAGACGAACAGCAGTCATCAGTAATTGCAAAACATCTCATCCAGAACGGAAGTACATCACATAGTGGCAATTAAGATAGAAACTTGAAACTCGATACCACTAGAAATTCTGAGGTGAATCTAGCGAAAGAATATCCTACCGATTTTGCGCATTTTTTAAAAATTAAAGGTTTGCAATGAACCATGTCATTTGACCAATGCCTAGCCATGATACAGAATGCTTCGTACTATATAAAAGTTTGTGTTTTCCTTATTCTAAAAACACATTGGAATTTAGTTTGATTTTGAATATATGTTCACATTAACTCTTGTATTGGAAAATAAAGCTATACACATAGATTAATATATTTATTCCTAATTTTCTCCCTGATATATAAATAAATGAATATACACATAATTTTCTGATTGATAGATCCTGGATTTTCTTTTTTTTTTATAATATATTTTCCTACAGCACGTTAACAGCTTGGCGTCGAACGTGGTAGATAGAACACCTTTGATGCCTAACGTTCGTTATCGCCCATCAAAACTCCTGACACTCAACCTGTTTTTTTCTTTCTTTTCAAATTTTTCTACAGTATTTTGGCGCCTACAGTTTTTGCTCTACATTTTTTTAGATTACACTTGGACGCCCAACACATTTTTTTTTCTTTTTCAAATTCTTCTGCAACACATTGATTCATAACTTGTTTTTATTTGTTTTCAAATTTTCTTACGATATCACAGTACGTTACCACTTAAACAAATTATTTTACTCACAATTTTCTATTGAATATAACTCACGTTAGGGACCCACTTTATTTTCTTTCCACACATGTTTTACAGTAACATACTTGTTCTCAAAAATACTACTGTTAATTGTTCTTTTAAAGCAAAACACGGCATCGTATGCAAAATTAATTTTAGTTACAATTATTTCTTAATTTTATCTCTGACAACGTAGTTGTAATAGTATTTTCTTTTCTAAATTTGTTTCTATATGAAACTGGCGCCAAAATAACTATTTTTACAACCCAATTGATGTACTTTAAATTTACGTGACTAGAAATAAGTTATTTTCTTACAGAATAAATTAATTATTATCCATAATAAATATATGTTTTAAATTTTGATTACAATTAACCACATATTATTATGTTTTATTATATTTAAACATTCAGACAAATGACTTATGTACAAGTAAAATTGTTAGATATCTATCTATCTATCTCACCTATCTTATTTAGGTAAATATCTACTTCTCTTTTCTCTATCTCTATTTCTAATATATTCCGCACTATTCTCTCATGCCCTAGTATGTGCCCTATTATCCTATCTCTCATATTTTACTGCTTTCCACATATCTATTCATTCCCCTACCATTTCTGGATCATCAGTTCTTAACTTTATCTGTCCGTGACATCTTCATCATAGGTCTGTAGCAACACATTTAAAAGGCTTTTGTCTTTTCCCTGTCCGCTTCTCCTACTGTCCAAGTTTCGCAACCATACAGTTCTGTGCTCCCACACGTATACTTTCTACAATCCTTTCCTTGTTTCTATGTTTGTTGTCTTTGAACATAGTAGTTGCTTTTTCTTGTTAAATGCTGCAAGGCCTTGTGCTAATCTTTATTTTATATCTTTTGCACTTTTCCATCATGCGTTATTTGGCTTCCTAGGTCGTAGAAGTCCTTAACCTCTTGTAAATTCCTATTTGTACCCTAGTTTTTGATTTATTTTGTTCTCTTTTACATATTAGTACTTTAGTTCTGCATAATAATTTCAAATGTCTTCCTGCACTTGGCAGTATTTATTGCCTTTTCGATGTACAAGTTAAAAGTTAATGGGAGTAGAGCACATCTCTGTCTCACCCCTTTCCTAATATTTTCTTTTCTACGTTTCTGCTTTAATTCTATTACCCCTGTGTGCTTTTTGTATAAGTCATATACTATCTGTCTATTACTAAAACTCATTCCAATATTTTTAAGTATTCTAAACATTTTTTTCCATTTTGCAAATCTACAAACTTTATATAGACGCTACTTCCTTTTTCTATTGTTTTCTCTATTATCACCCTCAGAGCTAAGATAGCCTACCGTGTTCCCCTGTTTTGCCTAAAACCAAATTGATTTCTTCTAGTATTTCTTCAGTCCGTTTTTCCATGCGTCTTTGTACAATCTAATTAATATTTTTGACATGTGCGCGTCAAAACTATGGTTCATAAATTTTCGTAACCATACGCACCTCTCCTTTTTGGTATAGTGATCATGATGTTACGTTTGAAATCTTTGAGAATCACGCTTGTTTTATACATATAGCTTACAAGTTGTAAGAGACGTTCTGCTACTGCTTGCCTAGCAGTTTTTACAGTTTCTGCTTACACCTTACTTATACCCGGTGCCTTACCACTTCTCAAGCCCGTTAATGCTAATTGAAACTCACATCTAATTATAGGATATCTCAAGTCAACATTTGTAATGTATTGTCTCTGTTCTAGTGCTGCAGTTCAAGTCTTGCATACAAATGCAACTTGCGACGAAATTGTCAGCTGGTGTTTTTGTTTTCTAACTGATATTCCCACTTTCCCACCTCCCCACCTCTTCAAATCCTATCCATTTTAACATCTAATACCAAAATATGGCAGATGCTGCAGAACACCGCCTAGCCGTAGAACATCTTGAGGTATTTGTAAAGTAGATGAAAAAAGTGATAGGCCCCAACGGTTAGGGTAATGTGTGACCTATTATACCAGCGTATTTCAAATGGGACCTAATATACACTAAGAGTAAATCTTGTATTCAAATTGATATATTAAGGAACTTCTTCAAACCTAAGAACCTTTTGATTATTTTCTAGTTCTAAATCAACCTTAAATACATTTTTAAATTCTTGTAATGAACAATTTAGTAAAGTCTGGGATATAAAGCAGCAACTAATTTTTTTTTGTTTTTGATTTATTGGTAGATAATACTGGTGATATCATATATTTTGGAGCCAAAGGTAGGTCACTAATTTCATATAAATATGTTGTGTAATTTAAGTCACAATCAAAATTGACACAACATCAGAGTTATCTGGAATATTAGTTATATCTAAATTCACTATATTCGTATAGGTATCCTCTAAGAATTCAAATTCTCCATACCAAAGGTGCAGCTCCATATAAATTACTAACATCGGAATGCATTATATAGGTATGTAGAATCAAAGTTGGGATAATAGTCTTCATTCATATATTTATAATCTCTTTTAATATACCTATTTGAACATTGCACTAATTCCCCGACCCAGAAAAGCAACTTAAGTTCAATGTTGATATTTTCTAACATCGCGTTTAGAGCCAAACTAGTTGCAGAGATACAGTGAAGGGAATCTATCTTGTATGTGAAAAGTAATATAATATGTTAGCTGAGAGCAGTACATCCATTTTTAAATAATGGCCCAACTACTCTTATAACATTTTCATGGAAATGTTTGCATAACTTTCTAGCATAATCGCAGTCTTTATCCGAGACTTCTACAGCGCGTAGACAATTAACAGATGCACCATTCCAAGATAAAGTAGCTCGAGAGCCACCCTAAGAGTTGATGTAGTCATAAGGGTAAACACGTAACACGTAAGTGAGCTAAACTTATCTTCATTATCACAATTTTCTCTAGTAATAAATTTTTATTGTTATTTAAATTGGAAGATATTTTGTCAATGTTAGTCGACATAAACCAGATTAAATCTATAAACATAAAACGAACTTTTATACCATATACCCTTTAACGTACTTTGTAAAAGAATTAAGTAATTGTACAAGGCTGGTTCCAGAGCTACCCATGCACCGGTGTTGTGGAATCCGCTTTGCTGTGACCAATATAATATATAACTTTTAGATTGTGAGAGGCGCATCGCTGGAACTTCTTCGGTCCGGGGTCTCTGTTGGACGCTATTAGTTTCAAAGGTAAATGAATAAATACGGAATGGGGCGTTGGGGCCCCGCAGCGCTAGGTCTTCGCTTCGAAACTTTAAATAAAAGTGCACTTGGTGACGAATTTAAGTGAGTCATGTCGTAATCAATATATATATATATATATATATATATATATATATATAACAATTAGCCCAATGAGAAGCTCCGTTTTACTCTCGGCAGCGTCGTGAGGTAGTGGTGGAAGATGTTGGATGGATCATTGGAGGATGGCCCATTGGACAATTATTCATTGGTTTGCTGGCGCTTTATGTTTGACGCTAGTGTAATTAAAGTTTCATCGGTGAGTGCTCCATTAGATAATTGAATAGTTGAGAAACGAGGTGCAGGTTAGTATAAAAGAATTAAAAATAAGCAAAATTTCAAATAAACGTTTATCTACTAAAATGAAATTCAGTAGTAGTGGATTAGCTACGGAGAAGCTGACACAGCCCTTATTATGAAGGTGTTAATATCTTTTAATTAAGGGTGCTTTTTCAAAAGAAAAGTATGTATGTGTGTAGTGTCTGTATGTGCAAGTGCTTGTGTGTGTGTGTGTGTGTGTGTGTGTGTGCGTGTTTTGGTTTTTGTAGGTGTAATAATAACGGATTTGTAGGTGTATGTAAAGTATAGTACTGGGGAAGCTAGGACACCCTTATCATAAAAGTTTTAATATTTTCAGAATGATCGGTATTTTTTTCAAAATAAAGATATCTATTATTATGTATGTGTGTGTGTGTGTTGTCTGAGTCTAAGGTATACATTGTAATGGTGGCACAAATTGTGAGGTGTTTTTATAAAAATTCGTTTTGTCGTTGTGTAATTGATTTAAGAATAGAAATGTGTATGTATTGAAAATTAAATTATTCGGCCTATGATTTGTTTTGCAGGAATGGTTTAGGATGTGTTTTTGCTGAAAAGAAATTGAAATTGTTTTATGAATAGCTGTGGGTATCAGATTTGAGGAAATAACTTCTTTACATGCGTTACCATATTATAGGATCAAAGATTACCCGACAAATAAAACCGCGCACTCCATGATATAATCTTAATGGTCTTATTAATTTGTACATTGTATGATCAATATATATTACGATGATAAACTGTACTAGTAACGAAGTCGTTAGTTTTAAAGGTCAAGGTTAAGGGTGTGTAGGCCATTATTTTAATATTTGAAGGCGGTATATTTTTGAGCTAACTTTGCATGTATGTACGACCGCATGATTTCTATTAATAATTTGAATAAAGCAGAGCTTCGAAATCGTCTGAAACTGCGTTCGTTTTAAATTTGCTCTTACCGAACGGAATGTTCAACAAGGGGATTCGCTAGTTCCGCTTCTTTTTTGTCTAGCGATTGATGCCGTAACAAAAAGAATTGATTCAGAATTCAACTGCTGCTACTTAACAATGGTTGTCTAGGAGGCAACACAAAGTCCGTTTTAGATAACCACAAAAACCTAATCACCTTTTCTCCAAACTAGGTTTAGAACCGAACTTCAATAAACGCGAGTTATTATTTCTTACTCCACCTACTGACTATACAGTCTTTCTACTTCAATCCAAAGCACCAAGCATCAATATTTCTTCTAAACCCGAATGGACCTTACTTGGAGCTTCCCTCTGCATCGAAGCACTTGAATTTTGTTTCTAATATAAAATTAAGACCCGCCAATTAATCTCGGATAAGTTTTCCGAACTAAATTTAACATCCACATTTCATTTTTTTTCCTAAAAAATTGCCTAACCATCCCAAAGTTACTATATACCCATAGATGTTACCCCACTTGGTTAAGAGATAACTTACTAGAATATTTTGATTGCCTCTTACTGACGATTTTCAAAGAAACCAAAAATGTTCAATTGAAAGATATAGAATGGACTCGAGCAACACTTCCCGTAAATAAAGGCAGGTTCAAAAAACGCCTATAAAAATTCCTTTCTCTACCTTCATTTTCGCCATCGTTCAACTGAACATTACCATCAATAACACAGGTTCTGCCAAACCCTATTTCCTACTCAAATAACCAAAGCTATTCAACAGGAGAAAAATTGTGGCTCTTACGAATAAAAAATATGCAGTAGAACAAGCAAAGTGTATCCAAAGGAACTGGGATCAACTTTTATTGGACGTTGTTTCTAGAACTTTGCTTGAATCAGCTACTAACCATTTCGATACAGCCCGTATTCAAGCAGTTTCCTATAAATATGCCGGAGCATAGTTGAATGTCTTGCCAGCTTTATCTTTGGGTACACTTCTAGACAACGATTCCTTCAGAATTGGGCGGAGGGTTGTAAAGTAAGGGAAACTCGACAGCTGCCGAGCGTGCAACGCATAACCGCTCTCAAGGCGGCGAGGACGTACAGGACCACCTACACGGAGGCGGTTCTGGTGATCAGTAGGACTCTTCTTATCGAATATGCTGTTAGGGAGATCAGAGATAGGAGATTAGTCATTGCAGGGATAGAACAGGCAATTATAGAGAGTATGAATCTTGCAAATAGGAAAGCTGAGAGGAAAATCGTTGTATCAGAGTTAGGACACCCTGCCGATGTTAGAGGTATCGAATTTGTCGAAGGTGATGGGGACGCGGTACTGATCAGGATTTACACGGACGGTTCGCGTATGAATGATGGACAAGCAGGCGCGGCGTTTGTCGTATATAATGAGCAAAGGGAAGTGTTTCGGTTGCAGACCAAACTCACGAACTGTGGCACTATCTTCCAGTGCGAATTGGTTGCTATATGGGAAGCTATCGATTATGTGATAAATCACACCGGTAGAAACGTGTATTACATCATCAGCAATAGTAAATCAGCGCTGACAGACCTCGACAGACCTCCTAGCGAACGTCTGGAAGATAGCGCTTTCTGCGCCCTCATCGCATTCGCAGCGGTCGTTGTCGGTTAAACCGAATCTTTGCAAATACGCCTTCAAGACATGTGTTATCAGCTAGCTGCACCATTTTATAGTCAAGCTTCACCTCGATCTTATCTCTAGCTACTCTACTCGGTATGAATCTATATGTCAACCTGCCCGTGGCAGCGTTGTTCTACCTCTCTTCCCATTGTCGTAGTGATCTTTCTCGCAGTTTTCTTTTAATCAGAAACCTCGGTATCCACGAGTATGATATCCGGCGCTCCGGTTTCGACATTTAAAGTTCTGTTGGGTTAGATCGCACGATGGCAACGTAGGAAATGATAGGACTGATAAACTAGCTAAAGAGGCCGCGACTTCCGAATATCACACTCGTGGATACCGAGGTTTCTGATTAAAAGAAAACTGCGAGAAAGGTCACTACGACAATGGGAAGAGAGGTAGAACAACGCTGCCACGATCAGGTTGACATATAGATTCATACCGAGTACAGTAGCTACAAATAAGATCGAGGTGAAGCTCGACCATAAAATAGTGCAGCTGATAACAGGGCATGGAGCCTTGAAGGCGTATTTGCAAAGATTCTGTTTAATCGACAACGACCGCTGCGAATGCGATGAGAGCGCAGAAAGCGCAGAGCACGTGCTCTTCGACTGCACGCTCGAGGTGGTAAATCGAGGGTTGGCTGATGGGAAGTTAGCTCTAGTAGGGCTAGCATGGCCAAAGAGTCTAGAAAAGTCGAGGAAGTACCTAACCAGAAGGCGTTCTGGACAGTCTTTAAAGAATTTGCGGGAAGGTTCGCGAGATTGGACGGTGATAACCGCGCGTAAATCGTGGGCTAGAAGCAGGGGGGAGGCGGAAGTACGGATGGAAAACTAGGATTTGACTTGGTACGATATATGATCACGATTTAAAACCTGTTAAGTAAAAAGAAGAAAAAATAAAAAGAAAAAAATTATAAAAAAAAATTAAAAGCAAAACAAGCAAAAATTCAATAACCAAAAAGTTATTATGCACGACGTACCCCTCACACTACTAAAACAATTACTGTCGAACCTTAAACGCGCGGAAAATCGGGAATAAATCAAACGTAAATAAATAATAACAAACTGAATAAGAAAACCCTCATTAATTTAAATTAGTAAAATAAATAAAGAAAATAAAATAGAGTGAAACCGCTCCTCTCCCTCCCTCAGGACTTTTAAAGTGATACTGATTGTGTAAACACACACACACACACACACACACACACACACACACACACACACACACACACACACACACACGAGAACGTTTAGTGCATACCCATCAAGACTTTTACAGTGCATATTCAACTCCCCTTAGAAGTAAGATATCAATAGACGTAAGAAGACGACCAGATCTTTGGATGCTGGAGAAATTTATATACGAGGTAGGAATAAAATTGTGGCGGCTGTATTATGGGAGTGCAACTGATAATTTGGGTGATGCTTTTGATAATTTATGCACTGTTACATGATTTTGCTTATTTTATATTTAATTATATATTTATATTTATTTTAATATTTATATTTTTGCCTGTATTGTATTGTTTTGTAACTTGATATAATTCGTTTGGCGTTCTGTCGCCTATTTTTGGGCGCAGTATTTATAGGAAAGAAGAATGTAATTATAATATGTCAAGTTAGGGAACGATAGGGAACGTTAGGGACGAATATAAGATTTACTTAGACCATGGAGCACGAATTTATGAATTTATAGAGTGGGCAAAAAAGCTGGATTCACTATTAAAATATTTGGCGAATGCTTAGAAAATTTGAATGCATTTTTAAAATTAGCTAGCTAGATTTGGATAGTTTTAACACGACCCTTCAGGTCGCACCGGTAAGCAGAGCTGGCGACTGCTACCTAGTATTACGGAGCCCTCTCATTTTACCTTTGCTTATGTCTTGTTGATCGAACACATTACTCAAACCCTATTTCTAGTTTTTGTTTTAGTTTGTTAGATTTTTATTTAGAATTTATTAATTTTGAAGCTAGATACATTTGAAGCACGTTTACATTTTTGCGTTTAAACCCAATGTAGTACCTTCGGTGGAGCATTGGGGACGTGGCCGTAGGCATAGCGGCCTTTATTCAAATTATAATGTACGGAGTCGCGCTACATTCTCACATAGCGGTATTATGTTATGGAGTGCCTAACTATTAAGATCAGTTACGTTACTAAAGCGTCTCGGTAGTCCGCTTAAGATACACCTGAGTCCTGCGGTATTAATTAGGCTTCAGAATAAGTTTGATTTATTATTCTACATAAATTTCTAACATTAATGTTCTTCAAGTCAGCGCCAACTGCCTCTAATTTAAAATGTCACGCTTATGTATTTAATGCTGTACTTTCTGTCGTAGGAACGCCCTAATCTTTGATAGGGATTAGATTTTATGTAACTACTATCTACATGGTTAAACTAAAAACATTTGAACTAAAATTATGGCCACTAAATCGATAAAAATGGTACTATTTTGCTGTAGTCACAAAAAACTACGCTATCCTGAGTACATCGCCATGATCCGATTACTCTGGAAATGCACTGCCGTAGTCCCCAACAAGAATGATAAATAACGAACTTGTTACTTCATAAGCTGAAGAAGTTCTACAAAGGAAGACTATTTCACTTTAAATTGCAAGACACTGTATAAATTAAATTTTTTTGGCTGGAAAATAAAATATAGAGAAAGGTGTAGAAGTAATTTTAGAGTAACTAAATTGGATCGATTAGAATGTACTGTTTGTAAACACATAAGAATATCAGTGTCATGTTTGTTGATTTTTGTTATTAAATAAAAACTAAATGCTGTGTTATTATTTATGGAAGGTGTATTTAAAAATTTAGAATAATTGACGTTATTGGTTACATAATTTACGAAAACAGTTTGTGTGTGTGTGCGTGCGCGCAGCTACTTGTATGTGGGGAAATGTACTTGGACGATTGGTGTGTCCGTGAAGAGTAGCCGAAATGGTGATTAGCTGGTATTTTTCTTGCTTATAATAGACGTAATTTAAAAGGTTTAGTGATTAAACTGAAACGTATTTACTAAAAAAAAGCATATATTTAGTGCAAATGTGGAGAAATATGCAGAGAAATTAAATATGTCAGAAGTGGAATTTTCAAGAAAGATCTAGAAATTAAACCATCCTGTCGGTAACGCTAGTGCCTCACATATCAACATTAAGAGCTCATAACGGCAGATTACCAACCATCTGCTGTAAATGCGCGGGTTGGGGTGAGGTAGCATAGGGCGAGACGAAATGTCGAGTTTATGAAGTGCCAGGGAGCACAAATAGATGGCAGTGTTGTAGAACTTATTAGTCCAGTTATAAACCTCACAGATATTTTAATTCTACATATTATCTAACATTCATAACCAGCAAAAACCTTTGAAATTCCGATATCTAATGTAAAAAAAATTTTTAGGGAACAAGAAATTGCAAGATTTAACATTCCTACGTTTGCATCTCACTGTTATTTTCAATTTCTAATATGCAATTGACAAAGCTGTTATATTAATTAATTGGCCAATAAATGGAAAAACGAAATAATGGTTTAAACGTATCTCTAATAAAAAATGATTAGGTAAAGTGTCAAGTGGGTGTTGATTACAGTTTGTGAAAAGCTACAAATATTGGTTTGGTTCCTTTTCTTATAACACCTTCGTTTCTAACGACAAAATAATAAACAAAGTGTACTGAATCGGACACAGTAAACATTCCTCTAGTAGAATAAAAATGCATGTCCTGCATTTTTAAGTAGTCCAAAGTTTGTTTTGCTTTTATTTATTTACGTTTTGAATGCAGCTTGTCAAATTTTGTTCCATCACAATTGCGTATGGAAGTTTGAGAATGGTGAATTTGTATCATAATGAACAAAAGTACATTTTACGGTAAATAATATCCATGATGAAAGTTATAAATAGATTTGCCAGCAATTACGACTATAGTCGAAAACTCTCATAAGGATAGTTTGATCTTAGTAGATGTTTGCTGTGTTAATTTTATATAGCATGTATTCATTTCTGTTTTACAATAGTGTGTGACATGGAAGTTCTGGATTTTTCCACAGCAGCACATAGCAGGTGCATTTTTATAAAAAATACTAATATTTGATTTATTCGATAAATAAACTGAAATGGAGTGTGCAATTTTGATGAAAATTTATAAAAATTATTCACACATTTGGGAACGTTACTGGTTTAGTTTAAATCGCTCTATTATCAGCAAAACAATTTTTTTTTCAGTTAAAAAAAACTTAAATGACTTTCCCACATAGACAATTATTTTATAAGTTACTTTTATTCAAACCGTTTTTAATTTGAGTGCCTAATAGGAAAGAAATTCGGATCTTTAGAAATTTCAAAATGGCCGCTACTGTGATGAGCTCTTAAGTAGAATGAAATTTATTAATTTCTGTTATTTTAATGAGCTGTTAGCACAAAGGCGCTCCATAAAAATTTAGAAGCTTTTATGGTTTACATTAATAATGTGGCTATTTCAATGTACTATTAAATTAGCATACAGAATTAAAATAATAAGGCATCCAGTACAATAAATACAAACGTCAATAGCAATCAAGACTCCTCGTATTAAATTTAGAAAATTTACATGATAGATCTCGGTAAATCACCGGGCATAGAATAGTTTATTGTAATCATTCATACGAGTTCAAACAAACCATTGAATTATTAAGTTGGATTGGTACACCTTACAAACACAATTGTCATAAAAATATCTATAAAAATTAATGTGTTATATGTGAACCGTCAGAGGAATAGAATAGAACGACATTGATTTCGACAATAGGACATTTTTAAGGCACAAAGTGTGAGAACGAATTTTGAAAAAAGAGGATGTTACATAACGACTAAGTTTAAAATGTCAAAAGTTAAGAAAGAGGTGATGGCTAAGTAACAGTGAAGATGTGAATGGTCGCAGGTAGGCTGGCCTCTCTCGGTACGTGGCCGACGATGAATTGCTACCTTGTAACGAAATCAAATTTACGCTACAATTAAATAAACAAGATTTTTGTTGTTAATTTTATCGCATTGTATTTCTTCCTTATAGTGTAATTTAAAAAGATTCTGTCATCAAATTTTGTGTTGCATGTAATTAAATAGTATATCATCTTTATTACAAAACTTGTCGGTTAAGCATCACTATCTGATAGGTCATGTTCGCTTGTGTTTATTGCGGGTTGCAAAATGATAAGGCATCGCTATATTTGGAATCAGATATCTGCAATATTGTTTCGACTATAGTCGTAATTGCTGGCAAATTTATTTATAACTTTCATCATGGGTATTATTTACCGTAAAATGTACCTTTGTTCATTATGATACAAATTCAACAATCTCAAACTCCCATACGCAATTGTGATGGAACAAAATTTGACAAGCTGCATGCAAAACTTAAATAAATAAAAGCAAAACAAACTTTAGACTATTTAAAAATGCAAGACATGCATTTTTAAGTAGACGTAAAAGTAGATGGGCCTCTGTACCCTTAATTTATTCCCCGAGGTCTATGTAGAGCTCAATATAAACCTTGTTATTTCCTGTGCATAAAATTTTGCATTGTCAAATTATACCAAATACCTGTTTACTTCTTACATCGATAACGTATTATTCAAATATTTACACCCTCAGATTAATAATAGAAAATTGTTCTTTGCATATGTCCATACAATTAAATTTTAGTTTATAAAAATTTTCACCACCAAAAAAAAAACAAATCACTCATAAATTAAAATAACTTAGCACCAGCACAACAGTTTCAATAAAAAAATCGTTACCTAGAGTGTGTTCTTCCAGATTACCTCTTCCAGAGATGATCTTCCACCTGACTGTTCGTACCTGGATTACTCCATTTTGCTGCTTTTTAAGTCGGACAGCAATTCCATGCCATTCACCATCTGAAGACGCCTTCTGCCAAACTGCATGTACAACAACCAAATCACACCTTTTCGTCCAGTTAACGTGCCACCAGCATCCTCGTTCAAAATATAAATACCTTTTCTACTTACGTAGCATCCAGCTTTAATTATAATAATTATTTATTTCAATTTAGCCTGTTACTCTGCACCTACTTGTGCATTACAAACACTTGTGATAATTTTCGGCGAACTGCATTGTTACGCGGTATGAAAGCTAGGATGTTCTTCTGTATAATTGAAAATGTAAACAAGCAGACAGAAAAATAAGAGAGAGAATCTAACTCCAGCAGTGATTATATATTTTTCGCCCCACTCGCGATGTCCGTATTTTCACTACACCTTCTATGAACTGAAATCAACCACCACAACAATTCCACAAAATCTATCTGTACGAAATATGCAACGAACTTTCAAAACCGAGAATTCATCCACTCCAATATTGTTTTACCCCGAAAAACTGTTTAAAACTCCAACCGTTTTAAGCCTTCCATAAAATCTGTCGTTTGCTATTCCCCCAAACAAATCCAATAACGCCCCTTGATGTGCGCGTCTATACTCCTATCGCATTCACACTTTCATAACCACCTCTCCTATCTTAGTCTTAATTTCCTACCTAAATTGTCGACGTTATTTCCACTCTTTTGATATCTTTGTCTGCCACATGTTTTCTGTCCTATTTTATTGTGCCACTATTACTATGTTGTTTGCTGTCAATGCTCCCTTCATATACGTGCGCCTCGTAAAATCCAAACTGCACAAACACGTTGCATCTTTGTCCTGCTTATTGGTATCTAAAATATACTCCTTTAACACGCGTTTGAAAGATGTTTGTCATTTAAGTCACCTGTTATGTTTCATCTTACTCTGTTACATTGTAAAGCGTCTCTGTTGCTTAATTTTATCGATCCGTTTTTGAAATAGTCGTCTGTTATTATTAACCTTGTGTTTTGTCGGTTACCACAATACTCCGAATTGTTTTCTAGCTTTAACAAGAAATATTTATCTAACCCAAGCTTGTGTTCTTTGAAAACCTTGATCGTTTTAACTTGTTTTGCCATATTAAACATTGAAGCTTTTTACGAATGCTTTAATTTATAATATTAAATAAATGTACGTTGCTTAAATTAACGTATACAAATTAAACCTACATAAAACACATGTAATTTTATTCCAATCTAATTATACTGAAGTTTTGATAAAATAAATTATTGATTTTTACATACCGGGTCCCCCAAATAAATAAATGCTTGTCCTATTTACACATGTTTACGATTTCTCGTACACAGTAATATATATGTGTTATATATATATATATATATATATATATATATATATAAAATAAGTTGTATCTGTATTGTGGACTGCAAATAACTTGTCTTTATATATATATATATATATATATATATATATATATATATATATATAGTAGTGTATTTGATAATACGTCGGTTGAAAGCTGGAAATGCAGGTTAAAATCTTGTCTGGGACCTGATATTTTCCTTCTTTCAATTACTAGCTTCATTTGAAATGATAACTATATGATGATGTCCGAATTACCTTGCTAGCTCAGTTTAAATAAAGCAACGAGAATCCAACATTAAGCTTATAATGACATCAAATATTGATTACCAAACAATCCTTCAAATAATAATTACTACATCCGTATACATCTTTCTTTAGCACACGATATCCAAAAAAAATAATATCATCTACATACAAGTATTAAATCTACAAATAAGGTCCAATACAGTCAGCACATCTTATGTCTAAAAAAGTTTTATAACTATCTTAAAATCTCGCATTATAATTAGTATTCCACAAACCTTCCTTGTGTAAGTCACGCTCTGTACATTTTAATAATCCTTACCTAGTAGTCAAACGCAGTTGATTACACTCAATCGATGAACCCTCTTGTAATGGCCAAATTTTAACCATAATTAGACTTTCTAAAAATTAAACTATCCACTTAGAGAAAAATAATCTACAAACAAAATTCTTATCTAATCCAATCCACTTAAGTAAATAAACTAGTACAAGTGTCTTTACTATAATTTTAAAGCAATGATAAACCATTAACCTGCTGATTGTCCTTTTCTCTTGGTATCGTGCAGCTTGTGTCCATTAAACGTCGTACATTTTTTGCCAAATCCACATCAGTGTCGATCAATTTTAAAATTAATCCACTTATAAACACGTATTTGAAAACTCCCCTTCATATTCTTCTATTTAAACTAAAATTTATCTTGCTGGAATTTACTGCCATCCATCGAAGCCCACTCTCATTATTTACTTCAAATAATCTCAAAATAAAATTAACTTCTAACGCAGCTCGCTACACGCCTAAAACAAGTCTTTAACACTAGTCATGTACTCGACCATTAGCTACGTCATAGCTTACATTATTATTTATTGAAAGATGTCTGAACGTGTAGTAATACATGAATGTAAACTAGTCGCAATTAATTAATAATTACCCCGTTCAGATTCTCAATCGGTTTATATAGTATGAGTTTGCCACGTAATTCAGATCCAAAACAATCCGTCTGGCCCTATTTATACAGCTGACGCAACTTTCCCGGAAATTGAGTATCTATGGCTTAATTAGGATATTACCTTATATAAATTGACGTCACCTTTTGATCTTATTAGGTCGCTAAATATCTTGCTACGGTTCCTAATTTGTAGAAATGCTCAAATCTTTACTTTACAAGTCACTACCTTCAGAATATTCAATTAACACTGATTCTACTTTATCTTGCATTTTTCCTGGATCCCCAATACCCTTTACCTATACTTCATTTATTTGTTCATCTGCTTCACTTACTTCTCTTCTTCCTCTACTTCCTATAAGTCACATTGATTCAAATTAATACATTTCTCGACTTCAACATTTACTTCATCATCCCACCTAATGTAATCTTCACCACACATAGTTATCTTATCCTTTACATCTACCAGCAACTTCAGCTTATTAATCAAGTCAATTCCAAAAATCTCCTCCATCTTCAACCAGGTACAACCATAAATTCATGTTCAACCTTTATATTCCCTAACTCATATTTTTAATATTGTCATGCTGTTTATACTCGCAAACTTTCTGTTATTCGATCTAAGTTACGTTTCTTTATGGGCATCAAGCCATTATTTAAATCTAGAACGTTGTTTTTAATAAAGTTTCTCGAAATTACCCTTGCTTCACCTGCTGTATCTATAGTACTTTATTAAATTGTATCTTCCACATTTAGATTTAAAACAGGTAATAAGTTTTGGCTTATAGTTCCTTCACTTTCTAATTCAAATTTTATAAAACCACGTTGATGTTTATACTAATTAATTTCGAGGGGTGTGCTTGGTGTGTCTTTTACTGAAAATCCTGCTTTGCAGTTGGAAGTTCTGGTCTGTTTATTGTCTCAATGTATGTCCTGTTGTTTTCTCTAGTTGAACTATTCCTCTGTGCATTCTCATTATTCTCAATTCTTCGTGTTATGTTCCTATTCCGGGTTGTTCTGAACTCATCCTCTTCCCCGTCTCTTTTGGTTGCGTTGTTCTGGCCGCAGTTGGTCCTATTAACATATTCCCTGTCGAAATTTCTGCCATATAACATTGATTATTTCCCCATAAATGTTTTTAATGTTTAACCTTAAAATCTTTGAATGAGATTAGCTCACTTTCTACAAGTCGAACCAAATTTCTCTACTTCCCTTTAAATTGATCTTATTATATTTAATTTATTCTGTTCGTTCCAACTATCCTGTATTAAAGTTTTGACATTATTTATGAATATTTCTTGATTAAGTTTATAATCCCGATAAAATTTTGAGTATTGTTCTAAAGGGACACGGGTTGGACTTCACCTCATGGGTTCCCAAACATTAATATTTTTCATTCTATCTTCTAAATTTTCCACTTTATCTCCTAAATTAATTTAAGACTTCCAAATTCATTTCTAAATGTTTTAAATCCGGTTAGGCAAACTTCTTCAATTCCGTTCACTTTTTATTTAAGCTTTTAATTTTTCCATTCCATTTAACGCGCTTCTTGATTAGATTCTATTTGAACAATTTTCCCTTCCATATCATCTATATTCTCTAAAATGTGTACCACTTTTCCTCTAATTTAAAATTTCATATCCTCTAAGATCTTTTTTTTTTGCTTTCTGACTTTATCTCTTCGGTATATCAATTTTTTTCATTCTTCACATGTTTTTCAATTATTTCCTTGATATATTTCTCGCCAATTTCCTTTAAACTTTTCTCATACTTTTCACTTATTTTTTTTAAATCTTAATAGAAGAACCATCATTTTATATTCCTTGGTCTCTCCTACACTCTGTTTCGTGTTTATCACCGGCTCCTACCGTTTCGGATCTTCCAAATAGACGCTTTCTTGAGAACCATTTTTCACACCATCAGCTCTCAATTCTTCACAAATCTTTCAGTCTGTCAATCATTCTGGAAACGACTCAAATATTTCACAGAGAAAATTCCTACAAAATCCTACAAGACACACAAACTCTAAAGGTGGCTTTAGTGCTACAGAGATTTGGCGATTTGGATATTTAGAGAATGATCCTATTGGTTAAAGCGATCACGTGACACCGCCGAGAAACGTCAAAATCACCGAATCTCCGATTTCCCAAAAGTTGGTTCAAGTTCAACTTTTCGAGCTATTTTGAGATCGGAGCATGCGTATTTGTTCAGAAAACACGTGATTTGTTTGTTTTGTTATAACCTTAACCTTACCTTTTCGTGTAGTTCGCCGTTATATATTTTGCGTTTTGCCTATTAAACATATTGGAAATGAATAGCAAATCTGTTGTTTTTTTAGATACTCATAGCTTAGTAACAAACCTTGAAAACTTAACATCCGGCAACCCAAAACAATAACAAATTTCACATGTCAATCTTCTCCAAATACTCAAAGCAAAAAATACCCTAGATGATTAAAAGGAAAATATCTAATTCCCCAAATATCCAAATCGCTATATCTTCATAGCACTAAAGGAACCTCAACTTTCAAGCGGCTTAATCGAGCACCAGGTTAGGACGTCACTAAAAGTTATGTGAATTGTAACTACTGGTGAGCTTCACCAAAAGTGCTGTGTTCTGTAGCAAATGCGACCCGGCGTTGGACCACAATAAAAGTGCTTTGGATTATAGTCAAGATATCCGAATTACCGTGCTAGCCCAGTTTGAACGAAACAACGAGAATTTAACGTGTCAAGCGAATAATGGCATAAAATATTCATTAACAAACAATCCTTCTAGTAATAATTGCTACATCTACAAACATCTTTCTTTAACACAGATTATCTAAGAGAAAAAATACTTACGTACAAGCAGTAAATTTACAAAACAAGGTCCAGTGTCGGCAGCACATCTTTAATCTAAAAAAATATTTTATAACCACCTTAAGATCTATCTTTATAATGAGTATTTCACAATCCTTCCTTGTGTAAAGCACGCTATATACAAATTTTCGTAGAAAGGAGCATGGAAAATTGTAATAATCCTTCTTACCCCGTAGTCAAACGTACCTGATCAAATACTTTCGATAAACTCTCTTATAATGACCAAATTTTAACCAGAATTCGACTTTATAATCATTATCATATCCATTTGACCTTGAATGGAGGCGTTTAATTGATGTCATGTTCAACTTGATTTTCTAATTAGAACACCCAAATTTTTACAACAGTATTAAAGGGGACAGTGGGTAATTTCCGAAACCCAACTTGATAACTTATTTTTTTGAGAATTGTAGGAGTTGTGGGTTTAGAATTTAAGGTACCACAGGATGTATTGTGGAGAACTTGCACGGCCGAACCTCATACTTCTTTGTGTATGCGTGTATGTGTGTGCCTAGATGCGTGCGTGCGTACGTGGAGTGTGTGAGTGCGTTGTATGTATGTACGTATCAACAGAAATCGGGTCCTCGCGGGTAGTCACAATCGCGGTATTTGATAATTCCGAATCCTTGACTGAATTGAGTCTTCAAATTGTCTTACGTTAGCTGCTTAGCATTGACTTAATCACAATAAAATTGATTTAAAACGTTTAGTCTTATTTCTAATGAGATAAAATTTACATGTTGCAGTATGCGTTCTCTAAGACACCGTAAATTCTAAAGCTATAGATACACAATTCTCAAAGAAAATAGGTTGTCATGTAGTGTTTCTGAAACATTTCGCTGCCATTTTTAATACTGTGTCATAAAAAAATGGTGATTTATTTAAAAAAAACTTGCTACCCATGACCTCGTATTGTTGCCTCTACTCGAGGTTAAACGGATATTATTATTGAATAGAAATTTCACTCTACAAATTTGTTTCAAAGCATTTTTCTTAGAATATTTTCGTTTTGTACAAGACTTTTCCAGATTTTTCTGACGCTGTATTATTTATTTGTTTTGTAACTTTTGTGAAGCGCTAGAATTCTTATTCGACTCTGCTAGAATGCTTATTTCTACAACTTACCTCCTGATTATACAGCACATTACATTCAATTATTTGCAGCGATCAAATTGCAGAAATATTTTATACGGACGCCTAAAAAGAGGAATAATGAAAACACGAAACATGATTCTTTGTGTTACTGGAGATATAAAAGAAGTTTGAACAATCAATAGAACCCGCTAGTTTATAAATGAGACGTAAACTCAACCACTTAAAGGTAAATGTCCAAGATCCTGTTATTGTTGAGTATTGTCGCAGATAAGTGTGGCTGCGTTTGACACCAAACGGTTACATGTCGCAACCTAATTGACAGTAACCCTGCTGGGATATTCTCCAGTATCACACAATGCGAAAAGAAGTTGAGTAAAATAAAAAGTATAAGCAAACTTCTACAATACTGCTTCTGTTGGATTAATAATTTAATTAATTAGTTAGTTAAAAGTATACGAATATATTTTCTTCTTTCAAACGCGAAAACGTTATCAAGTATAATTCCTTTTATTTGCTAAAAATGGAGCTTTAGTATTACCTAAAGCAACATTATGTTTGGAAACCTAATTTAAATGATATGAAATATTTTGACAGTATGATGCCTTTTAATTTTAATTTGCTATTAATTTAATAAACAGTTACTGTGAATACCTTAACGGCAATTTCACAGTTATTAGTATATAGAATGAGCAGCCTTTGTAGCAGTTTTGTTATAAAATCTATGGATTAAAAATATTACAATAGCACCACATGTGTGATAGAATTTAGTAGTCAACTTATTGGTAATAGTACTCTCAGTAAATAAACACAAAAATGGGTCGTCTTGTTGAACTTAACATGGGAAATTCTAAGGTCTGTTTTGCAAATTTTTGTACCCCTCAATGTCATTCATTCGACGATCACATCACGTCATCGTGGACAGCTTTTCACTTTTACTTTTTCATATGCAAAGCTTAAACCTACACACTTTCACCCTATATTCTCGCCTCGATTAATGGGAGGGCGCAAAGAGTACAAGCGTCACTGATCAAGCTTGACAATAGAAATAAGTTGACAGATCATAATTAAAATTTATTTCAAAATATATACATAGTTGTAATCAGTATTTTTCTCATGCTTATATTTGGTAAACATATTTTTAAATACATGGATAATTTATACATGCAATTTAAATATATACAATATAATTTATATCGAAACTAACATATAACAACATTTATATCTAATCGTGAATTAAGATCTTAACAATTTTATGTACAATTATATATATATATATATATATTTATATATTGCTGTGGAACCTACAAAAAGCCTCACCAGAGTAAAAAAGATATTCGAACCTTTCGAATTTAGCACCAAGATTTGCTGTGATTCTCGTCCTGTTGAATTTCTTCTGATAATCGCCTCTTCACTCTTTCCGCCTCGGCTGCTCGCCTAGTTAAAACTTTCATCCTCGTTCATAAAAAAAAACAAACACATTCCTACCTCAAACATCAACGTTAACTCTATTTACATCAATATTCATAATACATTAAAATTTCAAAATTAAATTGTAGCATAAATTTCAGTATCATAAAATTTCAAGATTAAATTTGTCATCATTTTAATTTGCATCCAGAATTAAAGTCCTTGTAGGATGCCGACTAATTAATTTAACAATATTTGCAGACCTGAGTCTGAATAAAAGGGAGCATCTCCCACCCCTTTACGTTAATTAAACAGGTTAGTTTAATTGAGCTCAAAGACAGACCCAAATTTTCATCATAACCAAGAACATAAACTGCTAAATACTCCTTTCTACTTAAACAAGAAAATGTCACCTTAAAATTAAAAATTTGTTGTTTGTACAAATTTACTACTGTCCATTTTTTATCAAACAAATTATAAAGTTATTCAACACACACCAAAACATCAAAAATCGAACAACAAAGCATAAGTTACCTGAAGGTTAATGCACTCGTGGCTCCAATGTACATCGTCCTTTGTTGATCACACCATTCCAACTGGGTATGTTTACGGCTTTAGATTCTGAACGCTTTTAAAATTTTCTACACCACCATTCATCTAAAGTGGTTTCAGGGCTTCTCAGGAACTCATCTAAGTATATCTAAATCTTGTTTTGTGGATCCAATCACGATTACGAATAACATTTGATTATTAACACCCCCGAAAAATAGCAAAGAAATCCATAATTCTTTCACGCTATACCCAAAACTGCCGACTTTTGTTTATTCATTTATCGTTACTAATTTCGATAATTGGTACAGTAATACTCGCAAATATAACTAGACTTTATTACCTTGTATCTTCTCTAAATGCCCTTAATAACTTTTATCGTAGCACGTATTCTGCTTGAAGTATGGTATAACAGCAAAAAATAAAGAGCAAACTGTTTTAAAGTATTGAATAAAAATCGAAAATCTAAGAGAGCGAAACTCCTATAAACACGCGTTTATATAATAGCTCGCCTGCACGTCGGTTTTGTCCCGCAACGGCCACTTTTTAGAATTTCGCGTTCTATGTTCCCTTTCGACAGTCCGGCACAGCGATTCTACAAAATTTGCACTCATGCCAGTTGAAAATCTAAGAAATTTTCACACGGCTCGCCACGTCTGAGTACAACTAATTAAATTTTGTATAGAAATTGTTATGTTTACACCTCTCATATCTGCATCTTATTTTAACCAATCGCAAACCTAGTGACGTTGCTCAAATCACGCCTTTTATTATTTGTATCTCTGCCTTGCGCATATTATCCGTCTATATCTACCCTGTTCTGAGTGGTACAAATCGATATTCTTTACTATCGGTTATTTCAATCCACGTGGATCCCTATTTGAGTTAAATAACCCCGTATCTAGCCTTCCCGTTAATATAAGCTACGGTTTATCCGACCGTTTCCAATATACGTAGAATCTGCATGTTTATCTATTCGAATTTATTAGAACTTTGATATTTTAAAATACGCAGGTGTTCAATCGTAATACTTCTACGAGTTGGATATTCTACGTATTTTAACCTTGGATTTTCACAGGCTTTTATGCTTATTATATATTACTAATGGTTCAATTAACTCCAATTAAAATAATAATGAATGGCATTGACTTCTACCCTTTAATTTTTAGCGAATACTAATTAAATATTAATTATTATCTGTACACTTTGTTTAATACTCGTTAATTAAAAATTGAATTAATTAATATAAATTTTGCACGTAATTTCTATTTGTTTTAGTACTTGGAACAATTAAATTACATACAAGTTGAGCATTTTAATTCTGCTTCTTTTTATAGAAAGCGTCTAGTGAATAATTTAAATCCCTTATTTTTAATGAAACGAATCAATTTTTATGCTCCATGGTTTTAATAACGCGTATTATCTAATAAAATTCTATACAAGGTGATTAAAATTATTTGATGTCGTTAATTAATTTTCTACCCTGGTTTAAATTTGAGTAATATATATTCTTATGCTGCTATTACTCCACCCCTCCGCCCTAATATTTATTTTTTTTATATATAATTTAAATTTAATTTTTATTTATTTATAAATTCTGATACACAACTTTTGTCGTCGCCCCTAATTTTAGTATTCAATGAATGATTCCTATATGATGTGCTTTAGCAAAATTTGGTTGGTTATCTATTTACTGTTCACTATATTTTATGCCTCGACTATATGAAACCTTTATCTCAGGGTGTTCACCTACTCACCGTGAGTTCAATCGTGAGTAGATGTGCACTGTCCAACCAAACTGCACACTCGTTTGTTTTACTACCTTTTTAATATGGAATTATTTACTGTATATGCCACATTTTAATGATCAATGTTGCTTGGTGCCAAATTAATTTATGTATACTATTTCTGACTTTAATTTTGACGTTTTAAGATATTACACGGTACTTACCTGAATTATACTGCGCTGAATGCCTTCTTTAAATGTTTCTGGCTCTAGATCTTATTCACCGTACGCACCTTCACAAGGATTCACAATCGCTGTTCACTTGCGTATCGCCTCCAGGTGTTCTTAACAATTTTGCTGACCCCAAATCTGAAATAACTTACCCTAATTTTAGAATTTTGAATAAACCGTTGTATCTACTTCCCCTGCGTTAATTCTTCCTTGTAATATGCTGCTCTCCTATTTTTCCTCTTCGTGCTCCAATCAATCCTTTCGCCTTTCCGTATCCAATCCAAATCTATCCTGCCGTACTGTTCCAAATCAACCTATTCCCTGCTATTCCTTCAATATCCACTCTATGTCCTACTGCCTTTAATCTATCCAAATCACTCCAAAATTATTAATATCGTCGTTGCTTTGTATATCCACTCGAATCTCCTGCTGCCGTTTAACCAATCGTCCAATACCAATCTCGTTCAAACCTATCTAAATCGTCGCTTTCCCGTCGCACTATTAACCACTCTAAATATTTTTCTATAATCGCCGCTTTTATACTACCGATGCTTCTTATACTTTCACTTGACTAAATCAGACTATTTAACTCAAAAACATTTATTTCATCAACTATTTATACAACTTTTAACGCAGGTTTGCAAAACACGTCTTTATACTGAATATAATCGAAAAGAATCTCTTATTTACTTCGCTTAGCAATAAGCACAACAACATTAGCTTACTTAATCACATTTTAAAAGCATAAACTATCCAATAACAATTCGTCTTTACTCTAGTGTCCAAAATACCTTCACTATAGTCTTTATATACATTCCTAATTTCTACCATTGGTCCTAAACACTTCACAATTCTCCAATAATATTTTATATATCTATTCACTTATAATTTTGATTTTACTATTCGTCCAAAAGTTGATTCTATTTAAATGAAAAGCCAAAATATTTACACAAGACCTGGACACTTGGTTGATTGTAGATATCCATAGACGCGTCCGGTTTTCAGACGGCAAATGTACTTTCAATGGCTTATAAAATATCAACTCAGTATAAAACCTTGAGTACCGTGCATTGTATCAACGTCATAAAGTCATTTTGTTTACCTTTGGCACATACGTTTCAAACTAGAATGGTACATACTTTAGCATATGTAAAGTACAGCAAAATATAGTTTTTGAATTTATGGATCTGATTTATAAATCATGCTGTTTGGCAAACACCCTTTTTAACACAAATCTACTCTTAGAAGCCTTGTACCCCCCCCCCTTACATTACATTATATATATATATATATATAAATATTATAAGTAGTTTTTTACACAAGGTAAGTTGATAAATACTAACGTATTGAAATTAATAAGATGAAATAATAATAACTTAGACTTTTTAAGTAAAGCCCAAATTTGAAGTGATCATTTGGGCTTTACTTAAAAAGTCTAAGTTATTATTTCATCTTATTAATTTCAATATATATATTGCTATGCTACTACTGGAATTATCGAGCCCCTACGTTGGGCTGTTATATTATTTGCTATGTCCCTCTTTAAATTATTCGCGCTCCATCATTTGGGCGACCATATTAATATTACTATAAATAAACAAGATTGTAATTATCTCCGACGTTTGGCTGTCTTATTAATATTGCTATCAATTCCCTCCAGAAACTTAACTGGATTTTATCTTGAACCAACCTTGTCGACCAATAACAAAACTCGGTACGTTACCGCCTTACTTGTTATCAATTTCCTATTCAACTCGTAGCTCCTTCTTGAACTATTTAAATTAACAAATTACTCCCATTGACTTTATTTTATGACCTCGGCTAGCATTTATTTGGAATTATGAAATTCAGTTAATTTCGATTTTATATAATGAAACCAATATATTATGTATCACTTTATTTCATAGCGGCGCACTTCGGCCTTTGTTGAGTTGCAAACTGCCTTCGTTATCACTGTACCTGCTAATATATTATTCAGTTTCCACTCCGTCAGTGGGTATGGTCTAGAACTCGTCGCCCATTTATAACCAATCAAATAACTACATTCAAAGTAGTTTCTGATGTAATTCTCCACGATTCCCAATAATTGTAACCTGCTTGCAGCTGTCTTCGTTATCGACATGCTGTGTTTTGATAGATCTAATTGCTTTTCCATAAACAACTGATGCAATTCGACTTTTAATTTTCATATTTACATATTATTCACGCAATTTTTAATCTCCTTTCTTATCAAAAATGGTTAGCTATTTGAACGCATTTACCTATGCTACCTGAAGCTCTATTTCTATCTCCGTATTAATCTAATTGTTTGGAACTCTTTTGAATGCGTGTCTAATTACACTTTATCGTTTACTTATAAATAAACGCGTGCTTCCACTGAAAAATATCATTATTTGCTTTACCCAAATTAACTAAAACTTTATCTACAGGGTATTAAATATTTTCTATTTACCTAATGAATGTCTTCCTTGTTTCTACGCTAACTATGCGTCTTCCTATGTGTATATGCGTCGCTTAAAACTATTTATACTTCATATACAGGGTGTTGACTGCTTACTATTTACAAACTATCTCTATTTCTCAATTCTTCACTAAATAAGTGCAGTTTTTTGCTGCTTATGGTAATTTCTCCTTTCTAAACGACCTTTACTATAAAGTACACCCTTAAACAACCCCTTATCACAACAATATATATATATATATATATATATATATATACAACATATAGTCTAACAATAAATATCGATATAGCAGTCTAATCGGTATCCATAATTGAATAATACCCGAAGGGTAATGTTGCAAATGAGCCTGGAATCAAATAGCGTTTGTCGTCACCTGGACCTAATGCAATTTTCTTTTGAATGATAGTGTGAACATGATGCGTAGACGAACAATTAGGTTCTATTGCAAATACTTCTTTAAAATGTTCTACACGGTCAACACAATCATAAACATAATTCAATTTTTATAAGTCCCTTTATCTTCTTATGTTACATATGATTGTAAATATGATTCATCCTCTTTTATTAATCGCGAAAGTTCATTGTATTCCTTTACCGCTGTCTTAAAAATCTTTGTTAGGAACATCTTTAATTGCTGTCCAATAAAATTGATCAGAAGTCGTCCATTATTTTCATCTTTCATCGTCTCCAATACTTTCTCGTTAACGAATGGAATTCCATAAATGTTGTTGGACAGATAGTCCGATATTTTATAGTGTCCAATACAATCTCGCTTCGTGGTTTCATAAGGAACTTGCTTCACAATTTTATAGATCAGACTCTCTGTATCGGTGTAGAGAATTTGGCATCCATATTCAGACACTGCTTTCATATATCCATAGTGAAAATGGTAAATGACTAACTTAGCTTTATTGAGAACGCACATTTCAGTATATATATATATATATATATATATATATATATATATATATTGCTGTGATAAGGCCGTTTTGGGAGCGTTACTAAAAGAGTGTAGTGATAAGATACTGCAATTTGTAGAGTTGAAATTATTCACTTACCTTCTTTTTTTTAACTTTGCCTGGCTAGCTCAACGGAATTTACGGAGTTTTTAAGCTGAAATAAAACGCAGCACTATCACATAGCATTTATACAATATGAAATATCTTCTTTTATACAAAAGTATTTACAACATCGTTTCTTTCAAACATAAAATAATTTCTAAGAAGTAAAATTATTGTTTCTTACCTTATATTATATTTACAGAATTAAACTTACTCTTTCTGAGGATTGATTTACCTGGGTATAAATTGTTTCCAAGCTGGTAAGATTTGTTATGGCCAGAAAATGTCTTTGACATATAATCTATTAAGGTCAGAGTATTTCGAACTCTGAACACAAGCTCCAGGTAAAAAAATGCCCTCACATAAAAAAAATTATTAGGCCTATTTTAAACTCTATATTTAATTACTCTAATACCAGTCAAAAATAAATCTAAAATAATGCTTGCAGAATCCACAAAAACACTTTGTAATTAAAATCTTCTTATTTTAAATTAATATCCAATCAGCTTACAAGTTAGCCAAATTAAAATTCCTGACCTTCAACAGTAATTATCAAAGTACCTTTTTGGTTAACCCTTCTTTTCAATTATTTAATAAAATTATTAAACTAGCGTCGTCTTGAATAATTTTTCTTGTTCATTGTAATTTATAATTCCATTTTCCTATGTATGATAGTTTGACATAAATAATCGTGATAGATATTAGTAATACTAAATGTACATATAAATACTTGTAACTAGGTTGTTACTAGGGATATTTGAATCCAAATAAAACAAAAATTTAGCTATTCTTGACATTCAAATAGGGGGATTGTTCTGTGTATTTATAGGATGAAATAGAGTTGATAAGCCAGCCAAGTATTTATGGCAGGATACCGCATGCATATACAATTCATTTAAAATTTTAAAACGCTTTCCATAATTATGGTGTCAGAAGTTGCATTTTTAAAATAGATTTCTGGGTTAATTTTGCTTTATTTTAGAGTAATTGTAGATATCAATTACAAATAGTAGGTGTAACAAATGTAGATCCTTAACGTGCGGTGTAAACACGTGCATCTTATTTAGATTAGAGCGTAGGTATAGGAGTCCGAAAGCTTTCAATTTTCTGAAGTGTAGAAATCAATAATTTTAAGACCGTTATCAAGGAGGGTGAAGGATTTTTATAAAGTAACAAATATTCTAAGTGTAAATATTCTTTGCGTGCATAACTTATTATAATTTAGTGTATAACTTGACATTTGTATAAATTTAAAAAGTTTAATAATAGCAAAAGGGCTATAGTTATAACGGTTATTGGTTTTAACAAGGAGCAGGCAAATAAAACATTCCCAATAGAAGTTCATAACGGTGAAAACATTCTAGGTATTAATTTACGAAGCTTAAATATAATTGTCAAGGATTTCTAGCGAAACGCGATCGTTATAAAGAAACGCAAAGAACATATTCCACAAATGGCATTGAAGGTACAAACAAAGATACAAACGGGGATCGATACTAAATAATGAGAGAGTATTTGAGCACGTATTAAAATGAGATAAAAAGTAATCATATGGTTAAATGTTCGTTGATTTTGAAACAACTGGGAGACAAAGACAACGATAGGAGTTAGTAGATACAAGGGAGAGGCTGCCAGTTTTGAGTGGAAATATTGAAGGTTATCGGAGGGATTTTTAGAATTAGCAGCGGTTGAAAGTTGTTTGTAAGCGCGTGGTTTGTGGAATCGTGTTGACCGTTTAATAAATTTACCAATAAGGTTTATTTGTTTGTAGTGGTGCGTTTTCAAGAATTACAACTAAAAAGGAGGGCAGAATGTCTATATAACCACTGAGAAGCAGTGAGAGGCTCTGTTTTACTTCTCATCCAAACATCGAGGAATATTAGTAAACCAATTACGTGACAAGTGATTTTAATATTTTAACTCAAGTTAATTAAAACATGCACAAGTTGGTGTATGGTTGCATAAGCAGGTTAACAAATTTTATACAGTACATTTTAAGTATACGAAACTTGTTTCAGAACTGTAAGTAGAAATTGCTTGCTATTTTGGATTGTTGGTCCAAGATAAGCACTTATATGGAGTAGTGTGTTAAATTGATCGATGTGGTGGTGTACTGATGCTAGATGGATCCGTTGATAAAATGTATAAGTTTGGGAGTACCGTAAATTGGTGAACGAGAGAATTGGGTAGCAGATTGCCGTACAGTCATTATGGAGAGCAACTTCGTCGATGATTTAGTTGCAGATTCATGTGAGGTAGTGCTTACCAGGTAACATTTTTAGTAAACCTTTATTCTGTTATGTGCATTTGGTACGTTATGACATTTTGGTGCCGTATAGGCATAATGTTAGGATTATTAAGGACAAAAGAGTTTACTTTTAAACTTTTATAGAGTACTTTTGACCATATTTTTATATAAGAATTTATATTTATAAAATAACTTTTCAGTATATGTTTGTGTACAAAGTAAAAGCGTCTGTTCGTGATTTTCAATGCAAAAATTAGCACATGTGTCCAAAAAGGGTTTTTACCATGAGCTCATATTAGACCTTGGGTTAATGTAAGGGTTTGGTTAAGTCCAGTTACTTTACTGAGTTTATTGATGAGTAAATTTGTATCACAGATATTGGTTGAAAATGAATTATTGTAAAACGAGGATGAATGTAGTTTAAACTATGTGTGAAATAATAATAAGAGATTTTTTGTATAGAATTTTCTGTTGGAATAAATTAGGGTGAATGTGTGATAGTCGAGTTTTCTTTCTTAGTATAATAGGGTAGTATTTCAGATTTCAGCTGAACAGCCGTGACGAACTTTTTTGATGAAGCAACAATTTTAAGTATAGCAAAAAAAAGCTGGCAAGATTTTGGCGTCCAAAAGGAAGATCTTTATCAAGAAGTGAGCAGCAGTATTTATGTCGTCCCAACGGTGGTGCTTGTGTTAATAGAATCTTAGCTTTGCAGCATCTATGACGCCCAATTCGTGGGGCTCGAATTAAATTTAGAGTCTAATCCAGCATAAACTTCAGAGCATTTATTTATGGCTTACCACTCGTGGAGCTTTTGCAGAGCTATATATATATATATATATATATATATATATATATATATATATGTGTATATATATATATTGTAAAGGTGATAAGGGGTGGGGGGAGAATTTCCTTTGAACTTTGGCTTATTAAGACTGTATCAAAATTTGGGGATTTAAAAACGTTATTTATTATTTTGTATATAGTGGTCTGATGTAATACTTAAAATGTTTAATATTAAGGTAGGCTGTGATTATTATGGTAACCAAGGTGATGTTATGTTGATTGAAAAGGATTGATAAAATAATTTTTTGATGAAATGTACTAATTCTAATTTTAGAACTAATGTTTATGTTTGACAAGATTGTTGTACAAGATCTAATTTGATTTAATGTTTTGATAAGATTTGATATGAACAAAAATATAATTAAATTTGATGATTTTGAATTTTAAGGAGTTTTGATTTTATTTTGAAGTTGACATAAGGTAATATTGATTTTACCTAAGAGAATATAGAAGTGTGGCAAAAAGATATCATGGTATGGTTCCTGGTAATGAGAAGACTTTCATGGAATGGTGCTAGGTGAGAGCTGCAACAAAGTAAATGGTGAAAGATAGTTTTTTTGGAAGTGACAATAGTGAAGAAGGGACGTATGAATTTTTGACATTTTAATTATTATTATTTTGACATTTGAGTTGAAAACTAAATTATAGTTTGTGCATTATATATGTTAGATGTTGTTAGATGTAGAAACAAGTTTGTTTTTCAAAATTCTAGTATACCTTTTGGCTACAGTTTGTAACAGATTTGAAAAGGTCACCAAGTAGTTCTGTCACTAATTTGCAGATCATAGTAATTTTTCAAATTTTAATATTGGTTATTAAAACGCTTTTGAAATTGCAGGAACTTCTTGGAGAGCACAGTGTCGTCTCCATTTGTAGAAATTACCTGGAGGTACACCTGGACTGTATCAGGATTCGGTAAATATTTAATCATAAAAAAAAAGTTTATAATTTTTGTGTGTGATATAAAATTTGATTGATAAATTGGTACATCACATTATTTTGGTAGATACAGATAATAGAGTAGAACCCTAGAACCTCGACCTGAGGTTATGGTCGTACATGCTACGTGGAAAATAACCGTTTGAGCTAGTCGGCGCCTTTAGAAGGAAATATTCTTTTTATTTCTTTTTCCACGAGATTTTGATAACTACACATATTTGAAGGTTAGCGAAATTAAATATCAGGCTTTAGAAAAAGAGTGTGTAGCAGTTTAGTGGCTCCCAACGTTACGGGCAAGTGAAAATAGGGTGTACAATGCATATGGAATAGTGGGGCTGAATATAGAGTATTATTTTTGTGTACAGAAAAGTCAGTTTGACAGTTTAAAAAGTGTGCGTGACAGAAGAGGAAAAGATTTAAAAACTTTGAGGGATTAACGTGAGTATATTGGATACCACTCTAGTTTATTGAAATATATTGAAAATAAAAAAAAAGATTTGTTTTATTTAGTTATAAGTAGGAGATAAGTGGGGCTAAAAGATATTATAAAAAAAAAGACTAATTTAAAAATGAGCGAACAAGAGAAATTTTGTACAAGATCAGGAAAATCATACGGAAGAGGAGAATGTGTGACACAGCAGCGAGATATAGAAAAAGGCAACGCAACAGGAAGGGTTCCTGAAGTAGGAGTAGAGATCGTACGGGAAGATAGTGAAGGGGAAATGAAGCATGTAGAACCTAATGTGGTCATAATCGCGCAAAGGGACATTAAGTCTAAAGATGAAGGAACGAAAACCTCCAGTCGAGAAATGGAGACCATTTTAATGTTTCTCAGAAATATGGAAAAAAATTTACAAGATGGACAAGATGAGCTAAGGAAGGAGATACAAAATGTGAAAATGGGTCAACAAGAGTTGAAACAACAGATGCAAGATATGCAATGTATACATAGGGATTTTAAAATAGAGGTACAAGATAATATGAAGTGTATGGAGGAAAGATTCCAGAAAGATGTTCAAGAGTGCAAAAATGAAATAGAAAAAGAGCTGGATGAAAAGGTGAAACGATGTGTTGAGTTCGTTGTTACAGAAAATACAGAAATTAGGAAAGAAATACAGTTGGTTAACGAAAAACATAGACGGGCACATTTAAATACCAAAAATTTAATCCAAGAAAATAGGTACGATGAATTAAGATTGAGAAAAGTTTTGAGGAGCATAGAAGTTATAGAAAAGAGGAATTAAGTGAATCCATACAAAAGTTACGGGGAAAACTGAGAGAGATCGTTGATGTTGTAATGGCAAGATCATTAAAGGAAAATGACAAAACTAGAAGAGATGTTCATAGAGACAGGTTATGGAAGGAACGGAATGTGGAGCCTAGTGGACCAGACCGGGGAATGGCAAGAGAGAAACCTTGTAGATATGAACGATGAAATTTTAGGCCGCCGTTAAGGTACAATGATTTCGGACGGAAACCAAGGAATGACAGCATGCCGAGAAATCAGGGATATTGGGAACGGAAGTTTAATACAGATTTTCAAGGGCAAGGAAGACAGTTTGAAAATCATCGACTGATATACAATGAAAGAATAAATAACGAACAGGATAGGATGGATCCAGTGAAACAGGAAGAAAAAAATGCACGCATACATAATATGTCAACAATAAACCCAAGAAGGGAGGAAGAAGATAGGATTGAGGTGGTTGATGTACATTGCAGCAATTCGGGAAAAAGAAACTTCAATTTTATAGATTCAGGAGGTATTTTTGTACATACGTTAGTGGATAAGTGTAGTTATGTCGATTTGTTGTTAAAAAAAACTTCAAATAAAAGGTTACCATTTATTTATTTAGGGTTAGGAAATTGTTAATATTTAGTGTTGGTGGATAGTGGTTCTCAATTGACGTTAATAAAAAAGGAAATTGTTTTTAAGCATCAAGAAATATTAAAAGGGCGTATTGTTACAATTAAAAATGTGAATTTATGGTTCGCAATGAGGAAGAAGTTAACGATGATTGAGAAGATGTTATGTGTAAATGTTTTTATAGGTCAAAAAAAGTCGGGGAAACAGAATTCTTGATAGCAGATGGTTTGCAGTTGGATTTTATTATAGGTATTGATTTCATTGAGCGATTTGGTGTTCTTATTAATGGGAAAGAAAAATGTGTCGAAATGAATAAGGTACGGAATTGTTGGTTGAGTGCAGATTTGAGTAAGGAGGTTAGGAATGAAATTATGGATGAAACAGGTTTAGGAATGGCTATTAAGTGTGAACAGGAGGATATTGGAAAGGGTCATACGGATAATACAAGTTTAGGAGTGGTTACTTTGGATAGCTCGGAATATATTAGGGATGGAAATAAGAATAGCATAGGATTATGAGTGGTTAATACAGATAGTCAAAAGAAGATTAGGGATGAAGAAAATGGTTGCATAGGATTAGAAGTGGTCAATACGGTTAGTCAGAAGGATATTAGAGATGGGAATCATGAAAATATTGGATTAGAGACGAGAATTCATATAGATGTAGATACAGTTTGGTTATGTAGTTTGTTCGAGAAGATTTGTGATGAAGAACAGATCGGGATAAAAGATAAGAATATAAGAATAAAGTTAGGAAATTTATTTGAGGATCATATAGGTTTATTTGACGAGAAAGTAAGATTTGCTACTCAATATACACATAAATTAAATATTATCGATGAAAAGGGGTTTTATACGAAGATATATCCTATTCCATTTAGTCTGAGGAATCAGGTTAAGGAAGAAATAAAAAAAATGCATAACAATGGTATTATTGAACCGTCCATCACAACGTTTATAAATCCTTTGGTGGTGGTACCAAAGGCAGATAAAAAGGAAATTAGGTTATGTTTAGATGCTAGGAAATTAAATATGATTACAAAGCCTCAATATGAACAACCACAATCATTAGATAATTTGTTATATAAAGTTAGCGATTGCAGGGTGTTTAGCAAATTAGATTTAAAAAATTCTTTTTAGTTAATTCCTTTACATGAGGATAGTCGCAAGTATACAGGTTTTAGTATAGAAGGGAAGATTTTTCAGTTTAGGGTAGTACCTTTTGGATTGTCAACGTCATCAGCAGCTTTGGTGAGGGCAATGCAGAAGATATTAAATGCGTTAGAAGATTTTTGTACACATTATGTGGATGACGTTTTAGTTTTTTCAAAAACAGAGGAGGAACATTTGGAACATTTGAGCAAGGTGATAAAAAGTTTAGATGTAGGGGGGTTAAAGTTGAATGTTGGGAAATGTGAGTTTTTCAAAAATAAGGTTACATATTTAGGATATAACATCAGTAACGAGGGGGTTAAAATATGTACCAAGTGGTTGGAGAAACTTCAGAATTTGACACAGCCGAAAAATGTGAGAGCGCTGAGAGGATTCCTAGGTTTGTTAAACTATTACAAGAGGTTTATACCGAAATATTCAGAATTATGTGTTCCATTGTTGGAGTTGTTACGAAAGGGACAGAAGTGGAAATGGACTACCCGACGTGAGCAGGCGTTCCAGCAATTGAAAGCCGTATTTTATAGGGAGTTGTTATTGAAATATCCGAATTTTTCGGATAGATTTATATTGAGGACAGATGCATCAGATCGAGCAATAGGTGCTGAGTTGGTACAGATACAGGATGGGTGTGAAGTACCTAATTGTTTCATTTCAAGGGTATTAAAAAATTGTGAAACTCGATATAATATTGCTGAGAAGGAGATGCTGGCAATTGTGTATACGGTAAATAAATTTAAGTTTTATCTCTTGGGTAACCAATTTCTAGTTGAGACGGATAATGTGGTGGTGACTTTTTTTAAAAAAAAGGAATTTGCTAAAGCAGGTTGTACAGATGGGCTTTATTTTTGCAGGAATATCAGTTTGAAATAAGACACAAACCAGGAAAGGAAAATGTGGCAGCGGATTATTTAAGTAGGAAGGATGGATATGAAGGCAAGAGAAAGGAGGGAATTTGATTGCAGTACAGATGTTTAACGAAGAAGGAAGATGGTGTCATCAGGTTTTCAGGAGGATGCAGGAGCGTAATGATATACACGAGATTCGAAATAGGTTGTCGGAGAATAGTGGTGTGTCCAGGGGATATTCGATCAAAGATGGGTTATTATTTAAGTCAATAGGGGAACAGGAATTATTAGTGCTGACAAAAGAAATGACCATTGAATTGTTGAAGGAGATACATCTTACTTTTGGACATGTCGGGGTTAGAAAAACATTTTTGATTTTTAGGGAAGCATTTTTTACAAAGGGAGATCTAGCTTTGGTAAAAGGGATATTACAGGAATGTAGGATTTGTTTGTTGGCTAAGGAGAAGAATCATACCTTACATAATACAGCAAGGAGTATACTAACCGAAGAGCCTTTACAGATCGTGGCTATTGACTATTTAAGTAATTTGATCCCGGGTCAATTTGGTTTTAAACATATTTTTGTCATGGTTGATATTTTTTCAAAATTTGTAAGATTGTATCCAGCACGTAGATGTAATACTGATCATGCTCTGCGATCTATTAAGAGTTTTATTCATTTTGGCTTATTAAGACTGTATCAAAATTTGGGGATTTAAAAACGTTATTTATTATTTTGTATATAGTGGTCTGATGTAATATTTAAAATGTTTAATACTAAGGTAGGCTGTGATTATTATGGTAACCAAAGTGATGTTATGTTGATTGAAAAGGATTGATAAAATAATTTTTTGATGAAATGTACTAATTCTAATTTTAGAATTAATGTTTATGTTTGTCAAGATTGTTGTACAAGATCTAATTTGATTTAATGTTTTGATAAGATTTGATATGAACAAAAATATAATTAAATTTGATGATTTTGAATTTTAAGGAGTTTTGATTTTATTTTGAAGTTGACATAAGGTAATATTGATTTTACCTAAGAGAATATAGAAGTGTGGCAAAAGGATATGATGGTATGGTTCCTGGTAATGAGAAGACTTTCATGGAATGGTGCTAGGTGAGAGCTGCAACAAAGTAAATGGTGGTGAAAGATAGTTTTTTTGGAAGTTACAATAGTGAAGAAGGGACGTATGAATTTTGGAAATTTTAATTATTATTATTTTGACATTTGAGTTGAAAACTAAATTATAGTTTGTGCATTATATATGTTAGATGTAGAAACAAGTTTGTTTTTCAAAATTCTAGTATACCTTTTGGATACAGTTTGTAACAGATTTGAAAAGGTCACCAAGTAGTTCTGTCATTAATTTGCAGATCATAGTAATTTTTCAAATTTTAATATTGGTTATTAAAACGCTTTTGAAATTGCAGGAACTTCTTGGAGAGCACAGTGTCGTCTCCATTTGTAGAAATTACCTGGAGGTACACCTGGACTGTATCAGGATTCGGTAAATATTTAATCATAAAAAAAAAGTTTATAATTTTTGTGTGTGATATAAAATTTGATTGATAAATTGGTACATCACATTATTTTGGTAGATACAGATAATAGAGTAGAACCCTAGAACCTCGACCTGAGGTTATGGTCGTACATGCTACGTGGAAAATAACCGTATGAGCTAGTCGGCGCCTTTAGAAGGAAATATTCTTTTTATTTCTTTTTCCACGAGATTTTGATAACTACACGTATTTGAAGGTTAGCGAAATTAAATATCAGGCTTTAGAAAAAGAGTGTTTTGCAATATATATGTTACCGTTGAAGTATATAATGCAGTTATTTCATAGAGTACCTAGTTATTTCATGAAATAACTGATTGTGTTCATTAAAGTGTGTAATAAGTTAATAATTTCACACTTTAACTAGTTATTGTATGAAATAACTAGATATTCTATAAGTTAACTAAAGTGAAAAATAAGCAACTTATCTAAAATGAAATAAGTACGTCTTCTATAAATAAACTAATGACAAACAGTTAAAATGAAAGAAAACCCATTTATCTAAATTATGCAGCGTATAAATGTTATTTATGGGAATGTATGGTAAAATCATTTGTTACAACAGAGATTACTAAAATTGCACTTCCAAAGAATATTATACCTAAAACAAATACATTTTTTGTTGGCACACTGCGTGTTACACGAACATTTTTTAAATCCCTAACTAGTACCTAAACTGTGAGCTGTAATTTTTTCGTAGGATATTTTTATGATGATAGCCAAAATAGATTTGGCATCACCTTTTCCTCTGTCAAGTTCAAGTACTGAGATACGGACGGTAAACCCCACAGGGGCTTCAGGATGAGATTTATTGGACAAAAATTTCAACTTTTTAGCTTGTATTTCTAAACATTTTTTAGACTTTTCTCTTTCTCTTTGAACATTAAGTTCATTAAAACGCAATTTGCAGATTTTCTGCTCAACTTCGTCTTCTGAAACATAATCTTCCGAACATGATATATGAACAGGCTTCGTACATTTCAAACAAACTATATCTTCACTGCATTCTTTTGAACGGACTACACATACTTTTGTAATGGGAGTCTTTAATACTGTTTGTTTAACTACTTTCTCGTTATCAGGTAGAGAATAAACATCCATTGCAGTCAAAGTGTTTTGTAATTGCTCTACGTCGACCAACGGATTAAATGCTTCCTTCGGAATGGCAGTTGTTGACAGTCCAACTTTAGCTGCGCAGCCAAACATAACTTCGTTGGGGACCCTTAAATACCAGAATGGAAGGCTCTGTCCTTCATTAACTGGATAAATTTTTATCCGTTACTCCGCGAGGTTGAGTGGTTGTCTTGCATCCAAGTCGTCAACATATTTTCTATGTCCTGATTGGCTCTCTCAATACTGCCTTGGCTTTGGCTTGGTTTGCCATGCACGATCTTAAGTTCTGGCCAAGTTAGTTTTAAGTAATCAATAAGTTTATTACAAAATTCTCTTCCATTGTCGGACTGTAATATACTTGAGTCTCCAAACAACAGAAATATATCCAGCAACTGTCCTGTAACTTCTTCGGCTCTCTTTGTGTGAAGAGGCCTTAAAACCACAAACTTTGTAAGGTGATCTTGATAAACTAAAATAAATTTATAGTTTCCATCAGGTTGAGATTGAAAATCTATGAGGTTAACCTGACATCTTGTATTCATATGTGAAAAAATCATTGGCTTAACAACACTTTTTTTGCCCGCTTTGCGTTTCTGTTGACAAGATTCACAAATATTCAGGAAAATTTTAATATCATTTTGCGTAATATTTTTGTAACGATGATTAAGTTTTATTATCATTCGGTCTCTACCACCGTGCCCAATAGATAAATGAGTTTCGTACAAAATGTCAAACAAAGAATCACTTGAGCAATAAAACATTACATCTGGTTTTGCATCTGTTACCGGGACTATTAATTTTTCTACTCCTTAAACTTCAAGAACATCGTAATGTTGAAGTAACCAATAATCACTTGGCACTTTCTTATCTGATGTTTTAGATTTCTTTACATCAGCTATCAAACTTAATAATTGTTCACGGGTGAGCAAAGAATGCTTATTTAGTAAAGATTCAAACCTGTCTCTTTCATTTCAGATTTTTTTTCGTTATCCCTTAAAGAATTCATTGTTCAAGACAATTTAGCGTCTCAAATTAAATTTAAGGTCTAAGGGTAAAAATAATTGCACTTTAACGTAAACAAAGTAAATTAACGTAATAATAAATAACTAAATTAAAAAAATTTAAAAAAATAAATGTATCTCAATACTTGATACGTGGAAACAGTATTTGACGAACAGTGGCCGACACGGCACGTGCAAGCCATTAATTAACCGGAATGAACTGGCGCCGACACGCTAAACAAGTTCTCTCAATATAGCCGGAAATAGTTTATAAGTGCAGTAGGGGTGGAAGATAAATGTATTTGTCGTTGACATTTTGAGAGTATAACGAAAAAGTATTCTCGTTTATTTATGTTTTGGTATTTTTGCCGTCCTTTAAAAATTATTTTTATTTGAATCCGAAATAAACGTTTCCTTCCGCCTCACCCACTGTTTACTGATTGGTCTATAGTCCCGCCCCAACAACCTGATTGGTTGATGACTCCGCACATTTACCCTCCCCTCATATATATATATATATATATATATATATATATATATATATATATATGTTGTTGTGTTGGTTCGCACGAAGTGCGCTAGAACATACCTATTCTATCTATTAAAAATCGTTAACTGAAAACACAAGGCTATAAGCAATGGACGGTTACATGTAGAAAACAGATCGATAAAATCAAGCGTGAGACGAAATTTAGCATTTAATAGACATAGAGGAAAGATATCGTATGGTCAGTTATAGTAATTTTCAAACGTCTGTAAAACGAGAATATTTTTAAAGGCAATAAGCGGGACAAGGATGGAGCGTGTTCGCAGAAGATATTGATCTTCAAGGCGCACGGAAAAGTAGGGAGAAACAACTCTGAATAGTGTGGTGATAGAGAGACTATACAAAGGATAGAAATCATGGGGTAGACAAGAAAACAAGAAATGTACAGATAACATAAACAACTTAGAAAGGGTATGAAAACAAGACTAGAGGATGTTATAATAAGAGTAGAATCGAGATAGTAGTATGTATGCACATATGGGAGGCGTGATTTTAGTTGTTTGGGAATGATAGGAATGTTAAGGATTCAGAGAAAATTAAGACGGTTGGCAAATTTACCGACTTTTTTGGAGTAAAACAAGGTTTGCATTTTAAAATTCTCGGATTTCGACGACGGTTGTGTTATTGTGCACGTAAATTTTAGGAATTGAGCAGCCGTTGGATAAAAGTTTCGAGGAGTGTTTGTAAAAAATACGTGCAACTTGAGAAGGGTTTCGGTTATATAAACGCGCTGGAGGAGGTAGGCGCTCTCTTAGTTTTTCAATTCTGCTGAATATTTCATCCTAGCTTCAAACTACGCGACTAGTGAAGTCCGAGATAATACAAGTGTTTAAATGCACAAGTTGGTGCGCTTTTAAAGACGGAGTGTACCGTATAAAATTATTTTGATAAATTGAAGTAGGATGAACAGTCAGTAGCAATTTATTTGTAAATTGGATGAGGGTGCTTGTTGCACTTGCTTGAAAAAAGCGATTGTTATGGATCTGTAGCGGCAGTCTTGAGGGCTTTTGGAGTATGGTAATTTGAATGCCAACGAATTCGAGAGATATTGGCTGTTACTAATTGGAAGGCAACAATGTGGAGTGATCCGGGTACGAGCAGTCAGTAGAGAAGAGCATCTTTAGAGGTGGTGATCTGTATGAAAAATACTCTACAGGTAATAAATTTTTTTTTAAACTGTTGTGGTGGTGCTTATTTGTTGTTTTAAACTATTAGTGATTTTGGGTTATATATTGTGATAAATTTATGAACAGAAAATTAATTAATTTACCTTTGTATACGAAATATTTAAAATCTGAGAATGTAAATAGATGTATATGATATAATTATGAATATTTCACTGATGTAAAAGGTAAACGAGTCTTTTATTTAAAATTTTCAGTGCTAAAATTTGGTACGCAAGTAAAAAGGTTTATACTGAGCTCATCATAGACCAGGGGAAAATAAAGTAAGGTTCTGGGATAAGCCCATTTACTTTAGAATGAGCATATAGACAAGCAGGAAATCTTTATTGTATGAAGTTAATGATATTTTAATATTGAGGAGCAGCATGAATTATTTAATGTGGATCAATTTTGTAAATATTGAGATTGTGTGATTTTAATGTTGATTTGTCAGAATTAAAAGGGTTGTATTTTTGATTAGAAGGATTTTTTTTTTATTATTATTATTAAATAGAAGGGTGGTTATGGATTGTAGAGCAGATGAGCAGCCGTTGTGAGTATACCTGGAGAAGAAGTGAGCAGAGCTAGCTGTGTGGTATCAATTGTAAGAGCATCTTCAAGGGATGCACAACTAGAACATATCGTGATCCAAAGATTAGAAACAAAATTTATTTAGGTGATGATTAGTGAAGCTCTCTATAGGTAATTTCACAGAATATAATTAATTGACCCAACATTGGGGTAGGAGTAGAGGCAATCCTTGCAACATTTATGACGCCCAAAGTGCGGGGCAAGAATCAACCTAGTTGTTCAAGAGAGAGATTCGCGGCAATATATATATATATATATATATATATATATATATATATGTATGTATATATATATATATATATATATATATACATATTGTCTCAAAGCCTTTTCCGTTAGGTATATGAGGAACCCTGTACACATAAATTAGAAACGGGACACTATTCTTGCCTCTTTACTTACACTCTACCAAGTGGTTCCAGTTTTACTATTTTAACTTTACTTTCAGGTTACTGTTCATATTGTTAAACAAAACGTAAATTATACTAAAACTTATACTAAAAAGCGAGATATATGATATCGATTATTTTACACTTTAACGGCCTGTAGATCGTTATTTTATGAAATAACTAGTTAAACCATGAAATACCAGTGAGTACTACAATTTAGCGAACACGATCAGTTATTTCATGGAATAACTAGGTATTTTATGAAATAACCGATTTCATACTTCAACGGTAACATATATATTAGATGTATTATTATTGTTAATGTATGTACAAATTATAGAATTGATTTAGAAACTCATTAAGGAGATTACTGTTGTTCGTTAAAAAATGACCTTAGATTTTCTTATGGGAAAATACATTGAAAAACTGAGCGATTTTGTGCTGGTATAAAGGTAGCATATCTACTATTTGTCGCCCAGAAAGCGTTGAAGTAACCAGAAGGAAGTGTTTCTGAGGTTGAGTGGGACATACCCCACTAAAAGTTCGAAGAAATCTCATCTGCTTTGAAAGATAGTTACAAAGTGTTTTAATGGTGTAAAAATTTAGTTTAAAATGTACCTTACAGCACGGCATTAGTTTTTCCTTTCTGTCATCTAGAAAAACTCATAGTAAGATGTATCAAGTGATTGCAAGCATATAACTGATTTAAAATAGTGTAATAAAAAAATATATTAAACACAGATTGGTTATAAGGACAATTTTCTTACTAGAATGTATTCATTGTTTTGGTTGAAGGGGAAAAAGCTTTACGTTGTACATTACATGTGATTTTTCCAATGCTCCACCCAAAGGTACTACACTGGCCAGGAAGCGAGTTTTTGTTACCTGGAAAATTTTGAATTTTGCCGAACCCTTGCTGTTCCAAGCAAGGTAGGGATCTTTAACGTGCGTGACAACACTCACACACGGGACCTCCATTTTACCTCTCATCCGAACGAGGGTGTATTTTTGTGAAAAATGCTCGCCTAACATTTTTCAAGCGGACCGTGTCGGGATTCGAACCCGGGACCTTGGGCGTAGTAGTCACACACATACCACTACGCCACAGAGCCGCCTTTTACGTTGTACAGCGTAGATAATCGACCAGGTATAGCAAATAAAGAAAACGCATCAGGCGAATTCAAACTCAATTTAATTAGGGTATAAATCTTATTGTCAAAAACCGGTTTGCTGGACATTATTACAGTAAGTGTATGCTCACAATGGAGCTCTTAGTAAGTAAAAGATAAACTTTGAGACAATATTCTGAGAAGCAAACGATGGTGATACTGGAAAAAGTGCATTTTGTGGGGCCTATATGTATTCGTGCAGCTTTATGATGGTTTTACGGAAAGATAAATTGGGAACAACAAAATACTTAAGGCGAAAAGATAGTTCTTTTGGTATGTTTATTCTAAATATTGCCAAAGTGTATATTGTCGCACTAAAAGTATTAGCCGTTTGGATTTGAAAATGGGCCTTTGCGTTAGCAAACGGCTCTTATGAGCAAGGAATTTTACAGGTTTGTTTTGTAACATAAAAATTTTCCTGTAAATTTATTCATTGACTTTACCGCGGTACATCTATTATTTTAGTCTTTATTTAACAACATTTATATAATTGATTCAGTCGTTATTGCATATTTAATAACCGATAAACTCCAAAGCACTCTTCAATTTAAATTACAATTACAATCTACTACATACCACATATTCCTTACTGATAACATATACAGGGCTTTTCACGACGACCGTGCATTAGACATTTCTCAGAAAGTACAAGAGATAGACGTATGAAATTTTATATGTAGTGATTGTTCGACATGCCGAGTTGATCTAAAATATTTTCGTTTTGATAGCACTTCCGGTTGTACCGGAAGTTGATATTATCTTTGTTATTTTAAATGGAACACCCTATATATTCTTGCATTTTTAGATTTTGCACAAAATTCTAAGTTAAATTCCTTTAATAAGTAATATCTTAATATTTTACCGTTTTCGAGATATTTAGCTTTTTATGTTTTTTTTGTAAAAAACCGATATACTTTCTTGACAATAATGTACATTTAAACTTACAGTTTAGAAACCAATTATTAGCAGATATACTATTCAAATGTTTGATACACATTTAAATGTATTTGTTTCCATTTAACACCATACGAGGTGGCCGGCATTTTTACTTAAAGTTTCTTACATAAAAAATCTAAAAAGTCAATTTTTCTAAATGGAACACCCTGTATATTTTTGCATTTTTAGATTCTACACAAAATTTTAAGTTAAATTTCTTTAATAAGTAATGTCTCAATATTTTACCGTTTTCGAGATATTTAGCTTTTTATGTTTTTTTTTGTAAAAAACTGATATACTTTCTTGACAATAATGTACATTTAAATTTACAGTTTAGAAATCAATTATTAGCAGATATACTATTCAAATGTATGATAAACATTCAAATGTATTTGTTTTCATTCAACACCACACGAGGTGTCCGACATTTTTACTTAAAGTTTCTTGCATAAAAAATCTGAAAAGTCAATTTTTCTAAATGGAACACCCTGTATATTTTTGCATTTTTAGATTCTACACAAAATTTTAAGTTAAATTCCTTTAATAAAGAATCTCTCAATATTTTACCGTTTTCGAGATATTTAGCTTTTTATGTTTTTTTTGTAAAAAACTGATATACCTTCTTGACACTAATGTACAATTAAATTTCCAGTTTAGAAACCAATTATTAGCAGATATACTATTCAAATGTTTGATAAACATTTAAATGTATTTGTTTCCATTCAACACCATACGAGGTGTCCGACATTTTTACTTAAAGTTTCTTGCATAAAAAAATCTGAAAGGTCAATTTTTCTAAATGGAACACTCCGTATATTTTGATATTTTCAAATTGTTCAATCATTTTTAAGGTAACTTTATGTAACAAGTCCTATTCTGAAGTTCAACTGTCTTTAAGTTATTTGATTTTAATGACATTAAGTGGTTCTACTACGATAATAAAAATAAATCTCAGCATTATGTTCGTAGGAGACTTTAATGAAGCTTGAAAAAGAATAAAAGAATAATTAATCTTTATACTATAACATATGCCCGAAAATGTCACCATTTCTTTCCAAACATGCATTTATTCTTTTAATAAGGTTATCGTGTGTTACTTTTCTTATTGCTTGTGGTGTTAATGAATTTATAGCAGCTCTAACTCTATCTTTCATATTGGCTTTGGTTGTGATAGGATCTGAATAGACGATGTTCTTTAAGTGACCCCAAACGAAAAATCTAGTGGTTTACCATCTGAGTTCTCGGGGCCATCGAAATGGACCATTATTTGCAATCCATCGCTCTTCAAAAATTCCTGTGAAAAAATCGCCAACCAGTCGGTAATTGTGACATGGAGCACCATTCATTTGATACCATAAGTAATCTCTTTGTGGATGGTTTTGTATTATTGGCTGCACTCCATTTCTTAACATATGAACATACCCTTCTCCAGTTAAATTTTCATCGTAAAATTCGAGATAAAGGGTTAAATCGCAATTAATTGCACAAAATACATTAAATTGCCATTTCTCTTGAAAATTTCTTTCACGAACTACGTGTGAATTTTGTGCAGCCCAATAATTGCTGTTGTGCCTATTAAAGACTCCATTTTGGTAAACTTTGCTTCGTCTGTCCAAATGTGTTTTAAAAGTTTTGTTTTCTTGACTTTTAGTTAGCAACCACTCAAAAACTGAACTCTCGAGGCAAATCAGTGTCTTTTAAATGTTGGATGCAGTAAAATTTATATGGGCGCCATTTGTATTTATTAAGTATACGATAAATGGTCACATACGGTATACCTATTTCTCTTTCGGCTTCGTGTAATGAAGCAGTTGGGTAAGCAGAGAAAAATCCTAAAACAGTGATTTCATTGTCTTCATTTTCAACTTGCGGCTTTCTGCGTTTAATGTGTGGAAGAAATGCTCCATTCGTTCTACAGTTTTGAAGTAGACGATTAACTGTATTCTTATTGGGTTTTTGGAGATGCGGGTATCTATCTGCAAATAATCGACAAGTTCGACTAATTATTCTATTACATTCACCGTAAGTAATTATTAAATTTAAGAAATCTTCATTATTATAATCTAATCTTGACATTTTTATTATTTTATAACACACACAATCTAACACGTAATCTAATAAAGTAATAAGACAGTTTGTTTGTTAATTCTGTATCACCGTTCGATTATTTGCCAAAGCGTCGTACGAACATAATGCTGATATTTATTTTTATTATCGTAGTAGAACCACTTAATGTCATTAAAATCAAATAACTTAAAGACAGTTGAACTTCAGAATAGGACTTGTTACATAAAGTTACCTTAAAAATGATTGAACAATTTGAAAATATCAAAATATACGGGGTGTTCCATTTAGAAAAATTGACTTTACAGATTTTTTATGCAAGAAGCTTTAAGTAAAAATGTCGGACACCTCGTGTGGTGTTGAATGGAAACAAATACATTTCAATGTTTATCAAACATTTGAATAGTATATCTGCTAATAATTGGTTTCTAAACTGTAAATTTAGTTGTACATTAGTGTCAAGAAGGTATATCAATTTTTTACAAAAAAAAACATAAAAAGCTAAATATCTTGAAAACGGTAAAATATTGAGATATTACTTATTAAAGGAATTTAACTTAAAATTTTGTGTAGAATCTAAAATGCAAAATATACAGGGTGTTCCATTTAGAAAAATTGACTTTTCAGATTTTTATGTAAGAAACTTTAAGTAAAATGCCGGCCACCTCGTATGGTGTTGAATGGAAACAAATACATTTAAATGTGTATCAAACATTTGAATAGTATATCTGCTAATAATTGGTTTCTAAACTGTAAGTTTAAATGTACATTATTGTCAAGAAAGTATATCAGTTTTTTACAAAAAAAACATAAAAAGCTAAATATCTCGAAAACGGTAAAATATTAAGATATTACTTATTAAAGGAATTTAACTTAAAATTTTGTGCAGAATCTAAAAATACAAGAATATACAGGGTGTTCTATTTAAAATAACAAAGATAATATCAACTTCCGGTACAACCGGAAGTGCTATCAAAACGAAAATATTTTAGATCAACTCGGCATGTCGAACAATCACTACATATAAAATTTCATACTTCTATCTCTTGTACTTTCTGAGAAATGTCTAATGCACGGTCGTCGTGAAAAGCCCTGTATATATATATATATATATATATATATATATATATATACTTCTTTATAAAGATAACGACCTTAATTTCAATATAAAATGGTATTCTTTTTGTAGGTTTCAGGTCTTCTTAAATAATCAGTACTCTTTTTTATAAATCTAAGCTTTCGGATATATTCAATCCTTTGTCAAAGATACTAAAATATACAGAAATAATAATACTGTAAAATTATAAAGGTATGCTGTTACTTACTAAAGCGAGGCTACAGATATAAATTAAAAATACATTTGTTTAGCAATACAAACATTAAATATATATATATATATATATATATATATATATATATATATTGCTATTCTATTAGCGGAATTTTCTTGCCCCTACTTTGGGTTGTTATTTTTATTACTATGAACTGGAATTCTTGATCCCCTTCGTTGTGCGCCTTATTAATTTTCTACGTACTCTAAATTATTGGACCTCCATTTTAATATTCACTATAAATTGTAGTTATCTCCTCCGTCGGCTGTCTTCTTAATATTGCTATCAACTGGACTTTATCTTTAAACAACTTTATCTACCAATGGCAAAATTCGATACGTTACCGCCTTGCGGGTTATCAATTTCCTATTGAACTTCTGGCTCCGCCTTTGTACTATTTAAATCTTATGACCTCGGCTAGCATTTATTTGGAATTATAAAATTCAGTAAATTTCGATTTTATATAATGAAACCAATATGTTATGTACAGCTTTTGAAATTATTTGTAATACATTTAAATTAGTTAACCTTATAAATTTCATTTATTAACAACCATCTGGTATGTACTCAAAAACCCAAAGTCACCAAAGAAAACTTATTATCTTTACCAACAAAGTGTAGAATATTCTAAACCTGTTATCATATTACTCATTCTATACGTATGCAACCTCTTTTGTTGACATTTTCACAAGCATATCATATTTAGCAAATTCAATATTAAAAATAAAATAAAAATTTATATAGAAAAACAAATGTCTTATAACAAAAAAATCTGACCTGGTTTTATCTTTTTTCACATCGACGCTTCCAATAAAAATGATCTTCCCCAATTCTGGATTCCATTCAAATTGTTGCCATTACGCTATGGACCACCATTATTAAATTATACACCCCAATTTATTTCAATTCTTCAAACTTAGACTTTTATCATTCTTGCCCCAGACTTAAAATTGTAGTTTGTTTCACCCCTGTACTTCAAAATTGTATTATTCTTCTTTTCTCCTGGACATCTAAATTGTATTACTGTATTTTCCCCTTAACATCAGAATCATAGTCTATTTCCCTCAGACCTCGAAGCCCTATTATTTTTATGTCTTAGTTTACCATAAATTCATTAAAACGTACTTACGTTTAAACGGCAATTATAATCTTCATATTCGCACTCATTTTATTTCACTTTTATAATTATTACGTATTACTTTGTTTTAATGGCAACGCACTTCGGCCTTCAAAACTGCCTTTCTTATCAAGGTGCTTGCTAATATATTCTCGAATTCCCACTCCATCCGTGGGTATGGTCTAGAACTCGTCGCTTGTTTCTGACCAATCCAATAATTTCATTTAGAGCAGTTTCTGATGTAATGCTCCACGATTCCCCATAATCAAAACCTGCCCGCAGCTGTCTTTCGTTATCAACATGCTGTATTTTGATAGATTACTTGCTTTTCCATAAACAACTGATGCAACTCGACCTTAAATTTTCATGTTTACATGCGATTCACGCAATTTTTAATCATTTCTCTTATCAAAAATGGTTAGATATTTGTACGCATTTATATTAACTACCTGAAACTCTATTTCTATATCCGTATTAATTTAGTCGTCTGGAACTCTTTTTTTAATGCGTGTCTAATTACACTTTATTATTTATTCCTAAATATACGCGTGCTTCCACTGAAAAATATCCTTATTTGTTTTACCTAAATTAACTAAACTTTATCTACAGGGTATTTAATATTTACTATCTACTTAATACATGTATTTCTCATTCCTACGCCAACTATGCGTCTTCCTATGTTTACCTGCGTCGCCCAAAAACTTTATATACAGGGTGTTGACTACTTACTGTCTACAAACTATGTCTATTTCTTAATTATTTCCTTAAATAAGTGCAGTTTTCTGCTGCCTATTCTAATTACTCATTACTGAACAACCTTTACTATAACGTGCACCCTTAAGCAACCCCTTATCACAGCAATATATATATATATATATATATATATATATATACATATTGTCTCAAAGCCTTTTCCGTTAGGTATATGAGGAACCCTGTTTTTTTAACACAATCGTATATATATATATATATATATATATATATATACAAACTTGTTAGCGTGTTCCTACATCTTGAAGTATCTAAGATTTCAAGTTGTTCCGACGATTAGCGATCGATTGTCACTTTTCGTTTCTTAGTTGAACTGGAAGGTCGCTTGGTGTTGAAAAACACTCAAAATGTTCAGGAAAGTCAAGTTTTCCTGGCAAAGGCGCCGTAATAAACGGCACAGTATCCTAAAGGTTGTCTCAGACAACTAAAGTAGAAGTGTAGTGTACAAATCCTCTTGATGAACGTGCCACTTTGATAACTCTGGAAATGTAGATAATTTCGTAATGATTTTGATTCACGTAATTTCGATGCAGGCTTAGATCATCAGAAAATAGTTTATTTGGTTTGGTTCAATTAAATTTTATGTAACTCGTTTAGAAGGTAAATGAGTAAGCAACTTTGTTCGACACATGGCCGCTATGCAGCCGACATGTTCATCTGATGTACATGTCGTTTGAAGGTTATAGGTCATTGCCGCTATCGGAAAGAAAGTAATAGTTCTAAAATAATGCTAACGTTACAAAGTTCATTACGTAAATTTTGCATGTAATGATTTCCTTTTGAAGCTTGTTTTACTTCAGGTTGCTGTATGCAATTTATTATGACTTGTATGAATAATTTTGTTAATTAATTTTCGAAAGCTCATTTTGTAAAGTATAAAGTACAATGAGTACTACAACTTTTTGTAATTAATAGTGTGTTCAACCTAAGATATTATACCTCATCGGTTGTACAGATGTAGAAGGCGGCTCCGTGGCGTAGTGGTATGTGTGACTACTACGCCCAAGGTCCCGGGTTCGAATCCCGACACGGTCCGCTTGAAAAATGTTAGGCGAGCATTTTTCGCAAAAATACACCCTCGTTCGGATGAGAGGTAAAATGGAGGTCCCGTGTGTGAGTGTTGTCACGCACGTTAAAGATTCCTACCTTGCTTGGAACAGTAAGGGTTCGACAAAATTCCAAATTCTTTAGGTAAAAAAAACTCGCTTCCTGGCCAATGTAGTACCTTCGGGTAGAGCATTGGAAAATCACAAGTACTGTACAGATGTAGACATACTATCGTCACAGTTATCTTGTTTATCACAAATTAAAATACTAATATGTTAATTTATAGGACCTGCGTCCTATATGATAAAATTTGAACTTAAAGTATTTTATCAACTTATAATATTTGCCAAAAGTTAAGTAAAAATTTTTAAACATTGCGAGATCGAAGTAGCGCTACCGTGACTACCTAATATGTAAAATAATGTCTATAATTAAATGTCTGATTTAAAAATTACATTTATAAGAATTAAATTTTATTAAGTACACTTATAATTTATAATGTTATCTACTTTTCTTAAAAGAGAATATAGAGTTATTTTTTTTGACTTCCGTTCATTTCTCAGTAATCATTAAATTTTCCAAATTTTGTTAGGTATTTACAAGGTAAACTTACTCGAAAGTGTACCACGATATAGTGGAAACAAATTGAACTTAATTCAAAGATTACATATTCATACTGGTCCGTAAAATATATAGGGTGTCTATGTTGGTAGAAATTATGTTTCAGAGTCGTCCTACTCCTCGTTAGATCCTTGAAGAAGACGATCAGATGTAAGTATGATGTTTGTGACAGGCAAACTTTGTATTTAAAGTGGTTAGCGATTACTTAGGTTTCCAAATTTTCCTTTAAGCAAATTCATTTAGTCAGTTGCTTTATAAAAAAATTTAGCTGGCGTCCTTTATTTTGTTTCTTTCTACTTAAATATACCCACTGACCCAATCTCATGCGACCGTGGGCCAAAAACTCAGTTAGCTAAAAGTCTTAGGAGTGTTCTTTTACTATAAGCCAATTTCCATCCTAACCTTACCCTGGGCTTGATACAGTTACATAAGAATTCTCGATAGGTAATATTAAATCTACCACGATTTTATTGTGGAATAGATTAATAAAAAAAATATACATAACAGTTTCACAAAACTAGAAAACGTTAAAAATGCGTCCTTACAGCTATTGATGAAAGCTGCAGTTATACCGAATCAAAAGACTAAGAATGTTCATTGTGCTTAAAGAAAACTCGTTGTAGGCCTTTACGGAAAGTGCTCTCAGGCCAAAGTCCATTTATTAAATCATCATTATTCTGAAATATCTTCTACTTTTGTGAATTACTAACACTAAAATTATGCTTTCTTATCCTTCTCGTCTAGTTAAGCAATAGAGTAGTAAAATACCTTTCCAAAGTCGTCTCGGACTATAAAAAAATTATTCTTTACGGCGTATTAGTCCATAGATCTACACTACTTAATTACTCTTTATGCGTTGCTAGGTCTTAGGCCACTGATTTTAAGACTACTCTTACCAGAAGATGGTGTCGCAGGACACGAAGTCTTAGTTTGATTTATAATCCATTTTAATCCAATAATTTAACTGCATAAAATAGATTGATTATATGTGTTGAATCCTTGGGCGTTTGAATCTCTTTTTTAAATACACTTTGAATTTTAATGAAGCTACTATGTAATAGAGCGCTGGTATTGGAATGAGTATATGTAGCATTTAGGTTTATATAGATTTTATCATAATGAACTCACACCAATTACACCACCTACACCTTTTCAACATAAAGTATTGAAACCAGTTGATTCTTGTGCTTTCATAATTAATACTTTGTTCTGGCAAGATTGTATATGTTGTCTTAAATAATGCAATCAACTAAGTGCCCAATTTACCTTGTTAATGTTTCTTAGATACCGTTTCCTTTTTATAATTACATTTTAATAGTGCGGCAATTCATTTAATTGTGTTTTAAAAAATTACTTAATGGCATAATAGCTCTCGAATGGGTATTTAAAAGAAAGGTCAATCATTTTTCAGTCAATTGTTTTATAATTATACTTGATTACAAATTATCTATTCTTTGAAAGTAGCCATGACAAGACCGGATATTTCCAAAGCATTTGAAGTTCAACAATATTTGCTGAAGTTAACCGGCACATGGCCAGACGAAAACTCTCCCATGTGGTATAGAATATAGGATATTACTACCTACATGCTTGGAATTTCGCTTTGTGTAACAATGTTCTTGGAAGCATATTACGATCTAACCGATTTAACAAAATTGTCCGAAGTATTATACATCTTGGTAGCGGTCATTGTGTACATTATTAAACACGGAAACTTTCTAGTGCACAGAAAATCATTTAAACGTATGCTAAAACTTCTTAGATCTCCTATATTTCTATCGTATCCTGAAGAGCTTGATTATGTAATGGTTAGAAGGATAAAACATCTAACGCTTCTCGCTAATGTTTATAATAAATGGTTAATGCTTATGGGCATGGCTTTAATTTTAGCAACTCCATTTATTGATAAAAAGCCATTGCCTTTCCCATTTCCGTTTGATGTAGGCAAGTATCGAGTACTAATGTTCACCTTTCAAGCTCTAGCTGAAATGTCGTGTGCAACGATCAATATGTGTTTTGATTCTCTTACAGCGTGTTTCATGGGAATAGCTGTTACCCACCTACAATTTCTAATTAAAAAGATCGAAAGAGTTGCAGTACAAGTGACTAATCAGCAGGCAGTAATTGTAAATGAAAGGGCAGTTACAGAACTTCTTCTACAAAACCTAAAACAATGTGTAGAATATCACAAAGCCATTATTGAGTAAGTTAAGTAGTTAGTTTAACAATATTTTTTAGAATCATGTAAACTAGTTACTATTATACAGGGTTGTCTATAAAAGAAATCAGGTTTCTAAAGCAAACTATATTATTTAAAGAAAGTAAAACATGGCAATTAGTAAATACACATGTTCAAAGGTATTGTTTATTGCTTTCCTCTCTACTGTTCAGTATATGAACATTTCAAATCGAGCTATTAGAAGAGAGATGGAAAATATAAGGACCCTGACATTATTCTACTCTGCATCTTCAGCTTTCGCGACTGATGCCTTTTCCAATTACGCTACGAGGACTGGTAATGAAAATTAGAAAACTTTACAAATCTAAATCCTGTACGTTTAGAGTTTGCATAAAAGTCTTAAGTTATAATTTCTCCTTATTAACTAATACCTCAGTATTTATCAACAGTGCCTTTTGCAATTACTTAATATGTATATTTAATAGTTGGCTTATAGCCGTAGTTTTTCAGCGCCGCTTCCTGCCTGTACATGACACAAGTAAACAGCTGGACACTGTCCGATATGATTGTCAAAAATGACCAACGTAATTGAATGTTAGCTTGGTGTATGATTACGTACAGGTTTTAGATTTGTTTTCAAATTTTTACCACAAGTCCCGGCAGCGCAATTGAGAATCGCATCAGTCGCGAAAGCTGAAGATACAGATTCGTATTCAGTCAGGGGACCTTATATTCTACGTCTTTCAACTACTAGCTCAATTTGGAATAATCATGTAGGGTTTGGATGAAAGTCTAAGTTATTATTTCATCTTATTAAGATTTACGCGCGCGCACACACACACACACACGCACATACACACACGCACACACACGCACACGCGCACACGCGCACACGCGCGCACGCGCACACGCGCACACGCGCACACGCGCACACGTGCACACGCACACGCACGCGCGCGCCACACACACACACACACACACATATATATATATACATATGTAAAATATATAAAAAATATAAGGTCCTAGACAGGATTCGAACTTGTATCTTCAGCTTTCGCGACTAATGCGATTTCCAATTACGGTACTGTTATTGATAATTCTCTCTATAGACTTAATTGTATATTATTTAATTGTATTGTATATCTTTACTATTTGAATAGCATTTATACAAATAACTATTAACTCCAGAAGTAACTCTAGCGAGGTGTGGACTATGAAGTCCACTCTTACACCTAACTAGAGATTACTTTAAAATTGACAGCAAACTAACTAAATAAAAAAAATAACATAAATAAAAATAAAAATAAAAATAAGCATTTTTACAGTGTTTAAATAAATAAATAAATATTCCTTTGCCATACACATACATACTCGCGCGTTTACGCACTCGCATCCATGCTCATACATACAAATAACAAAAACATTCAGTCACACAACAGGCACTTAATAAATAAATAAATAAATATAAATATAAATAAGTAATTAAATAAATAGATATACCATTGTCATACACATACACACGCGCGCGTGTGCGCACTCGCACCGATGCTCATACATACACATAACAAAAACACTCATGCACTCTAATTGTAACTACTGTTGCGATAGTAGATACTCCCGATACGTTTATCGGAACGTAGAGATTGTGGTAAAATTTCTTATAATGGCAGGAATTGAGTTCCACAGTGAAGAACTGGAAACCACAAAAGAGGAATGATACATTTCAGTTCGATAATGTGGAATTTTCAACCGGTTATCATCTCTGATGTTGTAGTGGCCATTAGATCAAGTTAAAAATTTTGTAGTAAGGTAGTTTAGACCAATCCCGCGTAAAAACTTAAACAACATTATCGCTTGATGTAATTTCCTCTAGTTATGCAGCTTCAACCAGGATAATTTCTTAAAAAATTGTGAGATGTGATCATAGCGCTTAGTATGAAATATAAAGCGAATTCAGCTATTATGAACTTTTTGCAAACGATCTCCACTAATCTAGGGCATATTATTATACACAACATCTCCATAATCGAAAATGGGCTGGATTAGGGCCTGGGCCGGTTTAATTTTTAAGCTAATTGGTAAAAATCGCCTATCTCCATTGATTTTTAACTTGTACATAGAAGAGGCAATGAATACTGTCAAATGCAGGAAGGCATTTGGAATTACTATGCAGGGACAAAAATTGATATGCTTAGATTTGCAGATGATATAGCGGTATTAGCGTCTAGCAAGGAAGAGATAGAAGCTGCTCTTAATGAAATGGACACAGTTTTAACAGAGAGATACGGTATGAAAATTAACAAAACTAAAACTATAGTTCTAGTATGCAAAGGTGGGGAAAATAAAGCAAAAACAAGAATACAAGTATGTAACACGAACTTACAAGAGGTTAATGATTTCTGCTACATAAGATATAAAACAAAGATTAGCACAAGGTCGTGCTGCATTTAACAAGAAAAGCAACTACTGTGCTCAAAGACCACAAACATTGAAACAAGGAAAAGATTGCTTAAAACATATGTGTGTAGCACAGCACTGTACGGCTGTGAAGCCTGGACAGTAGGAGAAGCAGACAAGAAAAGGTAGAAGCCTTTCAAATGTGGTGCTACAGACGTATGATAAAGATATCATGGACAGACAAAGTTAAGAACGAACAGGTACTAAAAATGGTAGGGGAAGAAGGAAATATGTGGAAAACGGTAAAAAATAGGAGAAATAGGATGGTAAGCCACATACTACGGCATGAGGGAATAGTGCGAAATATATTGGAAGCAGAGATAGGAAAAAAGAGAAGAAGAGGCAGACCTAGGTTAGACTACTGCACACAGATAGTAAAAGATGTAGGCTGCAGGAATTTCAGGGAGATGTGTAGGCTAGCCCAGAATAGAAATCAATGGAGGTACGCATCCAACCAATCCCAAAATGGATAAACTAATGACGAATAAAAAACTGTGCTTAAACATGATGATTATTATAAGTAACTATAAGAATTGGTTGGGCAATATTCTCGAATAATGTTAAGTGTGTGAAAGGATTTACTGGAAAACCATTATTTCGGCAAATGTCTAAGTGTTGGGGGATCTTGGTAGCCACAGGTTGCTTAACCCCTTCACTGAATCTCGGTGAAATATGGCATAAAATTAAAAAACAATAGAAGGGGATGGAGCTGTATACACATGCTGTGTGAGAATTTCAGGGAGCTATGTAGGCTAGCTCAGAATATAAATAAGTGCAGGTACGTGTCAAACCAGTTTTGAGACGGAAAACCTAATGACGAAAAAATAAGCGCAGATAAATCTGATGATTAGTATAAACAACTGATTCTTGGTTGCGAAATATCTGCAACTAATGTTGACTGCGCAAAAAGATATATTGGAAGATATATTAAATCGGTAAATGGTTAAGTGTTGGGGGAACTTGGCAGCCACAGGCTGCTTACCTCCCTTCACAACCAGTGAAGGTCGGAGAAATAGAGTATATAATTGTAAAACAATAGAAGGTGACCGAACGGCATCTAACAAGAAAGAACAGCGCCTATGAGGAAAGACAACAAACATAGAACAAGAAGAAAATTGTTGAAAGCATATGTGTGAAGCACAGCACAGTATGCCTATGAAATACGGGCAGTCTGAAACGCAGACAGAAAAACGGTAGCAGCTTTCGAAATGCTGCGCTTCAGATGTATGAGGACGATAGTATGGACAGACAAAGATAATAGCAAATAGGTTATAGAAATAGTAGGGAAACAAGGGTGTGTGGGGAAAAAGATAAGAGAAATAAAAGGGCAGAATACGTTCTAAGGAATTTTTGAGGAATAGTATAGGATATATTACAAGCAGAGATAGGAAAAAAGAGGTAGATGTTGACCTAGATCAGATAGTGATAGATGCAGACTGTGCAAACTTTAGGGAAATCTGTACGTAATTTAGAATAGGAAACTATGATGGTACGCGTCTAACCAGTTCCAGGACTGAAGACCTAACGATGATGAAATGCTTGTTGCATTTCCTCGCTGGATCCAGTAATTATTCAGAGTCTTTTTTAATTATTGTTAATATTAGAATTTAAATTAAACAACTTTTAGTTACTTACGTTTTTGAAGAGTCAAAACGACAAACCACTCTTAATTTTCCACAATTACCATTGTATTATTTCATACTTCACAATAAATCACTTCACGTAAATATTTTCTTTTAAGTGATGTGAACTATGCCTTAATTCGTATTGAACTGATTTGTTTAGAAATCTGGTCGTATTTAAATGAATCGCTCATCTATTGACAAGCACAGCGTTCGCTATTATACGTGATTCTTACATACCAGGTTTTTAGGTATTCTATCGTATTTTATTGTATATTAAAACCGACGCGCTGATTTCGGAACGTAGCATTTCGAGTTAATAGCATCCATTTTCTTGGATTTTTATGTTTCTAGATCACGTAGACCATTGCTTGTCCAAATAAATTTATTGAACTTTGATTTTATCACCAGGCCGTGGTTGTTTCCAATATATCAGGTGCTGATTTTTGCTTGAGGTCACGTAGACCTAATATAATTTATGTATTAAATTATATGCGTTTGCTGTCTTACGCATTTTTAAACCTGCTTGTTTTAATTGGGATTCTTGGCGTAATAATGATGCGTTATTCATGCGTGTAGCGTTTCAGCTTGCGCTTATGTTGTTTCACAACTTACAAATTTGTTATTCAAATAAGTTTCAAAATATTTTTCATTAACTAAATTAATTATGTTTATGGTTTATATACAGGTTGTTCTCATTTACGTTCTAGCCTAATCATCGTATTTCTTGTTTTCTTTGGAAGACTGTTTTGTTTTTTGAGCCCTTATGTAATTTATATAAAGTGCGCTATATTATTGGTCCTAACTACCCTTAAATGACCTTATTGACACAGCAATATATATATATATATATATATATATATTTATATATTTATCGAGTGCTAAACTCGCTCCACGGATTGAGGGCACATTAAATGCTGTGATATACTTGCCCCACGGCTTGGGCGTACATAAAATGCTGTGTTACTTTAGCCCCACGATTAGGCATGTCATAAAATTCTGTGTTAATTCCGCCCTATGGTTGGGCAGAATTATAAAATGCTGTGTTAACCCTTATATCACACAAGCACTTGTGAAAATATTAATTTATAATTTTTTTTTGCCTTGACTAGCTGATTCAATTAAATAAAGCAATTCCACAATACACAGTATAATGATTAAATATTTACAACCTTTTTTTTTTAAATCTTCTCCTTTTTGAATTAATTACATCTATTAGAGTTTTAGAAAATGAAGCCAGCAAAATGAGCTTTTATTACATTTAGAGACCTGTTGAAACGTTTCAATATGTCTATAACTTTTCATAAATTGATACAAACAACCCCAATTTGTCGGTTCTTACACTTTTAAATTATTTTTGAGATTAAAATAGTTTTTAAAAATAAGTCATATCAAAAATATATCTAACCTGAGGAGATTCAATAGGTGCTCTGCATTCCAAGAATTGAAGTCGACATCTAACCAAAATTTAGTATCCAAATCGTTATTCCAATAAAAGATTTTTCACTTCCGTAATAGAATATTTACCATTTTCAGAGATTATTAAATTGTTTGAACAGACAGCAATTTCCAAAGTTTCGTATCCAAGATTGTATTTAACATCGTAATGGATCGTTATTCAAAGTTTTAACAGGAATCGTAACGTTATTTCGTTGTTAGTTTAGATCGTGGTTCAAAATGTAATTTAAAACGTAGTTCTTCAGATCGTAATTATTCGGAACATAGTTCTTCAGATCGTAATTATTCAGAATGCAATTTAGAACGTATTTAATTAGAACGTAATTGAGAACGCATTTACTCAGAGCCCTGTTTTATTTATTATTAGAAATGATATAATTTCACTAAATCTTATTTACTTTCGTCTTTTAGAAGTACGGCTCTTTGCACAATTATACACTCTTTAAAATAATTTTCACTTAACTTTTCACGTAAATATTTATCACATTTAAGTATAGTGACTACCCAGTTTCATAAGTATAATAACTCAATATTCAATTGTTATGATATTTATAGGATCGGCCCCCTTTAGTTTCGGATTCGTTGACTCCACGTGCTGGGCGAGACCAAGTGTATTATCACTTGTTATTTTGGGAATTTTACCAGTTTTCTAGTTCAATAGTACGACGCGATGCTCACTTTGTCACGTAAATTCTTATTATACCTATGCATTTACTTCAGAAATCCCAGGAATCTTCATTCAATCGATCACGTAGTATTATTGTTGTTGGCCTTATTCTAATCTAAATTGAATAAATTTGGTGTTTATTTCCTAATAAATTGGATTTTGAGCAAATGTGATACTTTTAAATCACGTACTGTTACGGGCCACATCGGCACTACGACACCACGGACTCTCCAGCAAAGTAGCTCCAGCCGGCGAGGGGTGGGTAAAACAAAAGTCGTAGGTTGGGGTTGCCAATTGCCCTAGGGTGTAAATTATAGTGGAACGAAAAATCGGTATTATATCAAAATCGGGTGGGCACCACCAGTAACATCAAACGCTTGATGAAAAGAAAGAATTTCGTCACTGGTCGAATCCTCGCCAAAAGCTCTATACTCAAAATGCAAAGCAGACTGATCCACCCTAACACTTTAAATTTACAAATAAGGCACGTCAAAAATGTTTAACTTAACTCTATTCACAACTGTGTAGCTGAAAGAAATACATTATGTACATTAATGGAAATATGAAATTAAACAAGGCATACTTTAGTACGCCACAAATCAATCAGCATAATAATTCGAAATAATAAACAGGAAAAATACTTATTCTACTTTGAATAATAATGTTTTCGCACTGGCCAGTGTCAATGTAATTTCATAAATGTAAAATCTATATATTGAAGGGGTAGGGTTGAGTGCACATGGGACCCACGCCGGTCCTGACTCACTAATCTGAAGGCAAAAATGCATGAACTATAAACGCAAAATTAAATTTTAATACCCCGCGTGATACCCTTGTACATACAGCACCTACTTTGATAGTTTGAACAGCAACTGTAAATTTTAGGTAAACAAAATCAGGGCTACAAATGCCTTAGAACGATTTTTAATCAGAACAACCTGTCTTAAATGTAATAGTAATTTGGAAAATTATTGTTACGTTAATATTTAAACATAACAGTGGAGTTCACGCAGCTGGTTGCGGCACAAGTTAAATGAATGTAAAACAGAACGCACTGATTTAATTTTTTTTTATAACACTGACACAGGTGCGAGGAGTATCTTATCGTTCCGGGGTGCACGTGTATTCAATAACAACGTACAGAACTGGTTTTGTCGCTCAGTTATTTTAATACAATAATTTGGCTTACCTTAGATGGATCAGGCTACTAAATAATGCAAAGGGGCGTCGGACTTTACCAACTTCAAAGCTACTTCAAGATGTGTGATAACTATGCTGTTATATTCCCAAATAAATTGGATTATTACGGCTAACGGCACTCGTAAATTAAGGTCTCTTCTAACCATTCAAACTATTTCCCAAATATGATTGGCATAAATATTCTTCAATAACAGACAAACGACATTGAATGATTTTGGACCTAAAACAAATTAGATAACCACATCTGGACGATATTACAACAAACATTCAAAAGTTCGGCACTTTGCACTAAGTTTACTTTTCCACGAAATATTTAATTATTTACTACCGTCACAAAATTTGTAAAACTTGTTAATCCGCTATAAAAGCGTTAAAACTCAGGAAACGAAATGTACGACATTTCTGACCAGAGACTACATCGCGAATCCCAAATACCTTGCGTATTTTCCAGTATCTGTAACGACATAACAAAATTAAGGAAGGGATGCGCGTCGCGTTCTTTCTATTACAATCTAAATATCTACTCCTAATATTAAATACTAAATAAATACAGGGACTGATTTAGAAAATTTTATATATAATAAACTACTAAATTACGCTAAAATTAAACGGAACGTTACAGTACGCTTTTCAAATAATTCATAATTTCTAAGTGCGCTTAAGATGATATATCCACGCACTTTTTGAATATTTGTCTAGCCAATTCATGCAGGTTTTTCACTGATTTAATTTCATTGCGTTTCGTTACCTTTTCAAATTCTTATCTTTGCTTATAGCTACTCTTGGATATCTGATTTAGTCGTTTGTACTGCTACATACAGTGTGCTCTCAACTAATAACATCTATAATGACCTATTTACTCTTCGAATATCTGTAATTCTGTGCTTTTGTTGCTTGGACGTTTCTTCTGTTTGTTCTACGACCGCTATGATTTAATCTACACCTAAATTAACCCTATAATTACAGCAATATATATATATATATATATATATATATATATATATGTATAAATATTGATATAACAACGGTCGCATGTTGGAGCGCCGTTAAATTAGCTCTGTTAGGGCCCCGCGTTGGAGCGCCACTAAATTTGCTGTGTTGCCCTCTTTCTTTGGAGTATATGCTAAAAGAGTGACATGACGCCATACAGCAAATTGTAAATTTGAAATTACCTACTTACCTTCCTTTCTAACTTAATTTGCCTGGCTAGCTCAACGGAATCATACTATGGAATTTACAAAATGAAATCAAATACAGCAATCTTAAAACGCATCTATATAGTCAAAAATATTTTTAAGCAGTTTATAAAACAATTTACAATTTCCAGTTTATATAGAATATAATAAAAATTCGTACCGAATATTTGCTAACAGATACATGAATAGGCGGATAATCCACCCATTCTTTATTCCGACGCTTGTAAGTGTCTTTGGCCAAAAACGCTTTTTAGACTATTTTATTAAAAGTCAAACTGTTTGAAACTTTGACTTAATATTCTTTGCAAATCATTCGCTTCACAATTAAAAAAAAAGTAAATAATTCTAAATTAAAATACAAAATATTATTAATTAACAAATAGAGAAATTTAAAATTTTATACTTATGGCAATATCTTATAGAGCGTTTACCCAAATCTTCTTTTCATTGCACTCAAGGGTATTAAATCCTTCCTGGTTTTATTTTAAATTAACGTCCAAATCCCAGTTTACAAAATCATCTATATTCGCTTAAATCTCCATTAATTTTCAAAGTGCATCTTCTATTTTTATTTATTTATTTTTAATGTAACACGTGTATCGAAAAATATGCAATTTACATGGTATTTTACAAAATAATCATGTTTCATCAAATCATTGCATTTGATAATTTTTGTATTTCAAACTACCGTACGTGTAAATTACATTGCAACTCTGCATGTTATTTTTGTTTTATAATCAATGTTACATTTTACTGGGTTTACGAAGAAATTTTGAATTTTACATTATCCATCGCGTAACTAGAAAGAAATCCCTTTAATATGGTTCCCGCTTATATATAAATTATCTAACTACGTATTGGTTCTGCAGAGTTTACGGGATTTAATTCGAATGTTGGTCACATACATGGTGTAATATTTTCAGAAATTCCGCGATTTAATGACATAATTAGTGTCAAACCGCCGCGGTCGAATGATTTACGAGCATAGCAAGGCGTTGTAGATCCTTGTCTGATTCACAGAATTAACTTTGCATCGCATTCTATCTTAAAAAGACTGGGAAATCTATACAAATAATTCTTATCGATTTTTGTTGCTTTTTTAATAGCGCGGGAGTTCTTTGAATAAATGTTTATTTATTAATTAGGTATTTAAATAGTTCTTAGTATAGATGATGCATTTTTCTCTATTTCTCCTGAAACTTCCAGAACATATTTCATTTAAAACACATCAGTGAATTTAAATGTCATCTACACACATAATTAATATGAGTTGTCTATATATTGCAAATGCAGTTTGATTTGTATTCTTAACTATTACAGCAGAAAGATTGGTTTATCAAACGTGTTATAGTGCATTTTTATAAAGACCAAAGCGTTATTCTTAACACGATTTATATGACCTTTACGATAAATGCACGGAAGGTGTATTTTTTTTAGTAAATGAACGACTTAAATCTAAGTTATTTCTAGTATTTTTGATGAGTTTCGGTTTTTCATTAAGTACAGTTTTATTACACACACCTAAAAATATATCGCCTTGTTTTCTTAATATTTGATTTTATTTACGCACACGGCTTGTTTTCATACAGGGTAGAACAATATATATCTGGGGAATTCAATTTTCTTACGTTACCTTCCATTTGGGTGGTCATTATTTATAGGATTTGCGTTCTCATGATCTCTCGTGACCTCTTTATCACGTCATTTTCTCCCAAATTAAAATATGAAATTCGAAATCTGCGTAATTTTTCCAAATTACTGAGTAATTTTTACTATTTTTATTTCTAACTGATTGCATGATCTCTTTCTTACTGTAGCTTTTCTCCTTTTATCAATCCATCTAATTCTATTCTATAATTAATTAAACTTGCCTTAGCTCTATCCTAACATCACACATAACCTAACAATTATATATTTTATTTCTGATATTCTCATATTTCGTAAACTCATTAAGTTTGATATCAAACAAAATTCTATTCACCTACATACAGAACTCATCATACTCTAGTAAATTTTTTTTACACTGTCATAATCTTGGAAAAGTATGGGGTATAAAATTTTCATAAAGTTGTCCCAGCAACTACACAGCTATACTACTCACGTCGAAAAACTGTGTTCTAGAATTTTCCTATCTAGCTTACTTACGTTACTTTCAAATTATACATACTTCAATTACTCTTTATTAAGTGTATAAACTTTAGTTTTAAATGGTTCGATATTAATAACTTCCAACTTATTTTCATCACCTGTAGCAATTCTTGACTTACTATTTTCCATTTATAAATATTCCCTTTCAATAACGAATCTACATCACTCTTAACCTCAGCTGGATATTTAACAGCAATTCTTACTTCCTCTCTAATTCTCACTCAAACTGGTTTACTTTTATACTCTCAATTCTCTCGTTCTCATTCACTTTATCAATCCCTTTCTTTCTACTTTACTTCCAATTTCTTCTCACATCTGCATGTTTATGCGAATGTTTCGACAAACCAAACGCTACTCCTTCATACTTGTACATACGCCACTTCAAATAACGATTTGATTCTCTAATCGCAATTATTCCCAACGAATTATTAAGCTCTACTTTCTATATTATTTCATCATTGACGAATTCTTTACTACCTTTATTCATTTTATTTTTAAGAGCTGCATTTACAGAGAGTTCCTTTATCTCCTTTTCAACACCTGTAATTATACTATTTCCATCTAATTCATCTATTATTTCCATTTCTTCAACATTATCTTCTGCAGTTTCCAATAACTCTGACTTTTTCTCTAAAAACGATACAACTTCTCTTCTAACTTCACCAGGGCACCTAATACTTAAACTTTTATCTCCTTTATCTTTCATCTCATTCTAAAATTGATTCAGAATTATACAATCTCCTTCTGCAGGACTACTTTGTCCCATTTAATCTTTTCTTCTGCTATAATCATCACTTTATTCTCGATATCTATTATACTTTTGATCTAACTTATAAATCGATTCCCAGAATGGTATCAGTTCTTAACCCTGACACTATTAGAAACTTTGCACGACCTCTATCTTTCCCAACATCACCTTCAGAATTATGATACTGTTGACAACTGCAACCTTCTTATTATTCGGCGGTACTAAATTATTTCTTTTAATGGGCATAATTTTCTACATTAACTCCTCTGAGCTATCTTTAATAAAACCATTACTTACTAATGCTGTTTCAGCTCCTGTGTCTATACGTAATTTGATCTCTTTTCCTTCTACTTGTAATTTTAGCATAGGAAATAAATCATATTCTTTTCACTCACTTTTACATCATTTTCCACCTCAAGTTTTATAAATGCACGTGCATGTTAATATTTATTAGTTTCCATATTTTCGTCGTTTGATTTGTCTGCTTCCAAAAATCTTACCTACTTGAGGTTCCATGCTATTAACTACCTCTGCGTATGTCCTTTTATTGTCATTGAAAATATTCTAAAAATACATGTCTATCGAGAATATTTTATAAGGCTATTGCATTGCCTTACTTCCGTTTCGAAGTGACATGCTAAATATTTTATAATTTGTTTGTCCTCTGAAGGGGGAACAAATTGTTTGGCAACACTAAATTCCTTCATCACATAAAACTCCCTTGTCAGGCTTGATTGCTACCATATTTGCTCATCGATAAATTATTCCTAACTTTAGATTACCGGTTGTCTCCCAAGAAATGTTTTAAAAATTTAATCTCAAAGTCTTTAAACAAACATATCTCACTTTCTATTAGTCCATAATTTAATAAACGTCACCATGACATAACTCACAATTAGGTAGCGGTCTGGCATGTTGGCAGCGATTCGTTGCTTAAGTCTTACCATAACATATTATTTAACACTTTTCATTTTTGAAGCGGATAACCAGGTTATATTTCATTTCCTTATAAATGGTAATCATGTAAACATGTTAGAGTTCTTTAACAACCATCAGGTTGCTAATATCTATGTAGAGTCAGCTGGATAGGAAAAAGATAGAAGGATTTAGGAAGATCTAGACCAAACTATATTAGTCAAATTATTAGAAATTTAGGTTGTGAAGGGTATGTAGAGCTTTTTTAGATTAGCACAGATTAGAAAAGAAGTTAGAGCTGCGTCAAACCGACCTTAAGTAAGGTCGATAACAAAATATATATATATTAGTCCATACCAAATTTCTACACTCCCTTTCAACATAGACCTCACAGTATTTAACTTTTATTTTATTTATTTATTTATTTATAGAAAAAAATACATCCGACAGACAAGCCAATTACAGGATGTATACCAAAAAAAAATAACAAAATAAGGTACATTTCATATGCAGCAACACAAATTATAATAAGTCCCTATATCTATAGCATACCAGCTTTTAATTGTGGCAAAGAGTCACAAAATAAATCAAAATCAAAACTTGGTTTGTTCATCCCAGCTTTTTTGTATTAAAGTTTTTAATTTAATTAAAAGTACCTTAGAGTTAACTTTATTATCCCCATAAAATGGGTGATACCCCACACAGAGTGAACGACAATATGATAACAGAAAAATTTTACCCACTCCCTTCTGACTGGTTTGCACAATTTGTATAATAAGCGAAGAAAATTAACAATGTACTGTTTACATAACTTTTATATCAAAATAAATATTCCTATCGAATTTGTTCATTACGAAGATCACAACTTTTCTTACACCTTTTATACCAGTTGAAGCCAAAAAAGTATTGTATTTTATCATGCATATTTCATTGAACTTTCAAAGAACTAATCCCCTTTCAAACGTACTTTTATGTACCAACCAAATTTTTGTTGATCTTTTACCCACAATATCTAAATTACATGCAAATTTTTAAGCTCATCAAATATATAAAATAATAAAAGTAACATGTTATAAATTTAAAAGATAATTCTGACTTTTTGTTCTTGCTGTAGCGTCTCACTAGAGCTTCTTGACCCAAATCGGTTGTTTGTTCAGTTGTTTCGAGTCGTTTACCCTCAGCTTGGCGTGCTCCCCAATACTCCGAAATGTTTACCAGTTATGTAGAGTTTTAACCCAGTATTTTAGTTTTAATTTAGTCTTGATTTAGTTGAATGTACTTGGAGTCGATTTAATCTCGATCTTAGTTCCCATATTTAGAGTCGATTTATAGTTGTGTCTTTACTTAGAGTCGATTTATAGTTTGATATTTATTGTGTCCGTACTTAAAGTCGATTTGGATTTCCAAAACTTAGACTCGTTATATAGGTTCTCGTACTTCGTGTCGATTTATAGTTGTTTCCTTTCTTAGAGCCCTAAATAAATTGTATAGATTTTGTTTATATTAATTAAATCTAGATCTACGATTTATATTAACTGCAGAGTTTTATACACACTTATTTCAATTGCGCACTTTTACTGTTTTCCATTTGGAATTTTCTAATCAATACGACTTTCACCTATTACTTTCAATTTATCACTAAATTGAAATTTACGTAATACTTTTGTTTCGACTATTACAAGCGTCGATCATGGAATGCTTCCTCTTATCGGTTACGGTTGGTTTATAGACAAATTCGTTCCACGCTGGCTCGCTCGCTCAATCGCTCTTTTGTTATTAAGCCATGGCAAAGACGTTGCAATTATGTGCTATCTTCAACCTGTTGGGCTTTATTCGGTATTATATGTTATAGACGCTTAACTTTGCACGTACATCAGAGCTTTGCATTATGAAATTTGGTATTTTTGTACCTTTCAACTGCACGTAGTCTTAATTTTAGTGTCCATACTTTGTTTACATATGCTGGGTTTTATTAAATGTTACAATTTGTACATTTTAAACGGCACGTACGCTTTCGCCTCAATTCTTTATATTATACGAAATATGACCGGTTTTATATGTTTGTCTATACAAACTGGTGTAAATTATATGCATTTTATTGACTTAGATTTCTTACGCAAATGTATCTAGGTTGAAAGAAATTTCATTTTTCATTTATTTCACTTTAAATGTGCCGAACTTGTATTTATTTTGAGCTTAGGAAAGTTTTAAATGTTTTAAAATGCATTGGGTTGCGTCCGTAATTATTTGTTTTGATTAATGTGGTTAAGTTATTACTGAATGCGTTTCCTTGAATTAACTGTAGCTGGTTAGTGATTTTATACAGGGTGATTTATATCTGATTCTGTGTAATGAACGAATTATTTACTTTCTATGACTTAAATGTTTGGTTTTCTTGATTTTTATAATGTTTACATGAAGTATTCTCCCCATGTGTCCATATATATATACCCTTAGGTAAGCCTATTATCATAGCAGTATATATATTGTTGTGATGCGGTAGCAACATTCATATGCGCCCTTTTGTGAATTAAAAAGGTAAACAATTTTAATCTGTCAATTTTTAATTTTTAATGTATAATTTTAACTGCGTCGGCTAGCTCAGTTTTTAAATTACGCACGGAGCTTGCAACAGTACGACAAACAAAGGGTTTAAATTTACCTTCTACCTCTTCTTCCTGTTCTAATCTTTAAACCAAAACACCATTAAGCACAAATTATTATAATGTTCTCAAAAGTATTTACAACGTATGAAAAGTTTAAAGAACCTCTAAATAAAACTTTCAATGAAAAAAAATTGATAATTATCATTTCCAAAGACGATCAAAAAGCCAGCAAAATCACTATTAATGTTGTTATTATTATTAACTGTAACTCCATGAACGTTTATTCAACTTCTTTAAATATTTACGTAATTTACAACGTGTACTAAAAAAAAACAATCCTTGCCGACCCCTCACACAAATTATCATGAAAGCAATTTTTAAAGTATTTAAATTAAAAATATTCAATGCAATGTTATTTTTTAAATCATTCAGGTTAGAAATGTACATCGAAATAAAATAATAAAACATTCAGATTGGCTAGCCTGTTGTTTTCAACTCGAATCCGTCCCTGGTCCAACTGCTTTAGATATTGTTTGCATCCCTCTTAGCATAGCCTTATATCACTCTAGCGTCCTCCGTTAAACTCCTTGACAATTCATAGTTGAGGTAAATGCTTGTTGCATTTCCTCATTTGTTCCAGTAATTATTTATAATCGCTTATCCATAAATTATTTAGCATTGTTCTCCAGGAATTATTTGAAATCGTCATCCATTCGGTAATTATTTGGAATCCTTTTTATTAGGGTTAATATTAGAGCCTTAATTAAAACAACTTTTAGTTCCTTACAGCCTTTTGAAGGGTAAAACGACAAACCTCTTAATTTTCTATAATTACAATGGTATTATTTCATACTTCGCAATAAATCACTTTACGTAAATATGTTTGTTTTGAGGGATGTGAACTAAGCCTTACTTCATGTTGAAATGATTTGTTTACAAATCCGGTCGTATTTAAATGCATCGCCTATCTATTGACAAGCGCAAAATTCGTTGTTGTGCACGATACCTTCATACCAGGTTTTTGGATATTTTAACGTATAGTATTGTATGTTAACATCTACGTGTTACTTTTGTCACGTGCCATTTCGAGTTAATAGCATTGATTCCCTTAAATTTTCATACTTCTAGATAAGTAAACCAATGTTTATTCAAATAAATTTGGTGAACTTTGATTTGAATTACCATGTCTTGCTTGTTTCCAATACATCAGGTGTCGATTTTAACTATCTGGTTACGTAGACTTAATACAATTTATGCATTAAATTATATGCGTCTGCTATCTTACGAAATTTTAAACCTGCTTGTTTAAATTGGGATCCTTGACGTAATAATGATGCGTTATCCATGCGTGTCGCGTTTCAGCTTGCAATTATGTTGTTTTCCGATTTGCAAATTTGTTTATTCTAATAAATCTTCAGAATATTTTCATTAACTAAATTAATTATGATTATGGTTTACATACAGGGCGTTGTCATTTACTTTCCTGTCTAATCATCGTATTTCTTGTTTTATTCAGAAAACTGTCTCGTTTTCTGAGCCCTCATGTATTTTATATGAAGTGCGCTATACTATTGGTCCTAACTACTCCTAAATGATCTTATTAACACAGCATTTTATATATTAGTTAACAAGATGAAGTAATAACTTAGACTTTTATGTAAAAGTCTAATGATCGTTTCAAATCGAGATAATATTTTATAAGATAAAGGATATAAGGCCTTGGATAGGTTTCGAACCTGTATCTTAGACTTTGCTGCCGATGCGTTTACCACTTACGTCACCGAGTGATGACAATTGGAAAGATACAAATCTACTTCATGTACGCAACAACACGTGAATCTAACTTTCAATTGCCCTTGGCACTTTTGTCACAAAAGTTGGTTTTTAGCCGTGATTTTGAGCGTGCTTCTTGTCTATACCAGTTAAAAAGCAAAAACGATTCCATATGAATTTGCTAGAAGTTTTTGATCTGGTTGGGCTTGCGGTCTCCACCTTCAAGGCCTCCAATACATCTAAGAATCTTATTTTTTTTCTTGATTATTTCGTAAACGTTTTGCGAAAGGTAAATGTCATAAGATAAAACAATGCCTTAAGAAAAATAGCATTTTATTGACATGCCATTTTATGTTTTTTAGGCATGTTTTCTGGCTATATACCTACTGTTACAACTAAATAAGTGGCTATATTAATCATAATTTTTTGAATTTTCTATCCGCTTTGATTGTTATCCCATACATAATGACTATTTACCTTTGCATACCATTAATACTAGTAATCTTGTTTTTACAGATACATAGACTACATCAACCGAGTGTTTTCCATTGGTATTCTAGCACAGTATGTTGGAAGCGCTATCCTTCTTTGTATCACTGTATTCAATTTTGTTTTGGTATGTCTATTTAATGATGATTTTTTATTAGTGCACATTGTAGCTGCAACACTGTCAAATTCTGCCACACGTTTAAAGATTATACCGTGCCATTATTAAATTTTATAAGTCGTCATTCTCTCAACAAGTGAAACGATTGTGCAATGATTATGCCTACATTGGTATACATGAAAAACAATTATCAACTTCAACTAGTTTAGAGAATGTAATTAGAAAAATACTTTAAATTTTTTATATTAGCTTGAGTAGTTTACAATTTAAAATGGCACTATTTTATTGTTACCCATATCAAAATGCGCATGCGGGAAAAAAAACAACGCAAGGAACACCGAGAATCTTCAATAAAGAAAATTCACTACTCTAAATCCTGCACGCTCATTGGTCAAATGCCCTATTGGCATTCTTTTACATGCTAAAACTAAACCACACGTTTTCATTGATTAAATATCTGATTAACCCTTTTCTACATAGCCAGCATAGGGCAAAGAAGTGTATAAATATAATTTCGAATTCCACAAAAGGCGTTCGTTTAGTACTCTCCATTGCCTAAGAAATCAACTAGGAGTGCTGATCGATAGCCTGCCATTCTCGTTCGTTCCCGCTGCGCTGCCTTCTACATCCACACTTACGTCTACACAAGTGGTACACGACATCATAACGTCGACGCCTCCTCGAGTGATGCGCAGTATCAGGCCGCTGCCATCATCCACACCTTAACCAGCAGTGCTCGTTTCGAATGGTACTCTGTACCATACACTGACGCCTCCTATATTTTGCAACTGCAGTAAACCACAACGCCGTCCGAAGCTATCCGAAGATTGCCGAAGGCTGCCAAACTGTCTTAACTTGTACATATATCCATTTCATAACTATTTAAGCTCATACCTGGCACCGCAAGTAAACCACGACGCCTCCCGAAGAGTTCCGAAAATCACCGAAGATTTCCAAACTGCTTTAACCTGTACAAATATTTATTTCATAATTATATAGGTTCATACATAGCCCCGCAAGTAAACCAAGGCGCCTTCCAAAGAGTTTCAAAGATTACTAAACACTTCCGAACTGCCTAAACCTGTGCATATATTCATATCATAACTATTTGAGTAAACCACGACGCCTTCTGAAGAGTTCTGAAGATTACCGAAGACTTCAAACTGCCTTAATCTCTTCATATATCCATTTCATAACTATTTAAGTTCATATTTGGCCCCGCAAGTAAACCACGACGCCTTCCGAAGAGTTTCGAAGATTACCAAAAACTTCCGAACTGCTTTATTCTGTACATATATTCATTTCATAACTATTTAACATAAATATCTGTATGTCTATGAACTTTATGATTGATTTAACCTGTAAATATGAATTGCTTTATACATATTAATATATAATAGAGCCAAACTTCACATACAATGTCTAAGAAGTTCGGCAACACCCACTCGAACGGTAACAGTATCATGTTATTAAAATGTAATAGCAAAATAAGTTGAAAAATACGTACGCCAACATTTTCCATTTCACCAGCGTAGAATGGAATATATTTCCATTAAATATTACTTAACGAGGTAGAAACCTAATATAAAATAACTTAAATGCGTAGAAACCAACCGTGTGACTAAGATGTGTTAGTAAACACACCGTGTGGAAATATCAGCAAGTAGGTGTACACATATTTTTCCATATACTAAAGAATCATTAGCCCTAACCGCAAATTTAGTGCAACTATCACGAACCATGTAAATAGTTTAAATTGGGTATTCCCCTAAAATAAAATAGTTATAGATACCGTGATCGCTTAACGAAAACTTAGATCAAATAATTCACGCGCTTGCAGTATGATCGTTGAATACAAGCTTACCGCTTCCGTCAAAAAGAGGAAAACCGGTCCCAGTCAATCCGCATAACGGCGATGTTATAAGTTCGGGTTTACCAGTGACTAAGAGCTCCCGAACCTTCAGGTGATTTACGGAATTATATAATTTACCTGGTGAGTATTTATACAGTACACGCTTAAACACTAGTTGGATCTTAGATTACGAAGACTAAATGTTGTCCTGTTTAAAATAGAGTGGTCGAACCCGTTGCTTAAAGAAAAGCTTTAAGTGAAAAAAAATTCTAAGCTTCTACCACTACATGCTTGTTGCTTCAAATTTTCTTGTTGGCATAAACAATTATTGATAGTCTGAAATTTACGTGAGTATTCGCGTATAAGAAGGGTAATGCAACCTAAAACCAGCACCACAGTTGTATTCAAAAACGTTTACAAATACATCCAATTTGATGGTTACTTAAACTGAAATAACTTTAAGATGTTCTTTCTATTTTTTAGACATGCGCGAGTTAGACACTCAGCATAAAGTTTAGTTTATTTGTGTTGGTTGTACAACATGTTTTAATATAGGTTAAAATAACTAGTGCAGAGTAATTTTATTATTTATGTTTATGTTTAAAACACTACAAGAAGATCACTGTAAACATGGTTGCATCAGTCCGTGAATTTGAGGAATAATTCTTTAGAGATTACTCACCGTCATTTAAAGTCCATAATATTAGATAAGTTGACGCTTAACAATTAATTATTAGACCTAAAGTTTAGAGAAGTTTTCCAGGTAAGTGTACCTATTACAACTGTGTACCCCTAAACGAATTGCTTTTGTTATCATTGATTCTATCCTTTCACCTTCAAGCCAGTTGAAATAATTGTTCTGCACGTTTCCGTGATAAAGTACCTTAACATGTCATTAGCATCAATTTCACACATAACACACGTCCTGCTTGTTCTGTAGGTTCAGTAGTAACGATAGGTTTGGTAAATAGTGTCCAAAGTCAATATTGAAAACTTATTCTAATTTAAGCTACTAATATTTAAACATCTTTATAGGTTACTAGCAAAGAAAACTCCAAGATTTATACTTGTTATAGTGATTGTCAAAGAGCGCTTATTCAAATCTCATTTCCAACGCAATCAACGGCATTGAATACTTCCTGGTTCCATCTTAAATTTCCATTTGACGTTATAATATCAGTTTAGAAGGTGCACCTTTATTTTCAATTGACTAAATCATCAGTTGTGATCTTCCAAGATTATTCATATTATTGTGGTAAATCTTCTTGATACTTCATCAAATAATTACGTTTTATAACTTCTACGTTACTGGTGGAACGCCAATGAAATAAATTTCCAACTACTCACAACGTATAAGTTTTAGGTTGTAAAATAATTTAAAGCATGTAAGACTGCTTTGAATCTTACATGTTCGATATCGTAAAAAGAATTGATTCTGAATGTCGAATACTGAATGACCCTTTCTAATTATATTGCAGTTTATATACTAAATAATCTTTATACGCCATTGTTCGAGTCGATTCCAGATTTATTTTGAAACATTAGTCACCCTGTGCGATGTAATATTTAGGAAAATATCGCGTTTAATGGGTTAAGTGAGTTGTCGCATTTGTCATAACTTATGGTTCTCCTGAAGCGTCGTCTATTCTTTTCTTATGCACGTAGTTAGTGGGCGTGGTTTCCTTTTCTAAGTAATACGTAACGCTATTAAAATCGTTCTTATCGAAATTTAACGGCTTTTTGATAGAAGCACGTTTCTTTGTATTGGAACGTTTATTTAATTACACCAAATAATTAGCTTACTTAATGGCGTTTAGAACATTTGTAATAAATGACGTATATGATTTATGTCTTTACTAAAGCCTCTCCAAATCGTAGTTTGTTTAAGCAAACAACTATGGTATTTTCGTTTTAGATTAAATGATATAATTTGTTGAATAATTAACCCCAAATGGGCTTCTTTGAAAAAGGTACATCTCCCTTAAAAATGGTATTTTTAACGAGAATGAATATTTTATTTATATCATAAAATGGATAGCTTTATAGCAAATGTAAATTAACTTATTTCACATATTAATGATAGACCGCAACGTCGTTTGCTACTTTTGAAGTTAGTCTTTTTCAGTTTGCAGTAAATGTCTATAAAGAATTTTATTGCATAGTTAATGAAGGTTTCTTCTTATGTTTTGTACATGCACTATAAACTTGTTATTAAACTGTATTTTTTAAAAAAATTATTATTTATACAAGATTTATAGTTGCGCTACTTCATAAATGGTATAACAATACTGTATGAGTTCTTAGAGAGTGTTATCTTACATGAGATTCTCATTTTATGTGCTACTTGAATGCGCTTATGTTTTATACAGGGTGGAAAATTATATATTGGGAAATTTTACTTTTCTCTGTTTTTTCTTTGGGTGGTGATTTTTTATAGAATTGAGCTTCAGTGACCTTTCGTGATCTTATTTTTACGTTAATCTATATATATATATATATATATATATATATATATATATATATTGCTGTGATATTTTCGCCCCATGACTTGGTCGTCATAAAATGCTGTGTTACTCCCTTTATATTATGACTCGCGATCTCTTAATGTAATATAATGCTACTTTTATATTAATTAAGCACCTATGATGTGAAATGCTAAGTTATGGATTTTTTTTTGCCTCAACTAGCTGATTCAATTAAATAAAGCAATTTTACAATGCACAATATAATGATTAAATATTTACAACCATTTTAAAATCTTCCCCTTTTTCAGAATATTTACATATACCAGATTTAAGAAATTAAAACCAGCAAAACTGGCCTTTTGTTTATATTTAGATTCCTTTTCAAACGTTTCAAGATGCCTATTACCTTTCCTAAATTGATCAATGAAACAAATGTTTTGTTGACTTTTACATGTACTAAAAGTATTGAATTAAAACAGTTTTCAGTAATAAATTATATCAATATGACTAACCTGGAATGGTCCTATAGTTCCTTTGCTTCCCCCAAGAGTTTTCGTGCCCAGTCTGAATATTTAGAGTCGAATTTGTAAGTCGACATCAAAACTAAAATATTATCCAAATTGTTATTTAAAATCCCATAAGTTAATGCAATATAAGATTCAATTTGTATATCAGTAAATAAAAGGTTCTCCATCTCCGTAATTAACAAGACAGTAATAGAACATTTACCATGTAAGTAATTACTAAAGTATTTTAACAGGAGGTGATTAACCAGAGAATTCACCCGAGTATTTACCAGAGTAATAACCAGAGCCCTGTTTTATTTATGTTGGAAATTGTATTTTTACTAAGTTGATTTTCTTACGTCTATAATAGATCGGCTCACCTGCACAATTTTTACACTTTTTAAAATGATTTTCATTTACTATCGTATGACTGGTTACGTAAATAATACAGCACTTCTGAGTATTGTGGTAGCCCAGTTTAAAATGTATACTAAACCGTCGCTCAATTGTTATTTATAAGCTGTACCTTTTGTTTTCTATTCGTTTATCCACGTGTTGGGGCGACACCTTTTGTGTTTATCTCTTGTGTACTCCGGGAAATTTTACCAATTGTATAGTTCAAATACTTGGATGAATGCTTAAATTATCAGGTATTCAATTACATACCATGATATTTAATTGAGAAATCCCACGAATTTTCGTTCATTCAGTTACGTATTCATTGTTAATTGCTAATTATATTCTAAACCGAAATAAATTTTGTGTTTGTTTATTTCCTAATTAAATTGGATTTTTGAACAAATGTAATACTTTATGTCACGTAGGTTTTATTCAAACAATGCATAACGTTAGCCAGCGTATACGATGATATATTTAACGCATTTGTTAAATATTTATCAAGCCAATTCATCTAGGTTTACCGTTGATTTAATTTTGATGCATTTCGTTACGTTTCCAAATCTTATCTTAGCTCGTAACTACACTTGGATATTTCTATTTCTTATGCGTTTAATCTCTTGTACTTTTATATACAGTGTGCTCTCAATTAACAATATGTATAGTGACCTATTTACTCTTATAATATCTGTAGTTATGTGCCTTTGTTAACTGGAGGTTTCTTTTATTTATTCTACGACCCCTGTGACTTAACCTACACCTAAACTACCCTATAATTATAGCATTATACATATATATATATATATATATATATGTGTACATATATTGACAAGATAAGTGGTCACCAGGGGTCATTAACACCCAAATTCTACAAATAAATCCCACCATGATATAAAAGAATCTAGAAAAAATAGAAGTTTTCGTAAATTCATGGTTATACCCTTGAGCGTGCGTATTTGAAAACACGCGTTGTTGTTTAGGGGTTGAAAAGTATAGATCATGAAATACCAAGTTGTAGCATGCGTATTTGAAAACAAGCTAGGCCTGGTGTTGACTTGTGTATGATAATTGAATGAAAGGTTAACAGTCTAAATGACCAGCAAAATAATGGATAATCAGATAATAATTATAACAGATTGTTTTCTAGTATAAATGATAGGATGACTAACCTTGATTTAACGTGTGGTGTAGTTTCGACTATATTCTTGCTGTTTGAAGTGGCGAGCGGCTTACACTTTATGATGAATTGTCTCTTGCTTCAATGTTCACTTTGTCACGCACTTCAATGTAACACTTATTAACTGATTATGTCTTTTAACGCGACTAGATGCACGGCATACCGAAGGACGCGTGTTGATTGCTTGAAGGTTGCTCGAGCACTTTCGTCTCTTATCTGTTCCTTGGTTTTGGTTAGTTTTATGTAGATAGGGATAATGTATAGAAATCGATTAGGTATGCAGGAGTATTTTATGATATATACAAGGGGAATTGTAAATAGTGAACGGTTACGGAACATACCCTGTATAATAAAAGCGTATTTTTATTCAGGCCAAAAATGTTTCTGGCTTTGCCAGTAACCATACAGTCAGTAGCAGTTTTTTCCAACTCAATTATGGGGCTTTTAATGAAACTAATCGATTACCTACCGCTTGTAATACAATCTGTAACAAAAAAAGTTAATTATTAATTCAGTGTTCCAAGATAACCTCTTGCTTAGTGTTTTATGGTCAGTTGTAAAGGTATTATATGCTTACCTCCATAACATATCTACTCATTCGGAAATGTGCTTGAAACTCTTCCAGTGTATATGCTGGGATTGTTATTTCATAATAATTGGTGTTACGCGAGGGATGATGTCTGTCCTGGCATTGTTCGATTTGGAGCATATCTTCAATTACATATTGTATGGCGTTTTGAATGACATTGTTATTAACTATGATAATTTGCATTACATCATCCTCAAACAATTCCAAATGTATCATTTTAAATAAATAAGAACGCATGTACTGTATTGTAAACAAACAATTTAGACGTCTATTGTCAAAAACTGCAGCGGTGTTTAGATGACCGTTTAGGGAATATAAAGTGCTGCAGCTAGGCGTAAAAAATCTAGCGCTGCAGCGCTTTTGTTCCCTGAACGCGCCTAATAATACATATTAAGATGTCAAGCAACCAGCTATGATTGCTTAACACCTTAATATGTATTAGTGGCACTGGCAACCTGCGCATAAAATAACTATCTACACCCTGGTGTGTGCTCCATTTTGTTGTTTTGATTTGGGAACCCACCATTCTTTGTTTGTGGTGGTGTTTAATTATTTATATATATATATATATATATATATATATATATATATATCTGCACTAACAACCTATAATATCTTTGAAAAAGGCAAAAAACTGTGCCGAAATGTAAGATTTTAATTAAATGTTATGCTAAATTAAGTTTGAAAAATATCTTTGCGGAAGGTAGACTCTACAAAAGCTTTAAAGCGTTATCTATGGCTTCGTGGTGTCAAAATTCCTTACGTCGATATGCATCTTAACAGGTATGCAAGTATGATTACGTTTTGCTCAAACAGAAGATCATAACAAATTTGGATTAATCACAATTAATTGGTGAATATTGTTGATATGGGTTAAAAGATGCAGTAATTTGTATTTTAATTAAAGTACGTAATGACTCACATTCCAACACATTAACCTTATTTTATTCGGTATAAAAAGACAAATCGGTATTTACAAGAACAGGGTACATATCCAAGTAGTCTGATAATTTAGAGTAGTTTGTCCATTTTTGGCTATTAATGGAAAAATCAATAGCTAATTCAACGGCTCTGTCAAATTTTAAGGGCAATGCTGGAAGGTAAGTATCTCTTGCAACTATTGAGGAGTTATCATGCTGTACTTCAGAATTGAAATTAGATAATACAGGGAAGACGAGTCTACCTCGATGATTAGTAATTTCGTTGTACTGGTTAATATTTTAATAAGTCAACTAGTGAATAGACTATTCTTGATTTACTATTATTGGGAGATGGAGTGTTAAAGTTTGGTGCGTTAAATCGCCTACGATTAAGATATCCTTGCTGCACTAATTCATCCAGTTCAAAAAGTTCTACAAATAATTTATAATCAACTACGGTCGTAGCTGGGTATATAAGTACCATGTGGCACACCATAGTGTTCTTTGTTACCCGCCGGCACAGTAAGATAAGTTAGTCCTGAGTCGAGATTTTCTTCTCGCGAGTGACCGAAACTTCGTCTCGTATTTTCTACTAGGATAGCTTAAAGATGCGGCCTACGCTAGCCCCCGCTTCTACAAAGTGACCACCGAGCCAAAAAAATTGTACACCCCTGGTCTAATATTCCAATTGATGCGGTCTTCTATGAATGTACACTTATATAACTCAACCAAATATTGGAAGTACTTCCTTACTGCATCATTTATATATAGAAATAGTATTAGATGCTTTGATGATTCTTTGTAAATTTTGTAAATCAATTACTAATATTTTGTATTATGAAAATATTCAATTTGTATGGTTAAAAGTGGTCTCAATGTGAGATTCACCACAAGTGTTTTCAGCACATAACTGACTGCATATTTTTTCAGATATCTTTTGGTACATCCCGTTCGTTGTTTTTGGTATCATATCTGACTGCAGTGTCATCGGAATTACTTATGTACTGCTGGTTTGGAACTGAAATCATATCTAAGGTTGATTATTACGTGCAATTCTTATAATAGCTTAACACATGTTACAGAGTGTGAAAGTAGCAGACGCCTGCTATAATTGTAACTGGAATATGTATAACGTCGCTGCTCAAAAATATGTGTTGATTATTATGATGAGATCTTTGAAGCCATTGACAGTCAACGCATATAAGTTTTCAGTTATATCCCTACAATCATTCCTTGCAGTAAGTGCCAAACATTTACAATTCTAGCATTTTAAACACATATCTTGCAGGTCCTGCGGTGTTCGTATTCATATTTTGCTCTACTGATGAACCTATACAAAAAAGAACCAGGAGTGGAATCTTAGAATTAGATTGACCCTGATTGTTTCTTTTTATTGTAATAGATTTAAAGTATTTAAGTTGTAGTCATGTTATTAAGATTATTTTAATTTAGTTTAGTTAAAAGAATGTGTATCTATTTTTTCCACCTTTGTTTAGAAGACAGCAAATATACAAATATACAGTGCAAATGGGCTACTGTACGAACCTGCTCTAATCCTCTAAAGCATATACAATGTACAACAGAACGTTAGCAAAAAAAGGGATGACCCTTTCAACCTACACTAAGTAACAGTAACTCAGTACGATTGCTTCAAATTAAGTTTAGTAGATAATTACACAGTCCAAGGCGTGTATAAGTCACTTGAAGAAAGCGTTTACAATCTTTTACACCTGCGGCCATAAATAATTGAACACCCAGTAGATATTAGTGAATAGTATTGAAATTTTCACGAAATGTGTATTGTACTTGTAAAGTCAAAATTTCGCAAACGCCATTAACCTTAGTAATAAAATACATCTCTCCTTCCCCCAGTGGCGTAATTATATCTCCGCCGCCCCAGCAATGCTGGAAGGAAGACCAATTTTCTACCTAAACGGATAATGTTTTACTAAAAATTATTTTATATATGACTTACCTCAGATGTATTATGAAATTTTGCCTACTTGCTTCTGTATTGTAATATTAAAGATGGTAAGATATCAATAGATAACTTTTTGATTGGTTTTTCGAACCACGTGTACTGTAAATTGGTAACACAATTGATTTTACGGAGTCCAAATTTATAGGCCCAAATGTATACTCCAAAATAATATTCCAAAATTTTAGTCCAAACACATATAAAAACCAAAATCTTACCCCAAATTTTTTCTCTGAATATATTGCTGTGATAAGGGGTTGTTTAGGGGTGCATTTTATAGCAATGGTCATGTAGTAATCAGAAATTATAATAGGAAGAAGAAAACTGCATTTATTTAGTAGAAAATTGAGTAATTGGGATAGTTTGTAAATAGTAAGCAGTTAACAATCTGTATATAGATTATAAGTAGTTTTAAGCGACGCAAATAGACACAATAAGACGCATAGTTAGCATAGAAATAAGTAATTCGTGCATTAGGTAAATAACAAATATTTAACACCCGGTATATAGAGTTTTAGTAAATTTAGGTAATGCAAACAATGATATTTTTCAGTAGAAACACGCGTATTTAGAAGTAAGCATAGTTCATGTAATTAAACACGCATTGAAAAGGATTCGAATTAATCATAACATAATACGGAGATAAGAGATAAAACTTAACAAAGCTTTCGGTAAGTGCGTAGAAACAATCAACAGTTTTTAATAGTAAATGTAATTAAAAATGCGTAAATAGATAAACATACATGAAAATTAAAATTCAAATTGCATCAGGTATTTTGATATATTATGGAAACGCGATTATTTTCTCAAAACACCGCATGGTCTGATAACAAAGCATCTGTAGGCAAACAACAATTACTCGAAAAGCCAAGAATGTTACATCAGAAAACCACTTTAAGTGTAGGAAATGCAAAGACCTCATTGGTTAAGATTAGTAAGCCAAACCCACAGAAAAAAGAGGGACATACCCATATATTAACAGCGAGCAATAATAACAAAGCTGAGTTTTAACTCAACAAGGCCAAGGTGCGTTACTCCGAATCTAAGAGTAACGCGTGCGTAATAATAATATTTTAATAATAAAATTGTTTAGTGACAGAGAGTGCTACGAAGATGAAAATTTCTATTGCCGATTAACGTAAGTAGAATTTGGGGAATTTATTTAAACTAAAATATAATAATAATAGGGCTCTAAGGGCGACGACAATAATTCTAAGTGTGATGACAATTAAACTAAGTTTGATGCCAATAAAGATAAATTTTGACGACAATAATTCGAGGCTGATGATAATTTCGAAATTCCAAAGGAGTGCATAATTCAGTAGAGAATATTACAAATGGGTATGTAATAATTCCGAATTGGTGGAGAATAATTTTGAATACGATGTTAATGATCCAAATGGATGGCATAATAATGCATGGAAATTTCTAATTAATGTTGGTTGATAATGGATGCGTCGATAATCTTGCGACAATTTTGAGTTGCGAGAAAAAATAAAGAAGCACGAAGTAAACAGGCCAGGTTAGATCTTTTTAATTTTAAGACAATTTTTTTTCTATTTGAATTTGAACATTGAATTTGCTTAAATAATATAAACTAGTGTAACAGAGTCAGCAACGAACTTTGCATACGTTGCAAGTACGTGATATAACAAAGGGGTTTTGAACGTTCTAGGCTTCTTTGATAAAAAAGAATAGTTTTTGGTGACTTTAGATTGATTGCAAAGTATATGATTTTTGAGATAAATAAGACTTACAATATTGATTGATTGAAAAGTGCATTTTAATAATTTTCAAAACCTGCACATAATGTTTGTTTTCATTATATGGAATTAATTAACTTTATTTTATAATTCAAAATAAAAGCTAGTCGAGGCAGAATACTAAAATTAGTGGGAGTGAAGTTTATGGTTAGGAAAACAGAGAGGTGGAGTCAAGTAAGAAAACGCCATTGATACCGAGTACGGCGTTATCATATTAAGTATTTATTGAACAGCACAAAGTCGGCGAACGAGAGTTCCAGTTAATTCATATCAAATTTATATGCGGCCCAACGTCGGGGCACGATAAATTCAGTTAGTACATAGCAATATATATATATATATATATATATATATATATGTATGTATATATATATATATATATATATTTATATATATATAAATATATTGCTGTGGTATGGGACATAGTCTGGAACGCCCTAAAAACCATTCAAGCCCCAACGTTGGGCAGTCATAAGATTGCTGTGGATAGGGGACTTATGGGTTTGACATTGCCAGTGTCAACACCGATTTTCAAAAAAATTATAAAAAAATTTATAAAAATATTCTTACCCGTTTATTCTGCTGCAACAATCTTCAGCAACTTCCCTGGCTAGCTCAGCTGTGCCTCTTCTCGGATACGTAAATTTACAATCATTCTTCCTTTCCACTCGCACACCATTCAATAAAAACACCAAATAATACAACAATCATACAATCTTTATTTTACCGCTATTTACAAACAAATTATTCACAGGTATACACAGTTTGGCACACTTATTACAACTCAATAAGTGATATGTTTTAAAGTCCTTGTTTTAAATTATTAATTGCAAACACATTTAATACAATATGAGTAGATGGGCTTTAAATAATACCCTATATTTATTGTACTCTGGAGAATGGTGAGCTCATAATAACCCAGTTTATTAAAGTATGCTTTTGACCTCGCATACAATTACTACAAAACTAATAAACCCATGTACCCTTAACAATCCAATTTAAATTCATAATAAAATTTAGTAAGTTTTACATACACCCCTATACAATATTTTTAATAACCCTAGTAATTGTCAAGTATACGTATCTTTTCCGATACGTTATATAACCATAAATAACCCCAATATTCGCTCACACATCACCAAATAATTCTAAAAATTTATCAAATAACAGAAAATTCAAATAAGTTACCTGGAGAATGCTTCAAACCTCCATGCCTCCAACGATGCTCACCAGAACCTCTTGGCTTCGTGACTATGCGCTCTGATACTCCACATATTTATAGATAATAACCCCAATGTGCACCAAGCGCCTTGCTTCCAAGTTACCATTCCATGACAGCATACGAACTCGCGTATATTATACTTCTATTCATTAATTAACTAGCTTGGTATGTTATTACTTGGACCTCAGTTAATTTAATTCACTCGACGCTACTCACGTTAATAACTATAAGGCCTCAAATACCAAGTTATAAGTGTTAGTACTACATTTACTGTATTACAAATAAATTTTAATACTCACAAGAACTCTACTATAACGTCGCTCTATCGTTGTTAGTAGTTAAAAGCGATGAGGAAAATAAAGAGAGCACTACTAATTCTCTTAAAGTATTTATATCCTTAAAATGCCACCTCTAGGCCACACTTCACGCGAAAAACTTATTTTAAAGTAACGCTTTTGCAAATTTTGATATAACTGACTTAAAGCTTCCAGAAATTCACCTCGTAGACGCGCATATAATCCGAAAATCGCTTTCTCCTGTCGCATGTTCGTCCGTTTGTAAAACTATTCGTTGCAACCAATGACACTATTCTGTGTCGTCATAAAACTCCGCCTGTAATATTTTTATCTGTTTTATGCATATTTGATGTCGCGTTCCAAACCCCACTTGAGTTATAGAAAATCGATATAGCTGACCGCGTCTCATCACTCCACGTGGATTGAGTATGTGCGTTTTGAAAACCAATGCTTTTATATCCGTCTCTATCTGTAGCATATTACTGATCGTGCATCTCCTCCGCTCTTTAAGAAACTTTGTTAGCTAGTTATTTGAAACAACTGCCGGTTGGAAACTATATTCTATGAAGCTCGCTTTATTCTGTTGATAATTTCAAAGAAGGTAACCTTTCAAACATGCAGGTGTTCTTAATTATAAACCGTTTAAACAACAATTTTTGGAGTTTATATTTTACCGTATCCGATACAACCGACGTCCTTGTTTATTACCAAGAAACCATTCGCCTTGGGATTATCGATTTTCTTAACCCTGGTGTGTTTTCCAATGCTATTGCACATTGAATTAAAATAATTCAAATTAATTATGATTTCTATTTGTTTTTAAAACTTGTTTTCTCTATGTACCTCTAACATTTCAATCATTACTTATAAAAATACGCCAATAACTTCTCCGTTTGAATTAAATTAATGAAATAAGTTTGGCGCGTAAATAATTTGTTTTTTCTCTATACAGGGTGTTTGAAATTGCATTGCTTACCCCAAATTTAACCCTTTAAATCCATAACAATATATATATATATATATATATATATATATATATATATATTGCTGTGAATCCACCAAAATCCGGGAACTACGGTTTTCGAATCGAGCCCCACGAATTGGGCGTCAAGAATGCTGTGAAACCTTTTTAATTAACTGTTCCGTTGACTTTCTTCTGTTAATCGCCTCTTTACTCTTTTCCGCCTCGGCTGCTCACCTAGTTAAAACTTTCATCTTCAATCATAAAAAAAACAAACACATTCCTATCACAAACACCAACGTTAACTCTATTTACATCAAGATTCAAAATACATTAAAATTTCAAAATTAAAATTTCAGCATAAATTTCAGTATCAGAAAAACTTCAAGATTAAATTTATTATCATTTTAATGTGCATCCAGAGTTAAAGTCCTTGTAGATGCCTACTAATTAATATAACAATATATACAGACCAGAGTCTGAGTACAAAGGGAGCATCTCCCACCCCTTTACGTTAATTAACCAGGTTCGTCTAATTGAGCTCAAAGACATACCCAAATTTTCATCATAATCCAGAACATAAATACTAAATACCCCTTTCTACTTAAACAAGAAAATTTCACCTTAAAATTAAAAATTTGTTGTTAGTACAATTTCTCTACTGTCCATTTTAAGTAAATAAATTATAAAGTTATTCAACACACACCAAAACATCAAAAATCGAACAACAAAGCATAAGTTAGCTAAAGGTTAATGCACTCGTGGCCCCAATGTACATCGTCCTCTGTTAATCACACCAATCCAACTGGGTTATGTTTAGGTCCTCGTATTGCTGGTCGCCTTTAAAATTTTCTACACCACCATTCATCTAAAGTTGTTTCAGTGCTTTTCCGGAACTCATTTGTGTATATCTGAAGCTTGTTTTGTGGATCCAGACACGTTTACGAATCATTTAATTATTAACACCCCCGAAAAATAGCGAAGAAATTCATACTTCTTTCACAAATATACGCCAAAACTGCCTACTTTTGTGTATTCATTTGTTGTTGCAAATTTGACTAATTGGTACAGTGATACTAGACTTTATTACCTTGTATCTTCTTTTCTAAGTGCACTAAATTACATTCATTGTAGCACGTAAAAAACAAACTGTTTTAAATCACCAAAATATACGAGCAAACTGTTTAAATTATTCTATCAAAATCGGAAAACTAAAAAGCACTGTTTAACGCATTGAATCAAATTGAATATCTAAGAAAGAGAAACTCATATTAACCCGGGTATATATAGTGGTTAGCCGGTCTGTCGGTTTTGTCCCCAAAACGGCCAGTTTCTAGAATTTCGTATACTATGTTCCCATCTCGACCGCCTGTGCGTCGGTTCTTATTAAATTTGCAATCGCACCAGTTAAATCTCAGAAATTTCGACACGGCTTGCAACGTCTGGGAATAACTAATTAAATTTTATACAAAAATGTTATTTCTACCTCTCAAGTTTGCCTCTTATTTTCAACCAATCGCAACCCAGTGACGTTGCTCAACTCACGCCTTTTACTATATGTGTCTCTGTCTTGCGCATATTATCTGTCTCTATCTACCCTGTTCCGAGTGGTACAAATCTATATTCTTTAGTATCGGTTATTTTCAATCCACGTGGATCTCCTATGTTAATATAAGCTACGGTTTATCCGACCGTTTGCAATATACGCAGAATGAAATTTTTAAAATACGCAGGTGTTCACTCGTCCTACTTCTAACTAACGCTTCTACGATTTGGATATTATTGGGTTTTTACTAGCTTTTATACATATTATATGTTACTAATGGTTCAATTAACTCCAATTAAAAATAATACCCTTTAATTTTTAGTGACTCCTAATCAAATAATAATTATTATCTGTACATTTTGTTTAATACCGGTTACTTAAAATTGAGTTAATTAATATAAATTTTGCACGTAATTTCCATTTGTTTCTTTACTCGGAATAATTAAATTACACGTAGAGCATTTTAATACAAGCAGTATAGAAGGCGTCTTGTAAATAATTTAAATCTCTTCTTTTTAATGAAACGAATGAATTTTTATGCTTCACGGTTTTAATAACGCGTACCTTTTCCCAAAGATTCTACACGGTGATTAAAATTATTTGATGTGATTATTTAATTTTCTACCCTGGTCTAAATATGAGTAATATATATATATATATATATATAGTTATTGTATTTTTCTCGAACGAAAGTAGGTATAGCTTTTAATTGTGATGTTATTTCTAGGATGCTTTACGAACGAGTGCATCCCAGAAATAACATCACAATTAAAAGTTATATATATATATATATATATATATATATATATTACTCAAATTTAGACCAGGGTAGAAAAATTAATTAACGGCATCAAATAATTTTAATCACCGTGTATAAGGACGCTTTGGGTAATAATACACTTCATTTAAAGGCATGTTGAATAAATTCGTCATTTTCTTCTAAACATAGGGTTTATATTGTTTAGATAATGTTAAACATCGTGTATATTAAAGCAGTGGAAAACAGAACGCTTAATTAAAAGCCTACTGTGTAGATTTAAACCATTCAATTAGAGTGTAGGGTTTGTAATATAATCATAATCAACGTTTAGAAGTACGTAATGTAGAATGTCATTAGATAATACGCGTTATTAAAACCGTAGAGCATAAAAATTTATTCGTTTCATTAAAAATAAGGGGTTGAGATTATTCACTGGACGCTTTCTATAAAAAGAAGCAGAGTTAAAAGTTTCAATTTGTATTTAATTTAATCGTTCCAAATACTCAAACTATCGAGAAATTATAAAAGACATGGGAAAGTCACGTAAGAGCCTTCGGCGTATTAGAACTCAGAACACCTGCATGATAACGATGTATATGTTAGTCGATAAGCTTCAAGCTATATGAGTGCAAGTAAGAAAGCGAGTTTGTGGTATAAAGACAAGCGAGATGGAATGCATTAGCAGTTAAATGAGGGGGAAAATTTAAAACAAGCGCACAGGTTTTAGATAGAACGAACAGACTAGATTGGCGATTAAGGTTGAAAGAAGATGCAAACATGAGAGGGGAAAGCAAATCTTGGCGACCCGAACGTGAGGGCTTGAATTTCAGATAGTGTGTAACTGTTTCAGGAAACTGACGACCCTGAAATTAGGAGCTGAGTGTGAATATTTTTTTGTAGGTGTGTGAAAGAAGTGTGTAGGCGTGTGTGGGGGTGAAAAGTGTGACGGATGCAGAGAAAAGAGTGGCTTCGAAGTCAAGGGGTGGAAATAGGAAGCAGTGATAGTGCTTTATTTAAGACGACAGAAGCAGAAATGGAGGAAGAAGCAGGAGCTAGTAGGGATCAGTCTAAGACGGAGTCAGGAGAAACAGGAAATGAGTTAATGATGAGAATGTTAGAGGAAATGCGATTAGCTAGGGAGGAATCCAATAGAAAATTAGAACAGCTAAGCGATGAATCGAATAGAGCGAGGGAGGAGTCCAACTGAAAATTAGAACAGCTAAGCGATGAATCTAATAGAGCTAGGGAAGAATCGAATAGAGCGAGGGAGGAGTCCAACCGAAAATTAGAGCAGATAAGCGGAAAAATTGAGCAATCTACTAAAGAATTTACAGAATTTAATAATAATCTTACCGTGAAAATGGGGGAAGTAGAAAGTAGGGTTGATAGAAATGAGAAAAACATTACAGGTCTTCGACAGGAAATGGAACATTTGAGGTCCAAAGTACGTATTTTTTGTGAAGAAGAGATAAATATAAAAATGACCGAAGTAACGGACTCATGTAGGGATCAGTTAGGCAGGGTAGAACGCGAAGTTGGTAGTATTAAATATAATATGTCAAGTTTAACGGGGGATGGTCCCAGATTTTATACAGGTGGCGTATCATTGGACCAACATATGAAATTTTATGGCGATAACAGGGTAAATCCACAAATTTTTATTAATAGCGTAAGAAATCTAGTGGGAAATTTATTCGACGAACCGACTAAACTAAATACGATAAAGGCTTTATTGAAAGACAATGCGGAAGCATGGTATAATTTAGTAGGACAGGACATAGACACATATCAGGACTTTGAAAACAAATTTTTACAGCATTACTGGAGTGTCACAAACAGGATCAGATTAGGGACGACTTGATTACAGGAAAATTTAAGGGAGAGTTTGCAGGTTCTAGGGAACAATATGCCATCCGCAAATACAGTGTGGCCAAACAACTTAATCCACCATTGACGGACAGACAAATAATCAAATACTTATTACGACATTTTGAACTGGAAATCAGACAACACGTGGCGATACAAAACATTACAGAACGGGAGACATTTTTGGAGTATTTACAGAGATATGACGATGTATGTGTAGGACGGACAAGAGAGATACGAGAACGAAACATTAACACGGTTAGGTTTGACAACAGGACACAAAATTTTCCGAGACGGCCTGACTATAATAGGAATTTTCGACCGAATTGGGAACGACGAGGACAGGAATACAGAAGCAATGGTGCGACTAGGGGACCGACGCCAAGACCTAGTTACACGAGACAGAACAGTTTACCGGAAGTAAACAGGACAGTGACGAGCACGCCGAATAGAGACAGGGACACGGATATTAATACGAGGAGGACGTACGCACAGGTTGTAGAAGGACAACCAGGACCAAGCACGGAAAACAGGACGAGACAGGATTTTTAGAACGCGACAGACCACTAGATTTCTGTGTAAATGTGTATGAACATCCACGTGAATTTTTCAAAATTGAGGAGGAAGTAGAGCCAGAAACTGAGGAAAAATTATGTTTGCCAATTATTAATATAGGAATTTTTGAGAATAATGTAGAAGTATTACTTGATACAGGGGCAGAAGCGAGTTTAATATCGGAGGAATTCGTCAGCAAAATTAGAGATAAGGTTTGTGATAGAATTATGCCTATAAAGCGTAGCCATTTAGTAGCTCCAAATAAATAGAAGTATGCAGTTTTTGGTATAGCGTAAAAGAATTATGAATTTCATTGCTATTTTTCGGGAATGTTAGTAATCAAATGTTATTCGTAAACGTGATTGGATCCACAAAACAAGATTTCGATATACCTAGATGAGTTCCTGAGATACCCTGAAACCTTTTAGAAGAATGGTAGTGTAGAAAAATTTTAAAGGCGGCCAGAATTCCGAGGACGTAAACATAAACCAGCTGGAATGGTGGGATTAGCAAGGATGATGTACATTGAAGCCACGAGTGCATTAACCTTCAGGTAAATTATGCAGTTTTGTTAGATCTTAGATGTTTTGGTGTGTGTTGAATATCTTTATAATTTGTTTGATAAAAATGGACAGCAGTAAATTTGTATAAACAACAAATTTTGAATTTTAAGGTAAAATTTTCTTGTATAAGTAGAAAGGAGTATTTATCAGGCTTATGTTTTTGATTATGATGAAAATTTGGGTCTGTTTTTGAGCTCAATTAGACTAACCTGTTAAATTAACGTAAAGGGGTGGGAGATGCTCCTTTTTATTCAGACTCAGGTCTGCAAATATTGTTTATTTAATTAGTATGCATCCTACAAGGACTCTAATTCTGGATGCAAATGAAAATGATGACAAATTTGAACTTGAAATTTTATGATGCTGCAATTTATGCTGAATTTTAATTTTGAAATTTTAATGTATTGTGAATATTGGTGTAAATAGAGTTAACGTTGATGTATGTGGTAGGAATGTGTTTTTTTTATGAATGAGGATGAAAGTTTTATCTAGGTGAGCTGCCGAGGCGGAAAGAGTCAAGAGGCGATTATCAGAAGAAAAACAACGGACAAGAGAATCACAGCAATTCTTGACGCCCAATTCGTGAGGCTCGATTCTTAATACGAGGAAACACAGCAATATATATATATATATATATATATATATATATATATATATATACATATATACAGTCTGTTTCAAATTAACTCGGCACCATTGCTAACTTTGTTATTATTGGAGCTATGAGGTTAGTTAAATGTGCAAAGAAGCTTAGTTTATACACCTGATTACCGTGGACAGCGCAAAAAAAAAATTGAACATCGCTGTTTCAAGGTACTGATCAAAACACTTTTTAAGTGGAACACCCTGTATATTTTTAATTTAACTGAAAGAGAAATAAATTCTTAACAAAAAATCTTACACACTTTTGTATCAAAATCCTTAAGATAAAGTAAATATTAACAAATTTGTAATTTAATTAAGGTAGTCGTGACCTTTAAATAAACCATTTATTTAACACACTAAAATTACATAAAATGTTCAAAAATTCCTCCATTTTCTTGAATGCACATTAAGGCTCGCCTAATAACACCCCATATAGCATTTGCAATACTCCTATCGTCAATTGAATTAATACTTAATCGAATACTGTTTTCTCATTCTGCTACATTGGTATATCTTCTTTCGTAATCGTTATTTTTTTCGTTGCCCAAAATAAAAAAGTCTAAAGGCGACAAGTCTGGTGAACGAGGTGGCCACTTGATTGAACCATTTGCTCCCATCCACCGGTATCCAAAAAATCTTTGCATCATTGCGTCAACTTCGCGAAAATTATGTGCTGAAGCTCCATCTTCTAGAATAATATCATACAGGTATTCTTCAGAAACTTCTTCTATAATGTTCATATATCTGGCTCCATTAAGCGAGCCGTAATAAACAAAGGGCCTACTATTTTACTACCAATCAAACCACACCATACGTTTAAACTAAACTTTGTGTGCGGATGGGATGGGAAAGTTAACAATAGATCTTCGCGTGACCAGTAATTCATGTTTTTACGGTTAAACATTCCAGAATTTGAAAAATTCGATTCGTCGCTCCCAATTATATTTGTCACAAGACTAGGATTTTCTCTACACAAAGCAACTAACCAACGACAAAAAATAAGTCGTCTTTCCGTATCTCCGGGTACTAAAGTTTGCACTGGACGATATTTATAAGGAATAAACTTATATTTTTTTAATATTCTATAAATGACTGTTAATGAAAAGTTACTATTTTTTATCAAATCTTTAATAGAATGATTTGGAAATGCTTCAAAATAAGCTAATATATTTGTTTCAACGTTTTCACTTATTATAAATCTCTTTCTAATTCTTTTCTTCAAAAAACAAATTTTCATTGTCTCTAAATTTTCTGTACAGAATTAAAAAATATCTTCGGTCGGGAGAGTTTCGATTAGGAAAGTTTTCACGATAGCAATTTAATGCTCTGGTACTATTTTTACTTATTATGAAAGTTTCCAACATATCACACTTTTCTTCATGCATAAAAGGCATTTTAACAATGTTAGTAACACTTCTTAAAGTTGAGTGCTACAATTAAACACACGAAATGAAATAAACTTGTTAAACAAATGAATTCTGTTCAAATATCGGCGCCTACCTTGATTAAACTACAAATTTGTTAATATTTACTTTATCTTAAGGATTTTGATATAAGAGTGTATAAGACTTTTTGTTAAGAATTTATTTCTCTTTCATTTAAATTAAAAATATACAGGGTGTTCCATTTAAAAAGTAAGTGTTTTGATCAATATGTCGAAACAGCTATGTTCAATTATTTTTTTGAGCTGTTCACGGTAATCAGCTGTAAAAATTAAGCTTCTTTGCTCATTTAACCAACCTCATAGCTCCAATAATAACAAAGTTAGCAATGGTGCCGGGTTAATTTAAAACAGGCTATATATATATATATATATATATATATATATATATATATATATTGCTCTGGATTCCTTATTGGAAGGGTTCCAAAATTCGTACCCCACACTTTGGGCGTCATAATTTTGTTCTGTACTTTCGTATTGCGAAGTAGCTCTACTGTTGCGTCGACATAAAAATGCGCTAAAAATTTTTAAAAACTCCACTAACTTTTACCTAAATGTATTTTTAAGTCCATGTTTTGATTACGAAATGTTTTAGTTCAATACTTCTGAAGATGCCTTCCAAACTAACATTCCACGACTATCTCTAGTCACTACTTTTTCAGGAATACTCACCACAGTTACTCATTCTCTCAACAACCTTTATAATTAATAAAAACAATAAAAAAGAATAATTCGACAAAAACATACAGGCCTTTTATTCTGACAACATAAATAATAAATTCACACAATCTCAATATTTACAATATTTATCCAAGATAAAAATTTTATACCCTACTCGGTAATAAAATCATCAAGCTAATATCACCGCGATTTTATGATCCTCTACATTTCATTATTTTATTTTAAAGTAGATGGGCCTATCCCAAAACCTTAATTTATTTTCCTCTGGTCCATGTTGAGCTCAGTATAAACCTTTTTTTATGTGTGCACAAATTTTTGCACTTAAAATTAAACATAAGACCCGTTTATCTCTTACATCTGCGAAACATTATACAAGCATTAACACCCTCAGGTTTATAATAAAAAAGTTGTCCTTTACATATGTCAATAAAATTAATTTTCAGTTCATAAAAATTCTCACCAAATAAATCTCAAATCACTAATAGTTTAAATAAATCAGCACCAGCACAACAGTTTTAACAAAAAAAAATTCGTTTGCTGGAGATTATTCTTCTTCCAGATCACCACCTCTGTAGATGTCTTCCAAAATGACTGCACGTACCTGGATCACTCCATCTTGCTGCTTTCCATTGTGTACAGCAATCCCATCTCGAACTCGTTGTTCGCCCAAGTTCTCAACAATCCCTCTGGACTGCTGCTCCAAATCCAAATATCAGCTCTTCTTCCACTCAATGTGCAACAAACACCCTCATTCAATTTGTAAATAATTATCTACCTACAAGTCATGCTGCTTCAATTATTACAAAGATTTACTATGGTTCATTTCGTTCAAACTAACTTGCACCTACTATGTGCATCAAAACACTTGTAAGTTTTTAGTCGGACTGCACTAGTCACGTGGGTTGAAGCTAGGATAATCTGTAGACTTAAAGAATAAGAGAGCCAATGCTGCCTCCAGCAACGCTTATATAACAACAGCCCCACTTGGGTTGCCTTTATTTTTCTTACCCATTCCTTGTAAAGCTGCCAACGGCCACTGTGTTCTACAAAATGCCTCTGCACGTAAACACAACGGTCTCTTAAAACTCAGAAATCATCAACATAAACACTTTATTACCGCGAAAACTGTCTACACTTGCCAACCGTCTAAATATTTCTTGAAGTTTTCACTATTCTGTTCACTCCACACAAATACAATCACGCCTCTCGTGTGCACGTTCATACAATTATCTCCCTTGCACCCTTATAATAACATCTCTCAGCATTGTCTTTCTCTCCTGCCTAAAGTATCAACGTTATTTATGCCTTTCTGGTATCTCTTTCTGTTCCGTGTTTTCTGCCTTTGTTAAACACCCTCTATTACTATATTGTTCACCGTTATTTCTCTCTTCCTTTACGTGCGCCTCGAAAAATCGATACCGTCTCCAAACATGTTGTATCTTCGTTCCTTTTTATTGGTTTTTAAAATATACTCGTCTAACACGCGCTTGAAAATCTTTGTCCCTTAACCACCTGATAATTTGCATCTGCCTCTGTTACGTATTAAATATTGTCTGTCGCCTAATTTTATTGATCTGTTTTGGACTAGTAGATCGTTGTAGTTACCCTTGCATTTTTCCGTTAACACAATGTACCTCGAATTGTATTCTCAACGTATACTAGCTTTTACCAGAATCGTTAATTTGCCCCGTCTGTTCCGTGAAATCCTTGACTGTTTTAACGTATTTACAATATTAAACCTTGTAACGTTCGTCGACTGCTTTAGCTTATGTTGCATTTAATAAATATATCTTGCTTAAATTATGGATTTTTATACTGAAAAACTTTAATACTAATAACCTTTGTACACAATTTTTGACCTTGTCATCGATCTTAATTGTTGTCCTTGTACTAAATTAACGTATACTAATTAAACCTAAATTATAATATGTAATTTTATCCCACTTTAATTATATTCGAGCGTTTTAAATAAGTTACTGATTTTTATTTACAGGGCACCTATAAATACATAAATGCTTGGTTTATTTACATCTATCTAAGCCTACCCAACCAATCACAGTTATATATATACATATATATATATATATATATATTTATATATATATATATATATTGCTATGATAAAGGGGTTATAGGGATGTATTGAGTCGTAAGGGTTCCGTAATAAATGTACATAGCAATAGGAATTAGAAAACTTGCATTTATTTAGCATGAAAATAAATACTTTGCATATTATGCAAAGAGCAAACATTTAACACCCTGTATATGAACCGCAATTAACTTTAATCAATGCCAGTAAGCTTATCTTTCAATAATAGGACACATATTCAGCAGAGAGATAATTATACATGCAATTAAACTACTTCAAGAAACGTTCAATAAGTTTATAAAATAGATACGCATGAGATAAGATAAAACCTATAAGTCTTCATGCAATTACGCATGTGGTAAAGAAGGAAAAATAAAACGCTTTGATAAGAAACGCACCTTTAAAATAAGTTTGATACAAAATATAAACAGAAACATGTGGATTTACATCACTCATGTTACATCAGTTATTTATTCAATTCCCCAAAAGCTATATCTACACAAACAATAGCCATAAACTAACGTAAAGTCTAGTAATAATAACAAAACAAGCGGTCAAAGATCGGAAACAATAGAAATACGAGAATAATACGTAACTACATAATAATTTCATCTGAAATAAAGCTTGAAAACTCCTAGGAATATTGCAAAACAATCATAGTTGGTTACAACACTTTGTACGACGGTTCTGATAAACCAATCAAACTTTAGATAGCGAAAACTATATAACGCACAGAGTTGATCTCCGGTTATTAGCGCAAGAAACGACACCGCAGATATTTGCAGGGTTATTGTACGAACCTGCTCTAATCCTCTAAGTCGTATACAATATATAGCAGGATGTTAGCAAAAAAGTGAGACGACCCTTTCAACCTACACTAAGTAATAGTAACTCGATACGATTGCCTCAAATTAAGTTTAGTAGATAATTACACAGTCAAAGTCGTGTATAAGTCATTTGAAAAATGCGTTTACAATCTTTTATACCCGCGGACATAAAAAAATGAACACCTAGTAAATATTTGTGAATTGTATTGAAATTTTCACGAAATGTGTATTGTACTTGTACAGTCAAAATTTCGGAAACACCATTAACCCTAATAATACACCCCTCCCCTCCTCAGTGACGTAACTACATCTCCGCCGGACCCCGCAATGCCGGGAAGGGATGGGTGAGCAAGTGTAAAAAGGTCCAAATGATAAGAGGCTCAATTTATTTAACATCAACTATTCAAACTTGGTGAGCAAAAAATAGTAAAAAAAAATGTAGCCGATAAATCAAGAACTATGTTAACAAACGGTTTTCCTGTTATTATTACTAAGAACTTCTGAAATACAAAGACAAGACATAGTAAATAAAATAAACCACGAACAATGAATTTCACCTGCACCCTGCAGCTGCATCCTTTCTTTCTACCTGTCCTGTTTTATTTTCTAAGGCATATTGAACCGGTGAAAAAAATTGTAAACTTTAATAACAAAGTGTCTATTATTCTTAGGTAGTGCACTGCATAAAGTGGTAAAGCGTTATTAAACGACCTATAAGTTAATGTGGTGTATGTGTTTTAAATAAGATTTAAATGGCTAGTGTCTGATTGAGATGCAGATTACAGGTAACTTACTAAGCCTCGCTTTCTAAAAGTATTAACAGCACAGAGAAATTCATTTTCTGGTAACTAGTCTAGTCAGCTGGTAGCATTAACTGCAATATACAACCGAAAGAAATTGAGAAACCATCCAGTGCGTTTTTCTCGAAATTGATGTGTTGGTATGATAGGACGTCTTTCATATTAAAACGTAAGTATTTCTATAACTATTGTTTATTAAACTACTATTGATTTGATCATAGTTTGATTCTCATAGAGCAATACATACAAATAAATCTTTAACCGTTTAATTTGTATTTATTTATAATTTCTAATTAAGGCATCATATACATGTTTTGTAATTTCAAAAAATTATTAATAAAAAATTACATACTTCCTTATCTTTTAACTAATTTTATTAAAAATTACAGGAAATAAGATTATCCCATACAAGGAGCAAAAAAAAGACGAAAAAGAAAACTGTTTGTAGAACCAAAGAGTAAGATTTCAAAAATAAGTATCTTTGTTTATTCTATAGGGTCCGAAACACAAGACCAAGAACAGCGTATGGGAGAAATTAGGTTTTCGTTCATAGCATCTACTAGTTTTGCTGCAGACGGACAGCAGCCACCAATATATTCAAAACATCTCACCGAGGCGTAAGTAGACCACATAGTGACAATCACGAAAGAAACTTGAAACTTGGCACCACTACAAATACGAAGGTAAATAAGAGTGTTGCATTTTCATCTCGTATCCGATGAAACAATATCCTACCGATTTTGTGCATTTTTAAAATGTTAATGTTTTACTATATAAAATATTTTTTGGCCGAGGCTTAACTTTGTTATCGTGTGCTTCGCACTTTATAATATGTTATCGTTTTCTTTATTCTAAAAGCACATTTTATTACTTTTTGGAATTAAATTAAAAGTGTGATTTTGAATATATGTTCACACTTACTCTTGTATTAAAAAATAAAGCTGGACACAGATTATATATTTATTCATAATTTTCTTCTTTATTTGTGTTATATAAATAAACAAAAATACAAATAATTTTCTGATTGGTTGATTTTTTGAGCATGTCTTACATGACGCAACTAGTGTGGATCTAAATACATATTAGGAGTGTCTTTTCTCTTTCTTTTATGTTGTGGTTATATGTAACATTCGTATAACGTTCGTCTTTTGATACCTGACTGTCATCTAGTGCGGAGGTCGACCATGTTAACTTATCTATAAACCGCCGTGAAGTTACCTAAGGTATATATTTTTTACTTAAACGCATAATGAGTTACTAAAAATAATCTTATAGATTTTAAAGGTTAATTGGTTTATGGGATTTTAAAGAAGATTTAAATGACTAGTGTCTGTACAGATACAGATTCACAGGTAGCTTACTAAGTTTGTCTTTCTAAAAGTATCATCAGTAGAAAGAAATTCATTTGCTGGTAGCTAGTCTAGTCATCTGTTTACATTAGCTGCACTGTACAACTGATAGAAATTAATAAAGCATTCCTGTATTGGTATTATAGGCGGTCTTTCATATTGAATCGGAAGTATTTATATAACTATTTTATATTAAACTACTATTGATTTGATAATTGTTTAATTACCGTATGGCAGTACATCTATATTTATTCATTTTTTCTAATTAAGGCGTAGTATGTATACGTGTTTTGTAATTTCAAAAGATTATTAAATAATAATTACTTATTTAATTACGTTTTAACTAATTTCATTAAAATTTACAGGAAATAAAATTATACCATACAATGAACTCTACAAGAGGTGCTGCAAGAAAAAAGAAAATGAAAACTGTTGGAAGAAGCAAAGAGTTAGGTTTCAAAAATTAGTTCTTTTTTTAATTCTATAGGGTTCAAAATAAAAGATCAAGAACAGTGTATGGAAGAAATTGGACTTTCGGCCGTAGCATCTACAGTTTTTTCTACAGACGGGCAGCAGTCATCAATAATTTCAAAACATCTTATCCAGGGCGGAAGTACATCACATAGTAACATTCACGATAGAAACTTGAAACTCGACACCGCTACAAATACGGAGGTAAATGTGAGTTGTGAATTTTGACTTTAGATCTGACGAAAACTATCCTACCGATTTTGCGCATTTTTCAAATATTAATGGCTTACAATGTAACATGTCATTTAGCCAAGGTTACAACATGCTTCGTACCTTAGATGTTCCTGTTTTCCTTAGTTTAAAAACACATTGTATTACTTCTTGGCTTAAGTATGATTTTGAACATATGTTCATATTTATTCTTGTAGAAAATAAAGCTAGGCACATAGATTAATATATTTATTCATACTTTTCTTTTTTCTGTCTGTTAGTACGGGAGGCCACCATGCTGGCTTATCTATAAATCGCCGTAAGGTAACATATGAAATGCATTTTCTACCTAAACGCATAATGTTTTACTAAAAATCATGTTATAGATGACTTACCTCAGATGTATTATAAAATTTTTCCGATTTGCAGCTGTTCGGTAAATTAAAGATTGGTAAGATATAAATAAGTAAATTTTTGATTATTTCCTCGAACCACGTGTATTGTAAATTTGTTGGTATAAAAGTCGTGGTAGATTTTTAAAGAGTTTTACTTAACCTATTGAGAATTCTTATATAACAGTAACAAGCTCAGGGTAAGGTTAGGATGGTAAATGGCTTATAGAAAAAGAAAACTCTTAAGACTTTTTAGCTAACTGAATTTTGACCCACGGTCGCATGAGATTGGGTCAATGGGTTTATTAAAGTTGGAAAATAAAATAATGGACGACACCTAAATTTTTTTTAAGACAACTGACTGAATCAAATTGCGAGAAAAAGAAAATTAGGAAACCTAAATTATCACTAACCACTTTAAATACGAAGTTTGATTACCACAAATATGTTACTTACATCTGGTCGTCTTCTTCACTGAACTAACGAAGTTCTAGGGCGGCTCTGAAACATAAATACTACCAACATAGATACCCTTTATATCTTATGATCCTGTATAAACACGAAATCTTTAATTTTTGTTTTAATTAGTTTTCATTATATCATTATACGCATTCACTATAAGTTAAACTTTTCAATTACCTAAGAAACTTTGGAGAAGTTTAATAATTATAAAATAATGAACTTAAGTCAAAAATAATTCTATATTCTCATTTAAGATAAATTATATACATTATAAATGTAACTTAATAAAAAATAAAATTCTTATAAATGTAGTTTCTGCTTTACTCAGAGGGTGTAAAACAAATCTTAAAGCTTAATTACCACTAAATCTTGATTTGGATACTTAACTTTTGGTGACAATATTTATTTTCATAATTATTAGTCTGGGGTAGCGCTACGAAAGACTTTACAGTTCATTAAAATTTTCTCAATATGTGGCAAAATTATTAATTAGTTAATCTCAGTGTAAACTTCACTTTACTGGAATTAGGCCCTGTTAAATGAACATCTTGACATTTTAGATTGTAGTAAACAAGATAAAATTTTGAACTTTGTAACAAACAAGTGACGATTATTTATCTGCACATTTTACCCTTGTTTTATATACAACCGGTAAAGTATGATTTCTAAATTTGAACACATTTTTAATTACAAAATATTGTTCTATGAATTATAATATTACATTTTAAAAGGTAAACTTTTAGCAAATTACATGACAAAATTATTCATGAACGACCCATTAGTAAATTGCATACAACAGCATTAGGTAGTTACAACCTTTCAAAAAAATTCACTACATATAAATATATACGGAACGAAACTTTGTAAGCGCAGCATAATGTTAGAAAATTAAACAGTCTTACCAAATGGCGGCAATGACCTGTAACCTTCAAATCACATGTTGTTCAACCAACTATTCACAGCATGTCCAGTTGCATACCGGAAATTCAATCTTTGTCCAACAGAACTGCTTACGCATTTATATTTTAAACGAGTTTCATAAAAATAAAATTTGCCTGAACACAAACCCAATTGAACGTGATCAAGTTAACATAAACCAAGTTGTAATCGGAGTTGCACGTTGCCAAGATAAGTTTATACACTACATATATAAGTTGTCCTAGACAACTTTTAACCAACTGTGCCTTCTATTCCGGCGTTTCTGCCAGGAAAACTTAATTTTGCGCACCATCTTGAGTGTCTGATAACACACCAAGTGACCTTTCTCTTCAACAAGGAAACGAAAAATGACTATCTGTCACGAGTGGAAAAACTAACTTGAAAATTTTAGATATTACAAATTGGTAGGAGCACGCCAATTGGTTTGTAAATATGTTATCAGTTGGGAAAGCGTGATACGTTGTACATTGTAGTTTCAATTGAAATTGTTGTGTGCCTTGAAGTTTGTTGGGTTATTAAATATGCAAGATTAATAAAATGAATAATAGAATAAACGTTGTTGAGTAAATACTAAAATAATAGATTTATAGCGGTAATGTCGACAAATAATTTTGCTGGAAATTTTAAATGTTACAAATTGATAACACAATTGATTTCGCAAAATCCAAATTTATAGGTCCAAATGTATACTCCAATGTAATATTCTTAATTTATACTTCCAAACTTATACTCCAAAATGATATTCTAAAATTTTTATCCAACTTTGCTACAGACAATAATCTAAATTTTACCAAAATTTTTTTCTCTGAATATATCTACAGTTTATTTCTATATAAATTTCTACCTACGGTCATGTGTTGATTTTATCTGTTGCGTTTGATATCATCGATATCTTTATAAATTTTTTCTCAATATTTTATATTAGAAACAAGTATAAGCAACCGTTTCACCTAAACAATATAAAAATATCTTGATGCTGGAATTTCTTCTTTAATGTAATCTAATTATCTATAACTACAAATATTTGGCGGACAAGACGTTTAGTCAACACAGAATGTCGAAACTTCTTTTGTAGTTATTAGCGCTAGGAACCACACCGCAGATGTTTGCAGGGCTATTGTACAAACCTGCTCTAATCCTCTATGGCATATACAATATATAACAAAATGTTAGCAAAAACTGGAATGACCCTTTCAACCTACACTAAGTAAGAGTAACTCGGTACGATTGCCTCAAATTCAGTTTAGTAGATAATTACACAGTCAAAGTCGTGTAGAAGTTATTTGAAGAAAGCGTTTAACATCTTTTACACCTGCGGCCATAAATCAATGAGCACCCAGTAGATATAGGAGAATTGCATTGAAATTATCACGAAATATGTATTGCAGAGTCAAAATTTAGGAAACACCATTAACCCTAATAATACATCTCTCCTTCCCTCAGTGACGTAACTACATCTCCGCCGCCTCAGCAATGCGGGAGGGTGGGCCAAGTGCAAGGAGGCCCAAACGATAAGAAGCTCAATTTATTCAACTTCAACGTATTCAAATTTGGCGAGCAAAAAATGGTCAAGAAAAAGTTGCAGATAATTCAAAAGCCAAGTTAACAGAGTGTTTTCCTGATGTTATTATTACTAAGAACTGCTGAAATACAAAGACAAGGAGTAATAAGCAAAATAAACCATGAACAATAAACATCACCTTTTATTTTCTAAGGGTTAAGAAATTGTTGAAAAGAATTGTAAACTTTAATAACAAAAATGTCTATTATTCTTAGGTGATACACTGCATACGGTGGTAAAGCTTTATTAAACTACCTATGGAGTTAATTTGGTTTATGGGATTTTAGACAAGATTTAAATGACTATTGTCTGTACAGGTACCGATTCACAGGTAACTTACTAGATTGACTTTCTAAAAGCATTAACAGTAGCGGGAAATTCATTTACTGGTAACTAGTCTAGTTAGCGAGTTACATTAGCTGCAGTATACAACCGAATGAGATTAAAAAAGCATTCCAGTGAATTTTGCTCGAAATTGATTTATTGGTGTTATATGAGGTCTTTCATATTGAAACGGATGTATTTATTTAACTATTTTTTATTAAACTGCTATTGATTTGATCATAGTTTAATTCTCGATATACCAAAATTTTACCCCAAAATTTCTTTTCGAATATATCTACCGTTTAATACTATATAAATTTCTACCTACGGTCATAGCTTGATTTTGTCTGCTGGGTTGAATATCGTCGACATCTTCATAAATTTTCTTTCAATATTTTATATAAGAAACAAGGATAAGCAACCATTTCACCTAAACAATATAAAAATACCTGGATGCTGAAATTTCATCTTTAGTGGGATCGAATTATCTATAACTACAAATATTTGGCGGACGAGTCGTTTAGTCAACTCAGAATGTCGAAACTTTGTTGCAATTATTAGCACGAGGAACGACACTGCAGATGTTTCCAGTCAAGATATCATGTGAAATTCAAGGAAACTAAAATATGCGACTTTAATAGTTACTTATCCAGGTATAAGTTTTACTGTATTTTGTTTTAGTGTAAAGGTAATACATAAATGTTATAAATCTTATAACCTAACTTTTTACACATACTCAAATTATCTATGTGTGTATTGACAACAATATTTTGCCTTTTGCTTATCTTGCACATTAAATAAAACGTGCTCTTAAATATCTTTGTGAACATAGAAATTTCATGAAATTTTTTATGGTATAAAGGTTTGCAAGCAAATAAGTAAAATTGAAACAGTATTATTTTATTGTTTTTACAAAGAGTTTGTTTAAACGTTATAAAAACATTGTATTAAGACTAGTTTCCTGATTATTGATTTATAAAGATAATTTTTTATATATTAATCAAAGTTTCAATATACAAGTTTAGTATCTTTGTCGCTCTTACTTACATATAATTTTTAATTCTTTTAATGCCAGATGAGAAAAGAAAAGGAAGTAGTCAGATCAAGAGCTTTATCTATGAATAACTTCCTCCCCTGAGATTAGTATTTTCAAACTACGTAGCCCTTAAAGACCGATGCTAGCTTCGTCGAAGCATATTTATTTTATACTTTGTAGTACACCAACCCTTTAAACCTTATTGGAAAAGGGGACGGTGCACATTGGCCTTACAATGTCAGGCAAAGCGCTCATAACACATTTGCGCCCAACAAGTATTTCCCTTTGCTTTTATAAATTTTTCAATACACTTTTCCGCCCAACGTTTTTTTTTTCTTTCATTTTCTAAATTTCTCTACGATACCTTAGCACCTTTCCTGGATTTTCTTTCTTTTTATAGATTTTCCAAGAGCACGTTAGCACCTTAGTGCGGAACGTGGTAGACAGAACTCCCTTTGTGCCTAACGCCCATTATCGCTCATCAACACCTCTGACACTCAACCGGTTTTTTTATTTATTTTTCAAACTTTTCTACAGTATTATGCTGTCTAAAGTTCTTGCTTTAAGTTTCTCTGGATCACACCTTGACGCCCAGCACATGTTTTTCCCTTTTTAAAAATTTTCTGCAACACATTGATACACAACCTGCGTTTATTTGTTTTCAAATTTTCTTACGATATCACAGTACTATACCACTTAACCAAATTATTTTACTCACTATTTTTTATGGAATATAACTCACGTTAGCTACCCAATTTTTCCTCTTTTCTATACATGTTTTATATTAACATACTTATTCTCAAAAATACTACCGTTAATTTTTCTTGTAAAGCAAAACACGGCATCGTATGCAAAATTAATTTTTCTTTAATTTTTCTTTGACTACGTAGTTGTAACAATACTTTCTTTTATAAATTTGTTTCTGTATAAAACTGGCGCCTAATTAACTATTTTCTCAATCCTATTGATATACTTTAAATTAACTTGACTAGAAATAAGTTATTTCCTTACCGAATAAATTATTTATTATCCATGATAAATATGTTTTAAATTTTGATAACAATTAACTCATATATTACTATTTTTTATTATATTTATACATTCAGACAAAAACTTATGTACAAGTAAAATTGTTAGATGTCTATGTAATTGCTTTTTTTTATTCTGGCAGTAAACAACCTACCATCAAGTATCTTAATATACAAATTTTTCCTTTTTTTACACATCAGTTGTTCATTGCTGATGGTACCCTTCGCACAATAACTGGTACCGTTGACTTATCTTTATCGAAAACACTTATGGCTTCATTAGATGTCTTGTAGTACCTGCACTTCCACATTCCTTTATCTTTGGTATAGATTGGCTACTAGTAACAAGTGACTGGTTTTCGAAATTTACTGTACTTTACCCATTGCAAAGTGAAAAAGCACACAATATCGAGAAATATGTCGAAGACAATGTAATTTTAACTTATGGCGTGCCCAAATTTATAATTTGTGAAAATGGTAAACAGTCGTCTGGACACATTTTTAAAAATTTATATACCAGATATAATGTAGCAAAGATTTTGTCTAACGCACTGTATTCGCCATAGAGCAATTTTGTGGAAAGAGTGAATAGAACTGTAGGTACAGCTATTCGATCGTACTCTAACACGCACCATACATGGGATGAAAATTTAGCAAAAATTCAATACGCAATAAATTCAGCAAAGCGTTAAGTAACGGATTTTTTACCAAATTTTCTTTTTTTTGGTAGACATGTTCCTATTTCAGGGAAGTTTTATAGCTCGTCTTATAATCCCTCTGAAGACGTTGATATAATGCCTGAAGATAGGGAAACATTTTCTACAGATCAACGTGGCCTCTTTAATCTCTTTAAAAAATCAGAAATAGACTTCGTTCGGCTTATACAAAAAGGTGAATACGATACATCCTTCGATGTAGACCAATTTCTTTTAATGTTGGTGATACTGTTTGGCGTACAAACAAAGTAAAATCTAAAACCGGAGAAATTTTTACTTTAAAGTTAGCTCCAAAATATATTTTGTGCACTCTCAAGTAAAAATTGTCTAATTTAGTAGATAACTTAACTAATCCTGACGAATCAAAGACAAATAAATGGCTTGTAAAGTACCATAAGCCATATAGTGGTACACATAAGTATTTAATTTAGCAATTTGACTCTAGTTATCAATCAAATTCCTTTGTCTAAACAAATACAAATTATTTTCATTTTACCTACGAAATGTTACCATTTTAGACAGAAACCTTTTAATATTTTGGTTTCGATTCCCCAATTTTCTCTCTAATTTACAAACACCGCAGCGCTTAAAGACAGATGCTAGCTCCGCCAAAGTATATTTATCTTATACTTTGTAGTACACCCACCCTTTAGACCTCGTTGGAAATGGAGACGGCGCGAAAACATAACAATTTAAGAAAAGAAATAATTAATTACGGATTGTGTAGACCAAGTGGTGCATTTCGTAAAGATAATAAAAATAGAAGTGCTTCTGTTCGCTATTACAACTTAGTAAGTGCAAGTGCAAGTAAAAGCAATGTTTTAAGCTTGCCACACAATTCAATTGGTTAGTTGTCTTATTCCAAATTATTGTCAAACATATTGACTGTTTGCTTCAGTAAGGTCAAGTTAAATGACTGGAATTAATGATTATCATGGTTGGTTGAAAAAAAATTAAAGAGCATTTGTTTGCGCAATCCCACTTAACTTGCTGTTTTATTTATGATATTTAAAAAAAATAATTCTGTAGATAAATGAGATGCTCTACTAATAAAACAAGAAACAATTTTGTAAAAGTGTTCTAGACGGATATCTCAACATTACTTTAACACTATGCTAACGCATGTTGTCATTTTGAGGACGCAGAGAAGGTTGTTCTCATTCAAAGAAGAGATACAACCGTAATTTCTTAAGTTCGGTATATTTAATCAGTAACTATTATCCTATATTACAGAAAGTGCATGAACGACCCAAGGAATCGATTAAATATCTTTCCCCAAAAATTCAAAACTATATTATTAATATTTTAAGCAAGCACTCAAAAAATACATTATTAGATAAAATTAGATCCACCCTTCGTTTCTCAATCATAGTGGACTCTACACAAGATATAACCCAAACTGATCAACTCAGTAAAATCATAAGATACTTTTTAAAAAAGAACGCGTGGAAGAGGTAACGAAATAGCGAAAATAGTGAAACGTTTGTGGAATTTACAAAGGTAGAGTACCGATCTGCAGAAGGATCATGTAGTACTATTTTAAGTAATTTATCTAACATGCAATTAGGTAAAAAGAAATGTAGATGGCATGATGGGGCTAACGTTATGAGCGGCACTTAGTAATATCTCTTAATAAAATTATTCTGATAAAATTACGCAAAGTAATATTAACTAACATGGACAATTTTGATTTTATATTTTGAAGTGTTTTTTTTAGTCATATTCCAGAAGAGCTTAACAGTCTTTCACAAACTGCACAGAGTGAAGAGACAAATATTAATGCAACAACCCTTTTAATTAAAAAAAAATTGAACATTTTTCCAAGAAACAAAAAAAAACATTCCAACACTAAAGAGGAAGTAGAAAAAGTTGCAGGGGCAATGGAATATTAAACCGGAATTTGTAAAATAAAGGCAAACAAAAATAAAAATGGATTATGATGATATATCGAAATATTATCGTTTTAATGATGAAGAATACAAATTTAAAGTAAATGTATTTTATCGCGTAATAGATACTATAATTTCACAGCTGCCAAATCGTTTTAATTTTTCTTGGAAACGAAAAATTTAATTTCTTGGAACTTAATATATTTTTTTTTAAATTTAACTGCAGATGAGATATTAGATATGCCGAATCCTTTGCACTCAGAAATAATAGACTCATTTTTGATGAAATAAACAGAGTTAAGGGTATTTTGCACTTTTTCGAATATCTAGTACTTTCCAAGTCTGCAGGTTCTAGCAGTTTTCCAAACGCAATCACAGTCTTAATGTTGTACCTAACTTTACCCGTTAGCACTGCATGTGAGGATAGACATTTTTCAAAATTAAAAATTATTAAGTTATCGTACGAACTTCACTTCAGAATTCAGATTTATTTCTCGTGGCAATCGAACATGACCCTGCCAAAAATATGAATATAATGATATAATAAATGAAATTGCAGCAAAACGTGCAAGAAAAAAGAATCTATAAATTTGATTGCGAGTGTCTGCTATTTCATGTATTTTTGCTGTATGAAATTTTGAGGTGAACATAATTTTTAGCAGTGTATAAATATGTAGTATTGATGACAATTAATTTATAAGTTTTGAATTTGTCATTTGGTTGTAAAATAAAGCACTTGATTAATAAACAATGTATTTAATTATGTTTTCTTTTCTATAGGTACTATAATTAGAAAATACATAAAAATATAGGCCAATAATAAATTTTAAAGAAGGCCCACATTAAAAATTTTGCGGTGGGCCCAAAAATTGTAGTTCATCCAGTCTATTAGGAATACAATCGGTAAAGCAAATTAGACGACGGAGACCTTGTAACCAGCCACGCTCCTAGGGCCAACAGCTCCCAGGGCGATACTAGAACGGAACAAATTAAACAATGTACGAACAGCTAAACCTCAAGATGGCTACCACTCTAATTGGCTAGGAATAAAATAGCCCAACCAGCGACAAGGGTATTCGTTTTGCAATTTAGTCGCTAATCAAGTACGTTATTTCTTGTACGGGAAAATAGTCCCGTTTTAATAGAACTTGAAAGTCGAGATAATATACACCTATTATGTATTCCTTGTATTGTGTTCTGCTCATTTAAACGTAGTGCGAAGCTACCATGCCCATGCTAGTGCGGTCGAACTGCAAGTTTAAGTCAATATTCTCCGTCACTGGCTTGAAAGACCAGATTTTAAACTAAAAATAACAGTTCGCGCGTCAACCTCCCACCCTACATTTGGTTTTTCAATACTTCACTCAAAGGTACTACATTAATCAGAAAGTGGTATTTTTACTTAGATATTTAGAGTTTTGACAAACTGCTTGCCTAGCAGCTTTTGCAGTTTCCGCTTGCACCTTATTTATACCCGGTGCCTTACCACTTTTCAAATTCGTTAATGCTAATTCAAACTCGTCTCTAATTATAGGATATCCCAAGACAACATTTGTAATGTGTGATTCCTGTTCTAGTGCTGCTAGTTCAGGTCCTGCATATAAGTTCCCTGCATATTTTTGCCATCTAATCATTTTCTCTACATTTTCTACAATGATGTTTTCTTCCGCGCTCTAAAATATTTTTGCTATACGGTATTATATCCCTAAAATTCATTCTAATTAGTTTGTATGCTTCGTCTATCTTTCCTATTTCTATCTTTGTTTGTAGCTTTTTGCGCTTTTCATCAATCCATTTTTCTTTAGCGTTTCTGAATTTGCGAATAGTTTCCCATTTTCTGTCATTGCATCTCTGTATTTCTGCTTTGTCTAAACAATATTAATGTTGCAGACGCCTATGGCATTCAGTTTCGCTGTACTTCATACTCATCGATTTGTCCGAGATCCGATTGAACCAAGTATGTGTGATAAGCAACCACAATCATACAATGTAATTGTTCTTCAACATGCCACAGGTTAGCACTGATTCGCTAATTATAGGTAGATCAAATAGACTAACTGTAATGCTTAAGAAACATAAGAGGAGCGACGCATTAATGGTGTGTATCTTATAATTGCATTCTTCTTAATTTTGTTTGGGAATTAAACCACTTTTAGTTTTTAAAATCATCTTTATTTACGTTTAGATCTATGACCTAGGATCGTTGTGGTTTAATTCCCAAACAAGATTAAGAAGGATGCTAAACAAACCACATCAAATATACAGGGAGTATTTATAATTGCATGTTCCTGAAATTCTGATCCTGGCTTAGTACAAGTATAATAGGTATTTTCTAAAAATTTCAATAAAATTTACTAAAGCCTACCGGGTGTTCATTTATTTAGGACATACAGTATATTACATGATATCACTTATTGTCTATTTATTACTAATTTTGCTCTTCATAAAATGAATTTTGTTAAAACTCTTTAAAATGGTCCCGAACTACTTTTCCTAATATATCCATAAGCCAATGATGTTTTCAAAAGTTTTCTTATTATTGAACTTTGGCTTCTAACTTCCAGAATTTAATTTCATCACTATCAACATACTGACAAACATCTTTGAAGTTCTTTGTTTTGGCAAAGTTTAATAAGATATCAAACTTGTTCTCCACTTGCTTATTTTTAGGGCAAATTTAAGAAAATTTAGTAAAATAACTTAATCCCCTAAATGCTAGTAATGAAACACCTTGCAACGACTATCAATAAAGATCAATTTGTCTACATATAAAATCACATAAAAGAGAGGTGTAGTTTGGCTTTAACCTTTTGAAGTGCATAGCAAAAGAAAAAGTGTAACAACTGCAAACGTTACCGCAAAATTCTAAGGGTTTTATATAAAAATTTTTACTTATACGGTTTTAGAACTTCATGATTTCAAATTATTCTACTGCAACCATCTTGATTTACTATACGTTATGTGACAATCCACATGTTCAATCACAATTCAGCACCCAGACATCCATTACAAGTAGTTCCAGAAGCAAAGGTCGAATCTTATTTATCGCGTTCGTCCTTAAGCAATAGTAGGCAACTAAAATTATTTCAAGCCCACATGAAATAGTATCATTATGAAAGTTTATTACTGCAATGAATCCACCACGATGTACACTCTTGCGATTTATATTTAAATATTATCCTGAGTATATTGCCAACTGCAAATTCTTCTTTAATAAAAGTTAAAGGTGTGAACGGTACACTTAAACTTAGCCATCTTGTAACACAATCACATGCATCCCTCCAAATTAAATTTAAATCTTTTATATGTGCGCTACAAAGAATACAATAAAAAACAAATGTACCATTAATAAGTTTGGTTGGGAGCCAGAAGTATTAGCATCACATCATTCTAATGCCATTTGCATTTTTCAAAGACAGAAACTCAAAGGCATTCTGTTTTCTTCAAACGGTGCTTCTAATCAAAAATAGTTTTTCTACTTAAAATAAGTTCAAAAACGCGAGCAACTACAATTGTATATGCGCACTTGTGACGTATGGAAACAAAAGTTATCTATTGACGATATATTATATTAGAAAGAAACCAAAGAATAGGTTAACAATACAAAATGCACTTTAACGTGAAATAGGTGAACTAAGCTTTTGATGCGACCCAAATAGATACCATTATTGCTTTTTAAAAACGAAGTGCCATGTAATATTAATGCGTTACATAGCATCTCTCCAAACAAAAAAATTTTGTTTTGAAAATTTTCTTTTATAAGTTATAGGTACTTTGACTTATACCTCTATACATAGTTACGTATACAACTTACAACCAAACACTAAACTTTTGACTCTGATCTGAAAATCTAAAGAAATCAAAAACACAAAAAAAAGTAATTGGCCACTGATCAAACAAATCACGGAAAGTCAATTATGAAAAGCAGAAATGAGTGTAGTAGTAACTTTGCGTACAATACGCCCTAAGGAGATGAAATTGAGGAAAACGCCAATAAGAAGTGTCATAATCGGTAAGAGTTAAATCGGTAAGTCTAACACTCTAGTACAACAAAAAGGAAATGATGTGGGAAATGCAAAAGAAATAAAGAATACTACCGGTATCTAAACCTCAATTTTTTTTAAATAAATCTACCAACCTATCTTTAAAAAAACAAAAAAAAATTCATAATAACACTGCAACAAGGTTAGCAGAAATAACAGGCCGAATTGTGTTTAAACTAATATTGGAAAGATAACATATTTAAATCTATTAGTTATAATTTTTTAATCTATCACAACCATGTCTCTGAATTCCGAAAAATACAAAATCTCACAGCAATCGTTTCGGACTAGTTGCAAACGTAGGTCTCTAATCATAATAACTCATACAAGCGTCTACAACTTCACTTATATCACAACTCTAAGCTTTAGGAAGCTATTTTTTCCTACATTACACAACAAACCAGAATCTAAAATTTGATATCAAACTTTGGTGTCACAAAATTATCACTATCTCAAACTAGCGGTGTACCTACACCTCCACCAACTTTACCACACAACTTCTCCTAGCCAACCTGTCAAAACAAAACTCACAATACAACTTTTCATCTCTAACTTCTCTAAATAGAATCTCCGCAACCAACGGCAGTACTTATAACTCTAAATAATTCTCAACCAAACCTTTTGGAGACGTCGACTTCTAATCTCCATTTTATCTTATCTACTGTAACATAATTTAAAATATAGTTATCAACTCTTTCATAATGCTCACAAAAATTCCACAAATTCAAAGTAGACGCATACAACTCTCAGCCAACTATTAACAAACATCACAAACCTGGGACCCGCGAACACTGGGACTCCGATGAAGGAATAGCCTAAACAATTTCTCTTACATCGCTTACTATCACAAAACTTATCAATGCGCGCGCACAACAACACTCTCACTACCAACAAATCACATGTAGATCTTACGCCCATCACACTCGCACACCAAGCATAATAAAAAACAAATGCTTATATTCTTAATATTTTGCCATTCAATCACTTTCAAATATTTGGAGTTTACACTTGAAATCAAAAAGAAAGTTTACACAAATACCTTTAAGAACAAACCAAGGGTACACACCAATACTAACGACTGGAATAATTTAATCTTCATAAATAACCCTTCGGCATCTACAGCAGAAAATAGCTTCAAATCCTCTGTATGCCAACTGCCTGCTTCGGACTCATCTTGAGCCTTCAATTTATATACTACATTTGAGATTTTCCTATTCACTACGACCAACACAAGTTTTGGCGCTAGTTTTGAGGCAAATTTTCTTCCAGCTTTGGAAAGTACGTTACTAAATCGCCAAACATTATCACTGATATACTATAAAAATTTACTTTGTAATTATCTGTTTACTAAACCACTCCATTAATTATTTATGTTTATTTCTTTATGTTCGACTTCATAATACGTAATACTGAAATTTGCCTTCCTCTTTTTTGAGGTCCTTAAAGTAATTTCTGAACCTGAGTTACTTTTGAATATGTATTACACAGAAATAAAACTATTTTTTGTGTTTTTAAATTTATAATCAGAATTTCCTTTAATAGAATTAAGAATTTATCAAAATGTGGTGTTTCCTAAACACTACTCTTCAAAAAAGCAGAATATGCAGGGTACGCCAATTTTAATTCTGTTCGTTTATGATTAATTTTCTCCCTTTCCATCTGGTATCTATTTAACATAACGCCAACGTGTTATCTATTATAGGACTCGCGAGTTAGTATTTATATGTGCAACGGTGTTGAATTTTGTAGCGACTAAAGAGATGCTTTTTCCTGATAAGAAGTTTGTTGATTCGGACTGTAGGATATGAATTAGTAAATAGTAGATTTCTGAGTATTAATAAATTCTTTTATCTGAAGGTATGATGTGAAACCGATTCCATTTTTGTATCCAGAACTATGTTGATATTCATGTTCAATGTGTATAGTGAGATGTTGTTCAAATATTTGCCTGCAGATAGGTTTGCGCTACCGGTCTGTAATCAACCTACTGTCTGCGCGACTACTTTCATATCTTGAAAAGGTACTGAGTAATTTACTTTTTTTCTATAGTGACTTGTATATTTGGATTGTAACTGTTTAATATTTTAAGTACGTAATCCTCTTTTTCACCAGTTACACAACAAATCAAATTATCAACTTACTTTTTATAAATATAAATTCGAACTGAAAAAGATGATGCGGTTATCTAATAGGTCATTCATGGTGAATTAAAATAAACAACAGAAAGATGCATAACGGTAATTAAAAAAAAACTTTATTTCAATTGAGTAATTTATAAAGAATTTATTTTCTAGGGTTAAGTATTTTAATTTTTATTGTAAGGTTTTGTGTGCAAGTAAATTTAATTTAACTTTAGTGGTTTCTGGCAAACTCACGTACAAGACCTGTCGTTGTATTAGGTGAAATGAAGGTACCTCGTTTGGTTACATTTAACACGGTTTTTAAAGGAAGGAATGTTGAGTTGAGTGATTTCTAAAGGAGACGCTAATTGGTGTACATAGTACTTATAAGGAAAATTTAATAAAAAATTTGTTAATGAGTGATTATCATATGTTAAGATTTGTTGATTAGAGACTAGTGTAGGGGATAGTTAAGAACGATGTGCTTGTGCAAAGAAATTTTTGGGGCACATATCAGTAGTTAGGATACATAAAATGATAAAGAGATGTTATGGACTCAATAAATTTGTATTCAAAGCACTGTTTCCGAGGACAATAATTGCAAAATGTGTATTTAAAATATTGTTTGTAAGGGAAAGTTGTGGACTCTATATATTTAGATTTAAAAATTGTTTGTAAGAGGATTATTTCAAATCACTATATTTATAGTCGTCACAGTGGTTTCACTAATCTAGAAGCTGGCGCAATTGGTTAGCGCAGTGAACATGGAAACCAAAGATTCAGGTTCGAATCCTGTCCGGGAACTTATATTTTCCTTCTTTCGATTATTAGTTCGATTTGAAATGATCATGAAGGTCTACGTTATTACTTCATCCTATTAGCTATTTGATTAATTTTTTTTTATTAAACATTTGTCACCTCAACTCCTTATTCATATTTGAAATTTTCGCTTTTAAACCAATACCATCCTAAGTTTACCTATTCAATGTTCTTTTATATATAAAATGTTTGTAACAGGAACAAAATATTTGGTAATTTTGAAAGATTGCTTTCTCCTGACAAAAACCAATAATATATTTAATATAAAACTGGTACCTAGAATCGTTTTTATGTGAGGTATTATACTCAACTACAAAAGGTTATATTTTTGTGCAAATGAAGTATCACTAACATTGACGTGGGTTTGCATCAGCAAACAGATGCATATTGGAATAAGTAGCTAATACAGTGCACGTTCTAAATGAACCTATAAATTGATAGAAACTTGTTTATTGCTTGTGTAACTAATGAATATTTATAACTTTAACAATTTAACCACTACGTGCAACGTTCCACATCTTGTAATGCAACCCCGTTTAAGTTTTGTGTCCGATAATTTTTAAAAATTTACAATATAAATTTACTTGAAACCTAAGTGTAGTATGGGAGCTGCACTTCCATATTTTTTAAGTCAAAACTATTCCAAATAAAAACGTATGAAGACTTTTTAGAAATATGGCTATAATATATTGCCTCTTCACAAATACATTAACAATAATATTTTGCTCTAATATAATATTTTGCATGCATACCTTCAAATTTGACTCCGGTGTAGTCTAGAAGTCACAAGAGCTTAACATCCTTTACGTATTTCTTTTGGTAATTTTATATTGCTGATATAAACCACTATTCAGCAAGCTGCTGAAAATGTGCGACTTGGATTACCAGAAAAATTTTCAAAGTACATTTGCGACACTCTTGCACTTGTTTTCGGATATTACCACTATCTTAAAATGCGCTATATGAAGTACAACTTGCATTATCTTTTTAAACTTAAAGTCATTATCTACACAGATCTAATTTGTACTAATTGGAAAATAACTCATTTACAACTAATTGATCTTTGCTACATTCTTGTACGACTAATTTCGACTCATTACGATTTAATGATCTACTTACAATTATATTTTTTAATAATTTGTTAGACAGTTACTTTTTTGTATAATTGGTCCTTAATAGCGATTTAACTGGCCATTCTTTAACGCAGCTTTATAATAGCGTTTTCATCCTTTATTATTTCTGAGCAGATATGACAAAACCTGATGCTCATGATGCTTTCAAAATACAAAGAAGGATATTAAGATATACAGGCACTTGGCCTAAAGAAAACTCGTCTATGTTTTACAAACTATGGGGTGCAATTACTTATATGTTTGGAATATCGCTTAGTGCAACAATGCTTTTGGAAGCTTATTTTGATTTAAACGATATAATAAAGCTTTCTGAAATATCGTATATTTTAGTAGAAATGTTGGTATACATTGTCAAACATGGCAATTTTGTTGTGCGCAGAAAGTCATTTACATACATATTAAAACTTATCAACGATCCTGTGCTTTTATCATATTCAGACGACTTAAATTACTTAATGGTTAGAAAAATAAAACAACTGGAACGTCTTGCAAGTTTTTTCAACAAGTGTGTGATATTTTCGATATGCCTATACGTGTTGACTCCTTTAATAGATAATAGACCATTTCCTTTTCCTTTTCCATTTGACGTAGGAGAGTATCGTCCCTTGTTTTATTCATTTCAAGTTATCACACAATTTGTTGCTGCAGCCATTAATGTGTGTTTGGATACTCTAATAGCGTGTTTTATGGGATTAGCTGTGGCGCATTTAGAAATTTTAGATGAGAAGATAACAAAAATCGGACTGACAGTGCCATTTCAAAATAATCTTGATCATGGAGTTTCTCAATCTATCCTAATCTATGTGAAGCAATGTGTGAAACAGCATAAAACCATTATTAAGTAAGTATACAAGAACTACTTTATAATGACCTTGAACACGGTGGGTACAAATAATTTGTATACCCGGAAAGAAATTTAGCATAGGTATAATCCAGTAAGATAGATACATCAATCACAATTTTGCTCAAAATAGCGTCAGTCAAAAGTTGGATTAATTTCAGAACAATTTTTGATATGGTTACAGAAAAAATTTGATTTCCAGCTCTAAGGATTAAATAAGTTGTTACGTTTATTTTCCACATAAACTAATTATCCTATTCTGCTCCCTTGTTCATTCATTACTCGTTCAAATAAACTTCGTTCCAATCCTTAAATTCTTCAACAATCTTTTATATAGTTTACTTGTTACTTCATAAGCCCGTTTTACCATAACTTGTTAAATCCTTCAACATAATTCATAATAAACACGTTTCCGAAAAACTCCTCAACTCAAACCCCTTTTTGCATTTAAAACGAAATTTATTCTATAAAGTAAATAGTTATATCCTGTTTTTAGATACCCGCTCTCTTATTATACCTTACGATCACCGTATAATGGTTTTTTTCTATTGTTCCAAAGTAACGACTTGTTGAAATAAGGTCGCGCACTATCCGATATAAACCCAGGTTTCCAGTTTGACCGCGCTTCGTTACGCTAGGAATTGACAGTTCGAATTCGTGTTGTTTGAACCATTGTTGAGTTTGATTCTACAGCTTGTGCGTCGAAGGGTTTTCTACATTATATTCGTCACTGTATTTCAAAAAGCGATGCACGTCTTTTTGTTCAACAACTAGGAGGTGTGTTGCGTATATTCGGCGAGTTTTCCCCGCGCGTACACATTCTAATCAAATGTTCTTTTTAGTTTTGTAGCTGGATGCCAAATGGATTCTTTCTTTATATAAAACAACTTCTTTCTTTGTGTAGAACAACTACTTTTGTCCGTAGACTGCTGTTGCAATTATGGTAGCACAATAAATTTATGCTGACGACCATGGCGTTTCTATGCTGACTCAACCCCGATGGCTTGCGAGCTAAGTAACAGGACACCTACAAGTATGCAACTTGTTTTCTTTTGTGTACGTCAATGGCATATTCCCTATTAACGGTTAGTGTATTTGCGTGACAAGAAACGTCACATTGTAGAACTATTATTTGTTCTTAATCTTCTTTGGGAATTAAACCACTCATAGTTTTTAAAATCATCTTTATTTACGTTTCGATCCATGAACTAGGATCGTTTTCAAAATAATAAAAACTTCAAGTTTGACATTTATGACATAAATTGAAGGTGACTTTGATTTATTGATGTTCAAAATATTTGATTTGAGTACACTAAGCAAAAATTTTTAAAGTTTAAAAGAATGATTGCCTTCAATTTGTGTTGCGGCCTGGGAATAAAGGTAACAAAAAATGATTTTGATAATATTCTCGTTAGTGCAAAAACCTACTACGAATCAGTATTTTCCAAACAAAAAGAAATTCACATAAAGAAATTTAATAACCTATTTATAGAGAAAAATAACACGCAAAATAAAACGTTAGAAAACAGCAACACCATGCTAAACAGAGTGATAAATTTATCAAGCAGAACTATTAACGATACAGAAAAATGAATTCTATCAAAAGGCCTTAACTTTGCCGTAACACAATACCAACCTTTGTAAAAACTAGCTGTATTGAGAAAACAGCAAACCAACTCGAAGAAGATCAAGCAAATGAATTTAGAGTACGATGCAAAATCGAAATAGAAAAAAATCACAAAATAAATCCAAATATAAGTAATAACGAAATAAAAGCAATTCGCAATCTAAAAAACGATAACTCAATTATAATTCTATCTGCTGACAAAGGCAATGCAACAGTAATAATAAATAAAAACGATTACAACACAAAAGTCAACGAACTGTTGAACACTGAGAATTACACCAGTTTAGAAACGGACCCAACAAAATCAATTGAAAATAAAATATACAAAACTATTTAAATTTATAAATGAATTCGAAGACAAAGAAACAAGTAAACTGGACCCACATTACAGTAAAAAACCCCACTTTTACGGTCTACCAAAAATTCATAAAAAAGACATTCCTTTAAGACCTATCGTAAGCTCCATAGATTCATCATGCCATAATTTAGCAAAATTTCTCCTAACAATTACAAATCCATTAGCAGGCAAAACGGATTCTTTCATAAAAAACAACCGACACTTTTTAGAAAAATTCTCAAACACAAAAATTGATAATACACACACAATGGCAAGTTTTGATGTAGTAAATCTCTTCACAAATGTCCTTATAAACAAAACGCTTAATATTATAGAAAACATACTAGAAAAAGATGGCATCCTTAAAGAAAGAACAAAACTAAGTATATCATCAATTATGGAATTACTTGACTTATGCGTCAATACCACATATTTTCAAATAAGTGATCAATTCTACAAACAAAGCTTCGGAATGGCAATGGGAAGTCCACTATCGCAATCTTTAGTAATATATTCATGGAGGAATTCGAAAAACATGTAATATTCACACAAGAATTGAAACCACTAATCTGGTGGAGATACGTAGATGATGTCTATACTATTTGGCCTCATAATACAGAACTAATTAAAAAGTTTGTAGAGTCCATTAACAAAATAGAACCAACTATTAAATTCACATATGAATTAGAACAACAAGGAAAACTTCCGTTTTTAGATATTCTAGTTAGCAAAAACGATACAACAATTAATTCATCGGTATACAGAAAACCAACGCACACAAACAGATACTTAAACTTCGATTCAAATCACCCACAATGTGTCAAACGAGAAATTATCAAAACCATGTATGATAGAGCAAAATTAATATCATCAAACAAAGAAATTTTAAAGAAAGAGAAAGACCTAATCAGATGTACACTAAGAGAAAACAAATATCCTAAAAGAATAATAGAAAAAGAAATGAATAAAACCCTAAAAATAAAAAAAACAATAACAACGATACACACCAAAAAATGCTCTCCATACCATACATAAAAGGATTCTCCGAAAAAATCCAAAGAATAGGAAACAAATTTAGAATTAAAACAGTATTTAGAACCAACAATACACTAAGAGCACAATTAACAAACACAAAACCCAAAAACGCAATACAAAGTTCAAAAAACTGCGTCTACAAAATACCGTGCGAATGTAACAAGTTTTATATAGGGGAAAGTTCCAGACCATTTGAAATTCGATTAAAAGAACATAAATCATATATAAAAATAGTAAATTTGAAAAATCCATGATTTGCTAACATGCATGGGACTCCAGTCATAAAATAAAATGGGAGGACGCAAAAATTATCGACAAAGAAGAAAACCACCAAAAATGCAAAATCAAAGAAGCTGCTTATATACCCCTACATAAAAATAACTGTGTTGCAAACAAATCCGTGACTTTCAGTAAACAATGGATTCCATTACTAAAAGAAATAACAAAAGAAATAACAAATGAAAATCAAATGCCCACAATATCAAGGTAGCATTGCAAGTTTTTCCTGGTTTTTTTTTGCGATATTAACATGAAATACAGCCTACATACATGATTCATATTTATAGTTACAATAACTAATTACATAACAATAAGCATATTAACAACCCCTGTAAAACAGCATTGGTATCTGACAAGTGTAAACCCGCAATAGGGTTACCTCAAAATCATATACAACCTCCGTTGAACAGTATTGGTATCGGACAAATGTAAACCCGTCTTAGGGTCGCCTCAGAACTATATACAATCTTCATAGAACAGCATTGGTATCTGACAAGTGTAAACCCGCCATAGGGTCGCCTCAGAACCATGTTAAAATCTACCAAAGAGGTGGCCAAAATCATAATGATTTTCCCCCTCAAAATAAATATAAAAGAACGACTGCTTAAGCCTTACGGTAACGCAATCGCACATTTCTTTAATAACCATCCTCTCAATTGTATAAATAGAAAAATGTTAAAAAATGTTTTTCAATCCCTAAATTATTAAATTTATATAAAATTCACCAATAAAAATTAATCAGCTGATTTCACGTTAAGCGTAGTGGCCACCTAAAAAAAGTCGGTCCCAGACCGCAACGCAAATTGAAAGGCTATCATTCTTTTAGACTTTAAAAATTTTTGCTTAGTGTACTCAAACCAAATATTTTGAACATCAATAAATCAAAGTTACCTTTAATTTATGTCATAAATGTCAAACTTAAAGTTTTTATTATTTTGACAACTATTCTAGGTCATGGAACGAAACGTAAATAAAGATGATTTTATAAACTATGAGTGGTTTAATTCCCAAAGAAGATTAAGAAGAATGTTAAACAAACCACAACAAACATACAGGGACTATTATTTGTTGCTGCGATCCGATATTATCGCTCTATAGGTGCGATGTACTATGCGTGTCAAAAGAACGCACATGTTTATTCGCTTTATTAATTAGTTATTTTACAAACATAATTAGGTAAAAAATTAAAAACACTTGACAAAAGCTCTCACAGTTTTCATTCGATACTGATTAATTTTATTTTGTGTAAATATAGATGCGCACTTCGTAGTTAAATTTCTAAATTGTCCGTAGAATATAATTGTTGGCCGTAAAATAGTAACTCTTAATTTATTATCCTTTTGCTTGTTGGTACAGAATCCTTTATTTATTATTATGTATTAATAGATATTCATGGGAGATGTACTTTATTTTTTTTTGTTTTCTTGGTATGTAGGCGAATCCCCCACTCTCCGCGTCTGGTAGTTAGCCTGGTACCTACTTTTCTTCCGACTAGGTACGTAGCAAAGTTCATTCACAATATGCATTACATTTTCTTCACTTTAACATAGGTATAGTCCATTCGTCGAATCAAGGCTATGATGTCAACAATTGTAATCCAGGCTGGACAAATTCTAAATGCCAATTCGTATGAAAAGAGATAGTACGTTGACATTACATTTTAGAGCATTATGGTTTTTACAATTGGTATTACAATGCACTATTGCCAAGTCTGGTCTGATGATCTTATACACTTTTATTAACTGCAGTAATATTTTTATTTGACCAGTGAAGATATATTCGTGTTGCCGTATTGCTGAAAACAGAACCAGTTTTTAATAGCTTTAGCTAAATTCAGAACTGTTAACTTTGTAGATGTTTTCACGTCGTCCTAATATTATACAAACTTTTTTTAATGTAACCATAATTGATAACTCATTCTTACAATGTATTTCTTCATAAACTAATCGTTGTTGAAGCATGAAATGCATGGTTACTTGATATGCTTTGCTACATAACAACCTAGGGCGTGTTTGGTACATGAGTAGAGTCTCTAAATCGTTCATATACACCGTAGCAATAATTAGTAGTGTATTTAAATAAAAAACATATTTCTCAACATTTGGCAACGTAGTCGACAGCTGACATATAACGTCATAGCCTTGATTCGCCGGATCAAGTATACGGTATTATTGTGTTAGATACATTTGCATAAATTCCGCCACAAAAAGAAGTGAACTCAGCAACTATTTAACTAGATATGGTAAAATATCTGAGAGCATGTATCAAAGTTACACAAAACTAAGAATGTTTGGGATGAAATTTATCAAACCACTTGAATGTATTAAATAATATTTTCTAAATATAATCAATCAGGAAAATAAAACCTATTCACTTTTTGAGTACATCAATCTAATAGTCAAATAAAGTTGGGTTATAAAAGTGTAAGTTATTTAGTTTTGAATTATGATAATTTAGTGATTGAATAAAATCTAATATTGACTGGATTGCACTTAAGCAATATGTGATTGCTCTGTACGAATACTTAGATCAAATTTAGCAAAGTATAAATCAAATTTATCTGATCTTGGATTACTTTTACTTCAAATTGTATAAATTTTATTACCACTAAAAAGTGAATTTGTTTAATCTTAAGTTAATTTAATCTTGTATTTGATAAACTTTAACAATGAAGAAGTGCGATTTTTCCAACTTTGAACTATTTTAATACAATAGCTAGATAAACGTTAGAATTAAATAGTTACATATTTTTAATATTTGTTTATTGCAATCTATTGAACAGGTAAAGCCATATGAAGATTTCATTTACTTGATTTTGGTATTTCAGCGCAACTGTTTAAGCAATTTATTTTAATAGAAGCTAAATCTACTAATTTGTTAGAATATTTTATTGATCTGATTTTAAAACAATCAGAACGTCAAAATTAGTTAATTTGTCTTTTATAATTCCGATAATACATGACTATACATAGAGTAACTCCAACAATCGATAATTTAACATCTTTTTCATTTCCATGATTATCAACTTCATACTGTTTTACAATACTTACAAAATAAACGTGCTGTCAAATTTTGACATTAATAATATGCATACATAATTGAAATGCCACGCCCTATACTTTTCTATTTTGGTATCAAAATTGTAAGTTATATAGAAGTAAGTTGAAGTCACTTTGTACTGGAACACATTAACGATTTATTTGCAAGCAATTGAATTTCAAAGCAAATTTGAGGGGCTATCAAGCAATTTTTGCCCAGTTACAGCAAATTTCAAAAGTCTGCCTTGAAGTTAGCATAGACAATGGTTTTGTTCTTATTTTGTAATTAAGTTACCCAAGTGTTAGAATAAAACATACCTATTGCTTTAGTTAGTTCTATCAGTATGTATAAGAATGTTTCGTGTTCTACGTACGAATTTTCATCAACTAAGTCAGTTTGGACGTGGTAGGATGATCGGTTCACGAGAAATTGGATTAATCAATTGTCATGTTGCTAGTCGTAGTGTTATTATAGTATTTCTCTATATTGAAGAAGCTGGAGAAGAACGTTTACGACCTCGCTGTCTCAGATGTACCCTTTTGGAACCAGTTTTTGTCAACAAGGAAAATTGGTGATAGATGGAAGTAGATCGCCTCTAATAGTTATTCGAAGGATATTAAACATAATTAATTATATCAATGACGTCTTGACATCGGTATTGATTTCATATCCTTACCAAGAGATAAATGGTGTTAGTAGGTCTTCAGTCCTGAAGCTAGGTAGGCACGTACCTTCCTGGTTTTCTTATAAGCTAACCTACACATCTTCTTGAAATCCCACAGCCTACACTTTTCGCTATCTGCGTGCAATGGTTTCATCTAGGCATACCTCTACTTTTCTTCTTTTGTTATCTATGCGTGCAATAGTCTGATTTACGTCTACTTCTATCTCTTATTTTTCCTATCTATGCGTGCAATAGTCTGATCTAGGCCTACCTCTACCTCCTTTTTTCTATCTATGCTTGTAGTATACGCCGCACTATTCACCAAATGCCTCAGAACTTGTTCTGCTATTACTCCTATGTTTTTGTTTGCCACAGATATCTTTTTTTTTCTACTATTTCTAGAACCTTCTTGTTAGAACTCTGTTACCATCACCATACACCTGAAGCACCACATTCCAAAAGTTTTCTACCTTTTTTCTGTCTGTTTCCACTAATGTCCCTAATTTATATCCGTACAGTGCTGTGCTCCACACACACGCTTTCAACAATTCTTACCTTGCTTCTAGGTTTGTTGTCTTCGGACATAGCAGCTGCTCTTTCTTGTTAGAAACATCTCGGCTTCCCTTCTATTGTTTTCTAAATGTATGCCCTATTTCACCAATATTTAGTGGTATGTGAAAGGGGTTAAGCAACCTGACGGCTACTAACATCCCCCAACATTTAAACATTTGCAGAAATAATAGCTTTCCTTCGAACAATCAACATTAGTTAAGAATATTGCAAAACTAACACTTGTAGCTGTTCATAATATCATCAGCTTTAAGTTCAATTATTTTTTCGCCATTAAGTTTTCCGTCTTGGATCTGGTTGAACTCGTACCCCCATTGATTATATTCTAAGCTAGCATACATATATCCCAGAAATTCCTACATCCAACAACTTTGATTATCTCTATGCAATAGTTTTACTTAAGTTTACTTCTTCTTTTTAACTATTTCTGCTTCTAATATACTCCGCACTCTGCGTTTATTCCTTAGTTTGTGCCATATCATCCTATCTCTTCTATTTTTATTGCTTTTCACATATTTCTTCATCTCCTACCATTTCTAGTACCTCTTTGTTCTTAACTTTGTCTGTCCAAGATATCTTCATCATATATCTGTAGCACCACATTTAAAAGACTTCTGTCTTTTCCCTGACCGCTTCTCCTACAATCCATGTTTCACAGCCGTACATTGCTGTGCTCCAAACGTATGCTATCTGCATACCTGTCCTTGTTTCTATGTTTGTAGTGTTTGAACATAGTAGTTGCTTTTTCTTGTTAGATGCAGCCCGGGCTTATGCTAATCTTTGTTTTATATCTTTTTCACTTTTCCTATCTTGCGTTATTTTGCTTCCTAGGTAGAAGCAATTCCTTCACTGCATGTTAATAATGCAAAACTCCACACAGATGAAGAAAAATGTACTGCATTTGCTGAATTTCTTGAAACAACATTTGGACCCCAAAAACATCCACAACCTATGTTCTCAAATATAATTCTAAACCATGTAGAATCTCACATGCCACAAATAAATTCTGAAATTTCACCTACGTCACCCAAAGAAATAGCCGTTCTAATAAAAATGCTGCCTATAAAGAAGGCACCAGGCCATGATAAAATACCAAATATAATACTGAAAAACTCGAGCAAAAAATTACACGCCTGTCTAAGGATGGGATATTTTCCACAAACTTGGAAGCACTCTCTTGTACTTACGTTTCCGAAGCCTGGCAAAAATCACACATTAGTAACTGGATTCAGACCTATTAGCCTTCTTCCCATTATGGGTAAATTTTTGGAAAATATTATTCAAACCAGACTGTCTGAAGAAATCGCAAGTCAAAATATAATTCCAACCTTCCAGTTTGGTTTCAGACAACAACACTCGACTTGCCACCAGCTACAACGACTAACCGAGACCATTGAAGATATCTTTGAAAAGAAAAAATATTATGTGACCATGTTCCTTGATCTAGCCCAGGCCTTCGATTGCGTGTGGCATTACGGACTGAAGTACAAAATAACTAATTTTAACATACCTGAATATCTCAAAGCCATATTATTCTCATTTCTCAACGATAGAACCTTTCAGATTACCATAAACAACTCGATCTCAACAATCAGAAAATAGAAACAGGAGTTCCTCAAGGGAGTATCTTGGGACAATTATTTTTTAATATCTTCACTCCCGACATTCCAACCACACAGGCAGATATCTTTATGTTTGCAGACCATACAGCAATCTTAGCCAGGGGACATGACTTACACAATGCAATAACTAAACTACCACAGGCAACCGACATAGTAATAAATTATTTTAAGAAATGGAATCTTACCATTAACAACGATAAATGTGTAGCTAAAATCTTTACTCTACGACGTGTAAACAACCCACCAACAATCAACATAAGCTACAATACGATAAATTGGAAAGCCAACGACGAGTGCGTTAAATATCTAGGAGTATATTTGGACACCAGACTAACCTGGCGAATGCATATTATAAAGAAATTCAATGAAGGTTACACTAGATTAACACAACTATATCCAATTATAAACAGGAAGTCATCACTAAAAACTAAATGCAAAATACTCCTTTATAAACCACTAATTCGCCCCTTAGTAACCTGCGCCTGTTATCTGGGGAAACTCTTTAGCGACTAATATAAATAAATTACAAGTGCTACAAAATAAAATCCTACGTATAGCAGTCAACGCGGAGTGGTATATTACAAATAAACAACTACACCAAGAACTCTGATTGTCAACAGTGTCAGAATTCATTAAAAAGCTAACAACTAATCACTACAGAAAACTGAAACTATGTCCCAGCACAGAACTTTATAACCTTGGCCGTCCTAACATCCATACCAGGTTGAAGAGGAAGTTACCGCAAAATATTTATCAGTAACACAACGTACTAAATATTATTATCTGCAACAAATAATTAGTGTCACTCACAATAAATAGCTATGTAATGTTAGGGAACCTATTTCTCTAGATAGGCCAACTAGCTACTAATTTTTAAACTCAGATTACAAATCTGCTTTGTATAACAACTTGCTATTGTTGATCAGTCATTACTAAATTAAAAAAAAAAGGTAGAAGCAATCCTTAATCTCTTGCAAGTTCTCGTTACCTATTTGTACTCCGGTTTTTGATTTATTTTCTTTTCCTTTACATATTAGTAGTTTAGTTTTATTTTTGTAAATTTTTGTGCCGTATTTTTCTGTTGGAACTGTTTCAATTTCATTAAGAACTACTTCTAACCCTTCAATGCTAGATGCTAATACCGCTACATCATAAGCAAATCTAAGCATATCAATATATTTGTGTCTGCATAATAATTCCAAATGTCTTCATGCATTTGTCAGTATCATCGCCTCTTAGTTGTACAAGTTAAAAATTAACGGAAGTAGACCACATCCATGTCGCACCTCTTTCCTAATATTTACTTTTCCACGTTCCAGCTCTAATATCTCTAAAACTCATTCCAACCTTTTTAGTATTTCTAACATTTTTTCCATTTTGCATTGTCGAATGCTTTTTTCAAATCGATAAACCTTATATAGACGCTACCTCCTTTTTCTCCATTATCACCCTCAGAGCTAAGATAGCCGCCCGTGTTCTCCTGCTTCGCCTAAACCCAAATTGATATTTTTTTAGTATTTCTTCAACACGTTTTTCCATCCCTCTCTGTACAATTTGAGTTAATATTTTTGACATGTGCGCCGTCAACTCTATTGTTAAAAATGTTCACATCCATAAACGCCTCTCCTTTTTGGTATAGTGATCATGATGTTACGTTTGAAATATTTGAATATCACGCTTGTTTTATACATATAGCTTAGAAGTCCAGCAGCTTTTACAATTTCTGCTTGCGCCTTATTTAAACCCAGTGCCTTACTACGTTTCAAACCCGCTAGTGCCAATTCAAACACATATCTAACTATAGGATATCCCAAGTCAACTTTTTTTTCATGTATGATTCTTGTTCTAGTGCTGCTAGTTCAGCTCCTGCATATAAATTCCTTACATATTTTTTCTATCTAACCACTTTCACTACATTTTCTATAATGATGTATTATTCCGCGACCTTTATATTTTTGCTGTAAGGTTTTATATCCCTAAAATTCATTCTAATTAGTTTGTATGCTTTGTCTATCTTTTTTATTTCCATCTTAGTTTGTACCTCTTTGCGCTTCTCATCCATCCATTGTTTTTTCATCATCATTTTGTTTTCGACATTACATAAGGTCGGTTTGGCGCAGCTCTAACTTCTTTTCTAGTCTGTGCTAATCTAAAAGGTTCTACATACCCTTCACAAACTAAATTTCTAATAATTTGACTAATATAGCTTGGTCTAGGTCTTCCTATACTCTTCTATATTTTTCTTATCTGCCTGGTTCTACATAGATATTAACAACCTGATAGTTGTTAAAGAACTCCAACATGCTTACATGATTCCCATTTATAAGGAAATGAAATACTACCTGGTAATCCACCCCAAAAAGTGTTAAATTATATGTTGTGGTAAGGCTTAAGCAACGAATCGTTGCCAATATGCCACACCGCTAACTAATTGTGAGTTATGTCATAGAGACGTTTAATAAGCTATGTGTTATGGTATGGCGTAAGCAACGAATCGCTGCCTACATGCTAGACCGCTAGTTAATCATGAGTTATGCCATGGAGATGTTTATTAAGTTACGTGTTATGGTAAGGCTTAAGCAGCGAATCGCTGTCAACATGCCAGACCGCTAACTAATTCTGAGTTATGTTATGGAGACGTTAATTAAGTTATATGTTATGGTAAGTCTTAAGCAACGAATCGCTGCCAACATGCCAGACCGCTAACTAATTGTGGGTTATGCAATAGAGACGTTTATTAAGTTATATGTTATGGCAAGGCTTAAGCAGCGAATCGTTGCCAACGTGCCAGTCCGCTAACTAATTGTGAGTTATGTCATGGTGACGTTTATTAAATTATATTTTATGGTAAAGCTTAAGCAACGTATCGCTATCAACATGCCAAACCGCTAACTAATTGTGAGTATGTCATGGTGACATTTAGTTATGTGATTTTTATTTATTTATTTTTTTTGTTTTGTTTTTAACTTTACTTAAGGTCGGTTTGACGCAGCTTTAAAATCTTTTCTATTCTGAGCTAGTCTAAATGGGTCTACAAACCCTTCACAACCTAAATCTCTAATAATTTGACTAATATAGCTTTGTTTAGGTCTTCCTACTCTATTTTTATATGGTAGTCTATAATCTAAGACCTTGCTAACTAGTCCTTCATGTCTTAACTGGTGCCCTATCATTCTATCTCGCCTGACCTTTAATTGTTTCCACAAACAGGGTTCCTCTCCTTTCCTTCTATAAATTTACTCATTCGTTACTCTATCCGTCCAACTAATCTTTAGCATTCTCCTATAATACCAAGTTACAAAAGATTTTATCTTTTTCTTATCTACCTCTTTAATTGTCTAAGTCTCACTCCTGTATAATAGAACGCTCCATGCGTACGACTTTAAGAAACTTTTTCTACTATCTAAACTAATACTATTAGCTATTGGTAGCTCTTTCTTCTTTAAAACGTTTTTCTTGCCTGACCTATTCTAGCTACTATATCTCGTCTGCTACGTCCGTCCTTTTTAAATATACTACATAAATAGCAAAATTTATTTACCTCCTCCAACTCAGTATTACCTATTTTTAATTTTGGTTTAGAACTAGGCTGTAGCTCACCTGTCATTACCTTTGTCTTTTCTAAGTTAATTCTCATACTATAGTTACTCTGTAGTATCTTGTCTAAAATATTTAAAAACTCTCCTCTTTTCTAGACTCTGCTATAATGGCTATATCATCTGCAAAATGTAACATGTCTATTTTCTGTCCCTGTACACTAATATCTATCTCTTTTCTCTTTCTAGTTACGTTTAAAGCTTCCTCATTGTTCTTTGGCGTTCCTGAATTTGCAAATAGTTTTCTATTTTCTGCCATTGTATTTCTGTATTACTGTTTTGTCTAGAGCATCTAGACAATAATAATGTGGTACACGTCCATGGCATTCTCTTTCGCTGGACGTAATACCCATCGAATGTGTATGAGATACGATAGGACCAAGTATGGGTGATACACAACCATAATCATACAATGTAAATATTCTTCAATACCGTACTATAGAAAATTGGAATACCATACCACAGGTTAGCATTGATTCGCTAATTATAGGTAGGGCGAATAGACTAACTGTTTAACTGAATGTATAAGAAACACAAAAGGAGCGACGCATTATTGGTATGGATTTTATGATTGCACGCTACTGAAATTTTGATCCTGACCTAGTTCAAGTTTAATACGTATTTTTTGAAAATTTCAATAAAATTTACCAAAGCCTACCGGGTGTTCATTTATTTATAACATACAGTGTATTACATGATATTACTAATTCTGAAAACAAGATTCAAGCATTATTTACATTTTTTTATTTCTAATTCACCTCTTCATAAAATAAATTTCGTTAAAACTCTTTAAAATGGTCCCGAACTATTTTTGCCAAGATATCTATGAGCCAATGGTGTTTCAAAAGTTATCTTATTATTGATCATTGTCTTCTAACTTACAAAACTTTATTTGATCACTACCAACATACTGACAAACATTTTTGAATTTCTTTGTTTTGGCAAAGTTAAATAGGTTATAAAACTTGTTCTCCAGTTACTTATTTTTAGGGCAAATTTCGTTTGTCTGATGCTACTTTTATAAAAGTTTTAGATAAATTACGAAAGCAGGTATACTATAGCTACGTTTAAGTCTATGTGGTTTTCATATTTGCGTAGATTGATATAGTTGCCTTAAAACTGACTTGTTGTTGATATTTAAAGGATTATATAGCATATTGTGTATCAAACTTCTTTTCATTGTTTTTATGATTTTAATATAAACCCGACTACACGCAAATACAGAGAACCATTTAATGACCCATGATAATTATTACATTTACTAACACTCACTAAATTTTTCTTTGTAGCAGTTCGTTTTTACTGTTACGAATCTAGAAATTAGTCAACTTTGTTTACCTGCATTTGGGTTATAAGTTAAACGGAGAAGCAGTCTTCTTTGTCTTATTAGTCGGAATTCTGTTGAGTAGGGATCAAAAGGCGTATTGTAGTATTCTGCCTAATCTTACTTATTGAGGTTACGCTATTTTATTCAACTTTTGGTGGAAGATGGACGCGAGGAATTTTTTCCAAATGTTGGTTTGGTTGTGGGAAGCTTTTCCTTTTAAAAATAAATTAAATCGCCGGCTAGGGTAAGCTGATTTTATTTATTATACAATGATTTTAAAATAAGGTTATCTGTTGTAGCAAATTAATTTAATTTCTAAAAACCTGTTGCTCACTTCAACATGGCTTTTGTCATATTGCCATTTAAGTGAATTTGAAAACTTGTTCGAGTATTGTAAAATGAGTAAATCGGAAAATATCAGCAAAGGTATTGAGCTAATTTACACTGATTCTATATCTTGGATTGAATTCTGGACGACTTGCTTTTCCTGGGTTAATATGCTTTGGTTTAGAGGATCAGGAGTTCGGGTGTTTGCCATGATGTCCACCATCTGTTGTTAGTTCAACTGATTGCGTTTTGTCTTGACGTGTGGTTGAGGTAAATGACTTTGATAACACTTTATTCAGGTATTTATGTATATAGTCGTTTAAATTTTTGTAAAAGAAAAATTCATAATAATTGTTTGTTTCACAAATGTTTAAACGCTAATAGCACTGTGAAGATGCAATGCTATAATTAATGTTTGAATTAGATACGTTGTAATTTTATCTTGTAAAAGCCCCGAGATATGAGCTCATATCAGCTCGGTTTATTTTGTTAACTTTTTGATACTCTGTAGTTATTAAAAAGAAAAAAAAGAAAATTTATCGAAGTAAAATTTACATGTTTTGTTAGAGCCTTAAAAAAATTGAAATTGGTTAAAGATTTATTTTTTACTAAAATATTCCAAAGTTTGATTACTTGTGTTAGTTCAATTACAATTATTATACGTAATTATATCACATATTGTTGTCTTATTCAAAACCAAATCAAACAGGTCTTGTTAGGTAAATTATTTCCATATGTATGCTACCGCAGGTATAAAGTAAAGAACCCATTGTTTAGAACTGATGATTAGGTCTCTCTGGAGATTTAAGTAAGAAAGATTAAACAAATACAGTAACCGAGGGTCATTCATGCACTGTTACGGCTTATATTCAGTTACTGTTTACGATAAAAATGATTGCTAAATGCAATTACTGATTAATCGCAATGAATTTCGATTTTATTAACTATTGAAAGCATCAATACCAGTTAATGTAGTAAGACCTTATCTGCAGGGATTACGTGGGTTTTTTGACTTATTTCTGTAATTGCAACTAAGACTCTTGCTTCGAATGAAAAGTGAATTACTTCTAACTTAGCATAAGTTGTAAAAAACAATTCAAATTAACTATCATGTTTACCAGATCTTTATAAAATAATGCCAGTGTACAGGGCTATCTCAAGTTACATTGAAAATAATATATGTACAAATATTTTTATTCAGTAAATAAATATTTAGTCACTTCTTAATAGATTATCAAAATATTATTACCTTGAACAAGAATGGTGTGAATAAAATGACCTCATTTCTAACAATAACTTGTTAGTTATAAATTAAAAAAATTAGTAATATGATATTATTGGGATAAGTTAAACCAAACTTATAATGCTAAAGGCTTCTAGTTTAGTTGAGTATATCATATGTTCAGTTTTAAATTTAATGCATAAAAATAAATACCTGTTGGCAAGTTAACTATTAATCAATAGCCAGAGCAGAATGTCAACTAAGTTGACGACAGATATTGTTAGTTCTTACTCGAACACATTAATTACTGCTGATAATCTTGACCCTTGTAGTCAACCACCTTGGAAAGCTTACTGTAAATTAACAATAATTTAAATGGGAACAAAAAAACATAACTGAACATAAATAGTCTTATACTACAGAATAATTATATATTAAATAAAACGTCAATTCAATGTTTCTAAACGGCCTGCTTTAACGGTTAGCATATTTAAATGATGAAGTTGCATTTCTTTTTGAGCCAATTTGTCTTTGTGAGAAATCTCCCTTAAGCTGCTTTCACCTGCAAGTATCGGAATCCAGATTACTAGAAACAGCTTTCCAGTTGCTAGACTTGGATAAATCACACAGGCGGCCAAGTAAAACCGTCGGTTGTGATAATAAATCAATTGATAAAATTTCAATGTTGGCTGACCCTGCCGTAAGTGCTAAAATAGGAAATGCGGGTAAACAAATAAATAATAATTCAATACAATACAACACAATACAATAATACAATTTGAAATATTTGATATTCTGGTAATGGCGTCGCCACAAAGAAAATGACACTCGACCCATCGTTAAAGGTGCTTAAAACATAAGAAGAAGAAGAGGGGCTACCCTTGTCTAACTTATGGCGCTAAATACCACAACACATCTTATAAATCCCTACTAATACTTGTAATTATGACAGAGAAAAACTTGTTCTTTGTCTAACATAATAGGAAAGCCTTGTGTGTTTAAAGTTGCCTAACTAACACATTCTTTTAGTATCATGTATATATGGTTGACTAACTACAAAATTTGTGACAGTGCAACTGACCCGTTACACTACCCCCTCCTCATATGAAAAACTCATAAAGAAATTAAGAAGAGTACAACTGGAAAATAAGTCTCCCGAATTGAACATGGGGCTACAACTAAGCTATCGCGTAAGCAAATTGTATATCCACAATCAAAAAGAAAAAACTTATTCCAGCAGTTATCTTATTAGTCAGTAATACGACCACACAAGTGCCTTATAAAATATAACCTAGGTATCCGGTTTTAAATCCTGAATATGCCAAACGCCAATATCTTTTCCTTTGTCATTTCTAAGACGATACGTAACTGTACCCGTTTTTTCTATAACTTTGCATTTTACATATTTTGGTGCAAGTTGGGCAGAACAGACCAAACCATACATACGATTGATACCGGAAATGCAATGCCAATAAAACAAATATACTATCCTTTATCACTTCCAATGTTACAAGCTTTAAATAAAGAAATCGATGAGATGCTACAATTAGGTGTGATTAGAGAGTCAAAATCTCCTTGGAACTCGCCGATAGTAATGGTGAAAAAGAAAAGTGGTGAAATAAAAATTTGTTTTGATGGAAGAAAACTCAATTCAGTAACAAAAGAAGATGCATATGGGTTACCCTAGGTTAATAACATACTCGATAGGGATGCTAGATATTTGTTTTCAGTTGACCTAAAGAAAGTTTTCTGGCAAATTAAATTATCACCGAAGTCATGTGAAAAGACTGCATTAACAGTACCTCGAAAGAGACTCTACGAGTTCATGGTATTACCGTTCGGTTTATGTAATAGTCCTGAAACGTTACAGAGGCTAATGGATAATATTTTAGAGCCGAAATTTGACAACGTCTTTGTTTATCTTGATGATGTCATGATTGTGTCACCGACATTTGAACAACACATACAGACACTAGAAGAAGTTTATAAACCCTTAAAAAATGCAAATTTAACTATACAGCTAGAAAAGTGTAAATTCTGTCGACCTTTACTACAATACTTAGGTTTCGTGATTGACAGGGATGGTCTAAGAACGGAAACACAGAAAGTTCAGGCAATTCTTAATTATACAACTCTTACCAATGTAAGAGCAGTTAAAAGATTTCTTGGTATGGCCGCTTGCAGTGGGCTCTCTTTAAAATGTATTACTTTTACTGGCTTATATTTAGCCATATTTTTAAATTATAGTACATGTAGAGAAGGAAGCAGTATAGAATTAAATACATATACTATATTAATCAAGTGCTTTATTAATTATAAAACCAAATTACATAAATTCAAACTTATAAGTTAATTAATATTAAATCTACATATTTATACGCCGCACAAAATTATTTACACCTAAAAATTTGATACAGTAAAAACCTATGAGCTAGCAGACATTCCAAATCAAATTCAAAATTTTGTTTTTCTTGCATGTTTTGCTGCAAACGCGTTTATTGTATCCTCTATATTCATATTTTTGGCAGTGTCATGTTCTACTGCTAAGAGGGATAAATCGTCTAATCTATCTTGTGAAGTGCGGTTCCTAAGATAATTTTAATAATTTTTAATTTTGAGAAAGATCTCTCCGCACTTGCAACGCTAACGAGTAAAGTTAGGTATAACATTAAGGCTGTTATGGTGTTTGGAAAACTGCTAGAACCTGTAGATTTGGAAAGTACTAGATATTCTAAAATTGTAAGATACCGTTAACATTTTTAATTCATCACAAATAAGTCTATTATTTTTGAGTGTAGTAAGTTCTATACCTATAGCATCATTTAAATCTTTGTAGTAAAATTTTTGCAATTGTTTTGCCTTAGATAAAATATCGTCTGCAGTTAAATTCAAAATACATTAGGTTCTAAGAAATTAAACTTTTCGTTTACATGAAAAAGCGATTTAAAACGATTCGACAGCTGTGAAATTATAATATCCATTACGCGATAAAATTCATTTATTTTAAATTTAAATTCTTCATCATTAAATCGATAATCATTGGATAATTCATCGTAATGCTTTTTATTTTTGGTTGCCTTTTTTATAAATTCCGGTTTAATATTCCATTGCCCTGCAACTTTCGCTGCTTCCTCCTTGATGTTGGAATAGTTATTTCTTGTTTCCTTGAAAAATTTTAAAGTTTTTGAAATAAGAGAGTTATCTGATTAATATTCGCCTTTTCACTCTGAGCAGTTTGTGAGAGCTTGTTAAGCTCTTCTAGAATTTGACTTAAAAACACTTAAAAAATAAAATTAAAATTATCCATGCTAGTTAATATTTGCTTTGCGTCATTTCGTTCATCTGTTTTTGATATCATAATAATTTTATTAAGAGACATTACTATATCTTTATACCGAATTCTTATGGCAGCTAAAGATTTTACTCGATCCGCCCAACGTGTCGGATTTAAGCGTTTCAATTGTGTGAAATTTTCTTTAAAACAGAAAGCCAATTCCATCTTACTATACTATTAGCAAAAAATGTATATATGTTTTCTAAAAGTAGAAAAAACGATTCTATTTCTTTTATACCTTTAACGGCATCATTTATGACTAGATTTAAGTTATGGGCACTACAGTGCATATATAAGGCTGCAGGCTCTATGTTTAAAATTCTCTTTTGCACGCCAGAATACGTACCGCTCATAACGTTAGCTCCATCGTAGCCCTGCCCTCTACATTTATTTATATCTAATTGCATGTTGGTTAAATTGCTTAATATAGTATTACATAGTCCTTCAGCAGATTGGGACTCTACTTTTGTAAAACCCACAAAAGTTTCACAAATATCTATTTTGGTTACCTCTCCCAAGCTGTCTTTTTAAAATCAATATATCTTACAATTTTACTTAATTGATCAATCTTAGTTATATCCTGTGTAGTGTCTATTATGATTGAGAAAAAGGAGCGGATCTAATTTTATTTAATAAAATATTTTTAAGTGTGCGCTTAAAGTATTAATAATATCGTTTTGAATTTTTGGGAAAGATATTTAATTGAACCTTTGGGTCGTTCAAGCACTTTTTGTAATATAGGATCATAGTTACTAATTAAATGAACTAAACTTAAGAAATTACCGTTGTAACTGTCTTTTGAATCAGAAAAACTTTCTCTATGTCCTCGAAATGACAGCATGCGCTGGGATAGTGTTAAAGTAACATTGAAAAGTCTGTGTAAAACATTTTTCCAAAATTCAGTTTCTTGTTTTAATAGTAGAGTATCTTTCTTATCTATGGTATAATTTTTTTCCACATATCGTAAATAAAACAACAAGTTAAATGAGATTGAGCAAGCAAATGCTCTTTAATTTTTTTTGATAAACCCTGCCAATCATTAATTCCGGTCGTCCAACTTGACCTTACTGAAGCAAACAGCCAACATGGTTGACAATAAACACAATTTTTAATTTAGAATAACACAACCACCCATTTGAATTGTGTGGTAAGTTTAACGTATTGCTTTTATTTTCGCTTGCAGTTATTAAGTAATAATAGTGAACTGAAAACTTCTATTTTATTATCTTTAGGAAACGCACCATCTGGTCTACATAATCCGTAATTAATTATTTCTTTTCTTAAATTGTCATGTTGTAAAACATTGATTTTTAAAAATTTGCAAAATCGGTTGGATATTCTTTCGTCAGATCCATAGATAGTTCATTAAGTGAAAAGTACTACTCACATTTACCTCTGTAATTGTAGTGGTATCTAGTTCCAAATTTCTATCGCGGCCGTCATTATGTGATGTACTTGCGCCCTGGGTGAGAGTTTTTAAAATTGTTGACGACTGCTGTTCGTCTGTAGCGGAACTAGTAGATGCTACTGTCGAAAGCCCAATTTCTTTCATAGATTGTTCTTGTTTTTCGGACTCTTTAGAAGTAAAAAAGGAACTTATTTTTGGAATCTTGCTCTTTGATTCTTCCAATAGTTTCCTTCTTCGTTTTTTTGCAGCGCCGCTTGTAGTGCTCATTGTATATTATTTCCTGCAATTTTGAATGAAATTAATTATAATGTAATTAGATAAGTAATAATTATTTAAAAGCCTTTTGAAATTACAAATAACACATACATACTTTGCTTTAAATGCTTTAATTAACAAAATATAAATGATTTTTATTGAATGCTTAAAGATTTATTTATATGTATTTCTCAGCGCGACTTCAACTATGATCAAATCAATAGTAGTTTAATAAAAATAGATATAAATACTTACGTTTAAATATGAAAGACCTCCTGTAATACGAACACAACACTATTGAGTAAAACGTACTGGAATGCTTTTTACTTCCTTTCAGTTATATATAATGAAGCTAATGCAAATACGTTGCAACCAGCTGACTAGAAACCACAAAATGAATTTCTTTCTAGTATTATATTTCTAGAAAGCGAAGGTTACTAAGCTACCTGCCATCCTGTGAATCTGTACTGTACAGACAATAGCCCTTTTATTCCTATTTAAAATCCCACAAACCAAACTAACCCTACTATACGTCGTTTAATAATGCTTTACCACTTTATACAACTTATCACTTAAGAATAATATAGACATCTTTGTTATTAAAGTTTACAGTCTCTTTCATCTGTTTATTAACCCTTACAAAATAGGACAGAACGGATAGAAAGAAGAAAGGATGCAGGCTGCAGGTGGTGTTCAGTATTTATCTTAATTATTATTTCTTGTATTTCAGCAGTTCCTAGTAGTAACATCAAGAAAACGTTCGTTAACCTGCGGTTTATGAATTATCTGCAATATTTTCTTGACCGTTTCTTACCTGCCAAATACGTTGAAGATGAATAAGTTGAGTTTATTATCGTTTGGGCCTTCTTGCACTTGGGGCCCCCTCACATAGCGGGGGCTGGCAGGGGTGTAGTTACGCCACTGGCCGCTTGGTACCGCCGGTTCATTAAGGATTTTTCGCAACTGGTAGATCCAATTTGATTAACCATAAAAGGACGCTCAAAGAAACAAACTATTTAATGGACACAAGCCGCACAAACAGCATTTGAAAATCTTAAAACATTACTAGTTTCAGCACCAATTTTAGCTAGTCCTAATTTTTCATTAATTTTTGAAATTTATAAAGATGCTTTGAATGTTACTGCTTATGCGAGCAGATCATTAACAAAAACCGAAAGAGCTTATAGCGCAACTGATAAAGAATTATTTGCCGTCCTTTTTGGCGTAAAAATTTATAGACCGTACATTGAAGGAACATCTTTTAAGATAGTAACTAATCATTATTCGTTAAAATGGTTAGATACATTAAAGAATCCATCAGGTCGACTTCAGCGTTGGAGTATGAGATTATCACAGTTTAACTATGAAATTGTTCATCGCAAAGGAAAATTTAATGTTGTTCCAGATGCCCTGTCAAGAGCACCAATCAAGGTAGACTATATAGTTGTTGACAATGTAAAATTGGACAACTGGTATGTTAAAATGTGTCCACGTGTGGAATCTAACCCACATAATTTCCCAATATGGAAAGTGGAAAATGGAATACTTTATAAGTATATACCAAATACGCATAATCTTGTATCAAATTTTCATGAATGGAAACAAGTTTTACCACGAGCATATAGACAAGGGATTATAAGACAACATCATGACATTCCTACAGCTGCTCATTTATGGTTTTACAAGACTTAGAATTATTATTGGCCAAAAATGAAAAAGGAAATCCTAATCTATACAAAGAAATGTGATTCCTCCAAAGCTACTAAAGTCCAACACTAGCACCTCCAGGGTTAATGAGAAAAGAAAGAGACATAAAGCACACATTCCAGATGATTTTCATTGATCTAATTGGACCACTACTCTGGTCGACTAAAAGATACACGTATAAACTAGTAGCACATAACTAGTTTACTAAATATGTAATAATACACCCATTACGTAAATTACTAACCGGCAGAGCACAACACTGATTGCAAGCCGCCATGACCTCAAACAGTGGGAGCAGTTTAAACGTACACTGATAGCATATTTCGGCAACCAAAGATATATCAAATGTCTTGTCCACGATTTAATAAATTTACGGACGGAAACTAACCAATCACCCTATCAATTCAGGATGAAATGTCAGGACGTACAAAGTTTAATTTTGACCAAGCTAAAAATTTGAAGAACCGGACCAAAACATACGTTTACTAAAGACGAAGGTGTACAACGAAATGGCTTTAGACACAGACATCAACGCATTACCCGAACGTATATCAGACAAAATAAGATTTCAATACCCCCAAAATTTAAAGGAAGCAAAGAACATGATTGTAGAGGAAGAAAACGTTATGTATTTCAGAAATAGACTATATAACCCTAACGCAAATAAAAATTACTCACTGAAAACTATACAAGCCGCGAGACAAACACCAAGCCAACGGAAATTTACACCACCATTTAATGCACCAACAAATCAACCACGAATTAACAAAATAAACTTCAATAACACAAATTTTTCACAACCACTTTAGACACTTTTCAAGACCAAATTCAAATTTTACAAAATTCGTATTTACACCAAGGTTTAATCAAAACGTAAGTCAACCAAGGGAAACATTCGGCACGCCCCAACGGAAACACGCCGATGACGAATAACAATAACAACCCCAACAGTTATTACAAACCAACTCGTATGGACACTTCACCTGGTGACACCAGACAGAAAACTAAAATATCTCATTAGAACCGAATACACCCAAAAACGAAACTTTACTTCCGAGGAAATATTCCACCAAGAAGTGGAAGATTTTAATAATCATGACACGGATAATTATGCAAACTCCAATAAAAACGATGAAACGAATAATTCAGAAAACTATAAATGTAACGACCCATATGAAAACTACCAAGAGGACGACGAAGAATACGCGTTCTCTAATTTTCAGTTAGACCGATTCAAATATGACCAAACGTATTTAATCTAAACAACATCAATTACTAATCGATACCGGATCTTAAAGAACATTAATTAGCCCCAAAACCGTACAAAAACATTTAGATTTTGCAGAAAGAGAACCTTTCAAAATCAAGACAGCCACAAAACGATATTACACCAATTTATAGCGAACGTACCTTTACCAAAAACTTTTAACGTAAAAGTAAAACATAAATTTTGCATCTTTAAATTTAACGATAAATACGACAGATTAATAGGCATGGATCTTCTTAGAAAATTGGGGCAAACCGATTATAAAGAACTAAACACGGACAAATTTCAATTAAATTCCAAAACAGTAATATTCAAACCAACCAAAAATTCACCATCGAGCCTAGAACAGAAAAACAAATAAAAGTTTTAGTAAACTCAAAAGACGACGTAGAAATTATAAATCACATGTCATTTCAACCCGGAGTAGAAACACCCACAGCATTAGTACAAATAAAAGACAATTACGCCACTACAACAATTTTAAACTCAAACGATTGCCCCATAGAGTTATCGTTGACAAATCCAATAGACATAGAAGAAGTAAACTTTAGCGAGATGGAAGTCGACAAAGAATATCCAAGCGATTCCAACCCTACAGAACACGACAGTATGTTAAAAGAAAATTGAATTAACATTCTTTTTAATAACGACATTAATGACAAAGAGGAGAGAGCAATCAAAGACTTATGTTTCGAATACCGAGATTTATTCCATTGCGAAGGAATACCTTTAACTTTCACCAACACAGTGAAATATAACATTGAATTAACAGATAATAAACCAATTTTCACCAATGCATATAGACTACCTCAGGCAAGTCGAGAAGAAGCAGATAGACAGGTAGCAGACCTATTGAAGCAATGTATAATCCAACACTCAAATTAACCATGGAGCAACCCCGTATTAATAGTACCGAAGACATTAGACGCCTCAGGCAAACGCAAATATAGAATGGTTATCGATTACAAAAAACTTAACGAGAAAACTGTAGACGGCAAATACCCACTACACAATATCACCGAAATTTTAGACAAACTAGGAAAGCGTCAATATTTTTCGACATTAGACTTCGTCTCAGGCTACCACCAAGTGGAGATGGACGAGAAAGACACAACTAAAACAGCATTCAGTACACCTAGAGAACACTATGAATACAAACGTATGCCGTTTGGATTAAAGGACGCACCCGCCACTTTTCAAAGAGTTATGGATAACATTTTAAGAGGGATACACAACGAAATATGTCTTGTGTACCTAGACAATGTAATAGTATATTCGACATCACTCGTAGAACACATCGAAAAATTACGGGAAGTTTTTGAGTGATTACGAAAAGCCCATTTTAAGGGCCAGTTTGACAAAAGTGAATTCTTACAAAAGGAAGTATCATTTTTAGGATACATAACAACCCCACAAGGTGTTATACCAAACTCAGTCAAAACGGGCGCTGTATTAAATTACCCCTTTCCAAAGACTAACAAAGAAATTAAAGAATTTTTAGGACTCTGTGGTTATTACCGAAAATTCATCAAAGGTTATGCACAAATTCATTGATAAATTGTTTAAAGAAAGGTAATAAGATCGAACACACCCCAGGATTTATCAAAACGGTGGAAAAAATTAAATGTATCCTTACAGATCACTCCATATTAGAATACCCCGATATTTCAAAACCATTTATATTAACAACCGACGCATCTAACGTTGCATTAGGCGCAGTATTGAGCCAAGGAAAAGTAGGTAGCGATAAACCAATCAGCTACGCATTACGAACGCTGAATGAAACATAACAAAAATACAGCACAATTGAGAAAGAACTATTAGCAATAATTTGGGCGACTAAATATTTTAGGCCATATGTTTATGAAAGAAAATTCTACTTATACACCGAGTATTGACCATTAGTATGGTTATGCAAACTCAAGGAACCGAGATCAAAATTACATAAATGGAGGACTAGATTAGAAAAATACGACTATGAAATCATATATAAAAAAGGAATGTACAACAATAACGCAGATGCACTAAACAGAAAACAACTCAACGCAATAGAAACAGAGTCAGTTATAGGCAAAGTAGACAAAACAGAGATTCGGGCGAACCCAGAAGAAATAAAAACCATACACTCAACGCAAAACGACGAACCGAAAATTGCAATCAAAATTTTAAACGAAGCAATAGACACGAAAACAAATCAATTCATAGTTACCGAAGTTTTAACCAACCCCAATCCAGTAAAATATACAAAAACAGATAATAATTTTTAAAGAATATACCCTAGAGAAGAAACGTTTTTACTTTTATTTCACCACATAACATTTATACAAACGATTTTCAGAATTATATATTAGATTATTAAATAATTCAGTACCCGAGATTATCAGATGGACACGAAAATTAATAACTTTAGATGACCCAGACGAAATAAATGACATAAATGACCAGCACGAATGAAAAATGCAAAAAAGTAGCACCGAGTCAATATATATGTCAATCGTTAACGACAACAGCTATTCAAACATATAGCCCCTGTGAAGTGCAATTGTTAAGATTCTCTAACCACTCTGAGAATTGTGTTTCAAAACCAATACAAATTACAAATATGAAAATTAAAACAGTTACAGGCAACAAATAGATTGCTGTATTTTCACAAGAAGTAATAGCAACCGCCCATTGCAACCAATACGAAAACAATTTAGCATTAACTGGAAGTAAAGTAATCACCATAAAAGAATATTGTTATTTAAAATTGTAAAACGAATTTATTCGAGTATATCGAGACCCAACAGGAACGAAGAAATTTGCAAATCTACCGGAACTACAGTTCAAGATTACACAACCCGAAGACGACGAAATCAGCAAGAAACCAATGCAACTACAACACCTAGACTTAGACCACCTCAGCCAAGCAGCTAAGTTAATGGCCAGTTATAAAAACACTTAAGTGAATTAAAAGTGCCAAAATTACATTATGACAACACAAGAGTTTGGAAAATTTTATTAACTATTGTAATTATTTTATTAACTATGTATTTATTGTACAATAAGTATGTACAATAAGTATCTTAAATATAGAAGCAAAGAAACAAATTTTAGTCATAAGAATCAAGAAACAAAGATAGATAGAAAAATAATAAATAACCCCTTAGAGACAACGAACTTTAAAAATTAAATAAAACCCTTAATTTTCATTTATGTCGGGAGGCGTTACATATCCCCAAATCAATATATATGTATAATTAAACAAATTATTAAAACTTAAGAATTATTATTACATTGTATAATTAAAGGCTATAATAAAAGGTTAATGAAAATTCACAAACCAGACATGAGAACGGAAACAGTCACATTGTATTCCAGACGTAATATGACTCTGCAGGTGTAGGTCACGGTAGACAATAAGACAGCAATTGTTAGAATTAAGATTATTAAAATGTAATACTTTGTATTGTATCAAGAAAGAGCAAACATGGGATCTGCATTTCCAACAAAGTGATGTAAGAGCAGGAATAGCATAAATACCCAGAGAACCTCAGTAGGGTCAGTTAATCTTGAGCTTCACAACTTTAACGTTGTTGGTTGTTCAAGCTACTCAAATTTAGTTTTAATTAATTAATTAGTAAAAGTTACTTTGATTATTTTTAATTATAAACGTTAATGAACATAACGTAACCATTTGTCAAAATCACTTGTAACTTCTGTACAAATTAAAATAACTTGATAGGAGTGTAAATTTGGAAATAAAGCCTTTTTAAAAAGAAGTTCCCAAAGGCCTAAAACCTATCTCGCAAACAGGAATTACATGACCTCGTACACTCCGATAATGACAGTACTTAACAATATTAAAAAATTGTCCGTACAAACATTTGCGGCAACAGAGCATGGATAAGGTCTGCAATGTAGAATTTGATTCAGCCACTACGATATTATTTTCATCTTTCACCGAAGCACTATTTTGACTATCTCGAGTACGAGCAAACGAAGAGCGATTACTACTATCATTAATAATTTGCAATAAACTATGATGCCTGGAATTTCCGCTATGTCCACATGTTGACTGAGATTTACATACAGCTAATCTCTGAAAATCCAAACAATTAAAACATAATGCAAATTTCTTTACAGTATCGTAGCGTTGAGGAATTCTAAGTTCTTTAAACTTTTCACATGCGAAATTTTATGTGACAAATTACATAGGGGACGCGCAGTGTGTCCTCTTGTCATGTCCGATTTAGTAGAAGCGGTGGACAACAACGAATTGTGCGGATTGCTAAAGATTCTTTTATTTGATTTAGTAGTTGTAAGAACAGACTGGCGGTTCTGTGGTGTACTTAGTATGTGAGTTACCACTACGCTCAAGGTCCCGGGTTTGAATCCCGACACGGTCCGCTTGAAACATGTTAGACGATCATTTTTCACAAAAGTACGCCCTCGATCGGACGAGAGATAAAATGGAGGTCCAGTGTGTGTGTTGTCACACACGTTAAAGATCTCTACCTTGCTTGGAACAGCAAGGGTTCGGCAAAATTCAAAATTTTCCAGGTAAAAATAAACTCGCTTCCTGGCCAATGTAGTACCTTCGAGTGGAGTATTGGAAAATCACATGTAGTGTAAGAACAGACTTACACGATTGCGCGGGCGTCGATTTGGGAGTTGCAAGCGTCAAATCAACAACTTTAATTCTGCCTTCTACGAATTTGATCAAGTCGTTGCATTTAGGCATATCAATATCTGAAAATTTGATTTCAAATTCCTTGCGTGCGGTAGCCGATAGTGAACGTATACCAGCGTATAAAATAGTGAAATCAAATAAATCAGTAACTTGAAATTCCCTTAATGCGTTTAAATTTGTACTAAACACCTTAAGAAACGAATTTAATGATTTCGAGGAATCTTCGTACAATGTACGAAACGAAAATATTTTATCTAAATAATTTAGGATAACAACCGTTTATTTTTATTAAAGCGTTCCATTGAGGTTACATAACAATATCGTAGTTTTGATCAGATATAGATAAAGTTTTGATAAGTGACAATGCGTGATTTTTTAACAAACTCATTAAATACGTTAATTTTTCGATTTTCAAAAGCGATTTATTTTTGTGAATCAATGACGTAAAAAAAGCGTAAAAGTTCGGCCAATCGCTTATTTTTACCCCATTAAACGGTTTAATTTCTATCTGCGGTAATTTAGAAGATTGAGACTCAATGTTTACTAGATTAGACGAAGTGGCGGAAGACGTTTGTCCTTCCATTGCCGATTGAATTTGAACATATAATTTTCGAGCTTGCGTTTTTATGCTGAAGTAAAGTTCATCATAGGTAGTGAAGATTGAATAACGTCAATACGTTCCTTTTCTTCCACATTAAAGTTTAAAATGCCTATTTTATCATTAATGCGTTCAAAAACATCTAAACCGTCATCTGTTCTATTGAAATGCGAAATGAAAGTATCTAATTCAACAGCGTTGGTTGTGCCTTCTCTAATAAACCAATACATTTTTTACCTATATCATATAGTGCATGAATTTTAGCAAAATATTTCTTCCTATCAGTTACCAAAGAACTAAGTCCTAAATGAGTCGTTTTTAAAGTAATTTTTTGTAATAATTAGTAAGTCAACGAATAAACAAATATGTTTAAAGGTTATGTGTAACCTCGAATGTTAATAATTGTTTCATATATTTTATCACAAAAACAAACATTAACAACCGGCTCGTTTAAGGACCAAATGGGAAAGCGTTTTAACGTTAGCGATATTGCAAACAGTTATTTTTATTTTGACTTTCAGCGGGAGTTTCCAAATACATAAAGAAAGCAAGTGTAAAGAAAAGTACTTACCAAATCAGCATAACTTCTAATGGATGAATAGGAAACCACACAGCTGCTAGATTCAAAAAGGGGCACCCAAAATAGCCATTGGGGGCAACGTATGCGCTCTACAAGGTGGATGCTGATCTTTGGAACGGCGACACTAAACCTTTACTTTATGCTATTGGAAACATAACCTTCACATTTAAGAACAATAACGTAACTAACTAATATAAATTGAACTTTCAACACCTGCGACTTATCAATTTCTTAATAACAATATAACAAAACGTTGCATTTTATATTTTAAATAAAAAATTAACTTTCTGGCCCCAAACTACTATAATATATACATAACTCAACACTAGGTGAAATCAAAGTCGTCTATTTTAGGATGTCTATCAGGCGTACATATTAGTAGTGCCGGGAATAATAAAACGGCAATGCTATTCTAAAACTTAACTATACCGTTAGGTGAATAACGCAATTTAAAAACATTTAACTAGGCAAACATGGACTCAATAAAACGTAATTTCAGTACCAAGTTACGCAGTACTTTTAATTTTTCTAGTTTTATCCTTAGTTTAAGATTCAAATGATGCCCAAGTTTTCTACCTTTTTCTCTAGCCAGTAATCGGATACATAAAAACCGTCGAGATTTTGGAACTGCAAAATGTACCGAACTTTGTTTCTATACATAAGGGCTTTAATTCCATAACAACGAGATTTATTTCTTCGTGTAATTCCTGCAGCTTGTAGCAATCTTATAGTCGAGGCTCTTTAACTATCTCTTGCATACGTATCTTGTTAGCTTGGTCGATATCCTTTTGTGGTATTGGAGACAAACCTGATTCTCCCACACACTGTTGTATAGTTGTATGTCTAGCACTTTTGGAAACCTATTACTCTTATAGGTTGTGAAACCCTCGCTTCTAATGATCCGAAAGGTTATTTATTGGCAAATAGACAACATTTAGCGGAATCCATTTAGGTGTGTCGTACTCCAATCCCCACGTTTCTTAGTTCGTCTATGTTATCTGTCATTTCCTCCAATTTCAAATTTCATTTCTTCTACGGCTTTGTTAGTTTCCTTTAAACCTGACGTTAATTTTTCACTCATTTCTTTAAATTTCCATTCGTTCTTGTTACTTTCTAATTTTAAACTTTTCCACAATTTTACTAGATTCTCTCCAAATTTCATTCGTCGCCCATTTCTTACATGTTCTCTTTTATCTCCTTCACACCTTTTTCATATCTTTCATGTTTTTCACTCATTTCTTTCAAACTTCTTTTCTTCTCTTTACTCATTTCTTTCATATTCCCCTTTCGTTCCTGCATACTTTGATTTAGACCTAATAAGAGAGCCAGCAACCTTAATTCCGGATTCTCTCCTACACTTTGTTCTCTCTTTACCTCTGAATTCTCTTTTCTCGGATACTTCAAATAAACGCTTTTCTGGGAACCGATTTCTACCCCTTCAGCTCTCAAACCCTCACGAATTTCTTTCATTCTATCAGTCATACTAAAAACCAATCGGATATACTATTCACAAAATTTCCACAAAATCATACGAGACAAGAAACTCTAATTTTCAAACGACTTAATCGAACCTCTACGTTGAGACGCCAGTAAAGGTACTGTAAATTTTAGGTTAAATGTAATGAAACAACAAAACGCCAACAAAATATTGTAAAAAATTGTTTGTTAGTAAAGGCAAGGACGACATTCATGTGGTAGCCATTTTTAATACCCGTAACGAGTGCTAGGGAATATTTTCAGACACTTTGCTTGGTTTCATCGAATTGGTTTAATAATTAGAAAAATGGGGTTGTTGTTTTTCGGTTTTGAGTATGTGCTCCAGATGGACGGGTATCCCTACAACTAGTTCCGTAATAACGATCATTTTAATTAACATTGCTACACGATGTGTTTGAAATTTAATTTCCGACAGCGGTATATTTGAAGTGAATATAAACTGCAATCATTTTAATTCTTTTACATTACAGCATAAGTGAAAATAACATTTTTGGAAAATTCATTGTAACAACTTGTTGAAGAATATTTTATTGGAAATTAATATAAACGTCCACTTTTCAAGTTTATATCTTGTTTGCACTGATGGAATCGTAGTTTGTTTATTAAAAGTGCAGTGATTGTTACTAGAGCAGATACTTGAATTAATTCAATAAACACAGATTTACTCTGGTAAGTGTTGAATGTGATAAGTTTTGGCGCTTTATTGACCTTGAACAGGCTTGGTAGTTTTCTTATTTTATATGTTGTGCAACGCAGACTGTATTATGTAAATCTGTTCAAGATTTCAATATATAAAGTTAACTTCAGTGTTTAAAAGCATAGGATATATTATACCTTATTAAAGCTTAAAAGTCAAGTTAGCATAATAAATATGTACTGTATAGCGATTTTTTTTTATCACATTAGCTAACATTCAGCTAACTCATAAGCAAAATTCAATAATTATTTTAAATGCCTATAGATACAAATGTTCTTTGATTAAGTTTGCAAACTATTATTTTGTATAAAAAAGTGTTAATAAAGAAGTTTTCTATTTATTTCACAGGTGTTGAATTTTATTATAAAACACACAGCATATGCTGACCTTAATTTGCATATTCGTGATCCAAATATACCAGGCCTGTTTAATGTAAGATCTTAGCTGATTTATAGCCTTTAACTGTCTTATCACGTTTCACTTATTAATTGGTTTGGTTAAAAAAATAACGTTCGTTGCGAGAAGAATTATTGGATTGGTTTCTAAATAGTACTTTGTTAACCAGTGTATTATTAAATGTTATTTAGCATTTACATTTTACAAAAATACGAATTTGTAATCAAAGGATGCGCTTGTATTTTTGTCAACTAAAGCTTGTTTGTTTTTTAAATTGCATTTTGTTTTAAATGGTATTTCTCAACACAATATGTACTTAGATCGTTCTATTTGACATGGGATTTCACTTCGAAACTAAAGATATTATAAATTTATTATACTAGAAATATTATAAAGTGTAGAAATTAAATATCTAAAAATTTAGTTTTCCGATTTCAGGGATGTTTTTACTTACAGAATGTGATGCTCAACAACACCTTATGACATCTTTATCACATCATTGTATATATATATATATATATATATATATATATATATAAATATATTGCTATGATATGCCCTTATTATGCCCCACGTTTGTGCACGATTTAATTATTGTGATATTTGCTACACGATTGGGCGTACCATTAAATTGATATGAAATGCCTTATCGAGCCCTTACAATAAGCAGCATTAAATTGCTGTGCTTTGCCCCACGATTGGGGGTGTCATTAAATTGATATGCATTTTTTTATTTGATATGAGTTTTTCTTTGATTTACTTTAAGCCCCAATGTTGTACGTTATATTTTATTTGTTTGCCACGAGTAACTCACTGAATAAATCTTATTTTAACCTTTAACTGGATTCAAATAAAGCAGTTCAAAATCACACAATATAATAATTGATAATATGTACAATGTTGTATAACCTCAAAAGTTCTAAGATGCCTTTCTCTGTTTTCATATTTTCAAACGAACTTATTGATGACTTTTACAAATACACAATGTATAACAAATATTAAATTTGAAACAGTCTTTAAATAAAATGTTTGCAAATTGCTAACCTGGATTGGTCACTGAAGTTTCCTCATAATGTCTGTGTTCTGCATCCCTTGTGTCCGCTTTACTTATTGGCCAGAATTATCCACTTTTGATTTCTGGTACATTTCCTTCGAACGTATTTTAAGATTTGCGTTAAGGCTTAGATCTCGACATGAACATCGACTCAACAAAAGCCGTCACAACCCAAAATCGCATCAACAAAATGCCGTCTCAATAAAATGGCTTCAGCAAAAGCCGTCGCAATAAAAGAAGCCTCAACAAAAGCCGTCCCCCTTAAAAGAATCACCTCCAATAAAATTCGTCTCAATAAAAGAATCGCCTTCAATTAAAGCTGTCCCAATAAAAGAAGCCTTGTTTTGTTAAATATTAAAAATAAATTTAATTAATTGTTTAACTTACGTCTATTCGTAGATCGGCTTATTTTCGTCGCACAATTTCTCACTTTCAAACTTTACTTATTCTGAATTTTGTTTCACTAATTAATAACGTAACTTTCTACTGCATTTAAACATATTTTATGCCTGGTGTAACATGAACTGCATGTTTATTTATTTTCTATTGTATTTATAAGCCCGTCTTACCAATCGTTTTCATTGGCGTGTTTATTGATCAAGGCTTGTACTTTGCCTTATCTGACAGAACTCGGTATTTTCTCAATATTCCCTGGTTTAATTCTTCGACGAAATGCTTTCTCAGTCACGTAAGCGTTCTACTAAATTACAGTATTTTGTTAGGATTTTTGATTATAGCTTTTATCTAGTAACGTATTCGATGTTTGGCAGTTGAAAGTCTAAGGTTTATCATATAATTAAACCGCTTGGTGTTTATTTGTTTGTTACAGAATGTGGGTTTTCTAAACAAATGTGTTCTTTCTAGTCACGTAATTTAGTGACGTATTAAGATGCGTTTGCATATGGATGCGTTGATATTTTCGACGTAATAATTAAATATTTGGAATGCCAATTTATCTGTTTCCCGATAATTTTATTTGCTGCAATTAGTTGCTCCTAAAATCTTATCTTTACTCGTAAATTATATTTAAACATATTATACGACGCACACATTACTATCCCAATTAAATGTTATCGGATTATTACTAAAGGAACTTCTTTCTCATGCTTTTAATCAAATATCTTTTATATACAGTGTCCTCGCAATTGACTTTTTGTAGAATAGTCGATTAACTTCTATAATTGATGGAATTATTTGATTTTCTTAAAGTTAAACTTATTTATATTTATCCTACAACCTCTATGACTTAATCTACCCTTAAACTACCCTCTTATCATAGCATATATATATATATATATATATATATATATATATATATATATATATTACTCATATTTAGACCAGAGTAGAAAATTAAATAATCATATCAAATAATTTTAATCACAGTGTAGAAGCTTTGGGAAAAGGTACGCTTTATTAAAAGCGTAAAGCATAAAAATTCATTCGCTTCATTAAAAACAAGGGAGATAAATTATGTACAAAACGCTTGCTATATAAAAAAAGGAAGCAGTATTAAAAAGCTCTACATGTAATTTAATTATTCTTAATAAAGAAACAAAGAGAAATTACGTGCAAAATTTATATTAATTAACTCTATTTTAAGTAACCGGTATTAAACAAAATGTACTGATAATAATTGAATATTTAATTAGGATTCACTAAAAAATTAAAGGGTATTATTTTAATTGGAGTTAATTGAACCGTTGGAAACATATAATATCTATAAAAACTTGTAAAAACCCAATAAAATGCAAATCGTAGAAGTGTTATTATGTTTGAACACCTGCGTATTTTTAAAAAGCTCATTCTGCGTAAATTCTGCAGATAATTAATGGTTACAGAGAATGTTGGAGAAACCGTCACATAATAGTTACGAGAAATGCTAAAGATGGGTTATTTCACAGTCCACATGGACTGAAATAATCGATAATAAAGAATATCAATTTGCACCAATAAGAACAGGGTAGATAGAGACAGATAATATGCGCAAGACCGAGACACATATAGTAAAAAGGCGTGAGTAGAGCAACGTCATGGGGTTGCGATTGGTTGAAAGTAAAAGGCAAAATTGAGAGATAAAAATAACATTTCTGTATAAAATTCAGTTAGTTATTTCCAGATGTTGCAAGCCGTGTCGAAATTTCTGGGATTTAACTGGGGCGAGTGCAGATTTCGTAAAAATCGCATGCCGGGCTGCGGAATGGGAATATAGCATGCGAAATTCTTTAGAATTGTCTGTTTTGGGGACTCGACCGACAGACAGGCTAACCTCTATATATACCCAGGGGAATATGAACAAGCTCTCTTAGATCTCCGACTTGATTCAATGTGTTAAACGGTGCTTTTTAGTTTTCCGGTTATGATTAAATAATTTAAACAGTTTGCTCGAATATTTCTGTGATTTAAAACAGTTTGTTCTTTACGGGCTACAATGAATGTACTTTAGTGCACTTAGAAAGGAAGATACAAGGTAATAAAGTTTAGTATCACTGTACCAATTAGTAAAATTTACAACGACAAATGAATACACAAAAGTAGCAGTTTTGGCGTATATTGGTGAAAGAAGTATGAATTTCTTTGTTATTTTTCGGGGGTATTAATAATTAAATGGTGCATAAACGTGTCTGGATCCACAAAACAAGGTTCAGATATACACAGATGAGTTCCGGAAAAGCCCTGAAACAACTTTAAATAAATGGTGATGGAGAAAATTTTAAAAGCGTTGAGAATCAGAAGCCGTAAATATAACCCAGTTGGAATGGTGTGATTAACAAAGGGACGATGTACATTGAAACTACGAGTGAAGTAACCTTCAGGTAAATTATACTATTTTGTTCGAACTTTGATATTTTGGTGTGTGTTGAATAACTTTATAATTTGTTTATTTAAAATGGACAGTAGTGAAATTGTACTAACAATAATATTTTAATTTTAGGGTGAAATTTGCTTGTTTAAGTAGAAAGGGTATTTTGTTTTTATGTTCTGGATTATGATGAAAATTTGGGTATGTCTTTGAGCTCAATTAGACGAACCTGGTTAATTAACGTAAAGGGGTGGTAGATGCTCCCTTTGTACTCAGACTCCGGTCTGCATATATTGTTATAGTAATTAGTAGGCATCCTACAAGGACTTTAATTCTGGATGCACTTTAAAATGATAACAAATTTAATCTTGAAATTTTCTGATATTAAAATTTATGCTGAATTTTAATTTTGAAATTTTAATGTATTGTGAATATTGATGTAAATAGAGTTAACGTTGATGTTTGTGGTAGGAATGTGTTTGTTTTTTTTATGATTGAGGATGAAAGTTATCTAGAGAGGAGCAGCCGATGCGAGTAATAGAAGAATGTCGACGGACCAGGTAATTCAAGAGGTTTCACATCATTCTTGACGCCCAATTCGTGAGGCTCGATTCTAAATAGGGAAACACAGCATTCTTGACGCCCAATTCGTGAGGCTCGATTCAGAATACAGAAGTTTCACAGCAATATATATATATATATATATATATATATATATATATATATATTTATATATATATATATATATATATATATATATATATATTGCCGTGTAAGTCGGGGATTAATCTCTGGAACTCGCTAAAAATCATTTGAACCCCACGTTGGGCCGTCATAAGTATGCCGTGTATCTCGGGTAAAAGCCTCTCACTCATCAAAATATATTCGATAATTTTATTAGTTTACCAAAATCGAAAATAAATTTCACACAATACAAAATTTTCAAAAAAAAACATTAATTTCTTACCCAGATTCCTCTCTTCATCACCTTGGTTGAATTGCTTTCTTCAACTGCTTCCGGCTAGCTCAGTTAGGCCTCCTCTTGGATACCTAGATTCACTCCCACACACTCTCATACTTTTTATCGTTCACGCACACTCTCAATAAAACCACAAAATAATACAACAATCATACAATATCTATTTTTCACTATTTACAAATAAAACTTCAAAATTATTTACATCTCAGTGGTCAAGTTACACCTCAATAAATTCTATTTTGTAAAGTCCAGAATTTTAACTAGAAAAATCAAACACATTGAATGTATCCTGAGTAAATGGGTCCTGAATAATACCTTATCTTTCTTTTTTTATTTATAATTAATTTTAATTAGGAAACTCTGGAGTATGGTGAGCTCATGATAACCCAGTTAATTATGATTAATGTATGCTCTTTACTTGGCATATTCTTATTACAAACACACCAAAAACCCATGTACTCATAACAAAAAAATTTTTAAATTCCAGAGGAACATTACTCAGCTTTATATACACCATTATATTTCGATTTAAATACCACAATAAAAGTTAGTTATACGTTTTAATATTAATACGCCAAATAATGTAAAATACCATCATAGTTCACTCTCACCCATCACAATAACCTTCATAGTTTATCAACAACAACAAATTCTAAAGCGCTACCTGGAATTTCTTGAATATCCCTGCTCCGCTGACGATGATGCCATTAAGTGGTTTCGTGGTACTGCTCTGCTCCCGCCTCCAGATATTAGTAGTTGAACACCCTCTAAGTAATGCTGCAATGCTGTCCATACACGATGCATCCAACTCCAAATCCAATTATTACTTTTCTTTTATTTTAATTTAAATTAATTCACGTTACATAACGTCACTACACGAGCTAGTTGAAAAAAATATAATTTGCACTTCAATAAAATTTAGACTCGGCACTACCCGCGTACAAATTATGAGGCTAACACCGTACTATTCAATTTAAATAATTTTCTATACTTGCAAGCTCGTGGTAACTTCGGTACGTAGTCTGAAGCGATCAAAATACTAAGGGCTTTTATTATATTTTCAAAAAGTATTTATACAATCTACGCTGCTACCTCTCGGCCGCATTTCACGCGAAGTCCTTCAAATACAATAATATTTCTTAAAATTTTGCGTTCAACCGTTTTCTAAATTTTTTTTCATTCTTTTATGCATATTATACGTTAATAACCGTACAATTAAACTCAATTAAATTAATAAATTAATTGCATTGGCTTCTACAATTTATTTTCTTTGCAAACCTAACTAAATTTTATTCATTAATTGTAAATTTTTGTTAATACTTGTTACATTAAACTGAACTAAGAAATAAATTTCGTACGTAATTTCTGGTTGTATCCTTTATACAGGGTGTTTTGAAATTGCCTTGTTTATGGTCAAATTTAACCTTTTAAAACCACTACATATATATATATATATATATATATATATATATATATATATATACATATTAGGTAATTAATTGTACAAGGCAAATTGATAAATACTGAGGTATTACAGTTAATAAGATAAAATAATAACCGGTTCGTTTAAGGACGAATTGGGTAAGCGTTTTAAGGTTAGCGATAGTGCAAACAGGTATTTTTACTTTGACTTTCGGCGGAAGTTTCCAAATACATAAATAAAGCAAGTGTAAAGAATAGTACTTACCGAATCAGCATAATTTCTAATGGATGAACAGAAAACCACACAGCTGTTAGATTCAAAAAGGGGCACTCAAAATAGCAGTTGGTGGACGCGCTTAACGAAGTGGATACTGATCTTTGGAGCGGCGACACTAAACTTTTACTTTATGCTATTGGAAACACAACTTTCACTTTTAAGAACAATAAAGTAACTAACTAATATAAATTGAGCTTTTAACACCTGCGAGTTATCAATTTTATACTAACAATGTAACAAGATGCTGTATTTTACAATTTAAATATAAAATTAACTTTTAGCCCCAACACTATTATATACACATAACTTAAAACTAAGTGAAATCAAAGTCGTCTATTGTAGGTTGTCCATCAGGCGTACATATTAGTTGTGCCGGGGATAATAACACTATTCTAAAACTTTACTGTAGCATTAGGTAAAAAATTCAATTTAAAAATCTTTAACTAGGTAAATACAGCCTTACTGAAACTTAATTTCAGTACCAAGTTACGCGGTAGTGCAAAGACCGCGAAAGCCAAAGATTCAGGTTGGAATCCTGTCCGGAACCTTTTACTTTCCATCTTTTGATTACTAGTTCAATTTGAAATAATTATTTGGGATTTGCATCAAGGTCTACGTTAGTACTTTGTCTTATTAGCTATTTATTATGTTTGTTTTATTAAATATTTGTCACCTCAAATCCTTATTCATAAAATTTGAAATTTTTGCTTTTTACCTAATACCGTCCTAAGTATATCTATTGAATGTTTTTTATATATAAAGAGTTTGTAACGGAAACAAAATATTTGGTAAATTTTGAAAGATCAGTCTCTACTGATTAGAACCAATAATCCAGGTACGTCGAATCGTTTTAATGTTAGGTCTTATTCTTAAATACAAATGGCTATATTTTTGTTCAAAAGAAAGTATAGTTAATGTTGATCTGATACACTGCCCGGTTTAACCGAACTTACAAATTGATAGAAATTTAAAACTTGTTATTGCTTGTGTAACTAATGAATATTTATAACAATAAGCTACTTGTAACGTTCTACATTTTGTAATGCACGCACGTTTAAGTTTTTTGTCCGATAATTTTTAAAAATTTATAAGATAAATTTACTTGAAAACTAAGTGAAGGATGGAAGGTGCACTTCCGTATTTTTTAAGTCAAATCTATTTCAAATAGAAACACATGAGGACTTTTCAGAAATACGGCTATACTATCTTGCTTCTTCGCAAATAGATTATAACGTTTTGCCTTACTAAGGGGGTTATTTTATATACTTCTATATGGCCAGCTGAAAGGCACAAGCATAGATAACGAGGATTTCCTGAAGATGTAAAGAGCCCACGGTTAGTTTCGGTGGGAAATGGCTCGTAGATGAGGAAACCTCCAAAGGCTAAGCGGCTAGTCGAGCATTTGCTCTGGGTAGAACATGAGCTTTGGGTCGGGGTTGGACTGCGACCAAAATATAGAGAATATGGCGCCACCAAATTTTTGTATACCAAAAAGACCCCACTTGAGTCTTTTGTATAAGGCGAATGCGGAAACCTATACTCAAATACCGCTATACAAAAATTATTACGAGAACTCAATCCCTAAAGTTTTCTTACCTTATGGCTCAATATTGATCGTTAAAGATGCACTGCTACACCTGTAAACAGATTAAACAAGGCTAGCACCTCTTGTGCATTTATTTCAAAAAAATTCATAATTAATAAGAATCAAACCTCATTCATTCCAACTAATAATCATAGTCTTGACCAAAATGAATATCTATTACTTTAAGTTGCAGTTTAAAATTATTTACAAAACATCATCTTTAAAAATTTGACTAAATTATGATAGTGAAAAATATGTTCATATGTACTAGGTAATAATTTCAACATTTCATCTCACAAAAATATAATAATGTAGTTTTTTTACATGATAAGAATCTAGCAAAATCTATTCCTGTAAGTGTTTGACTTTGAGTTTTAGGATCAATTAAATTTATATTACAAAAATCATTTGGTCTTGGTAGTACTACATAGACTTCACATTAAATAGTAAAATATTCCAATTATTAGTTAATGAAAAGCAAAATGAAACAATTTAGTTCTCTAAAATAGCTTTAATTTTTGTTAATTCTGAAAGTTAACCTTTTCTATCTTTATATCGCCATCTAAAATTTTTGTTAGTACTCATACAAAGATTAAAAGTGAAGCTTTATAGATTTCTTCACCAAAGTTTAAAAATAACTTGTTTGTCATTCACATAATGAACTAGGAAATTTCCACGTAAACAAACAAAAACTTATTTGTCTGCCATGCCAAAAGTTACAGCTGATGTATTAAAAAACACTAATTACATACCCGATGTTAATGCATCAGAAGAATACTTGCAAGGTATTAGGACCATACCCGGAATGATAATTAATAAATTGGAATCTTCTTGTTTCAGCTATTTCAGGTTAGAAATTTCCAATACAACACAATCCAATAAACTGGATACTGAATATCTAACAACATTACGGGCGTTCGCATCGAACAAAAGAACCACGCCAGATTGATTACCATATCAAGTAAAATTTCAAATATGTTTTACTATTCCTACAAGATGTCAAATAGTTGCCAATAAATTTTCCATTCTAAATAAATTTTAGAAATTTCTTAAATTATAGTAAATTGCATGCTTTCCTAAAGCCAATCAGAACAATTTAACGTCCCGTCTTATACCAACTAATAAATGCCAAGCGTGCACATATAATGAGTTTCGCCGAGACGATTTCATCTTGAAAATCGATTTTAATCTTTCGGTGCTTCCAACATGTGGTCTGCAACGCCATGTTCTTTTATGTAAAGAACAATTGACCTTCTCTAACAACAGCTTAGGTGGAAGTGTCCTATTGACGTATTATGCCGCCTGACAACAGTTATGATTATTATAGTTATCAAAGGAGGGAGCCCTTCTAGTGACGCTAACAAATGGCATTTTCTGTCACCGCTTAATTTATAATTTATGCTCGCAGTTCGAAAACTTATATTGGATTTAACAATATGTAATATTTATCACGTAGATTGTGTAGCGATATTATATTTGAATTGACTTTTTATTAATTAATTAAATTAGGCATTTGTGAAAATATTGCTAGGAAATAAACTTGTTACAAGATTAACAATATTTTGCTTTAATATAATATTTTGCATGCATACCTTTGAATTTGTCTCCGCTGTAGTCTATAAAGCACAAAATCTCAATGTTTTTAACATATTACTTATTAATAAAGTTATATAGTTGATATAAACCACTATTCAGCAAGCTACTGAAAATGTGCGCCTTGAATTACCAGAAGAAATTCCTAGCTACATTTGAGACACCTCTTGCTCTTGCACTTGTTTGCAGTTATTACCACTAGCTGAAAATGCGCTGAATGGAATACAACTTGCATTACCTTTTTAAACTTTAAGACATTACCTACTCAGATCTAATTTGTACTAATTGCCAAGTAACTCATTTACAACTAATTGATCTCTGCTACATTCTTCTAAGACTAATTTCAACTAATTATCATTTAATGATCTACTTACATTTATATTTTGTATGGTTTGTTAGACAGTTACTTTTTTGTATAATTGGATCTTAATAGCTATTTAAACGGACATTATTTAACGTAGTTTTATAATAGTGTTCTCAATTCTTTTGTAGGTATATCAAATGTTCCTTTATTATTTCTGAGCAGAAATGACAAAACCTGACGTTTATGATGCTTTTAAAATACAAAGAAGAGTACTAAAATGTACAGGCACTTGGCCTAAAGAAAACTCGTCTATGTTTTACAAACTATGGGGTGCCACTACTTACATGTTTGGAATATCGCTTAGTGCAACAATGCTTTTGGAAGCTTATTTTGACTTAAACGATATAATTAAGCTTTCTGAAATATCGTATATTTTAGTAGTAATGTTGGTATATATTGTCAAGCACGGCAGTTTTGTTGTGCGCAGAAAGTCATTTACATACATATTGAAACTTATCAACGATCCTGTGCTTTTATCATATTCAGATGATTTAAACTATTTAATGGTTAGAAAAATAAAACAACTGGGACGTCTTGCAAGTTTTTTCAACAATTGTGCGATATTTTCGATATGCCTGTACGTGTTGACTCCGTTAATAGATAATAGACCACTTCCTTTTCCCTTTCCCTTTGACGTAGGAAAGTATCGTCCACTGCTTTATTCATTTCAAGTTATCACACAATTTGTTGCTACAGCCATTAATGTGTGTTTGGATACTCTAATAGCGTGTTTTATGGGATTAGCTGTTGCGCATTTAGAAATTTTAGATGAGAACATCTCAAAAATCGGTCTGACAATGCCATTTCAAAAGTCTGTTAGTCTTGATCGTGGACTTTCTCAATCTATCCAGATGCATGTAAAGCAATGTGTAAAACAGCATAAAACCATTATTAAGTAAGTATACAAGGACTACTTTATAATCACCTTGATCACACTAGGTACAAATAATTTTTATATACAAATTTGGCATAGATATAATCCAGTAAAATAGTTACATCAATCAAAATTTTTCTCAATATAGCGTCAGTCTAAAGTTGGATTAATTGCAGTACAAGTTTTGATGAATATTTCAGCAATTCTTAACACTATCAAACCAATGTCAATACGCGCGAACAAATTCATTTGGCTACATGAAAAATTTGATTTCTTGCTATCAGAATTAAATAAGTTCACTGGAAATACGCCTTACATTTTCTTCACTTTAACATAGGTACAGTATTATTGTTATAAATATTTATGGTTCCGGGTTGGGACCGTGTCATTTTATACATTAAGGTCGACGTTTCGCCCACTTTTGAAGCAAGTTATAAGTAATAAAATAAAATAAAAATAAAAATATAAAAATAATAAAGATAAGAATGATAATATTAAGCAGACAAGTAAAGTGTAAAAAGAAGAGTTACTCCTGCACTAGCAGACTCACTTGTCTGCTTAATATTATCATTCTTATCTTTATTATTTTTATATTTTTATTTTTATTTTATTTTATTGCTTGTTTCTTTATTTGTCCTGATGAAGCCCCTTACAAAAGTGGGCGAAACGTTGACCTTAATGTATAAAATGACACGGTCCTAACCCGGAACCATAAATATTTATAATGACTCCGGCCGTGAAAGCCTCCGACAATATCACTGTATTATTGTGGTAGGTACATTTGCATAAATTCTGTCACAAAAAGAAGTGGATTCAGCAACTATTTAACTAGATATGGTAAAATACCTGAGGGTATTTATCAAATTTTACAAAATTAAGAATGTTTAGGAAGAAATTTATCGAGCCATACTTGATTGTATTGAATAATATTTTCTAAATATAATCGAGTAGGAAAATAAAACCTATTCACTTTTTGACTTCATCAAGTCGAACAACGTTGTACTACAAAAAGTTGAGTTATTTAATTCTGAATTACTATAATTTAGTGATTAGATAAAATCTAATATTGGCTGGATTGCACCTAACCAATATGCGATTGCTCTGTTCTAATAATTAGATCAAATTCAGCAAAGTATACATAAAATTTATCTAATTTTGGATCATTTTAACTTAAAATTGAATAAATGTTAGCACTAAAAGGTGAATTTATTCAATCCTAAATTAATTTAATCTTGTATTGTATAAACTTTAACAATGAAGAAGTGCGATTTGTCTAACTTTGAATTATTTTAATACAATAGCTAAATAAGCGTTAGCATTAAAAAGTTATATTTGATTATTGCAATCTATTGAACATGTAAAAGTTTAGCTATATGAAGATTTCATTTACTTGATTTTGGTATTTTAACTCAACTGTTCAAGTAATTTATTTTAAAATAAGCTAAATTCACTTATTTGTGTGAATATTTTTGTTAAAAACATGCTATTTACAGTTACATAAGGAAAGGAGTTAATTAAATGAATAATGTCTTCTACCTTTCACTTGTTGATCTTGCTTTAACTGCACTGCAAAATAGACTGTATAACGAATTTTCTAATTGTTGCTCGATGCAACACCAAATGAATTTACTAATTGATGATTGATGCACCAACAACACTACAAACGGCATCGACCATAATGACAATTTTTGTTTTGCACTACCGTCAGTTTCTTTTATGCCTTTTTACTAAGGTAGGGATATTGGAGGGGTTATTGGCGAGGAATGGTTAGGCATGCTTAGGTACTAGACATAATCAGCACAAAAATATGAGAATTACTATTAGAGAAATACTTATATAGTCTTAACGTACCGCCCACCAAAATAAGTATATTTTCTAACTATTGGTCTATGCGCATAGACAAATACCTACAACCTAAGTTATAAGAAACAAACTGTACTACTATATTAAGTATAGGACAGTAAATTGGCACTTTTAAGAGGAAGGGACAAAGTTTTACTAAAGGTCTTTTAATTATTCCGTAGAATGTTGCCACTGTAGCGACACGAAAAATATTATCCTTGCCATAATACAATGTATGTAGCCGACCCTTCCAATACAAAGGAGAAGATTGGTTATCTTTAATCAAAACCAAATTTTAAACCATTACAGATGGATTGGAGGAAAACCATTTTGTTTTTTGTTGAAGAGTGTGCAAATACCCAAAGTACTACCGCTTCTAAATTATTGCTGAATACACTGCACCAGCTGTCACCTAATCAAATGAAACAGTTTCAACTCTACAAGATTGGGATCGGGAATGACAGACACTGGTTCCACATTCAGAAAAGACCAGGAATCAAAAACAAAAAGTCATTAGGATCATTACTAATTGAACATAAAACCCTAGAGTTTAATATGAATTCAATTTGAGTAAGAACCGTGTTTAGTTGTTCATAAGAGAGAATTTGTTCGCCTATTACCTTTCTGAGGTGGGATTTAATAGATTTTATACCAGCTTCCCGCATGCCCCAAAGTACGGAGCCGAAGGAGGACTAACAACAAATTAAATACCTTCAGATTCAGAGAATTGTTTCATATATTCTACTAGTTCTCTTTATGCTCCGATAAAGTTTGTTTCACAATCACTGTGAATTTGTGCTACAAACTGGCGTAATGCGACGATGAACACCTCCTTAGATAAACTTGATGCCAATTCTAGCTGTACCGCTTTTGTACTGAGACAAACAAATAAACAAATATAGGCCTTCAATAATTTCGTATCTCGAGTACGATTCATAGTAATAGAAAAAGGTTCACCGTAATCTAGTCCGGTATGCAGAAACACCTTCTCGGCGGTAAGTCTAGAGATAAGCAAGTCCACAAAAGGGCATAATGAAATGGGTTTTTGGTGAAAACAACAAATACAAGAACGGGACATTGTTGAATAGCTCTTTACGCAGACAAAATCCAACAGTTTTGTGTTAACAAGAAGTGTGTAGTTCTGAGTCCAGAGTGTAAATATTTCATACGACAATCCCGAATAATAAGCTCTGTCAAACGATGCGAACCAGGAAGTAACAACGGAAATTTTGTATAAAACAAGTCAGCGTTTCGCAAACGACCAGCCACCCTTAATAAACCATCGCTGCCGAGGAACGGACTGAGAGGCCTAAGTTGTATATTAACAAGTTTTTCCTTTTTAATAATATCAATATCCTGACTAAAGGCTTGTTCTTGAACTCGTTTGATTAGCAAATGAAGTGCATATTGTACCTTGGAGACCAATAATTGATGTGAGCGTCCGCTATCTAAATTTGCACGAATTTTTACCTTAAGAATAAATTGACAAACACATGCAGGTATCCTGTAGATTTTTTATAGATCTGAAAATATTGTTAGGCAGTCGTAACCAAGGAGGAGCTGTCCACCACAAATGACGTGTAACAAGCTCACCCGCTAATAATCGCCTTGAAGCACAGTTAGCAGGATTAAATTGCGATTTAATACGATGCCAGAATGATGGAGCAACTCGTTCTTAAATATGCGAAACACATTACTAATAAATGTTTTCCAATTATACGACTAAGATCGAATCCATACTAGTGTTGTTGTGGAATCTGAACATACAAAAACACAATCGACTGATAAATAGGACTTATACGGTTTTAGCACATATTCAACCAAGTCTGACAACAATACTGCGCCATACAATTCCAACCTAAGGAGTGATACACGATTGGTTGGAGCAACCTTAGATTTAGCACAGATTAATCATATTTTGGCGTTTTCTGAGGCATCGCAGAAGGCATGATTTTTATACTTCAATATTTATCACAAATAATCCGCCGAAAGATTTCAATTTCCGAAAAATCGAGTAAATGTTGTAGATAAGCGTTCCACTTTGAAACAATTTGTAACGGATAATGTTTATCCCAATCAATTACCAATATCCACACCGATTGAATCAAATGCTTTGCGAAAAATACTAATTGTGCTAATAAACCCAATGGTCAAAGATCCTCGAGATTTCCAAGACTATATTCCGTTTGGTACAGGGCCCATCAATAATATTTAGATTGTAAAATGATAAATCTCACTTATTGGTTGCCATTGTAGTCCCAAAATTTTTTGAAACATATTGTCTGCATCTTCAAGCAAAAATGGTTGTTGATACCGAACGGACTCATGTAAATGTTCAACGACACTTGGTACATTGCTGTTCCACTTGCGTATCATAAAACCACATATTTCGCAAATTTGGTCTATGCTCCCTGTATGTTTGTTGTAGTTTATTTTGTGTTTTTCCTGATCTTTTTTGAGAATTATACCACTCATAGTTGTTAAAATCGTCTTTATTTACGTTTCGATCCATGATATTAGATCGTTGTCAAAATAATAAAAATTTCAAGTTTGACATTTATTACATTAATTGAAGGTGAATTTGATTTATTGATGTTTGATAAATTTGGTTTGAATACATTAGATAAAAATTTTAAAATTTAGAAGAGTGAGTGCCTTCAATTTGTGTTGCGCTTAACGTGAAACCAGCTGATTAATTTTCATATAGTTAAATTTCATATAAATTCAATAACTTGAGTATTTGAAAACATTCTTTAACAAGTATTTATTTATACGGTTGAGAGGATCGTAATTAAAGAAGAGTGCGATTACGTTACCGTAAGGCTTAAACAGCCTTTTTTATTATTTATCTTAAGGAGGAAAACTTATTATAATTTAGGTTGCTTCTTTGCGGGCAAAACAAATTTTTTTATAATAAATAACCAACACTTTTTAGAAAAATTATTAATCTTCAAATTGAAAATACACTAACAATGGTAAGTATTGATGTAGTAAATCTCTTTACAAATATTTCTGTAAAATGCAAAAAATTAACTAGAAAAAGAAGTCAATCTTTAAAAAAGAACAAAACTAAGTATATCATCGATCATGGAATTACTTAATGTATGCATCAATACCGCATATTTTCAAATAAATGACCAATTCTACAAACAGAGCTTCGGAGTGGCGATGGGAACTCCGCTATCGCCAATCTTTAGTACTATATTTATGGAAGAATGTGAAAAAGATGTAATATTCACACAAGATTTGAAACCGCTAATCTGGTGGAGATACGTAGATAACGAGTATGCTATTTGACCTCATCATCATCATCATTAGGTCTTCAGTCCTGGAACTGGTTAGACGCGTACCCTTATTGTTTCTTTAACTTTGAACTAACCTACACATTTCCTTAAAATTTGCACAGTCTGCATGTATCACTATCTGCTTGCAATAGTCCGATCTGGATCTACCTCTACTTCTTTCTTCCTATCTCTACTTGCAATATATATATGTACTGTTCCCCAAAAATCCTTTAGAACGTATCCCGCACTTCTATTTCTCCTATTTTTTTTGTTTTCCACAGATATATTTATTCCACTACTATTTCTCTAACCTATTTGTTATTAAATTTGCCTGTCCATGCTATCATCCTCATACATCTGAAACACAACATTCCAAAAGGCTTCTATCTATTTCTGTTTGCTTTTCCTACTGCCCCTATTTTATAGAAATACTGTGCTGTACTCCACACATATGCTTTCAACAACTTTCATCCTGTTTTTACGTTTGTTGTCTTTAATATAGCCGCTGTTCCTTCTCGTTAGATGCAGTTCGGTCCCTTCTATTGTATTACAATTATACACCCTATTTCCCGTTATTCAGTGGTATGTGATAGGGGGTAAGCAGCCTGTGGCTGCAAGTTTCCCTTGCAGTTAAACATTTGCCGAATTTATGCAATATATCCTTTCACACAATCAACATTAGTTGAAAATATTTCTCAATTAACACATGTAGTTGTTTATAATAATCATAAGATTTAAGTGCGCTTATTTTTTCGTCATTAGGTTTCCGTCTTGAAACTGCTTAGACGGGCGCCTGCACTTATATATATATATATATATATATATATATATATATATATATATATTACTCATATTTAGACCAGGGTAGAAAATTAAATAATCACATCAAATAATTTTAATCACCGTGTAGAAGCTTTGGGAAGAGGTACGCTTTATTAAAACCGTGAAGCATAAAAGGTTATTAGTTTTATTAAACATAAGAGATTTAAATCATGTACAAGACGCTTTATATCAAAAGAAACAGTATTAACAAGCTCTACGGGTAATGTAATTATTCCTAAACAAATGGAAATTACGTGCAAAATTTATATTAATTAACCCTATTTTAAGTAACCGGTAGTAAAACAAAGTGTACACATAATAATTAATAGTTAACTTGTATTCGCTAAAAATGAAAGGATAGAAGTCAATTTTAATTGGAGTTAATTAAACCATTATTAATAATAAGCATAAAAGTGTGAAAATCCAAGATTATAATACCAGAAAATAAAGCTCTGAGAATTAATATTATTTTGAACACCTGCGTAGTTTAAATATCACGTACGGCGAAAATTGGGTAGATAACAAATGGTTTCAAAGAATCTTGAAGAAACCGTGGCTTAATATTCACGAGAAGGTGCGATACGGGGTTATTTAACCCAGATAGTCCACATGGACTAAAATATAATCGATAATAAAGAATATCAATTTGCACCAATACGAACAGGTTAGAAAAGGAAAGAGAAAATGCGTCAAGCAAAGACACATATAGTAAAAGGCGTGATTTAAGCAACGTCACGAGGGTCACAATTGGTTGAAAATAGGATGCAAATATGAGAGGTAAAAATAACAGTTCGGTATAAAAGTCAATTAGTTATTTCCAGACTTTGCGTGCCGTGTTGAAATTTCTGAGATTTAAATGGGGCGAGTACAAAATTCGTAAAAACCGACGCGCGAGCGACGGACTGGGAACATGGCATGAGAAATTCTTTAGAATTACCCGTTTTGGGGAACAGACCGACAGACAGGCTTTTTGCTATATATACCGAGGTGAATATAAACAAGCTCTCTCTTAGACTTTTGACTATTCGATGCGTTAAAAGCTCTTACATCCGCGACTTGATTGAAGATGTTAAACAGTGCATTTTAGTTTGATAAAATAATTTAAAGTTTGCTCGTATATTTTAGTGATTCAAAATAGTTTGTTATTTACGTACTAACATGAATGTACTTCAGTGCACTTAGATACAAGGTAATAAAATTTAGTATCACTGTACCAATTAGCAAAATTTACAACGACAAATGTATACACAAAAGTAGGCAGTTTTGGCGTATATTGGTGAAAGACGCATGAATTTCTTTGCTATTTTTCGGGGTTAATAATTAAATGGTTCAAATACGTGTCTGGATCCACGAAACAAGGGTCCGATATACACAGATGAGTTCCGGAAAAGCCCCGAAACAACTTTAAATAAATGGTGATGGAGAAAATTTTAAAAGCGTTGAGAATTAGAAGCCGTAAATATAATCCTGTTGGAATGGTGTGATTAACTAAAGGGACGATGTACATTAAAGCTACGAGGACAGTAACCTTCAGGTAAATTATACTATTTTGTTTGACATTTTGGTGTGTGTTGAATAACTTTATTATACTATTTTGTTTTACATTTTGTGTGTGTTGAATTACTTGATAATTGATTTACTTTAAATGGACATTAGTGAAATTGTACTAACCATAAAATTTTAATGTTAAGATGAAATTTGCTTGTTTAAGTAGAAAGGGTATTTAGTATTGATGTTCTGGATTATGATGAAATTTTAGGTATGTCTTTGAGCTCAATTAGACGAACCTGGTTAATTAACGTAAAGGGTGGTAGATGCTCCTTTTACTCTGCATATATTGTTATATTAATTAGTAGGCATCCTACAAGGACTTTAATTCAGGATGCACGTTAAAATGATAATAAAATTAATCTTGAAATTCTTTTAAAACTGAAATTTATGCTGAATTTTAATCTTGAAATTTTAATGTATTGTGAATATTGATGTAAATAGAGTTGACGTTGATGTTTGTGGTAGGAATGTGTTGTTTAATTTTATGAATGAGGAGGTTTATAAAATTAGGTGAGCAGCTGAAGCGAAACCAGGATCACAGCAGTTTATGACGCCCAATCGGTGGGACTAGAAGTTTTTTGTTGAAAGGACCCAGTTCCCGCATTCAAAGGAGTAAATCACAGCAGTTTATGGCGACCTTAACGTGAGGGCTCGAGTTCCAAATAAAATTTTGTGATTTTATTCCAGGAAACTGGCGATCTGAGAGAGAGTTTCGGTGTGTATAAATTTAAGAGTATTTTAGAGTGTGTGAGAGTGATTAGAACGTATGCAGAGAAAGGAGTGGTTAAGGAGTCAAGGAGTGGAAGTTGGAAGTGACGATAGTGCATTGTGTGGAAAAATTTCGAAAATGGAAGAAGCTGGAGGCAGTAGAGATCAGTCGAGGACGGAATCAGGGGATCAAGGAAATGAGTTAATGATGAGAATGTTAGAGGAAATGCGATTAGCTAGGGAGGAGTCCAACAGAAAATTAGAACTGCTAAGCGAAGAATCTAATAGAGCGAGGAGGTCCAACCAAAATTAGAACAGATAAGCGGGAAAATTGAACAAAATACTAAACAATTTACAGAATTTAAAGATAGTCTTACCGTGAAACTGGGGCAAGTAGAAAATAGGGTTGAAAAAAATGAGCGTGATATTGCAGGTCTTCGACAGGAAATGGGACATTTAAAGTCCGAAGTACGCATTTTTTGTGAAGAAGAGATTAATGTAAAAATGACTGAAGTGACAGACTCATGTAGGGATCAGTTAGGCAGGGTAGAACGCGAAGTTAGTGGTATCAAATACAACATGTCAAATTTAACGGGGGATGGTCCCAGATTTTCTACAGGTGGAGTATCATTGGACCAACACATGAAGTTTTATGGCGATAACAGGGTAAATCCACAAATTTTTATTAATAGTGTAAGAAATCTAGTGGGAAATTTATTTGACGAACAGACTAAACTAAATACGATAAAGGCTTTATTAAAAGACAATGCGGAAGCGTGGTACAATTTAGTAGGACAGGACATAGACACCTACATGGACTTTGAGGACAGATTTTTAAAGCACTACTGGAGTGACCACAGACAAGACCAGGTACGAGACGACTTAATCACAGGAAATTTAAGGAGAATTTTCAGGAAGTAGGAGCAATATGCTATACGCAAGTATAGCATAGCAAACAACTGAACCCACCACTGACGGACCGACAAATTATTAAGTATTTATCACGACACTTCGAGGTAGACATAAGACAGCACGTAGCACTACAGAACATAGTGGACAGAGAAATGTTTTGGAATACCTGCAGAGGTACGACGACGTAAGTAGTGGACGACCTCGGGAAAACAGGGAAAGACAGATCAACACAGTTAGGTTTGACAATAGACGGGACAACTATGCTAGAAGGGGGAATAATTACGGATACCAGCGACAGAATTGGAAACAGAGACGACCATACGTTAGGAGTAATAGTTTAGGAAGGGGACCTGCACAGAGACCGGGACCTACCAGAATGAATAGTTCACCAGACATTAGCGGGACTGCTAATACAGACACGGAACGAGTGGAAACGCCTAGGACGTACGCTGAGGTGACGGCTAGACCAGGACCGAGTAGGGAAAACAGACCTGGACAGGATTTTTAGAACGCGACAGACCACTAGATTTCAGTGTAAATGTATATGAACATCCACGTGAATTTTTCAAAATTGAGGAGGAAGTAGAGCCAGAAACTGAGGAAAAATTATGTTTGCCAATTATTAATTTAGAAATTTTTGAGAATAATGTAGAAGTATTACTTGATACAGGGGCAGAGGCGAGTTTAATATCGGAGGAATTCGTCAGCAAAATTAGGGATAAGGTTTGTGATAGAATTATGCCTATAAAGCGTAGCCATTTAGTAGCTCAAATAAAAAAGTTTGCTGTAGTAAATAGTGTTGTGGTGCTTAGGATAGATATAGGAGGTTTAAGCTGTGAACAGGAGTTTGTAATTGTACCTGGACTGAAGTTTCAGAGCATTTTAGGTGTTGACTGTATGATGAAGTTAGGGTTTTGATAGATATGGAACGGAAGGTAATAAGGATTAAAGATAGGGTAGTGCCATGGAAGGGCAGTTATGAAGTCACAGAGGATGACACGGGGTTTAGTATTAATGTAGTAGAGGTAGAGGATGATGAAGTGAAACAGATCAACACGATAAGATGTCCAGAGGAAAGGAAAGTAGAGGTTCAAGCTTTAATACAAAAACATGCAGAAGTAGTGGGGGTAGAAGCAGCATATCAGGAGCAGGTGAAGGCGAAATTAAGTAAAGATGGCAAGTTTGTTTTTAATCAAGTAGATTTAAGGGATTCATTCTGGCGGATTCCATTACATAAGAATTCTAGAAGGTACATAGGATTTTCCGTAGAGGGAAAAATCGAGAATTGTAAAGTAGTATCGTTTGGTTTGTCGGCAGAAAGGGAAACAACAATAAATGAGAAACAGACAAGTGTAGAGACTGAAGAAGAAGTAATATTTAAGAGTCAGGATAAGAGGGATGATAAGTTTATTGTATGTGAGATAATAGGGATGTTAAGTATAGATATAGAAGGGGGAGAGATAGGGATGAAGAGTATTAGGATGGTAAGAAGAAAGACGTGGAGGGTCAAGAAGAGAGTTAGATTTAAATAGGATAGGGATAGAATAGGTGTAGATAGAAGAGTAGAAGTAGGTGTGTATAGAAAATAAAGCTAGGTATAGGATAAATATGGGAGATAATTAGGAATAGGTTTAGGATGAGAATAAAGAGTAAATGTAGGAAGAAAATAAGATAGGTTAAGTATAGATATTTCATATAAGATTAGTTAAAAGTTAGGAATAGGATAGGTATATAGGATGTATATAGGATTAGATGGATAAGTAGGATGAAGTTAGGGATAATTTCAGTTTATAGAATTAGGTGAGAGTTAGGAATAGGATAGGGATATAAGATAGGTGTAAATATTTTTTTTGGATTGGAGACAAAGTAGGTAAGTTAGATAGATAAGGATAGAGGGAGATAGGCAATTTTTGTTGTAAGTTTGTTTTTTTTGTCTAAATGCTTTATATTTAATTCAAATAAGTGGGATTATTTGTATTCAAATAGGGGGAAAATACTCATATTTAGACCAGGGTAGAAAATTAAATAATCACATCAAATAATTTTAATCACCGTGTAGAAGCTTTGGGAAGAGGTACGCTTTATTAAAACCGTGAAGCATAAAAGGTTATTAGTTTCATTAAACATAAGAGATTTAAATCATGTACAAGACGCTTTATATCAAAAGAAACAGTATTAACAAGCTCTACGGGTAATGTAATTATTCCTAAACAAATGGAAATTACGTGCAAAATTTATATTAATTAACCCTATTTTAAGTAACCGGTAGTAAAACAAAGTGTACACATAATAATTAATAGTTAACTTGTATTCGCTAAAAATGAAAGGATAGAAGTCAATTTTAATTGGAGTTAATTAAACCATTATTAATAATAAGCATAAAAGTGTGAAAATCCAAGATTATAATACCAGAAAATAAAGCTCTGAGAATTAATATTATTTTGAACACCTGCGTAGTTTAAATATCACGTACGGCGAAAATTGGGTAGATAACAAATGGTTTCAAAGAATCTTGAAGAAACCGTGGCTTAATATTCACGAGAAGGTGCGATACGGGGTTATTTAACCCAGATAGTCCACATGGACTAAAATATAATCGATAATAAAGAATATCAATTTGCACCAATACGAACAGGTTAGAAAAGGAAGAGAAAATGCGTCAAGCAAAGACACATATAGTAAAAGGCGTGATTTAAGCAACGTCACGAGGGTCACAATTGGTTGAAAATAGGATGCAAATATGAGAGGTAAAAATAACAGTTCGGTATAAAAGTCAATTAGTTATTTCCAGACTTTGCGTGCCGTGTTGAAATTTCTGAGATTTAAATGGGGCGAGTACAAAAGTCGTAAAAACCGACGCGCGAGCGACGGACTGGGAACATGGCATGAGAAATTCTTTAGAATTACCCGTTTTGGGGAACAGACCGACAGACAGGCTTTTTGCTATATATACCGAGGTGAATATAAACAAGCTCTCTCTTAGATTTTTGACTATTCGATGCGTTAAAAGCTCTTACATCCGCGACTTGATTGAAGATGTTAAACAGTGCATTTTAGTTTGATAAAATAATTTAAAGTTTGCTCGTATATTTTAGTGATTCAAAATAGTTTGTTATTTACGTACTAACATGAATGTACTTCAGTGCACTTAGATACAAGGTAATAAAATTTAGTATCACTGTACCAATTAGCAAAATTTATAACGACAAATGTATACACAAAAGTAGGCAGTTTTGGCGTATATTGGTGAAAGACACATGAATTTCTTTGCTATTTTCGGGGTGTTAATAATTAAATGGTTCAAATACGTGTCTGGATCCACGAAACAAGGGTCAGATATACACAGATGAGTTCCGGAAAAGCCCCGAAACAACTTTAAATAAATGGTGATGGAGAAAATTTTAAAAGCGTTGAGAATTAGAAGCCGTAAATATAATCCTGTTGGAATGGTGTGATTAACTAAAGGGACGATGTACATTAAAGCTACGAGGACAGTAACCTTCAGGTAAATTATACTATTTTGTTTGACATTTTGGTGTGTGTTGAATAACTTTATTATACTATTTTGTTTTACATTTTGTGTGTGTTGAATTACTTGATAATTGATTTACTTTAAATGGACATTAGTGAAATTGTACTAACCATAAAATTTTAATGTTAAGATGAAATTTGCTTGTTTAAGTAGAAAGGGTATTTAGTATTGATGTTCTGGATTATGATGAAATTTTAGGTATGTCTTTGAGCTCAATTAGACGAACCTGGTTAATTAACGTAAAGGGTGGTAGATGCTCCTTTTACTCTGCATATATTGTTATATTAATTAGTAGGCATCCTACAAGGACTTTAATTCAGGATGCACGTTAAAATGATAATAAAATTAATCTTGAAATTCTTTTAAAACTGAAATTTATGCTGAATTTTAATCTTGAAATTTTAATGTATTGTGAATATTGATGTAAATAGAGTTGACGTTGATGTTTGTGGTAGGAATGTGTTGTTTAATTTTATGAATGAGGAGGTTTATAAAATTAGGTGAGCAGCTGAAGCGAAACCAGGATCACAGCAGTTTATGACGCCCAATCGGTGGGACTAGAAGTTTTTTGTTGAAAGGACCCAGTTCCCGCATTCAAAGGAGTAAATCACAGCAATATATATATATATATATATATATATATATATTCTGAGCTAGCCGGCACAGTTCCCGAAATTCCCACAACAGCCTATATATAGCTCGGTTCGTCTTCTATTGTTTTCTAATTATATGCCCTATTTCGCCGAAATTCACTGGCATGTAAAGGGGTGAGTGTTGTCACGCACGTTAAAGATCCCTACTTTGCTTGGAACCGCAAGGGTTCGGCAAAATTTAAAATTTTTCAGGTAAAAAAATTTGCTTCCTGGCCAGTGTAGTACCTTCGGGTGGAGCATTGGAAAATCACATGTAGGGGTATGTGAAGGGGGCGGCTCCATGGTGTAGTTGGTATGCGTGTGACTACTATGCCCACGGGCGCGAGTTCAAATCCCGAAACGGTACACTTGAAAAATGTTAGGCGAGCATTTTCACAAAAATACACCCTCGTTCGGATGAGATGTAAAATGGAGGTACCGTGTGTGAGTGTTGTCGCGCACGTTAAAGATCCCTACTTTGCTTGCAACATCATTTCCTGGTAAAAAAAAATCGCTTCCTGGCCAATGTAGTGTGGGTGGAGCATTGGAAAAGTAGGTGTAGGGTATGTAAAGGTGGTTAAGCTGCCAGTGGCTGCCAAGATCCCACAACACTCAGACATTTGACGAATTAATGGTTTTCCAATAAATCCTTTCGTGCAATTAACATTATTCGGAAATATTGCACATCCAACACCTGTAGTTGCTTATAATAATCATCATGCTTAAGTACAGTTTTTTTGTCAATAAGTTTTCCATCTTGGGACTGGTTGGACGTGTACCTCTATTGATCTCTATTCTGAGCTAGCCTACAAATTTACCTGAAATTCCCACAGCCTGTATCTTTCAGTATCTGTGTGGAATAGTCTAACCTAGGTCTAACTACACTTCTCTTTTTCTTATCTCTGCTGTAATATATTCCGCACTATTCCCCCAAACCTTAGTATGTGGCCTATCATCCCATCTCTCCTATTTTTTTTATTGTTTTCCACATATTTCTTTCTTCCCCTACCATTTCTAGTACCTCTTTGTTCTAAACTTTGTCTGTCCATGTTATCTTCACCATGCGTCTGTAGCACCACATTTCAAACACTTCTACCTTTTCTTGTCCACTTCTCCTACAATCCATGTTTCACAGCCGTACAGTGCTGTTCTCCATATATATGCTTTGAGCAATGTTTTCCTTATTTCTACGCTTGTCTTTGAAAATAGCTTTTTCTTGTTAAATGTAGCACAGTTTTGTGCTAATATTTGTTTTATATTTTTTGCGCTTTTCTGAACTTGCGTTATTTGGCTTCCTAGGTAGCAGAAATCTTTAACCTCTTTTAAGTTCTGAATACCTATTTTTATTCTTGTTTTTGATTTATTTTCCCCTTGTACTAGTACTTCAGTTTTATCTTTGTTAATTCTTATACCGTATCTGTGTGTTAGAACTGTGTCCATTTCATTAAGAGCAGAATCTAATTCTTTTTTGCTAGATGCTAATACCGCTATATCCTCTGCAAATCTAAGCTTATTAATCTTTCGTCCCTCCCAATAATTCCAAATGTCTCCTGCATTTGATAGTATTCATTGTCTGTTCGATGTACACGGTACAAATTAATGGAGATACGGCACATTCCTGTCTCACCCCATTCCTAATGTTTACTTCTCTAGGTTCCTACTCTAATTCTACTACTACTGTTTGCTCTTTCTATAAGCTATATACTATCTGTCCATCTGTAAAACTCATTCCAATCTTTTTTAGTATTTTGAACATTTTTTTCCATTTTACATTATCGAATGCTTTTTCCAGATCTACAAATCCTAGATACACACTTTCCCCATTTTCTATTGTTTTCTCCATTATCACCCTCAGAGCTAAAATAACCTTCCGTGTACCCCTGTTTCACCTAAACACAAATTGATCTTCTCCTAGTATTCCTTCAGCTCTTTTTTCCATTCGTCTTTGTACAATTCTAGTTAATATTTTTCACACGTGTCTTGTCAGACTTATTGTTCGAAAATTTTCTTATCTATCCCGCCTCTCTTTTTGGTATAGTGACTATGATGTTACGTTTGAAATTTTTGAGTATCTCGCCTGTCTTATACATATAGCTTACAAGTAGCAAGAGAAGTTCTGTTACTGCTTGTCCAGCGGCTTTTAGAGTTTCTGCTTCTACCTTATGTGTACCCGGCGTCTTACTATTTTCAAACCCTTTAACGCTAATTCCAACTCATCTCGCAGTATATTATATCCCAAGTCATAATCTTTAATGTCTAATTCCTGTTCTAAGGCTATTAGTTCCAATCTAATTAGTTTATATGCTTCGTCTGTCTTTCCTATTTCCATCTTAGTTTGAACCTCTTTTCACTTTTCATCAATCTATTGTTCTTTAGCTTTCCTGCATTTGCGAATAATTTCCCATTTTGTGATTTTGTATCTCTGTTTTCTTGCTTCGTCTAATCTATTTTTGTACTTTCGTCTTTCTTCTATTAAATTCAGGATATCCTTTGTTATCCATGGTTTCTTATTTTCTTTTTGCGTATACCCTAGAATATCTCTTGCCGCCATGTCCAAGATGGATTTAATGTTATTCCATTCTGTTTCTACTTTCTTAGTATCAGAAATTTTTCTGATATCTTTCAGCAATTCATTTGACTTTTTTCATATCTTTCTTGGAGACTTTTATCTTTTAGTTTCTCAAAGTCAAAGTGCCCTTTTCCATTCTTTTTTTCAAATTTTTAAATTTAAGATCGACCTTTATAGTTACGATCTTGCGGTCAGTGTCTATATCTGCTTCTGGATATCTTTTACAGTCTTTTACTCGATTCCTAAACCGCTATCTAATAAGAATGTAATCTATCTATCTTCCTATATCCCACGGCACCTTCCACGTGTATCGTCTGCTAGCATGGTATGGAAATAATGTTTGTGGTGGTTAAATTGTTTTTGGTCGCAAAATTTTATTAACCTATTTCCCCTGTCGTTTCTCGTGCCTAAACCAAATAAACCTACTACCGCTCCTTCTCTACTCTCACCTACCACTGCATTAAATTCTCCCGTAATTATTAAATTTTCATGTCCGTTTACGTATCTTAGCATGTCTTTAATATCTTTGTAGATCGCTTCTACCTCTTTTTTACTGTGGCTGGAGGTGGGCATGTATACTTGTATTTCTACTGTATTTACTGGGTTAGATAATAATCTAACCTTGAGTACGCTATCGTTCTTTTGTAAGTAGTTTTCTACACAGTGTCCTATATTTTTTCGCATAACCATTCTGGCACCAAAATTTCCTTCCTCTGATTCAGTATGAAATACCCTAAAATCTCTCCTCCAAAAATTCCCCGGTTCTGGCCACCGAACTTCGCTGATCCCTATTATGTCTAGTGCTAACATATCCATTTGAATTTTTAAGTTCTCTAGCTTACCTACTTGTTTCATACTTCTGAAATTCCACGCTCCGGCTCGCAGAATGTTCCCGATTCTTTTTCTAAATTTTCCGATGACATCCTCCAAAGTAGTCTCCTCCCGGAGATCCAAATGGAGGACTATTTTACCTCCGGAATTTTTTACTTCAGAGGGTGCCATCATTTTAAATGCAATTTAAGTACGCTGTGTACTTGGGAGGTAATGTGGTGATTTCCCGTTGCCTTCCACATCGCGGTAGTGTGTCTTGGAATGCCATACCGAGCTCTATGGTCTCTAAGTAGCGAAAGAGCCGCTGCCGTCTTTCGGGGACCTGCTTTAGTCTGGTTCCTCATTAAAGACCCTACTAATTTGGTTGAACCTGTAGTTTGGCTCTTTAGATTACTGGAATGCAGAAACCATTCTACCTGTTCTAGTTTTCTAGAACTTCATCAACTAACTAGAACTAACACGAAAATTAATATTCTTGTTTTTAGTTTTGGAAAACATTGTAAGTGATACTGCAGTTGTAATTAATCGTGCAAACTGCAGATACTTTGAACTCTGTTGCATCATAGAAGTTAGAGATTTTGCGTTCGCGTTTGTAAAATAGCTAATTGTGTACCAAGCCCCAAAATTGCTTTTCAGCGTACCGAGAGAACTTCTATCACCCAAGCAATTAGCGGCCTGGACAAGATACTCTTGAATCGCTAAAAAAATTTTGCGGCAAAGGTATACACCATCTTTTGTGCAATCGTGTGCATGGTTGTTATAAAAGTTCTACTCTACTTGATAAAACTAAAACTGGAATTTTGGTGTTAATAACCCTTCCATTTATAATATATTTGTAGGGGGCTTTAAATTGCAACGTTGCTATGGAAATGCTATATTGAAACCAAAATTCCTAAAAATTTGTAAAAAGGGCAGGCAGCGATAACAATAATTCAATCTTTCGCACTCTTTCAAAAAGTTTTGAAATAAGTACTACCTAATTTTATTTCTAGTAAACAGTATTAACACTCTATTGTCATATTTTAGAAATGTCGAAGGTTGTTGTGACAAACATCAATTACCTATCAAAGTGACATTTAGTTTGGCGGCTGTTACTCAGGGTAGCATCTGCGAAATTATATTTTACGTACTGTGGAGAGGGCGCAAAATGCTTACTTCGTACGGTTGCACAAAAAATAGATTTTAAATATTAACACGTCAGAGTAAATGAAAAATTCTGGTGTTGTAGTTCTTTACAACTAAAGCTTCTATTATTTACGTATTGCGTTACAAAGAGTGGTGTTTTGGGCTTGAACATTGAAATATCCCTATATTGCTTTACCACCTAGAAACTTAGGTCGCTTGGCCATAAAAAATATTTATAAATAATTCAATTGTTATTTAATTTTACAGACAACAAACTTAATCTAACTTTTTTTTGTTTTATTTGCAGATTAGTAAAGTGCATCGACCAAGTATTTTCTATTGGCATCTTATCTCAATTTATTGGAAGCAGTCTTATCATCTGTCTGTCGATCTTCAATCTTGTTTTGGTATGCTGTATTTTATTAGCATAGAGTATGATTTTATATAAAGAAGCTTTTGGTTACTTATTTTCATCGTTTGCTAAGAAAATAAATTAAAAACTTTATAAGTACCGTAAGGTGGGTCCGCTAAAAACAAAGCAGCTTTCCAACTTTGCAAGGATATGTGTGTGGTAGCTAAGCGGTAGTGTCACAGTGAAAATAGTAATTGCATACCTCAGAAGTTACTTAAAAATTAAACGATAGAATCTCGCCGTTTGTTGTATAAACTTGTAAGTACTGAATACAGAAATTCCCTAATCAGACATGCGTAAAATATAAATTTAGAGTAGTTTATGCTATAGTAGATTCACGAGCAGTCGAAAAAAGTTCGGACTAAGAAACCTTTTCCAACTTGATCTCAGTACCAACTACACAAAATCCAAGCCTGTTCCTACTTTGGGCTACTTGAATATTGGTGTTATTTCTCGTTGTGTAACGAAATTATTCAGTTATTATGGAAGAATATCTTGCCGTAACTTTTGATATAAAAATATTTCACCACTATTGATAACGAAAGCTGCAAAAAGGGCTGTTCGTTTTATGTAGCATGCTCTTGATTTAGTACACCATAGGAAAAAGTATTATCTTAGTTGTATATTGTCTTTAGAAAAGCATGTTGTTACTTTGTTAAATTAAAACTTTATAATTTAAATATGTATCAATGCATGAAATAATTTTATGTTCACCTAAAAATATTCCACTATAAAAAACTGACTTAAATTATATTTTTAAGTTGCTTCCTTCCACTTGAGCTTTTTCGTCGACTGCTTTATGGAAATACGTACCTACGCTACAACATGAATAAATAGTTTGGTATTGTCGTGATACCTCGGCAATTAGACATTTTGTAGTTTTAAAACTATTTCCCTACTCAAAGCCAAACACGAAAATAAATTGGTTAATATTGTAACAACGACATTGTAGTGTCTAGAATCGAAAAAAATAAAGTCATTAAACTAACAATAGATCGATTGATACACAGGCAGATTATCGCCTACCAAAAAAAAATGATTTAGAAAGCTTCTGGATTTTCCTAAAAGCTTGTAGAAGCCTTTTGAATTACGTATCTAAAACCGCGCAAGTTCGTAGAGCAATTGGTTTCAAGCAAAATGTGAAGTCGCGTTTATGGTATAACTACGTGGAGTATTAAAATAAGTACATTTAATGTGCTTATATTAAGTGCTGATATGCAGATAGATTTACATAGTCGAGTTAGTAATGAAAATGTTAATCGTTGTGTTAAGAACTGAATTAGTGCAGTAAACATTGGTAAGGATTGGCTTGTAGAATTTGTCAACAGTTTATTAACGACATTGCAATAATTATTACCAGTACGCTAAGATTTCATTGTATTTGCCAGTAAACAGATTCATATTCAGTCAATAAAAACAATCTATCAGTTCGTTGCAATATTCTGTCGTAAATGTTTTAATTGTTATGTATAGAAACCTTTATGCTAGTTCTATAATTTGATAATAAAAAAAGCAAACTTTCTGCTTCAGAATATTGTCTTTATATTCCTTCAAATCTCGGCATTGATGGTGGTTGTCCATAATCTAGCAGTCATATTTAGAATATATTGTATGTGAATACGTCTATTAACAAAATATCTTTAACAAGTATAAAAAAGTATCATATTTTAAATACTAATATCTTTCTTTAAAATTGTAAATCGGAAAGTACTTTAAAATGATAAAATGTTATATATCACCTTACTGAGAATATATAGTACGGAATGAACCCTACCACCATAGCTAATGACATTAATTTATAATTTTAACTCGGTACACCCAATAACATTGCAATAAATCCCAATAATATTAGTAACATCACGTAAATGGTCACTAAAAGTTAATGAAGAGGAATTAATAGGGATTCCAAGAATAAAAAGTAGCAAATGTTCTTTATCAATTTTAATTTAGTAAATAATCAAGTATAGCCTCTGGAAGTATTCTGTACAGAAAGTACTACCTTTTATATCAGGGGAGACCCTGTCAATCTCAAAAATGGCAACTGTTGCAACCTTTCAGTAATACTGATGGGGGTGATGTTTATGTAGATTGCTCTCCATATTTAGCAGATGAACTTCTTTTTGTCGCTCTTTTTTCGATCCAATATAAACCTGGTTATTCGCAAACACAGAGAAACCTTAATATACTGACAATGCCACTACAGAATCACTGACGAGAATTACTATGATATTTACTAACACGACGATATTACACTATATTTATTACTAAATTTGACTAAGTAATTTATGTACACGTGCACTCAATTTATCTACACATTAAACTTATCTATTTTAGCGCGATCAATCTAATAATTCATTTCATAGTACCAGAGGATTTATACTTTGTTTGAAACTCAAACTTCTGCTGGGTCCTAAAATAATAACATTAGATTTTTGTATACAATTTATACAATTATCTTATACAACAAATTGAAGCACGAATTAGCTAAAACAATATTTCGATTTAATTTCTAAATTTATAATATATAACCTCGCCTTAAAGCCCGTGATAAAGGATTTGAATTAAATTCCAAAAGTTAGACCCTAAAAAAGAGTTACTTTCCTACAGCTGACCTCAAACCCATTAATATTATATCATCATATTTGTGCAAGGTCATTATTTCTAATCGGTATTATATACAGGGTGCCCTATTTCTCACACGTTGTATGGGTAACTCTGTTATTTGTGAAATTAGAGAAAAGGTTGAATAGGGAAAGTAGTGCAGTGTTTAATGCCGAGATTAGCCATGAAAAGATAATTAACATACAGGGTGTAGCAAAAGCGTTATACCAAAATAACGAAATTTTGATCTTTTCTGGTTTGCTTCGTGGTTCATTTATTGTGATTGATACAGTAAAACCTTGTAGATATTTTTTACATTATTTTAAAAGGAAAATAGGATAAACTTATTTGTTATTACTTGGATTTGGTTATGTTCGAGTAAATAAGCGAGGTTATGTTTTTTAAATGGAAACCATAATTGACGGTAGTTATGATAGAAAGGCATTTTTCTCTTTTCAGCGATGTATTACAGTGTACATGTTCAACATAAAAATTTTTTAAAAAAATTTTCTTTTTATAAAATACGAAACTTTGTATTACATAATATGTGAATATTTGAGCTGATTTTAAGAATCAAGTAGCCATATGACACATAACAATAGATTTCACTTGTTTGAATAACAGAAATTAGATAGTACTGTTATTTTGTGTTTATACGTACATTATTTTCTTCTAATAGTTAGAATGTCTTATACAAATGAAGAAAAAATGACATGCTCTTTTGCTACTATTCTTCGAATCGTAACTCACGTGCAGCAGCGGATTTGTACTTTGAAAGATACATGAAACGTAAGCAACCACACTTTCGGATATTTAGCAAACTTGAATATAATCTTAAGGCATATGGTGCATTTACCAAACCTAAATTCTTACGAAAATATGAAGAAACTGTTGAAACGAATGTGTTGGCGTTTGTTAACTATAAACCAGAATCTTCTACTGCCGAAATTGCAAACTACTGTGCAACTTCTAAGGAAACTGTGAGGTATATTCTGAAAAGTCGGAAATATCATCCCTATCACTATTCTATTTCGAATACATTGTATCCAGTGGATAATCAAAGACGGATAACATTTTGTCGTTGGTACCTTAATAAATGTGAAGGGGATTAATATTTTTGGAGAACCAAACATTTCTTTTCTTAATATTTTTACCAAACATTTTGATGTACAGAGGACAAACTAATTGCTTTACAATTATGTGACTAAATGAAATAGCTTTCTTTATATAATTAGACTATTATTTAAAAATACATAAATGCTCAATGCTAAATGCTTGGAAAATACAAGTCGTTTCAAATCAATTTCTTAACACTGTGAATCACTGTAAAACCGTATAAATTTCTTTTCTTGGACTTTCTATTAATTATGTTTGTGTATTAGAAATTGATTAATAATTGCAGGATACAAATTTTAAATAAACACTTTTAAGGAACACCGAACTTGTTGTATACAGAATACTTACTAATAAAGCAATTTAATTTTAAATAACTTCTACGCCATATTTTTCGAAAATGGCATGCTTTGGAAACAATCGAAGATTACCGAAGACACTCGAAGAGTGCACAAACGCGGTCAGTAAACCATAATATAATCGCCTTTATAGGTTCCACATTTCGACCATTTCCCAATGACTTTAATTTCTTATTGGTATATTCTTATTCTCACGCACTGCTACGTAGTTGCATGTCCATTCCTTTTGAGGTATATGCTCGTTATAGGTTGTAGCACCCTGGTTTTACTTAACTACACTTTGAGAAATCCCTTTAATTTTTTAAATCGTGTCCTTCTCGCGTACAATACAGTAGGACTTAGCCTTACTACCTACAAATTCTAACACCAAGTCACCGTTAAACTCGTCTTTAAATTTCCCCACAACTTTTTGTTAACATGCGGTATATTGTGTTTATTATTTCCGCGTACACCACTTTAAACCTAAAAATAAAAACAGGATAGTTTAATACGTCTATTAATAATTTATGGTAATGTTGGCGATACAAATATGTAAAACAAACTTTATCAAGAAATATGTTTTAATAGAATACATACATGTATTGATAACATCTATAAACCGCTGTGGTAACCAGAGTCTGGCGAATCTGGGATAGCCAAATCTCTAAACATTTGCGCAAGCGATTGCCTTGCAGTTGCATCTTTTAAGTACTGAATGGGAAACATTTAATAAGTTCCAACACTGTCAAGTAATTTAAATTGCTGCAATCATTAGACAGAGAAATACTGGCGAACTCTCTCTCTAATAACGTTTGAACCCTTTCTTCCTCCGTTGTATTTCCACATACTTTTTATATCACCAACAAATTTTCGTAAAATTCTGGAAAGTTTCTACACCTTAACTCGCCATTTAAAACAGATCAATTCTCACTAATTTAATAGCTTGATGCACTCGTACGCAGGTAGACAATAACATTCCCATCTTTCGTAATCTCCATATTATATAAATTCTCGTTTCAAAATTGTTCAAAAACCATATACTTCTATTAAAGGCTGTGCTCAGCTGCAATTTGAAATCTTGATCCAATTGTATCTCAACAACATCGTTCCAGTAGTCAAACCATTTAATCGAGTGTTTATTCGTCTTGAGCAAATTGGTTAATTTGAAATTCCACTTGAAAGTACACAATTTCTTCCAATCGAAGTAAGAGAATGTTATCGTAGAATCACATACCACTACAGCAAATAACTTGGATGGTAGGTTGAAGACCACCATATAAATCAAAACCAACTTCTAATATATGGTGGTGATAATTTGGGGAAATTCGCCTAACCTATAGGTTGACTTACCAACTAGTTGGTTGATATTTAAATGTGGTACTCGCACATCACTTGTAACGTCAACACAAGAAAAATCCATCTTTAATTTATAATTTTAATCAAACTCGACGATACTTTGACGATTAATGCACTGGAACATGGCTCTCGCCTTTTATTCCGATGGTCGAGCGTGCGCAGCTCCTTATTATATTAGTTGGCGTTATATGCAAGTCTTGACTGGAAAAGTGACGTCTATAATTGTTTTATATTGGGTTTTACCTGTATGTATTTAACCACCAACGCCATTTTAGAATTATTAAACAAAATTACTCTTAGCAGTATTTTAATATACCATCGTGTAAGATTTCAATTATTATTGTGTTTTTCCTCAGGTTTTCAAATCCTCGGAATTTTTTCAAATCGAATGACACCTTACTGATTTGCAGTATATAATTCATATTTAATCTATTTCTAAACCGTATCGCTCTGTCTTTTGAGATAAATCCTGGTGTAACCTATAAATTAGTATAGAATTTTCCTGGGAATTGAAATTAATTATCACGTCTTTTAAAATTAGTTCCAACAAAGACCTGTATATATTGTATTAATATTCAAAACCTATCAGCAAAACACCTTTGCATTTTTATTTAGATTTAGCTCGATAATAGAGTTAAACTCCAAAAATATTTATTAGTGGCTAGAATTGTTAAAATTTTCAATTAGTGAATCCACATACAAATGATTAAACCAAAAGGTATAATACATATATTAATTCTGTACGGTGACCTAGAAAGTGGTTCGATAATCTATTTTAAATGTAGTTCAACATAAGACGTATATTCTAAATAAATTTAGTGAAATGTATGATCATTAGCCTTGCATTCTTTGTCGATGACGTCTGACTATTAATTTAATAAAAGCACTTTTCACAATTCTAGTTAATATACGGGAATACACATTCTATAATTTGATTTAAATTGGGTTAATGTAAGGACAAATTATACTTATACTTTCTCCTCAACGTATTTAGGAAGTTTATATCAAATCTTCCGCACATTATACGCACTATGGAAGTTGGCATGCAAAATCAGATATGCAAATTCGACAACTTGCGTTTTTATTTAAATAAGAATTGTTTAGTGAAGATGATGACATTTGATGGGAATTATATGATATTTACCAAAGGAACTTTAGAGCACTTTTAGGGTATCTCAGATCGTTCTCAACCATGCTAATACTTTAAAAGAACTAACGGAAAAGGGTACTCCTAATATAGATCTGTTTCTGTTAGATGTTGCAATGGGAAGATATAATAGGAATGATGTCCTACAGAATCTCGCACATGATGTAATTAAAAGCAAATACAGTAATAGTGATATTGGGATCATATTATACGAATTTATAAGAACCTACCCAAGATTGTTTGAAAACAGTATTTGTAAACAAGTTGAGTATATGGAAGAATACAACAGGTTTCCATCCACGCATTTACGAGCGATGTTTAAATTTTAACCCGAAGACTGAAAATTTTGTAACACTATTAATCACACTTTTGTTTTCTTATACGTTTCTAAATTGTTGTATTTCAACTACAGATATTAATAGATGTCAATAAAATTATGTTATAGTTTTAAATAAAACAATTCTGATTAATAATTTTGTAAAACGTTTATAACACCCTTTTAAAAAAATAATACACATCTTTGTTATAATTCTTTTCATAATTAGTTAGATACCCATTTCAGTTACGTGGACATTTGAAAAATTAAACAATACCAATGTATGCTTTATATTTTAAAACATAAACAAGCTAATATATACAAAATAATTTCTAAATTCACATAATTCATTTCTTATGATAACAGTTGTGGTGGTTAAATTTTTATTCTAAAACTTACAATTTAGTATATATTCCATTTGAATATCTGCCAACAGTTTTATAAACCCCATCTCCTTGATTATTTCCATAAAATCATCCAGATCCTCGGGCATTGATAACACTGCAGCACAGTGCTGTATTGCTTCCTCGTATGACTGACACATAAGACATTTTCTCCTTCTATCGAAAAGCGTTGCCCACATTCTGCTTTTTTACTCGTAGAGCATTGCGAAATCTTCGAATAACCTCTCCGAAGTCTTTATACATATTTGTTATATTGTCTCTTTGAACCGTACAATCAACAAATAATAACTTCTACGCGAACAGTCCTTTTATATGAGCTACTCCTATTCGGATATGTACCGATTGCACCCGATTTGTGTGCACGCACGAAGCAACCGGTATGGAATGTATTCTATGAACAAAATCATTACATTTCTTAAGAAAATGCTAAGGACTTTAAAAATAATTATAACTCTTGTTAGACCTCTAGTCTCTAGATAAACGTTATTATTTTAGGTTGTGTCACTGTTTTCTAAATCAATTTCCTACATACTTTTCCTAAACTATGCGTATCAATTGACGGTTATACTTTACTCCATAACCGACTTGTATATATTTTCGTCTTCGTCTCTAGCTAACACATCCGCATAGTAAAGATGGAACGGTTCTTCTGGAACGAGTTGCTTAATTTTCTTTATAGGTACGTCCATGTTTTCGACTTTAACCTTTGTTGTAGGTATGGAGATTTTTCGGTGATCGATTGCAACTGGGAAGCGGTTATTTGCAGTGGATCAATCAATTGTTTGTGCACTTCTTTGAATTTTGCTGAGATGTAGCATCTCCTTTTGTACGCTATAAACTTTTTCGTACAGCATCCTGCATAAGATGAAGACTGCGTTTATTCGCAATAAAATTGTTAACGTCCGTCATAATGAAACTTTGGATGGGAACTAACTTTTTTTGAATAATGTCAAATATTTATATACTCGTCGAAATTCTTCCTATATCGACCTTTATCCAAATCAAAATCTTTAACAACAGTTATAAAATTATGTTTTGAGTCACCCCAACACTGTAAACACATTTCTTTAAATTTCGGATATGTCATGTCACCACTTATATGATCCGAAAAGATATGTCCGAGATTGGTTTCATCCTGTTTCCATAATGCGATTACATTGGCGTTATCTCTGAGTCTATGTTTTAAGGCACTAGCGTAAGTTTGACATAGATAGAACGAATCTATTGCTTTATGTCGACCGAACGAGAAAAACTGAGTGATTTTACTTTGCTCGTTTGCAGGTATATCATCGAAAACCATAATTGAATCTTCTTTGGTATCTCCGGGTTCGATCAAATCATCGTAATTTTCAAACTCATGGTAACCAATTTCTTCTTTTAATGGTGTAAAACGTTTCTTAACAATTCGTATTTCGGTTGATACAAACTCTTCGAAAATACATAGACATTTTGAAATCTAAGACCGTTCTCGTGCAAGATCAGAGATATTAAAGCGTTGGTCTTCCCACAACTCGATGGTCCCACGAATATAGCTCGTATGTTAGATGGGAACAAAGGACCATGTTTACCATCCTCTTTTGCATTAGCAATAGCAAAGTTATCATAATTCTGTATAGGTATTTTAACTTCTGGTATAACATCTCTGGATGCATCGTTGGAATTATGTAATTTCTTCACGTTCTGCAACCTTTTAACATATCTGCATAACGTTGTTCTAGGTATATTATATTTTTTACTAGCAGCGTAGAAACTCGAGCCATCCAGGATATCCTCTGCTGCTTTTGTAATAGATTGTTTGGAGCACCACTGATTGCTTGAATGCGACATCTTTCGAAAAAATGTCTTACTATAACTAAGCTCAACCCAAAACTACTTCCTTATATACCAAATTTAATCTCCCTGCTCACATAACCACATGACCATATGACCATATGACCACATGACCACATGACCATATGACCACATGACCACATGACCACATGACCATATGACCATATGACCACATGACCATATGACCACATGACCATATGACCATATGACCACATGACCATATGACCACATGACCACATGACCATATGACCACATGACCACATGACCATGGCTTATAAAAAACTTATTTCTAAAATAATCGCGGTTTTCAAATTCATTTTAAAATCAACACAATTAAATTTATGCTTCGACTAACACAGTTATACCCTACACAAAGTAAACGACGATATGATAGCAAAGAATATTTACAGACTCCTCTTTAACACTTCATATACCTGAATAAGACAAACGAAGTTCAACAAATTTTGTAAAATAGGCTAAGAAGATGTATAATTTATAACTCTACGTTCTTGTAATATCATTAGCTATCAAAACTTTTAAATCAAATGAAAATAAATATTCCTATTAAATTTGTTTACTACCAAAATTTTAAGAAATTAAATCCAGCAAAAAAATTATGTTATATATTGAAAGCTTCGTTGAACGATCAAAAAACAATTCCCCTTTTTTACGTATTAACTAAAGTTTTTTGATGACCTTTTACACAAAAGTTACTTATATTACATGTGAGTTTTAGGCTTATAAATATTTGAAATAAGACTTGCAACATTCAAGAAATTATAAAATTAAATTCTTGCCTTATATCTGTCTGTTGACCCCTGTGGAAGCTTGTTGAACCAGATTGATTGCTAGTTCCAGTCGTTGACCCTTAGCTTGGCATTTAACTCAGTGATTCCCAATTTTCCTTCAACTTGTAGACGTTCTTTAGTGAATTGTCTAGTTGCGTAGTTAATTTAAGGTTATCACTTGGATAATGAATTAGATCATTTCATAGACCTTTAAAAAGATAGTTTCTTAGCTCATTACTTAGGTAATTGCTTAGAGCCCTAAATTAATAAACCGTAAAGATTATGTTTACATTAATTAAATTTGGACTTACGTTTTTAATACTAATGGCAGCTATTCACTAACTCGTAATTCACGCACTTCTACTAGTTTTTAGCTTGAATTCCTTATGTTACTTAATTTTATGTCACTTTTGACTTTACTTAATTTCAGATTCACGTAATAAATTTGTTTAGACTGATATAGACGTACGTCGTAAAAGGAATGAATGCATATTATCAGTTTATTTCTTTATATAGAACAAGCTCGTTCTCTCATATCTTTTACCCTGTTGGGTTTATTCAAAATTTCTTACTCTATGTATTTAACTTTGCACGCAGACATAATTTTGTATTGGGATTTGTTAACAAGTGTTGTAATTTTATGCTTGGAACATCACGTAGACATAATTTTGTGCTGGAATTTATTAAATTTTCTATTTAATTCCGCACGTATACTAAAACTTATAGTTATATATTTTGTTTATCCATGTCGTGCTTTACAAAATGTGGTAATTTCTACATTTTTAATGTCACGTACACGTTTTGCCCCAATATCTATCTTATTGCGTTTTAAAATATGCTCGTTTTTCAAAGGTTTGTTTTATGCCTTTTATTGCCTTCGATACCTTACGCAATGCGTCGAGTTTGAATAAGATTTGTTTCACGTTTAAGTATGCCTAATTTGTATTTATTTGGAGTTTATGAATGCTTTAAATGTTTCTAAAATGAATTGAGTTGCGCCCAAAATTATTTTTTTTATTAAATGTGATTCAGCTATTACAGAATAAGCTTTTTTCATTTTATACAAAGTGATTTGTATTTGACTTTGGCGCTTGAGAATGTTTTACATGTATAGAAATGTACTGAATGATTTCCAAAATTATTTATTTTAATTATTGTTTCTAATTTATTTCAGAATAAGCTTTCTTTGATTAATTGTGGTTAGTTGTTAATTTTATACAAGGTGATTAAAATTTACTTTTTGCATAATGACCGAATTATGTACTTTTTATAATTTAAATGTTTGGTTTTCTTTATTTTTATGATGTTCGGTTAAAGTATACCTCCTCTATGACCTTATATACCCCTAAATAACTCTATTATCATTGCATTTTCCCCCAAAATAAAATATAAAACTTTGGGCCAATGTCATTTTGGCGCCCAACGTGACCACAAAATCCACATTGCTCCCAATATTTTTGTAATTTCATTTTTAGATTTACACTTATTCCCATGATCATTTGTACACTAGTTAAGTTTTATCCCATTACTCCCACTTTTAATCCCCTTATCTATTTACATTTATGTTATAATGCCTAACTAATTTTACACCTACTCCCCTATTTGAGTTCCCTATCTACCTATATCTATCCTATAATGCCTTATCTAATTTTATTTATACAATAACTAAATAATTCTATATAATTATTCCTCCTATTTGAATTCCCTTAACTATGCCTACCTAACTTTTCACAATTATTCTGTCCCCCTTTATAATTCCCCTCCTTATACTTATTCAATCTATATAAAATCTACCCCGGATCGATCGGGATGCGGACTACTTCATATGGTCTTATATTGGTCTGCATATCCTAAACCAATGCAGCTGCAGTCGAAGACAAGCCAAAATGGACTCCTTTAATTTGGCATATATGCCCTTCCACAGAAAACCCCTATATCTTCTTGACTTTCTTGCTTTCTCAATGATAACCTCTCCTAAGATTTTCTCCTCTTCAATTTTCACTCTATCCCTGTACTCCGCTGGAATAGGATACAATTTTGCATTAAACGTTTCGGTATTCACCATCTCTAACTTATGTCCGTAACCCGTAGCAATTTTGGATTCTGACTCTATCAATTCGGAATGTTTATTCAATAATAATTCAACTTTGCCCTTTAATTTACCTGAATACTTAATTTTCCCTTCTGCCTTCCCCTCATTATCTAACTCACCATCAAACGGATTTATATTCAGACAGTCATTTTTGTAAACTTTTTGCTGTTTGGTGCTACCATGATACACTTTTTACAGGTATCATTTTATCCATTAATTTTTCCCGTTTAACAAAATCTTCTGAAACGAACGACGCCTCCCCTCCTGTATCAATGGATACATTAATCTTATTATTTTCTACATTCAAACTAAATAATAGGTAATAAATTTTTGTTTACATTTAGATTATTTTTCATTTCAAATTTAATTAATTCGCGCTGACGTTCGTACTGGTTTATTCTTAGAGGATTGCTTGGTTTGTCTCCCTTTATAAAATTTTGATTCAACATAGATGCGCCTGCTTGACTCGTAATTTCGGAATATGTGTGGTTGATTCTTTTCAGATCATACGCTTGTTCCACTGGTTCTCGGGTATGTGTATTTTGGTTCTCATTTTGCCTTTGACGCGGATTATTTTGGTCCGTGGTTCTATCATTATTAGTTCTCTCCGTCTCTCGCCTCGATATCTTGTTTGCACTCCAATGCTGAAACTGCTGCCATAATTATAATTGTTGTTATTGCCCCTATTGAAATTTCCCCCGGAGTTGTTATTATTGCCTCGATAATTAAATTGGTCCGTACCTATATTTCTTTGGGTCCTAACAAAATTTATTGGTTGACTTCTCGTCCTATTGTTCATCCGACGGTTCGGTCCCATTTTATCATACTGTTGAAGATATTCCAAAAATACATCCCGGTCTACGATGTTTTGAAGTGCTATGTATTGTCTTACTTCCACCTCAAAATGCGCCACTCAATATTTTACTATTTGTTTTTCCTCTATTGGAGGATCTAGTTGTTTCGTGATGCTAAACTTCTTTATCGCATATAGCTCAAGGGTGATTCTTAAATCTTGGTTATATTTACCTATAATTAAGTCATCCCTTACTTTAAATTGTTGGTGGTCCCCCAAAACTACTTTAAAAATTTATGTTTTAATTTTAAAAATTTCTCCAATTTGCTTTCTATTAGACCAAACCGTATTGCCGCAACCTCTTTTAACATTGATTTTACCAAATTTAATTTATATCGTTCATCTGTTGATACCTGTATCAGCGTTTTAACGTTATTTAAAAATATCTTGGGATTTAACTTATTGTCACCATAAAATTTCGAATATTGATCTATTGGTATGCTTGGTTGGTTTATATGGGTTTCCGAGAAATTTGTACCGTGTTTCCACTAAAATTTTCAAACTTCCTAATTTCCTATTTACAGTCCTAAATCCCATTTCACAGTTTCCCTCAACCTTTTGTACTTTTATGCCTAAATCCCTAATTTTCTCGTTGGTTTTTCTTTCGTGTGTTTCTTCTGTAGCCATTACCAAACAATAGCTTTATTACTTCGCAAAAGGAAGAAACGTCCACTGACCGGTTTCGACTTTCTTGAGCCTCGTCAGAGCAGACTAGTTTCTAACAAAGCTGTTATACTAACATAAGTTCGAAAGAACCTTTGTACTATGGCAAGAGTAAATAATATCGTCATCAGGTAGTAAAACACCAACGCTACTAAGCGTGGAAGGTTTATATATATATATATATATATATATATATATATATTGCCGTGTTTCTCTCGAGTTCTCAATAGTTTCGAAAATTAATTTATACAAAAACGAAAATTTCACCAAAAATTATAAACAAAAAATAATAATATCTTACCCAGATTCCTCTCTTTCTTGGTTGAATTGCATTCTTCAACTGCTTCCGGCTAGCTCAGTTGGACCTCCTCTTGGATATCTAGATTCACTCTCATATTCTCTATCGTTCACGCACACTCTCAATAAAACCACAAAATACAACAATCATACAATCTTTTATTTATCAGTATTTACAAATAAAATTGAATATTATCCACATTTCAGTGATCAAGTTACACCTCAATAAATCCTATTTTGTAATGTCCTGTATTTTAATTTAAATTATCAAACACATAGAATGTACCCGGAGTAAATGGGCCCTGAATAATACCTTATTTCTCATTCCTTCTTTATAATTTATTTTAAATCTACGTAAACTCTGGAGTATGGTGAGCTCATGATAACCCAGTTAATTATGAATAATGTATGCCCTTATACTTCGCATACTCTTACAACAAACTAAAAAAACAACCCATGTACTCTTTACAAAATTTAACTTCCTGATGGAACGTTAATAAGCTTTATATACATCTTCAGATTTCTATTTAAATACCATAATAAAGTTAGTTATACGTATTATTTTCAATACGCAAAATAATGCACAACATCTTCAAATTCACTCTCACACGTCACCCAATATTCATAGTTTCATAGTTGATAACAACAAATCCCCCAAGGATTTGGTGAAATCATCATTAAGGTTGAATATACTATTCCAGATTTAAGCGACTTTTAAATTAAACAAATTGAAGTTGTGATATCAGGGTGTATCAATTTGAAAGGAATAACATGGGTATCTTCGCTACTGCCACATCAAATTTTCTAAATTACCGACAAAAAATAAAAAGGATGCGATTTCCATCAATCCTTTTTTTATGGTTACATGTTGGATTTAGAGAAAAATGTTTGAAATAAAAGTTGTGAGATTTATCAATGATAGTATGCATGCAAAATTATTATTATAAGCGTTTTGTTGTTTTAAATACTAAAATAGAATAAAAAATAGTGATACCATAATCACTTTTGGAACAACACATGGCCACAACATAGGTGTGTTCAATGCTGTGTATCCTCGCCGCGATGACTGTGTTTTTCTTTTTAGGGAAAAAATTAAGGATCTATATCCAATCTAAATAAAATTTCCACAAGTATTTTGTTTATGGCAGCACTAAGGTTACGGACTATTTTCTTTGAGGAGTAGTGAATGTGTTAAAACTATGGTACGGCGAGGCTGTGGTCATACTTCGGCGTATTTTATACGTTTGTACACGAAACAAACAGTTTCCTGAATACAGAAAACATAGTGTTACACCATATTAAAATAGAAATAACCAAATTTTCTAATGTGTAAAATATCGAGGGCAACAAAGCTATTCATAAATTGTATTAGAGTTTTCATTAATCTGGATTTAAGTGTTAGACCTCTAAAGAGGGTGCTTATAGCATTTAAGCTACAGAGGGTTCTACATTTCTGTTACACTATAAGCAAATCCTCGCAATGGAAAGGGCGTGCAGTGGTGCAATGCGAATTAAAGCTTGTCTCTACCACTAAGACGTAAATATGAAATACTATGAAGCGATAGCGCTTGAATTTGCAGGTACTTAGTGGGTTTCTTAGTTCTTCTACTTGCACACGTACACTATTGGCAAGTAGGCAGCAATTAATAAAAACTTTTAGCATAGATGTATAAATCAAACACCGAACCATTGGAATCTAGAAAACGTAACAAAAACAAAAAACGTACACGGTGTAGATTTCTTAAGTATCGCAGCTACCCTGTTGACTGAAATGTTATAAATTCAAGTTCTAATCAACAAAAATATTTCAGACTTGTGGAAATTGAATCTAGGAAAATGTTCAATACAAAATACGTTCATGATACAAGTATACAACGGAAATTGAGTATTGTAAAAAACCTATATGTCATCTAAATAATGGAAGCTGCTGCTAGTGTCCAGTGAAATATTGATTTGAAGCATACCTCCATTTCCGACAAAAATGCGTCATGCGATATCAAAGAAGTTACATGTACCATCTATAAATTACAAAAGATATAAATAATCTTCTTTTATATACTTTTTTATACGTTTGTTCTTCATTATGACTAGTATCCTCTGTAAATGACGCCATCTATTCTAAGTTTTACATTAGAGCATTTCCATACATTTCAAACTTGTTCATCTTAAATTATCGTGATTCACATACCTCTTTTCAGTTAATCATGGTGTATATTCAATATAATTATTTTCATATTAAGTTCGGTAATTACTTTAAAAGTCCAATAGTTGAGCATTTCAGATTAATTATAACGAGGTCCTGTAACTACATGCTTGTTAATACTTTGTGTACAAACACATTTATTCTGAATGTTATGCAGTTTTTGGTAGAATAGTCAATGGGTTTCAATAAGGAATATCAACATTCTTCAACTTGAAAGAAAGGGTGACATACGTATAGAATATTTTTCTCAGTTACAAAAACTTATATTATGACATTGTTAATCACAAAACAGTATGGAAACTTGATACACAAACATCATGATAATTTTATAATAAGCGTTGTATATTTAACACTCCTTCTCAACGTTTATATAAAAAAAAAAATTTTTAAACTTCAATCGGCCCCATTGCTTTTACGTGTTTAGCTAACTTTTGTCCATCTAATGGTTTAGTCAACATATCCGCAATCATATTGTCTCTAGGACAATACAAAGCTCTAATTCTGTTCGTATTAATATAATTTTGCACGAACTTGTATTTGACATCAATATGTTTTACACGTTGGTGGCAGGTTCGGTCATTGAATAATTTAATACAACCTTGGTTGTCTTCATACATCATGCTTGGAGACGCAATTTTCTCTTCAAAATCGCTTAATATTCTTTCAATCCAAAGAAGTTCGCGTAAAGCCTCAGCTAATGCGACGAATTCTGCTTCGGTTGAAGATAACGCAACTGAAGTTAGTTTTCTACTAGTTCAAGCGATCAGCGCCCCATTAAATATAAAGCAATAACCTGTTATGATTACCTGCCCAATCGGCATCTACGTAGCATTTAAAACTTCCGTCGTTCTTGTTGTCTCCCATTTTTAGTTTCATGTGTTTGGTTGCTTTTAAATATCGAAACACACGTTTCACTTCATTCCAATCACGTATTCTAGGGTTACTTACACGTCTAGCCAAAATTGATGTTGCAACTGCAATGTCGGGTCTAGTGTTAGTGGACAAATAAAATAATGACTCAATTGCACTTCGCTAGATTTCTTGCGATTCGAAAGGTTATTGATTCATCGTTGTCTTAAATAACCAACATTCATTGGTGTAGATGAATCTTTTGCATCTTTCATGTTAAGTTCTTGCAGTTTGTTCATAATATATTTTTCTTGATTGGCGTTAAATATACATTTATTATTTCTGTCAAAATCAACACCGAGGTAATATTGTAAATTTCCCAGATTTTTATGGTAAAATCTTGATTCATGTTCGATTTAAATTCATGTATTAAATTTATATTTGTTGCGGCTACCACAATGTCATCCACGTGATTTGAAATGTACACAACATTTTTACCTAGTTTTTGTTTATATAGACATGGGTCATTGCTACTTTGTATATATTTGTATTTCTTCATGACAGCATCAAATTTTTTATTCCATTCATTTGCATCTTGTCTCAGTCCATATAAATTCTTTACGAGCTTACATACATGACTACTATCACCAATGGCATACCCTTTTGGCTGTTTCATAAAAAACCTCATGCGATAAATCACCGTTTAAGTAAGCAGTTTGAATATCAAAATGTTTAACCTGCATGTTTCTTTTTCCTGCTACTGTCAAAAATATCTTCAGTGTTGTTGAACTTGAACCAGTGCAAAAATCTCATCATAATCTTGACCAACTTATTGAGAAAAACCTTGCGCTACTAATCGGGCTTTGTATTTTACAATATCCCCCTTTTGTTCAGTTTTGGTCTTGTACACCCGTTTACAACCTACAGCATTACAGCCGGGGGGTAATTTGGATTATGTAATGATTATGTAACGAATTGATTTCTTCATTCATTGCAACTTTCCATTTATTTGAATCAAGTCCATTAATAGCTTCCTCATTAGTAACAGGAACAGTATTTATTTGTTTAGTGGCTTTATTTATTTCCATGACCAAACTTTTTGATGGAAAACCCTTGTTTGATCTTTCAGTATGTCTGAATAAATAAATATCTTCTTTATTTGTCACTTCTGAACCTGAAGCATGTAATTTATCATCATACTTATGAGGTACATCTGATTGAACATTTTCAGATTTTTGAGCATCATTTAAGTCCGAACCATTCATTGGGATTTTATTTACCATTTAAGACATATTTCAGCTGAAATAAATTTGACATCACGACTGACTTTGATTCCATGAGTGTCTTTATTCAATAGCCTTTAGTGCCTAATTCATAACCAACAAAAAACAGTTTTTCAGCAGTACCATCTAACTTTTTACGTTTACACTTTTCTATGTGGACATATGCTGGTGTTCCAAAAATCTGAAAATAGTTTAAATTTGGTTTTTCACCATGCCACATCTTGTAGGGAGTTGATTCTATGTTTTTAGTAAGTAGACGATTAATGATGTGATAAGCTGTAATCACTGTCTCACCCTAAAATTGTTTGTCTAAACCTAAACTCGTGAGCATACATCTTGTCATATTCAATTAGAGTTCTATTTTTCCGTTCGGCAATCCATTTTGTTATGGCGTCATTGGTACTGTTAACTGAGTCTTTATACCCCTAGATTTAAAATACTTTTTCAGTTGACCATCAATGTACTCTCCACCTCTATCTCATCTAATAATTTTTGGTACTTTGCTATTTTGAGTTGTCATCATTTCAACAAATTCAATTATTTTTCACACGCATCAGATTTACGCTTTAACAAATAAATATGAGAATACCTTGAATAATTATCAATATGGGTTAAAATGTATTTATTTCCACTTGGTGTTTGAAGCTGAAGCTGGACCGCATATATCTATCTGTATGAATCACATCTAACTTATTACTTGATTTAGTAAATGATTCGCATGGAAATGAATCTTTAGTTTGTTTGCATTTGATACATGTCTCGCATATCTCATCACAGGAACACGTCAATAATAATATTTACTGCTAGTTTATCCATTTTTCTAATGTCCGTTAAGTTTTGATGGCCTAGTATTTAATGCCATTCATAAATGCACGCCTATTTGACTGTGTTTAGTGTATTAAACGCCTGATGTTTTTGTACCATTTTATAGACGTCATTGCGTACCTTCACTGCGAGCAACATTTTTCCATCCTTACTGATTTTACATGTCTCGCCCTGAAATATAGCTTTGCAACCATTTTTTATAAGTTTTCCAACTGAACAAAGGTTACATTGTAGTCCGCGCACATATCGTACTTCACTTAATCTGAATTTGCTGTGTTCAGTTTCAAAACGAACCGTACCATTTCCTTTTATAGTTAAGTGCCTACCATCGGCCATTTTTACAATTCTTTTCGTGATTCAACTAAGTTTTTGAATTCGGTTTCATCATTGCACATATGTGACGATGCACCCGATTTGACACACCATTCTGATACATTTGTTTTGTTTTCATTATTGATCATAACGCATACGTCAATATCCATATCCATTTTCATTTTGTACAACATTTACCTGTCCCCTTTCTGCATTTTCACTGTCTTTACTATTTTTCATGCAGTAAATTTACGGCAATCTTCTTTAATATGGCCTTTTTTTTACAGAAAAACAGAACATTTTGGTACTTATTCACGTTATAGACTTTAGTGTCTTATCACTAGTTTCTCTTGTGCAATCAATTTCTTGTCGTCGCCTATATTCCTCCAGCAATTTGTTTTTCACCATATTTTTGCTTAAATCGTTTCTGGTCGAGACTCTAAGGCAGCAATTAATCCTTCATAACTTTCTGATAAGCTCGATAAATATAATGAAACGGCAAGAGTTTCTACTAATGGCTCACCCAAAGTGACTAACTAATTCGTCCATATACTCATCCATGGCATTTAAATGTGTTTGCTCATTTCCATCTTCAGGTAGTATTATTCTACATAACCGCCATAAAAGCCTAATTTTATTGGATAAAGTTGATTTTTGATGTTAATCCTGTAATGCGTCCCACATAGATTTTGCAGTGGTTTTACTTTTTACATGAATTATTTGGTTGTTCTCAATGAACAAACCGATATGTGCACGTGCTTTACTGTCTTTTCTATTTCATTGTGTCAAGGCGATTTTATTGGATGGTATGTTTTCCACAACAACTGTCCACAGGTCTTCCTTAATTAACAGAAGTTCAGTTGCATACTTCCAGGCCTGATAATTTTCATCATTTAATTTTGTCATTTGTACTTTAACTGATGAATCCATCACAATGACATTGACTTTCTTTTTATTAATTTAGAATAAAATATTCCCCCCTTTTTTTGAAAAATACGTATATTAATGTTTCATTTAATCAAGATGATGATTTATACTGGGTCCATAACCTGTTAAAATGATCAATGGATTTCAATAAAGAATATCGACAATCTTCAACTGGAAAAAAGGGTCACAAACGTATAAAATATTTTATTTAGTAACAAAAACTTACATTATGACATTGTTAATTACAAAACAGTATGGTAACATGAAACACAAACATCATGATAATTTTATAAGCGTTGTATATCTAACAGTTTTGAATACCGAGTGACAAACAAGCTTAAGTTTATACGTTGTAAAACAGAAATGAGGTGTTCGTCTTTTGCAAGCGTTGATAAAGTTTTACTGGTATTTGAAGTTTTTTAAATGATAATTGGTGATGGAGTTGTATGTAATGTTTTATGAATAATAGATGAGAATGGTTGGCAAAGTAGTATTTTTGCTGGTGCGTTAGTTTTGTGGAAACATTCTATTTTGCCAAGAGCAAAGAGCCATACCCTAGCTAAATAAAACTTTCGGTTTAGCTATTCCTCTCTTATCTAAATTTATTCTACTCAATACTAATTTACGTAAATATTAATAAATTTAAGTCCTTAGAATAAACGTCTATTATATTTAACTATATAAAACAATAAAAATTGGATAAATCATTTATACATTTGACTAAGGTGTATGTTGCTTTAATTTCATTGGTAGTGATATCTATTACATAATAGAGGTGGATTATAATTCTGTCAATTCTATATATTGCTCTCGTCTTCATAACTTTTTTTTCTAATTTGATGATACTTGTTTATGGAGCGGATGGTTAATTTTGTCCATTTGTCTCTCTCATTTAAAACGATCCGGCAGTATCTTGTCTTTCTTAATTCTCTAAACACGAAGCCGTACAAGACACGTGTTTTAATAAATGTACTTATTAATTACTTATAATAATAAGTGTATAGGACTTCTGTTTTGATAGCTAGCGGTTAACTGAACTGTAATAAACTCATCTTTAAAATAAAATGGTATGATGCTAATAGATTTGATTTTGGGTTTTCATGGAGATACGTTGTCATTTAAACCTAATATCTCTCTATTTAAAAGTTTTAATGCAGTATTTTAAGACAGGATTTTAAGTCGGGTGAAGCACGTTTATTTCCTAATTCCCTTTCAACCAAATATAGTAAGGATTAGATCGTTTTTATTTCCTTAAAATTTATTTCAATGTTATATTTCGTCCCATAAAATTATCTAACACCTAAAATTTCATGTCCTTCATAAATAAAAATTAATATTTTCTAAAACCATAAATATAAAGATTGTTAGTCCAAGTTCAAGCAATGTCACATGGGAAGTTATGCATCTTTTGACCCAAGGCTACGCCTCGTGTTGTTTTGCTTCGCTGGACCGCGCCAGCTGCGGCTTCGTCAACTTGGCCCCCCTCCAAACGATTTATTGAAATGTAGCATGTGCACCAGAAAGTACTAGTCTTGCACCACCTTGCACCACCAAAATAATAGCTTGCACCATGCTGGAAAAACAATTGCGGTAATTTGTTTATGTGGGGGGCTAGAATGACGCTAGCCCCCCTCCATTCGAATTTCAAAAACATGATATGTGCACCAGTTAGGGAAAAACTTGCATCACCTTGCACCACTAAATTTAGAGCTTGCACCATTTCAGAAGATTAGATACAGGACCTTTTCTCGAGGGGGGCTAGAATGACGCTAGCCCCCCTCCAGTCGAATTTCACAAAAATGATATGTGCACCAGTTAGAGGATAGCTTGCACCACCTTGCACCACTAAATATAGAGCTTGCACCACCTTCAATAAGTCGTTACATTATTATTTAATATTATTTTACATAAAACACTGCCATACTCCAAGGTTTCTGAATTGCACTGCCAAAAGAATTCTAAGCAGATCCAATGCCGAAATGTTTCTTGCGCTTCTTTTATTCAAAATAGTGCAACTATATTTCATTTAATTATAGGAGTATTATCTAATAACAAGGTGATTAATAATACTTACTTTAGGACAGAATCAGGACGTTCCTACAAGAGGATTACTAGTGCACTTGCAAGGTATTACAGAACACGTAATAAACCGCATGATTTAAGGGTGTCAAATTTAAGTCAAATTACAACCAAATATAGCAGAATTCAGTTTTAAGCAGCATACAGAACCAAAGTCGTAGACAGATACTTCCGGAGAGGTCATTCACAAATTTTTTAATTTAATTACATTTCTATGGATGTATCTATCTACAATACACTAACTCCTCCGCTTAACTTTCTATGAGTTTCACAAATTTCTCTTTCTAACTTATGACTGACGGCCTATCAATTTTTTTGTAAAATGTCACTTCCACCGTTTTTTAACTACGTCATAACTGACATTTGTTAAACTTTGAATTTCGAATCGTTCTGGATATTAATTTTTTTTATTAACCCTTGAATTTCAGCACATACGGTACATTTATTTAATCTTTTATTTTTAAAATTGCGAAAGAAAGTCTTATCGTATGTTGCGGGATTTGAACCCGGTATCGTCGGACTGATAGCTTCTCTAGGTATGTATAACTCAGACATCTTGGATACTAAAGATTTATTTTTACATTTTTGAATTATTTGAATCATTTCCAGCAACCCATACATTTAAAGGGTTTTTTATAAAGTTTTGAATAAAGCTAATATTTGATCTTTTCGAAAAAATCACTTTTCCCACTTTTCTCAAATACCTACGAAATGTATAAAAAATTTTTAATTCCAAACCGGTCATTGGTTATTCTTTCTATAAATTGCAAAGGAATTAATTTTTGTCTACTATGCTTCTGGAACTCTCTCCTGCCAGACAAAATATTACTATTTTTCTAGAGGCGTTTAGTCACTGACGGCCAATTTCTCTATTGACATTATATGCAACCCGTTCTTAGAAATTCCGCTATTGTTGGATAATAAGGCATTTGAATTTTTCACCCGCCGAATTACATATTTATTTAATGCAATAAGCGATCAATTACAAATGCAAATGTTCGCTTCTTCAAAATTTACCGAAAAAATACGATCAAGTTTTGAGTACTGAATTTTTTTAAACAAATAGTCTGAAGCCTTTTATTATTTAAATTAATGTGTTCAATTGTCCTAAGTATATTCAGATATGTATTTTAATTCACTATCATTCTTGTTTCTTTCAATTTCATTTATTTTTTGCTAAAATTTTTAGAATTGTGAAAGCTATTAGCAATAAGAATTAATCTTTTTTATAATCAGAAAATTTATTTTAATTTCAAAAATTTCTTTTAAAAATGTAGGTATTAAGAGATATATTTTTAATTGTACTGTCCATTATCAATTTTATCTATTAGGTGATATACATTTTTAGAACTAAGAAACCCTGTTCGAATAAGAGTTAGTCTTTTATATTTAAATATTAAAAAAACTAATTTAATTTTGAGTTTAACATTTTTATGTGTTTGAATTCTTGAAATAAAATTATTTGATTAATTACTATTGATTAGTTACTTAATTTGAGCAATTTCAAATTTTATAGAAGTATATAGCTCATACAGAAGAAAATAATACGTAAAAATCTTTAGGTGAAAAATAAACTAAGCAACAGCAATAAAATTAATTATCAATCTAAATATAATAAGGATACCTACCTATGATTCTAGGTAATGCTCAGCAATAAATTCAATCTCAACTAGTACAAACTTTTTCCGATTTCCATATATAATATTGACTATTCCAAGATTACTATAAAACAGTAATCAAATGCAGTTTAATAAACATTCTAGAAAATTTGAAAAGATTTTCAATTTCAGCAGGGAATCTTGATAAACTAAAAATAGCATTATCAAATCGTTGCTACAGGATGTCTAATTCTGGATAGCACTGGATGGATAGTTTTGTTATCTGAAGAGATTGAAAATCGGTTAAATAGGAAATGTTTTGTAGATGTTGTTGTTGAGCAATAATCGTTATTTGGAATTCAAAATTTTTATACATTTCGTAGGTATTTGAGAAAAGTGGGAAAAGTGATTTTTTCGAAAAGATCAAATATTAGCTTTATTCAAAACTTTATAAAAAACTTTTTAAATGTATGGGTTGCTGGAAATGATTCAAATAATTCAAAAATGTAAAAATAAATCTTTAGTATCCAAGATGTCTGAGTTATACATACCTAGAGAAGCTATCAGTCCGACGATACCGGGTTCAAATCCCGCAACATACGATAAGACTTTCTTTCGCAATTTTAAAAATAAAATATTAAATAAATGTACCGTATGTGCTGAAATTCAAGGGTTAATAAAAAAAATTAATATCCAGAACGATTCGAAATTCAAAGTTTAACAAATGTCAGTTATGACGTAGTTAAAAAACGGTGGAAGTGACATTTTACAAAAAAATTGATAGGCCGTCAGTCATAAGTTAGAAAGAGAAATTTGTGAAACTCATAGAAAGTTAAGCGGAGGAGTTAGTGTATTGTAGATAGATACATCCATAGAAATGTAATTAAATTAAAAAATTTGTGCATGACCTCTCCGGAAGTATCTGTCTACGACTTTGGTTCTGTATGCTGCTTAAAACTGAATTCTGCTATATTTGGTTGTAATTTGACTTAAATTTGACACCCTTAAATCATGCGGTTTATTACGTGTTCTGTAATACCTTGCAAGTGCACTAGTAAGCCTCTTGTAGGAACGTCCTGATTCTGTCCTAAAGTCAGTATTATTAATCACCTTGTTAAGAGATAATACTCCTATAATTAAATGAAATATAGTTGCACTATTTTGAATAAAAGAAGCGCAAGAAACATTTCTGCATTGGATCTGCTTAGAATTTTTTTGGCAGTGCAATTCAGAAACCTTGGAGTATGGCAGTGTTTTATGTAAAATAATATTAAATAATAATGTAACGACTTATTGAAGGTGGTGCAAGCTCTAAATTTAGTGGTGCAAGGTGGTGCAAGCTATCCTCTAACTGGTGCACATATCATTTTTTTGAAATTCGACTGGAGGGGGGCTAGCGTCATTCTAGCCCCCCTCGAGAAAAGGTCCTGTATCTAATCTTCTGAAGTGGTGCAAGCTCTAAATTTAGTGGTGCAAGTTTTTCCCTAACTGGTGCACATATCATTTTTTTGAAATTTGAATAGAGGGGGGCTAGCGTCATACTAGCCTCCCTCATAAACAAATTACCGCAATTGTTTTTCCAGCATGGTGCATGCTATTATTTTGGTGGTGCAAGGTGGTGCAAGACTAGTACTTTCTGGTGCACATGCTACATTTCAATAAATCGTTTGGAGGGGGGGCCAAGTTGACGGAGCCGCCAGCTGCCACGTTAAAACCGGTCAGTTGTAGTTTAACCACCAAGGGATCTTTTTAGTTTTTTGCGGCAGACCTTCGTATAGGCGTGCTTTTAGCACATAAATTTATTTAAACAAAGAGTATTATTAACCAATGCGCAACCTAATTTAGTAAAAAAATTACGAAGTATTACGCAATAATATAAAACAGTTATAAATTAAGTTAGAAGATGCAATCTTAGGCACAACAAATTATTCTTGAAAATGACTGGGTTATAAATTGAAATATAAATGGAGCATCACTTATAGCCAAGATGTTATCAATTATCAATGCAGTTTAAATTTAGTTGACACCCGCAAGGACAAATTTTCAACGTGTTTCGTTGGATTCCAGCATGACGCCAGGAGACCCCTTATGGGTTACTATCTGTTGCTGGCTCTCTGTCATTTCAAGGTTTTTACACATCATATGAACCAAACAATGGGTGAGTCGTTGTAAAAGAAATTGCTTCCGATACCAAGCTAAGTGATTTTAGTTTAGGAATTTTACTTAATTCATGAACGTTTCTTTTACTTTCAACATTTATTAGCTCCAATATGACAAATACTATTGTAGAAAAATAGCCAATTGAAATATTATTAAGCAATCGATGCACACTTTGAATTTATGCTAAACTAAATGAATATATGATTGTCCTTGTGAATCGAAGGTAACAAATCTGATCCCTCCGATAAACTTTCCATATTTTTCAGAAATGTTAAATACAAATTTAAAGTTTAAATAATGACAAATTTGAAAATTAAATTTCCTTTGAACTTGTAAATGAGTAATTTTTGTTAGGAATAGATGTACTTAATTGGGTTATCTTTATTATTTTTGTTGCTTTAATTGATATCAAGAAGTTTAGACCATGCAGTAAACGGCCATGAAAGTTGACCCAAGGTAGAAAAACATGTCCTAGATGCCAACACTATCATTTTGAAGAATCATTTAGATTATAACCCATATTTACAATTATAAGAGGTATCATAAGGCCGAATCCAATTTAATTAAATGTAGTAATAGAGTTATACAATTATGATGAGAAGATTTGACAAGCTAACAGCAACCCTTTTTATTATATTGGTATTTATTTTCATGTACAAGGTTAAGCGTACGAAACAAAACCCTTTCATTAAAAAACGTTAATACGCTAAGAGGTTTCCAGTTTTTTCTTTTAGTGTTTTCTTGTTATAGATAAAAGGACCCCGCTCGATTCTTATGGAAAAACTACCCCGGTCAAATTAGTTGAATTTTTAGTATGTTGTAGTTTTTGACGTCCTGATCAAAAGTCCCAATGGGTACAAGACCGACAAATAAACTGTTTCTGAAATACGGCGGTAGTTTTTTCAAAGTAGTGGCGCCGTATTAATATCTGTGAAATATGAACCCACCTGATAGTCTTGAAATAACCGCGGGAGTTAGAGTCCCGAGTTAGTCCGGAAGAATCCAAGGGTCACAACTAATCTGGATAAACCTGCAACTTGACTGAGATCTTTGTGAATGTAAGGGTGGTTGGTGGTAGCTGCATCATCTACCCGAGTTTAGTGTTCCGACTTTATATTTCTTTCCTTTTAGTTTCCACCTAATTTAATGACAGTCGATCACACCTAAGAACACCTAACACGGGGTCCTAAGGCTGATATTCATATCAAGCATTTAGGGGCAGAACTTAAAAACACCGCATCGTATTAAGCTTTGTTTCTTTTCTTTGATTTGGTCTGCTGATAAAATCCCAAATTAAAGTGTACGTATAATGTTTGGTTAATAGGAATTTCTTTTTGATTTTGTTTTGTATCTAAATTCTCTGGAACAAATACCTAAACAAAAACTATATTGCTAATTTAAAATGCATCCTGGGCGCATAAATATTTCTTTACTTTCAACCACATGCAAGTGTGAAATCCTGTAGTTCATGATTATATTTCCTGAAAGAGCAACGAATTTTACCAGTTGATATTTGTTTGGTAAAAACACTTCGCGATCAATTTAGGACATTCCGCAACTAGAGTATTAGAAAAGAAATTGAAATAGGGTAGCATTTGTTACTTTGTAGTCAGCTTAAATTCAGTATGTTCTGTTCCGTTTCATCTAACAACACGTAACAAAAGTGATAAAATTATTTCATAGGATGTAACAGCGCAAAATTTTCAGTTTTATAAAAATATAATAAAACGCAGCAAGTTGAGCTATGTCAGAAAAATCAGGCTAATATTTGAAAACCTGTTAAAGAAAAATTTAATCGAGTTAAGACAAAGGTTTTATGAAATTTTGTTGTCAAATATTGCCTATTTGCTGCTTACTTTGTGTTACGTCGTCATCGAACAATTCGGTATTTTGTGACAATAAATACTTTGTGCGTGCATCCTACAGTTTGAGTGAAACATTTTATATACCGGCAATAACAGTGCATAAAGTGACAGTCGTACTCGAGCCTTTAGAGAAGCAAGTCGCCTTCGAACCCTTGAAAGGGACGGTCGTATTAGAGCTTTCAAAGCGAGACCGACACCCGGTCGAGCGTGTTACTGGTTCTCCGTAAAGCTTTTGTGCGTGAAAGTGTCTATTGCCCCAGCGGCGCAGGACAAAGCTTTGTGCGTGAAAGTGTCTATTGCCCCAGCGGCGCAAGACTTAAGGTATTTATACCCTTCCTTAATTAGTTGGTAGTTGTCTTTTTGTTATTACATAACCGCTCCACCATTATCGTTATTGCTATAAAAGCAATTGGTCCTTCATTGTAATTTGCATATTTATATTTATACACACATTTATATCAACCTCCTTAACCCCAATCAATCATTGGCCCTATAAGTCGATCCGGATTCATTAGTCCTGTGGTTACACATGTCCTAAATTAAATATTATTGTGCATTTCAGCGAGTTTTAATTAATTAATATTTCAGTTTTAAATTTGTGCTTAAAGCCCATATTTAGCGGGTTAAAATGTGTAAACATTATTTATACTGTCTTTAGATTAAATTAAGCGATTTCGCCGTAATTGAAACCAGCAAGCGTTTTAATTACAAAGAAATTCATAATATAAAATTTGTCAGTTTTCAGTTTTAAATTCATTTTAGCGGCATAAAACAGAAAGCAACCTGAAAACTATAAATCGCTTTATACTTCTTAAACAAGAAAGGTAAAGGGATTTGCTTTGTATTTAAAAGCTATTGCACGTTTTGTATTACAATATTGAAAATATCTGCAGAGGAATAAGGTTGTAAAGTTGCATCTTTCGGCAAATATGTTAAGCCACATGTTTTAAACGTTTCTGTGAGCTTTTGATGGTAAGCCGCTCGGGTTGTTAAGCGGTACATCTTATATTCACGCTTTTGTTTGACGAACCGTTAGTCATAAAACGTGATTTATTGGTTATACCCTATTTTACATTTTTCGTGCTTTGAACAACTCATAATATTTTAATATTTCTCAGTGCACATTTAGCTTTACCGTTTTACAACAGTTTATTGTAGTCCTTTCAGAATCTTTGAGAATGGCTCCAAAGAAAGCACATGTGGTAGAACTCCAATTACTGAAAACACGGATTTTAGAAATATTTGAGCTTTGTAATTCTATACAAAGTGACCCAAGTTTAAAGGCATTGTTCCTTATTCAAACAAGGGAATACATGACCTTTATGCAAATTTCAATACAATTTAGTCGCTGTCTTGGCCTCATGTGACGAGGTAGACTCATTAACTTACAACGCTGTACGGAAGGAAGTAGATTCCGCTTATTTTTTCATACTGCTGCATCTCGATACGATGCAAGAAATGAAAGCACCACAAATCATCGAAAATGCTCCAAGCAGCACGGTATCAAAATTGTTACCGTTAAAGCTCCAAATTTTTAATAATGAGGTAACTGAATTTTCATCTTTCATCGATTTATTTGACAGCCTGGTCTATAATAACGCGTCGCTGTCCAATATCGAAAAATTAAATTATCTTATCAGTTGTTGTACCGGGAGTCTTTAAGAATCGTTAAATCTGTACCCATTTCGGGGATAATTTTATTATTTCATATAACGCCTTGCGTGAGAGATTTAGCAATCCGCGTTTATTGGCAACTTTGCATTGGAAAGCAATGAAAGACTTTCTACCTTTAAAATCAGAAGACCCTAAGAAACTTAGGGCACTTATTGATTGTTTTTCGGAGAACCTTGCTGTTCTAACTAACTTAAAGTTTCCCACTGAACATTGGAACTTTATTCTGGTCGATTTGCTTTTAGAAAACTTGATCCGTTCACTAGAAAACGCTTCGAACTCCAATCGGATCCGAAGCAAATACCTAATTTCGAGGATTTGAGATATTTTTTAACCCAACAATGTGCAGCGTTGGAAACCTTTTCTTCAACCGCACCTGTTTCTTATTCGACGACTGTCCATACATCTCACACATCAGTGCCTAAGAAATCCTCAGCGTTTCAATTTAAACAAAAGGTTTCTTCTAACGTAGTTTCACTGGACACACCAAGTAGCTCCAGTGACTCAAATAATTCATTTTCGCACCATTGTCCTTCCTGCAAGGGCAATCACTTAATTTATAGATGTCAATCGTTTCTAAAGAAAACTCCGACAGAACGTTTCGACATTGTCAAACGCTTACGCCTTTGTTTAAATTGCTTACGAACAGACCATGCGTCCATGCAATGCAAATCTTATAATTCCTGTCGAACTTGCGCCAAGCCGCATCATACCTTGCTACATTTTGAATCGCAACCTGCTTCTAGCCGTTCAGCTGAACCGACCGCTACACACATGCATAAAAATGCCAATAGGACGCAGTCAGCCTCTCTATTCCGGCAAATGTTTTGTCTTCACAGACGAATTCAAATCTTGGGGTTACTGTCTTACTCTCCACTGCTGTTGTGGAAGTTCAAGATCGTTCTGGTAGATACAAACCGATCAGGGTACTCTTAGATCCTGGTTCCCAAGCTAGCTTTATTCGAGACGATTGCGTGAGCAAACTTTGGCTTCCACGCATACGTTCTCAAGTTCCGATTTATGGACTTGGGCAGACAACTTCAGCAGTCAATAGAGGTGCCGTCAGCTGCACTATTCGCTCTATGTTAGACTCTGAAAATCTCTAGAAGTCACAACTTTTGTGCTTTCGTCAATATCTGGCAAATTACCTAGCGTTGAAGTTCCTAATAATTGGGAACACTTATGCGGCCTGCACTTTGCAGACCCGACCTGGAACTCTCCAGGAACCATTGACATGCTCCTAGGAGCAGATGTTTATCCGTTCATCATCAATGGCGGTGTTATACATGGCAAGTTTCTTCAGCCTGCCGCCATAAATACAATTTTTGGTTGGACTATTATTGGTCCCACAAAAGCTTGCAGTCTGATACTGTCCAAGCATTTTTACGTCTGTAGAAGATCCTATCGACCAGACCCTAAGGCGGTTTTGGGAGATAGAAGAGTTGCCATCCAAGCCTTATACTTCTCCAGAAGACGAAAAGGCAGATTTGATTTTGAAAACACGTTTTCTCGTGACCCTAGCGGTCGTTTTATTGTTGCGTTACCGTTCAACGATACTTTGCCCGTTTTTGATAATTGCTTTGAGATGGCTAAAAAAAGACTATTTTCGTTGGAGCGCAAATTACATGCTCAACCGGAGCTACGCGCCCAATACAACAATTTCATGCAGGACTATCTTGATGCGGGTCATATGGCATTACTCGATTCCCCGCCCGTTGGGAACGATAATTACTTTTTACCCCATCACCCTGTGTTTAAAGAAGAAGGTCATACTTCTAAAATTCGTGTGGTTTTGACGCCTCTGCAAAGGCTTAAAAACAACGTGTCACTTAATGACACTCAATTTGCTGGACCTAGTCTCCAAAATGACATTTCGTCAATCTTACTTAAATTTCGCACTCATCGTTTCGTTTTTACTTGTGATGTTCGCCAAATGTATCGACAAATTTTGGTTACCGAAGAACATCGAAAGTTTCAATTAATTGTTTGGCGGTTCTCCGCAGAAGAACCCATCCAGACATATCAGCTTAATACAGTGACCTACGGTATTAAGTCATCGCCTTATCTAGCATTAAAACTCTTCAGCAATTAGCCATTGACGAAGGCAAAAGGTTTCCGTTAGCCGCTGACGCTATACGGTCAAATCTATATATTGATGATTTCGTCGCCGGTGGAGATTCTATACAATCGGCCCGCGAAATTAAAGATCAACTTATTCGACCTTTACATTTGGCTGGTTTTGAACTTCGAAAATGGAGTTCTAATTCAGTTTCTATTTTGGAAGGCATTCCGTCAGATTTTGCCAATATACTTCTCTCGATTTCGATTCGGACGAATCAATAAAAATATTAGGTCTTCAATGGTCACCTACAGAAGATATTTTCTCGTTTCGGGTTAAACCATTAAACCAAATATGTACAAAGCGCAACATACTTTCACAAGTTGCCAGAATATATGATCCATTAGGATTTTTAGCCCCACTAACACTTTTTGCAAAACGCCTAATCCAGCATCTGTGGATGTTAGGTTTAAATTGGGATGACATCCCACCAGCAGACATTTCGTCTCAATGGCAGCAATACCAAGAAGAGTTGCCGTTATTATCGTCATTAAAGTTACCACGTTGTTTACCCCCTTCGGATCCTTTTACTTGTCATTTGCATGGGTTTTGCGATGCTAGCGAGGTAGGGTATGCAGCGGTAGTGTATTTTCAGTTCATAAATCAAACTACTGGAGAAATAACTGTACAATTTGTAACCGCTAAAACAAAAGTAGCTCCAATTAAGCGCATTTCAATTCCACGTTTGGAATTATGTGCCGCCGTTTTATTAACCGATTTACTTTCTTTTACCATTCGGTCTTATCAAGGCTTGATTGACATCTCCGATGTTTCAGCGTGGAGTGATTCTACGGTCGCTCTCACTTGGATACGTTCTCCACCTTTTCGTTGGAAAACTTTTGTGGCAAACCGTGTTAGCCACATTCAAGAAATCATTGCACCTAGCCGATGGTTTTATATTAAATCTTCGCATAATCCGGCTGATCCTGCATCTCGGGGATTAATGCCAAGCGCGGTTATTTCGCTATGGTGGGCGGGGCCTGAATGGCTTCACTACCCTAGTGACTCGTGGCCGCCTCAACCAACATTGTCAACCTCAATTGCTGAGGTAACTACGGAAAAGAAGATCCTAACATTTGTCGCTCAAAACATCATTGACATTTTACTAAGCCGCTTTTCATCGTTATATAAAATCCAAGGCATCGTGGCTTACATTTATAGATTTTCTAAACCCATGGCTCAACGTCATACGGGTCCCTTAACAGACATTGAATTACACAATGCTCTCATGATTATCGTTCGGCATGTACAAAATGTTACATTTTCAAAGGAAATAGCTTCGATCAAGGCAAACCGTAAATTACCTAAAAGCTTGCGAAAACTTTCTCCATTTGTTGATCCACAAAACATCTTAAGAGTAGGTGGGCGCTTGACACATTCTTCGCGTTCCTATTCCGAAAAGTTTCCTGCGTTATTGCCTCAGCGGCACCAATTAACCGAACTTATCATTCTGTCAACTCATGAAAGGTATTGCCATCCTGGTGTTAATACCACAGCGTATCTTATCCAACAGAATTTCTGGATCCTTTCTATTAAAAATTCAATCGGAAATTGTTTATCATCATGTCATGGATGTTTTCGTACCAAACCGGTCCTGGTAACTCCTCCTATGGGAGACCTACCGGCAGCACGTATTACCCAGATCAAAACTGCACATGGCACATTAAAACGACCTTTGGTCAAACTAGCGCCGCTACCGGTATTTTAACTTTATTTTATGTTTAGATGTATATACACATTTTTACATGTATAGTAGTATATTATTTTTACATATTTGCTTATTTACATATATATTTTTATTTTTGCATAGTTGGTAATATCGCTCGCTGTAGTGCACCACCCTATCTTTCGTTACCTCCTTTCCTAGCAGGGTCAAATCCCATGTGATTTCCTTCACCCAACCTACTTCCTCCTTTTCAAAATTCTATGAATTTGGTGGGCGGTATGTTACGTCGTCATCGAACAATTCGGTATTTTGTGACAATAAATACTTTGTGCGTGCATCCTACAGTTTGAGTGAAACATTTTATATACCGGCAATAACAGTGCATAAAGTGACAGTCGTACTCGAGCCTTTAGAGAAGCAAGTCGCCTTCGAACCCTTGAAAGGGACGGTCGTATTAGAGCTTTCAAAGCGAGACCGACACCCGGTCGAGCGTGTTACTGGTTCTCCGTAAAAGCTTTTGTGCGTGAAAGTGTCTATTGCCCCCAGCGGCGCAGGACAAAGCTTTGTGCGTGAAAGTGTCTATTGCCCCCAGCGGCGCAAGACTTAAGGTATTTATACCCTTCCTTAATTAGTTGGTAGTTGTCTTTTTTTGTTATTACATAACCGCTCCACCATTATCGTTATTGCTATAAAAGCAATTGGTCCTTCATTGTAATTTGCATATTTATATTTATACACACATTTATATCAACCTCCTTAACCCCAATCAATCACTTTGTTTCAATAGTATTAATATGATTCCCACATTTAGATGATTGTGGTTAAGGTACATTTGCAGTTAATATTGCATGTAATTGCAAAGACCTTGATTAGTAGAAGAGTCAACTTATATTTTAATATTTATTGCCCTAGTATATTCAGTATCAAATGATAATGACGTGTTAAAGCTAGAATTTATTTACAACTACAGTTATGTTTTTTTCTCTTGTTTGAAACTTATTATGCACTTACAGTGAAATTATGTAATGAATTATATGAAAAGTATCTTGTTTCGTTCCATTCAGTGTCCATAAAAAATTTTAGCTGTGTTTATACCTTCCTGAGGGTTTTTTTGGTATGCATTTTGAGTCGTTCGGCTCTCAACGTTACTTATAACGTTTAATGTTAGCTGCGCCAGAGTGAAACTCGACACTCTATCGTGCACGTATCCTTTTTATACCAGCTGACAAAGGGTAGGGTTCATTGTAAAGCAAGCATATTATGTTTGTGCCAAGTTTGTCATAGTGTTCCAGGAATATGAGATGAGCATGTTTGAATTGCAATTGCTAAAGTGCTAAATTCCTAAGGTAAGACGAATTATACAGGGTGTTTCAAAATTGCACGGCACTATTTTAAGGGAGTATTCTTTAGCACAAAATACATAAACAAGGGTGACTTTATTACTCAGAAATGTTAATGGATTCTAATTCTGGCATTATAATTTATAAAAGCTTACACACAAAAAAATTATAAGGTTAAACGTTATTTTATTATCGATAAATAAATAAGCCTATCTTATTAGACAAAAGAACATGGATAGGCAACAAAAATCTGAACAAAATATGTTTTATGGATCTTTATATAATTAAAAATACTAAATTTCACCTAGGTCCCTTAAAGGGGTTATACTTATAACCCCATAGGGATATCTTTTAGGACATATGTTTATTAGAAGTTTTATTATTATTTTGTGCTAAAGAACACTCTTAGTGCCGTGCAATTTTTAAACACCCTATATAAACCATTATTTGATAGAGGGTTGTTTAGTGTAAGGGTGATTTATACAGATACTAATTACCAATTTCTACCCAAATATATGCCCATCTGAGAAATTTTGAGTGTGGACGAATGCATGTGCAATATGTTACTCAAATCATCCAACAGCCAATAACGTTCCGTTGCTTTACTGTTTAAGCGTTGAAAGAAGATGCATATAACGACATCCCTAGGAGAAGGTTAATATTTTAATTTTGCAAAAAATAAAGTGAACGCACGTGGAGCCAGAACGTATGATGTTTAGATGCGCCATTTTTTTACAAAAGTTTTCAATTCATCTGAAGATGTACTAAATAGTTCTAGATTAGTTACAATTTCATATATAGAGGTTTCCATAAGCTTGGTCATTTTATTGCTTAGTACATTATTTTTGGATATTTGATTAAAATGTTGAAGTATGAGCATTAAGGAAAACCGTATTGTAGCAGTTGTCATCTTTAGTATTTAGACAACAAAGTCTTTTATTTCAAGTTAGGTGCATCCCCTTTTGCAGGTGTATGTTGCAAATGTATACATTAACTCAACTTACGAAATATCCACAGACCCTTGCGCTGACCTTATTGCCATAGGCGAAAGATGAGTGCATGTGGTCTAGTTCTGAATTTCACTTTAGGGGAAAGCAATAAGGAGCGGAAAGTATAATCTACCGTGAAAGATGTTAAGTCTATGAATAACTGAGCGCCACCATAGATTAGGTAAGGTATACAAGCCTGAAAAATAACACAAAAAACCGGACAGTTATACTAACGATGTTATACAACAAAAGAGTACTGAAATTAAACAATATCATTTATGCACAAGAGACTGCAGTTCACGTTTCAAATAATAATAAATCTAGAAGAAATTATGTTACAAGAGGTAAAATTCACTGAGGTTACTCGGAGCGTATACCGAGCCCTTCTTATATTTTTACTTATTTTAGTTCACCGCGGTGCACTTCGCAGTCACACGCGTCAATAAACAGTAACTTCAATTCATTGAGTTTTCCTAATAAAAAACCTTTCTTTGTCATGGAAATCTTCAACTCAGACCTGAAATAATGCCAAGAGGCAAAAAAACGTGAAAGTCAAATTGAGGCATATTTGTAAATCGTTGCTTAATACTTTTAACAATTTCGAAAAACTAAATAATAAATAACCAATTATTTGCTAAGTATTCGTACTGAAATTTGACGTTATAAACGCAAAGTACCTTTACTTTCATTTTATACTAATTTCGAAGGAACATAACAAAATATAAATAATGAAAATAATATTTTTCATTGAAAATGACATACAACAGTAACAAATTACTACCAGCCAAATCTGGGAGTCTCACAATTAAAAAAACTTTAGTTTAAAGGAGTCTATTTTAATTTTGTTGTTAAAAGTAAGCGCAAGTCTTGTCACTGCTCTTTAAGATATTTTCTAATAATTACGACACAGGAAGCTACTTCAACACAGATGTTTATGACAAATAAAGTCGGGTTTGGTTTCTGGTACTAATGTATACACAAATCTAACGTCTTGAATAGGTTATATTTGTCTAATAATCCTAATGTCAACAAAATCACCCAATAACATACGCAGTTCATATTTCTCTATCTAGCAGTTCCAATTAAAATGTAAACCAACTACAATATTTTTGCGTGGAATTTTTTTAAAACTTGTTTACCATATGTTGACGCCGCAATTTACACGAATGGACGATTAAAATATCACTTACCGCCATCTGGAATGTACTTTAAACTCAACAAAAGAATAACCTACAAATCAGCTCGTATAGAAGCCATTTGTTAGTGGAGATCGTGATTTTTAGAGCTGTCTCTTCAATTCATCTTGTTTTGGCTCTGAAGCATCCAAATATGAAGATGAACAAACTACGCCAGTGCTATATAAGTAGATACTCGCAGTCATGTTTTAACCAAAAAAAAATGTTTTGACTGTCTAATGCGGAAAGAAAATGTTCCTTTCTGCTACACGTACATATACTTAAAAAATGCAATTAGTAGGGAGTTTGTATAATTCATCCCACACATGCCCATGGAAGATGTTATAATGGCAAACCGAAAATAGCCATTGCCTTTCAATATAGAAAGGGGTTAGCTTATAGATCAATGCTAGATTTACTAATTTTGTAACTATAAATTGGCAGATAGAGATACTAGCAATTTATTTGCACCAATTACTCGTAATGTTTTTAAATGGCATGCAAGGATTTTTAAGAAATTTGTGAAAATTTGTGATACTAAATTCTAGTGACTTAAACATTATGCCCGTCTTTTTTACTAACCGCTTTAATTGTACTATATCGCAACGAGCTTTGTTGTTTAACTGTTCTTTATTGATTGAATATAAACTTGTTTACTTGCAAATAAAGGGAAATTATAATTGAGCTATTAACAATTATTACAAGCTAATCGCCAGCAATGTTTAGTGCACTAATTTCTTAGAAAGACGATTACACTATATTTTAACACGATACAGTATAGTTAATACTGTAAGCACTATTATTTTGTTTTATACTAATTAACTAACCGTTAGATTCTAATTTATATAGATATAAGAGTATTTATTTCAACCACTAACACTATTAGTTCATAACATACTTCACAAATTTATTTCAACGAATGACGATCTTCAATTAAAACTTATTTCTTTGTGTTCCCGTGCGGTTTCTTTCTATGTAATCTATCCAATTAATACAAGCTTCCGGAAAATATCAGAAGTTTTCTAGATAAAGCTTTTTGTACGTTTTGTGTGCACCCTTGTAACTGTCAATTAATCTATTGCTAGTTGAATGTATTGTTTCTTCCGATTCTCGAGTTAACGGCGCCGTTGTTACAATATACTCTTTAGACAGGCTTCCTCCAAGCTGCTACAAAAGTTAACTATCATTATTTAAATTACACGATCAACAATTTGATATTGTGTACAACGTATGATTAAATACGGCATTAAGTTCACTCGCCACTCCTGACTAAGTAACATTTGTTTCTGTTACGAATTATTAACTGTTACGTGGAAGGAAGTTAATGTAAATGCATTTAATAACAACGTGCATTGTTAGTTGAGCCTTTTAATATGTACGCACATTCCCTAATATCTGGTAGATGCTTGCATATTAGCAACCAATATAATTCCTGGCAATCAGGAACAACTGCATGACAAAGAAATAGTTCTTCTTCTGATACAATTTTCTTATTCTTCTTGTAGATTTAGGAAAACAGTTCTCCTTCTAATTCTTTTAGTTCTACTATTTTGAAGTCACACTGAATTCGTTCTAACTAAATTTTGTTTTAGACTTCATCTGCACCAAGTAGAGCAGCTTTGTTGACCATGTTTATGATCGCCATCTTTACGGAATTATTTATGTATTACTGGTTTGGAAATGAAGTTATTTTAAAGGTTCGATTTAATATACATCAGTTATTATTAATTTTAGCAGCTTGGTTTTTCAGAGTGCAAAAATCGCGGATGCTTGTTATAAATGCAAATGGAACACATGTGAAACAACTGTTCAAAGATATCTTTTGCTTATCATGTTGAGATCACAGAAACCTTTAAAAATAACGGCTTATAAATTTTCAGTTTTATCGCTAGAAGCCTTTCTTAATGTGCGTAAATCTTTGTTAATATTGTAATGTCTACTATAATTTCTTTTTTAGATTTTGCGATGTACTTATTCGTATTTTGCATTGCTAAGGAATATCTATAATAAGGAGTCGTAGGCGTTTTCTTAAAATCTATACCTGTTTTATAAATAAAATTGAGTAACGATTAGGAAATATTAGACCTGCAATACTAACATTACGACAATGGCTCTCTTTATTTTAGGTCTAGATATCGAACTTATGAATATAAATTGTAATTTTTAATGGAATTCATTAAATTCTATAAAAACGAACAACAAATGTACCGTCGTTTCTAATCATTCTACAAGAACACTACATAATTTTAGTTTTGACAAATTTTACATTGTGGGTACAGAAATACAAAGGGACATAAACGCCATAAATTCAAAAACAGCCAATGACGGTTTCATAAAGGATTTTCATAATATTGGTCATCCGTCGAATCAGAATCATGACGTCATATGGTTAGCTGTCAGCTGCGTTGCCAAATGGTGGACATGTGTTCAGTATTATATATAAAAATTCACAGACCTGTTGCTAATTATCGACACACATCTACAAACCTTTTCCTAAATTAGAAGTAGAGGGTTTTTACAGATCCTAGGACCTCATTTGCTCCCAAACCCTCATTTGCTCCATCATCTACATGTAAATTCCCATAAGCAGCAAATGAGGAGGAGTGACTCCCTCCTTGCTCGGACACCCCCAATCCTCATTTGCTTCCTCATTTGCTCCATCATTTGCTCCTTCTTTTGCCACCACATTTTTACCAGCATCCACATTTCCACACACATCTGGACCAAATTTACATGTAAATTCCCATAAGGAGGAAATGAGGAGATTCATCTCCACATTTACACAAGCATCCACATTTCCACAAACATTTACATGTAAATTTCCATAAGGAGTAAATGAGGAGATGCATCTCCACATTTCCACAAGCCTCCACATATCCACACACATCTGAACCAAATAGTTTTCTTCAACTAGCTATTTTTATCTTTCGAGATAAACCTATCGTGTTTGGTATCAATTAATATTAGATTTTTTCAGCTACCTGAATCTCCGGGAATTTCTTAGATTGCATCATCCCCCAGAGAGCTACCCTTATTTTAAGATTTTTTTGCTGATAGAGATTTTTGCCCCGTCCTTATAAAATGTTTTAGCAATTCGATACGTCAAATTAGTCTAGAATTTTATGCAGAATCCGAATTTGCAAACAGATTTAAAATAGGACTACCCCCTTTACAACTACCCCTATAAAGTCCTGAACCTCTAAGTTTTGCTCTTTGTTCTATAAGCTAACCCAACAAATAGTTTTCTTCGATTAACCATTGCATCTTTCGAGATAAATCTATATTGTTTGGTATCAATTAATATTAGAATTTTCTCAGCTACTCGAATCTCTAGGAATTTCTTAGATTGCATTACCCCCCAAGGAGCTACTCACATTTTAAGATTTTTTACGAGCAACGATTTCTGACCGTCCTAATAAATTTTTTACTCATGCAATACAGCAAATTAGTCTAGAATTTTACGCCCAATTCAAATATGCAAACAGATTTAAAATTCCACAACCCCTTACAAAATTACACTTTTAAAGTACTGAACCTTTAAATTTTGCTCTTTGCTCTATAACCTAACAAATAGCTTTCTTCGACTAGCCATTGCATCTTTCGAGATAAATCTATATTGTTTGGTATCAATTAATATTAGAATTTTCTCAGCTACCAGAATCTCTAGGAATTTCTTAGATTGCATTACCCCCCAAGGAGCTACTCACATTTTAAGATTTTTTACGAGCAACGATTTCTGACCGTCTTAATAAATTTTTTAGTCATGCAATACAGCAAATTAGTCTAGAATTTTACACCCAATTCAAATATGCAAACAGAATTAAAATCGGACAACCCCTTACAAAGTTACACTTTTAAAGTACTGAATCTTTAAATTTTGCTCTTTGCTCTATAACCTAACAAATAGCTTTCTTCGACTAGCCATTGCATCTTTCGAAATAAATCTATATTGTTTGGTATCAATTAATATTAGAATTTTCTCAGCTACACGAATCTCTAGGAATTTCTTAAATTGCATCACCCCCCAAGGAGCTACTCTCATTTTAAGATTTTTACCAGCAACGATTTCTGACCGTCCTTATAAATTTTTTAACCAAGCAATACATCAACTTAGTCTAGAATTTTACGCCCAATCCAAATATGCAAACAGATTTAAAATCGGACCACCCCTTACAAGGTTACACTTTTAAAGTCCTGAACCTTTAAATTTTGCTCTTTGCTCTATAACCTAACAAATAGTTTTCTTCGACTAGCCATTGCATCTTTCGAGATAAACCTATCTTGTTTGGTATCAATTAATATTAAAATTTTCTCAGCTACCCAAATCTCTAGGAATTTTTTAGATTGCATCATCTCCCAGAGATTTTAACCAACTTTATGTTGTCACAAAATGGTTCTGTAATTAGTGTGTGTAGGCCACCAGTCAGCATCTGTTCACATTCGACATAACAAATATTACCATAGCTTGATGCACTCGTGCGTAGGTAACATAATAACATTTCGATCTTTTGTAATTGAATACGAAAATTGCCCTTATGTACCCTACAGAGTGGGGGCGAATATTGGCGAAGATACTTAAAATTGGGGTAGCTCCCTGGGGGATAATGCTATCTAAAAATTTTTTAGAGATTCGGGTAGCAGAAAAAAATTTAATATTAATTGATACCAAACAATATAGATTTATCTCGTGGGTGGAAATGTGGAGAAAGATTTATCTCGCATAGGGTATATGTGTAACTTTGTAGGAGGTGGTCCTATTTTAAATCTGTTTGCATATTTGGATTGGACGTAAAATTCTAGATTAGTTTAATGTATCGCACGTCTAAAAAATGTATAAGCACGGTCAGAAATCGCTACCAGCAAAAAATCTTAAAATTGGGGTAGCTCTCTGGGGGATAATGCAATCTAAAAAATTCCTAGAGATTCTGGTAGCTGAGAAAATTTTAATATTAATTGATACCAAACAAGATAGGTTTATCTCGAAAGATGCAATGACTAGTCGAAGAAAACTATTTGTTAGGTTATAGAGCAAAGAGCAAAATTTAAAGGTTCAGGGCTTTAAAAGTGTAACCTTGTAAGGGGTGGTCCGATTTTAAATCTGTTTGCATATTTTGATTGAGCGTAAAATTCTAGACTAATTTGATGTTCTGCATGACTATAAAATTTATAAGGACGGTCAGAAATCGTTGCTGGTAAAAAATCTTAAAATGAGAGTAGCTCCCTGGGGGGTGATGCAATCTAAGAAATTACTAGAGATTCGGGTAGCTGAGAAAATTCTAATATTCATTGATACCAAACAATATAGGTTTATCTCAAAAGATGCAATGGCTAATTGAAGAAAGCTATTTGTTAGGTTAGCTTATAGAGCAAAGAGCAAAATGTAGAGGTTCAGGACTTTAAAGGGGTATAACTTTTCAGGGGGTGGTCCTATTTTAAATCTGTTTGCAGATTCGCATTCTGCAAAAAATTGTAGACTAATTTGATATATTGCATGACTAAAAAATTTATAAGGACAGTTAGAAATCGCTATCAGCAAAAAAATTTTAAAATGAAGTTAGCTCTCTGGGGGATGATGCAATCTAAGAAATTCCAGGAGAGATTCGGGTAGCTAAGAAAAATCTAATATTAATTGATACCAAACAAGATAGGTTTATCTCGAAAGATGAAAACGGCTAGTCAAAGAAAACTATTTGGTTCAGATGTGTGTGGATATGTGGATGCTTGTGGAAATGTGGAGATGAATCTCCTCATTTCCTGCTTATGGGAATTTACATGTAAATGTGTGTGGAAATGTGGAGATGAATCTCTTCAATTCCTCCTTATGGAAATTTACATGTAAATTTGGTCCAGATGTGTGTGGAAATGTGGATGCTGGTGGAAATGTGATGGCAAATGAGGGAGCAAATGAGGGAGCAAATGAGGATTGGGAGTGTCCGAGCAAGGAGGGAATCACTCTTCCCCATTTGCTCCTTATGGGAATTTACATGTAAATGAGGGAGTAAATGAGGGTTTGGGAGCAAATGAGGTCCCAGGATCTGTACAAACCCTCTACTATTAGAAATATTAGCGCCTAAAAATACCTAACCCCCTTGTTATGAAACAAAACAATAGAGTTCAGTAAATTAGAGAAAAACCTTGAACACACTACTAATTATTGCTACGCTGTAAATGAACGTTTTAAAATTGATTATTGACCAACTTCTCGATGCCACAAAGCTTTGAAATATTACAAACTTATTTATTTCCTATGCCAATGGAATAGTCAGCGTTTAATTTGCCTTAAAATTGCGAATTTTAAGTAATTTTCAAGTATGGAGAAGTCTATACAGCATGTGCAAAACTAGGATGTTATGTAGCAGTACATATTTTCATAGAGATGAGACTAAGGTTACGTAACTAGAATATGTGGTATTCACCTTAGCTTTTATTGTGCCTGCAATATTCATTGCGATTTTAAACATAACATCAAAGGAGAAAACCTGGTAGGTTGTTGTTATTTGTAGGTGGCACAGTTTGAACGGAAATATACCTTGAGAAGCTTATGTGCAAAGAAAACTAAAGCACACCGGAAATATGTAGTGGCCAAGTTAGTTTTTCTTTTCTATTTGTACTGATGGTAATAAAAGGTCTCAATGAAGTGTGTAGTATTTGAGTTCTGCCTCATCTTTTTTTTGTTGACTGCTAACCATACCAAGCAAACATGCAGTTTCATGATTCAACAATGATTAGCTTGTGAGGAATTGCATTATGAAAATTCGCTGCCAATTAGTTACGTTAAAAAAAGTTCGTACAAGATTAGAACGACGTGAAAGCATCTACAGAGTAAGGAATTCTAAATTAAACTAAAGCAATTAAAAAACTGGTGCTTTTTTAGCAGTACAACAACACCAATACGTTCTTGCAATGGTTGTTTGAATGAAAATATTGCGGTCAGTGAAGGTTTATAAGATCATCCGACCACATCAATTCCATGCTCTTAACAATTTAAAAGTGTATGCCACCTGCTAAGAGGCCAGGAACAATTAATGACCTACTATAATGCAAACATTAAATTTGTTATTCAGAAAATAAAAACAACTTACCAAAATGTATGGTAAAATTTCACCTGTAAGAAACCATTTTAGTTATTAATTTTAATAGTGATATAGTTACCTTTTTTGACTGATAAAAATAAAAATGTCAAATTAAAAACTGTCATGATTACCCCCAGTTCTACTGGCATTGAATAGTTGGACCACAGTTCTTCAATTCCAGAGGTGAGTTTATTATATTCTCACGGGTGTTGACTTGTATGAATTGATGTGTACTCTTTTATATTAATTATTCATTCATGAGTAAATTAAGCTATTTAGTATAGTACTTTGAAAGACTGTGTACTTTTGCATAGATTGTTATGACAATATCGTATGATTACTGACGGCTATAGCTATTATGTGCTGAGTGTGTTATAATGTTTATTAGAGTATATAGTTAGGGATGCTACCAAGCATCTTGTACATTTAATTATATAAAGATAAGATAGTAGTCAAAGGCGTATGGTGTGACGAATTTTGCTGTTACATAGCAAACCATTCGACACGCAGGTCAGGGTGTGAAGAAATCTGCTGTTGCATAGCAAACCATTCGACGCACAGGTCAGGGTGTGAAGAATTCTGCTGTTGTATAAGCAAACCATTCGACACACAGGTCAAGGTGTGAAGAATTCTGCTGATACATAGCAAACCATTCGACACACAGGTTCGGGTGTGAAGAATTCTGCTGTTGCATAGCAAACCATTCGACACACAGATCAGCGTGTGAAGAATTCTGCTGATACATAGCACACCATTCGACACAGGTCAGGGTGTGAAGAATTCTGCTGTTACATAGCAAACTATTCGACACACAGTATAGGGCGTACTGGTGAAGAGATACGCCACGCTAGTTATCTAGAGCCATACAGGTATGATAATACTGGTTTTGGTGGTGTTAATGTGAAGGTAGAGATTGAATTGTAGGTTACATTGGATGTGTAAGTAAGTGATAGTTAATACCATGTTTATATAGTTATATAGAATGTAGTTTTATCTATTCTTTATTAGAATGACTGAGAGGTCAGCACTCACCGTGACTTTATTATTTCTAGAATTGACGGTGGTTGCCGACATAAGGATACTGCTAGCAGAACTTTCTACGTGACTACAAGTTTGTTAATAAACAGGTTCGGTTAACTTAGAAACTAGGGATGGATTCGGCCGAGCCGGGCCGGGCTTTTAGATGCGGCCCGGCCCGGCCCGAAATAATTTGCTCCGGCCCGGCCCGGCGGCCCGGCCCGAACCAAAACGCATCGGCCCGGCTTGAGGCCCGGCTTGAATTTCGGGCCGGGCTTCGGGCCGAGCCGGGCCGATTCGGGCCGAAATGTAACTAAAACCTTAAGTGATGTATAGATTTTTCAACATCCAAATGGAACGTATCGTTTGTTAATATATGTATTTTCAGTTGTATATAAATACTTCTTCACTATTATTATGTTTTTCTACAAAAGTTGAATATATCAATCTTAATAAATTATAGTTTATAGTATCATTTTAACCTCGAAGAATCTCAAAGATATTTGGAGATGATGCACACTTGCACAGGCAATCCAAAATAGAAGGTGGTTTGCGTCAAACTTCAACCTTAAGTAACAAAATGCATTTTAGAATTCATGTACTACTACTAGTATATAGTAAAATATTTCAAGGAAAGTATTCAAAATTTGACTGAATATTGTTTCCTCATATTCTAAACAAAGAACGTTGCCAATTTCCATTTTATAGATTGCTTGTGTATAGGTCTACATTTCGAGAATGTGCTAGCATCCGTTCAGAGAACTGATTATTCAAGTCTCTCGTATCAGGTAGACATTACTTTGTTGTCTATGAATATTTTTTTGTCGCATGCATTACTGGAAATTTTAATTATTATGAAAAAAAATGCCGCAACATAGAATATTATTTAGTATTTACATTTTAATTTTCTATATCCATTTGTTATTTAAAGCTATAAAAAGCTAATCGCATTGTATTCGGTATGGTTTTTAACAAAAGATACATTCAAATAATTAAATCTAATTAAGCTGGTTTTTTTGTAATCAGGCAGTTTAAAATATTTTTACATATACAGAGTGGTTTCGATTTATTCATAAATAATCTTTAGTGCGAGGCCACAATAATAAGTTAATTAATAAGTATAATACAATAAACCAGCTCAATTAACATACGTTGCAATACTCCTTCAGATTAATTAAATATAACACGGACGATTTCTATTTCAAAGTTCTTGAAAAGTGGAAAGAAGTGAATATTACTTATCGAAAAAAAAATCGAAATTCACAAATCGGTTTAAATCAAATCATTTTCGTTTTCGATTTATTTCCATTATGACACACTTACCAATATGTGTGTAACTGTACCTGGGTGATATATTAAGAAGAGCGTTAATTATAATTTTGTTTAAGAGGCACCTAAAGAAATCATTAAATGAAATTTTTTACTAAATCAATAAATTGTATATTTCGTTATATAAACTTCGGGCCGGCCCGAATAGCCCGAAAACCCCGAAAAGCTTGAGCAGTCTGGCCCGGCCCGGCCCGGGCCCGACACGTGCTTGGCCCGGCTTGGGCCCGAAAAAAATTTGACCGGCCCGGCCCGAAGCCCGGCTTGATATTCGGGCCGGGCTTCGGGCCGGGCCGGGCCAAAGCCCGGGCCCGTGGCCATCCCTATATAGAAACGCCTCTGATATATATATATATATATATATATATATATTGCTGTGATAAGGGGTTGTTTAGGGGTGTACTTTATAGTGAAGGTCGTTTAGGAATTAAAAATTACCATAGGAAGCAGAAAACTGCATTTGTTTAATAGAAAAGTGAAAAATGGAGATAGTTTGTAAATAGTAAGCAGTCAACACTCTGTATATAAAGTGTGAGTAGCTTTAAGCGACGCAAATAAACACAGGAAGACGCATAGTTAGCGTAGGAATAATAAATACATGCATTAACTAGATAAAATATTTAACACCATGTAGATAGAGTTTTAGTTAATTTAGGCAATGCAAATAATGATGCTTTTCAGTGGAAGCACGTGTATTTTGTAAGTAAACATAATAAAGTGTAATTAAACACGCATTCAAAAGAGTTCCAAGCAATTAGGTTAATACGGCGATAAGCAATAGAGCTTTGAGAAGCATAGTGTAAATGCGTACAAGTAGTTAACAATTTTGATAAAGAAAGGTGATTAAAAATTGCGTAAATAACAGGCATATAGGAAAATTAAAAGTCGAATTGCATCAGTTGTTTGTGTACATCATGGAAAAGCGAATAGATTAGTCAAAACACCGCATGTTTGATAACGAGGCACCTGCGAGCAGGCCACAATTATTTGAAAACAGAAAAAATTACATCAGAAACTACTTTAAATGCAAAGATTTGATTGGTTAAAATTAGCGACGAGTTTGTAGGCCATACCCACCGACGGAGTATGAGATAAATGATATATTAACAGGGACAGTGATAACAAACCCAGTTTTCAACTCAACAAAGGCCGTGGTGCGCCACTGAAACAAAGTGTGATACGTAATGATAATTTAAAGTGAAAAATTGTATAAGTGCGACTAAGATGAAAATTATGATTGCCGATTAAACGTTCGGGGAGAACAAATGATATTCTGAGTCCGTGAAGGATGAATGATAAGAATTTTAAGTTTGGGGAAGATAAATGATATTCAGAGAATAGATGGTATTCTAAGTCTGGAGAAATTGATGATAATAAATTCTGAGAAGTAATAAATCGAAATGAGACGACAAGAATTTGGGGTGCATAAGTATAAATTTAATAATGGTAGTCTAGAGGGTGATGGCAATAATTTAAATGCAATGGTTCAAGCGTGTGGATAGACAATACTTCGAATAGGCATGTAATAATTTTGAAATGGGAAAAAATAATTTTATCCCAATGGATGGCATAATGCATGGAAAATATTAGCTGAAAATGAATGCGTCAATTGCAAGAAGGAAATAGCGAAGAAAATAGACCAGGTTAGATTTTTAATTATAAGACATTATTTTTCTATTTTTTTATTTGAATATTAAATTTGCTAAATATAAATTGTGACGAAGTCAACAAAACAAAGGACTTGCATACGTATAAAGGGTATTATATGATAAAGAGGTTTTGAACGTTCCACACTTCTTTTTATAAAAATAATAGTCTTTCTTTGATGACTTTAAATTGATTGAATAGTATATGATTTTTGATAAAAGAGATTTACAACATTAATTAATTGAAAAGTGTATTTTAACAATTTACAAAACTGTACATAATATTTGTTTCATTATATAGAATTGGATTAACTTCGTTTTATAATTCTAAATAAATTCTAGTCGAGGTCATAAGAGATAAAGTTATTGGCAGTGTGATTTGATAATTTAATCAATAAAGGAGGAGCTATAAGTTAAATACGAAATTGATAACGAGTAAGGCGGTAACATATCAAGTTTTGTTATTGGTCGACAAGGTCGAGACACGATAAAATCCAGTTAAGTTCCTGGAGGGAGTTCATAGGAATATTTATATGACAGCCCAACGTCGGAGATTGATAAATACAGTTAATACATAGAAATATTTATATGTCGATCAAATGATGGGGCGCGAATAATTTAGGGAGCATAGCAATATTAATATGCCGCCCAACGTCGGGGCACGATAATTTCAATTCCTGTTTATTCATAGCAATATATATTGCTGTAATTATATGGTTAATTTAGGGGTAGCTTAGGTCATAGGGGTCGTAGAATAAATATTTATGCTGTGTTAACTTCCTGTAGAAAAATAAAACCCTTGTTATTCTCGCCCCTCGGCTTGGGCGTACATATTTACTATGATATTTACCAGTTAGCCCCTTGTTATTATATTAATATTTAGTCCCACGATTGGGTCGAGCATATTTATGCTGTGATACTCGCAGCCCGTACGCTTGGGCAGACCATATTTATGCTGTGTTATTACCCTTATATTAGACCCCACGGTTTGAGAATGTCATATTTATGCTTTGATTTATTCTTTTATTACCCAAGCACTTGTGGAAATGTTAATTTATAAATTTCTTTGCCTCGACTAGCTGATTCAATTAAATAAAGCAATTCTACAATACACAGTATAATGATTAAATATTTACAACCTTTTTAAATATCCTCTCCCCTTTTAAATTATTTACATCTGTCAGAATTTTAAAAATAAAGCCAGCAAAACGAGATTTTATTACCTTTAGAGAGACCTTTTGAAACGTTTCAAGATGTCTATTGCCTTTCATAAATTTATTCAAGAAACCCCAGTTTATTGGCTCTTACATTTCTGAATTATTATTGAGATAAAAACAGTTTATAGAAATAAATCATATCAAAATGTTTATTCTGAAATGGTTTAGTAGGTGTTCTGCATCCCCAAGAATTTTTGTAATCTGAATGTTCTGAGTCTAATTTGAAGTCAACATCCAACCAAATTAGTATCCAAATCGTTATTGGTAAGTTTATTCCAATGTAAGGTTTTTCATTTCCGTAATAGAATATTTACCATTTTCAGAGATTATCAAATTGCTTTAACAGGTAGCATTCTCCAGAGTCTCGTATCCAAAATTGTATTTAAGATCATAATTAATCGGTATTAGAAGTTTTAACATGAGTCGTAACAAGATCTTTATTAGAATCGTTATTTAGATTGTAATTAAGAGCCCTGTTTTGTTTATTATTAGAAATGGAATAATTTCACTAAATCTGATTTACGTACGTCTTTAGAAGTACGGCTCGCTTGCACAATTATGCACTCTTTTAAAATAATTTTTCACTTTAGTTTATTTAACTGTTCACGTAAATATTTAGCACTTTCAAGTATAGTGACTGCCCAGTTTCCAAAGTATACTAACTCGTTCAATTGTCATCATATTTATAAGACCTGCCCTTTTTGTTTGCGATTCGTTGACTCCACGTGCTGGGCGACATCAAGTGTCTTATCCCTTGTTATTTTGGGAAACTTTACCAATTGTATAGTTCAATTGCATTGAAGCCTGCTCAGTTTGTCGTGTAATTTAATGTTATACCTCACATTTACTTCAGAAATCCCAGGAATTTTCGTTCATTAAAGCACGTACTATTGTTGGCTTTATTTTAATCTGAATGGAATAAATTTGGTATTGTTTATTTCCTAGTTAAATTGGATTTTTGAACAAATGTGATACTTTTATATCACGTACGCTTTTCAAGTAATGCATAATTTTAACGCACTTTTTGAACATTTATCTAGCCAATTCATACAGGTTTTCTATTGATTTAATTTCAATGCGTTTCGTTACACTTTTAAATTCTTATCTTTGCTCGTAGCTACTCTTGGATATGCGTTTTAATCGCTTGTACTGCTATATACAGTGTGCTTTCAACTAATAATATTTATAATGACCTATTTACTCTTCTAATATCTGTAATTATGTGCTTTTGTTACTTGGGAGTTTCTTTTATTTTTTCTACGACCCCTATGACTTAACCTACCCCTAAATTAACCCTATAATTACAGCATTAATCCCTCAAATTAAAATAAAAATTTTTGGAAAAATGTTAATTTTTGGCGCCGAACGTGTAACAAAATTCACATTGGTCCAAAATTATTTACTTTTATTTTATTCTACTATGTACACAACTCCTACATTATTTTTACATCCCTATTCCTATTTTGATTATATTATACCTATACACCTAATCATTCTAAATTTTTATTACCATTGTTCTATTATAATCTATTAGTATTTTGCTACCTATCTACCCATACTTTTTCTATTCACATAAACTTCTTCTATACTTTTCATATTTACTTATATACCTCTTCATCATCTCTTCATATTTCTCTTGTCTCTATATCCCTATTCAATAATTTTCCTATTTATTTATAATTCTTCATCTTTTCATATTTCTCTTGTCTCTATGTCCCTATTTACAAACCCTTCTTATTTTTCATCAATTTAATACAACATCTCTCCATGTTTCTAATAAACCCCTTCTATTCTTCTATCCCCAACTTATCTATACCTTTTCTTATTTCTCATAAACATCATCATCTTTTCCTATATCCAATGAATCACTCCCATTTGCTATATGCTACTCCTATTTATCCTAAACCTATCCTAATTATTATTAACCTATCTTATGTTCTATTGTTTTCTAATATTCTTAATATGTACAATAACTATTCCCGAATCTATCCTAATTTATGATGATATCTTAATTTATTAATATCCTCTTTAATTCTCCTATCCTAATTTATTGTTAAGCTATCCTATGTTCTATTGTTCTCTCATATTTACAATTTGTACAATTTTTATTCCATCTAGTGGTACATTAAATTTACATGAAATTTTCCCCTGATCACGTCTGAGTCTACCTCCTTCAGTTCGTACGTGTTCTCCCCTACGACCTTGTTTATCAGAAATGGACCTATGTAGGGTAAGTGTAACTTGGCACATGTATGCAGGTGTCTTCTTCCTACCCTTAGATTTTTGATAAACAAGGTCGTAGGGGAGAACACGTACGAACTGTACGAGGTAGACTCAGACGTGATCAGGGGAAAATTTCACGTAAATTTAATGTACCACTACATGGAATAGAAATTGTACAAATTGTAAATATGAGAGAACAATAGAACATAGGATAGCTTAACAATAAATTAGGATAGGAGAATTAAAGAGGATATTAATAAATTAAGATATCATCATAAATTAGGATAGATTCGGGAATAGTTATTGTACATATTAAGAATATTAGAAAACAATAGAACATAAGATAGGTTAATAATAATTAGGATAGGTTTAGGATAAATAGGAGTAACATAGGTTGATGCAAATGGGAGTGATTCATTGGATATAGGAAAAGGTGATGATATTTATGAGAAATAAGAAAAGGTATAGATAAGTTAGGGATAGATGAATAGAAGGGGTTTATTAGAAACATGGAGAGATGTTGTATAAATTGATGACAAATAAGAAGGGTTTGTGAATAGGGACATAGAGATAAGAGAAATATGAAGAGATGAAGAATTATAAATAATTAGGCAAAGTATTGAATAGGGATATAGAGACAAGAGAAATATAAAGAGATGATGAAGAAGTATATAAGTAAATATGAAAATTATAGAAGAAGTTTATGTGAATAGAAAAGTTATGGGTAGATAGGTAGCAAAATACTAATAGATTATAATAGAACAACAGTAATAAAAATTTAGAATGAATAGGTGTATAGGTATAATATAATCAAAATAGGAATAGGAATAGGGATGTAAAATTAATGTAGGAGTTGTGTACATAGTAAAATAAAATAAAAATAAATAATTTTGGACCAATGTGAATTTTGTCAAACCTTCGGCGCCAAAAACTAACATTTTTCAAAAAAATTTTATTTTAATTTGGGGGATTAATGCTGTAATTATAGGGTTAATTTAGGGGTAGGGTAAGTCATAGGGGTCGTAGAAAAAACAAAGAAAACTCCCAAGTAACAAAAGCACATAATTACAGATATTAGAAGAGTAAAAAGGTCATTATAAATATTATTAGTTGAGAGCACACTGTATATAGCAGTACAGGCGATTAAAACGCATATCCAAGAGTAGCTACGAGCAAAGATAAGAATTTAAAAGTGTAACAAAACGCATTGAAATTAAATCAATGGAAAACCTGTATAAATTGGCTAGATAAATGTTCAAAAAGTGCGTTAATATATCATCATAAACGCAGGCAGAAATTATGCATTACTTGAAAAGCGTACGTGATATAAAAGTATTACATTTGTTCAAACATCCAATATAACTAGGAAATAAACAAACACCAAATTTATTCCATTGAGATTAAAATAAAGTCAACAATAGTACGTGCTTTAATGAACGAAAATTCCTGGGATTTCTGAAGTAAATGTGAGGTATAACATTAAATTACGTGACGAACTGAGCAGGCTTCAATGCAATTGAACTATACAATTGGTAAAGTTTCCCAAAATAACAAGAGATAAGACACTTGGTGTCGCCCAGCACGTGGAGTCAACGAATCGCAAACAAAAGGGGCAGGTCCTATAAATATAATGACAATTGAACAACGAGTTGGTATACTGTTGAAACTGGGCAGTCACTATACTTGAAAGTGCTAAATATTTACGTGAACAGTTAAATAAATTAAAGTGAAAAATTATTTTAAAAGAGTGCATCATTGTGCAAGCGAGCCGTACTTCTAAAGGCGTAAGTAGATCAGATTTAGTGAAATAATACCATTTCTAATAATAAATAAAACAGGGCTCTTAATTACAATCTTAATTACAACCTAACTAACGATCCTAATAAAGATCTTGTTACGACTCCTGTTAAAACTTTTAATAACGATTAATTACGATCTTAAATACAATTTTGGATACGAGATTCTGGAGAATGCTACCTGTTAAAGCAATTTGATAATCTCTGAAAATGGTAAATTTTCAATTACGGAAATGAAAAACCTTTCATTGGAATAAACTCATCAATAACGATTTGGATACTAATTTGGTTGGATGTCGACTTCAAGTTAGACTCAGAACATTCAGACTACGAAAATTCTTGGGGATGTAGAGCACCTACTAAACCACTTCAGATTAAATAATTTGATATGATTTATTTCTATAAACTGTTTTTATCTCAATAATAATTCAGAAATGTAAGAGCCGATAAACTGGGGCTTTCTTGAATAAATTCATGAAAGGCAATAAACATCTTGAAACGTTTCAAAAGGTCTCTAAAGGTAATAAAAAGCTCGTTTTGCTGGCTTCATTTTTAAAAATCTGACAGATGTAAATAATTTAAAAAGGGAGAAGATATTTAAATAGGTTGTAAATATTTAATCATCATATTGTGTATTATGGAATTGCTTTATTTAATTGAATCAGCTAGTCGAGGCAAAGAGATTCATAAATTAACATTTCCACAAGTGCTCGGGTAATAAAAGAATAAATCACAGCATAAATATCACATGCCCAAACCGTGGGGTCTAATATAAGGGTAATAACACAGCATAAATATGGGCTGCCCAAGCGTACGGGCTGCGAGTATCACAGCATAAATATGCTCGACCCAATTGTGGGGCTAAATATTAATATAATAACAAGGCTAACAGGTAAATATGTACGCCCAAGCCGAGGGGCGAGAATAACAAGGGTTTTATTTCTTCTACAGGAAGTTACCACAGCAATATATATATAGTGAATAAGATGAAATAATAACTTAGACTTTTATGCAAAGCCCAAATGATCATTTCAAATCAAACTAGTAATTGAAAGATGGAAAATATAAGGTTTTGGACAGGACTTGAACCTGTATCCTGGTTTTGCCGGAACCATGCGTTTACCAATTACGCCACCGAGACCGATGACGACAATTGGAAAATTTACAAATTTAAATCGTGTACACGACGATACATCAACCTAACTTTCAATTACGTTCGGCATTTTTGTCAATCATATCTGATATTGTCAAGTTTTTGACTTATGTCAGTTATAAACAGGAAGCTACGCTCAAAATTATGGCTATAAGCCAAGTATTAAATATATAAATATTTTAGGTAGTTAATTACTCAAGGTAGGTTGATAAATACTATCGTATTATAGTGAATAAGATGAAATAATAACTTAGACCTTTATGCAAAGCCCAAGTGATCATTTCAAATCGAGCTAGTAATTGAAAGATGGAAAATATAAGGTCTTGGACAGAACTTGAACCTGTATACTGGTTTTGCCGGAACCATGCGTTTACTAATTACGCCACCGAGACCGATGACGACAATTGGGAAATTTACAAATTTAAATCGTGTACACGGCAAAACCGGGATACAAGTTCAAGTCCTGTCCAAGACCTTATATTTTCCATCTTTCAATTACTAGCTCGATTTGAAATGATCATTTGGGCTTTGCATAAAAGTCTAAGTTATTATTTCATCTTATTCACTATAATACGAGAGTATTTATCAACTTACCTTGTGTAATTAACTACCTATATATATATATATATATATATATATATATATATATATATATATATATATATATTTACAATTATATAAAGGTTAATTTCAATTACGTTAAAGTAAGTACCCACAGGTCAAATTTCCACGCCTTACAGTTTTTCAGAAGTGTGATCTGAACGACAAATGTTAATTGTCATCAACGTTTTAAGTCGCAGTTCACGTTAACCGAACAAATTAGTTTTTATGGGATGCAAAATAGTTAACAACTTTCAAATTAACAGGTTAACCGTGGAAGGATTTCTACAATGGGACGACATTCTAGTGACAACGTAAGCGCAAATTGTCCGCCACGAGTAGTAGTACCTTTTTTCGTCTTCATTCCGCCATATTCCAGAACTACTTTCAGAACCAAGTTGTAAAAATAGAGCTCGTAGCTACGCTAGCGAAAGAAGCCATGCGTCCATTGACAAATTATCAGATATTATGAGCGATTTTATTAAAATATATGCAAAACTCTCGTAACTACTCCACTGGTTTTCGAGGTGATACAGTTCCTAAATTTAGTCCGGAGGATCGTTAGCAAAATGTTGTTGTGTTGTGTTCTATGGTTGACGATTTACGACTGATATTTAGTTAGAATATATAGGGAATTTATATGCAGGAGAGGAACTAACTGCATTAGAACAGGAATCAGACATTGAAAATGATGACTTGGGGTATCCTATACTTAGAGATGAGTTTGAATTAGCATTAAAGAGTCTGAAAAATGGTAAGGCGCCGGGTACAGATAAGGTGCAAGCAGAAACTCTAAAAGCCGCTGGACAAGCAGTAACAGAACGTCTCTTCCAACTTGTAAGCTATATGTATGAGACGAGATACCCAAAGATTTCAAACGTAGCATCATAGTAACTATACCAAAAAAGAAAGGCGCGGATAGATGTGAAAATTTTCGAATAAGTTTGACAGTACACGCGTCAAAAATATTAACTAGAATTGTGCAAAGACGAATGGAAAAACGGGCGGAGGAAATACTAGGAGAAGACCAATTTGGGTTTAGGCGAAACAGGGGAACACGGGAGGCTATTTTAGCTCTGAGAGTGATAATGGAGAAAACAATAGAAAAAAGGGGAAAGCGTGTATATAGGGTTTGTAGATCTGGAAAAAGCATTCGACAATGTAAAATGGAATAAAATGTTTGATATATTCAAAAAGATTGGAATGAGTTATAGGGATAGACGAATAGTACATAGCTTATACAAAGAGCAAACAGCAGTAATAGAATTAGAGCAGGAACATAGAGAAGTAAACATTAGGAAAGGAGTGAGACAGGGATGTGCCCTATCCCCATTGATTTTTAACTTGTACATAGAAGAGGCAATGAATACAGTCAAATGCAGGAAGACATTTGGAATTACTATGCAGGGACAAAAAATTGATATGCTTAGATTTGCAGATGATATAGCGGCATTAGCGTCTAGCAAGGAAGAGTTAGAAGCTGCTCTTAATGAAATGGAAACGGTTCTAACAGAGAGATACGGTATGAAAATTAACAAAACTAAAACTAAAGTTTTATTATGCAAAGGTGGGGAAAATAAATCAAAAACAAGAATACAAGTATGTAACACGAACTTACAAGAGGTTAAGGATTTCTGCTACCTAGGAAGCCAAATAACGCAAGATGGAAAAAGCACAAAAGATATAAAACAAAGATTAGAACAAGGTCGTGCTACATTTAACAAGAAAAAGCAACTACTGTGCTCAAAGACCACAAACATAGAAACAAGGAAAAGATTGCTTAAAACATATGTGTGGAGCCCAGCACTGTACGGCTGTGAAGCCTGGACAGTAGGAGAAGCGGACAAGAAAAAGGTAGAAACCTTTGAAGTGTGGTGCTACAGACGTATGATGAAGATATCATGGACAGACAAAGTTAAGAACGAAAAGGTACTAAATATGGTAGGGGAAGAAAGAAATATGTGGCAAAACAGTAAAAAATAGGAGAGATAGGATGATAGGCCACATACTACGGCATGAAGGAATAGTGCGGAATATATTAGAAGCAGAGATAGGAAAAAAGAGAAGAAGAGGCAGACCTAGGTTAGACTACTGCACACAGATAGTAAAAGATGTAGGCTGTAAGAGTTTGATGGATATGTGTAGGCTAGCCAGAATAGAAATCAATGGAGGTACGCATCCAATCAATCCCAAGATGGATAAACTAATGACGAAAAGATAACTGTGCTTAAACATGATGATTATTGTAAGTAACTACAAGAATTGGTTGGGCAATATTCTCGAATAATGTTATGTGTGTGAAAGGATTTACTGGAAAACCATTATTTCGGCAAATGTCTAAGTGTTGGGGGATCTTGGTAGCCACAGGTTGCTTAACCTCCTTCACTGAATCCCGGTAAAATAGGGCATAAAATAAGAAAACAATAGAACGGGAACGAGCTGAATACACATGCTGTGTAAGTATTTCAGGGAACTTTGTAGGCTAGCTCAGAATATAAATAAGTGCAGGCACGTGTCCAACCAGTTTTGAGACGGAATACCTAATGACGAAAAAATAAGCGCAGATAAATCTGATGATTAGTGTAAACAACTAGTTGTTGGTTGCGAAATATCTCTAACTAATGTTGGCTGTGCGAAAAGATAAATTGGAAAATATATTAAATTGTTAAATGGTTAAGTGTTGAGGGAACAGCCACAGGTTGCTTACCTCCCTTCACAACCACTAAAGGTCGGAGAAATAGGGCGTATAACTGTAAAACGATAGAAGGTGATCGAACTGCATCTAACAAGAAAAAACAGCGCCTATGAGGAAAGGCAACAAACATAGAACAAGAAGAAAATTGTTGAAAGCATATGTGTGGAGCAAACCACAATATGCCTATGAAATACGGGCAGTCTGAAACGCAGACAGACAAACGGTAGCAGCCTTTTGAAATGCTGTGCTTCAGATGTATGAGGACGATAGCATGGACACACAAAGATAATAACAAATAAGTTATAGAAATAGTAGGGAAACAAGGATATCTGGGGAAAAAGAGAAATAGAAGGGCGGAATACGTTCCAAGACATTTTGGGGAATAGTATGGGATATATTACAAGCAGAGATAGGAAAAAAGAGGTAGATGTAGACCTAGATGAGATAGTTATAGATGCAAACGGTGCAAATTTCAGGAAAATCTGTAGGTTAGTTCAGAATATGAAACAATGATGGTACGCGTCTAACCAGTTCTAGGACTGAAGACCTAATGATAATGATGATGATTTAGTTGGACCGAAGATACAACTATTTGTTGTCTAAGTTGCTTGGTTTAGCGGAGGTTTGGTATAAGGGTTTGCCTTCTGTAAACTTATCTTGGGCGGAATAGAAAGCTAAACTGGAGCTTGCGTTTCCTGCTTGAAGAGATTATTGTGAGATGTTGGAGGAGATGCCAAGAAGGAACACACTCTTCGAGGAAACTTACATAAAATATTCTTATGAGAAAACTGCGCTTTTGAATGGATGTAAAATTAGTGGAAGCGACGCAGTCTCATGCGTCATCGGGGGACTGACTGATATAAGCATAAGAAATGCAGCTCGCGATGGTAATTACAGCACACCTAAAAAGCTATTCAATTACTTACGGACAGTGACTGAGCCAGTCCAAGACAATTCAATCATATACTAAGTCGATCGGGGTATTCCAAGTTCGATCGTGGACGTGTAGAAAAGGAAGGACATGTAGCCAATAACAAGAATAAAATTGACGCCTGTTATCGATGTATCTCTGTGGGGCATAAAACTGTAAGTTGTCCCCCAAAAACCCGTATGCGGTAATTTTCATAAAATTAGGCATCGCACTAGCCAGTGTTTTAAAAGGTGTGATCGGTCGCAGGCATCAGCGCTTGCACCAAATACCACTTTATGACTAAACCAAGAAAACCCTAAAGCAGTTAATTTTAAAGACTGTACAATTAATGGTAGTCCGTTTAAGTGTTATGTCGATTTCGGTAGCACGTGTAATATCATTAGACATAACAATGCCAAAGAGTTAGAATTAAATATTGACAGTAGTTCAGTGACGGTAAAACGTGGTTTTAGAAATAACCACACTAATATATTAGGTGTAGTGATTTTTAAACTCAAAATTGACGAAATCGAGTTGTGCGTTAGTGCTCATGTCGTTTCAGACTGTATACAAACAATCCCTGTATTAGTAGGACAACCATTTACCGAATTACACCAAATAGTAGTAAGTAAGGATAGTGCTATCTCAGAATTTACGTTAAATACTAATAGTAAAGATTTGACCCTATTGCCACACGAATTAAAGAGTATAATACCATTGTGGGCGAAAGAAGTTTTGGGTATTCCACCCTATCATATCTGACATGTTCCAGTAAGCTGTCGTACTGAAACTTCAGGCAATGTGTATGTAAAAGCAAGCCTGCGCATCTTTTGAAGGGCAAGAAAATTGTATTCCTCGTGTTATTTTAAGTTTAGATAATACAGACTCAGTGATACCTATAATTAATTTATCCGATAGTGATTTAGTGATAGAAACTAAACACCCTTTTGTTCGCGCGTGGTTGTGTGAACCTGAACCTGCAAGAACCGAAAACGTTTTACGTATTGATCACAACGACTTACCGCCCATACCATATGGTGATGTAATTTCAGGCCCATTATCAAATGAACAAAAATCAAAATTAATGGAATTAATTAATGACTACCGTGACTGTTTTGCTACAAAAATGAATGAAGAACTCGACTGTATAAAATCGGCGACCATGAGTATAAACCTAAATGATCACAAACCTTTTGCATACAGACCGTACCGTTTGGCACTAACGGAACCGTGGGTTGTAAAAGATATGATCAACGAAATGCCGAAGAACAATATAATTTGCGATTCTAATTCACCGTATTCTTCACCATTACTTTTAGTACAGAAAAAGAACGGAGAACAACGTATGTTCATAAACTATCGATAGTTGAGAAGCCGCACAGTAAAGAACCGTTACCCCTTACCAAGAATTGACGCTCAACTGGATAAGCTACAGGGAAGCTGGTTCTTCATTAGTTTAGATCTACGTTCCGGCTATTACCAAATTTCCGTCGAAGAAGAATCTAGAAAATATACAGTGTTTATTTCGTCCGAAGGTCAATATGAATTTTGTTGTTTGCCTTTTGGCCTTACAAATGCTACTAGTGTTTTTCAGCGTTTAAAGAACCTAGTTTTGGCTCCGGCACAAAATGTCGCTGCTATATATTTAGATGATCTACTAATATATTCCAAAACCGTCAAAGAAGGCCTTGAAGATTTAAAACTGGTATTGAACCTTCTAAGTAAGAAGAATTAATTTAACTCTAAATCCACCAAAATGTTCGTTCTTAATGCAGTATGTAACCTGCCTGGGTTTCAAAATAAGCTCCGGTAAGGTTCAACCCGGAAAATCAAAAACTCAATCCATTAAAGAATTTGCAATTCCCAACAACATTCATGCAATACGGCAGTATTTCGGACTAACAGGATATTTTTGTCATTTTGTCAAAGACTATGCTAGAGTCGTAAGGCCCTTAACTGATTTAATTCGCAAGGGTGTACATTAGCAATGGGGTAAGATTAAAAGTCATCCTTTGAAGCCCTAAAAGAAGTTTTAATATCTAGACCTGTTCTTGCCTTATTTAATCCCAAAGCGAGTACCGAAGTGCATACCAACGCCAGTCAGCACAGTCTGGCAGGAATTCTTATGCAAATCCAAGATCGACAATAGACTTCATCCGGTTGCTTATTTTAGTAGACGGACAACTCAGGGCGGACAAAAATATCACTTGTATGAATTAGAAACCCTTGCTGCTGTTGAAAGTTTACGGAAGCTTTGTTCATATTTTTGGGCACTGATTTTACCTTGTTGACCGACTGCAATGCATTAAAGGCTACTATCAATAAGAAACACCTCCTATCGCGCATTGCTAGGTGGTGGCTTCAGCTTTAAGAATTTTCATTTACCGTGCAATACAGACCAGGTGATTATATGAAACACGTTGATGCTCTTAGTAGGAATCCATCTTCCAGTAGTACAGCATCCAGAGAAACAGTATTTCACATTGAAGCTTCTGACTGCATACTTACCAGTCAAATCAAGGACGAACGACTTAAAAAATTTATGACGTGTGGTCGAAACCACCCACAACTGATGAGGAACACCGTATTTATAAAGATTATGCGTTACGTAATGCAAGAATTTTTTGCATCACCATAAAAGGGCTACTATTAGTTGTCCCCAAGAGGTAAGCGCCACCAAGTTGTTAGGGCCGCTCATGAAGAATTAGGTCGTTTTGCACTAGAGAAGACGCTTTACCGACTTATTCAACATTATTGGTTTCCAAGGATGAATAAATTTGTTGACCATTATATAAGGAACTGTATTCCATGTTTGTACAGCAAGAAAGCACACGGCAAAAGGAACATTATCTACATCCCATAGAGAAAATCCCATTAGCAATGCATACCTTACATATAGATCATAAGGGTCCATTACCAAAAACAAAACGCGGAAATCAATACATAATTGTTATCATCAACGCCTTTACAAAATTTGCTCATCTAAAACCTGTAAAGTCTACTAAAACCACACTCGCTATAGAGTTTGTAAACAATATTACTTGTATTTTTGGTAAACCCACAAGAATTATATCTGATCAGGGAACTTCGTTTACTTCTCGTAAATTTCGAATCTTCTGTGAAGAAAAAACGATTAAAATAATATTTAAGTAGCTTCCTTCCCCTAGGGCCAATGGTCAAGTCGAAAGGCTTAATAGAACACCAATGACAGCACTCTCAACCACGGCTCCAGAAGAACACCGATGGGACAAAGTTGTTAAGAAAGTACAATTCTCCATCAACAAGGTGCTTAATAAAACCACTGGAAAAACACCAAATGAACTACTATATGGCTACCACCCTAAAGGAGGTCACGATGCTTCATTGATACATGAGACTTCCGAAATCAGTAGGAGTATTGACAGCATGATTGAAGAAAGATTCCAAGTAGCGGCGTAGATAACGGAAGAGCAACTGAAACAAAAACGTCTGTACGATCAGAAAAGAAAAGCACCTCGTCAGTACAAAGTACATGATCTAGTGCTTGTAGAAAAACATAAAACTACCGAAAACAGTAGCAAAGCTATAGTAACACCTTACAAAGGGCCTTTCGTAATTAAGGCCGTTTTAACAAATGACAATTTTGTGACCGATATCCAGCAGGGGAATGAAGATGCAAATACGAGAGAACTATAGCCGTTGATAAGTTGAAGCCATGGATAGTAGAATCAATGTCAGAATCATCGTATGGTAGCAGTGCCGACGATGGTGTACTACCGTCCCCTGTATCTGATACTACTTAAAAAAATCGATAGTTACTTCAGGGCGAGTTAACAGTAGCATGTCCGAACGTAAGATACCATTTTAATTGTTAATTTTAATAATAAAATAGCTACCTTTGACTGATAAAAGTAAAATGTCAAAATAAAAATTGTCATGATTGCCGTCAGTTCTACCAGTATTGAATAGTTGAACCACAGTTCTTCAATTCCAGAGATGAGTTTATTATATTCTCGCGAGTGTTGACTTGTATGAATTGATGTACTCTTTTATATTAGTTATTCATTCATGAGTAAATGAAGCTATGTAGTATAGTACTTTAAAAGACTGTATTGCATACTTTTGCATAGATTGTTCTGACAGTATCGTATGATCACTAAGGCCTATAGCTATTATGTGCTGAGTGCGTTATAATGTTTAATAGAATATATAGTTAGGGATACTACCAAGCATGTTGTACATTTAATTATATAAAGATAAGGCGTATGGTGTGAAGAATTTTGCTGTTACATAGCAAACCATTAGACACACAGGTCAGGGTGTGAAGAATTTTGCTGTTATATAGCAAACCATTTAACATACAGGGTAGGGTGTAAAGAATTCTGCTGTTACATAGCAAACCATTCGACACACAGGATAGGGCGTACTGGTGGAGAGATACGCCACGCTAGTTATCTAGAGCCATACAGGTATGTTAATACTGGTTTGAATGGTGTTGAAGTGAAAATAGAGGTTGAATCAATTGTAGGTTACATTGGTTGTGTATGTCAGTGATAGTTGATACCGTGTTTATATAGTTATATAGAATGTAGTTTTATCTATTCTTTATTAGAATGACTGAGAGATCAGCACTCAACGTGACTTTATTATTTCTGGAATTGACGGTGGTTGCCGACATAAGAATACTGCTAGCAGAACCTTCTACGTCACTAAAGATTTGTTAATAAACAGGTACGGTTAACTTAGAAATACCTCTGATATATATATATATATATATATATATATATATATTTACAATCACATAAGAAATTTGGAATAATTTTAATTACGGTAAAGTAAGTACCCACATGTCGAATTTTCACGCCTTACACACCAAACAAATGGCATAATTTTGGAAATACTTAAAAGTCTTTAATACTTTTACCTAAATTCACTTTCTATGGTACAAATTTTGTAATTGATTTTTAACCAACTTCCCGATGCCACAGAGCTTAGAAATTCGACACATTTGTTTCCGATGCCAATACAATAATCACCTTTTAATTTACATTAAAATTGCAAAAATTAAATAATTTTCAAGTATCGAAGTTTAGTTTATGACATTAATAGGAACAGTGACAACTGAGTGTGTCAATGTTGACAGAAAGTCAATTTCAGTGCATACATTGAATTTTAGAGATTTTAGACCTCCATACTAGTAGAGTTGAAAACGAAGAAAAGAAAAAATCGCAAATAAATGTATATGAAAAAATTAATTTTTTGAGATGTAAAAGTATACACTATAACTGTACCATTTACCATCGCTATCGTTTACACCAACGAGTATATTAATATTTTTCCTATCAAACATGATTTCTCTGTTACACAATCTGTTAATTTCATATTCAATGTGCTGAATGGCCTTCCTCCATATTTCTTGTATTGCTTGATTTATTGCTTCTCTCCACATGCCCAACGAACGTTTAATAGATCCATCACTGCTTCCTACGTGATTTCGATAATAACCGTTTAGTTATACTGCAAATTTTTTCGTTTGTTTAAACAATGTGGTGGGAGGTGGCAGACTAAGACCTTGCTGCTCTTACTGATGGGCAAAAGATTCAATAACGTACACCGGCGGTGGCGCATTTCTAAAAGCAGCAACTAGTTAGAGATACAAGTTTGAAGTGTATAAACAAATCTATGGTTTAACTGAAATCCAGCACTTCTGTCTTCAACAGTGGTGTGTTATATGTAACTTTATTACCATCAAGCTATTCCGGAATTTCAGATTTCTTAAAGCCTGCAGTAAGTAGCTTTCTTCTACAGTGCTGTGATAACTAGCTTTATCCATAACGACTACCGCTGGTTATTGTAAATTTACTAAAGGATGATTCTCAAACTACTATAGGAAATTCACTTCGATTCACTTCACCCTGGTGATCAGCATCTTTTGATTTTGACGCAAACGCCAATTCTGCACCTCGATATATTCATTTTCACAGCCAGCATATCTCGTTCTACCAACTTTCAGTTTTTCTATACTTTGCTTGTTGTCATCTTGCCGAGATCGGCCAACCTTCCCGTCCTTTAAAATCCATGATTCATCACGAAAAACCAACACTTTTATGTTTCAGGAGTATATATTTTTTTAAAAAAATGTATACGTGTCTAGGAAATATAGGGCAACTCCATTTATCCACGTCAAGGGGCCCCTCTACACTATTTATTTTTCATGTAATTCATAGCTGTGAACAAAGATGTCTTACAACCATTAAAAAATCACGTTCTATAAGTGCTTCTTGCAAGTATGTAATGTAAGATGTTGTTCTACAGTATATTTAAATCAAGCTACTGCAATGTGTATTATATATAATACTTACTGTTTGCGTACATGTCGTATACTACATTCCTAATTTCACTTCTTTGGCAGGGAGTTATGTCCACAGTTGGCTTGAAACGTGGTTTATTACGTTTGGTACCATTAGCAGCTCTCCTTTGTTAGCACTAGCAACGATATGGTTGACCGTAGTTAGACTAATTGGTAATATACTTTTAATAAGCTGTAATAACGGTACTCATACCAACTGGAATCTTAACATAAATACACAGCCGTACTACAGGTACGTTTTATCAGTTCGTGCAATAAATTTAAAATTTTTATTTAGTACAAACTTTTCTTGCTCTTTCTCTCTCTCTCTCTCTCTCTCTCTCTGTCTATCTCTCTAGTATAATTTCAGATGCATTTGTACATACGTGATGAGTGATTGACTGTCATTAAGGTGAATACCATAAGATGTATACGGTGACTTTGTCATACTCAACATGTTAATCTATAACACAAAGTTGTTGGTCTGGGAACCAATGTACCTCTAAAATTCAAAATATTCCACTTGGTAGAGTATTAGCCGAACATGATCAGACTACTTTTAGTCTTGTACGATAACCTTATTGTCAAAGGTATATGACTTACTAAAGTGGCATGTTGATGGTTTTGGTGTTAGGTACGAAGTACATTAAAAAAGACACTACCTTTCCTAAAATAATTCGAGACATCCTCGACAAACTTCAAACGGATGAATTAAGACTGCAATATGAAAATATCTCGTCGTTTTTTCTATCTAATATGTATGAATAATCAACTTACTGATAGCGCAATTCAACCAAAAACCAGAATTTTATTTATTTGATTCAGCACTAATCTACCTACAAGGTTTTCATGTCCAGCCGATGAGACCACAGGCGGACTAGCGTAAAACATTATTAATCAAATCAAATGAATCATTAAACTAATAATTTAGAACGAAATTACAATGACATCATCTGTAACCTTTAAAAACTGAAAGAATGAATTTGATAGCCTTTGAGTATGAACCATAATATGATACAATATAATTTTACCATAGATTAAAACTGTAGCGACCAAAAAATTATATTTCTTAAAAGAAATAACCTAACTGTATTACTGAGATTTACTAATGCAGGAATTATTAAATTGAAATAAGTATTTCAAAGCAACGTTACATCACGTAATTAATCATAATTTCCCAAAAATCTTGAGCGAATTAAAACAAGTCGGCATAGATAGCAAAAGTGGACATGATTGCATCAACCTAAAAGTATGAAAAGATTGATAAATTGTGTGTAGATATATGAATCCATGTGCCTTTGTGTAAGTACGTCTATGTTGTAGTGCGTTTCTGGCTAGGTAGTCAATCTAGTGATTGGAACAAAAAAAAATAGATGGTTGGTTGACAGTAGATTATGTCAAGATAAAGGACGGGCTGCTCCTTTTGCAAGAGTGAATTAAATTAATGGTGTAATCCGATTTATTAGAAATCCGAGCAGTATTTCTCCAATACCTCATCGCAACCATGGATGAATATTCTTGTTAGTTTCTGTACGTTCTCAATAAACACAAATGTTTTAGTTTGCTCTCCATGTAGTTTCCCTTTCCATACAAGAATTGGATCTGAAGGCAAATAAATTAGGGCCGTTAATCTCTGATGCAAGACATTGAGAAGGTAGTAAGGCGAAGCAATTACAATGTTAAACTTAACCTAGGCGAAGTCTTAATACCATAGGTGCCACGGAAGGTGAGTGGTTACAAGGCGTCCTCCTCCATAGCTTTAAAAATAGAGAAAACCTACGGTAGCCTAACTCTGCAATACAGCTCTACGCCGCGTTTCTGGGTATGTTTCAAAGAAGGCAAGTGAATACAAATTTCTTTAAAATGTTTAAACGCGTTAAGAATGTGCATTTGCAGTTAAGGATTATTATTGATTTTGAGCTACAAAACACGCTCCGCAAAATTCTTAAAATCTGTGTCCTATAAAAAATGAAAACATACTATCTGAATTTTCTAGAAAACTGTGTGCAATATAGTATTTGCCAGTTTTGAATTTTGACTATGTATAGAAGGAGCCATATCAGTCTACAGTAGTTCTAAAATTGTTTTTTAAGAATACATTTGCAATGAGAATTGTTTTACATAATCTTCTGCTTTACCTGTTTATTTGTTTCCCATGAAGTCCACAATAGTAATGTCGTCTTGATTTATAAACACGTTTCTCGGACTGTACACCTTGTCTTACCAGAACAACTTGCCATGTGCTTTGTATTGCAGATTCAGCTCATATTGTTTCTGTACGATCAGGATGGTTATTCCATATTATAATCAGGTTAATAGAATACATTTGAAGCTACGTTCATAAATACTAAGTTTGCGTGGTACGCAACAATGCTTTTTTACTTGTCACAAGCTCCTAATTATTATGAACTGTTATTTTTGTAATTTGTAGTAGTTTTTCGGTAATCGACTTTTTTAGTTAATCCCCTTATATGAATTTTAAATGCCACTTTAAGCTAATTCGAAATTAATGATGCAACTAAATTTCTTAATAATTTGTGAGTGTGCTGCTAATTTGTACAATTGAATCTCAAAAGCTATTTAAACGGATTTTCTTTATGACAACGTTAATGACCTTATGTAAGTACAACAGGAGTTTGTTTATAATTCCTGAACAGATATGACGAAGCCTGATGTTTATGAAGCTTTTAAACTGCAACGAACGATATTACATTTTACAGGCACTTGGCCTAAAGAAAACTCATCTGTGTTGTACAAACTATGGGGTGCCATTACTTATATCATTGGAATATCACTTAGTGCAACAATGCTTTTGGAAGCTTATTTTGATTTAACTGATATCATCAAACTGTCTGAAATATCGTACATCTTGGTAGTAATGTTGGTATACATTGTCAAGCACGGCAATTTTGTAGTACGCAAAAAATCATTTGCGCATATACTGAAACTTATTAACGATCCTATACTTTTGGCTTATTCAGATAACTTAAACTACTTAATGGTTCGAAAAATAAAACAGCTAGGATTTCTTGCAACTTTTTACAATAAGTATATGTACTTCTTTGGTGTTTCTTTGTTCGCGCTAACGCCATTTATAGATAATAGACCACTTCCTTTTCCTTTTCCTTATGACGTAAGAGAGTATCGACTATTAATGTATTTATTTCAAGTTACCGGTCAATTTGTTGCTGCAGCTATTAATGTGTGTTTGGATACCCTAATAGCGTGCTTTATGGGTTTAGCAGGTACACATTTAGAAATTTTAGCCCTGAATATTGCGAAAATAAACTCGATGATACCATGCCAAACGTGTGCAACTCCCAATCAAGAGGTTTCTCAAACTACCCTCAAGCATATAATACAATGTACACAGCAACACAAAGCGATTATTAAGTAAGTATTGTTAATACCTCTTTCTTAATTATTACTTTTCAAAACAGTAAATAAAATACGTTATGATCAGCTAGAAAGATGTAGGTAGCCGCGATTGGGTCTATAGGGTTTAGGAAAATGTGGGTATAACAAACTAATTAAATAAATATATTATAGTATAGTAGGTGATCATTTGACTCACAAAGAACAAGCTAATATATATTTTGCTGTGACATTAAGAGCTCAGTAATGTTTTCGGCATTGTCAGTCTGCAAATACTTCATGATGAAAATCTGCATCATTTGGAACTAATTCTTATGTTAAGGAAATTAATGTTCTGACATTTATAACTTGATAATCCTTTCAGCGTTGTTGATTTCTAAATATTGCAAGAATATTGTTTTTAAAGCACATTTTCGTCGTTTATGATTACTTTATTATGTTGAAGAAAATTTTGTTTATAAGAAGCGCTTGTAATTCATTTCCAATAATATTGTATGCAGTACGAAAACAACGAGATTAACTTTAATCGGTATAGACAGTTGTATAAAATACTTTATTTTCATTTTATTTCCTTTAGTACTTTACATATTGAATTTAACCTCGGTATCTAAGGAAAAAGTTTACACATTCTACAGTTCACAATCCAGATATAACTTTCCTGTTCAATGTTGTTGTTTTATTGTGCGAACAATAACGGTGAAAACTAGAGCAGATAATATTCAACATTCGTCTGGAAATACTTTGTTTGATCAGATTTCTTTAGTGTTTGGTAATTTTTAATGTCACACCTGCTGGATTCGATGGAATAGATATTTGACTGATTTCGCGCCTGCCAATAATTGCACAGAACTAAAAAACGCTATAAAGGTGATTTTATTCTGTGTATTACGAGTGGAAACATGCAGTGCTTCACGCCATTCTGAATGAAAATTTAATATTAAGAATATCCTTTGTTAGCCTTGGTTTCCTATTTTCTTTTTGTTTATACCCCAGAACATCTCTGGCCGCCATATCTACGCTGGATGTAGTGTTATTTATTTTCGTTACAAATTGCATGTTTCTTTTGCACCCTTAAATGTGTTTGAGTCACAATAATTAACTGTAACGGGTGCACAAAAAATATTCAATTTGTAACGAATCAAAATAGAATTATAAAATACAAATCTTTAACCTGAACGACACTAATAATATATTTAAATATTTTTGTATTTACCATAAACCCTGCATAAAATATTTACCCATATTGAAATGAAACAATTTATAGAAATTTCATGTTGAAATTAATATTTAAATAAAATTGACATACTTGTAAAGGCTGTATTAAATCACCAAACAAAAGGTATAAGCACATTATTTTGTTTCGGTACATAATATATTTAAATAACATATAGCCGAACTTACACGTGTACCAAATCGTACGAATAGAATATTGGCATATTCAGGAAATCCATTGTATTGGCAGACGGACGAACTTTTATACTAATCCAGCCGGTTATTTATATTGGCGGTTCACTGTTATCAATAAATAATAAGATTTATCAGTTAGAAAGAAAGACGACAATTTAGTATTATGGTTAGGGCTTCAAAACTTACGGATACTATCGATGCAGCTTACGTCGGCTAAACATAGAACATCCACTATGCGTGAGTACGGATTATCCAAAACAGAATGTGCACAGTAAAGAGGAATCATCAACGCCAAGACCATGAATTTATTAAGAGACAAGTGGCAGCTTTTAATATAGTCTAACCATAAAAACCAAACGTAACAGCAAAGAGGATGTACAACTTGCACACATTTTAACCAAGAGCGAAACCTATTCTACACCAGCTGAAAAATAAGGTTCATATTAGTTACGCAATAAACTTAACACCTCTTATTAATTTCCCAAGGAAAACCCTGAAAAGGACGAAAGCGTTAAAGGTTTCAATTCAAATTTAAGATGCTTCATATTCGTGAGCGTCATACAAAGTCGAATGTGAAATCCAGTTTTAAAAGTAAATCACTTCAATAACAAAGTTACCCCTCAAAATTCAATAAAAAATACTTTCGGGAGATTCACTGCAAGCTGTAGAAATGAATTCAAAGCTTTAACAACGACACTAACTAACATTTAGCAAAGATCATATATAACCACATATATAACAAAAGAAATAACAACTACGCCTCTTATCGGTTTAGGTTAAATTATTAAAATACAAGAAATTACCATATAACTAGCATCACTCAGGAGAGCCCTAACTAATAAAGATTACATGTTTAGATGTGGAATAAGAATACAGACAAACGGACTCGTGAATTTAATGAAGGACGATCTAAATAGGTTGCCTATCTACTCAGATTGAAATTATAGAAGTGTAGCATAAGTAAATTTATATGATTGGGAACTGAATGGTTTTTAACGTAATGAAGCAGTAAATTCTTAAATATAAAATAGAACGAAACAAATTAACCTCTGGATAAATAAAACCATTCAGATTAAATCTGCATGCAACAACCTGGGAGTTTGTCAAACGAGACTAGACGAAGGAGAATAACTGATTGCAACACACATATTAAATAAGGTCAGAGATGTATTTTATTTTACAATTTGATAGCATTGGTACCTTATTGTGGGATTTACTGATTTATTGAATAATTCAGCAACTAGGTGCTTTCATGAAATCTTTGTTAGGTGAATTTGCCCTGATTTTGGCCTTTATTAAAATTTATATTTCCCGAAAGTAAATTAGGTAGTAGTATTTGTGCACAAACACTACACCAATATCTAATGAAAGCTTTCAGACAAGACAATTTTTATCCGCAGTGTAAAGAAAACCGGTTTTTTCTTTATTTAAAACTATAAAAACTGAACTATGAGAATTTGTCGTTATTAAGTGTTACAGTTATTTATTCACAAATATTTCAAGTGATTCTTAGTGTACATATGCGGCATTCATTAAAATTTTAATTGTTTCGTATTTGGCTTTCTCACTTTCAGAACCAACAAGCTGTGTATCTTTTGATTTTTGCAAAAGATTTATGTTTCATATCTCCAAACTGAGAGCTAGTTACAAGGGTAATTATAGTTATTGTGTGTTACCATATTCATTGGGTGGTGTTATATGTGTACATATATATATATATATATATATATATATATATATATATATATATATATATATATATATGTATATAATACTTCTTCTTTTAGGCCATAAAAAAGAGTATTTATTTACATCCAGCAGACCTAAAAATCTACAAAGAAGAAGTATTATTCCTGCAAGGTCACCAAGAATTATATTATATGTCTATATATATAAATACATATATATGTACATATATATATATATATATATGTATTGCTGTGAGGCCCTCTGTGTGTGGGAGCTCCACTAACTGTATTAATGAGAATGTATTGTATTTATTATCTTACCCTCCTGTTCCTGTTGCTTTCCTTAACCTTGCTAGCCCAACAAAAATTATACTGTGGAATTTACGAAGACCAAATGAAACACTGAAGTTTCAAGATGCATCTGCGCACTCAAAAACAATTTTGCTTTATACAGAAAAATATAAAACAGTTTACAGCTTAAGCTCAGACATAAAGTTACTCCTGAATGTTACTTATAATTAATCCTTACTTAATCTTTGATACAAATCTCTCAGATACAAAATCCTGTTTTATGTGTATAATTAGCCGATCCAGTATTACCACGCTTGTGAGTATAATTGGCCATGATACTCCACAGATAAGTTAGTAACGATCAAAATACTTCAAATTCTGACCATAAAATTTTTCTCCATGTTATCCTTAACACATATAAATTAAGATTTTATTCTACCTCAAGTGCTATCATTAAATTATCTTTATAGGTTACTAAAAAAATTAACTAGTTATGCTTGCTGGTATCATTGTCGAATTGCCCTTATCAAAAACTCATTTCCATCGTAATTAACGGCATTAAATATTTCTTGGTTCCTTTCCAGATTTCCAAAGCTATCAGCTAGCAAAGTGCATTTTATTTTTAATCAATTAAACTCGGCGTACTCTCTTGCTTGATGATTATCTGTGTTGAAAATTGTTTAATTCTCATAGCGTTTTATAAAATAATTGTGTTCATATTCATGTAAAGTTCTACGTAACTTATTGCGTATCATAAAGTGAATTATAAATTGCTCAAACCTATACGTTCAAATATATACTCAGTTACATATTATTTGGTTCAGGAAAGAATAACTGACTGAATGCCGTTCTTATTCAGATCCGGTTTATATACAAAAATTATTCCTATACGACATTCTTCAGATTATTATTGATCTGTTTCGAATAATAATACATCGGGTAATGAAATATTTTTAAGAATTCCACGGTTTTAATGATCTAATTAGTGTTAAGATCCCGCGGTCGATATGATGTACAAGTATCGTAAAAGCTGCGTTTATCCGCTTCTATCGCACGGTGATTATGTTTCGCGGTCTCCTTCTTTCTTATTGTACTATGGAAAGCTATTATAAATATTTCTTAACAATTTTATTGCATTTTAATGTCTACGCGAGTTCCTTGAACCGACGTTTATTCAGTACCTTAAATTGTACAACATTTCGTAATAAAATGACGTAATCGAAAATTCTAGAATTAATATTTTGTTTGAAACTTTTATAATGAATTTAATTACATAATAAAGGCTCACAACTATGTTCTCTATACTTTGCAAATCCAATTGAATGGTGTTTTTACGATAATTGAATACATTGAAGACAATTGAAATGAATGTTTTTGTATTTATGGCTTACAATAAAAACTAGTTTTCAGTTATCATTTATACACGGAAAAATTAATTGTAATTGCTTTCTTAATGATTGATTTGTATAATAATAAAGTACAGATTTCAGTATGTTTTAACGCTTTTTTAGGTATGTTTAACAAAAACGAATACCTTTAACATATACACACGCAAATATGGTTTTCATTTTAATGGAAATGAAACTAATGGTTTTCTATTTATCTTAAAATGAAGCTCGTTATTAAGTTATCTCACACGATTGAAATAAATTAATTTAAAATTGGACTTTTAAGTATATATCCGTTCTACGATCTCTTTATTTGTTTTGTATTAACGCTTATTTATACAGGGTAAAACAATTAAATATTTGAAAATTTTAGCTTTTCCTTGTTTACCTCACTTTAGGTGGTAGCTTTTACTTTTTTTAGAACCTGGCGTTCAATGACCTCTCCTGGCCACTTTATCACATCAATATATATAAGAATATATAAGAATTCACGAAAGTCATTAAACGCCAAGTTCTACGAAAAACTACCAACAAATGTAAATTTAAGGGGGAAAAGCTAAATTTACAAATATTTAATTGTTTTACCCAGTATAAATAAGCGTTATTACAAAACACAAAAAGAAACCTACATTTAAGCAGTGTGTGTAAATTTCTTTTGTACTTAGTGAAAACGAGTTTTATTATAAGATATGTATTTTCAGCTTTCTGGACTAATGTATTTACCATATACACTACCGGGACCGATGTAGTTGGAGAATTTTGCAAATCTATATCATGTGTGTCACCTTACATCAACCTAACTTTCAATTACAATTGGCATTTTTTCAATCATATTCGACAGTGTCAAGTTTTTGACTTATGTCAGATATAAACAGGACGCGACGCGCAAATTTACGGCTGTATGCCATCTATTTAAAATACATATCAGGTAATTAATTGCACAAGGCCAGTGGATAAATACTAAGGTATTATATTTAGTAAGATGAAATAATAACTTAACTTTTATGCAAAGCGTAGATGATCATTTCAAATCGAGTTGGTAATTGAAAAAAGGAAGGTATAGGGTCCCATGCATGATTTGAACCTGCATTTTCAGCTTTGCGGGCTGATATATATATATATATATATATATATATATTTATATATATACTGTTTTGTTAATGGCTTTACACCTATTAGACCGATTTGTATAGGTGAATAAAGCTCTTATTATTTTTGTAAGAGTGTTATTCACAGATACATCTTTACAATTCCTTATTGAGGACTGCAAATAACTAGTCCTTTAATTAATATATATATATATATATATATATATATATATATATATATTATCGTGTAATTAAAAGGGTCAATAGAATACATAAGGACATAAGTGAACATATGTAGATTTTCTGGGTATTGGTCATCAATAATATTCAAGTAAATTTGTATGACGCGTTTCGGTTTATTACAACCATTATCAAAATATCTTTTGTTTGTTCCTTAGCTAGTTTGTTTATTAATATGTGTGCTTCTTCATTAAAGATAACAGAACTATAGCATACCTCCCTTTAATGAAGAAGCACACACTATTAATAAACAAACTAGCTAAGGAACAAAACAAAAAGATATTTTGATAATGGTTGTAATAAACCGAAACGCGTCATACAAATTTACTTGAATATTATTGATGACCAATACCCAGAAAATCTACATATAATATTAATAATATGGTCAGAAAAGCAAACATATGTTTAATTACTTTGGGAAAGATTATCAACAACTTTAATTGAAGACCTTGCAATTGATGAATAACTCCGTATATTTAACAAATATTACTATGAATCAAGATAACAGAACTATAGCATACCTCCCTTTAATGAAGAAGCACACACTATTAATAAACAAACTAGCTAAGGAACAAAACAAAAAGATATTTTGATAATGGTTGTAATAAACCGAAACGCGTCATACAAATTTACTTGAATATTATTGATGACCAATATCCAGAAAATCTACATATAATATTAATAATATGGTCAGAAAAGCAAACATATGTTTAATTACTTTGGGAAAGATTATCAACAACTTTAATTAAAGACCTTGCAATTGATGAATAACTCCGTATATTTAACAAATATTACTATGAATCAAGATAACAGAACTATAGCATACCTCCCTTTAATGAAGAAGCACACACTATTAATAAACAAACTAGCTAAGGAACAAAACAAAAAGATATTTTGATAATGGTTATAATAAACCGAAACGCGTCATACAAATTTACTTGAATATTATTGATAACCAATACCCAGAAAATCTACATATAATATTAATAATATGGTCAGAAAAGCAAACATATATATATATATATATATATATATATATATATATATATATATATATATATATTTATACACGCAGCTATTGTGTTCAAAGACAACAAATATAGAATCAAGGAAAAGATTGTTGAAAGCATATGTGTGGAATGCCGCGGTGTACGGCTGTAAAACTTGGACAGAAGGAGAAAGCGGACAGGAAAAAGATTGAAGCTTTTGAAGTGTGGTACTATAGACGGATGATGAAGATATCATGGACAGAAAAAATTAACAACAAAGGGGTTCTGGATATGATAGGGAAAGAAAGAAATATGTGTAAAACGGTATAAAATAGAAGATATAGCTTGATTGATCAAATACTGAGATATGAGGGAATAGTGCGGAATATATTAAAAGTAGAGATAGGAAAAAAGGAAGGTATAAGTAGACCTAGGTTAAACTATTGCACACAGGCAGTCAAAGATGTAAGCTGTAGGAAATTTAGGGAAACGTGTAGGTAAGCTCAAAATAGAAACCACTGTAGGTACGCATCGAACCAGTTTCAAGACGGAAAACCTAATGGCAATCAAAAATAATTGTGCTTAAACCTGAGTATTGTTATAAACAACTACAGGTGTTGATTTTGCAATATTATTAACAAATGTTGTTTGTGGGAAGAGATTTATGGGAAAACTATTAATTCGGTAAATGTCTAACTATTGGGGGATCTTGGTAGTACCTTGACATACCTCCGAATATCGGTAAAATAGGGTATACATTTAGAAAACAATAGATAAGTAGCCAAGCTGTAGCGAACAAGAATGAGCAGAGTAGACCATTTTCAGTGATTCTGGGACCTCATTTCCTCCAGAATCCCTCATTTCCTCACTCATCTGGACCAAAAAGTTTTCTTCGACTAACCATTTTTCATCTTTCGAGATAAATATATCTTAAATTTTTTATCTTTCGAGATAAATAAGCATCCACATTTCCACACACGAGATAAACCTATTTTTAAGATTTTTTTACCGCTCACATTCTGGACCAAATAGTTTTCTTCGACTAACCATTTTTTTATCTTTCGAGATAAACCTATCTTGTTTGGTATCAATTAATATTAGATTTTTCTCAGCTACCCGAATTTCTAGGAATTTTTTAGATTGCGCCATCCCCAAGGGAGCTACCTCAATTTTAAGATTTGTAGCGATTTCCGACCGTTCTTATAAATTTTTTATACATGCAATACATCTTGTTAGCTTAGAATTTTATGTAGAATCCGAATCTGTAAACAGATTTAAAATCGGACCACGCCCTGCAAAGTTATACTTTAAGCTCTCAAACCTCTAAATTTCGCCTTTGCTCTATAAGCAAAACTAACAAATAGTTTTCCTCGTCTAGCCAATGCATCTTTCGAGATAAACCTATCTTGTTTGGTATCAATTAATATTAGATTTTTTTCAGCTACCCGAATCTTTTTATTTCTAATTTTCAGATCTCCGCGGCTAGCTCTTTTTCAACGTCTTAAAACCGGTTGTAGAAATTGTTTTGTGAACCTTAGAATTTTGGTGTTGAAAATAAAAACTAAACATATTAAATAAAATTTATTGATAAAATAGCCGCCACTGAACACCTTATCCATCTAACGTATTGATTTTTTAAATAATATTAACAAAGACGCTAGTTCGCAGGATCTGGTATTTGTGTAAACAAGGATGAACTCCATTCAACAGTACATCAACTACTTATTTTCTATTTAGAATATATGCCAGAAACTTGCATGCTTTTAATTAATTAAAGCAGAAAGTTTTGTCCGAAACGCTACTGTAAAATATATAGAGCAAATAAATTATTCCCTGAATGTGTTTTCAATTGTAATAACTGACTATACAATCATTTATGAATTCTAAATTACACTTTATTTAACTAAGTTACTTTAAACAAGAAATTACCGCATCCAAAATTCCAATGCATGCTTAACAATAATGTAGAAATGGCAAGGTCGACTTAATAATTAAGAAAGCGCATTTTGCTTGTATGAAATCTATGGGATTTTTGTTGTAATGAAAGAAGAATGCATTCGTAATTGAAAATGCGTGCTACAACTTTCGCTAGATACCAACAAAGTTAATTAGAAATTTAGGTAGTTAATGATGTCATACACAAAATTTCAGAATTAACAAATGTAATAAACCAGATTAAGTACTGTTCAATAATAATTAGAGTGAAAGTAAATGGGTCTTATTACCTAAATCATCTTACGTGACGCGGTAGAAGCATTATAACGCAAATTCCGGAAACTTCCAACGTAGCCTTAATTCATTTGTATTTATTTGTAATCCAGCAAATATTTTAATTTCTTAACGAACATTTGAATGCTGTTTATAATTTCTTTTCTTGGAGTTTCTATTAATTATGTTTGTGCATTTGAAATCGAAATATAATTACCGAGGATTTACACAAGGTAACCAGCACATATTTACGGAAAATACAAACCTAATTTAGTAGTACAATTAACGGATTCAAAACGTATATAACGCAGCCTGGTTAGTAGAATTCTATTAGTTTCGCACGCTTTTGTGTAAAGCCCGTCGAAATTTTAAACCGTCGTTTCGCGTAGTTCTTTTTGTGGAAAGTTTTGAAGGAAGATTTAAGGTAAGTTTACATTTTTTTATTAAAGTAGAACTGAATTTATTTGCAAACACCAATTATTATGTATTCTGTTATTGGTTCTTATTTGTATTTTAAAACATTAATTTTTCCAAAGTAATGCGCTGTTTTACAGATATACTTTTCCAAATTTTAAAGGTATGCTTTTGCTAGAATAAAAAACAATTCTGACAAAATATTTTATTAAAAATTAAATACATTAACAAAAGACCTCAATAACAATACGTTTTCTTTAGAACAGCTTAAATTATTCAAACAATGGTTTAAACAGTGATTGTACCTATTACCGAATCTTCTTAATTCTTTGAGCTTTGGAAGTGAGAAAACACTCTCCATGTTTAAAATGTTGTTTGATAAATATTTTGACAGTAACTGCCTTTTCTGTTCGCCTTTAACATAGATTGTAGCATTGGGTGGTATGACTTCTTTCAGCAAATCGCCTACATTTGTATATCCACTTGTGGACTGTCCATCCCAGCTAAGCCCATGGATTCTTTGCTTTAACCACTGAACTTGCTTTTGAAATCATCACTTAGGGTGTTATACTCACAGCCATGTCCAGTATCTCATGCCATATTACATTATTCGCTACATCCAAAATGGCAATCTCCTTGCAATAGAAATCACTAGTTTTGTATTGATATCCTTGTAAATCGATTATGAAACACATGCTTCCTGCTTCAAATCACAGATGGGAATGGGGTTCTAAGCAAATCTCTCCATATATCCAGTTAAGGGACTTTACTCCCTCCTTTTATGATTTTTTCATCCAGGTAATTATCTGGATGATACTAAAGCAAGTCTGTTTTCTTAATCCAACTTTTACCATCCCCAACCACGACACTAATAATTCGCGCCGTGCTTCCGTTTCCGTAAAACTTTTTCCACTAAGTACGTGTCGGGTGCTGCTGTGAGCTGAATTTCATCTTCGTAAAAAGCACCTAGAATTGGCCGACCTTCCAAATCTTGTAGCAGATAGGTTGTCGGTCTCGTTTGTTGTACTTTAACAATTTTGAATAGTTCTGTACTCCAGTTTGGGTGAAATCCTCGATCGAATACTGCTTTATATTTTGATATACGCACAATGTCTCCAACCTTATACAACTTCTTGTAACTTTTAGAAACGCTGTTAGCGGTGTAAAGTTTTATTCTTTCCGGATGTTCTTCTGCCTCCATAGGTGTCATGTTAATAGCCCGATGCGGCGTATTATTGTATTCTTCCATAACCTTAGGCAAAATATTCACCCATTTATGACTGCCTTGCAAGTAAAATCTTCTGTACAATTTGTTTTTGATTGTTCTGATCAATCGCTCAACCATGCTAGCTTTGATTGCGGAATACGTAGAGTAATGGTTTATCTTATATTTTTGCATAAGATTTTTAAACCAGCGGTTGTAGTACTCTTTCCCAAAATCCGTTTGTAGATTGATTTTAAGTTATTTTCTCCTTGCAGCATTTTGTCCAATATTTTTTCATAGCATTTGTGACTTCTGATCCAGTTTTATTTTTAAAGGTTCAGCTAAAGCATATTTTGTGAAACAGTCCACTGCTATTATAATATATCTGTACCCATTGTTCACACGCGAGTAAGGCTGCATTTCGCACAAGTCCGATTGGATAAGATCACGTTTCACATGTTTCAGATTTGTATGACGACGCTGAAAATTTTTTCTTGCAGGTTTAAATAATTCCTTAACGATGATTTCTTTACTCATTTTTGCTTAACACTGTTGCTAAACTAATAGGGTTATCTTTATCCAATTGCACCTTTGACATAAACTGAAGCTTTGGTTTGTAGTATTTGTTTTTTATAGCTTCTGGTGACGCCTCGTAAATCGATGCTATTGCAAGACCGAGCTCCTTCTCATTTGTCTCGGAAGTTGCAGTCAAATTAATAAAAAACTGTATAAACGTTTTAAAGTCAGATACAAGCTTATCCAATTTTTCATTTACATATTGTTTATTAACTGCATCAGATGGCTCAACTGGTTGAGCAAGCATTGCAATACGCTGGTTTCTTGCATTGAAGGCTTTATCTTTACGTTGTATATCATCAGAACTTTTAGACAGTATGAAAAGGCTTGATTCACGAGCTTCCTTACGGATTTCTTATTAACACAATCACCATCGTCTTTAGGATCCATTACATCAACTAACGTTCTTTTACGAAAACTAATTGTTTCTTCTCTAGACTTGAATACTATAGTGCTTCTTCGATTAACACAATCATAATCTTCTTTCGGGTTTGATGAATTCACTATCCTTCTTTGCTGCATATCGTATCCATCACCATCCAACGTTAGCACAAATCCTCGACCTGGAGGACCGCGCCGAATATCAGCATCTATACGCTCTGAACGTTCGAAGCGGTCGATAGGCATTTTTAAACTGTGTAATTATCTACTGAGCTCACTGTATTATACCTTCTTCTCTCAACTCTTCTATTATGAACACCATCTCGTTAATGTTTTCCTCGCTTGTATTTCCAGCTCGGTTGGATGCGTTCAACAATCTCAGCCGATCCACAAGTTCATGTACATTATTCCAGTAGACATATTGCACCGGCTTTGAATTTAAACTTTTGTAAAACTGATTAGAAAAGCCTAAACCCGCTCCCTTAGACTGTTTTCTTCTTTTTGGCTGTTTTCTTTCGGGATTCCTCTGAAATTCGGTGAGATATTTTTGCACATATTTGTTAAACTTTTTGTTATTTTTTGGGAATCCGCTTAAATCGTGCGCTGCAAATGGGTTAAACTTTCTTCTCAAAATCGACGCAGATTTGATCATTTCCAAGTAATTCGGCAAATCTTCATGCAAATTAAAATCACCATCTTCGGGGCTGATGTCTTTGTAAACCAGCAGATTGTATAAACCTTCGTACCTGGATATATCACATTGTTTAATGTTATATCGCTAGTTTCCGGGTTAATTACCAATACACTTTTCCACAAACTCCATGTATCGGTTTCCGCATTATACTTTACTCCATAAATTGATTTGTCAATATTTTCGTCTTCGTCTCTAGCTAACACATCCGCATAGTAAAGATGGAACGGTTCTTCTGGAACGAGTTGTTTAATTTTCTTTATAGGTACGTCCATGTCTTCGACTTTAACCTTTGTTGTAGGTGTGGGAATTTTTTCGGTGATCGATTGCAACTGGGAAGCGGTTATTTGCAGTGGATCGATCAATTGTTTGTGCACCTCTTTGAATTTTTGCTGAGATGTAGCGTCTCCCTTTTGTAGGCTACAAACTTTTTCGTACAGCATCCTGCATAAGATGAAGACTGCGTTTATTCGCAATAAAATTGTTAACGTCCGTCATCATGAAACTTTGGATGAGAACTAACTGTTTTGAATAATGTCAAATATTTATATACTCGTCGAAATTCTTCCTATATCGACCATTATCCAAATCAAAATCTTTCACAACAGTTATAAAATTATGTTTTGAGTCACCCCAACACTGTAAACACATTTCTTTAAATTTCGGATATGTCATGTCACCACTTATATGATCCGAAAAGATATGGCGAAGGTTTGTATCATCCTGTTTCCATAATGCGATTACATTGGCGTTATCTCTGAGTCTATGTTTTAAGGCACTAGCGTAAGTTTGACATAGATAGAACGAATCTATTGCTTTATGTCGGCCGAACGAGAAAAATTGAGTGATTTTACTTTGCTCGTTTACAGGTATATCATCGAAAACCATAATTGAATCTTCTTTGGTATCTCTGGGTTCGATCAAATCATCGTAATTTTCAAACTCATGGTACCCAATTTCTTCTTTTAATGGTGTAAAACGTTTCTTAACAATTCGTATTTCGGTTGATATAAACTTTTCGAAAATACATAGACATTTTGGAATCTAAGACCGTTCTCGTGCAGGATCAGCGATATTAAAGCGTTAGTCTTCCCACAACTCGATGGTCCCACGAAGATAGCTCGTATGTTAGACGGGAACAATGAACCATGTTTACCATCCCTCTTGCACTAGCAATAGCAAAGTTATCATAATTCTGTATAGGTATTTTAACTTCTTGTTTCGCAGTCTCCATATTGCTTCGAGCGTACGCTTGCTTTTGCTGCTGCTTGCGGTGATAGCTTAACGTCTCTTTCGGTATATTATATTTTTTACTGATGGAGTAAATACTTAATTTACCCAACCGAACTTCTTCTATAGCTTTTCTAATGCTTCGTTACTGTATCCACTATTTCGTTTTCTTATGTAACTGCGAACCATGCTAACCAATACTGTCGGAGACACTTTCACCCTATGGGGCAATTTCACTCTATGGGGCAATTTCACTCTATGGGGCAATTTCACCCTATTCTGATGGAGGTAAATTCGCTCTAAAATAACTAGAACTTATGTACAGAGTGGGAGATGCTCACCATTCGACAAATAAAAGTAGACTAATTGAAACAAATTAATTCCTTGCTTTTATACAATTTTATTAAAAATATATATACAAAATATTTAATTGTGAATAAATCTATTAACAATTTCCGTAAACGGATTATATTCAAACATAGAGTCATGTATAATTAAAGCATAAGCCTTCATCGACGGTTCAAAATTTCTTGAAGCTTCTAATTCCATTCTTACATCAACAGTTGCATCCTTGATGCTTTCAAATTGATGACGACAGTCGATTACAAAGACGGGTGAGTCCTTAAACCTGTTGTAGTCCATTAAACATTTATTTGACGATTTGTTCGGATAGTATTTTTCCATAAAAGATGCATAAGACAGGTACGCTGGCAAGTAGTCATTCTGCTCGAAGTCCAAATTTAATCGACCTTGAGGGAACATCTGAGAGTTTAAAACACTTTGACATTGGTTATATTGGCATTCGTAAAGCTTGTAGCATTTTCTTCTTTCCTGTCGTACTTCCCATTTTGCAGCGCCAGTAATATCCACCGAGCCTTCTCTGTTTCGTTCGATACTTTAATTCTCCATACTTGTGACTTTGATTGTGTTAGAGATGGTAATTCGTGTAGTTCCCATTTTCTGAATGCAACCATTATAGATGATTGATTTTGCATTTCCGAAAGCAGCGACGCCTTGGCAAAGTCACTTAATGTTATATGCGGAACCTCCCATGAAATACGTTGTATTTTGAACGTTACTGTATTTCCAATCGACTTGTAGCAATTTACGTCCGACTTGGATCTGATTAAAATCAGCTCTTGAGGCATGTTGACGATAGTTTTCTTGTAATCTTCAAAACCCAAAATGGTTTTAGCGGTATAGCACAACTAAACCGTCCATCTTGGAATATGGTATCGGGCTTCCACCCGGTATGTGTAATAGATTTTGTTTCTGATTCTTCCATGGATACTAAACCTTTAATAGTTCTTGTAATTCCAGGGATTCGGCAGACATCTATTATTTGATTATTACCCAATTTGTATTGAATTTCCTCAAACAGAAAATATGGTGCATTTCTAGTAAATTCGTAAGCTTTAGGGTCTGGTTCTGCTGCTCTAATCGGGTCTCCAGTTGTTGACGCTTCCCTTAATGTTTCCGTAGGCTTATAGGTACCCTTTATAAATATAAAACTTTCATGGGGGTATGTGATGTTATCACTGCTCTGGATTTCAATTGAAATTCGATCGTTGTTTTCTGCATTCAATGTAAAGGGAAGATATGTATAATAATCTTCCTTTATTATGGTTTCGTCTAATTTATAACCTCCAAACACATCCAATTTGGGCACGTCCTCATATTTAAGCCTTCCAAGTTTAACGTTTTCATCACCGTGGAGATCTAAGCTGCGTTTACTTCTGCCTCCCATCATTTATAACTTCTAACCCCAAAGATTTTAAGAAACGTATTTCTTCTGCTGTAAGTCTCTCGACAACTTGACGCTTTGACGTCGTATTCACTACTAGTCGTCTGGGGTGTTGTAGCGTGCTTTATATACAAAATCGATAGGCATTTTCAACTACTTTTTATTTCCAGTCTCACACAGGTGTATGTTTCCGGGAAAAGTTTACCAATTCACCCAAATGATCGACTAGTCTGATTGTAATATTATCAATTTCTGTCACGCTCAGCGGATAATATATGACGTGGTTAGGTTCCTTTTCCAGATTATACCCGGGTGGTACAGATAGACTGAATTCGAATATGCTGTGGGTAAGAAAATTGTTTCTGAACGATCCGCTGGTGATATTGGTTTCCACAAAAATGTTTGAGACCGATATTATGTTCACTTGCTGATTAGCGATATGTACGGTATCTGCAGCCAATTTGCGGTTGGTAAACCCCAAGATGCTTCCAATATTGTTTTTACGGTTTGCCCCAAAATCAATCGGTATACTGCTTCGTATAGAACACTTTAATGTATTATTGTTGGCACTCAGTTTAAAATATTTTCAATGTTCTCGTTGATGTCCGGCTTCTGACTGAACCATTTTTTGAAGACGTCCTGTATATATGCATTTATTTCTTCTAATTCGTATGATCCAGGTTCAATGGTTATTCTGCGATGTTCTGGATCGTTAAAGTATAATATGTTGTTTCCTGGATGTATGTTTTGCACAGTGTTACAAGTGTACAGTCCCACTAGACCCAAAGCATATTCACCGTCCTGATTCAATTTAATTGGTGGGTAAATGGATCCTGTCGATATGACATTACCATACCCGAACACGCTCACTGTTTTAGCCATTGTCACTAAGAAACTTTAACACTAAATGTCCACAATTGTACGTGTTGTAAGTCTGCTCCGGCACACTGTTGTAGTAAATTTTACAACCTCGAAAATATCTCTTTACTTCTTCCGGCGGTCTCAAGTCTCCAAACGAATCGTAGTAATACACACTATTTCCACGTTTTCGGTACCCACCCAATGTGTACCCGAACCTTTGGTGGTATCCAAATTAATCACTCCGATTCGTTGACATGCGGTCTAATCTTCTGTAACTGATCTCTAGAAAAGACACCGCGAAAATGAGGAATGTTAGATGCGTGTTTCCTTATATCTACATCGGTGAGAGCTCTTCGAGGTAACTTGCTTAGTTTTTGATACTTTTTACAAATGCCACGCCCCTGTTTGTATGGTTTCAAGAATAATGCTGTGCCTTTTTGTATGGTTTTAGAAACATTCCATTTCCTTTTTTCCCAACAGTAATGGCTTCCATAGATCTGTTGTGTCGTTCGCTCTCCTTAAGCTGTTCGTTGGCTGTCTTGACATCATTTACTGCTTTAGCTATCCCCGCAGCACCACCTGTTAGCGCCCCTAGGGCACTTAATCCCGCGAATATCGGAATCAATGGTAAAAAACCTCCTTTCTGTGGAACGGGTATAATACGTGGGACTTTAATTTTGCTTTTCCCACCGGCTCCTTTTATGATTTTTTTACCAATTAGAATACCAACATCTAACAGCTTTTTCAAGTTGTCGGAACCAACTCGGTCTATTGCGGAGCGTATTTTCTTCAAAAATCCGCCTTTGAAACTTATTTTCTTCTTTAAGCCCATACCCATTTTCTCTTCGCTTTCATAGCGTTTGTCACAAACCAAGCTGCGGCTTTTTCCCCAAACTTTGCGTTTTAGACTTAACTCTCCCCAGGCTTCTTCTTCTAAAATTTTATCTGCTCGGTGTCTGGCTGGAAGATCGTCGGGGTACTTGGAGTATGCAATGTCGTGGTCTTTACACAATTTATCTAATTCGTTTATTCCAGGATCACCTCTTGCTAAGCGCTCATCCAACTTTGTACCAGGACCGCAGTACTGATAACCTGGAATATGCAGCTCAAACGGTAACCTGTTTATAGCGCTGTTGATTAAACCCTCTCCAGAACAGATAATCATGTGTTTACTCAAAAAAATCTCAAACTATACTAAATAAATAAACAACAACGAGTCTATTTATACTTTTTCAAAAAATTTACAATATATTTACAATATACATTTACATCCACCTCTCTTGGGCTGTCTTTTATAAAATACTTTTTCTAGTTATCACCATAACCAGAATCTTCAGATTCCGACAAATTTAAACGTCTAAACATTTCCACTAATGTTCTTGTACGCATCACGTCTTGCACAAATATATCCGGAAAACGATATAACCAGCTCCAATGCATTTAGGGCACTCTGATTCAATTCGTTGTAGAATAAAATATTGCCAATTCGAACTTCGCCTTCAATCAAGATTTTAATTCGTTTCTCCCCTTCAGTCAGAGTATTAAACCGATCGCAATCATTTAAATTAGAATTAGCAACAAACCCTACTAATTCGCTGTATAATGCTGGGAAGTCACGACTTTCCAACTGTTTAAGTTGATACTCAAACAACTCTCGCATATGGAATAGTTTACGGCACTCCAATTCATTTATAACTATCGAGCTATCACCCATTATTATTTTTAACTGGAACGTTTCGTCCTCAGTTGATCCAGACACTGGTGACAGAGTGATAAAGAACGGAGCTCCTAGTTGTATGTGTAGATCTTCCATTTCGGGTGCACCATTTAATCGAGTGTTTAGCACGTCACGAGAAAATACGTTGATTTGAAATTCCACTTGAAAATTTGTAAATGCTAACCAATTTTCGTATGTCAATTCCAGAACATGGCTGCTACAATATTTTTTGCTACACACCAATCGTAATACGGGTTTTATTCTCTGGTTTATAACAAACCCAATTTCCACATTATGAGGGTGTTCGCCCAATTCACTTAAACTATACGTAAACTTATTAATCAGATTTTCGGTATACGAAACTTGTGCATCATTAACATCTACAGACTCCATTGCTTTGCACTGATTTCACCGAGATGACTGAGAAGGAATCCTATGCGGCTCCTCCTTTTAAATGTTTCAGAATTGTTGTTGCGCATGCGTAAATTGTACTCAGGTGACTTAGAATGATAAAATATTCGAATAATATTAACATTTTTATTTATAAATTTACCGTAAAATACACATACAAAACTTTTACAATTATAATTTTTCTATATAGCTCAAAAAGCATTCCATAAAGTCTCTCAATAAATTTAATTCTTCAAATTTATCTAATAATTCATGGGAATTTATTTGATTCCGGTCGAATTGATCACAAACAGTCCATGCTTGTTGCAACTTTATCCACCTGGAGTCGTCATAACATGATCCGATATCATCACCATAAATATAACCACGTTCGATATTAATCCTAGCATCACTCAAACTCCGCCGAAACATTACTATACCGTCTTTAATGGATATCATTGTATCTACTTTTATGCTGTATTTTGTACTGAACATAGAGGAATCGTGCTCGTATTTTATACGATTTGAGCTGTCCTTGTTACCGAAATCACCCAAACTTTCTAAGGTTTATTGTGAAAGGTGACCTTTGCCTTCCTCATTAATGTTTTCTTTTAAAAAAATTCCAGGTCCAAATGTCTGTAAACAATTAGATTAGAAGTGAAAGTTAAAGTGATATATCCTATAATTATAGTTGTAGTGCGTAAGCAAGAAGCAAATTAATTTTTACCGACGTGATTAGACTAGTTTGGAATGTTACTCAAGGTTAAACGACGCTGGGTTTTTCTAATTTAAAAGTAAACTAGCTAATTGATTTTACTGGTGTGATTAGACTAGTTTGGAATGTTACTCAAGGTTAAACGACGCTGGGTTTTTAAAAGTAAATTACTTAATTATACCAACAGGGTATAAAAGCATGGTACGAGGCGATATAAATTCAGTTTCTGTTTAGTCTTTGACTAGTTAACAAGTTTTATAATTATTTACAGTGAAATGGCTTCCTTTACTTGTGATGTGTGTGGTATGGCTTTCTCTCGCGATGACAATTTAAAACGCCACCAGCTCCAACAACATGACGTAGCATCGAAATCCACCGGTCTTTTTGTTTGCGATGTGTGCCCGGCATCCTTCTCACGGAGGGACAACTTAAAACGGCACAAGGATACCAAGCATGGTGTAATGGTACCAGTTGCCGGGCTCTCCGGAATCAAACGACCCGCCGCACCAACGGTTGAGGGACCTGCCCCCAAGAAGTCGCGGAGATGCGTGGAGTGTGATGTGGACGTTGTTAACTTGGCAGCCCACCAGCGCTCCAATACTCACAAGACTAATGCTAGTCGCGTCCTGGATGGCGGTGTAGAAGTAGTAGCGACCGCATTTAAAACTCGAATCGCTACATACAGAATTAAAAACAATATTTCTATTGGTATGTATTTTTTATAAGTATTTTGTGTTTGCTTAGTTTGTATTTTTAGGTCTATTGGATTTTCTATGCGAGCAGAAGGAGAGGTTCATAGCCTTAATCGGGGAACAGCTGGCTATACACACCTCCCTCAAGGTTAATTGCGAGTTGTTTGGTGGCTACACCAAGATGGCTGCGGCAGAGGGTGTAGAGGATGTTAAATCTTTCAACACCAAAAATGTTGTGGTCACCTCCTCCAGTGACCTGGGAGCGGTCTACAACACCTTTGTGGAGAGGATGTCGGCTAAGTCGGATGAGTTCCAAGAACGTGATTCTGGTAAGTTTCTACAATTATTAATTTTTTCTAATTTTTAAATTTTAGGATGGACTCTGAAACATGTGTTGTACTTGGAGGTAAATGTTAACAAGTACCAACCAATGCGCGGATCCTCCTACATCGAGCTCCCTAAATGGATTCAGGAGAAGCATGCCGTCGTTAACGTGCAAAACCAAGACGACGCATGTTTTGCGTGGAGTTTGATGGCGGCGCTGAATCCAGGACATATTCATCCTGAAAGGGTCAGTAGCTACCCGCATTACTCGACGGTACTCAACGTAACAGGAGTACTGTTCCCGATGCCCATAAAGGACATTCCCAGGTTCGAGGAGCAGAACGACATCAGCATCAGCGTCTTTGGGGTAGAAAGCAAGTCCAATCTTTGGACCGCTACATTTCACCGCTAATAAAAGGGTTCGGCATGTGAACCTGCTGTACATTCAGGATGGATGCAAGTCCCACTACTGTTGGATCAAAGATTTGGGGAAGCTAGTGGGTAAGCAGATCTCTCGTGAGTGCACCCGCAAATGGATTTGCGATGGGTGTTTGGTGTTTTTTCCATCCGAAGACAAATTACACCAACACTCAACAAACGACTGCAACCATGTGGTGACAACCATGCCGAACCACTTCAACAACATCCTCGAGTTCACCAACATCCACAAACAAATGCGGGTACCGTTCGTGATTTATGCTGACTTCGAAAGTGTGTTGAAGCCTATTAGCTCTGCAGTTCCGGATCCCACCTCTTCCTTCACCAACAGCACACAACACCACGAACCCTTCAGTTTTGCATACTATATCAAATGTTCATACGATGACTCGTTTAACAAATTTGAGCTGTACAGAGGACCTGAAGCCGCAAAAGTTTTTATGGAAAAGATGAAAGAGGAAGCCCAACGATTGGGAAAAATTTTAAAAACAAACACCCCCATGCTTCCAATGGAACCCCTAGATGAGTTGTTGTTTCATATGGTTGAGGAGTGTGGCATCTGTAAGCAGCCTTTGGGAAATGATCGAGTGAGGGATCACTGCCATCTTACGGGGGAATTTCGCTTTGCAGCACATAGCGCGTGCAACATTAATTACAGAGTACCTCATTTCATCCCGGTGGTGTTTCATAACCTAAGCGGTTATGATTCACATTTCATTGTGAAAGAGTTGGGGTATGATAAAGAGAGGGTTACTGTCATCCCGAATAATAAGGAGAGGTTCATATCGTTTACAAAAAACGTTAGATTGTCTAAGGAAAACGATGATGAAACTAATGAATCTTTTATTACGCTGAGATTTGTAGACTCCTTACGCTTCATGGCATCTAGCTTAAATAAACTAGCCTCCAACTTGAATGCTGAACAGTTTGTTGAACTAAAGAGCTGTTTCAATGCCGAAGAGTTTGCTCTATTACATCGGAAGGGTGTGTTCCCGTACGACTACGTGAAAGATATTACCGTATTGGAAGAGAAGGCTCTACCACCACAAAATGCTTTCTACAACGGTCTAACCGCCACAGCGGTGTCGTATGCAGATTATGAACACGCACAGAATGTATGGAGAACATTCAAAATCCGAACGCTGGGGGATTACAGCGATCTTTATTTGAAAACGGACGTTTTGTTACTAGCAGACATTTTCGAGAACTTCAGAGACGTCTGCACAAAACATATGATCTAGACCCATGCCAGTACGTGACTGCTCCTAGTTTGAGTTGGGATGCCATGTTGAAGCGCACTGGGGTGAAGCTCGAGTTGTTGACCGATGTCAGCATGCAACATTTTATCAAGAAAGGGATACGTGGTGGGTTAACCCAGTGCAGTGGTCGGTATGCTAAAGCCAACAATAAGTATATGGAAGACTACAACCCTGACGAGTCATCCAAGTACTTAACGTATCTGGATGCTAACAATTTATACGGATGGGCCATGTCCCAACATTTACCCATTAGCGGCTTTAGATGGTTAAACACGGACCAGGTACATTGTATAAAACAAGAAATATTAAATATACCAAGCACGCACGAAAAAGGGTATATTTTGGAAGTTGACATACAGTATCCAGAACATCTTCACAACGACCACAATGACTTGCCTTTCTGCCCTGAATCGATGGTACCTCCAACGCCGTTTTCGAAGACGCCTAAGTTACTCGCCACCCTTCTGGACAAAACAAAATACATTGTTCACTACCGCAACTTGCAGCAGGCTCTGCGTAACGGTCTGCAATTAACTGTTGTGCATCGCGTGTTGGAGTTTGATCAGTCGACGTGGTTAAAACCCTACATTGATCTCAACACGAATCTCCGTACCTCTGCCGCTAACGCGTTTGAAAAAGATTTTTTCAAACTTATGAACAATGCGGTTTTTGGTAAAACAATGGAGAACGTGGACAAAAGGGTCGATGTCAAAATAGTCGCGCGATGGGAACACGACGGGAAAAAGTTGTGCGCGAGTGGACTAATAGCTAAACCTAACTTTAACAGTTGTACCGTGTTGGGGGAAAATCTGGCGATTATACAGATGGATCGTGTTAAAATTAATTATAATAAACCAATCTATGCAGGATTGTCAATTTTAGATCTGTCCAAAACTCTTATGTATGAGTTTCACTACAGTACCATGGTTCCTCTGTATGGTCCCAGATTGTCCCTGCTTTATACAGATACAGACTCCTTAGTGTATAGTGTTGAGACGCCAGACTTGTACAGTGACATTAGCGCAAACATAATACATTTTGACACTAGTGATTACCCTCCAAACAATAAGTACAATATACCACTTATAAACAAAAAGGTGTTGGGTAAGTTTAAGGATGAGTTTTGTGGGATTTGGTCTTGGAGTTCGTCGGCACCAGGGCCAAATCGTATTGCATAGTAAGTGAGAAAGACATTGTTAAAAGATTAAGGGTGTTAGTCGTAGTGTGGTGGCGGGGATTAGTGTAGATAGTTTTAAGGACATTGTACATAATAATTCTGGTGCCCTCATGAATACGATGGTATCAATCCGGAGTAAGAAACACCAACTTTATACACAGCTTATTAATAAAATCAGTTTATCGGGCGCAGATGACAAGCGTTACGTCATCCCCGGAAGCATATCAACCTACGCATGGGGGCATAAGGATATAGGTTAAGTTGTTTATATTTGTATATATTTTATTGTGTATATATAGTATGTAAGTTAGTTATAAGCATATCTACCTCCCCATCCTTAAAATTTCCTTTGTTCCCGGCGGCATGTGTTTACCTCCACGTGGTGTCGCTGGACGGTAAAACATATTGTTGGATTAACAACAATATGTTTTATTGACTGAAAACACGTCTCCTCTTTTTTACATTAATCTCATTTTGTTACAGGTCTATTTAAACAACCTATTAATTTCTTTTTTGTTACAGGTTAAACTACTTGGATTCAACTACACGAGGAAAATAATGCTATACTTTGTAAAATTGTAATTAGTTTATTAAACTGTAAGTTGGATAAATAAATTATTAAAATTTTGTGTGTTTAATTTATTTATGTTGGTTAAAGCATATGTCTTGGATACCGAAAAAGGTTTTAAAAAATGGAGTTAAATATATACGAGCAAAAATTTTAATGAGGTTTGAGAGCTTAAAGTATAACTTTGCAGGGCGTGGTCCGATTTCAAATCTGTTTGCAGATTCAAATTCTGCATAAAATTCTAAGCTAACAAGATGTATTGCATGTATAAAAAAATTTATAAGAACGCTCAAAAGTCGCTATAGGTAAGAAATCTTAAAATTGGGGTAGCTCCCTTGGGGATGGCGCAATCTAAAAAATTCCTAGAAATTCGGGTAGCTGAGAAAAATCTAATATTAATTGATACCAAACAAGATAGGTTTATCTCGAAAGATAAAAAAATGGTTAGTCGAAGAAAACTATTTGGTCCAGAATGTGAGCGGTAAAAAAATCTTAAAAATAGGTTTATCTCGTGTGTGGAAATGTGGATGCTCATTTATCTCGAAAGATAAAAAATTTAAGATATATTTATCTCGAAAGATGAAAAATGGTTAGTCGAAGAAAACTTTTTGGTCCAGATGAGTGAGGAAATGAGGGATTCTGGAGGAAATGAGGTCCCAGAATCACTGAAAATGGTCTACTGAGCAGCTGCTGCGTTCGAAGACAACAAACATAAAAACAAAGAGAAAATTGTTGAAAGCATATGTGTGGAGCGCGGCACAGTACGGCTTTAAAATGAGGAGGAGAAGGAAACAGATAGAAGCCTTTTGGATGTGATGCTACAGGTGAACGCTGATGATAGCATGTGCAGACACAATTAATAACAAAGAGGTTCTAGAAATGCTAGGGGAAAAAAGATGTACGTGGAAAACAAAAACAAAATAGAAGAAATAGAAGGATAGGGCATATTCTAAGGCTTTTGGGGAATGGTGTGGGTTATATTACAAGCAGAAATAGGAAAAAAGAGAGGAAGATGTAGACCTAGATTCGACTATTGCTCGCAGATTATGAAAGATATAGACTGTGGGAATTTTAGGGAAATGTGCAGGTGCTCAGAATAGGAAACAACGTAGGTACGCGTCTAACCAGTTTCAAGACCGAAGACCTAATGATGATGATTTATATTTTAACTTTTTTAGTTGACTGTGTTTATTATTTAATTTTATCAAAAAGACAATTATTATTTGTAAATACGGTAGTATCGGCAACGTTTAAAATGTTATAAACTGCAATTGCTTACCTTTTTTTACAAATGTGATAAAATTTTCCACATTTCTATTTTCACCTTTAGAAAACTTATTTGTAATAATAGAAATAAAATATACGCATGACCCAATTCATACTTTGAGTAATTCTTTTTAATTTTAGTTTTCATCTAGAATTATTTTTCTACCATTCTGTGATTAATTGCATTGTTTGCTTTGTTGTATTACAACGAAAACCTAGAGTACTTTATTACTTGCTTATTATGTCTTTTTAATGCAAACATTTCATATGGAAAAAGTTCATTTATTTTACACGAATCTGGGTTTTATTATTTCTATTTTTTTTCAAACTTTCGTTTAGTAAATTTTATATATTTTACTACGTTGTACATAACATCAAGAGAGTGTAAAACTTTGGTTACAATACTATAATTCTTTGTAAATATGTATTATGACTGCAGTGATCCATGGTGATTTGAAATTTTTCTGAGTATCATCTTCATATTAGACTCACTTTACTTTGCTTCCCAACCTCCTTGTTTTTAAGTTCCTTTATTCTTTAGCTTCCAACCCTTAATTCTGCATAACGCACCTCATTGGTCACTTTACAAAGAGCATCGGTCCGTCATCATCAACTTTACTGTGAAACAATGTTCCCTTTGTTCTATCGAAAGAAATACCAATTTATTACTTGCATTTAACGGTAGTATTAAACAACCTGTTTATTTATTTTTTATAGTATTGTAACAGGACATCAGAAAGTCTGTCTTTGAACGGAACAAAGCAAACGATGTATGCACAATCATGAAGTGAGTGACAGCTAGACTGGACGGAACAATGCATACAGAAAACGCAGAAAGAAGTGAATCACAGTTAGAAGGGTATACTTAAATACATTATAATAATAATAATAATAATAATAATAATAAACGTTTATTTCCAACAGGAATACACCCAATTACAGGAAATAATTTAAAAATTATTTAACACACATTCACAAGGTATAATAATTGTGTACAAAAATAAACCTAATAGAAAAACAAAAGATTGACATATCAAAAATTAATTAATATGTTTTATAAGGTCTTCAAATCTATCGTTAAAAATATCCGAACCATTGAAGTATTTGTTGTAAGTTAGACACACTACTGTGGCTGGAGAGTGCAACAATAAATTTGTTCTACTCGTTTGAAGATAAAAAGTATTGCTAAAACGCGCATGTTGACGAGGCACTACCAATGAAATCTTTCCTAGTAAATAAGGGCAATCTATTTCTTTGTTTAATAATTTATATAAAAATCTTATATTTATACTTTTCGTCTGCACTGGAGTGACCGACAATTAAATCTTTGAAGTAAAGCCTCATGGTCAGACCCAATAGGTGGATAGAATCCGTCACAGGTGAAAGATACATATTTTAAAAATTTCCTTTGAACTGCTTCTAAGCTATCGCTATGAACTTTATAAATTGGTTGCCATATCAGAGATCCGTATTCAAGTTTAGATCTAACAAGAGTGTTAAATAGTAGTAGTAATGTATCGACAGAGAAGTTGCAGCAGTTTCTGTATATTAGACCATAAGATTTATATGCACTTGAAATACATTTATTACTATGTTCAACGAAGTGGAATTTTTCATCAAATAGGATACCTAAATCTTGGAAGCTAGATAATCTTTGAACAAGGGTTTCTTGTATGAAGTACGAGAAGTTTATCATGTCATGCTTTCGACCATACGAAATTACACAGCATTTTGTATATTTAGATGCAACCGATTACTTAAGCACCAAGTAGTCAAACTTTCAATATCGTTTTGTAAAAGTATGCAGTCGTCAATAGAAGTAATAGTTTTGAAAATTTTAAATCGTCTGCGAACAGTAGTTTTTCTGCTTTGATAGAATCCACAATATCATTAATAAATATCAGAAAAACAAAGGGCCAAGATTTGACCCTTGCGGGACACCCGATGTTGGAGTAAATGTTTGAGAGTGATAGTTCGAATAAGCTACGTGCATTTGTCTATTTAAGAGGTAAGACTGAGTAAGGTCCAAAAGTGCTTGTGAGAATCCAATAGCATTTAGTTTACTCAAAAGAGTGTAATGATCGATTTGATCAAAGGCTTTCTGGAAATCAGTGTAGATAACATCAACTTGTTTGTTGCTCTCGAGTGATTCACAAACAAATTGGCTGAATGTAGCTAAGTTGGTAATTGTTGATTTCCTTTCCATAAAGCCGTGTTGCGCAGGTGTAATATAAAGTTTTATTTGAGCATATATATGCTTGTATAATAACGACTCAAAAACTTTGGCAATATTCGATATAATGGAAATAGGACGATAGTTAGTAACATCGGAGGTGGAGCCCTTCTTGAGTACTGGTGTAATCATCGACATCTTCCATATATTCGGAAAAGACCGCTGTCTAAGAGAAAGATTGTATAGGTAGCATAAAGGTTTGGCTAATACATTTGCGCAGTCTTTAACAAAGAAAGACGGCACAGCGTCGACACCAGCAGTATTTTTGTTTTTTAGTTTTCTTATAGCTTCCAACACTTCCACCTCAGTAAAACTTGTTACCGAAATAAAGCGAGTGTTAAGAAATACTGGAGTGGTGCTCGATGAATTTGACTTAACATAAACACTTCTGAAGTGTAAAGCAAATGCATCTACAATTTCTTGCTGAGTAGTGATAGTTTTATCATTGTATTTCATTGTACCAGGTATCCTAGTAGAGCCTTTCTTGTTATTTACAAATTTCCAAAAATACTTCGGTTCCGAAGAAATGTTCACCTGAATCTTGAGAATAAACATTTTGTACGCTTTATCAATTAATGTTTTACATAAGGATCTTATGGATTTAAATTTAACGTAATCATTAATACTGTGACTTTGTTTATAGTTCCTCCAAAGTTTATGTTTTAGTTTCAATTGGTTAATTATAATTGAATCAAACCACGGTGGATATGTACGGAATACTTAATACGATAGCGTGGCACTGTCGATTTAAATAACTTATATAAAGTATTGTAGAATTCAAAAATTGCAGAGTTAATGTCCTTGGTTTGATATACAGGCGCCCAGTCTACTGAACAAAGGGAATCGTACAGTAGCGGAAAATTAGCTTTTGAAATTCCACCTTACATCTTCATTATTTATTGAGAAATTGATGTCTAATTTATATTCAATATAAATTGAGATATCTAAAGTTGGATGATAGCCGTCTTCAGGAACCATTGGAAAAGCACATTTAGACACTTTTGTGGCGGTGTTACAGAGAACTAAGTCAAGTAAACGATCAGATACATTCAGTATTTCATTATATTGTGTTAGGTTATTGAAAGCACAAAAGTTGTTGACTACAGTGGCAGCTGCACTACTAGTATTGAAACAGTAATTAGAGATGTTGAAGTCACCTAATAATATAATTTTTTCATTGGTACAAAGAACCAAACTATTTAATAAATCGAAAAATGTTTCATAATCGGAGGTTTTCGTAGAAGGGGGTATATATATTACAAAAATGGAAAGGAAAGAATTGAAACTGGTTTTAATTCTTGCGCCGCAAATATCAATTGCGGGAAGCGCTGACGCCAACGATGATATATCAATTTCCATACACGAAAATCCTTTATCGATTGCTAATAATACTCCACCTCCACGAGATGTATTAGTTAAATCAGAACAACGATCTTTTCTAAATATTGTGAAATTATCGTTAAATAATTCTCCATTGTAAACATCAGTGTTTAACCAAGATTCAGTTATAGCAACAATGCAATCCTGCAGAATAGATACATTATTAAAGAATTCTGTAACCTTTGATCTCAACCCTCGCACATTTTGATATAAAATATTTACAGATGGATTGAAATTGGGTGAAGCATTTAGTTTTTTTGAGTAATCCTAGGTACATTATTAACATATTTAATCCGAATGTTGGTTTCGCCCTTTGATACACGTTCATGTAGTTCTTGCTTCAAACGTCTATATTCTTCTTGCTGGTATTTAGTCTTGTCGGATGCTATAATCAAATTTTAAACTTATCACGTGTTTTCAATGATGCTACGGATTTAATCACACCATAGAAATCAATTTCACAATGGAATTTGACTCTTAGCGGACGTGGACGTTTAAGATCGGCTTTAGGGCCCAAACGATGAACGTATAAGTTTGAACAATCAGTACCGGGTTTAATAGTTTTAACTAGTTCTTTCACAGTGTTTTGCTCATCGCCATCATTAGCAGATTCTGGCAAATTAAAAACTATAATATTATTCTTTCTTTGATTGCGATCATTAATTTCTTGGATGGCAGTTTCAAGAGTGAAATTATTCGCTGAAGGTTCAAATGCTTGTTGACTTCTAATCAGCTGCTTGATGTTATTCAATTCAGTTTCAAAATCAGTTTTTAATTTGTTAATTGATGAAGTAAATTCATCCCGCAATGAAGACATCAAGATACAAAGGCGTACATTGTAGAAGGATTATTTGAATAAATCTGGAATGTTTTCTTTTATATTTAAAACAGTCCAGAATAATTAAATCAAATACATAAAGACACGTATCTCGAGGTCTAATCAACTTAATTTCGACTTCGATTTCAATTTGGTTTAAGTTATAAAACCGTGATACGGAATAGATTAGTGTAAAGTAAAATCATTTATATGATAGAAATTGTTGGAGTTAGTGATTGACATAAATTAACAATAATTAGTAATTAATGGTTATAAGTTAAGAAGACATTGTTCACTTTAAGCAAATTAGTGCATTGAATAAACTACCTCAATACATTCGAATTTTACTGCACCTAGGAATAAACCAGTGTACAATCAGTTATTAAAGAACTGTTGTAAAAGGAGTTTTGCTACAATACTGTTGTCTACGTATCAAATAGAACTGGATGTTTTTTAAACAGGTTTATTTTGTAATCGATTTTTACCATAAAGATTTAAAACTAAAGATATTGGGTTTCAATGTCATGTAAACAGTCTACGGTATTGTAGAAAACATGCCAATTTTCACCACTTTGTGTTCAGAAAAGTCAACTATCCAAACTAGAATAAATACACTCAAGCATAGCACTTACATTTTTGCAAAACGAAACTGCTTTCACTAGTGGTATAGTGATAATTAAACTAAGGAAATATCAAATATATGAAGTGCAATGCCATATTTTATTAACTGCAAACTCTTGGATTCGATTTGGAAAAATAAAAGATGTTTTGAATATTAAAACTCCAAAGTAGATTTTAATTTTCCAGTTGTTTATTATTATAGGTTCTATTACACACGTGCTACTTTATAAACGACTCGCTTTTAGGGCTTCAACTATGAAGTAAACTTATTGGTGTTTTATCAAATAACAACTTGGATTGCTTTAAACGTTAAATAATATTTATACCAAATGCATGTGCTATTTTATATGCTAATCAAACTTCATCTAACTTCTACTTAGTATTTTTTCAGATTGGTGGAGTGTATCGATCAAGTGTTTTCGGTTGGCATCTTATGTCAATTTCTTGGAAGTAGCATCGTCGTCTGTCTATCAATTTTCAATCTTATTTTGGTAAGTCATATACTATTTGTATAAAGTATGACTCCAAATAGAAAAGCCTTAACTTAATTATTTCAATCATTGCACCATTTCCCAAGCAGCTGGTTTAAGCCATTAATTGGCAAAAATGGCCGTTAACAAAATAGTAAATTCCAAAAGAGCGTTTCATCAACAAGTTAAAATGGTTTTAATGATAACATATCATTAACAAGAACGTGACGTCTCGCTTACTCGTCACGTTCTTGTTAATGATAGGTTATCATTAAAACCATTTTAACTTGTAGGTGAAACGGAATACCCTTCCCTGGAGTACATCAAAAGCAACTTTAAAATGTTAAATAATAGTATCCCCGTCTTTGCTTTAAAAATTTGATAAATAGTAAATATAGAAAGTAACTAATAGGATAAGCGCGATAAATTTAGAAATCTTTGAAAAGATACACTATATACTTCTATCTTGATCTCAATACCTTAGTTTTAATACATACCATTTATTCCCACTTCTAGTTCCTCCATTACATCTTCAAACAGTAAGAATATTATATAAGAATTTTGCAGCGATTAAATTGTGAGTGAACTCAACGTTAGGGGTAACTTCGTGACATTTGGTTTGCTTGTGACTACTAATCGCAAGAGCATAGATTTGATTACCGACATAAACCTCTTGAAAAATGTTGGACAAGCGCTTTTCATAAAAAAATACGTCCTTTTTCGGATGGAAAATTAAATGAAAGTACGATGCGTTAGTATTGTCACGCACGTTAAATATTTCTACCTCGTGTGAAGTTTCAAAGGTTCGAGTAAATTTTAAACTTTCTCATAGAAAACTCGCCTCCTGGTAAACATAGTACCCTCAAATGAAACATTGAGAAGTCAAATATATGGACCAATGTAGGGTCTGTGTAATTAAAATTTGCTATAGGAGTCAATCGGTTATTTACCATTTTATTTTAGTCTTACTTTTGTACAACTAGGCAAACAGCTGTATTATTGAAAAACTGGAAAAGGAAGTGTTCGCGAACTCATTTAAACGTCTCCTCCAATCAAAACATGACAGTGATTATCGCTTAAGTTGTTAACGCAACATAATTTTCCAATACTCAACCCAAAGTGACTTCATTGACCAAGAAGCACGATTTTATTTAGCTAAAAATTTTGAATTTTGATGAAGGTTTGCTATGCCGAGCGAGGTATGGATCTTTTAAGTGCGTGACAACACGCACACACGGAATTCACATTGAACCACTCATACGATCGAGGGCTATTGAAATATGTTAGGCAAGCATTTTTAAAGCGATGCGTGTCGGGAATCGAAGCCGGAACTTTGGGCAAAGTAGTCATATGCGAACCAACTAGGCCACGAATCCGCCTGATTAAATTGTTAACCACATAAAGGAAAGGAAAACTGCACAGCAAATCTTTATATATAAATCAAATATTCCGCCTTGCATTATATTTAACTTTAATTTTGAGATCGATACTATTTTAAATATAAACCTACTTTAAAATACACCATATATTATGCTAAAATAAAATTTAACTGAATATTTGTACATTACTGTGAATTCTTACCCCTATTCAGTAGTTCTTACAATGAGACTGTGTAACGGTTGTTACGTTTATTTTCGGGATAAATTAAATGCCCCTTTTTCCCTTGTTAATTCATTACCCATTCGAATAAATTCCGTTTCTATTCTTAAATTCTTAAACAACATTCTACATACTTTACCTGTTCAGTATAAGCCCCCTTTACAATAATTTTTAAAGCAAATCTATTTGCTTGAAAACGACAAGTTTATGATAAACTTTAAATAAGTCAATACCTGGTTTTAAGTATCCTTTAATTTGTGAAACATTCCGATAACGTATAATTGTTTTCTCTATTATTCCAGTTTACAGACTCGTCAAACTAAGGGCGCGCACTATCCGATAAAACCGTGTTTTCCAGTTTTTTAATCGCGCCTTGATAACAATGTGACTTGAGGCTCTGGTTGTTTAATTAAACGAAGTTATGTGCACTTTCTTTTCGAAAATGTTAGAAAGCACTCGTCGGAATTGCTAGATTTTTCGTTCCGTTTTCTTTATAAAAATTTTGGGCACGCCTTACAGCGTAGTGTTTATTGATGGTTTTATAAACTTGTACTTGTCGGCGTAAATAAATTAATACTTTTTGTAATCCTTCTAGCTTCCTGTGGGGAACGATAGTTCTTAATTGCCGCTCCTGAGAGTATAGAAGGCTGCACCAGCGGCGTGGTTTCCGGTCCATCTGGCCTGCTCCAGTCCTAGGAGCGAACGAGTGATCCAACACCATGAACACGCTGGTTAGTGTTTTGACCCTGCTTACGTTGAGCTCCTATATATTTGGACTTTCCTGTTTAAACTCATGCATGCACAAAATTAATTCGCCTATACAAAAATTTAAAACTATTTTGGAGTTCTTTGCCATGTTCTGAATGTAGTAATATCTGTTTTAACTAACTATAAAACGAAAGGTATAACTACTGTATAACTGGGTTAAAATGCTTAAAGGATAACTGATTTAAAATGCTTACTTTGATGCGAGATGATGTTTTTTTGTGAATAATATTGTATTTATTGCGGCAAGTTTATGAAATGGATTAGATATTTACATTGGTGATTTAGAACTTTGGTTTTTAGCGCTGTACTTTGGTAATTTTTCTCTGGGTAAGTCAGATAGGGAGAGACCTAAAAGCTATAGCTCGCAATTTTAAGGGGTAATTTTTTTGGTGGGTTTTTCTTGATATATGTATATTGAGGTTATTAAATTCTTTTGGGTCTGGGAATACTATGTTCTGTACATACTTAGTTTAATTATAGGTCTCTCTGTTTGTATGTTTTGTTATGAGAATGAATGAGTGCGTGTATTTTTATTTCAGGCCTTCCTATTTACTCCTGGTAGATATAATACCCCGCCCACTCACCGAATGAACCCGGTCAATTTCCTTTTTTTTCTGTGGCTCTTAGGCTACGTAAATGTTTGTAGGACGTTAAAACGCACGGGTCAGACAGAAACAGAAAAGAAATCGAAATAAGGGCCCGCACAAATCCCGGTCACGTATAAAAGAAATTTAGAAAGACCGGGCTATCTACAAATACGGAGAGTAGCGTGGTTCACATAAACAAGAAAAGTATATCGCTATCGATTTTTTTTTTATATTTACAGTAAACCAAAAAGTTAGAAAATTGGTAGTTAAAAAAATTATATATTATGACAATTTTTAGCATAGTCTCAACATAGTCTCTCTTTTGCTCTATACACTTGACCCAGCAATGCTCCAACTTCTTTCCGTCAAAAAATACGTTTTCTCGAGGTCTTCAAGGTAGGCTTTCGTGACGGCGATGAGCCCATTCGACAAAAATTTCTGCCCCGCGAGTGACTTTTTCAAGTTTAAAAACAAAAGGAAGTCTCACGTGGCCAAATCTAGAGATTACGGTGTATGCGCCAGCAGTTCATAGCCCAATTCGACCAATTGTTGTCCGGAGTGAGCAAACGCGGATCGTAGATTTTTGTCACGTTATCCTCCGTAGTAGCCGCTTTCGGGGCACCAGAGCGTAGCTCATCAAAAAAGGACGTGCGACCACGTTGAAACTCATTAAATATCTCATTATACAATATAAAAAAGCTTCCAGAAAAACCAGACCTTCTCAAACTCTGTGTTGATCTCCAGTTAAAATTAGCTGTAGGCTCTAAAACAGATATAGATGGTTGTATGTTGTGTGATGAACTTATAAGCCTGAAATGCTTTTAGCCTGATCAAGACGATGTTAACTCTTGTCCATATCATAAATTTCGTTAACGATCGCAAAATCCAAGAACTGTATCCAAATGAATGGATAGCATTGCGAATATTGATCATCTGTAACGCTTGCTGGTAGGAAAGTTTTCCTTAGCTTGAGTTTATAAAAGCCTATATGCGATCGACGCAATATCTCAATCTAGATTGGCAAACTTGGCAACTTTGTACAATATAAAAACGCTTCAAGAAAAACAAGAGCTTCTAAAACTTTGTGTTGATCTTCGGTTAAAACTAACTAGCTCGAAAACAGATATAGATGGTTGTATGTTGTGTGATGAACGTATAAGCTTGAAATGCTTTTTGCCCGATTAAGATGGTGTTACTCCTGTCTATAATTTAAATTTTATTAACGATAGCAAAATCAAAAAATTGTATCCAAATGTATGTACAGCATTACGAATATTGATTACATGTAACGCTTGCTAGAAGGCAAGTTTGTCTTAATTTGAATTAATAAAAACCTATCTGCGATCGACACAATATCTCAATCTTGATTGACAAACTTGGCAACTTTGTACAATATAAAAAAGCTTCCAGAAAAACCAGACCTTCTCAAACTCTGTGTTGATCTGCAGTTAAAATTAACCCTAGGCTCTAAAACAGATATAGATGATTGTATTTTGTGTGGTAAACTAATAAGCCTGAAATGCTTTTTACCTGATCAAGATGATGTTACTCGTGTCTATATTTTAAATTTCATTAAAGATCGCAACATCCAAGAATTGATTTCAAATGTATGAATAGCATTGCGAATATTGATCACCTGTAACGCCTGCTAGTGGGGAAGTTTACTTAGCTTGAGTTAATGAATACGTATCTACGATCGATACAATATCTCAATCTAGATTGGCAAATTTAACAATTTGTACAATATAAAAGAGCTTCCAGAGAAACCAGACCTTCTCAAACTCTGTGTTGATCTCATGTAGGCTCGAAAACAGATATAGATGGTTGTATGTTGTGTGATGAACTTATAAGCTTTAAATGCTTTTTGCCTGATCAAGATGATGTTACTCCTGTCTATTTTTTAAATTTCATTAACGATAGCAACATCCAAGAACTGTATCCAAATGAGTAGACGCAGAACAGGGATTCTGGGACCACCTCCACTTCACTCCACCCACCTCTGCTCCATTTCACATCCCTCCACATCACCACATCACTCCACATCCCTCCACATCCCTCCACATCCCTCCACGTCCCTCCACATCCTTCCACATCTCTCCACATCACTCCACACCACTACACATTCCTCCACATTCCTTTACATCCCTCTACATCACTCCTCTTCATTCTACATCCCTTCACATCCCTTCACATCCCTCCACATCTCGCCCACCTCCACATTACTCCGCATCACTCCACATCACTCCACATCCCTCCACATCACTCCACATCACTCCACATAACTCCACTTCACTCCACATCCCTCCACATTTCTCCACATCCCTTCATATCCCTCGACATTATGCCCACCTTGATATCACTCTACATCACTCAAAATCACTCCACATCACTCCACATCCCTACACATCCCTACACATCCCTTTACATCACTCCACTTCACTCTACATCCTTCCACATCCCTCCACATGCTTCCATATCCCTCAACATACCTCCACATCACGCACATCTCCATATCACCCCACATCCTCGACATCCCTCCACATTACGCCGACCTCCATATCACCCCACATCACTCAACATCACTCCACATGCTTCCACACCACTCAACATCACTCCACATCACTCAACATCACTCCACATCACTCCACACCACTCCACATCCCTCCACATCCCTCCGCATCACGCCACATCACTCCACATCACTCCAATTCCTCCAGATCCCTCCATATCCCTCCACACATGCCCCATATTTTATTAATGAACTTGAAAAACTAAAAATTTACACAATTGATTGATGCATTCAAAATCAATTTTGCAATATATATTTTTTTGTGTATACGATTGTTTTTCACTTTTTAGTGCATTTTATTTGTAAAAGTTATTTATATTTACAATTTTTTTAAAATATATTATTTTTCCATGGGTTTGAATAGCAGATAGCGCCTCAGAAATATCACCCAGGGTACTGATGGTGCTAAAACCGGCACTGACCGCCCTGACACTATAGTTTCTGTTTGTATGAGACATAGTTTATTTGTAATACAAAAATATTCCTCAAACAGCAGAACGTTATCGAGAAAACAAATTTTTTAAAAAATGCTTTATTCAAAAACTCGTTTTGCGCAAAAAAATCTCTAGATGATAGTTAACTTCTAATTGCATACATGAATTCAGCATTAAAAGTTGGATACACGACAAACATTTCATGTTCCAAAATCTTTGTCAATCATCGATTATTTAAGGTATATAATTTTTATCACATAGTTTTTTCCTATTCTTGAGCAACAACTTCAAGAAAAAGTTTGTACTTCTACGTCTTACTGACTTAATGTTTGAAATTTCACAAATGGCCCTGACACTAAGTAACCAATTTTTTTTCAGACTTCATCTGAACCAAGCAGTGCAGTTTTGTTAACGATGTTTATAATCGCAATGTTTACGGAATTGCTTATGTACTATTGGTTTGGAAACGAAATCATTTTACAGGTTAAATTAACATAAGTAACTGATATAAAATATACCATCTTGCTTTTATAGAGCGTAAAAATTGCCGATGCTTGTTATAATTGTAACTGGAACAAATGCGGAACAGAAGTTCAACGCCATATATTGCTTATTATGCTAAGATCTCAGAAACCTTTAAAAGTAACAGCTTATAAGTTTTCGACTTTATCGTTAGAAGCCTTTCTCAATGTGCAGTAGCTTCATTAATATAGTAATGTTCGATAAACATTTCTTTTTTAGATTTTACGATGCACTTATTCTTACTTTGCATTGATGAAGAACATCTATAGTAAGAGGCCGCGATCGCATACTTAAGACCTGCACCTAGTTTACTCACTCAAACATTGTGTAATAATTAGAAAATAATGGACAGTAGGTTTCTATATATTGTACGTAGGTGTTTCAAACACTACATTACATGAAATCAATAAACATTTGCAACTTACTAATACAAATATGGTTTGGACGCAACAAGGTAGTATAACCTCGATAAATTACATGTAACATAAGGAAATGCTCAGGTAAGTTGAAATATATTGAAAACCAAATGCATCGAAACTTGCCAAATACATAAGCTCTTGGAGCACTGAAAAGCTATATCGATAGTATAACCTAACCTAGCAACTTTCGTTCTGTTTTGGAAATATCTTCGTTAATTATCGGCTTTACTCTATAATGAAACGCGGAGTTCTTCTAGACTACTGCTGTTTATCAAACCTTTCTGGATTTTACTTATTGCTTTTACCAAAGCATCTCTGGTGTAATGTCTGCTATTTGTAACGCCTTAGCGTTACGCGAAATAAAAACCGGAGCCACAAAAAAAATTCAAATGGATAAATTAATATTGTAGCAATTTGTCTAATTTTCATTTCATATATAAAAGTACTCAGAAGCATGGTATTTTAATAAAATTGGTGTTTCTATCAAACTCATCAATCTAAAAATCATTGGTGTTTCTGTCAAACTCATCAACCTAAAAATCATTGTTAAGTACGTATGGAACTAAATTATGATCATAGATTATTTTAAAACCACAACAAAGTAAACAATAGATTTATATCAATTAATCTTTATAGTGTGGTAATGTCATTCTAAGAAAGCTTAAAACCATAAAATAACGGTAAATTTACTAATATACATTCCAAAATATATAGGATCTTTCTTTACATTTTAGTTAAATAAATTGGAATCAATGTTACACATTAAAAAAACTTTAGACACACTTTAATGCAATGTTGATAATATACACTAATATTATATTTTTTCCTACAGTGTAACAAGAATTACACCGTGTTTATTCAAATTGATTTAAAAAATGAAAATCACAGACACGCGGTTCTTGCTTGAGAGAATCATGCGGGGTTACGCATGAGCCATATAGTATAGGATTGTGATACAATGACAACCTCCACCAAATATTTGAAAATAGGAGCGGAAAAACGCTAGAAGTGCCGCGAAGCCACAAACTAATTACTTGCTAGACATTGTAACGTATCATTTGTAAATTTTTGCAATTTACTCTATGACACTTTATTATTATATTTAGGGTTAGGTTAAATTTCTACAATTTGTTGATGGGTTGCGAAACACTGTCATTTTATTTATAGTTTAATTATTCTGACAGATGTCAGATTGCTTTGTCAAATTTGTTTACAAGAAATAAATATTGGTTTATTCTGTTTTACGTGGATCTAATAGGTGTTATTAATTAACGAATCTGCATCGACGACCTTGGTTATTAGAATATCGAACCTTGTTGGTGCTGAACTCCATCTCGAATTTTGTGGATTGGATTTTGATACCGGTCATCCTTATCAACAGCGTATATAATGGAATGCACACACACCATTTTTCTTTTGTTATCTTCAGAGTAGTCATTGTTCAAGTGTAAGTCTCTGAAGAGGTTGGTCCTATTACTTTCAGTATAGTGTTTCCTGAAAGTAGATTCTGTTACATAAAACACCTAGGGGGCAGCCTTTTCTCCTTCAGGAGAAATCTTTTTAGTGAATTGGTAGAAGATTTGCCTGGTTTAAATAATTCCATATTGGGAGAGACATGATGCACATGTATGTTTGATTATTGCTTATCTGATTTGGTGCAACACCTGAATAGCAGAATCCAATATTATAAATTATTAAGACAGGAACCACTTGGAAAGTGTAAGTAATGAACGGAAGTAATTTCCAGTTCTAATTTGTGTGTACAGGGCTCTTTGATGTCAAAGAATTAGTTCCTACGTACGTTGTGGAAAATCAGTTGCTTTATGCTGCTGGAAATGGTGGTTTAATTCTGTAGGAAATATTAAGTTTGTCGACGAGGGCTACATCAAGCGATGCAGAATTTATGTGCCGCGAGGGACAAAACTTCGACGAATTACCGGTTTACTTAGGTTAAGATATATAAAGTTATTTGTTTATCGAATACCTTTCTTCTGTGAATATTATTTATTTAATTAACTAGTTAAATTGCATACTGGTTTATTGGGAGGCTTATCTCCAGGTGCTTGAACCATTCACTGCCCAACTATTTATATTTTGACAGCAAGCAGGCATAGCATTGTATGTTGCCTAACATACGAGGGAAAATGCACTACCCCTTGATATACATAATACTCACTCACAACCTTAGTTAATTTATCTTATAAGGTGGTATAAGTAATCCCGGGGGTCTTCGTTCTTTTTCCTTTCATGAATAAAGCGTTAATTTAAATTAAATTGCAACTGTATAATTGAGCCAAATCCATTGGTAACTTGTAAATATTTTGTAATCCTAAATATTATTGTAATACTGTAACATGTCACTTTGCTGAGGCATATTTTCATGTTCCAGCTAAATAGCCTTTCAGTTTCACTACGGTTATTTACTTCTGATTTAAGTTTATTTTATTACATACATTTGTAATGTTTTAAAATAAATAAGTTTTAATTTTCTGAAACAATTTCTGTTTTATTCAACAATCCTGAATAATTTCTTTTCTCTTTAAAATACATAAAACGCATATAAATACGTATTTATAAAGTATTACTTTTGTTCATTAGCGGTTATATTACCACATGCATAACTTGGGTGGATTCAAATTCTATCATTTTAATTTATAACTCCAGTCTTATTTATCGCTTCTGGCCTTATTTTTGCGTTCACCTGTTTGTTGACCGGCTGATAAATTGTCCATTTCATTCTCTGATTTTCAATGATCCCGCAGTAATTTTGTCTGTCGTAAATTTCCAATTATGGACCAACTTAGGGTATGTGTTTTCTAAATGTATTTAATAGTTTCTGCAAAATAGAATTTCTCTATGAAGCATTCTCTTCACGCTGTACTGCAGAAACCCATTTTAATTGAAAAGATGGTGAGATGCAAACAGATTTAATTCCTGTTTGTCGTTGAAACACGCCGCCATTATATATGTAATACTAATTATTTTAGGGTCGATCTTCAGGATACCTGATTTAATAATTAAATCAAATGTGCAATTCAAGGTGCCGGCGTAATTATCTAAATTCATAAATTTAATTTATTTACTACCTAAATTTTCTTGGATCAAATACCTACAAAAAGTTTTATATCTATAATTTGAAATGCAATCTTGGAGTACGTTTCTTTATTATTAAACAACTGATGATATTGGTCATAAGTTTGTTTCCTGAAGGTGTGACGCTGCCGTAATGATGTTAGCGCAAGTTATTGTGGGGAGTCAAGTTATGACGTTTCGTAACAATAATAATACTACTGTTTTTATTTTACACTGGACATACAGTGAGTAGTTACATTTCGAGTGTCCCCAAGCTAGTCAAGATCCGTTGGGCGTGGGTCTCTCGGGGTTAAGAGTGTTAATGGAAACAATATATTAATGGGCGCCAGGGTGATTACCCCCCTGAAACGCAACTAAACCGTTGGGTTTCAACCACCCAATTAAACCAACCAATGTCTTGTTATGTTTACTCGTGTAAAACCTCCCTCGATTTATTTATAACTCGCATACAAATAAATTATAGGAACACATCAATTCTTTACCGGAACTTTATATATTATCAATAACTAAATAGTTCAATGTATCTATGTGCAAGTACAGAATCCCAGAATGTGGTCATACAACACGTTCATATTTCAAGCAAAATTTATTATAAGAACACAATACTTTAGGAATTACCTGTTTACCAAAGACTGAAGACAGAACGGTCTGACTTTCCGTTTCTGGAGTTTACCTGAGAAGCAAAAATGTTACAAGAAAATAATATATCTTAAGTATCCAATAAGTGCACTATAGATAACTAATATTTGCAACGTTGGTAAAACCTCGACTCAGCAATTAATTAATATTTGACTTCAGTCACAAGGCTTACAAATATTTTAATAATTAATTTGATATTAATTTCATGCACCAGGAAAATATAATTATGCAAGTTCGACTATCGTCGTTCAGTGTTTCATTTTGCACCCTTGTATATCTTAATGACAGTACTCACGATACCATAGGTTTAATACTGCCTTCTAAACCACCTCCAGAACCGTACTCTATATCTCCTCGGTGTTGATCCTCCCCCTGATATAATTTAATCACATCGATGATCAAGAACGTATGGTAGAAAAATCTTTCGTATAACACTCTATAGAGGAACCCTAAAATAAACTGTGAACACGCTTTAGATTTCCCAGTTTAACTTACCGTGCTACTACGGGTTAAAAAAAATTATAAATAATTCTAAATCAGTACGTAACCAGTTTTCTTCAATTTTCTTACTACTCAACTATCTACAACAGACAATGAATCTGTAACTACTTCTTCGACACCTGGCGACCAGAGTTTCTATAAGTGCGACACTGCTTACAACCATATAATAGACCCTCCAAAAATAATTTATTTTAGTTACCAAAATCCCGAGTACTTCGGATAAAGTATACACTTCTATAAATGTATTTTAGGCATCAGCCAACTTTTTACGTAAACTAGAATATGGGTAGTCTTTCGCATACCCAATTGCTGTTTTCGACAGCTCACCACAAAGTAAAAATTTTATATTAAGAAGATATCACATCTGTGTGTAAGGTTAATACATTTATTCTTATCACCACATGAACAACTTTTACGCTATCCTATTCCACTATTAATTACAAAATGGATTAAGTACGAAAATGCAATACTTGATACGGCCTTGTACAACCAAAAGATAGAAGAAAACAATGTTCTAGAAAATTCTACAGACCTGTCGAATATAACAATAACAAAATAGTGGCTCAAGCCACGCTAAAAAACTTTAAGTATGTACAAATTTTGTAACGTCACGAAGTGGCCATTACAAAGGAGCAGCGAATTCTGATAATTTTTTGGTTAGAAGATCCTGTGATTCTACTTCAAGAACTTCGTTGTTTGTTACCTGATAAGAAGTAAGAAAATATAAAATATGTTACTATGTCTTTATCTTACATGCACAGGTATGTTCCATTTCTGTTCTAATTTGAAACACTTGTCAAAGAAGTTAAAATATTCTCTTTAAATTATAGTTTGCTTTATTAGACTGCTGATAAAAAAAATATAATTAAAAATGCTAATTATTAAAAGACCATTATCTACGCTACATTAATTGAATATCTTAAATGTTAGTAAAATTTAAAATACAAGGTTAAGCTTTGTCAGGCAAAAAATTTCATGAAATTTTTCGTCGTACATTACCTTATCTATTGGATGTTTTATGTAAATAATTAATTGATGGATACAAATATTTAGTTAGTTGTTGTTTTATGTATCTTTAGAGTGTTATAGCATTTTATTACAAAATTGTTGTAGGGGCAGCTTATACTTTAAACTTTTTTGCAATAGTTTCAATAATTATTAAATGTTAAAAATTAGCATTGTATAGCGAGTTATGAATTTGTTTTACGTTACAAAATGGAATCTAGAATTTATTTACAATTTCGTACATTTTTTTATAGTAGCAATTGTACTGCATTTGAACTAAAATCTCGTATAATCATTATACGTTGGTACCTTGTTTATTTCAAGTGTTTTATTTCATTTACAGTGTATATTTATCTCGTTTTAGTCGTGTTTTCAAATAGTCTATTTAACAACCCTGATGATTTTAAGTCTCATGTTATTCTTCACAACCCTTGAGGATCGATGTTAGCAGTGCCAGAGGGTGATCCACATTCTGCGTGTTCGTATGTTTTCGCCCACCAGAAAAAAATACAATACTTGGGTAAATATCTTCTTTATTAGTGTGATCGACTTCGAGCAGTAGTTGTAGTTGTACTTAACTTTAGTTTTAATAAAAAGAAACTTATGTACTTGATATTTTTACGTAATTAATTATAAAGCATATACGTTGACAATGATTCAACAAAATTTGTAGCTAATTTTAAATGTGTGTAAGTGACCTTCATAATTTATATTATGTAAGGAAAATTGTACACACGCGTCTTAAGCTTTTTGCTATTTGTTCCAATAGGGATTTCCATTATAATGACCGAAGACATATTGTTCTTATAAACATATCCGCAATTGACATCAATCATTTGGTTCCGCAATTGGGATGGAAACGGTTTCACACTATCTTTCACCGACCCCAATGACTTTATTTTAATTTAAAAACTCGTAGCTAGTGTACTATCGTTCACAAATTACAGTAATCTTTTTCAATATACTTACCTAATTTGCTTAACCTTGGGCTCACTTGTACATTATACATCACAGTCTTGATTACTTCAATTATTATATCATGTGCATCCGATTTGTCTTGCGGCATCGCTGTTATTGTTATGGTTTTTCTTGGTGATACACTGTGAACGACACTTTCCAGTATGTATATATATATATATATATATATATATATATATATATATATATATATCATTGTGTAGTCTAACCTGAATAATCGAGCCCCAGCGTTGGGTCGTCCGTAATTTATTGTGTATTTTACTCTGAAATCCCGCCACAAATTGGGCTGCTATACCATGTGAAGTATAGCTCAAATCTCGCCTCGGCTGCTGCTGTATCGTCTTCTTACTTCGATGCTTCCTTAGTTGTCTTACACCTACTTGTTACATCAAACAAACTTCCTCTCATTTTTACCATAGAAACCTAAATAGAAATCCACATCAATCATGTATTCAAAAATAACTCAATTAACCAAAATATCATACTCTATTTATCTAAAATCAAAATTACATTTTTTTAAAATTTAAAATACCATCGTTTTGTATACTAAATTTTATAACTATCATTCTGCATATGAATAACCTTTTTTAACACATAATTTTCTATTAAAGTAAGATGGCATTCCTCATGCCTTACGTTACCCTTCGTTCTAGCATGAGCTCACCTTAAAACTTTATAAATGTGCATATAAATTCTCTGCATGACCAATATCAAAAACCCTCTATACCTTTTTACAACTGTTGGTTATCTGCAAATTAATGAATAATGCTCAAAAATCAATTTCGTTTTTAACCGTCCTTTAAATGCCTGTTCAAATAAAATTAAAGCAAATACAACAAAACACCACAAACACTGTATAAATATTCACCATGAAATGTCTTATGCTATCTCCTACCTTGTAGTTATCTTTATACTGCGATGCATCAACTAGCCCCTTGTAGATGTTGCGGTTGGATAGGTCCTCCGTCTATCCATTAATTACAATCTCCAAATTTCGTTCCTTTTGTTACAAATACATTCTATTATCCCAAACCTCGCTTTGATCCACATCCAAACAACCTTCAAATTCTAGTACTTACTTCTCAACTTTACTATTCACTAATACAGCGTTATCAGCTTTTACATCAATTTACTTCGACTGCACTAATGCACTTGTAAGTAAACTTATTGTATCATCGATGGAATCAAAAAGCAATGAGCAAAGAGCCCGAGACCTCTCTCTGTACCTTATTATATAATCGAACCTGTCCCCCCCTGTTTAATGAAATGGCACGTATATTTGTTTAACTGTTGTCTTATTTTCTTCGAAAATCACCAACGACCGTCGATTTTTCGCAATTTTCATAACATAACACAACAGTACGCGGTAAAGCACTTAAACGCGTCAACTGTCCTTTTCAATTCTCCGGATTAGCATATATTCCACGCCTCTAACTTCAAACAAACATCATTTTATCTTCCTTGTACATATCGCTCTATTGCACACATATGCTTGTACCACCTAAATTTCTAGCCCTTTTTATTTAACTTTCACCAATCAACTCGCTTGGCTCCAATTTTCCACTTTTCTGCACGACGCGTGCCTTGTTTACAACTATCCTTGACATTATCAATTTTTTATTTTCTTCCTCTGGATATACTTTATGTAACTCTCTCATGCTTATAGGCTTTTATTCAATCTTCGTATTTTCATTGCTCCTTCCGACTCTATATCTAAGATTAAAAATCAATATTTTAACTAACGTGTACTGCTTCTACATCAATCATGTGTGGTTTTGTTTACGGCCTTGGCTGCTTTAATTTCAACGGTTGTTGGTTTTACTAAGCTATTAAATTTGTTTGCAGCAAACTTTACCAAGAAATCAATTTTTCCCCCTTGTTATTTGAAACGTAGAAATCGTTATTTTTAACGTGCTTAACGCTTTTAAAACTGTTCCATAGAACTTCATTATGCTATAATTTACCCCAAATTATTTTCTTTACTCTTTTATATAAATACTATGATACATGGTCTCTAACTAAATCTAATTAAGATAAATTACTCCTACTTTAATCACGCATTAAACTAAATCGATATTTCTCTGTTATCCATTAATTAAGCAAGAAAATAATTGTTGAAAATCTTTTACCTCAATAAATTTATTTGACTATACCTAATCGCTCTCTCCCCTATGAATTAACTTATGTATTTTATCGTCCCTTTTAATTACACGATAATATACATATATATATATATATATATATATATTACTCAAATTTAGACCAGGGTAGAAAATTAATTAACGACATCAAATAATTTTAATCACCGTGTAAGGAAGCTTTGGGGAAAAGTACGCGTAATTAAATGCCTAGTGTAAAGATTTAAATCATTCAATTAGAATGTAGGGTTTGTATAGAATTTTATTAGATAATACGCGTTATTAAAACCGTGGAGCATAAAAATTTATTCGTTTCATTAAAAATAAGGGATTTAAATTACTCACTAGACGCTTTCTATAAAAAGAAGCAGAATTAAAATGCTCAACTTGTATGTAATTTAATTGTTCCAAGTATAAAGAAACAAATAGAAATTACGTGCGAAATTTATAGTAATTAATTCAATTTTTAAGTAACGGGTATTAAACAAAGTGTACAAATAATAATTAATATTTAATTAGTATTCGCTAAAAATTAAAGGGTAGAAGTCAATGCCATTCATTATTATTTTAATTGGAGTTAATTAAACGATTATTGAGAAATACATAATATGCATAAAAGTTTTTAAAAACCCAATAATACCAAATATGAGACACGTTGCTAGCATACAAATCTATCAAGAAAGTTAAAATACGTGGAATATCCAAATCGTAGAAGTATTACGATTGAACACCTGCGTATTTTTAAATATCACTTTCTGTTAAATTTGAATAGATAAACATGCAGCTTCTACGTATATTGGAAACGGTCGGATGCTTTAGCACGAAATACAAAACAGCGTTTATTTAAAAGTCACGTCGCAAGTCGACGTGTAGTTTAGATAGCCCATAATAAAGAATATCGATTTGTACCACTCAGACCAGGGTAGAAAGAGACGGTTAAAACAGATAAAACAGAGACACAGATAATAAAAGGCCGGATTTGAGCAACGTCACTAGCTCTACGATTGGTTGATATAAGATGCAGATATGAGAGGTGTAAACGTAACGATTTCTGTATAAAATTAATTAGTTGTTCGCAGACGCGTTGCGTGTCGTGTGAAAATTTCTTAGATTTTCAACTGGTGCGAGTGCAAATTTTGTAGAATCGCTGTGCCGGACTGTCGAAAGGGAACATAGAATGCGAAATTCTGAAAATTGTCCGTTGAGGGACAAATCCGACGTGCAAGCGCGCTATTATATAAACCCGTGTTTATAGGACTTTCGCTCTCTTAGATTTTCGATTTTTATTCAATACTTTAAACAGTTTGGCTCTTAGATTTTGATTTTATTGAATATTTTAAAACAGTTTGCTCTTTATTTTTTTATGTTATACGATACTGCAAGCAGAATACGTGCTACGATACAAGTTATTATGCATTAGTGCACTTAGAAAAGAAGATACAAGGTAATAAAGTCTAGTTATATTTGTAAGTATTACTGTACCAATTATCCAAATTAGTAACTATAAATCAATAAACAAAAGTAGGCAGTTTTGGGTATAGCGTGAAAGAATTATGAATTTCAGTGTTATTTTTCGGGGGTGTTAATAATCAAATGTTATTCGTAAACGTGATTGGATCCACAAAACAAGATTTAGATATACATAGATGAGTTCCTGAGAAGCCCTGAAACAATTTAGATGAATGGTGGGGTAGAAAAAGTTTAAAAGCGTTCAGAATCTAAAGCCGTAAACATAAACCAGCTGGAATGGTGGGATGAGCAAGTCCGATGTACATTGAAGTCACGAGTGCAGTAACTTTCAGGTAAATTATGCATTTTGTTCGATCTTAGATGTTTTGGTGTGTGTTGAATATCTTTATAATTTGTTTGACAAAAAAAATGGACAGTAGTAAATTTGTATAAACAACAAATTTTTAGTTTTAAGGTAAAATTTTCTTGTTTAAGTAGAAAGGAGTATTTAGCAGTTTATGTTTTGATTATGATGAAAATTTGGGTCTGTCTTTGAGCTCAATTAGACTAACCTGTTTAATTAACGTAAAGGGGTGGGAGATGCTCCCTTTTATTCAGACTTAGGTCTGCACATATTGTTAAATTAATTAGTATGCATCCTACCAGGAATTTAATTCTGGATGCAAATTAAAATGAGGACAAATTTAAACTTGAAATTTTTTGATACTGAAATTTATGCTGAAATTTAATTTTGAAATTTTAATGTATTATGAATATTGATGTAATTAGAGTTAACGTTGATGTTTGTGGTAGGAATGTGTTTTTTTTTATGAATAAGGATAAAAGTTTTAACTAGGTGAGCAGCCGAGGCGGAAAGAGTAAAGAGGCGATTATCAGAAGAGATTCAACAGGGCGAGAATCACAGCAAATCTTGGTGCCCAGTTCGAGAGGCTCAAATATTTTGTTTTACTCTGGTGAGGCTTTTTGTAGGTTTTACAGCAATATATATATATATATATATATATATATATATATATATTACGATTTTGAGTTAGTTTAGCTTTTACCTTCTTCTCTCTACAGATTCGAAATTTATACTCCGCGAATAACTATGTATTGTTAGCACTGACAGTGCAGTAATCCCCACCAAACCAATATTATATGATACGCCTCTACTTCTACTTTATAGAACGCCAAATCATCGTAAAATGACTATATAGGGTCATTAACATAGGGTGTTAACTACAATTGGAAAAATTGTCAAGGGCGAATCAGAAGAAAACAATAATGATTTCTCTACTAGATGGCGCTTATTTCCACATTTAGTTTTTGGCCGGTAAATTAGATTAGTGCGTTTTGCAATTTATCATATTAGATATTTAGTCTAATGCTCATTTTATTTCACGATAATTATAAAAAGAATAACTTCTAAAAAGGCTTGTATTTCCTGATATTATGTTAAATCTGGTAAATTTTTTCCAAAGATTTAGTGTTACTTGTTATTATTAACATCTAGTTAGTCCATTAGGAGTTATAACAATTTTTATAAATTATATCAGTACTACTTAAGATACACTCAGCAAATATTTAACCCAGGTAAGTGCAAGTAATTATCCTTTGTGTGTTTGGTGCTTTTAATCTAACTTGATTGCTAAGAATCCTCTTTATTTGGAAAGACTGATATATAAATAGTAATGATGTATGTACTATTAATTTAGATTTGTCCAGTTTTAGAAATGGTTCAATATCGTAAGTGTGAGGTATCAGGATGTAGAGATTGAATGTCTCCAAGATGCAAATTTTCAAATCCTGATACAAAATCACAGCTGTTTCAAAAATGGGTGAAATTGTGTCAAAATCTAAATTTACTAAATTTGATATCAACTTATACTTTTAAAAACAAACGGATGTGTTATCTACATTTTACTGCACAAGATATCATCTCTAATATATTAATAAGGAAAGATGCATATCCAAATGGTTTGCTTCCAAATCAAAATTGTAAGTAACTATCATTGCACAAAGGATACATTTTTATGGTTAAACAGTTTACAGTATCTGAAAATCAAGGGCTTGCACTAATTTTGAATAAGCAGGCAACAATAAAAATAATAAAATAGAAGCGGTTAGTATATAGTATACAGTCACTTGCTTCTTATTAGAAACAGATTTTGATCAAACTTTTCACAGACAATTTATGAAACCATTCATAAACCTGTGATAAGGTCTAGAAAAATAATATAAACTCATTTGAAATGTGGTTCTTAGTAGCAAATTAAGTAAATATAATAATTTAACTGATCATTTTATGTCTAAAATTCATATTATTTGCAAATACTAGTGACCACGTAACAGGCATTACATGTGGTCCCGACTGTTTGTCGCCCTGTACCCGACTAAATTTATTAGAACACGTCAGCGTATCCCTAATTAGTTTTAATATGCATTTGCTTTACTTGCCATACTAAAGTACATGTAGCAATGTTTTAATAAGGAACATTTGTAGTAGACAATGCACCTGGAAATACACAACTGACTGCCGATTTTGATGTGGTAATTCATCATAATAGACCATTGGAAGATTAAGAAACCGGCGAGACTGCAAAAAGTAAAAATATTAATCCTGTGTAACATTCTTACAATTGAAACAAATGGCGAATCTATGATTAAAATAAAAAGTAACGTTTCAAGTAGTCATTGTAGTGATTAAAAGAGAAAAAAGTATTAAGAAAAGTTGTTACAAATCACTCAAAAACTCTAAATACTAAATGTTACAGAAAATTTTTTATTTTTAAGTTTTTCAACATTTTGTACGATTTGAAAATGTGTCCGTCTTTAAGATGATTTAGCTGAAAAGATTCCATTAAAAATGGGTTTGTTAAATTCTGCTTCCAGATTGATTACATTTGATTACACGATGAAATATATGACACGAATTGTTCCGTAACCGTTCACTATGTATAATTCACCTTGTATATATCATAAAATACTCCTGCATACCTAATCGATTTTTATACATTATCCCTACCTAATTAAACTAACCAAACACAAAGGAACAGATAAGAAACAAGAGTGCTCGAGCAACCTTCAAGCAATCAACACGCGTCCTCCGATGTGCCGTGCATTGGTCGCGTTAAAAAGACATAATCAGTTAATAAATGTGACATTGAAGTGCGTGAAAAGTGAACATTGAATCAAGAGACAATCCATCATCAAGTGTAAGCCGTTTGCCACTTCAAACAACAAGAATATAGTCGAAACTACACCACATGTCAAATCAAGGTTAGTTATCCTATCATTTATACTAACAACCAATCTGTTATAATTATTATCTGATTATCCATTATTTTGCTGGTCATTTAGACTGTTAACCTTTCATTTAATCATCATACACAAGTCAACCCAAGCCTAGCTTGTTTTCAAAAACGCATGCTACAACTTGGTATTTCATAATCTATACTTTTCAACCCCTAAACAACAACGCGTGTTTTCAAATACGCACGCGCCATCTTGGTCCTTCGAGTCGGATTCTGTTACCTCTGTTAGGAGATACTTACAGTCCACATTTAATTTTCTATTTTTAAAAAAAAACACTATCATATTTTACATCAAGCCTGTTTTATTAATACTAAATACTCAGATTAATTCAATTATTGTGTAATTTCAGCTATTTGAGTGCAGCATAAACAGCGTGTATTTATATATAGTCGTTTTTAGCTTTACCGTACGTAGAATCGAATTTTACAACAATTTAAAAATAGTAAAGTTTTTATTGTTGTGTTTATAGCATTGAGAGGATATGTTCTATGCTTGATTGTATTATAATAGGCCGTGCTTATTTATTTACAATCGACTAAACTTGAGTGTCCAGCACCTGTTAATACGTGATTGCGTTTTTAAATATTCACACCTCTTAAACTCAGATAACAAAATTTACGACTTTTGTAAAACTTTCGTTAAAAGAATTTTATTTCTTATTAAATTATAAACAAATTTTTATTTCATAATGAGTACCAAACGAGCGGACATTGCAAACTTGCAATTGTTAAAATCACGCTTACAGGAGACATTTGAACTTTCAGAAACTCTGGAAAACGAGAAGTCGCTTATACCCCTGTTTAAAATTAAATGTAAATTTGTGGATGATATATACACCCAGATTACAGAAACGTATCTATTACTGGTTCCTTCAGCTTCTGAAGTCGAAAAAGAAACATACGAAAATATGCGGAAGTCTATTGATTTCCAATATTTTTCTATTTTAACAAAATATGAATCTTTAAAAAATCCAGGAGAAACCAGCAATAATACTGCTGCTTCATCTTTGCCTTTAAACGGATTTCAATCAAATCCAAACATTCGTTTACAGCCGCTTACGTTAACTACATTTGGCGGTGATTATAAAACTTGGCAAGGTTATATTGATCTGTTTAATGCATTAGTGCATAACAATTTATCTTTATCTGACATAGAAAGCCATAATTATTTAATTGGTTCACTGATTGCGGAACCCTTAAATTTGATTAAATGCATCCCTTTGACAGCGGGTGGATATCGGGTCGCATATGACGCGTTAATTGAGCGCTATTCTAATATTCGCCGTCAAGCCACGGCACATTGACATGCCATAAAAAATATCCGTCTATACGATCGGATAATCCTAAAGAATTACGTAAACTGTTAGATAACTTTTCAGAAAATCTAGCCATTCTTGGTACTCTTAATTTTGCTACTTCCTCTTGGGATTTTATTTTAGTAGATTTCCTATTGGAAAAAATCGATCCTCAATCGCGAAAACGTTTTGAGCTAGAAAACAACAGTAATGAAATTCCTACGTTAGATAGCTTAAAATGTTTTTTATCTAAACTATGTGCAGCATATGAAACTATTGCTAGTACATCATTTAATGCGCCTTTTGTAGGTACGCAAAAACATTTCAAACCCGCAACGGGAACATATCAAAATTTTCAAGCAAGTGAAGGTGTACGCCCCAAGGTAACATCTCACATTGTTTCTGTTAACAAATCTAATACATTCGCGGCTTTAAAACAAACCCGAAAACTGTATTATTTGTCAACAAAATCATGGCGTTTTTAGATGGAATTCGTTTTTGTCTATGACGCCTTCTGATCGTTACCGAACGGCAAAAAACGCAAATTTGTGCATCAATTGCCTTCGTAGTAACCATAACACCTTAAATTGTAAATCTAGTTCTATTTGTAAAAGCTGTAATCAACGCCACCACACGTTATTACACGTTACAAAAACGGTACAATCAGCTGTTAAATCTGACTCACGGTCAAATAATTTACAGCAACCTACAGTTGCACACAATAATGCGGAGGAGCACGCCTTTGTAGCTACCAATGCTTTTTCATCTTCATGTAATTCAGAAAATGGTATTACAGTTCTACTATCTACTGCGGTTGTAGAAATAAAAAACGCCTTTGGCAATTTTCATCAAATACGCGCACTACTTGATCCAGGGAGTCAAGCAAGCTTCCTGCGTGACAGCTGCGTACGAAAATTTTCTCTTTCTCGTCGCTTTTCACAAGTACCAATTTTTGGCCTCGCGCAAACAGAAGCTTCTTCAAATCGTGGCACCACTAATTGTATTATTCGTTCACGTTATGATACAAACCTCGAAATAAATGTAGAGCCATTTATACTTTCAAATCTATGTTCCAACTTACCTAACACCAAGTTACGTAGCGATTGGAAACACTTAACAGGATTGCATTTAGCCGATCCTAATTGGCACATTTCAACTCCTGTAGACATGCTCTTAGGAGCTGACGTATATCCTTCCGTTGTAAGCGAAGGTTTGATTCATGGCGGGCATCCGCAGCCATCTGCAATCAATACAATATTTGGTTGGACACTGATAGGTCCAGTCCCACAAACTCAACAATTACCAGCGGTAAGATCATTCTTTATCTCTGCCGAACATTCTATTAATAATACGTTAAAACAATTTTGGAAAATTGAAGAACCGCCTTCAAAACCCATCATTGCAAAAGACGAGGAAACAGCTGATGAAATTTTTAAGAAAACATACACGCGCGACATCGACGGTCGCTTTTGTGTAAACTTGCCTTTTAAAACGGCATCCCCTAAATTTGAAAATTCGCGCGCGATAGCGTTGAAACGTTTAATTTCTCTTGAATACAGACTTGCTAAAAGGCCCGAATTACATAAATCATATTCGGAATTTATGCGAGATTATTTAGAAAGTGGTCACATGACTTTCTTAATTTCTCCGCCTATTTCAGATGATTGCTATTTTATTTCGCATCATCCAATATTTAAAGAGGGAAACGGTAATTCTAAATTACGTGTTGTATTTGATGCGTCTGCTAAAACGTCAAATGATATATCTTTAAATGATACGCAACTTGTAGGACCTAAACAACAAAATGAAATTATTTCAGTTTTAATGAGATTTCGTTTACATCAATTCGTATTCACCTGTGACATAAAGCAAATGTTTAGACAAATAAATATTTTTGAAAATCATAAAAAATATCAGTTAATTCTATGGAGGTTTTCGCCAAACGACCCACCTATAACATATCAGTTGAACACGGTTACATACGGCATAGCTTCTTCTCCTTACTTGGCAATTCGTTCACTTCAAGAACTAGCTCACGAAGGAGTTTTAAAGTATCCTCTTGCCTCGATGGCTATTGATAAATATCTCTACGTTGATGATTTTGCATGTGGATCAGACACGATTGATGATCTCATAGCATTACGTCATCAATTAGTAGATCTTTTACATTCCGGCGGATTCCAACTTCGTAAATGGAATTCGAATCATCCATTGGTACTTAAAGATATCCCTGAAGAACATCGTCTGTTTCAAATTCAAGATTTTTCAAAAGATGTAGGTGTCAAGATACTGGGCCTCCAATGGCAGGCCTCAGATGATACATTTTCATTTATCGTCAAAACATTAAACCCTTCATGCACAAAACGTGCGATCTTATCAGACAACGCAAAGATTTATGACCCACTTGGATTTTTAAGTTCTTTGTCATTCTTTGCTAAAAAACTAATACAGCATTTGTGGCTGTTAAGATTAGATTGGGACAGTATACCACCCGATGAAGTTTGTTCTCAATGGCAACAATTTCGGCATGAGCTCCCACTCTTATCTTCATTAAAAATACCACGATTTCTAAATAATGGCATCTCGGCTTCCTGCCAACTACACGCCTTTTGCGATGCTAGTGAGGTTGGTTACGCTAGTGTCATATATTTCAGATTTTGTTTCCCCAATGGGGAAATTTCTAGTAAATTTGTATCTTCGAAAACAAAGGTGGCACCTATCAAACGACTGTCCTTACCGAGGTTAGAGTTGTGTGCTGCGGTGCTACTAGCAGATTTAGTTCAATTTGTTCTTGTTACATATGGCGTGAATTATGCGATCACCGACGTCTTCACATGGAGCGATTCCATGGTAGCTTTGGCGTGGGTCCGGTCACCACCATATAAATGGAAAACGTTCATTGTAAATCGGGTTACGCACATACAAGAAGTTATATCGCCTACTTCTTGGCGGTACGTTAATTCAAAATGCAACCCCGCTGATCCAGCTTCACGCGGCTTGCTCCCAAACGATCTTCTTTCATGTTCTCTTTGGTGGGCGGGTCCTGACTGGCTTAGCTTACCAGTCGAGAATTGGCCCACCGAGCCAATCCGACAACCTATACAATCAATTATAAATTCTGAAAGCAAGAAAATTGCACTCGTTGTTCAAATGGAGGAGCATTTCATAGATAAACTTTTAATACAATTTTCTTCGTTAAGAAAAATGCAAGGTATCATTACTTACTGTTTTCGCTTTCGACCTGTTTCAAAAATCCGTCCGGTAGGGCCTCCGACTGCAGAGGAACTCCAGAAAGCACTTAACGTTATTACTAAACATATTCAGTCAACTTCGTTTAAAGCAGAAATACAATTAGTTGAAACTAAAAATAAACTTTCTAAATCGTTTCGAAAATTATCAGCATTCATTGATTCCGCAGGTATTTTACGAGTAGGAGGAAGATTAGGTCATTCAACACTTCCGTATTCTGAAAAACATCCTGCATTATTACCGAAAAACCATCGTTTTACTGAGTTGTTAATCAATCAAATTCATGAAAAATATTTTTACCCGGGAATTAACCCCACCACCTATCTCTTGCAACAACCATTTTGGATTGTCTCTTCAAAACGAGCAATCAGACATTACTTATCTAATTGTAATCAATGTTTTAAAACTAACCCCAAACCAGTGACCACGCCCATGGGTGACTTACCACAATTTAGAATAAACCAATTAAAACCATTTAGTTGTGTTGGTGTGGATTACGCCGGGCCTCTTACAATAAAATCAAGTAATCTTCGAAAAGCAAAACTCCTTAAGGCATACATATGTTTGTTTGTATGCTTTTCGACGAAAGCAGTTCGTCTTGAACTTGCATCAGATTTATCAGCCGATTCTTTCCTGGCAGTCTTACGTCGCTTTATTGCTCGGCGCGGGCGCTGTTCCACTATTTTTAGCGATTGTGGGGCCAATTTTATCGGAGCTAATCGCATTCTTGTCAGCTTTACGCGCACTGCTGCTGAACAAGAAAATATCAAATCGTTATTCAACCCCCCTTCTGCACCCCATTTTGGCGGACTGTGGGAGAGCGGACTAAAATCTGTAAAGACACATCTTTTGCGCATCATTGGAAACCAGGTCCTTACCTATGAAGAACTAATCACAACCTTAATACAAATAGAATCGCTCCTTATTTCACGACCTCTATTCAGTTTAAGTAGCGACCCCAATGATCTACAATCTCTCACGCCTGCGCATTTTTTAACAATGGAACCGCTGACTGCGCCTCCAATGCATGATTTAACACATTTAAATATCAATCGTTTATCACGTTGGCAATTGGTGCAGCGTTTGCACCAAGATTTCTGGTCTAGGTGTCATAGGGAGTATTTACATGAGCTCTATCAAAAATGCAAGTGGAATAACCATAACAAATTAATTGATAATCTAAAGGGTACACTTGTACTTATCAAAGATTCTGTTTTACCTCCTCTCCAGTGGCAGTTGGGCAGAATAATTAACACATTTACGGGCACCGACGGTATTGTTCGAGTAGCCGAAGTTAAGACTAACCAGGGTACATTAAAGCGACCTCTGGTGAAGTTATGCATTCTTCCTAGATTGAACCAATTTCAATTTCAATTTTTTTTACTATTCTTTAGAAAGGGCCTATAACTGAGGCTTTTTGGTGGGCGGTATGTTCCGTAACCGTTCACTATGTATAATTCACCTTGTATATATCATAAAATACTCCTGCATACCTAATCGATTTTTATACATTATCCCTACCTAATTAAACTAACCAAACACAAAGGAACAGATAAGAAACAAGAGTGCTCGAGCAGCCTTCAAGCAATCAACACGCGTCCTCCGATATGCCGTGCATTGGTCGCGTTATAAAGACATAATTAGTTAATAAATTTGACATTGAAGTGCGTGAAAAGTTAACATTGAATCAAAAGACAATCCATCATCAAGTGTAAGCCGTTCGCCACTTCAAACAAAAAGAATATAGTCGAAACTACACCACATGTCAAATCAAGGTTAGTTATGCTATCATTTATACTAACAACCAATCTGTTATAATTATTATCTGATTATCTATTATTTTGCTGGTCATTTAGACTGTTAACCTTTCATTCAATCATCATACACAAGTCAACACCAAGCCTAGCTTGTTTTCAAATACGCATGCTACAACTTGGTATTTCATTATCTATACTTTTCAACCTCTAAACAACAACGCGTGTTTTCAAATACGCACGCGCCACGAATCGTTGATGCAATAGCTTTGTTACACTAACAATGGAACGTTTACAAGAATTCTTTTTTATATCTTAGTCTAAATAGATAATCAATATAATGATAATTTGTTTGTATTTCACACTAGTTTATGTTCAGATAAGTAGGGTTTGTATCATTATAACCTTAAATAACTACGTGACTACAACGATTTGCAGTTTCAGCAGTAGTTGCATTTGTTTAAATCAACAAAACATTCGTATACTTATGTAGTAACTTTTAATACAGATGCAACATTATTGAAACCTTTGGGTGTTACCAGGGCAATTGAACTTACACCAAAGGCCAGTAAATTATACAAAACTTCCAGAAGATTAACATATTCTATGAGAAGATTAAAAAGGCATTGCTCTATAATGAAAAAGAAAAATTTACTTGACATGATTAGTAAAAATAATATTAAATCCCGCATTTTACATGTTTTGATGTCCCAAATTGGTTGCAGCGCAAAATCTGCAAAAGGAAGGAGACATACAAATCAGAACAAAATACTAGGGTTTATGTTGCATAAACAAAGTTCCAAAGGTTAAAAGCTGTTTCGAAAGCTGTTCTACATTCTTTCTAGGTGTACCTTAAATTCATTACTACAAAGAATCCCAGTAACTCCTGGTATTTGTAATACTATTTTTGAAAATCTGGCAACTGTTACAAAAAGTTTGTATTCCATACAAAAACAATGCATTCTGATGTTTGATGAAATCAGCATCGAACCCCATATTTCTTTGAGTGTATACACTCAAAGCTTTGAAGGATTTGAAGATTTTGGATATAGACAATATTCTCGTATTTTTCTAGCGGTCCAATCAAGTCCAATGAAATTGCAAACATGTTAAACTCCAATTAACAAATGCCGGGAAGCTGATTTTGATGTTGTGAGTACTGTAAACGACCAAGGAACTGACAACACGTCGGTTATTAATTATTTAATGGGAAATAATATAATAGTAAATATATGAAAAAAAACTTATCATATTTATGACCCGCCTCATCTTCTTAAAGGCATTAGGAATAATTTATTGTCAAAAGATTTAACTTGACTCGATTCAAAATCAATCCATGTTGCAAGATGGTCTGACATTGTTCATTTGTACAAATTTGACAATTCTTCGGGAGATTTAAGAATGCTATATAAATTAACTGATCAACATGTTATTCCTGATAAAATCAAGAAGATGAAAGTATCGTATGCCGCCCAAATTTTCAGCCATTCTGTGTCATCAATTATATCTCTACTTGCACGGACTGGTAAGTCTTCTTAATTTCGATAATTGATTGAATTGATTTCATTCTTTTAGGCAGCGTAGGACAAGATGGATCAAGGCTGTTGGGACTGCTAAAATTTTAAAACTGTTTGACAATATGTTTGATAGTTTAAATGAACTCACAAAATATCTTCCTTTGGAAAAACCTTTAGGATGCGCTGTTGCCTATGGTTCTCCACATTTTAAGTTTTGGAATAACGCAAAACAAGCATTAAAAAATATGTAATATGTTAAAGATGGTAAGAAACTATATCCTCTCACTCTGAAAAATTGTTTATCACACTGAGCCACGTTTGCGACACTTCATAATTACAGATCCTTTCAATGCTTATGTATTGATATCTTTCTTTGACAAATACTTTACAAAATGTTATTTAAAATGCAACATAGTTTTTATTATTCTCTTTGCACCAGCCTGCATGGACTGATAATATTTGACTTTTTGATAAAATGTGGATTCAACGTAGTTTGTGTTGGATGTACCCCTACAATAATAGCTTGCAATTTTTGAAAGAAATGGCAGCTCGTTAAGAAGTCAAGACACCCTTGAAAATGTCAAGGGCCATCATTTTACAGTAATGCTAAAAATCATAAAATCACTCTGTAATTAAATGTACCTCTCTCCATCGAAGAATTGAATTCTTTCAATTTGCTTGTCGCAAACCTTCCTTAATTTGTGCGCAAAAGAATGTGCAACTAGTAAAATTTATAAAATTTGGTCGAACAGTCTGCTATAGTAATGTTCTTTTGCTGTTCAAGTAATCACTTTGTACGTTTCTGTTTTAAACAAATCTATATAATTACAAATGTACCCTGAAATTCATATTACTTAACACTTTACAGCATGCTGATGTTGATTTTGTTTTTTTGACTTATGTATAAGGTAAAGTGACTTTTTTTTGTTCATCAGATACAACTTATTTTCTGCAATGTAATTTTACCGCTTTTTGAATAATAATCAAAACAGATTTTAAGAGACGTACAGTCGACTAACTGAAATATCTAACAATCATACATTTTCACGTAGCATATTTTGACTTAGTCATGCCTATTTTTTATCGAAGTTGTTTAAAGGAGTATTTCAAGAGCACATTATTCCTATGATAGTTGTGTTGTTTACATGTTCTTTTCTTAGGCAATAAAATCACTTGGTTTTTAAACATAAACCGAAACATCAATAAACATATGTTTGAAACTTCTAAGTGGCTTTATTCTCAAAGAAAAGAAACTGCAGTTTGCACCTAAATATTCAAAAATTTGGGTACTGTCCTAATTTTAAATTAAGAAATTTTCCCGCCATAACATTTTGGGATAACTGTGACTGTTTTAGTACTGCTGATTTAACAACCATAAACGCTTCCTCGCTAGATGGCGCAGAACGCCTTGACAACTACTAACATGAAAGATACCTATCTTTCCCTCTTTATCTTAAAACATTATTTTGAAATGTTAACGTTTTATCAGATTAAATAAATAATTAATTAAATTTCATTAACTTGTATAACTTATAGGCAGAATTCCACGATTAATTACCGTTATATTGTAATAAGCATCGCTTTTAATAAAGACCAGGTTTAGAAATAGCTTTACCCTTAAATATTATAAATTCCAGCGGCTTTCATCATAATTTAAAGCTCCAACCTTGCAAACCGAATACAATAACCTTTTTAAAACTTATGTCGGTTATAGATTGACGAATCTGATAAATTTAAATGGAATAGTACCTTTTAACGTAAACAAAGAAAAGCAATTTTCAGTTGTAAAACTTAATCTTCTTAATATTTTCGTGATTGAAAGCGGGTTACAGAAAACGAAACATTACAAATAGCCAAACTATTTTCCAATTTGATTTGTTCAAAGATTGCAAGTAATTTTAAGTAGTCTGGAGACATCCATTGTATTAAAATCCATTTCGGCCATCCGGTCTTTTGTCAATGGCAGACAACTGTCGCCAATAGATATGGTCAACAATTTCAGTATTAAAATTCCAAGAAGGTACAACATAGTTACACCATTAGAAAAATAATTGCTATTCCTGACCCTCATTTTGAAAGGGGCTGGATTTGGTTTCTAAAATCTTGTTTTTGGGAGGTTCTGTTAATAGTCATTGGATAACATAAATATGACGTAAAATAATGGTTTAGAGTAGGAATTAACATATAACTTAAGGTTTTAGTCAAAAGAGGGAGATTCCAACGGGGTTGTCCGTTGTCAAAAGGTAGGAAAAACCGTAGTCAGAGAAGTTCGCTGGTAGCGTTCTCCGGCATCACAGATATGATATCGAACTTAGTATCACGATAGTAAAAATGGAAAGGAGTAAGTAACTCATCCAGTTCGCGAGGGTTGATGCCCGTGTGTCGCGGATTTATAAGTGATATTACAGTATATAATAAAAAGCTTGTATGCGTGTGATGCACAAGTTAAGTTTAGTTATCAACAAGATCCTGCCGGGTTCGTGTGCCATTGAATTATTTAATAATTGCGAAGTACAAGAGCAAGAAGGGAAATTCTCTCCCCCAATTTAAGAACTGTTCTGGGTTGGAAGGCAAGCCATCAAACAATTGACGATTTTAGTAAGTAAGTTTTTATAGTAAAGCTAGCATGACGAATTTTTAGTTAATTTATTTGTTAGGACGTTTAGGCATTAACCGCAGGATTAATTTGGTGTGAAATTTATAGTATTAGTTTTCTTCCATATAAAGTGTTTGGGAATTACTTATGTACGTAAAATTACCATAATTCCATATCAACCGTTCAATTAAATTTCTGAATTAAAATCCAGGAATTTCCTAATGTAAGAGGTTCACGTTTATTGCACTGTTAATTAAATAGTTTTTGTTTGCCGTTGATTCAGTCAATAGTTTTTATTTTTTTTTATCATGAAAGTTGCATAAGTAGTCAAGAAGGTAACAATTGATTAAAAGAAACACTTGTCCTTCTTGGGATGACAAGTTCTCAAGGTTTTGCATGATCATTTGGACGTTCTTGACTTGTCTGGCGCCGTTGGTAATTGTCATTAAGCCACAATATTTATAAAAGGTAAGTGTCAAATTTTTTGTTGTATATTATATATTAATTTAGCACTTTCTGCAAAATTTTAACTCTCTATATATTCCACGACCTTCCGCTAGCTAGTGCCGGTGACCCCCCCTTTAATTTTTGTTTTACAGGCCGCTCCCATTTTATAATTTTAATGAAAATAATATACTTAGTAGCTTCTCCGCCTGTAACCTGAGGTCATTTCTTTAAGGCGTCGCCGTGGATCAATGTAGTAAGCGTAAGACTACGAATCCCAAGGTCCGGGGTTCAAATCCCGACACGGCCGACTGCTTGAAAAATGACAGGTGAGCATTTTTCACAAAAATTACGCCCTCGTTCGGATGAGAGGTTAAATGAAGGTCCCGTGTGTGAATGTTGTCACGCATGTTAAAGATCCCTGCCTTGCCTGGAACGGCAAGGGTTCGGCAAAATTCTAAATTTCCAGGCAACAAAAAACTTGCCTCCTGGCCAATGTAGTACCTACGGGTGGAGCATTGGAAATGTAAATGAATGGTCATTTCTTTAGTTACCTCCGTAATAGACTTGCTATCTTTTTTCTATCCAACGGTTTAGTTTTGTGTCGCAGGTTCCGTTATGAAGTATAGACTACATTCAAGGGCGTTGATAATTTTAGACACACGTTTGCCATTTATTTTGTAACACACATGTGAAAAATAGATGCGGATATTGGTTGCTTCCTCTGAAAGTTTAAATAGCGTAACAAATTCTTGTACTACAGAAACCGCTCTTCACCTTCCAACTGCAACTGATATTCTTATTTTGTAAGAGTGCAATATTGCAAAAAAGTGAGTCGTATATGTTTTAAAATATGGGATGTTAATAAATCAACTGATTAAGGGATGATTCTGACATTCTTCAATTGTATTGAGATATATCAGAAAATGCCACCGTGGTACAATATCTGACAATCATATTATTTGTTGTGACACTTTTAAAGTCTTAACGGTTGTATCAGTGAATTTACAAATAGTCATAGAATTGAATAGTAACAGCAACTAAGACGTTCTACTATAACTAAAGACATTTAGTATATTAGCACTATTTATTATGCGCTATAACAGAGCTATCCCCAAGAATTAAACCGTAAATCGCTGTTATTTCTTAGACCGTCCCTAAGCAATCTCCTTGAACATATAATCCTGTTAAAAATTAACTATCATTTAGACAAGCACTTTTCTACACTATCACGGATTTAGACATGACTACAGTGAAAACTGCCGATCAACCCCTTAACCCTGTTGTCAAATCTTCCTTGCTTAAGTATGTCCTTGCCCTTTTTATTGATTTCCGTCCCACTTTTGATCTACTACGGTGGCCAAACAACCTAGTCCAACTTCAGCAAGCTAATGAAAGCTCCACCGATCACAGAAAATAAATACTTCATAAAACAATCTTTACTCGATTCCTGGCAAGAACAGTGGTTCGTTTCCACATCAGGTGGATTTACGTATTCTATATTCCTAAACATCACTGAAACCCTTTCAAATTTCTACAACAGGACGCGCAACAATTCTCATTATAACCGGTTACGCTCTAAGCTCCACACCTTCAATTTAATTCTACTTCCACGTGTCATTGCTCCCACAAGACACTCCCAAAACCTTTTGAACACCTGATTTATTAATACTCTAACACATCCCAACAACAAAATAACCTAAAAACCACACGCAACATAGAGCCCTCTGCCCTCTTCCAAGTAACACGTCATTGCAAATAATTCAATAGTTTGCTACGTACCGAGACGTAGCCGGAAGAAAAGCAAATACCAGGCTAACTAACAAACGCGGAGAGTGGATGGAAGTAGTGCATTTATGGCGTAATCACCGCCTCATTTCCACCAGCTTCCCTCATTTCCACACACATCTGGACCAAATTTACATGTAAATTCGCACTATAAAGTCTTATTTTTTAAGAATCTCCTCCTGGCTCCTCCTTGCTCTCCTCCTTGCTCGGACACCCCCACAACCATTTTGATTACATCACACCCGCATTCTTTCCACCCGCGAGATAAATCTTTCTCCACATTTCCACCCACGAGATAAACCTATCTTGTTTGGTATCAATTAATATTAGATTTTTCTCAGCTACCCAAATCTCTAGGAATTTTTTAGATAGCATCATCTCCAAGGGAGCTACCCCAATTTTAAGATTTTTTACCTGTAGCGACTTTTGAGCGTTCTTATAAATTTTTTTATACATGCAATACATCTTGTTAGTCTAAAATTTTACGCACATCCCGAATCTGCAAACAGATTTGCAATAGGACCACGCCCTGCGCAGTTATACCCCTTTAAAGTCCTGATCTTCTAATTTTGCTATTTGCTCTATAAGCAAACCTAACAAATAGTTTTCTTCGTCTAGCCATTGCATCTTTCGAGATAAACCTATCTTGTTTGGTATTAATCAATATTAGAATTTTCTCAGCTACCCAAATCTCTAGGAATTTTTCAGATTGCACCATCCCCAAGGGAGCTACCCTAATTTTAAGATTTCTTACCTGTAGCGACTTTTGAGCGTTCTTATAAATTTTTTTATACATGCAATACATCTTGTTAGTCTACAATTTTACGCACAACCCGAATCTGCAAACAGATTTGAAATCGGACCACGCCCTGCAAAGTTACACATATACCCTCTGCGAGATAAATCTTTCTCCACATTTCCACCCACGAGATAAACCTACCTTGTTTGGTATCAATCAATATTAGAATTTTCTAAGCTATCCAAATCTCTTTAAATTTTTCACATAGCACCATCCCCCAGAGAGCTACCCCCATTTTAAGATTTCTTACCTGTAGCAACTTTTGAGCGTTCTAATAAATTTTTTATACATGTAGCACATCTTGTTAGTCTAGAATTTTATGCACAATCCGAATCTCTAAATAGATTTAAAATCGAACTACCCTTACCATTTTACACACACCGTTAAATTATAAATTTCCTGCGGCTCATACATAAAGAAAATCTAAAACAATTCTTAAAACTTTTTATTACAGACAATTTTACTAATACAGTTTAAATTTTGTAAAACCACATTTCTAAATACATATTTACAATTTTTTATTTTTAACCTAGAACTTCTCATATCGGCTTATACTTATTAATATTTATTTCTAAATAGAGCACCTTTTCCAAAGACCAACCGGACCCGCATGTTTCAAATTCCTCTGATTTTGTTCTTATGGTTTCGCTTAAGACCTCGTACATATTTTCCAGATTACTAGAAGACGTTATAACCAAATTTTTGTGTTAAAGGATTTCACATCGGTAGTCTCTTCCCCCATTTTGGTGTAAACGCCGTAGAGTTCGCAGTAGACTTTTATTGCTGTATGTTGTATTCTTTTTTCATTTATTAATCGAATAAATCGCTCTTTCTGCTTCCAAAGAAACTCGGCACTCCATCGTCGACTCTGTCGTTCTTTATGCGATAGCTAGCCATACGGTTGTTAAACGCTGTACTAACCATTTCTACACCATCGTCGTTAGTAGCGGTAACTGATGCATTTTTATGTCTGTTGCTCCTTAAGTGTGCGGCATAGGTAGTCTTTTCCATTTCGAAATCGCATACTTTACACATAATTCGTGGTTGTTTCGTACAAGTCCCTTTAACAGCTAGCGGGGCTGAACGTTTAAGGCTTAATGACATACCGTGCTGTTTTTCCTTGTGTCGCAGTAAGTTGTCCATTCTCGTAAAAGCGAAACCGCAAGACCCACAGTTTAAGTACTTTGCTGCGGGCGGATGTATAAGCTTAACCGTGGACGATGTTGCACCACGACATTTGTTCTGGTGCCGTTTGAGAGCATTTTTCCAGGTATAGGAAGCACCGCAAGAGTTGCATTTAAAAACGTTTGCAGATACCATTTTAGTACAAAACAAAATCCGCACTATAAGACTTTGGTTAAACTTGTAAGCGAACTAACTTATAACTAAAGAGTTTATTCTTGCACACCTGCTTTATGTACCCTATAGAATGCAAACCGAAGGTTTCCGAAGACACCCGAACGAAGTTGAGGATTCAGCGGGGAACTAAATGACGTCATAATCCTTGCTGCTCGTCCAATACATTTAGCGCCAATGCATGCACCTGGTTCGCTTCGTCGATGGTGCGAATGCCGTTAGTAAAAACATCGGAAACGTCTTCCATGTTATACGGATCGCGTGCATATTAAAAATCCAAAAGGGTGGTAGCACACGCACACAAATTGTGTGCAAGTCGTGCTGTAGAAGATGCAGTTCTACTATAACCAAAAACACTTTAAACCTTTGCTAAGGGAATACCAAACTTGTCTACAGAATACTTACTAATAAAGCAATTTAATTTTAAATAACTTCTACGTCATACTTTAGGAAATGGTCGGCTTGAATATTTTCCAAATGAATCACCGAGCGAAAGTATATGCTTAGCAGTATTTAAATTAACCATTAATTTCCCATTTTTACGATCATGGTTAATTATAGATTAAAATTTAATTTGTGCACGTTCGAGCTTCTCGTAAACTAACAATGCGTTGTATAATACATGCATACCCCTTCGCCGCGCTACTGCTATTCTTGTAATTGCTAGAAAAAGTCACTCTCCTTTTTACTGTTAGGACCGATGCAAAGCACCATTTTTTTGTATACTTTCTATAGCACATCGCGCACTTTTTCGTCTGATAATTATGCTTCTGTAGGCTTTTACACTTTCGCATAGCGGTCAATCGCACGTAATGATTTCTAGAACCGGTAAGTACTTGATATCGTCCAAATAGAGAATTAGATGCTCGATGTCTGTCAACTTCCAATTCCCTCGTAAAAGGTAGAAAAAACTCAGTCAATAATCCATTATACTTCGACCCGCTCCTGTTCTGATAATTTACAAACATTTTTCAAACGACAATGGGCCGAGAATTTTTAAACCTCCGAGGGATCTTTAAGTTGTGATCAATTACACATCCGAGCTACGCGTAAACTAACATATTTTGCAGCAACTGTATAATACATGCATACCCCTTCTCTGCGCTACTGCTATTCTTGTAGTTGCTTGGAAAAGTCAGTCGCCCTTTTTATTGTTAGGACCGATGCAAAGCACCATTCCATACTTTCTTTATAAGTGTAGCACATCGCGCACTTTTTGTCGGATAATTAAATTTTTGTTTATGTAGGCCTTTACACTTTCGCTTATTTAAACATCTAATACAATTGATTAACCACTTTCGATTATTCTAACGGAGACCACCATACGCACCGTTCTTTTTGATTCCAACGATCCTATGGGCTTCCACGCACTAACACCTAACGTATCTTTCCTACTATTTGTTAAACAAAAACTACCGGTATTGCCATTGTAGACGTAAGCAGATGTTTGTGGATGTGTACGAGTATGTATCCATATACATTAACCAGTCTAAGCTATTTTATTTAGTCTACGAAAACTACTATTTTCTAAACCACAATTAATAATCGCCTTTATAGGTTTAACATTTCTACCATTACCCAATGACTGGTGCTACGTACATGGAAACTTTAATTTCTTATTGGAGAGAATTCTTATTCTCCCACACACTGCAGCGTAGTTGCATGCCTACCCCTTTTGGAGGTATATACTCGTTATAGGTTGTAAGACCCTCGGTTTTACTTAACTACAATTCGTGAGACCCCTTTAATCTTTTTAATCGTATCTTTCTCGCCTACAATACAGTAGGACTTAACATTACTACCAACAAATTCTAATACTGGACACCCATTAAATACGTCTTTAAATTTCCCTACAACTTTTTTGTTGACAAGTGTTATATTGTATTTATTATGCGCGGGGTAGTCACTCTTTTAAGATAAATATATTTTGCTAGGTATCAACTAATATTAAATTTTTCTAGGGACCCCAAATCTGTAAACAGATTTTAAATAGGACCACCCCATACAAAGTTATGCGTTTTAAAGACCCAAATCACTAATTTTTGCTCATCTCTATTTAACACCATTTTTAAAACCTTTTTCGCTACCCAAGACATATGCCTTAGCCAACCGTTTTCCAAGAAATCTAAAACCGCCGTGTCCCGCGAATACCACGTGGAGATAACACGTATACTCTGTCAACCAGGATAGAAGCCGGAAGGATTTGGAAGGTGGGAGAAGAACTTAAAAATTATGGAATCTTAAAACTAATATATACAATAGATTTACAAAATCTAAACAACTATCTTATATCTTTACACCCCCCATGCGTAGATTGTTGTACTATTAGGAATGATGTACCTTTTGTCATCTTCCCTCGATAAACTAATTTTATTAATAAGCTGCGTATGCAAATCGTATTTTTTACTCCGGATACATACGCAGACAAGTACTCGATACCATCCAAATAAAGAATTGGATGCTTGGTGACTGTTAACATCCGCTTCCCTCGTGTACGCCCAGACACATCCCAGCCCATGAGCACCCCTGCGCATGCACACCCTTGCCCATGCGCACCCCTGCGCGTACGCACCCCTGCCCATGCGCGCTGCCCATGCGCACCCCTCTCTGTGCGACTGCTATTTCGGGGTAACGTCACAGCCTTTTATAAATAAAGAACAATGTTATATACTATTATAAAATGTTTATTCTGACATTATACATAACAAATTTAAAAATATTTAATGCCAAGCATGGGGTCATTTAAACTTAATTTTAATACAAAGTTATACACAGAAGACAGTCCTTTCTTTATGCTTGTTTGGAGTGGCTTTAATTTTATCTAATTTTATTCGCAGCTTAAAATTTAAATCGATACCCAAGTCCTCTATCTCCTTTTCTAACCAATAGTTTGATACATAGAGACCGTCTAGGTTTTCGAATTGTAAAATGTACCGAAGTTTGCCTCTATATTTAAAGTCTTTGATTCCGCCGACAACCAGATCCATTCTTTCGTGTAATTCTTCCAGCTTGTGACAATCTTTTAATCGCAGCTTTCCCACAATATCCTGCATACGTAACTTGTTAGCTTGATCGACTTCTTCTTGTCGGTATTGGAGGAAACTTATTCTCCCACAGACTGTTGCGTAGTTGCATGTCCACCACTTTTGGGAATATATGGTTGTTATAGGTTGTAAGACCCTCGGTTTTAAATGATCCGAGAGGTTCTTTACTAGGCAAATATACAATGTTTTAGCGGAACCCCTTTGCGTGTGGTGTACGCAAAGATTACGAAACCCGAATTCCTTAGTTCGTCTTTGTTATCTGCCATTTTGATAAATACGTTTTAGAATAACCTTTTAAAAGGTATACGGATTTAGTACCATCCTTTTCTGCAAGAACGTCTACATAACTAAAAGAGTCTTTCTTACTAACCGCAAATGCATACAGCTTGTACAACCCGGATGTATCTAAGTCAGTCCATCGACACATAAAATAATCTTTAATTCTTCCTCATTTTCTCTAATAAGATGTTCTTTGTCTAACACATCTTTGTATTGTTCGCGTATTGTCGCAGTGTTTTCCATGTAGTCCAATTTTCGCCTTTTTGCATCCATTTCCTCTAATTCCAGTTGTCTTTTCCTTCCACTTACAGCATAAGGCATACATAATGGGGCAATTTCCTTTAGCGTAAACGAATAGAGTTTACTACCAATATTTGCGCGTTGTCGTACAACCTCTGGGCGAATGTTAGGTGTATTTATCAATCCCAATTCCGAAATGACTATTTCTTTTGGAATTGTAGAATAGGGTGTTGCAGATTGTGTAAAATATGTACTACCTGCTTTAATGTAGCACTTGTGTAAGACTTTTATTTTATCTTGGCTGTCTTGCTCCTCTACTATCTCCAAATAATTTACGGGTAAATAGTTAAAACTAAAAGCCGAAAGCACATACTTTATCAATGTTTCCCTTTCTTTTGGTTTTTCGGACAACTTAATTTGCAAGCCCGTCAATTTCTTTGTATTGCCATTCCCCAATACACGTACTGTAGCAGGTTATTATTCGCTAAACAGCAGTTATTTTGTAGCTTGTCCGATAGCCTACTCCACATTTTGGCAAGTGGTACCGAGTACATTGGCGCCTTTAGGAAGTATAACTTACTATCTTCCAATAAGGTTAAACAGTCTTTTAAGGGTGTATACACTCGTTCCGCACTGACATAGCTTCCAATTGCACAGTTGTATATTGTCGCTTCCAATCGCGTAATACCATGTTCTTTGACCAAAGTAGACGCAAATGTTTCCTTAAACGTACATCTGGACAACGTAAAAATCTAGTATATGATTGCCAAGTTGTTTATTAACACCAGGACTTGTTATCTGACACACAAATTTGTTGTATATCTTAATTCTTGCATTGGTTGTTAGCCATGTTAAACAATCAATCCCGCAGTTTTATCGTTGTCAACTATAATATTACACTTTTCTTCGTATTTTCCCTTATAGCAAAAGTTATGCTTTGTAGTTAAATAATTACACATCTCCATCTTGCTAAATATGCCCGCAAAATCTTGGGTTACATCCATGTCAAAAGATAGAAATAATATTTTCGACTTCGTCTAATATATCTGGTAGTTCCTCCAATAAAGTTTCCAACTTAACATCTGCTAGTTCCACTTTGTATGGAACACATATAGGATTTTGGAATTTTTTATTAATGCATTCGAGGTCTTCTTTTTCCGATAATTTCTTTTACTCTCTGGCCCATCTTGTTAGTGCTTTCCAGAGAAAACGGAAGCTTAGCTTTAACACCATGCCTAGCGGAAACAAATCGGTTGAACTTTCTTCGTAGATAGCTGTTAAATGCACCACAAATTTCTTTTTTTAGGATAAACATCCTTTTGTTTGCAGATGCTTGTTCGGTGTCAGAAAGGTCGCAAATTTTAACCAACATTATATTGTCACAAAATGGTTCTGTAATTGGTGTGTGTAGTCCACCAGTCAGCATCCGGAGTAAAAGAATACGATTTGCATACGCAGCTTATTAATAAAATTAGTTTATCGAGGGAAGATGACAAAAGGTACATCATTCCTAATAGTACAACAATCTACGCATGGGGGGTGTAAAGATATAAGATAGTTGTTTAGATTTTGTAAATCTATTGTATATATTAGTTTTAAGATTCCATAATTTTTAAGTTCTTCTCCCACCTTCCAAATCCTTCCGGCTTCTATCCTGGTTGACAGAGTATACGTGTTATCTCCACGTGGTATTCGCGGGACACGGCGGTTTTAGATTTCTTGGAAAACGGTTGGCTAAGGCATATGTCTTGGGTAGCGAAAAAAGTTTTAAAAATGGTGTTAAATAGAGATGAGCAAAAATTAGTGATTTGGGTCTTTAAAACGCATAACTTTGTATGGGGTGGTCTTATTTAAAATCTGTTTACAGATTTGGGGTCCCTAGAAAAATTTAATATTAGTTGATACCTAGCAAAATATATTTATCTTAAAAGAGTGACTACCCCGCGCATAATAAATACAATATAACACTTGTCAACAAAAAAGTTGTAGAGAAATTTAAAGACGTATTTAATGGGTGTCCAGTATTAGAATTTGTTGGTAGTAATGTTAAGTCCTACTGTATTGTAGGCGAGAAAGATACGATTAAAAAGATTAAAGGGGTTTCACGAATTGTAGTTAAGTAAAACCGAGGGTCTTACAACCTATAACGAGCATATACCTCCAAAAGGGGTAGGCATGCAACTACGCTGCAGTGCGCGGGAGAATAAGAATTCTCTCCAATAAGAAATTAAAGTTTCCATGTACGTAGCACCAGTCATTGGGTAACGGTAGAAATGTTAAACCTATAAAGGCGATTATTAATTGTGGTTTACAAAAATAGTAGTTTTCGTGGACTAAATAAAATAGCTTAGACTGGTTAATGTATATGGATACATACTCTCGTACACATCCACAAACATCTGCTTACGTCTACAATGGCAATACCGGTAGTTTTTGTTTAACAAATAGTAGGAAAGATACGTTAGGTGTTAGTGCGTGGAAGCCCATAGGATCGTTGGAATCAAAAAGAACGGTGCGTATGGTGGTTCCCCGTTAGAATAATCGAAAGTGGTTAATCAATCGTATTAGATGTTTAAATAAGCGAAAGTGTAAAGGCCTACATAAACAAAAATTAATTAACCGACAAAAAAGTGCGCGATGTGCTACACTTATAAAGAAAGTATGGAATGGTGCTTTTTGGCGGCCCTAGCAGTAAAAAGGGCGACTGACTTTTCCAAAGCAACTACAAGAATAGCAGTAGCGCAGAGAAGGGATATGCATGTATTATACAGTTGCTACAAAATATGTTAGTTTACGCGTAGCTCGTATGTGTAATTGATCACGACTTAAAGATCCCTCGGAGGTTTAAAAATTCTCGGCCCATTGTCGTTTGAAAAATGTTTGTAAATTATCAGAACAGGAGCGGGTCGAAGTATAATGGATTATTGACTGAGTTTTTTCTACCTTTTACGAGGGAATTGGAAGTTGACAGACATCGAGCATCTAATTTTCTATTTGGACGATATCAAGTACTTACCGGTTCTAGAAATCATTGCGTGCGGTCGACCGCTATGCGAAAGTGTAAAAGCCTACAGAAGCATAATTATCAGACGAAAAAGCACGCGATGTGCTATAGAAAGTATACAAAAAGAAATGGTGCTTTGCCCAGTTCTAACAATAAAAAGGAGAATGACTTTTTCTAGCAATTACAAGAATAGCAGTAGCGCGGCGAAGGGGTATGCATGTATTATACAACGCATTGTTGCTATAAAATATGTTAGTTTACCGGAAGATCGAACGTGCACAAATTAAATTTTAATCTATAATTAACCATGGTCGTAAAAATGGGAAATTAATGGTTAATTTAAATACTGCTAAGCATATACTTTCGCTCTGTGATTCATTTAGAAAATATTCAAGCCGTCAATTTCCTAAAATATGACGTAGAAGTTATTTAAAATTAAATTGCTTTATTAGTAAGTATTCTGTAGACAAGTTTGGTATTCCCTTAGCAAAGGTTTAAAGTGTTTTTATTAAGTGTTTCGTTATAGTAGCACTGCATCTTCTACAGCACGACTTGCACACAATTTGTGTGCGTCTGCTATCACCCTTTTGGATTTTTAATATGCACGCGATCCGTATAACATGGAAGACGTTTCCGATGCTTCTACTAACGGTATTCGCAGCATGGACAAAGCGAACCGGGCGCATACATTGGTGCTAAATGTATTGGACGGGCTGCGAGGATTACGACGTCATTTAGTTCCTCGCTGAATCCGAGACTTCGTTCGGGTGTCTTCGGAAACCTTCGGTTTGCATTCTATAGGGTACATAAAGCAGGTGCGCAAGAATAAACTCTTTAGTTATAAGTTAGTTCGCTTACAAGTTTAACCAAAGTGCTATAGTGCGGATTTTGTTTTGTACTAAAATGGTACCTGCAAACGTTTTTAAGTGCAACTCTTGCGGTGCTTCCTATACCTGGAAAAATGCTCTCAAACGGCACCAGAACAAATGTCGTGGTGCAACATCGTCCACGGTTAAGCTTATACATCCGCGCGCAGCAAAGTACTTAAACTGTGGGTCTTGCGGTTTCGCTTTTACGAGAATGGACAACTTACTGCGACACAAGGAAAAACAGCACGGTATGTCATTAAGCCTTAAACGTTCAGCTCCGCCAGCTGTTAAAGGGACTTGTACGAAACAACCACGAATTATGTGTAAAGTATGCGATTTCGAAATTGAAAAGACTACCTATGCTGCACACTAAAGGAGCAACAGACGTAAAAATGCATCAGTTACCGCTACTAACGACGATGGTGTAGAAATGGTTAGTACAGCGTTTAACAACCGTATGGCTAGCTATCGCATAAAGAACGCCAGTGTCGACGATGGAGTGCTCGAGTTTCTTTGGAAGCAGAAAGAGCAATTTATTCGATTAATAAATGAAAAAAGAATACAACATACAGCAATAAAAGTCTACTGCGAACTCTACGGCGTTTACACCAAAATGGGGGAAGAGACTACCGATGTGAAATCCTTTAACACAAAAAATGTGGTTATAATGTCTTCTAGTAATCTGGAAAATATGTACGAGGTCTTAAGCGAAACCATAAGAACAAAATCAGAGGAATTTGAAACATGCGGGTCCGGTTGGTCTTTGGAAAAGGTGCTCTATTTAGAAATAAATATTAATAAGTATAAGCCGATATGAGAAGTTCTAGGTTACAAATAAAAAATTGTAAATATGTATTTAGAAATGTGGTTTTACAAAATTTAAACTGTATTAGTAAAAATTGTCTGTAATAAAAAAGTTTTAAGAATTGTTTTTAGATTTTCTTTTATGTATGAGCCGCAGGAAATTTATAATTTAACGGGTGTGTGTAAAATGGTAAGGGGTCGTTCGATTTTAAATCTATTTAGAGATTCGGATTGTGCATAAAATTCTAGACTAACAAGATGTGCTACATGTATAAAAAATTTATTAGAACGCTTAAAAGTCGCTACAGGTAAGAAATCTTAAAATGGGGGTAGCTCTCTGGGGGGATGGTGCTATGTGAAAAATTTAAAGAGATTTGGATAGCTTAGAAAATTCTAATATTGATTGATACCAAACAAGGTAGGTTTATCTCGTGGGTGGAAATGTGGAGAAAGATTTATCTCGCAGAGGGTATATGTGTAACTTTGCAGGGCGTGGTCCTATTGCAAATCTGTTTGCAGATTCGGGATGTGCGTAAAATTTTAGACTAACAAGATGTATTGCATGTATAAAAAAATTTATAAGAACGCTCAAAAGTCGCTACAGGTAAAAAATCTTAAAATTGGGGTAGCTCTCTTGGGGATGATGCTATCTAAAAAATTCCTAGAGATTTGGGTAGCTGAGAAAAATCTAATATTAATTGATACCAAACAAGATAGGTTTATCTCGTGGGTGGAAATGTGGAGAAAGATTTATCTCGCGGGTGGAAAGAATGCGGGTGTGATGTAATCAAAATGGTTGTGGGGTGTCCGAGCAAGGAGGAGAGCAAGGAGGAGCCAGGAGGAGATTCATCTCCCTCATTTCCTCCTTATGGGAATTTACATGTAAATTTGGTCCAGATGTGTGTGGAAATGTGGATGCTGGTGGAAATGTGGGTCTGATTACGCCCATAATGTACTACTGATGGATTCGCCTACATACCAAAAAGAAACAAAAGAACACACCGCCCACGATTATATATTAACACATAAAAATAAATAAAGGATTCTGTACAAACAAGCAAAAAGAAAATAAATTAAGTGTTATTATTTCACAGCAAACAATTATATTGTATGAACAATTTAGGAATTTAGATACGCAGTGTGCATCTCGTATTTCACACAAAATAAAATTAATCAGTAATAAATATACATGTGAGAGCTTCTGTCAAGCGTTATTAAAATTTTACCTAATACTTTTTGTAAAATAACTAATTATTTGAAAAGAATTAACGTGTGGAGCTTTTGTCAGACATCTTTTAAATCGTACATAGTACCGTTTGTAAAATAAACCAAACAGTATAAAAGAGTAAGTGTATGTCTGTCCAACACTTTTAACGAAGGTATCTCATACCTGTAAAGCGATAATATCGATTAGCAGCAACGAACAATAGTTCAACAATATCACATAACTATACCAAACGTTGATACGGAATATGCCATTGACACACACAAACGAAAAAGAGTTGCATACCTGTAGGTGTCCGGATACTTAGCTCGCAAGCCGTCGGGAGTGAGTCAGCACAGCAACGCCATGGTCGTCAGGATTTATTTACCCTGCTACCATAACTGCAGCAGCGGTTTACGGACAAAAATAGTTGGTCTACAGACAAAAGCAGTTGATCTAGAGAAAGAAAGAACCCATTTGACTTCCAGCTAAAAAAGCAATCAGAAAAATAAACGTGCATTGCTTTTGAAATACGGTGACGAATAATGTAGAAAACACTTCGACGCACAAGCTGCAGAATCAAATTCAACAATGGTTCAAATGACATGAATTCGAACTGCAAATCCTCGCTTATCGAAACGCTATTGTAACAGGATATAAACTATTTAATTATAGCATAAACTAGCCGTTTCGAAATAAATAAGTTCAAAATGAAAATTTGTAGAAAGCGTATTTATTATAAATTATGTTGAAGAATTTAACAGATTACCGGATACCTAAAACAAGGCATAGACTATTTAATTTATCGAATAAATTTTCGTTTTAAAAGCAAAAAGGATTTGAGTTAACCAGGAAAATTTTTAAAAGCAAAATTCGAATGTGACAAGTTTCCTCAACGAATTCCTCAACACTAAACTTCCTATTTCACTATACCAAAGGCTCAGACATAGATACAAACGCACCGACGCACACCTTCCACGTACTCAAACCTCTTACAACCAACTGACACGACGAACAACTGATCATTAAGTACAAACACCGTGAAGCTGCCGACGACAGGCAAAAATACTAACCAGGGTCCGGAAATTTTACTAAATTATGTTTTTATTAGTAAATTTCAATTGTAATACAATTTATTTTATTTCTATTCATTCGTTTAATTTCATGACTTCTTTTAGAACGTTACGCTATGATTATGAGTAGAGGAAAATCAGTGAACCCACCACCACATTTCCTCCAGAATCCCACATTTCCTCACACATCTGGACCAAAAAGTTTTCTTCGACTAACCATTTTTCATCTTTCGAGATAAATATCTTAAATTTTTTATCTTTCGAGATAAATGAGCATCCTCATTTCCACACACGAGATAAACCTATTTTTAAGATTTTTTACCGCTAACATTCTGGACCAAATAGTTTTCTTCGACTAACCATTTTTCATCTTTCGAGATAAACCTACCTTGTTTGGTATCAATTAACATTAGAATTTTCTCAGCTACCCGAATTTCTAGGAATTTTTCAGATTGCACCATCCCTAAGGGAGCTACCCCAATTTTAAGATTTCTTACCTGTAGCGACTTTTGAGCGTTCTTATAAAATTTTTTTAGTCATGCGATACATCTTGTTAGCTTAGAATTTTATGTAGAATCCGAATCTGCAAACAGATTTGAAATCGGACCACGCCCTGCAAAGTTATACTTTAAGCTCTCAAACCTCTAACTTTCGCCTTTGCTCGTATATATTTAACTCCATTTTTAAAACCTTTTCGCTACCCAAGGTATATGCTTTAACCAAACAGTTAGAGGTAGTAACACAAAAGTTTAATAATTTATTTATCCAATTTACAGTTTAATAAACTATTACAATTTTACAAAGTATAGCATTATTTCCTGTGTGTAGCCGAAAGTTTAACCTGTAACAAAAAAAAAAAAAAAAGATTAATGGGTTTTTTAAAATAGACGTGTAACAAAAAGAGATTAATGTAAAAAAGAGGAGACGTGTTTTCAGTCAATAAGACATATTGTTGTTAACAATATGTTTTACCGTCCAACGACACCACGTGGAGGTAAACACATGCCGCCGGGGACAAAGGAAATTTAATTAAAAGCAGAAAGTTTTGTTCAAAACGCTACTGTAAAATATATAGAGCAAATAAATTATTCCCTGAATGTGTTTTCAATTGCAATAACTGACTATACAATCACAATTTAAATTACACTTTATTTAACTAAGTTACTTTAAACAAGAAATTACCGCATCCAAAAATTCCAATGCATGCTTAACAATAATGTAGAAATGGCAAGGTCGACTTTTGATGTCCAATGTAATGTGTTTTAAATATCTAAAAGAAAGCGCATTTTGCTGGTATGAAATCTATGGAATTTCTCCTGTAATGAAAGAAGAATGCATTCGTAATTGAAAATGCATGCTACAACTTTCGCTAGATACCAGCCATGTATGTTAATTAGAAATTTTGTGTATGACATCATTAACTACCTAAATTCCAGAATTAACAAAAATGTAATAAACCAGATTAAGTACTGAAAGTAACTCGTAATCCAACAAATATTCTAGATTTCTTAACGAACATTTGAATACTGTTTTATAATTTCTTTTCTTGGACTTTCTATTAATTATGTTGAGAATATGTTTCAATGACGCGCATTTCAAATCGAGATATAATTGTTTGTAGATTACCAATACCACGAGGTGCTGAAAAGTGCGTATTTACGGAAAATACAAACCTCATTTAGTAGTATAATTAACGGATTCAAAACGTATATAACGCGGTGTCATTAGAAAAATTCTATTAGTTTCGCACGCTTTTGTGTAAAGCCCTCGAAATTTTAAACCGTCGTTTCGCGTAGTTCTTTTGTGGAAAGTTTTGAAGGAAGATTTAAGGTAAGTTTACATTTTTTATTAAAGTAGAACTGAATTTATTTGCAAACACCAATTATTATGTATTCGGTTATTGGTTCTTTGTATTTTAAAACATTAATTTTTCCAAAGTAATGCGCTGTATTACAGATATATTTTTCCAAATTTTAAAGGTATGCTTTTGCTAGAATAAAAACAATTCTCACAAAATATTTTATTAAAATTTTAATACATTAACAAAATGCTTCAATACCAATACGTTTTCTTTAGAACAGCTTAAATTATTCAAACAATGGTTTAAACAGTGATTGTACCTATTACCGAATCTTCTTAATTCTTTGAGCCTTGGAAGTAAGAAAACACTCTCCATGTTTAAAATGTTGTTTGATAAATATTTTGACAGTAACTGTCTTTTCTGTTCTCCTTTAACATAGATAGTAGCATCGGGTGGTATGACTTCTTTCAGCAAATCGCCTACATTTGTATATCCACTTGTGGACTGTCCATCCCAGCTAAGCCCATGGATTCTTTGTTTTAACCACCGAACTTGCTTTTTGAAATCATCGCTTAGGGTGTTATACTCACAGCCATGTCCAATATCTCATGCCATATTACATTATTCGCTACATCCAAAATGGCAATCTCCTTGCAATAGAAATCACTAGTTTTGTATTGATATCCTTGTAAATCGATTATGAAACACATGCTTCCTGCTTCAAATCACAGATGGGAATGGGGTTCTAAGCAAATCTCCCCATATACCCAGTTTAGGGACTTTACTCCCTCCTTTTATGATTTTTCATCCAGGTAATTATCTGGATGATACTAAAGCAAGTCTGTTTTCTTAATCCAACTTTTACCATCCCCAACCACGACACTAATAATTCGCGTCCGTGCTTCCGTTTCCGTAAAACTTTTCCACTAAGTACGTGTCGGGTGCTGCTGTGAGCTGAATTTCATCGCCGTAAAAGCACCTAGAATTGGCCGACCTTCCAAATCTTGTAGCAGATAGGTTGTCGGTCTCGTTTTTGTACTTTAACAATTTTGAATAGTTCTGTACTCCAGTTTGGGTGAAATCCTCGATCGAATACTGCTTTATATTTTGATATACGCACAATGTCTCCAACCTTATACTTGTAACTTTTAGAAACGCTGTTAGCGGTGTAAAGTTTTATTCTTTCCGGATGTTCTTCTGCTTCCATAGGTGTCATGTTAATAGCCCGATGCGGTGTATTATTGTATTCTTCCATAACCTTAGGCAAAATATTCACCCATTTATGACTGCCTTGCAAGTAAAATCTTCTGTACAATTTGTTTTGATTGTTCTAATCAACCGCTCGACCATACTAGCTTTGATTGCGGAATACGTAGAGTAATGGTTTATCTTATATTTTTGCATAAGATTTTAAACCAGCGGTTGTAGTACTCTTTCCCAAAATCCGTTTGTAGATTGATTTTAAGTTATTTTCTCCTTGCAGCATTTTGTCCAATATTTTTTTCATAGCATTTGTAACTTCTGATCCAGTTTTATTTTTTAAAGGTTCAGCTAAAGCATATTTTGTGAAACAGTCCACTGCTATTATAATATATCTGTACCCATTGTTCACACGCGAGTAAGGCTGCATTTCGCACAAGTCCGATTGGATAAGATCACGTTTCACATGTTTCAGATTTGTATGACGACGCTGAAAATTTTTCTTGCAGGTTTAAATAATTCCTTAACGATGATTTCTTTACTCATTTTTGCTTAACACTGTTGCTAAACTAATAGGGTTATCTTTATCCAATTGCACCTTTGACATAAACTGAAGCTTTGGTTTGTAGTATTTGTTTTTTATAGCTGCTGGTGACGCCTCGTAAATCGATGCTATTGCAAGACTGAGCTCCTTTTCATTTGTCTCGGAAGTTGCAGTCAAATTAATAAAAACTGTATAAACGTTTTAAAGTCAGATACAAGCTTATCCAATTTTTCATTTACATATTGTTTATTAACTGCATCAGATGGCTCAACTGGTTGAGCAAGCATTGCGATACGCTGGTTTCTTGCATTGAAGGCTTTATCTTTACGTTGTATATCATCAGAACTTTTAGACAGTATGAAAAGGCTTGATTCACGAGCTTGATTACAGATTTCTTATTAACACAATCACCATCTTCTTTAGGATCCATTACATCCACTAGCCTTCTTTTACGAAAACTAATTGTTTCTTCTCCAGACTTGAATACTATAGTACTCTCTGATTAACACAATCACCATCTTCTTTCGGGTCTGATGAATTCACTAACCTTCTTTGCTGCATATCGTACCCATCACCATCCAACGTTAGCACAAATCCTCGACCTGGAGGACCGCGCCGAATATCAGCATCTTTACGCTCTGAACGTCCGAAGCGGTCGATAGGCATTTTAAAACTGTGTAATTATTTGCTGAGCTCACTGTATTATACCTTCTTCTCTCAACTCTTCTATTATGGACACCATCTCGTTAATGTTTTCCTCGCTTGTATTTCCAGCTCGGTTGGATGCGTTCAACAATCTCAGTCGATCCACAAGTTCATGTACATTATTCCAGTAGACATATTGCACCGGCTTTGAATTTAAACTTTTGTAAAACCGATTAGAAAAGCCTAAACCCGATCCCTTAGACTGTTTTCTTCTCTTTGGCTGTTTTCTTTCGGATTCCTCCGAAATTCGGTGAGATATTTTTGCACATATTTGTTAAACTTTTGTTATTTGTTGGGAATCCGCTTAAATCGTGCACCGCAAATGGGTTAAACTTTCTTCTCAAAATCGATGCAGATTTGATCATTTCCAAGTAATTCGGCAAATCTTCATGCAAATTGAAATCACCATCTTCGGGGCTGATGTCTTTGTAAACCAGCAGGTTGTATAAACCCTTCGTACCTGGATATATCACATTATTTAATGTTATATCGCTAGTTTCAGGTTAATTACCAATACACTTTTCCACAAACTCCATGTATCGGTTTCCGCATTATACTTTACTCCATAAATTGATTTGTCAATATTTTCGTCCTCGTCTCTAGCTAACACATCCGCATAGTAAAGATGGAACGGTTCTTCTGGAACGAGTTGTTTAATTTTCTTTATAGGTACGTCCATGTTTTCAACTTTAACCTTTGTTGTAGGTGTGGGAATTTTTCGGTGATCGATTGCAACTGGAAGCGGTTATTTGCAGTGGATCGATCAATTGTTTGTGCATCTCTTTGAATTTTGCTGAGATGTAGCGTCTCCCTTTTGTACGCTACAAACTTTTTCGTACAGCATCCTGCATAAGATGAAGACTGCGTTTATTCGCAATAAAATTGTTAACGTCCGTCATCATGAAACTTTGGATGAGAACTAGCTGTTTTGAATAATGTCAAATATTTATATACTCGTCGAAATTCTTCCGATACCGACCATTATCCAAATCAAAATCTTTCACAACAGTTATAAAATTATGTTTTGAGTCACCCCAACACTGTAAACACATTTCTTTAAATTTCGGATATGCCATGTCACCACTTATATGATCCGAAAAGATATGGCGAAGGTTTGTATCATCCTGTTTCCATAATGCGATTACATTGGCGTTATCTCTGAGTCTATGTTTTAAGGCACTAGCGTAAGTTTGACATAGATAGAACGAATCTATTGCTTTATGTCGGCCGAACGAGAAAAATTGAGTGATTTTGCTTTGCTCGTTTATAGGTATATCATCGAAAACCATAATTGAATCTTCTTTGGTATCTCTGGGTTCGATCAAATCATCGTAATTTTCAAACTCATGGTACCCAATTTCTTCTTTTAATGGTGTAAAACGTTTCTTAATAATTCGTATTTCGGTTGATATAAACTTTTAGAAAACACATAGACATTTTGGAATCTAAGTCCATTCTCGTGCAAGATCAGAGATATTAGAGCATTAGTTTTCCACAACTCGATGGTCCCGCGAAGATAGCTCGTATGTTAGACGGGAACAATGAACCATGTTTACCATCCTCTCTTGCACTAGCAATAGCAAAGTTATCATAATTCTGTATAGGTATTTTAACTTCTTGTATAGCATCACCCGTGTCTCTCACATTTTCCGACCTAGAGCACCATTCTTCTTTTGAGGTTTACGGAGATCTAAATGCCTGCTTAACGTTCTTCTGGGTATACCATATAACCTACTTGCAGAGTTAACACTTATACCCTTTTGTATTTCACTAACTGCTGTCTCTAAAGATTCCTTGGTGTACATCTTTCAAATATAAGTTTAAACTGATTCAAATTGAAAATAATATTCCTTATATACCAGCATGAGGTGCAGCGCAGGTGCGCATGGGCAGGTGTGCACGCGCAGGGGTGCGCATGGGCACAGTGTGCACGCGCAGGGGTGCGCATGGGCACAGGTGTGCACGCGCAGGGTGCGCATGGGCACAGGTGTGCTTAGGTACACCGGAGTACGTGAGAAACTGTCTTGGATCACCAAAAAATCTTATTAATATTAAAACAACATAGATTTTATACAATTTTATTAAAAATATATATACAAAATATTTAATTGTGAATAAATCTATTAACAATTTCCGTAAACGGATTATATTCAAACATAGAGTCATGTATAATTAAAGCATAAGCCTTCATCGACGGTTCAAAATTTCTTGAAGCTTCTAATTCCATTCTTACATCAACAGTTGCATCCTTGATGCTTTCAAATTGATGACGACAGTCGATTACAAAGACAGGTGATTCCTTAAACCTGTTGTAGTCCATTAAACATTTATTTGACGATTTGTTCGGGTAGTATTTTTCCATAAAAGATGCATAAGACAGGTACGCTGGCAAGTAGTCATTCTGCTCGAAATCCAAATTTAATCGACCTTGAGGGAACATCTGAGAGTTTAAAAACACTTTGACATTGGTTATATTGGCATTCGTAAAGCTTGTAGCATTTTCTTCTTTCTTATCATATTTTCCATTTTGCAGCGCCAGTAATATCCACCGAGCCTTCTCTGTCTCGTTCGATACTTTAATTCTCCATACTTGCGACTTTGATTGTGTTAGAGACGGTAATTCGTGTAGTTCCCATTTTCTGAATGCAACCATTATAGATGATTGATTTTGCATTTCCGAAAGCAGCGACGCCTTGACAAAGTCACTTAATGTTATATGCGGACCTCCCATGAAATACGTTGTATTTTGAACGTTACTGTATTTCCAATCGACTTGTAGCAATTTACGTCCGACTTGGATCTGATTAAAATCAGCTCTTGAGGCATGTTGACGATAGTTTTCTTGTAATCTTCAAAAACCCAAAATGGTTTTAGCGGTATAGCACAACTAAACCGTCCATCTTGGAATATGGTATCGGGCTTCCACCCGGTATGTGTAATAGATTTTGTTTCTGATTCTTCCATGGATACTAAACCTTTAATAGTTCTTGTAATTCCAGGGATTCGGCAGACATCTATTATTTGATTATTACCCAATTTGTATTGAATTTCCTCAAACAGAAAATATGGTGCATTTCTAGTAAACTCGTAAGCTTTAGGGTCTGGTTCTGCTGCTCTAATCGGGTCTACAGTTGTTGACGCTTCCCTTAATGTTTCCGTAGGCTTATAGGTACCCTTTATAAATATAAAACTTTCATGGGGTATGTGATGTTATCACTGCTCTGGATTTCAATTGAAATTCGATCGTTGTTTTCTGCATTCAATGTAAAGGAAGATATGTATAATAATCTTCTTTATTATGGTTTCGTCTAATTTATAACCTCCAAACACATCCAATTTGGGCACGTCCTCATACTTAAGCCTTCCAAGTTTAACGTTTTCATCACCGTGGAGATCTAAGCTGCGTTTACTTCTGCCTCCCATCATTTATAACTTTTAATCCCAAAGATTTTAAGAAACGTATTTCTTCTGCTGTAAGTCTCTCGACAACTTGACGCTTTGACGCCGTATTCACTTCTAATCGTCTGGGGGTGTTGTAGCGTGCTTTATATACAAAATCGATAGGCATTTTCAGCTACTTTTTATTTCCAGTCTCACACAGGTGTATGTTTCCGGGAAAAGTTTACCAATTCACCCAAATGATCGACTAGTCTGATTGTAATATTATCGATTTCTGTCACGCTCAGCGGATAATATATGACGTGGTTAGGTTCCTTTTCCAGATTATACCCGGGTGGTACAGATAGACTGAATTCGAATATGCTGTGGGTAAGAAAATTGTTTCTGAACGATCCGCTGGTGATATTGGTTTCCACAAAAATGTTTGAGACCGATATTATGTTCACTTGCTGATTAGCGATATGTACGGTATCTGCAGCCAATTTGCGGTTGGTAAACCCCAAGATGCTTCCAATATTGTTTTACGGTTTGCCCCAAAATCTATCGGTATACTGCTTCGTATAGAACACTTTAATGTATTATTGTTGGCACTCAGTTTAAAATATTTTCAATGTTCTCGTTGATGTCCGGCTTCTGACTGAACCATTTTTGAAGACGTCCTGTATATATGCATTTATTTCTTCTAATTCGTATGATCCAGGTTCAATGGTTATTCTGCGATGCTCTGGATCGTTAAAGTACAAGTTATTGTTTCCTGGATGTATGTTTTGCACAGTGTTACAAGTGTACAATCCCACTAGACCCAAAGCATATTCACCGTCTTGTTTCAATTTAATTGGTGGGTAAATGGATCCTGTCGATATGACATTACCATACCCGAACACGCTCACTGTTTTAGCCATTGTCACTAAGAAACTTTAACACTAAATGTCCACAATTGTACGTGTTGTAAGTCTGCTCCGGTACACTGTTGTAGTAAATTTTACAACCTCGAAAATATCTCTCCACTTCTTCCGGTGGTCTCAAGTCTCCAAACGAATCGTAGTAATACACACTATTTCCACGTTTTCGGTACCCCACCCAATGTGTACCCGAACCTTTGGTGGTATCCAAATTAATCACTCCCGATTCGTTGACATGCGGTCTAATCTTCTGTAACTGATCTCTAGAAAAGACACCGCGAAAATGAGGAATGTTAGATGCGTGTTTCCTTATATCTACATCGGTGAGAGCTCTTCGAGGTAACTTGCTTAGTTTTTTGATACTTTTTTACAAATGCCACGCCCCTGTTTGTACGGTTTCAAGAATAATGCTGCGCCTTTTTTGTATGGTTTTAGAAACATTCCATTTCCTTTTTTCCCAACAGTAATGGCTTCCATAGATCTGTTGTGTCGTTCGCTCTCCTTAAGCTGTTCATTGGCTGTCTTGACATCATTTACTGCTTTAGCTATCCCCGCAGCACCACCTGTTAGTGCTCCTAGGGCACTTAGTCCCGCGAATATCGGAATCAATGGCAGAAAACCTCCTTTTTGTGGAACGGGTATAATACGTGGGACTCTAATTTTGTTTCTCCCACCGGCTCCTTTTATGATTTTTTTACCAATTAGAATACCAACATCTAACAGCTTTTTCAAGTTGTCGGAACCAACTCGGTCTATTGCGGATCGTATTTTCTTCAAAAATCCACCTTTAAAACTTATTTTCTTCTTTAAACCCATACCCATTTTTCTCTTCGCTTTCATAGCGTTTGTCACAAACCAAGCTGCGGCTTTTCCCCAAACTTTGCGTTTTAGACTTAACTCTCCCCAGGCTTCTTCTTCTAAAATTTTATCTGCTCGGTGTCTGGCTGGAAGATCGTCGGGGTACTTGGAGTATGCAATGTCGTGGTCTTTACACAATTTATCTAATTCGTTTATTCCAGGATCACCTCTTGCTAAGCGCTCATCCAACTTTGTACCAGGACCGCAGTACTGATAACCTGGAATATGCAGCTCAAACGGTAACCTGTTTATAGCGCTGTTGATTAAACCCTCTCCAGAACAGATAATCATGTGTTTACTCAAAAATCTCAAACTATACTAAATAAATAAACAACAACGAGTCTATTTATACTTTTTCAAAAAATTTACAATATATTTACAATAACAATACATTTACATCCACGTCTCTTGGACTGTCTTTTATACTCTTTCTAGTTATCACCATAACCAGAATCTTCAGATTCCGACAAATTTAAACGTCTAAACATTTCCACTAATGTTCTTGTACGTATCACGTCTTGCACAAATATATTCGGAAAACATATAACTAGCTCCAATGCATTTAGTGCGCTCTGATTCAATTCGTTGTAGAATAAAATATTGCCAATTCGAACTTCGCCTTCAATCAAGATTTTAATTCGTTTCTCCCCTTCAGTCATAGTATTAAACCGATCACAATCATTTAAATTAGAATTAGCAACAAACCCTACTAATTCGCTGTATAATGCTGGGAAGTTGCGACTTTCCAACTGTTTAAGTTGATACTCAAACAGCTCTCGCATATGGAATAGTTTACGGCACTCCAATTCATTTATAATTATCGAACTATTACCCATTATTATTTTTAACTGGAACGTTTCGTCCTCGGTTGATCCAGACACTGGTGACAGAGTGATAAAAAACGGACCTCCTAGTTGTATGTGTAGATCTTCCGTTTCGAGTGCACCATTTAATCGAGTGTTTAGTACGTCACGAGAAAATACGTTGATTTGAAATTCCACTTGAAAATTTGTAAATGCTAACCAATTTTCGTATGTCAATTCCAGAACATGGTTGCCACAATATTTCTTGCTACACACCAATCGTAATACGGGTTTTATTCTCTGGTTTATAACAAACCCAATTTCCACATTATGAGGGTGTTCACCCAATTCACTTAAACTATACGTAAACTTATTAATCAGATTTTCGGTATACGAAACTTGTGCATTATTAACATCTACAGACTCCATTGCTTTGCACTGATTTCACTGAGATGACTGAGAAGGAATCCTATGCAGCTCCTCCTTTTAAATGTTTCGAGGTTGTTGTTGCGCATGCTCCTCATTATCATTTGCAGTATTTTACAGACAGGCATGAACTAGTTTGTAATCCGATTCAAGGTTAGTTAAGAATATTAGGTTTTACTGGTGTGATTAGACTAGTTTGGAATGCATGAATAAGCAGAGAGCTAACTGGTTTTCACCAAGGTAAATAGACTAGTTTGGAATGTTACTCAAGGTTAAACAACGCTGGGTTTTAAAAGTAAACTACCAACAGGGTATAAAAGCACCATGCAATGCGATATAAATTCAGTTTTGTTTAGTCTTCGGCTAGTTACAACTGTTAAAAGTCTTTGACCAGTTCTAATTTCTTTATAGAAAATGGCATCATTCGTGTGCAACGTCTGCGGGGCTGTCTTCTCGAGGGTGATAATTTAAAACGACATCTGTTCCAGCAGCATGACGTGGGATCGAAATCCACCGGTCTTTTGTTTGCGATGCATGCCCTGCATCCTTCTCGCGGAAGGATAGCCTAAAACGGCACAAGGACGCCAAACATGGCGTGGCTGTCCCCGTTGCCGGACCATCTGGGATCAAACGACCAGCCACACCAACGGTTGAGGACCTGCCCCAAGAAGTCGCGGAGATGTGCGGAATGCAATGTGGACGTTGTTAACTTGGCAGCCCACCAACGCACAAACGCACACAAAGCTAATGCTAACCGCGTCCTGGATGGAGGTGTAGAAGTAGTAGCAACCGCGTTCAAAACTCGAATCGCTACATACAGAATTAAAAATGCTAATACTAGTGGTATGTATTTTTTATAAGTATTTTGTGTTTGCTTAGTTTGTATTTTTAGGTCTATTGGATTTTCTATGCGAGCAGAAGGAGAGGTTCATAGCCTTAGTCAGGGAACAGCTGGCTATACACACCTCCCTCAAGGTTAATTGCGAGTTGTTTGGTGACTACACCAAGATGGCTGCGGCAGAGGGTGTTGAAGATATTAAATCTTTCAACACTCGAAATGTTGTGGTCACCTCCTCCAGTGACCTGGGAGCGGTCTACAACACCTTTGTGGAGAGGATGTCGGCTAAGTCGGACGAGTTCCAAGAACGTGATTCTGGTTAGTTTCTACAATTATTAATTTTTTTCTAATTTTTAAATTTTAGGATGGACTCTGAAACAGGTGTTGTACTTGGAGGTAAATGTTAACAAGTACCAACCAATGCGCGGATCCTCCTACATCGAGCTCCCCAAATGGGTTCAGGTTAAGGGAGCCGTCGTTAACATCCAAAATAACGATGATGCATGTTTTGCCTGGTGTGTTGTGGCTGCTCTTCACCCTGATGATGCTCACAATCCGCAAAGAGTGCATAGCTACCCGCACTACAGCACGGTGCTCAACTTTGTCGACATTGAGTTCCCGATTAGAGTTAAGGACATCCCCAGGTTTGAAGATTTAAATGCTATTAGCATCAACGTCTTTGGGGTAGAAGGCAAGTCCATCGTTGGACCACTACATTTCACCACTAATAAAAGGGTTCGGCATGTGAACCTACTATACATTCAGGATGGATGCAAGTCCCACTACTGTTGGATCAAAGATTTGGGGAAGCTAGTGGGTAGGCAGATCTCTCGTGAGTGCACCCGCAAATGGATTTGCGATGGATGCTTGGTGTTTTTTCCATCTGAAGACAAATTACACCAACACTCAACAAACGACTGCAACCATGTGGTGACGACCATGCCGAACCACTTCAACAACATCCTCGAGTTCACGAACGTTCACAAGCAAATGAGGGTACCGTTCGTGATTTATGCAGACTTTGAAAGTGTGTTGAAGCCTATTAGCTCTGCAGTTCCGGATCCCACCTCTTCCTTCACCAACAGCACACAACACCACGAACCCTTCAGTTTTGCATACTATATCAAATGTTCATACGATGACTCGTTTAACAAGTTTGAGCTGTACAGAGGACCTGAAGCCGCAAAAGTTTTTATGGAAAAGATGAAAGAGGAAGCCCAACGATTGGGAAAAATTTTAAAACAAACACCCCATGCTTCCAATGGAACCCTAGATGAGTTGTTGTTTCATATGGTTGAGGAGTGTGGCATCTGTAAGCAGCCTTTGGGAAATGAGAGGGTGAGGATCACTGCCACCTCTCAGGAGATTTCGCTTTGCCGCACACTCCCAATGCAACATTAAATACACGGTACCTAAATTTATCCCAGTGATTCTTCACAATTTGAGTGGTTACGATGGACATTTTATCGTAAGGGAGCTAGGATGTGATAAAGAACGTGTAGAGGTGATCCCCAACAATAAGGAACGATATATTTCATTTACGAAGTATGTTCGATTAGCAGGAGATGCAGATACTGAAGATGATCACAATTCAACGATCCAGCTGCGTTTCATAGATTCGCTTCGTTTTATGGCATCATCGTTGGATAAGTTGACGAAGAATTTAGAACCTCAACAGTTTGTTGAGCTCCAAAATTTTTCTCAGACGATAGACCGCGTAGTTTGCTGACAAGGAAAGGTGTTTTCCGTATTCATACATTTCTGATGTAAATGTATTGAATGAAACCTCTTTGCCCGCAAAACATGCTTTCTTCAACGACTTATCTTCTACGACTATTAGCGATGCGGATTATAAACATGCGCAGAAGGTGTGGGAGGAGTTTCACGTACGAAACTTGGGTGAATACAGCGATCTGTATTTAAAGAGCGATGTTCTACTGTTGGCAGACGTTTTGAAAATTTCAGAAACGTTTGTCTAAGTACGTACAATCTCGACCCGGCTCAGTACGTGACAGCTCCTTCTCTAGCCTTTGATGCAATGCTGAAACACACTGAGGTGAAGTTGGAGTTATTAACCGATGTTGATATGCACCACTTTATTAAGAAAGGCATTAGAGGTGGTCTCACTCAGTGTAGTCATCGGTATGCTCGTGCCAACAACAAGTATATGGAGGAGTACAACCCCAGTGAACCCTCCATGTACTTGACATACCTCGATGCCAACAACCTATATGGATGGGCTATGAGTCAACCACTACCACATGGGTTTTCAGGTGGTTAAACATCGATCAGGTTAACCATCTGAAAGATAACATTTTGAATATCCCCATTACACACAATATGGGGTACATCCTAGAGGTTGATCTGCACTACCCACAACAGCTTCAGGATTTGCATAACGACTTGCCTTTCTGCCCCGAGACCATGGTTCCACCAACACTGTCTTCTAGGACTCCAAAGCTACTCACCACACTTTTTGATAAGAAGAAATATGTAATCCATTACCGAGCACTTCAACAGGCTCTGCGCAATGGCTTACAATTAACTACAGTTCACCGTGTGTTGGAGTTCGAGCAATCACCGTGGCTCAAACCCTACATTGATCTCAACACAAATCTCCGTACCTCTGCCGCTAACGCGTTTGAAAAAGATTTTTTCAAACTTATGAACAATGCGGTTTTTGGTAAAACAATGGAGAACGTGGACAAAAGGGTCGATGTCAAGATTGTGTCGCGGTGGGAGCACGAGGGACAAAAGTTGTGCGCGAGTGGACTAATAGCTAAACCTAACTTTAATAGTTGTACCGTGTTGGGGGAAGATCTGGCGATTATACAGATGGATCGTGTTAAAATTAATTATAATAAACCAATCTATGCAGGATTGTCAATTTTAGATTTGTCAAAAACTCTTATGTATGAGTTTCACTACAACACTATGATCCCTCTGTATGGTCCCAGATTGTCCCTGCTTTATACGGATACAGACTCTTTAGTTTATAGTGTTGAGACGCCAGACTTGTATAGTGACATTAGTGCGAACATTGAGCATTTTGATACAAGTGATTACCCTCCAAACAATAAATACAATATACCACTTATAAACAAAAGGTGTTGGGTAAGTTTAAGGACGAGTTTTGTGGCGATTTGGTGTTGGAATTTGTAGGTAGTAGGGCTAAGTCCTACTGCATTATTAGTGAGAAAGACATTGTTAAAAAGATTAAGGGTGTTAGTCGTAGTGTGGTGGCGGGGATTAGTGTAGATAGTTTTAGGGATGTTGTTATTAATAATAGAGATGCCCTCATGAATACGATGGTATCAATCCGGAGTAAGAAACACCAACTTTATACACAGCTTATTAATAAAATCAGTTTATCGGGCGCAGATGACAAGCGTTACGTCATCCCCGGAAGCATATCAACCTACGCATGGGGGCATAAGGATATAGGTTAAGTTGTTTATATTTTATTGTGTATATATAGTATGTAAGTTAGTTATAAGCATATCTACCCTCCCCCATCCTTAAAATTTCCTTTGTTCCCGGCGGCATGTGTTTACCTCCACGTGGTGTCGCTGGACGGTAAAACATATTGTTAACAACAATATGTCTTATTGACTGAAAACACGTCTCCTCTTTTTTACATTAATCTCTTTTTGTTACACGTCTATTTTAAACAACCCATTAATCTTTTTTTTTTTTTTGTTACAGGTTAAACTTTCGGCTACACACAGGAAATAATGCTATACTTTGTAAAAATTGTAATAGTTTATTAAACTGTAAATTGGATAAATAAATTATTAAACTTTTGTGTTACTACCTCTAACTGTTTGGTTAAAGCATATACCTTGGGTAGCGAAAAAGGTTTTAAAAAATGGAGTTAAATATATACGAGCAAAGGCGAAATTTAGAGGTTTGAGAGCTTAAAGTATAACTTTGCAGGGCGTGGTCCGATTTCAAATCTGTTTGCAGATTCGGATTCTACATAAAATTCTAAGCTAACAAGATGTATCGCATGACTAAAAAAATTTTATAAGAACGCTCAAAAGTCGCTACAGGTAAGAAATCTTAAAATTGGGGTAGCTCCTTAGGGATGGTGCAATCTGAAAATTCCTAGAAATTCGGGTAGCTGAGAAAATTCTAATGTTAATTGATACCAAACAAGGTAGGTTTATCTCGAAAGATGAAAAATGGTTAGTCGAAGAAAACTATTTGGTCCAGAATGTTAGCGGTAAAAAATCTTAAAAATAGGTTTATCTCGTGTGTGGAAATGAGGATGCTCATTTATCTCGAAAGATAAAAAATTTAAGATATTTATCTCGAAAGATGAAAAATGGTTAGTCGAAGAAAACTTTTTGGTCCAGATGTGTGAGGAAATGTGGGATTCTGGAGGAAATGTGGTGGTGGGTTCACTGATTTTCCTCTACTATTATGTGTACTCTATTTACCTTTACCTTTCATTATTTAAACAGCCACTTCAGACAAAGAGTCTCAATTTTGCTATACCCCACAAGAAGCATAAAGACCTAACCTCTAACAAAACCTCTCTTTACAGCTTTTCGCAATGCTTAATTAATTATACCACATCCTCCATGCTCATTTTACTTCCGTGCACTTTATTTTTATTTTGCTTTTGCAGCTAATTATTTAATTTAACTCTATCACAAGTTACCATAAATTATTTGATGGGGCGATGGGCCAAATATAATTTAAAATTGCGATTATTATTATTAATATTTAAAATTACTCATCTGAAACATTTGTGCAATTAATTATAAGAAAATATTCTTCATTCCGACTTACAAATGTCAGAATGAATAAAAGATTGTCTTAACCAACTGTAATTACTATCGACTAGCAAATTATTTCAGGTTTTATTTCCTGTGTGACTATTTAGGCTTTTCTTAGCGGTAAACACGTGTTGGGGTTATATAAATTTTTGTATTAGGCTTTTGAAAAAAATCAAGTCATTTCTGTGTCGATTTAACAGGAAAGTGTAGTTATATTATTTTCTGCCTGGTTTTTGTATAAAATTATGCTTTTACTAAGTTATTTTAAGACTAATTAGTAGTACACTAGACATTTTCGAAGATATCAAAATATAAATCTAAAGTAACCAAAAATGTTGCTTATTTTTTTCCTACTAGTAGATTTTAAATCACAATCCGGTTGTAAAATTTTTAATATGCCATTAACCTTCAGAATTTGCAATATTCATTGAAATTATCTATTATAATAAAATCTGAAATTTTTATTTTTCAAACTCGTCTTAAATACTTACAGTTTATGATTTTGTCACTTTAAGAGACATACGATGTTCCCGTAGGATGTAGAATAGCATGATTAATTAATTGGTTAACTCATCGGATAACGTGATGATATAATTTTTTTAATAGCTTACGTGTGGTCTGCCCAAAAAATTTTTAAAAAGCTTTGAGTAATTGCAGCATTTATTAGGTGATTGTATATTGCTCGTCAATTATTTTTCAAAAGTAGCTAATTGTATAATTGAGCCCTAATGGCTATTTAAATAAAAAAATTGTCGTTTACCTTTAATTGGTCTGATGTAGCCCATCTTACAAGAGAAAATTATATCAGAGACTTTAAAAGCTTTCACTACAAACTATGATAAAATCTGATACTTCAGAAGCTTTTCAAATTCAGCGAGATATGTTGGTATTTACAGGAACGTGGCCAAAAAATGGATCATCAGTTCTATACAAATTATGGGACGTTCTAACCTACGCGTTAGGAATATCACTTGGTATAACAATGCTACTGGAAGCTTATTATGACTTAACAGATTTAACAAAACTCTCAGAAATAATGTACATACTATCAGCGGTTATATCGTATCTTGTGAAACACGGAAATTTTGTTGCTCATAGGAAGACATTCATATATACCATGGAACTTCTTAAGGATCCCATATTTTTGTCGTATTCTGAAGACTTGGACCACCTTGTGGTTAAAAGAATAAAACATTTACGACTACTTGCTAACCTGTACAATAGACTGCTGTTGTTTGTAATTATTGTCCTAGTTGGCGCAACTCCATTCATTGATAACAAACTTTTGCCTTTTCCATTTCCCTATAACGTAGGAAAATACCGACCGTTAGTATTTATATTCCAAATGGCAGCTGAAATGGCTTGTGCAACAATTAATATGTGTTTTGATTCCCTTACAGCATGTCTTATGGGACTGGCAGCTACACATTTAGAAATTTTGTCCGAAAAAATTAGGAAAATGGGATCAAGGTTGCAGTGTATATTTTCCGTCAAACTGAATGACAACAAAGTATCACAACCAACGACGGAAGGCTTAGAGCAATGTGTGCAACATCACAAGGCCATTATTAAGTAAGACAATTGATAGATTAATAGTTATTTATAATTACAAGAGAAAAAAGTATCAGATTTTAGCTTGAGGTGTGTGTGACGCGAAGCGTCGAAAGACAAAACGCCGAGAGTTAAAATCTTACATTTTTACCCGTGTATAATACACTATTTTTTCTGTGACAGGTAAAACAATGATTTAATACTGAAAAAAATATTACATTATTTTAAAGTCAAAAAATCAATCAATGTCAAATTTGACGTTTCAAGCAAGTGATCAAATATCTGTCAATTTAATTCTGCAAGTGGTTTCAAAAATTGCTTAATTAAGTTGTTTATATCGGTTGTTTTGAACGCGACGAAGTTATGATACGATGTTGTGTTACTCCAGAATGTTACAAGTGTGGACCTGGCTATAATCAAATATCTTCGTGTTCTTACTTATTTGTACATATCCGGAAAAAAGTACTAATTTTTTTTTCTGGGGAAAAAAGTAAATTCATTAAAAGTGACATTTTGTTACCTGTCAAGAAACATTAAATGTCAAATTTTTTCCCGTCACAGAAAAAATGTTTTTATTATAGATTCTATGTATTTTTAAATTAAGCACTGTATTTGCAGTTTACTTTTTATAAATACCACCCCATTATTCCATAAAACTGATATCCTCCTATTGAATTACGTTTTATTTAAAGAGGTTGAGAGAATGCCTGTCGGCATATAAACATGGTTACCAATACTATTTACGAGATAGGATTCAGTGCATACATGCACGTACATTCACGTATGTATAAGGATAAATGGAAACGAAAAGTATACCATAACCCGAATGAACTATTTTCCTCTTTCCGTTGTACTCTCTTAGGGGACGGTATCTCGGTATCGACGCTCCCTGTGAAAGCCGTGGGTTAAATTTGTTAATAGCTGAAGTTTGTCAGATTGTTTGCAGTGTTTTCCTTGCGAAAGTCGTCGCTGCCCCGGAATCAGGGTTGCTACAGGGGGCGATGTGCTCAAGCCTAAGTCTTGACAGGTGTAGTGTATGGTATTTACTTGTAGCTTTGTAATAACAGAGTTTATATATATATATATATATATATATATATATATATAATATATATTTATATATATTGCTATGATAATAAGGTTATTTAGGGGTATATAGGGTAATAAGTGTAGTATACTTCATGTAAACAAAACCAAAATTAAGGAACTAGACATTTGATTCATAAAAAGTACACAGTTCGTGAATTATGCAAAAAGCAAATATCAAACACACTGTATAAAATCCACAACTAACTTTAATCAATGAAAGGAAGCTCATGCTTTAATAATTAGACGCAATCCAATTCATTTTAAAAACAGTAATACATTCAGAAGTTTTAAATAAATACAAATTAGAAGTGTCTAAAGTCAAGCAAACATGAAACGAATGTTTTCTAAACTGGACGCATTAATGTAAGAAAATAATCATGCGTGCTCACAATAAACAGGTCTTACAAAACAAGCATATTTCAGAACGTAAGAAATCAATAAACGCATCCAATTTACGTTATTGTTAAGGAATCCCAATATAAAATTGCCTACGTGATCTTTTAAAAGTAAACTCGAAAAATTCGAATAAAATTTAGATAATGAGAAAACAAAATATGTAACCATATGTTTTGGGGTACGTGTAAAATTAAATGTAATAGTTAATAATTTCCTATACAAAATACGAAAACATAATATTGAACGGTACAAAGTACCATAGCCAACGAACTCCATAATGTAAAGCTTTGATGCCAACGTGATTTGGGACATTGCAACAAAATATAGGATAGATAACTCCTTGTAAAATTCGAAGGCTTACATGATAAGACAAGTACAACGTCTTAACAAAGATATTGCGCGATTAGGCCAATGGCAGCACGTGGAAGGGCTTGCCTATATATATTACACCAAGCGAGTAATGGCCAGTCTCTCAATAACTGAAGCACGAATTGTACTACTTTGAACAAAGCACTACGCAAAGTTTAAGTGTAAAATCGAACCACGATTTATAAGTGAAAGTCGATAATTAAAAATTTCAAGTACAAAGGCACGTTTAAATATACAAGTGTAATAAAAATTCGCCGTCAACATAAGACGTAAGTCCAAATTTAAATTAAGGTAAACATAATCTTTAACATTTATTAGCTTAAGGCTCTAAGAATTTTAAGAAATGTAAGAAATCTAAGAAATCTAAGAAATCTAAGAAATCTACTAAAAATATACTGAGACATTTACGAAGCGATTTAATAAACAATTCACGAAACAAACTCAATAAGAAATCTAACGTAAAAATCCAATACTACAAGTAACAAGTATAATAAGGAGGAAAACTCTGAATCAAGATGTTAAACTGAAAGCAACCCCCAAGCTTAACAGCACGTAGCGGCAGGTGAAAGCATTGGGGTGTACGCAAAGCTACACGTTCAAACCAGGAAATCAACCGAGAAAAATATCAGGGTAGCAATCATAGTTAATTTATAGCGTTAGACTTATTTTCTTTTAACATTGAAAACTTGCATTACTTAGATATTTATGTGAAGGGTAATCAAAAATTTTGATTGATACGTAAAAATTACGTTAAGAGAAAGAAGGGTCATTGAACGTTCAACGAGGCTTAATACAGAGTTATTTTTGCTGGCTTTATATATTTTTAATAGGGTTATAATTTGATGGTGAACAAATTTATATTTTTACTTTGATTCAAGGGTTTTAAATAGTAAATAATATTACAAAGGTTATAGAAGTGCAACTTGTACATATTTCTTGGTTTATTACACAAAATTTTGGTTATTCCGTTTATCTTATTTAGATATGAAGTGTTATAGGGATTGAACTGAGCTAGTCGAGGCAAAACCTAATTGTGTAAAATTTGAAATTTATTCTAGATTCTTTAGGAACACAGCGGTGGCGAACAGCAGGCAACTGAGCGTTAATCGAAATGCGGCGATATCATAGCAATATATTGGCGTGATAAGGAGTCTGAGAGGTCATTCTAAAAATAAATTCCACTAAAATATAATAGAATCTGAAAAAAATGGAAATTTCCGTAAATTCATCGTTATGCCCTGTATAATACAAGCGTACCTTTATTCATTGTATTATATTGTATTATATGGGCATATTGTGGATAAATAGCAAGTAACGTAAGTTGTAAAAATTAATTAATTGTAAGATACCGTAAAACGCATTAAATACGAATGTAAAAATCAATCGTTTTAGGATAAATTTGTTTTACTTATTAATTATCAATACTTTTTTGATAGATATACATTTTATTTGCTGTAAATAGAACTAGCTTTGCGCTTTTGGACATATGTCGCACAAAACCTAGACTTTTGTTCCCGTCTAACATACGAGTTATATTCCCTGAGCCATCAAACTGTGGAAAAACCAACGCTGTAATGTCTCTATTCTTAGACGAAAATGGACTTAGATTTCAAAATATTTATGTGTTTTTGAAATGCATTTACCAATCCAAGTATGAACTGTTAAGGAGTGTATTTAAACCTTTAAAAGAAGAAATTGGTTACCACAAACATAAAAACTACGACGATTTGATAGAACCCGGAGATACCATGGAAGATTCAATTTTAGTGTTTGACGACGTTCCTGTGGACGAACAAAGCAAGATCGCACAGTTTTTTCCTTTGGTAGACATAAGAGAATTGATTCCTTTTACTTACGTCAAACGTATGCCAGCGCTGTAAAGCACGTAATCTAGAAACAGGATGAAACCAACCTCAGACATACTTTTAAATCATATAAGTGGTGACATGTCATATTCAAAATTTAAACATATTTGTCTGCGATGCTGGAATGGTGATGACTAGAAACAATTTTATTACTATTGTAAAAGATTTTGATATCAATAGAGGGCGATATAAGAAGAATTTCAACGAGTATATAAATATAGGATAAGAGGTTAATGGTTAGTTCCGATCATGAGTTTCATTATGACGAACGTTATAGATTTTATTGCAAATAAACGTAAACTCCATCTTATGCAGGATGCCGTACGAAAGAAGTTTGTGGAGCATAAAAAAGGATATTCTACTTCCCAGCAGGAATTCGAACAAGCTCATAAACAACTGCTTGAGTCTTTACAAGTCGCTGCTTTGCAGTTACAAGGAATAGCGGAAAAAGATACCGAAACCTATAAAGGAGATTGAAGTTGTATACAAAGACGAACTTTTAAAAAAATTAAGTTACTAGTTGACCACGAGCCTGTACATCTTTATTATGCGGACATGTTGATTAAAAATGAAGACGAAAATATAGATAAATCGATTTATGGAGTAAAATATAGCCCCGAAAAAAACGAATGGAGTTTGAAGAAAAGCGTGCTGGAGATTAGTCCGTAAACTAGCGACATCACCTTAAACAATATGACATACTCTGGTACTAGAGTTCTATACAATTTGCTGGTTTATAAAGACATTAGACTTGAAGATGGTGATTTCAACTTGAACGAAGATTTACCGAATTACTTGGAGATAGTTAAATCGATATCAATTTTTAGAAGAAAGTTCAGCCCATACACGCTGTAGGATTAAAATGAATTCCCAAAAAACAATAAAAAGTTTAAAAATTATATGCTGGCAAATTTAATGAAATTTCGGAGTTCAAAACGAATATCCTCAAGGAAGAAAGAGGGCTTAGGTCTACCTACTCAAATATATAAAAGTGTGCAATATATCTATTGGAACAATGTACATGAATTAATCGACCGGTTAAAATTACTGATCACATTCAACCAAGTTGGAAATACTAGCGAAGAGAACATTAACGAGACGGTGTCCATAATAGAAGGGTTGAGAGAAGAAGGTAAAATAGAGTGAGCTCATGAAATAAAGACACAGTTTTATAATGTCTATGGATCGCTTTGACGATCTGAACGTAAACGCTTGCAATTTGGTCAGCGAGAGCCTCCTGGACGTAGTTTTTTAATAACTGCAGACGGTGGGGGTATGACATGCAGCAGAAACGACTTGTCTATGTATCGGAGCCGAAAGATGGTAGTAATTGCGTTAATAAGAAATTTGTATTCAAGCTTGCGAATCAAACCTTTTCTTCCTGTCAAAAAAGTTTTGATGATGCTCGACGTAAAGTCAAAGTATACAATGCAAGTAACCAGCGTATCACAATGCTTGCTCGCCCAGTTGAAGCCGCTGATGCAGCTAATAAACAATATGTAGATGAAAAATTGGAGAAGCTTATATTAGGTTTTTAAACGCTTATACTGTTTTTTATCAATTTAACTACGGCTTCTGACACAAACGAAAAGGAGCTCGGTCTCGCGTTATCATCCATTTACGAGGCGGCACCAGACGCTATAAAAAACAAATACTACAAACCAAAGCTTCAGTTTAAGCCAAAGGTGCAACTAGGTAATGATAGCTCTATTAGTTTAACATCAGTGTTAAGCAAAAATGAGTAAAGTAATCGTCGTTAAGGAATTATTTAAACCAGCACGCAAGAACTTTGTGCGACGACATACAATACTTAAACCAGTTAAGCGAGACCTTATCTAAGCAGATCTCTGCAAATTTCAGCCTTTCTCTCGTGTGAACAATGGGTACTGATATGTTCTAATTGCAGTAGACTGTATCACAAAATATGCATTGGAGGAACTATTAAAAGATAAAACTGGACCTGATGTTACAAAATCACTGTAGAAAGTAGTGGTAAAACTCCTGCAGGATAAAAAGAATACTACTACAAAAGTCAATCTACAAACAGATAAGAGGTTTGAGTTCTACAACCCTACGTTTAAAAACCTCATGCAAAAATACAAAATTAATTATTACTCCATATTTTCTGCAATTAAGACAAACATGGCAGACAAGTTGATCAGGACACTCGAAAACAAGTTGTACAGAAGATTTTACTTGCAAGGCAGTCATAGACGGTTGGATATTTTGTCTATGGATATGGAGCAATATAACAACACAACGCTTAGGAATACTAAAATGTCCCCGATGTAAACGGAAGGAAACCCAGAAAGAATAAAACTCCAAATCAGCGATAGAAGCGTTACAAACCGAAATAAATTACATTGCATTGGAGAAATTGTGCGTATATGAAAATATAAAGCAGTAGTTGACCGATGATTTCATCTATATTGAAGTACAGGACTGTTCAAAATTGTTAAAGTGCAACAAACCAGACCGATAACCTATCTATTACAACATTTAAATGGGCAACCAATTCAAGGGTGTTTTTACGCTGAAAAAATTAGACCACAGCAGTACCCGACACGTAACTAGTGACAAAAGATTTATGGAAACGAACGCATGGGCAGGAACTACTGGTTGCATGGTTTGGTGGGGGGAGAAGCTAGATTAAAATAACAGACTTGTTTTTATTAGATCTCCTCTACCCATATAAAGTCCATATTAAATTATCTCTGCCCATTTCAAATGGGAGTGAATGATTTTGTACACTATAATAAAAAATATTTAAATTGAACAGTTTTTAAATACCCTTAAACACAATTTCAAGTTATAAGATTCTTGCAAGGCTTTTAAAATAAGCTTTGAAGGTACAACACGTGTTCTCCTTTGACTATATACTGAAACTGTAACCGATAATTGCATTCCTTTTAGCGTCACCAAATATGCAGTTAATAGTACCTCATGAAAAGGTACTTGTATTAGGAAAAAAAAGTATCACTTTCAAAGAATCGATTGACCTGACCTCGTATGAATAATTATTCCTAGGTTAGTAAACAATGTTAATAAGCTTATAATTGCATTCGCAAATGATATACAAATTCTTTAATTTAATAACAATGCATATACTTTCGCTCGGTGATTCATTTAGAAAATAAACAAGTCTACAATTTCCAAAAATATAATGTAGAAGTTATTTAAAATTTAATTGTTTTATTAGCAACTATCCTGTAGACAGACAATAAGCATGTACTTTCCCTCTTCAGGTAATTGACTTGAAACTAGGCAGGCCATGAATTCCAATACCATGCATGTTAATTTATAAAATTTACGCTGTCGAGGATTTTAAAATACTTCCAAACCTAAATTGCTTTTTAATGTATCGCATGTTGAGAAAAATATGCAATTGTTAGTCTTTAGGGCTTTTTAGAGTTGATCTTATTTGAAAAAGTACTAAGTTTGATCTAGTCATAAGTGTGTAACTTCGCAAGAGGTGACTCGATTTTAAAAATTCTTTTAGATTCGGGTAGATCAGAAAATTCTAGATTAATTTGATAGTTCATACTACTTAAACGTCGATGAACGCTTTATCATCCCTGCTTATATAACCCTACATAAAAATAACTGCGTAGCAAACGAATCTGTAACTTTTAGTAAACAATGGATTCCATTACTAAAAGAAATAACAAAAGAAATTACAAATGAAAATCAAATGCTCCCAGTATCTATATTATATCAGATTTTAAAACGTTTATACTGTTCTTTATAAATTTAACTACAGCTTTTGACACAAACGAAAAGGAGCTCGGTCTCGTGTTATCGTCCATTTACAAGGCGGCACCAGACGCTATAAAAAACAAATACTACAAACGAAAGCTTCAGTTTAAGCGAAAAGTGCAACTAGATAATCATAGCTCTATTAGTTTAACATCAGTGTTAAGCAAAAATGAGTAAAGTAATACATACAACAACTAATTGCACAACAATAGGCATATTAGCAGCCCCCGGCTGCTTACGCCTTTCGGTAACGTAATCACACACTTTTTTAATAACCATCCTCTCAACCGTATAAATAGAAACATGTTAAAAAATGTTCCAATCATCTAGTTATTGAATTTATTTGAAATTTGACTATATAAAAATTAGTCAGCTGATGTCACGTTAAGCGTATTTTCTACCTGACTGAAACGATGCAATTTTCGTAAAATTTACCTTGAGCTACCTTACCGGTTCGACATGTACAGTTAATGCGTGTTGAAGTATGCAGTGAAGTTTACTTGCAAACTAACTAGCTTACCGGATCAAAGTGTACAATTGGTGCATATTGAAGTCTATAGTGAAGTTTACCTGTGAATTTCTAACATTCCTTTAAATATCTATATCATGCCACAAATTCGTTGTAGGTTTCAACAACCAACTTCCCTCCAAAAATTTATAAAAAAAAACAGCTTTGGAACGTAATAACATCCTGTCACTTTATTTAGAAGTCGGTGCAGGTTCACCAATAAGCAAAGGTATACTGTTATGCCGTTAGTCAAATCGGTTTTATTGTATTAAAATATAGGCAATTTTGCGCCCTCCGAAGAACCACGCCTGATACTAAGTACGTTTATCTGTACCTGTCGTTTGACTATAATAAATTGCATTTTCTGAACAGGTCAAAATTTTTTCCAAAAATTTGCTCATTTTGGTAACTAGGTATTAAGAGTTCTAATATTCGGTATGAAGTAAATATCTAATAAAATTTTATTCTTTTGCCATACGCCATTTCTGCTGACCAACGACGTTGTATTTAGCATTAAATTTTTTTCTTACTCAGTGAAACAACTGCATAAGAAAATTAAATATTTTAAAAGGTATTTATTAAATCTACAGTAATAACTTTATTTTGAATACAACTCAATTTCTTGTTTCTTTTTCTATACAAATAACTTACTGTATAATAGTCCTGATTTACTAAAACTAATTTTCATAATTTCGTTGCAGGTACGTGGAGTGTATTGACCAAGTATTCTCCATAGGTATACTGTCACAGTTTGTAGCAAGCGCCGTAGTCATTTGTATTACAATTTTCAATTTAGTTCTGGTATGACAATGTGTTTAGTTAGTTTGTGTTGTTTGACCGTATGTATATAATTAGCCTATTTGTGTCCAAAACCTGTTTTGTAGTTGCACATTTTAATCATTTCATAGAGCAGTTTATAGACCTTACCTTCTCACCTACAAAATATTTGGTGAATTTAGTAATTTTTCTTTCTAGCGATTTTAGCAATAACGTTACAGATAATGATATGCCAAGAGAACTTCGCTATCAAACGTGAAAGTGGTTATTAGAATTTAATAGCACGTTATCTACTTCAAAATTTATAATTAACTGATATATATCTTTGTACAGTGCCGTCTGACAATGAGAATGCCAGAAAAGCAACTTTATCGCATTTACCTGTTTACTACTGCTCACGACGGATAATAACCTTCTAATTGTGCATACAAAAATTTCAGGGTCGGCAATAGCTACATCGGCCACGACTGTACAGTAGATATTTTGCGGATACAGAAATGCAGTGACGGCAGATCCTTGCTCGTGGTGGCTATTTTTTTAACTACTCTCACTTTGACACATTTTTTTCTTACGTCACTTTGACAATCCGCCATTTTACTGTAGCTATCTTTGACACAATTGTCACTTTGGCAATCTGTCATTTTTTTACAACGTTACACTCGCCACTTTTTAGGGTCATATTTCTTTTAGTTGAGCGTAAACGTCGCACGAGTTTTATTGGGAAAAACTTGACTCTAGCGGGATTCCAAACCGAACTGCCCGAGTGCAAATCATGCGTCTTAACCACAATATTACCGAAGTAATCAATATAAGTACTTGTACATCACTTAGTATTGTAGAATGTACAGATGCCCTTTTTATTTATGTTCGAAATTAACTTAAGACTGCGTCTTACCTCTAATTTAAAATATGAATAACTATCATGCTATTAAAAAACATTATACAGACTTCATTTTAACTTACAGATTAACTTAAAAGCGCCAAACCCAAATTCTATACCTTTCTTATTTATAAAGATTTTCTAAACGTTTAAAGCATAAGATCGATCTAGTCTTTTCTAGAAAGTACGAATCTGACATTATTTTTTTAATTTAGCACTATCTCTTACTCAGGTATAAGGACGCAAAACTACTTTCTGTCTTTATATTCATAAAGATTTTCTAAACGCATTACGTATTACTAAAAACCAATTTTCGGAAGAGAATACCTAGTATATTTCTCTGCAAGTTTATGTCAAGTAAAGAAAAATTACACCGCTCACTTTTAAATTGGCAAAGAACAAAATTTATTTGTATTTTGCCAAAGTTTTTAGTTTTTCAAAATGTGCAGCTTGTTACATTTATTTTCAACATAATTAATAATAAGCACGCTCTCAAATAATTTCCTTAACTCAAATCCCTTTTTCTTTTAAAACGAAAATTTATTCGATAAATTAAATAGTTTATATCTTATTTTAGGTATCCTGTAATCTCTTAAATTCTTTGACAACATCCTGTTTACCAGTACGCTTGCTGCAAATTTTTATTTTGAACTTATTTATTTGGAAACTACAAGTTTATGCCACAATTAAATAGTTATATCCTGTTTTCAGATACCCGTTATCTTGGTATACCTTACGACCGCCGTATAATGGTTTTCTCTATTGTTCCAATGTAACGACTTGTTGAACTAAGGTCGCGCACTATCTGATATAAGCCGGGTTTTTCAGTTTTAACCGCGCTTCGATAAGCAAGGATTTACAGTTCGACTCCGTGTTGTTTGAACTATTGTTGAATGTGATTCTACAGCTTGTACGTCGAAATATTTTCTACATTTATTCGTCACTGTGTTTCCAAAGCGATGCACGTTTTTCTGTTCAACAACTAAGCTGTGTCTTGCGTGTATTCGGTGACTTTCCCCGCGCGTAACCATTCTAATCAGATTTTTTTTAGCTTTTTTTAGCTGGAGGCCAAATGGACTCTTTCTTTGTGTAGACCCACCTGTTCGTTGCCGTGGACCAGCTGCCTTTTGTCTTTGGATCACTACTGTAATTACGATGGCAGGGTGAATGAACCCTGACAACCATGGCATTACTGTGCTGACTTACCCCCGGCTGCTTGCGAGATACGCATGCCGACGCATAGAGGTATGTGACGCGTTTTCTTTTACGTGCAACAAAGATCCTTATTTATCAGCGGTTGATGTTGTAAAATTATTTCACCATTCATGTTTAAAAGCTAGCTTTGCTAGTGCTTCTGATTATCTTTCTTTAATTCTTACTACACCTTGGTCCACATTTAATACTTTAATTGAACCCACTTACTATGGAGAAAACCTACATTAAATACTTTAATTTAACACACTTGCTATTGAGAAAATCTAAGCATTACTTTTTTTTAATGATTTTTATTACCTATTAGCTACGAAATGCGCACTTGGTGGATCCTTTATAAAATTTGTTCTTTAAAATATAACTTAAATTTAATACTTTTCTTTGTACCTGTGAATCAAGAAATTTTAATTTATTTTCATTGTTAATAGATAGTCGTGGGCGATGTGTTATTTTTTGTTTCTGTTTGGTATTTTGGCGATTTCCCCCACTCTCCGCGGTTGGTAGTTAGCCTGGTGTTTACTTCTCTTCCGGCTACGTCTAAGTACGTAGCAAGCTATGTAATATTTTTACTGGCTTAAAAAATAATTTTTATACGTAACGCGATTTAACACTTTTATCTGTAAATCAGATCGAAATCCTTTTCTCAATTCAATATTGATTTACAAAATTACAAATTAAAAAATATGTTATTGTCAGGCTACCATTCAATCATATTTGGAACAAATCAGCTTACGCTGTGATTCTATTTATAAATATTTTCTAGACGTCTTGGCTATACTTGTATACGATCTCCATATTTATGTGGTGTACTTGCCAACATTTAATTTCTGCATGACTGCTAATAAACTTTATACCACTAATTATAGTTACCAACTTTTATTTTCGTCAAGCACTCAAATTCAAATTTATGCCAATACCATTCCGCTAGGTTCCCTACAACAAACTCGAATTTATTATGCATTTTTAACTATCCTTAGCCTAGTGTATAATTTATAGTACCAATACACAATTTTTAAACTGTGCAGCCATACGTTAGTTTTTAAAAAGTACTATCATCTGATTGTTGTTACTCGTCACCTGTTAATTATACCTTGTATAGCCTCAAACCCCATTCACCGTTTGATTAGCGCTATTTTCTTTATTCCCGAAAGCACAATGGAAATCACAACTATTGAATTTTTGACCGTGTTTAATTCATAGTGGATTTGGCGTTCTGGTTTCAAATTTTCAGCTTTCAATAATTTAAAGTTCCGCTAAAATGCAAAATTATGTAATTTGCAACTTAATAAAAAACGGTTAATAGCAATAGAGCATAAAAGCCATTTTGTATTTTTGCACTCATCAAAAATTGTGCAAAACCTTTAAGAATACATTGATCAGTAAATGTTCACAATATTCGCACATGTGCAATAAAATCGCTTCAAAACATCTTTGAGATTGCACACAAATGTCAGAATGGCCCAAGTCGTTAGATCTGTTTCGCGACAATATACATTGATTGATGTGTTAAGCGATAGCTTTTTTGTTCAGCATAATGCCATAGTTGGTGCGAATGCATCGGCCACTGATGCCGATGACCAATTTGAAAAGGAAGATCCGATTGGTAAACGGTTCGATTCTAACTTTTTTTAAGAAAATCTTTGTATTTAAAGCTTTGTTCGCGTAAACCTGCCTCGTCCTGAGCCAGTTTATCCGTTCCTCCAGATACTTTTAAGTTAAAAGTGTCTCTACCACTACTTACTTTTGAGGAGGATGTTTGCTATTTGAAAGTTATATTGACATCAGTGCTGACGAGTCCACCATTGCTTACCATTAAAAACCTTTATCTCACGGACGCCAATTACTCTCTTGCGTACAATAAGCTCCGCTAAATATATTGTTGTATTCGTCGTATTACATCCGCTCTTCGGAAAACTTGCAAGCGCGTAAGAAGTTTCATCCACCTGCTGAGAAAAGTGATTTGATTCTGATACTCTCACTTCTTAACCGCATTGATGTAAATACAACTAGCAATTTTGAATTGCATCAGAATCCTAACCTATAAAGAAGTATTTGCTTATTTAGAAAGGACTTGTAAATCATTGTCAAATTTGTTTATCAATCATCAAGCCGATTTAAACAAAGTTATTCATTCAAACAACACATCCAGGTCTCGCTCCGCTGTTTCACGTTAGCACATACATTCCTAATGTCATGAAATATCCCCCTTTTCATAAAGACCATTGTGTTTATTGTTGTAATGATTTCGCTAAACTTTCCCCACAAGAACGTTACATCCTTGTAAAAAACATAGACTTTGTATCAACTGTCCTAGTAGTTCACACGTTTTGACTAAGCGTAAATCCACTATTCCCTGCCGTCAATATAATGAACGACATCATTCTTTATTGCACTTTTATCGCACTAGTGGCAATGCTTGTGTGAACCCTGCTTCCGCTGACTCTAAGGTTTCACCTGCTACTAGCTTCGCTCTTCAGGACTACTATAAGTCATCCGCTCCTCTTGCTTCTGAGGAAACGATCACTTTGTGTAGCAGTTGTGGCTCGGCAACGTCGAGTGTGTATTCTTATTTACTTTTCTCGCCAAACCTTCTGTTCTGTTTCTTTTCTTTTAAATTCTATCATTGGTCCAAAATAATTACAGTTCATCAATCACATTTGATGTTGTTATAACTAATAATTTAGAATTTACAAACATTGTCCAAAAGTTGATTCTATTTAAAATGCAAAGCCAAAATAAATTACACTAGAACCTGGATGCGTAATCGATATTAAACATTCATAGACGCATCCGGTTTCCGGACGGCAAATGTACTTTCAAAGGCCTTTAACATTCAAACTCGGTATAAACCATTGAGCACTGCACATCTTACTACGTCATTTAGTCATTTCGATATTACCTTTTGGCACTTAATTTCAACTACCATTTTGAATGGTATTTTAGCATATGTAGAATACGGGAAACATACATTTTTAAGTTTATATGATGAAATATGTGGATTATTTTGCTTGGCATATACGACCTTGTACTAAACCACCCTCAGAACTCTTGGTATCTCCCTTATACACTACAATATATATATATATATATATAAACAAATAACTTGTCTTTGTTTATATATATATATATATATATATATATATATAAACAAAGACAAGTTATTTGCAGTCCACAATAAGAAAATTGTATATGAAGTAAGATGTATCTGTAAACAACTCTTATGAAAATAATAAAAGCCATTGACAAATACAAATCGGGCTTATTTTCAGAGAACCAAATTATCACAAACGTTTATTTTTAGAAATGATTGCAATATCAATAAATGCCAACACACTAAACAAGAAAACAGATACACAAAATTTGAACAATATTTATTGTTCACGCCTAAGCGGAACGGCTGGTTCACAATAACAAAAATTAAACGTGTAATAAAATATGGTTGCATAAAAAACTTACCCCGTGTTCAATTGTCACTTTACACTCACCACTAAATACATAATTGGTTAGGCAGGAGAGGGTGATGAAAGATGGGAAATAGAGGTGCTCACGTTGTTAATTTAATTAATTAATTAATGCCGACAAACCGGCGCGAATGTGATATTTAATGGACTGTCTTCTAAAAGCGAGCTGTGTCGACTGTCTTATTTTATTGTTTGTAATCAGCGCTCACCTTTGACAATGCGCGAATAACAAATCGTAGTCGAGACATAAGAGGAACATGCTTTTTAATTTATAATAGGCAAGGCCTAAACATAACCGCCCATCTAAAACTGAACAAGTTTTATACCAAAACAAAATAAATCATTAAAAATACACCCTAGAAATGTTAAGGTTGCTAGGCAAATTAAAACAAAACTTTAATACAACCTTAAAATTTTCAAAATTAAACGGAACATAAATACGAGAGAAAATAACCAAAATAAAATTTATTCACTCAAAGGGAGGATAATAAGCTTACTTATTGGACGTGTAAATAAACCTGCAGCGGTTTTTACAGATGCTACTCGTGGTATACCGTCACGACCAGAAAATAACTTTTCAATACGGCCAAGAGGCCAACACAAGGATGCAGTATTTAAATTTTTAATTATGACCACATCATTTACCTTGGGCAACATGGTGGGGCAATGCCATTTGTTACGTTGGGTGAGTTGGTGGAAATATTCGTTCGACCACCGACGCCAAATGGATTGAGTAACCTGACACAATCGCTGCCAACGGGAACGCAAAGTTATTTCCTCCGGAATAGTAATTTCAGGTAGAGATAAAAAAGGACCGCCTATTAAAAAATGACCGGGCGACAGATAATCCGTACCGTCATTAGGATCAGAAGACTGGCAAAGAGAGCGACTATTGAGTATGGCTTCAACCCTAGAAAAAATTGTACATAGTTCCTCAAAAGTTTGAGGGCGTGTACTTAAAGTACGAACTAATAAGGCTTTTGCCGATTTCACTCCAGACTCCCAAATTCCGCCAAAATTTGGGGCGTATGGAGGATTAAATTGCCACTTGATATGGCGGGAAGCTAAAGCGGCGAAAATTTTATTGTTGTTGGATTTATGGAATATAGCTTCCTTGAGGGACCGCTAGGCACCAAAAAAATTTCTACCTTGATCTGAGTAAACAACATCAGGAATTCCTCTACGAGCTGTAAACCTTGTCAGACAAGCTAAAAATGCTTCGGTAGATAACTCTGACACTACCTCGAGGTGCACCGCTCTGGTGCACATACAAATAAATATGCATAAATAAGTTTTAGACACCGGGGCATTACGACGATTAGAAGACTTGATCATAAATGGGCCGGCGAAATCTACTCCCACATGAGTAAATGTTCTGGACAGTTGAACACGGAATGGGGTAAATCGGCCATGAACGGTTGAGCAGTTGTCACACGGAAGCGCGAACAAACAACGCATTTATGGATCCTCTGACGAACTAAGGAACGTATTCCAATAATCCAGAATTTTCGCTGAATAAGTGATTGCGTCATGAATGCACCTGAATGCATAGATAAACGGTGATAATTATCACACAATAATCGCGATAAAGTGGCTTGTTTCGGTAATAGAAAGGGATGCCTGTTATCATAAGACAACAGGGAGTGACGCAAACGTCCGCCCACCCTAACAAGACCTAGCGAATCAATAAAAGGGGACAGTTTTTGGAGTTGTTTAGAACAACCCTTGTTTAAATTTAGTTGATTTATTTCTTCGGCGTAGAACTGCTGTTGAGTAACTCTTATGATAGTTATCAATGACATATGTAATTCATCAAAAGAAAGAGAGCCTGATAATTTTTTATCAGAGTTCTTGCAATTGTAAATAAAACGGTTTACATATGCAACAGTACGCTGAAGCAAGTTGAGAGAAGAAAATTTATCCAAAAATTGAGTGCAACTTTTTTGTGTAGAAGTAACTAATATATTAGGGGGAGATTTTATTTCTGGAAGAATTTCTAGAGAAGGAGGAGTTTCCAAATTCCTGGAAGCCGTAATTAGATTGCTACAGTTAGATGGGCCATGCCACCAGATATCGTTGTCAATCAACTGGTGCGCAATAAGACCACGAGAAGCCATATCGGCGGGGTTCTTTTCACCAGAAATATGGTACCACTGTTGAATGGCAGTGTATTCTAAAATAATTTCCGCGCGGTTGGCAACAAATGTTTTTAATAAATAAAAAGGAGTGGTAATCCACGCTAGTACCAGTTGAGAATCAGTGAATAATCTTATTTCCTTTAAGGAATAAGGAAATTTATTAGAGATTATAGAATATACTAGACGAGACAACAAAACAGCACCTAATAATTCCATACGGGGCATTGAAAGAAATTTTAAGGGTGAAATTTTACTTTTAGCTTGTAGGAGATGGCAATTCGTGTTATCTGAAGTCGTGCCATGTAGAAAAACACATGCAGCATAACCCTTCTCTCTGGCATCGCAAAACCCTAACAGACGGTACTGTCCCGAGTCTAAAAGCAAACAGCGAGGAATTTTCAAATTTGATAATTCAGTAAGGCGGAAACAAATTTTCTCCCACTTCAAACACCAGTCGGTGTCCGGCGTGTCGTCCCAACCGAAACGTTGTACCCATAATTGCTGTAAAAAATGTTTTATTAAAAACACCACCGGAGTCAACCAGGCGAGGGGGTCGAAAATTTTAGCCATATATGAAAGAACGGAACGTTTTGAAATATTCCCTTCGAAAGGAACAACATAGTAAGTGAAATTATCAAAATTCGGGTTCCAAACTAGTCCCAATATTTTGATACCAGAGATTTCATCAGAAAATGCTACGGAGGGTTCTAATTCAGATTCCTGGAATTGATTTAAAAGAGAGTTGTCATTGCTGGACCACTTTCTTAACTGAAATTGGCCAAGAGACAGCAATTTTATTAATTCAGATTGCAGCTGCTGAGCTGCCGCAACTGACATGGCTACTGAAATCACATCGTCCATATACGTGTGATTCAGCAAGGCCACAGATGCTAAAGGAAATTGTTGTCCTTCGTCGTTCACCAATTGTTTTAACACGCGTTGCGCAATAAAAGAGGATGGTGTAAGACCATAAGTAAGCGTGTTCAATTCGTACTCTTGAACTCCGCTGTCGAGGGAGTGTCGCCAGAATTTATGTTGGTATATTCTATCTTGCGTGCGTACTAAAATTTGGCGGTACATCATTCGTATGTCAGCACAAAGTGCTATTTTGTGGGAACGAAATAAAAATATTATTTCGGGCAATCCTGGTTGCAGTTTTGGACCAGCGTAAAGACGTTGATTGAGGGATTTACCGGTCGAATCATTAGCAGATCCGTTAAACACCACTCGTAGTTTAGTAGTACTGCTTGTGGTTTTATGAATGCCGTGGTGTGGTAAAATATAATCGGAGGGTTGCAGAGCAACATTCATGTGATTTAGAGATAGATATTCCTTGAGAAATGAATTATAAACCTTTTGATTTTCGGTTGAATTCCGAAGTCGCCGTTCTAAATTTAGATAACTGTTATAAGCGATTTCACGATTGCGCCCTAGAGGTTCGGCATTATCCTTGAAGGGTAGGGCTACAATGTTACGACAAGTTTCATCGCGAGAATGGGTACTAACAAAATGTGCTTCACAATAATTGTCGTCAATATTCAGAGCAGGAGGTTGCGAGACTTCTTCGAGCGCCCAAAAACTTTTTACTTCGCTTTCAAGAGGTTGCGACATTATACAAAGCGAAGTAGCGTTTGACGGTCCTTGCGGAGAAGGCACCTGTTCCAATAACACGTATCCAAAAATAGTGTCAATCGCTAGAGGTTTACCAAGACGGTTATTTGCGTTATCCGAAAATAATATTCTACAACATATGTCCGCTCCTAATAATATTTATACCGGAGCGGATACATGGAAATTAGGGTCAGCCAAGGGTAAATGTTTAAATCGTTCATAAATTCCACGTGGTAAAGAACAACCAGGAATATTACCTGTAAGTTTTGGAAGAATAGAGGCACAAAAATTTATTTGTCGATCTGCATAATTGGAAAGTAGAAAACAATCGACTAGCCCTTTAGAATTAACAGCGACATTGGCTAGTCCACACACCTTACTGTGATTGCTAACATATTTAAGACTCAAACGTTGCACGCAAGCAGAAGTGATCGCATTGATTTGGGACCCTGAATTAAGCACGCACCTTACAGGTTGAAAATCGCCATTGATGTCCCGAATCTTAGCTTGAATCGTTCCTAAAAGCACTGTATAATTTTCAGGATTATTAGACACATTGCATGTAGAAACTGTTTTTTCTTATCGGATGTGGAAGGGGTCACAGGAGATATCGGTCCCGAAGTCGTGACAGGAGATGCATTAAGCAAAAAGGTGTGATGATATTTTGAGCTACATAACCCGCATCTTCCTTTAGAGTTGCAGCCCTTAATATGATTGCCTAAACATTTGAAACAACGCAACATTCTTTTTACCGCGGTGTATCTATCGGAAACATTTAATTTTTGAAAGTTTTTGCACGCGTAAATTGTATGCCCTTTATTACAGTAGGGACACGAATTACGATCGCATTTTACTTGCGCATCGTTACTGGATTCTTTTACAAAAAAAGACTTATTTAGATTATATTTGGAGCGCGGTGGCATATTTATGTTGACGGGCTTTAAAGCTTGCGCATCTTTGTGCATTTCTGAGGTTTTATTCTGCGCGGTTAAAAATTCGAACAACTTAGCACAAGTCGGCACATTAGAATCCGCGTGTGCATCAAATGCATGTTATAATTTAGGATCCAAATTACGATAGCATAGAGAAAATAAAATAAAGTCCGATAAATCTTCAACGTCGGGGGCAGATTTCAAAGTGCTTACTGCGTTGAAATGTATATTTGTGAAATTTGATAAGGAACCAGTAGATTTAAATTGAAGAATTTTATTCAAATAAAAATTAACAATTCTGCGTGGGGAGTCGTAGCGATCTACAAGTTTTTTAAATGCTTGCTCATACAAATTAGGACCTAACGCTAGATCAGAGACGACAGTTAATGCTTCCTTATCGAGATACGATCTACAATATAAGTATTTTAATGAGAATGGAATAGATTTGTTTTCGTGTACAACACTGCGATAAGCAGTAATGAAATTATTCCACTTATCAATGGAACCATCAAAAACAGGAATTTCTAGATGTTTTAAACATTCAACCATGCCAGAGCATCCGCAGAAACCGATTTTGTCAAATTTTCTTTCAATTCTAAATATTTTGAACGAATTACATCGAACACATCATCGAAAGATGCTAGATTTAATTTTACATGTAATTTAGGGTCGGCTTTAGTAGCGTTAAATACTATTATTGCTACCTGTAGTTTTCGAGAGCATTTTCAACAATCGGAAGCCTTTGCATTTTTGCTTCTAATAAGTTTAATTTACTTACATTTACGGAAATAGCATAATCCCATATGCCTTACAAGCGACCAAATAAGGCTTCTTGCTGAGCTTGCAAAGAAATGCTGTCGAAAGACATTTTCAGAATAGCCTAAACTACAGGTAAATATGTAATTGACTTGAAATGTATTTTATAATTAAAATTGAATGTAAATATAAACAAACACACCTGTGCTGATAACCGTTTATCAACATGCAGGTCAAACTCAATTACGAGGTTAATATTACAATTCGATAAAAGTGAATTTATTTCAAATACTTTTAAGAGCGACCTTGTAATAATTTAACATAAAGCAAGCTCCTCTACAACCACGATGACAATTCTATCTCACGCATACCGGTCGAAGAGACCAAAAAATAGGTATGTTCACGCCTAAGCGGAACGGCTGGTTCACAATAACAAAAATTAAACGTGTAATAAAATATGGTTGCATAAAAAACTTACCCCGTGTTCAATTGTCACTTTACGCTTACCACTAAATACATAATTGGTTAGGCAGGAGAGGGTGATGAAGGAAGGGAAATAGAGGTGCTCACGTTATTAATTTAATTAATTAATTAATGCCGACAAACCGGCGCGAATGTGATATTTAATGGACTGTCTTCTAAGAGCGAGCTGTGTCGACTGTCTTATCTTATTGTTTGTAATCAGCGCTCACCTTTGACGATGCGCAAATAACAAATCGTAGTCCTGACATAAGAGGAACATGCTTTTTAATTTATAATAGGCAAGGCCTAAACATTTATTCTTATCTAATATCCCTTATTAAAAGAAATAATCATTCACTTTAATTTTTCAAAAATTAGTTTAAATTTATTTATAATTGTAATTTTAGTTTGATACATATTTATAAAACACATTGAGATATGTAAATTTTCCTGCACAGACTAATTATTTTTACATAGTCAGTAACTGTTAATACATGTCAATGTCTTTCAAATTTCCATACTTTATACATTTTTAAAATTTTTTCGATATCCTTAGTTATATGTATAAATAAAACTCATAACCGTAATATATATATATATATATATATATATATATATATATATATATATAGTCACAGTACTATGATGTTATATTTTAGGTTTTTATACAGAACTCTATGATCGTCTAAAGTTAACTGAAAAAAGAAGAACATGAAGCGGCGGGCAGAATTCGAGCGTGTACTTTTTTAATTTGTACTTAAAGGCCCTTACTAATTAAGCCTACGGGACTGACAACTCAATTAGAAGGATATACAAATCTAAATAGCAACACAACTTTCAATGTTTGGATTTTTACGATAAAGTTGTTTGACTTAATGTCAGATATAGATAGACAGCGACGGTCAAAGTTATAGCTAAAGTCAACTATAAAGTACAAATGGAAAGATAATTGCACAAGCCAAAAATACTACGATATTAGTGAGTTCTTTTATAAAACGCTTAAATAATCAATTCAAATCGAGCATGTAACTAAAATAAGGAAAATAAAGTGTCATGGACAGAGGTCAAACCTGCAACCTTCCAAGTTGAAGTTGAATGCTTTTTCCATAAATTATCATGTTTTGTAGTATGTTTAGCGTCTTTGACAATCACGTATAAGTGTCACGTTTTTTTGACGTTATGTTAGAAAAAAATAGGGAGCGATGTTCAAAATCATAACTGCATCCAACTATTAAGTTCAAAATATAAGGGCAGTCGTAAAAGGCTAATTGGTTTTAATACTAGCATATTAGTTAATACGATGGAATTATAATTTACGTTCTTTATTTTAACATCGATTGTCATATTTCTCTTTTGTGTATAGGACTTTCAAATTATTTAAGACCTAATACTTTACATGTAACAATACAACAGAAAAGTTTTTTTACGTCTGTTATAAAACGCGTTTTTTAAAATTATTTTCCATTTATAAAGTATATGATTATTGAATCGATTAAAAAGCGTTAAAAGAAATGTTCTAGCGGTTCATTTTTTCACGCTTTTGCCTTAAAAAAAGTCGTAGTGTGTCATTTTTTAACACAATTAAAAATGTTTGTGCAGTAATAGTGTTCTTGGAATGCTTCGCTCTATGTGATCAATTAATCATATAATCTGTCAAAACTGTTCTTAAACGATTTGAGCTAGCTACCTGTTATCCAGCTAATAAAAGTAGAGTGATGGATTATGATAGTAATGAGTTATTTATCTGCACACCCGAAGATGTAGTTCAAGCGGCAAATGCAGCTACAATAAGTCTTTTGCCTGAGAAAACCAAAGAGCAGTGTTTTAAGGAATATAACTTTTTCTGGACCGGCGTATTACAAAATGGATCACTACCTTCACAGTATTATTAGCGTATTTTGAATCGAAATCCAAAATGTGGAAGTCTTCAACCCTTTAGAGGACTTATTTCAAACTGCAGTGCACCCTACTGGTAAATAACGATCTGGACATCAGTAAATATTCGAAACTCATTGCATATTTGAAAAATAAAACAATTGGATATAGACTCAAAAAATGTAAAACATTTCTACGAGATGAAATCCTTAAGTTTTTGTTACAAGCTGATGATGATTATCTTGTGCATAAGGTATATTATTGACAACATGAAAATTTAATGCAAACTTATATTGTTGATGTGACGTTTTAGGTTGCTTTAATATTCGGAATCGCGGGAGCTTTGCGGAGAGATGAATTATATAAAATGAAATATGAAGATATTAATAATACTGGAACTGTTTTAATAATTACAGTATTAAATACAAGAACACATGTTAAACGTCGATTTACTATAATTAGTGAAACATTTGACAATGGACAAAATTTTATAAAGATTTATAGCAAATATAAAACCCAACGACCCATCAATGTCAAAACTGATCATTTGTTTTTGCAATACAGAAATGAAAAATGTAAAACTCAGGTTGTGGGTATAAATACATTTTCAAAAATCCTTTCACTTATAGCAACATATCTGAGTTTATCTAACCCAAAAAACTACACTGGACATGCATTCCGACGCTGTTCCGAGTCCCAATTGGCAAATTCTGGTGGTGATTTAATTCAACTAAAAAAGGGCGGTCGATGAAAATCCAATACAGTTGCAGATAGTTACGTAGACGACTCAGTGCAAACTAAAATGGATTCCGCTTCAAAAATTTAACAGGAACCCGTTCGGGTTGGAATCACAAAAATGTTTAACGACCTTCTAACAATTCAATAAGTATTAATACTACTGTAGAAAATATTATTTCTATAAACTCACTAAATGTTGACAATTTGAATACTAATATAGCACCTTTAAGTTTACCTTCACTACAATTTATTAGTACTCAAAATTGTACATTTAATATTAGTGTTAGTTACTAAATAAATAAAAATGAATGACTACTTTATCGAATTTATTTACCTACGGACGTAGAAAAAATATTGTATGAAACTCTTGGACAAAGTAACTTTTTTTCACTCATAAGATTTGCCGCACTCATCTTCTGCTCCCGCGGTTAAGTTTTCCTACTCGTGAAAAAAAGTGTTACTTTACTCACTTGTTGCATAAATAACTATTTTTAGATTTCTTTTGGATCATCCCAGTCATTGCTTTTGTTATGCTATTTGGCAGCTGCGACATCGCAATTGTTTATGTATTGTTGGTTTGGAAACCAAATCATATACAAGGTATACGTTTGACACTATACATTAAATTCTAATAGGTTTAGCCTTTATAGAGCATTCAAGTTGGAGACGCTTGCTACACGTGTAATTGGTATGAATGGAAAATAGTTGGTCAAAAATATTTGTTAAACATAATGATTAGATCAATGAAGCCCTTAAGGGTTACAGCCTACAAATTTTCAACTTTGTCCTTAACAGCGTTCCTTTCGGTGAGTATGCGTTAAATAACGTAGGACTAACTCCAAATATTATTACAGGTACTTCAGTGGTCTTACTCCTACTTTACGTTAGTGATGAAGCTGTACAGGAAAGACCCATCAGCATCATCCTAGTTTGAAACTCAAATTATATTTCTTAATATGTAATTATCATGAGTGTTCAAATTCAAATAACGTTAGTAGTTTGTCATGATTCAAGAACAGAACTAATGCTCATTTTGTTCGAATAACCTTAATCAACAACGGGAAGTCGGGAAGAAAGATTTAGTAAAAAAAACTAGTGATGGATTCAGGTCGGGCTTTTAGGCCAGAAAAAATTTGCTTCAGTCCTGCTTGGCAGCCCAGTACGAAACAAAAAACATCGGCCTGGCATAAATTTCGGGCCGTGGCAAACAGATTCGGGTCGGAATGTAACTAAAAACCTTACCTGATGTTCTAAAGATTTTCCAAAAGCTAAATGAAATGGTATCGTTCGTTAATATACTTACAACTGGTGAAAGAAAATTCTCCATTGCTATTATTCTGCTTTTCTATAGCAATTGTGTTGCGCAGTAGCTTAAACTGTATGTAATTATGTTTGCAATTTTTTCTTTGCTATATGTTTCTGTGTTTCATACGTTAAATGTCTTTTCCACGTAAGGACATATAAAATGTAACACTTTTTAAGAAATTGCAAATTATTATTTTTGCTTCTTGGTTGAATTGGTTGGTGTAATCTTACAGCAAAACTGACTTAAACACCGCTAGGTTCATCACATTTACTGTTTTAAAAATTACAGGAAATTTAGAACACATTCAAACATGAGTACGCAGAATGAAGATTCCTCATATAGCTTTAGCTGGCCCTTGTGCAACCAACCCGACAACCGGGGTATGGTCCCGTGTGATGGTTGTGATTGCTGTTACCACTATGTTTGTGTTGAAGTTACTTCAGAAATTGCAAAAGCACATAACTATCGTTGTCAAAAATGTATAGCCAAGGTGCGTACAGTCGCAAAAGAAGAACGTGAAATGCAAAAGACAACACAAAAGGTAGGCAATCAAAATGTCGGCCTTGTGGATGCAAATTTAGTTACGAAGGTATTGGAAATTGAGTCAGATACAAAACTAACCACATGTAAAACACCAAAACGAGAAAGGAAAAGAAGACTTATTAAGTTTTTCGAAAAACTCTTTTTGGACTCCGATGATGAAAACAACTCTGATACATCAAACTGGCCTGACCCCATCGTTCCGAAGTCAAGCATGAAAAGCACAGATTTTAAGAAGAGTCCAAAAAACGAACTAATTCATAGGTCGGAAGCGCCGGAGAAAGTAAATTAATTATATTTCACATTGAAGCAGTTACCTTGGTTAAGCGGAAAGAACCAGCACGAATTTTTAAGCAGTTCTTCCTTTACACCACAATACGAGGCAAGACTGGGGATCAAGAAATACATTTTCTAAACACATACCTGAATTATCAAAGTTTAAAGGAGGTGTAGATGGGCCAATAGAGTGGCCAATGTCTATATCATCCTATATACGAACCACAGATGCGTTGAAATTGTCAAAACTTAACAATTTAAGCCGTCTTCAAAAATCCTTAAGTGGAGAAACAAGAGAATTTGTAAAAAGTCATCGCGCATTTGAAGAAGGTGTTCCATTTGTAATCAATGTTCTGTGTATGAAGTATGAGCGACCTCAGCAAGTTATTTATAAATTGACAAAAAAGCTTAAATCTCTATCTAAAGTGGCATTAGTAAAGCTAGACTCAATGATCGAGTTATTATTGGCAGTGCAAAATTTGTGTGTGAGATGGGAAAAGCTAGTAGTATGGATAATTATCTAAACAATCCCGTCTTATTAAACGAGATTGTTCAAAAATTACCAGGAACATTGAAATTAGAATGGGTCAACTATAAACTAAAATATAGCAAAACAGATGGTCGCTGTGAAAACCTTTCCATACTAGTAGACGCTAGTAGACGCTAGTAGACGCAAGCCAACAAAATTATGACAATACTACCCTGTGTTCTGCCACTGTCACGCAAACATGAAGAGAAATCGGAGTCACGCTTTGGAAAAAAGGGAGCATTTTTGTGATTCGCGTACTGAAAATATAAACGTGCATAACAACCCCGAATACAAAAAAACAGTCCCTAAAAACTCAACACAAGTCCGTATATGCGAAATTTGTTCCGACAATAAGCACGAAGTGCCTGATTGCTCGACGTTTAAAGAGAAAACTGTATGGTCGCTGGAACTATGTTAAACGTTTCAATGTTTGTCGTAAATGTTTACGAAAACACCATTGTAAAGGCTGCAAAGCCTTTGAAAACTGTGGGGTAGATGGTTGTACATTTAAACATCATCGCCTTTTACATGATCTCGCAAAGCACTCAGTCGGTGAACTAACAACTAACATGTCTTCAAATGTTGTTTCTGTACATTCATGGCCGCCATCGCACCTGTTATTTAGAATATTGCCTGTTATTTTATATGGACCTTCGAGAAGCATTCAACCTTTGTATTTTTTGATGAAGGGTCATCCGTAACTCTTCTGGACGAAGAGTTCGCTAAGGAATTACCGCTTGAGGGACCCATTGACTCACTACATTTAAAGTGGACCGGAAATACATCAAGGGATGAGACAAATAGCCGCCGTGTATCTACACAAATATCTGGGGTTAGGGAAAATTCAACCAAATACCGCATTTCGAACGTGCGTACGGTTACAGCTCTCATAGGTCAATCGCTCGTTTTTTATCCAAAACAAACACAATACAGTTATTTGGGAAATTTGCCTATAAGCAGTTACAAAGATGCACGACCGCGCTTACTTATAGGTATTGAACATTGGGAACTAGGGTTACCGCTTGATATTAAAGAAGGCAAATCGAGAGAACCAAAGACGACAAAAACGAGATTAGGTTGGACATTGGTTGGAAAGAATAAAATTACGGAAGAACATTCTTCGTACTATCATTACCACATTTGTGCATATAATACTGACGAAAATCTTCATGCAATTGAAAAAGAATTCTTTTCTGTTGACGCTTTGGGTGTAAGACCTTACATGTGATTTTCCAATGCTCCACCCGAAGGTACTACATTGGCCAGAAAGCGAGTTTTTTTTACCTGGAAAATTTGGAATTTTGCCGAACACTTGCTATTCCAGGCAAGGTAGGGATCTTTAACGTGCATGACAACACTAACACACGAGACCTCCATTTTACCTCTCATCCGAATGTGGGTGTATTTTTGTGAAAAATGCTCGCCTAACATTTTTCAAGCGGACCGTGTCGGGATTCGAACCCGGGACCTTAGGTTAGGTGTAAGACCTCCGGAAATTGCACTTGAATGAAAAGATGATGGTAGAGCGAAAGCTGTACTTGAACGAACGACACGAAAGGTTGTAAATAGACACAAGACTGGTCAGTTGTGGCGTTATGATGAAGTAAGATTGCCTGATAGTTATGAAATGGCGGAAGGGGAGAATGCAATGCTAAGAAAAGAAGCTGGCTAAAAATCCAGATCTTGCAGTTCAAATTAAATTGCAAATACATAAGCATCTCGCAAAAGGATATGCTCGGCAGTTAACCCCCGATGAGGCATTGGTCAGATCTCCAAGAACATGGTAGCTTCCAATATTTGCTGTTATTAACCCAAATAAGTCTGGAAAGGTAAGAATAGTGTGGGATGGAGCAGCGACTGTAAATGGCATTTCACTAAATTCAGTATTATTGAAGGGACCAGATTTACTATGCTCGTTAATTAACATCCTGTACCGATTCCGAGAGAAACCGGTGGCTCTTGGAGGCGATATAAAAGAGATGTATCACCAAGTACTTGTTCGTGAGGAAGACCAACAGAGCCAAAGATTCTTATGACGAAAAAATCAAAACGTGGAACCAACAGTCTTTGTTATGAGCTTCATGATATTCGGTGCTACATGCTCTCCATGTGTGGCTAATTGTGTAAAAAACAAAAATGTTCAGCGATTTGCTGCCGAGAGTCCAGAAGCTGTTTCTGCAATTTGCAACAACCACTATGTTGATGACTGACTACAAAGTTTTCAGTCCGACGAGGAGGCTACAATAATAACAAAAGAAGTAAGTCGAGTACACACAGTGTTGGTGGTTTTTTAATACAAAATTGGGCTTCAAATTCGAAAGCAGTCCTAAAGCAATTGAGATGTGAGCTGCAACATGAAGAAACAAAGAATCTGAATGTCAGTAGTGAAACTGAATGTTCAAAGGTTCTTGGTATGTGGTGGAACACGGAATCGGATTCAATTTGTTTTATCTTAAACATCAACCGGTTGAGCAACGATATCTTGATTGGGGGACGAAGACCTGCAAAGCGTGAAGTGCTCAGAACGTTCTTGGACTGGTATCATCATTCCTAGTATTTCTGAAAAATACTCCTCCAAGATATTTGGCGGTCTAAAATTTTGTATGATCAACCTATAACTGACGAACAATACAAGAACTGGGTAATGTGGACTTAAATCTTATCAAACATTTAGGGTTTAAAAATTCCAAGATCTTATTTTGGAAAGAAATAGAAGAGTCTTCAACTGCACGTTTTCGTTGATAACAGTGACTCGGCATATGCAGCTGCTGCATACTTTCGTTCTAGTACGGTCACACACGTACACTGCTCGTTTATTGCTGTAAAAATAAAGGTGGCACCTTTTAAGCTCATGTCTATTCCGCGACTGGAATTACAAGTTGCTGTTCTTGGAGCTCGACTGTCGAACTCTATTATATCAGAACACTCATTAAAGCCTGATCATGTGGTTTTATGGACGGACCCTATGGATGTACTTTTGTGGTTATGATTGGATCTAAGAAAGTATCGACAATTCGTAGCTTTTCGCATTGGAGAAATACTAGAGACAACCAACGTGGGTACCATCAAAATCTCAAAGATAGCGGATGAAGCGACCAAGTGGAAAAATCAACATACTATATTATCCGATGGTAGATGGTTTACTGGTCCTGACTTTTTACACTTACCAGAAACTAGGTGACCAAGAGAAACACGGCACAATAATTTCAACACTACTAAAGAAATGAAATTGCAGTTGTCTCACATGATAGTTCAATCAAATGCAGTATCCACGTTCATCAAAAGGTGTTCTAAATGAAGGAAAGCAGTTCGCGTACTTGCTTGGATGTAGAGATTTGAGACAATTGTAATATAAACCACACAACAACAGCAGGGGGTTTAAAATCGACGGAAATTAGAAGAGCCAAAAGCATTTTATACAGGCAAAATCAACTAGTAACCGACAGTGATGAAATTGCTATCCCTGAAAAGAACTCCGAAGGCACAGTGGAAAGGTCAAGCCCATTGTATCAATTATCACCTTTCTTTGGCGAATTCAAAGTTTTAAGAATGTGGGGGACGCACAAATAAAGCACCTCAACTTACGTTTGACTGAATTAATCCAGTGTTGCTACCTCGACACCACGAAGCTGCTTGTCTATCATTATCACAAAAAATTTCTACATGCTAACCACGAAACAGTTGTTAATGAATTGCAACAACTGTATGTAATTCCACAAATGCGGGTTGTTTTAAATCAAACTTGTACCAATTTCCAATACTGTAAAAACCAACGAGCAGCGCCAAATCGGCCGGAGATGGTTGATCATCCGAAACCTAGATTAGCTGCATATACAAAACTCTTCTCATGTGGGCATTGATTATTTTGAACCTATTGAGGTAGTCGTAGGGCGAGGTGTTGAAAAGAGATTAGGATGTTTATTTACGTGCTTGACAATTAGACCAATCCACATCGAAATCGTACACTCATTAAGTAAAGATTCTTGTATATGATGTATACGTACTTTTATGGTCAGACGAAGTACGCCAATAGAAATTCGAACCGACAATAGCACCAATTTTATCGAAGTTTGAAATGAACTAGGAAAGGCGATTTATCAAATACCTCTTGACGACATAAAATCTTATTTTGACGAAAACAATTGGATCCTCAATCCTCCAGCTGCTCGGCATATGGGTGGATGCTGGGAAAGGCAGGTGCCATCAATAAAAGAATGTCTTCTACAGATTATGCTAATAAAAGACCATGCGATGAGACTCTCCGATGCTACGTTCTTGAAGTCGAAAATATTGTGAATTCTGTTGTGCTAAAAATGAGACTCACGATATCTGTAAATATTTATTAGCAACAGTAAGGGTATCGAATAAAATTATAAGAAATTGGTACATTGAGCTGCAATTTAAACCGAAATACGATTGAGGACCCGTACTATCTACAATACGAAAATTTTAATATTAATTAACGTGGTCGGTGAATTCAGATAATCCTTTACCTTTCACCATCAAAACCTCACTCTCTCACTATCCCCGCTTGACTCCTAGCCATCGCTGCCTTCCCTCTCTCTAAATTACATATATACAATGCGGTTACAGTGGCGCAGAGCACAACAATTCGCGACCATTAACTTACATACCAATCCGACCAAATAAACCTGAAGCGATAACGCCAAATCATTTTTTGCTCGGGACTTCAGGAAGCATCAAATCGTTTTGTGAGTATGATGATTGCGTGATAACTCTCAGAAGAAGCTACACCTTCTCTCAACAAATGGCTCAGCATTGTTGGAGAAGGTGGCTTCATGAATATATGCCAGAACTCACTCGCCGAACAAAATTGTTTAAAAAAGTGAAGTCAATCGAAGTCGGAGACGTGGGCGTTATAGTTGAGGATGGACATCGTCATTCTTGGGCTAAAGGTATTGTAACGGAAACGATAACTGGGTGTAATTCGGATCAGGTACGGCAAGTAGTCGTGAAAACAGTTAAGGGAACCTATACCCGTCCAGCAACAAAGATAGCATTCTTGGACCTTGAATTGGGATACAGTAAACGCTGTTTGATGGCTCGACTACAAGGAGGGAAACTGTTGTGAATTAGCTTTGTACTGTATGTAATTATGTTTACAATTTTTTCTTTGCTATATGTTTCTGTGTTTCATTCGTTAAATGTTGTTTAATGTTAGTTATGGCTCTCTTCCAAATAATGCAAAGTTATTTTTGACTGAATATAATGATCACCATGGGAATAAGGGGATTGAAAATAATATTCAAAAAATAAGATTGAAAGGAAAAGTGTCGAACCAAGTTTTTAAATATTGTAGATTTGATAACTTTGAACACAGTTGGAGGAAAGTCACCGCTAAACATATAATAATATGTATATTTGAATGTTACATTTTGTGTACTTAAAACCTATTTTAGATTTGTAATAAACTAAACTATCTTCACATGTCACTACTGCAGCGGAGGTCTGTTTATTTACTAATTAGAACAAGCGATGAATCTTTTCTACATAAGGGCTTATAAAATTTAGCACTTTTCAACAAATTGAATGTATCAAATTTAATTACAATTTACATTTATTATTTTAACCTCAAAGAATCCTAAAGATTTTGGGCAGCACAGACAAAGTGATAGTAAAGGAATTTATAAAAACAATGAAAAGCATAACTAACGCGAGTCAAACGTCAACTTTAAATAAAGAAACTTGCATTTTGAAACCATGTATACGTGTTTCAAAATCTCACAAGGTGTATGATACTCAACGAAGAAAGGGATATCGTATAAAAAAAGAGCAATACAGTTTACGTAAAATCTAAAACATTCATTTCCCAGGCGCGTTTTCTGCATGCCTAGTTGTTTTACATATCTAACCAAGTCTCCAATCAGGCTGTTGTCTAGATTGGTTTGGCAGGTTTTGCCTCACTATCGTTTTCAGCTCCTGTTTACTATAGAATAAGATTTATTTACTGAAAAACCAATACGTCTAAACGATGGCAATTTTCTCTTAAAGTTGACATGGTCATCATTTTTTAGTTCTTCAAATATCGTCTTCATGATTGGCTTTTGCTTATGAATACTTGCACAATTAAATACAATCGTTCTAACAATTTCTTCTCCAAATTAGTTCACAATAGATTTACCGTTACTGTTATTAATTTGCTTCATTGGAGATGCAAATTTGCTTTTCTGCGGTTTGCAAATACGCAAATAAATGACAAACAAACTATAAATGGACCCAAGAGATTTTCAAACACCTATACAACTATCCATACCCACAAAATCCTCCAAACATATTTCTAAAATGTATTAACCATTTCTAAAACGTTACGCTTCAAAGTGAGGGTTGATGAAATATCTCTCCTGGATTATTTTGTAATATTTCTTGAATAATATTTCTATATTTCTTGTAAAATGTCATTTTTAAAACATATTTTAGATATATCTCTAAAATATATATTGCGATAGGACGTACAAGATTAACACGCCTGCGCAGTAATTAGTATTTCTAACGTGCTGTGGGTGCTCAATGCACGATTTTGTATTTTTGTGGGTTCACCTTTTGTTTGGTTAATGCACAGAGACAACAAATATGTATAATCTATTTACATTGGCTGCAACAAATATATACAATAACATGAAATTTAAAACAAAACTTTTACATAAGATTCTACATGCATATGCAATATACAAATGTCCTTGAATTTATGCATGAAAATGGAGCTTTTATGTGAACAAATTTTATTAACGCTAGAAATGCAAGTGTCCTTTAGCGTTGGAAAATGTATAGTGTGGATTTAAATGAATGTAATGTTGGTACACTAAAAATAAAATTTGCGCACTGGCTTTACTTTGAACTTTGATGCGTGTGGCTGTTAAGAGACACGACTCAAAAAGAAATCTATGTTAAAAGGTATTAACATAGGAGTAAGGACTCACAGATACGTTGTTGCTTTGATCTGCAGGTAACAGTTTTGTTTGATTGACTTCGGTATACGGTGCTCTACGTGGCAGGTCGATCAACGCGGGTGCCATGTACTGTGCAGTTTCCATTATCGGTGATACGAGGCGCAAAACGGTATACTGATAACGGATTCTTCGTAAAAGGCGACGGAACTGGAGCGGCGTGTGGTATTCACACGTCCAAGCCGCTAGGTCTGCTTCAGTGATGATGGGCGGTAAAGACGGGGACGTCACGGACGACTCGGGCATCAGGTCTCAGTGATCAGCGTTCAGCAGTGATGTTGATATCAAGATGTTTTAGGAAGTAACTTCATTTGGTGTAAGTCCAGAACCTGGTGGTAGGATTTGATGCACCTTGCCGGTAGTGCGTGGAGTCCCCACGTTAGTGCGTAACGCACAACCTTCTGGTTTAACCTTCAGGCTTTGGTGTGCCGTGATAAAAGGCTAAAGACGGAAGATCAGAATCACAGATGGTAAAGAATCATATAACAATCTTCCATACAATAAATCAAAACTGAATTGACAGCGCCATCTGTTCAGGCTTCACCAAAACCAATGAAATTCATATTACAGTTTATTCGGCACAGTTGAGTTGCCATCTAGCGTCGATTACAGACTTTGTACAGGAAAGGTTAAAAACCTAACTTTCTTGTTAAAATCCCAAAACCCTAATTATTTTTAATTCCAAAAAGTAGATTTGAAAGCAAGGATGTAAACTAGATATTCATCAAATTCGTTTCTTTTTGTTCAAGTATGAAATATGCGCTACCAATTAGTGTTTCCAACTGAAAACAACCCTAAATTTTTTAGTCGGCCATTTTTGATTATACAATATACGGTTAAATAGAATGACAGATGGGTAGATAGATAGTTACAATTTTACAATTTCCAATTATTTGCAAATTTGCCGGAAGCCTAATAATTGAGCTAAGGATAATGCAAATTCAGTCTAGGGTTACATCAATTAGCCATTTTGCCATCAACTTATAAACTTAGTTTTTATTATATATGCAATAAAAGAATTTCTATACATAACCTCGAATATAGGAATATTTATTTATACAAAATAACTCATAAATGGAGTAACAATAGCAATATACTTAATGAAAGATCAGTTTTTGGACCAAGTAGTATTACATAAGCAATTTCTCCTTATCAATTTTAGGCAACTACAAACAACTGCGAACTAGTGTGTACTACGTTTAATTAAAAGATTCAAGTATGTGCAAAATAAATTATAAACATTCGGTTTGATATATGCCAAGAAATGTTACGTTCGTAAATCCAAATCAAATAAATATACAGTTGTTCCTATGGACTGTGATTAATTAAAATAAATACATATACGTACACCATAATTAATGTGTTTTGTACGAATGACGTCACAACAGACAAATAAAGAATAACAATTAGGTTAGATGGGCTAAGGTGTTGTTCTCTAAACACGGCATCACTTCAAACTAGAGATCTGTAAAAAAAATGATAAACTTTGAAATAAGTACTGGTGCGATATACATGATAGCGCTACGATTCGTGTTTCAAGCCTCCTGTTAAAGAGAATAGGCCACGATCAGGAGCTATTGATTGCTCCTGGCTATTGCTTGTCAATATATATCCAACAACAAACGAGAGCTCGCCCCCTTGATCATTATAATTAATGTTTGTATTGTAATGATCGGAATTTCCGGGCGAGTTTATTCGATTTTAAGGCGTGTTGTCTATTATTACTGGGCGTTCATGTTTGGGTTTCTATGACGTCTATGAAATTTGTTAGGTTCAACTTGGGTTGCATACCTACAGTGCAAACGATGTAAATCCTGTACCGGTAATATAGTTCGAAAGTTATAACGGAATTCGGATAAGGTAAATAGCATTTGGTATTTTGATGGGTATTAAATTTTAATAAACGAAAAATTATATTGCAATGGTAACATAATGGATTCCTGCAAAACGGCGCAGTATTAAGTCAACGAAAAGCTACGCATCACGAACGTTAAATGAAACGGAACAGACGTACAGTACTATTGAGAAAGAACTATTAGCTATATTTTGGGCAACAAAATATTTTAGACCATACCTTTACAGAAGGAAATTTTTATATATACACGTACCATTGACTATTATTACTATGGTTATGTAAACTCAAAGAACCAAACTAAAAATTACAGAGATGTAGGATTAGATAAGAAGAGTGTGACTACGAGGTCATATACAAGAAATGAATGTGTAGCAATAATGCGGACGCAATGAGCAGAATACAACTCAACGCCATAGAGGCAGAGTCAGTGGTAAGAAATGTTGACGAAACAAAGATGAGGGAAGACCCTGAAGAAATGGAAACTATACATTCAACGCAAAGTGACGAATCAAAAACTGCAATTAAAATTCTAAACAAAACGATAGATACGAAACCAAATCAATTTATAATCACTGAAGTTTTAATCAATCCTGAATCGGTAAAATATACAAAAACAGACCATAGAAAACTATATCAAATTCAGATAACGAAAGATCACAACGAAGAGCAAAGAGCAAATAATTAAAATTTTAAAAGAATATACCCGGAGAAAAAACGAGATTTTCTGAGTTATATATTCGATTGTTTAATAATTCAGGACTCGAGATTATCAGATGTACACGAAAATTAATAACTTTAGATGACCCAGACAAAATAAACGATGTACTCCGAAACCAACACAAAGGTAAAACCAATCATCATGGAATAAACGAAACCTTAAAACAACTCATAAGAAAATATTATTTTAAAGACATGAAGGAATTAACTACGGATTTTATTAATCAATGCGATCTATGTGACAGAGCAAAATACTACAGATCACCACCAAATTACCCTTAATGGTAACTAAAAACGCCCGACAAACCTTTTTAAAAATTACATGCTGACACTTTGGTAGTAGAAACTCAAAACTTTTAATCAATCGTAGACGAATTTACAAAAGTATGACAAGCGATACCGTTTTATTTCAAAAAACAGTATTGATGTAACCCAAGGATTTTTACAGTACTTTACATTTTACGGTACTTCCGAATCAATAACCTTAGATAATGGAAGCGAATTCAGAAACGAAACCATACAAAATACCTTAGAACAGAAAATCACCCGGAATAGAACGGATTGATTGAACGATTACACTTGACATTATTAGAACAAATCAGACTGTTAAGATTAACATATAAAAAGGAACCAATCACCAATTTAATGTCATACGTCCTAATTATTTATAACAACACAATTCATTCTTCAACCAACTATACACCCCTCGAATTAACATTAGGACACTCAGATTCCCAATACAATAACGAAATATATCTACAGTACGCCAAAGACTACAAACAAAAATTAAAAATTACTTACAATAGAATCAAAAATAAGTTAGACAAAGATAAGGAACGTATTACAAAAACCCGTAATAAAACACCCATATAAATAAATTCGCAGTAGGACAAACCGTCTAGGAAAGAAATTTCAAAAATAAACAACACAAAACGGCACCCAGAAATTTAGGTCCGTTTAAAATTAAAAAGATCTCAGAAAAAGACGTAGCAGTGGTAGACAACGGAAAAACCGTAAAATATACCAATTTAAAGAATTTAAGACACCCTGTAATTTCAGATGGACATCCATCTACCTTGCCTCCAGCCATGTAGAACGGACAACGAAATAATCGTAGAACAGATAAAAATCAACCGCAGTATACTACCAGTAAAATTGGGAAGTATGCAAAACACGGTAGACTATAGGACTTTCGCACAGAAATTTGATTTAACTTTATTTAAACAGAAATTTTTAAAATTAGAGACAATCATGACAGACTGAAAGAATCAATGGACACAGCCAAATTCGGAAAAGAGTATGCGATAGAAATGCTTAATTACAAAAGCATAATGGAAAATATCCCAAAGAACACAGACGACAAATTCAAACGATTAATACCAACAGACCAAGCCACAAGACAGAAAAGAGGAATTATTAACAGATTAGGTAATATTATAAAAGCTTTCACAGGTAATTTAGACAACCAATATGCTGAACGATACGACAACGCAATATAAGAATTGATTGATAAGTACGATATAAAAACTATCGTTAGAAACCAAATTTCTTAAACTCAATCAACTATAGTAAAATTTAACGATACACTACGAAAATTAGTAAAGAACTAAAACTATATAATAAATAGGATACTAACTCTTGAAAGTGACATGCAAACCACAATGCTAGGAATGCGAGATTTAATAAAATTTAACACGATATTCAATCAATGGTATCAACCCTCACTGTAATTCAACAAATTTTACCTACATTAGAAAATGCTGTAACATTTGCTAAATTAAATCACTTGCATGATAGTATAAAAGAACCAATTGATTTACTAAATGAATTTAAAGGAATCAACTCACTTATAACTCATAGTAAACTACCTTTTGAAGTAACATAATCTTCTGTATTTGAAAAAATAGCCATAGTAGAAGGTTATGCAAAGACTCATGAAATTACGTTTTTAATATAAATTCCCGTTGTAGAGATTAATACTTATAATGATTATCACTTATTTGCTTTTCCTATGAAAGTTAACAATCAATATCAAGTTATTATCTCAAAGACCAAGTGTCTTTCCCTAACTGAACTTAGGTATGGATTCACAAATGAGAAATGCAAAAAAGTGGCGCAAGGCTAATACTTGTGTCAATCAATAACGACAACAGCTATTTAAACAGATAGCCCCTACGAAGTACAACTATTACGATTCTTTAATCACTACGAGAATTGTGTGCCAAAACATGTACAAATTATAGATATAAAAATTCAAAACGTTACGGACAACAAATAGATTGCTGTATTTCCTCAAATAGTAATAGCAACCGCCAATTGCAACAAAGACGAAAACAGTTTAGCTTTGATTGGAAGCAAAGTAATCACTATAAAGGAAGATTGTTATTTAAAAGTAAAAAGTGAAATTATTCAAGTATATCAAAATCTAGCAGTGACGAAAAAATTTTCAAATCTACTCGAACTACAGTTCAAGATTCCTCAAACCAAAGACAACGACATTATCAAAAAACCGATTCAACTAGAACATCTAGACCTCAACGATCTCAACCACGCAGAAAAATTAATGAACAATCATAAAGAACAATTAAGTGAGTTAAAAGTGCGAAAGTTACACTATGACAATGCCAGTGTTTGGACAATTTTATTGATCATTGTATTATTTTTATTAACTGTATATTTATTGTATAAAATACACATTAGATATGTGAACAAAGAAACCACAAATGAAACTTTAGGAACAATGAGTTGTAAAAATTAAGTACAGCCCTTAATTTTTATCTAAGTCGGGAGGAGTTACATACCCCCCAATTAATATGTATATAAATTTGAATGCAATTATTATGTCTTATGAAATAGAATGTTACATTGTATAATTGAAGGTAATAATATAAAAGGTTAACGAAAGTTCATATCAGACATGAGAACGGAAGCAACTACTTTGTATTCCAGACGCAACCCAATACTGCAGATGCAGGACTCATTAAACTGCAATAAAAACAGACTTAATTAACAATACTAAGAAGCAATACATTGTATATTATCAAGAAATAGCAGACGGTGAGATCTGCATTTCCCACAAGATGATATGAGAGCAGGGATTAAATAAATATCCTGAAGATTCCCTGATGGCCGGTCAGTCTCGAACTACATAACTTCAACATTGTCGGTGGTTCAAGCTACTTACCATTATTTTTAATTATTAATTATTGGTTATTAACTTCAAGTATTTTGTCAATTTCAATTAGTTTAATGAATATAAACGTTTAAGTTGATTGTAACAGAAAGAAGCCATTCTTGTAATAGTATAATTGAGTATAATTGATATCTCGCGACATGCAATAAGGATCAAAGCTCTACCTGTTAACTTACTGATGATTAAGTGTAATAAATATAAATTTCGGTCAACGTTTCCTTGTTTGTAAAAAGATTTCAGGAATGTCTCAAAAGCAGTAATAAAAATATCTAATAGCGCTTGATTACCACCATACGTTGGTATTGAGTCTAAACATAGTTTTAAGTTTTCAAAATTCATCTTTATAAATTTTATTCTCAGTTACTTCAGTCGAGTTCGTACTAACGTTATTTAAAGAATCACGTATTGTTACGTGCATTGTATGTAATTATAACCTTTTGCTATAATTACATTAGTCTCAAACTTTTGTTGAATAATTGTTTCATAAAATAATTGTTGTAATAATAAATTGTACATAAAATGTGTATAATTATAAACCTTTGTTATATTCGAGTTCAGACTTTTGCCGAGTAATTTTTTTTTAGTAATATGAAAAAATGTGATAATAAATTGTACATAAGATATAAATTCTCTTGTTTGAATTTTATTTTCTAATATCAATATGCAATTGAAAATGGTTAGGAAAGTGAACTGTAGGTTCTTACAATTATTTGATTGCCAGTTCCATTAGCCGATTCTGTACTTTGTTCAATTGTTTGGTTTTTTGTTTCCACTGAAGAATTAAAATTCACGGTGACCAGTTCTCTGATTTTGGAATTGCTAGTGCCCATCCGGAATCCGTTCCCGCTGCGCCAGATAGGTTTCGGGCCTTTGGTAGCTTCTTTTTAAAAACACTTCTTTTCCAAAAACTCTTCTATCGATTTACTCTCAATTATGCAATTACAAAAATGACTTCTTTCTGTTACAATCAGCTTAAACGTTTATATTCACTAAACTAATTAGAATTGACAAAATACTTGAAGTTAATAATCAATAATTAATAATTAAAAATTATGGTGAGTAGCTTGAATGAACCAACAATGGTAAAGTTATGAAGTTTGAGACTGACTGGACATCAGGGGCTCCTCGGAGTATTTATGTAATCCTGCTCTCACATCATCTTGTGGGAAATTCAGATCTCACCGCCTGCTATTTCCTGATAACATACACTGTCTTACTTCTTAGTAATCTTAATTAAGTCTGCTTTTATGCAGTTCATTGTGTCCTGCACCTGTAGTATCAGGTTGCGTCTAGAATACAAAGTAGTTGCTTCCGTTCTCATGTCTGATATGAACTTTCCTTAACCTTTTAATAATTACCTTCAATTATACAATGTAACATTCTATTTCTTAAGACATAATAATTGCATTTAAATTTATATACATATTAATTGGCGGCTATGGAACTCGCTGGTCTAATAAATTTGGTTTGTTTTATGGTGATGATTTAAAATCTTGACTAGGAAATTTTGAATTGCCAATATCATAATTTTCACTATAACCGATACATTCATTTGTTGTCATTCAACCATTTTGCTTACTATGGCAAATGCAGCGCAACATAATTTTCTCTGCTTAACTCTCCATAATCTTTTTGAACACTTTCAACAATCTCTTACCGTTGTCTAATAATGTTCTTTAGTTTAAGTGTTTCAAGTTTATATCACTCGCATAGACAATGCAACCCATATCGTAGTCTACGTGTGCAGAATGCCATCTAGTTGGTATATCTAAAATTAAAGTTACATCACTAAGAATTACCACTGTACATTACGCACTTTTTAATCAAATTACCAATTGCTCGAGCTTTCTCACTTTTTTAGAAATTGTTTGAATTTTTTGGACATTGTTCATTGATGTTTCATCGTCCACGTGGGTTCTAGCTAATTTTCTATAAAAAGTTTGCTCTAAATATTTAAACATTTTAGGATATCTTGCACGGCAAAGTTCATAATATATGCCATGTACCGCAAGTGTTGATTTTCACAGTTAAGACCGGCGAAATCTGTCCAAGTTTCCACATCAAAACAATATTTGCGGCTGCGTTTTCAGCACCTTGAATTTTATCTTCTATTTTTTGTTGGCGTAACGATTCAATAAAAATCTGTGCAATATCTAGTTTGGTTTTGTATTATTTATGAACTACGAGGCTTGTTCAATTGAAACCCGTCCTTGGTTCAGGAAAAATTTATTGACAACTAAATTTACAAATAATTACCACTACGATTAAGCCACATATCGTCAACCTATGTATACCCTATTTAAAAAAATCTTGTGGCTGCTGCTCGAAGAATACTTTCACGGCGTTTTGTATTTCTTCGTCCGACTGAAAATGGTTACTTTTTAACGCTTTTTTCAGTGGCCCAAAGATGTGAAAATCGCAAGGCGATAAATCGGGACTATCGGGTGAATGCTCTAATATCCTCCATTTCTTTCGCTGTAGATTTTTTTTCCCCACGTTAGTCGGACGAAGAAGTACTAAACCCGCTGAAAGAATTCTTTGAGCAGCAGCCACAAGATTTCTTTAGGCAGGGTATACATAGGTTGACGAAACAATGGGATATGTGCCTTAGTCGTAGTGGTAATTATTTGTAAATTTAGTTGTCAATAAATTTTTCCTGAACCAGAGATGAGTTTCAATTGAATAAGCCTCGTACTTTGTGCGTAATAAGGCTAACGGGCCCAAGAACTTTTTTCAAGCTTCATGAGCTTATCAGAATCGATCAATAGCGGTATTTTGTTTTACATAATATTGTGCATTCATATGCGTAAGCTTGTTGTCGTTCTATTCCACAAAGCACGTGAACTTAACGGTTTAAGTGTATGTCACAGTAGTAATAGTCATGTTAGTGAACGCTTCTAGAATTGCGTTCTTTGGCTTATTACACTAATTTGCCATATGCTACTTATTATTTTTTGCGTCTGTTTTCTCTAAACAATTCTGAAATTAATACTATGAAATTAAGATGCGTTTGATGAAACATATTTTGGTTACTTTTTTATACTCAAAATGCAGGTAGTCAACTACGTTGCTTTGTTGATCACAAATTTCTAATTATTATGAAATTTTAATGTTGTAATTTGTACTAATTGTCAATGTATAATAGTATGCAATTTTTTTTATTGATCACTTTTCTTTTTTTAAGTACCAGTTCAAGCTAGTTGTAATATAATTATACACTTGCAAATAATTTTTTAAATACTTTGTTAATTGGTTACTTATTTGTTAATTGGCTTTAATAGCTATTTAAACAAACCTTTTATAAGGCAAGCGTAATAATCGTTTCGAAACATTCGTAAGTAGAGCAAAAGCTTATTATTCGTTATCAGATATGACAAAGCCTGAGGTGTCTGATGCTTTCAAAATTCAACGAAATATATTGAAATATACAGGCACTTGGCCTGAAGAAAACTCGTCAATGCTGTACAAATTCTGGGGTGTTGCAGCGTATATATTTGGAATATCACTTGGTGCAACAATGCTTTTAGAAGCTTATTTTGATTTAAGCGATATTATCAAACTTTCAGAAATATCTTACATCTTAGTAGTAATGTTGGTATACATTGTCAAACACGGAAATTTTGTTATGCACAGAAAGTCATTTACACACATGTTAAAACTTATTAAAGATCCCATACTTTTGTCGTATTCAAACGACTTAGACTATTTAATGGTTAAAAAAATAAAACAAATGGCACTTCTTGCAACTTTTTACAACAAGTATATCTACTTTTTAGTTCTATCTTTATACGCGTTAACTCCGCTAATAGATAATAGGCCACTTCCTTTTCCCTTTCCTTTTGACGTGGGAGAGTATCGATTACTGATCTATTTATTTCAAGTTGTTACACAATTTGTTACTGCAGCTATTAATATGTGTTTGGATACTCTCATAACGTGTTTTATGGGATTAGCAATTACCCATTTAGAAATTTTAGCTGAGAAGATTAGAAAAGTTGGCCAAGAGATACCGTACCAAAAGTGTGTTGCTGTCAACCATAGAGTTCCTCAATCGATACTGATGCATGTAGTACAATGTTTAAAACAACATAAAACCATAATTAAGTAAGTATTCTAGAACTATTTCTTTTTCAATTCCAGATAGTAAATGTTTAAGGGCAAGTTCCACTTGAAAAATTATAAGCTCAGGCTATATAATTATTTATACAAGCATTAATTATTAATTTATATGGTTGCTACAGTAATATATATCAACACTAATTTAGGACGATAGTCATTTATATCACATTTTTCGAAGTTTTAAACTAGGACTGGTATTGTAATCGAAGCTTTAATTAAAACCAGTATCAAGACATCATTGGAACGGGCTTCCAACATCCACGACTATAATTTATATACATATTCAAAAAACCTTAAACTATTTGACTATTAGACTATTCGAATGTACCTATTGAAATCTAAATAACTCTTAAATGGAAGTCTCTATGGCGGTAGAAGCAGTCGAACCATTTCTGTGATTTCCATGTTGATGTAAGCAGCAATCAATGCTTTTCATAACAAGCGCCGAATTATTTGGATTTTAACCACACACTAAAATTTGGAATAAAACCCCTAACTTATTTCGTACGACCCCTGCAGTCCAACCCATCGAGCCCACCGATTTTTAGTATGGTTGACTCCTGGTCTCTAAATTTGGTCATCTAACCTTTGAGTTCACTAACGTTTTCCACGGATTCTGGTAGTTTGACTTACCAGGAGGCTTCTGCTCAGTCATCAAGTAGTAGATGCTTAGATTTCGTTCTTTCAGCCGCATGGTTTCTTTAAACCTCTGATTGTTATCGATGAGGTTGATCCAGACCACCAAATCTATTTTTCTTAATCTTCGTTGAGAATTAAACCACTCATAGTTTTTAAAATCATCTTTATTTACGTAAAAAATGCTTTTAAAAACTATGAGTGGTTTAATTCCCAACGAAGATTAAAAAAATACCAAATCTATTTTTAAACACCTAACAATTCCTGGGACATATCAAGGTCTGCCACTACGCAATGTGCCAGGAAATATTCCAAAAGTACGTCGAACAGATCACCTTGAATCTCTTCGAAGATCCCAAATCTCACTTTGCTGGTACCGCAGTACAAAAACGTGAACCAATCGTAGCTCGGTTCAGACCTTCGTTTATCTTCACGAGCGTCCTTCTGCATTGACGACGTCATCACTATCGTAGTGTGCTAACCGGTTAACGTGCACCACTTTTTTCTTTCTTTTGTGAGTATACGAATCTGATATACCACGTCAGCAATAATCCACGCATCCGTCTGGGGTTGTATAACCAGACGCAGTGTGCTTTCATGTTGTATCTGGGCTTTATCCAATCGCTTGCGATCTGAATTTTGTCCTAATGTCACTATGGATGATGTGCATCTTTCGTTTGAGCTTGGGCTTACCCCCAAATTCAATATCACGCGGTAGACGTATCTCGCGTTCCAGCATAACACATGTAGGTGTCTGCCCTGTTCTCTCATGAACCAAAGATCAATAGTAAAAATAGATGTAAATATTGGTCCCAGTCTCTCTGAAGTTCGGAGACCACTTTAGAAAGGTACTTGCCCAAAATACGGTTCACACGTTCTACCATACCATCGAATTGCGGATGCAATAGCTTTGTTCGCATCGTTCTCATTCCCAGTAACCTATACACTTCTTGTAATAACCCTAACTCAAAATTTCTACCCTGATCGGCGTGCAACTCCAGAGAAATTTCAATACAGCAAACCTTTTCTACAATTTCGATTGGAACCTCTCAATGTCTTTGTAACTTCGGCAATTATCCATGCATTTGTCTGGGGTTGTATAGCCAGACACGATCGCCCTCTGAACATCAGATTACTGCTTGAGGTGATATCTAATCTTCATCCAATCGCTTGCGATTTGGATTTTTCCTAACGTCACTATGGATGACGCGCATCTTCCGCTTGAACTACTCGATATAGCTCTGGAACACGATGTTGTCTCTGGACTTACACTCAAACTCAAGATCACGCGGTAGACGTGTCTCGCGTCCCAGCATAGCACATGCAGGTGTCTGTCCTGTTCTCTCATGAACCAAAGACCGATAGACCAATAAAAATAGATGTAAATATTGGTCACAGTCACTCTGATATCGGAGACCACTTTGGAAGAGCACTTGCCTAATGTGCGGATCATGCGCTCTATCATACCATCCAATTGCGGATGCAATGGTGTTTGCATCGTTGTCATCTCCAGCAACCGACATACTTCTTGCAATAACCCTCACTTAAATTTCTGCCCTGATCGGCGTGCAACTTCAGATGAACTCCAAAACAGCAGAGCAACTTCTTTACCAGTAAGCTAGCGTCGGTTGTAGCCTCCTGGTTTGGTATAGCATACGCTTCGTTCCACTTTGTAAAATAGTTCATGACTAGCAAGATGTACTTATTCCCGGAGTTGGTGTCTGGGAATAAACTGGCAATATCGATTGCCACTCCCTCAGAAGGGCTTCCCACGTTATATGGCCTCATTAGAGCATTGCGGTTTCTTAATGGTGCACACATCTGAGACTTGTGGTACCACTTTTTACAAAGTCCTTGCAGCCTACCCAGTAAAAATCTTGCTCTATCTCCAGAGTAGTCTTAACGCCTAAGTGTCCTCCAGAGGTCCCATCATGCAGATGTCCTACAACTTCCGATACTCGGCTTTTCGGAATCACTACCTAAAGCGTACCTACGAATTTACCTCCAGTTTTCAAGGATCGCACCAAGGTATTACTTTCTACTTTCAGAAAAACACATTGTGCCCAGTACCACTTTAGGTTGCTGCTCATCCCGCTACTGTCCTGCCTGAACGGGCATTCTCTTATGGTTTTCCAACTAAAAATGACGTTTACGTCTTTTTCATTCTCTGTTCCGTTCGCATTGTAGGGACTGTCATTAGTCATTGATCATAGTAGTCCGATTGCATTTTGCTTCTAACCGTGAGCAAAGGTTGCAATCTTCGGGGCAAAGCCATCTCGAAAACGCATTTGCATTACCAACACGGTGCTTAGTGTCGTAGTGATAGTCCTGCAACCCTTTATCCATCTGGTGACTTGCCCTTCGGGGTTCCTAAACTGTAATAACCACTTCTGGGTGTCGTAGTCGGTTTTCAGGTAAAATTTTCTTCCGTACTTATAAAAGTTTTCTACGAATTTTACAACAGCCAACAGTTCCTGTCTTGTAACAAAATAATTCCGTTCCAGTTTTGAAAGTACTTGCTAAAGTAACAAATGACTCTCTCTTCTCCGTCTTGCAACCGGAATAGTACATGCAGGCGACGTTGCTTGCGCCTGTATCCTAGATGAATTTATTTTCCGACCGAGGATAACTTAAGATTGGAGCTGTTGTCAATAAAGGCATTAGTTGTGAGAACGGGTTTCCGCAATCTTCATAGTAATCGTAATCACGTACTCCTTCAGTCAGCTTGGTCAATTGCTTGGCTAGATTGGCAAACCCGGAAACGAATTTTTATAGTACGCGCCCAACCTCAGAATGCAACGTGTCCTAAGATGGATTAGCGATTGTTAAAGCATTGAGTAGTGGTTTGCCGATGGTGTATGGAACAGTAGAAGAGTTTGGGAAGTTTGAAGTCATTATCGATGGTTAGTTAGAGAAATTTGGTTAGCTGCGTGCTGAGGGGAATGGTGTGACTCGACCTGGTAGCGGTTCCATAACTTATAGTCATTGTGGAGAGCAACATCATCAATGGTTGGCGTGCAGATACATGCGATATGATGTTTTGCATGTTACTGATTTTTATAAAAACATTGTTGTTAAATTTATTTGATGTGTTTTGACGTTTTGTGCTTTTGGAGTGCATTTTTATGAATCTTATGGACTTAAGAATTTATTAAACTTTATAATTAAATGAAAACATGCTTATGTAGAGATGGATATTTAAAATTATTGTATAAAGGTTGTTTATGTACAAAGTAAAGGGAACTTTTTGTGTTTACTGTGTTATAATTTTGCATACATGTTTAAAAGCGTTTTACTGTGAGCTCATATTAAGACAGGGGGTAAAATCAGGTATGAGGTTAGTCCACTTACTTTAAATAAAGTATTTGTATAATGAGAAAATTTTGATGTAACAACATTTTTTAAAGTGATTTGTTTATGTATGTGAACCGTTGTAATTGAAAAGTTTTGGGTAAATAGAATGTGATAAATTTTGGTAGTTGCGTTTATTTCTTGGATAGGATTGTATGGAAGTATTTTCAGATTGCAGCAAAGTTCCAGTTAGGAGAAGTTTGCTTTTCAGCAGCCCAGGTAAGCATCCTAGGTAAATTGACAAGATTTTCTAGAGACCGAAAGAGCAGCCAAGATAAACCTCAGAACATTCTGACATCCAATTCGTGGGCACGATTCGCCCAGCAAAACTGCAGAGCAATATATATTGTATATGTAGTGAATAAGATTAAATAATAACCTAAACTTTTATGCAAAGCCCAAATGATCATTTCAAATTGAGCTAGTAATTGAAAGATGGAATATATAACGTCTTGGACAGTATACAGGTTCAAGTCCTGTCCAAGACCTTATATTTTTCATCTTTCAATTACTAGCTCGATTTGAAATGATCATTTGGGCTTTGCATAAAAGTTTAGGTAATTATTTCATCTTATTCATTGTAATACGATAGTATTTATTAACTTACTTTGTGTAATTAACTACCTAAAATATTGTATATATATATATATATATATATATATATATATTGCTATGATAATGGGATAATTTAGGGATAGGTTAAGTCATGGGGGGTCGTAGAATAAATAAAAACAATTTCCACTTTAAGAAAGGCACACAATTCCAGAAATTATAAGAGTAAATCGGTCACCCTACATATTTTTAATTGAGAGCACACTGTATATAAAATACACGGGATTAAATGCATGAGAACATAAAGATCTCTAAGAGTAGTTTACAAGTAAAGATAAAATTTGAGAACGCAACAAATTGCATCATAATTAAATCACCGGCAAACATAGATAAATTGGCATTGCAAAGATGTAACAATTACGTTAAAAATATCATCGTACACGCATTCTAAATAATTCATTATTAGAAAATCGTACGTAACAGGAAGAAATCACATTTTTTCAAAAATCCAATATTATGTAGAAATAAACAAGCACCAGGCAATGCAATATAGAAGATAAAATTTAAGAAACATCCGAATACGTGAGTTAATAAAAGGCAACAGTTGGAAATTCTCAGATAATGCCACGATATGCGGAAGGCGTACGTGACAATCAAGGCATGCATTGAAAGATTTGAACTAAATAATTGGTGAAAATTCCAAGGTATGCGAGATAAGCAGAAGTATCGTCCCAGAACGTAAATAAGCCAGTGAAATCAATAGGAGGTAGGGCTTATATATACGATAATGACGAAGCGACAAATTAGTCTATATTCAAACTGAACTACGACTATGTTCAAGTGTTAAGAATTTACGTAACTAGAAAAGCAAAAATCAAAGTGAAATTAGAATTAAAAAGTGTGAGAATTTATGCAACAAAAATAAGCCGATCTATAAATGGACGTAAGTAAAACAATTTAAATTAAATCCATTTCTAATAGTAATAAAACAGGGCTTTTAATTTCAATCTGAACTTTAATTTTGGCTCTTAATATCGACTTTTAATTTCAACTTTCAATTAGAGACATATTTTGATTGAGATGGCTCTAATTTGGGATATTTAAGACGACTTTAATTTGGGATTCCGTAATTTGAACATACTCAAATTTTGGAAATAATAGTTTTCCAGAAAATGCTTTCACGCAAATACCATTATTCGAGAATATTGCCCATCCAATGCTTGTAGTTGTTTATAATAAATATCATGTTTCTTCTACTGTTTTCTAATATTATGACCTATTTCACTGAGAGTTATTGAAGGGGGTTAAGCAACCTGTGGCTGCCAAGGTCCCCCAACACTTAGACATTTGCCGAAATAATAGTTTTCCAGTAAATGCTTTCACGCAATTACCATTATTCCAGAATATTGCCCATCCAATGCTTGTAGTTGCTTATAATAAATATCATGTTTCTTCTATTGTTTTCTAATATTATGACCTATTTCACTGAGAGTTATTGAAGGGGGTTAAGCAACCTGTAGCTGCCAAGATCCCCTAACACTTAGACATTTGCCGAAATAATAGTTTTCCAGTATATGCTTTCACGCAATTACCATTATTCGAGAATATTGCCCATCCAATGCTTGTAGTTGCTTATAATAAATATCATGTTTCTTCTACTGTTTTCTAATATTATGACCTATTTCACTGAGAGTTATTGAAGGGGGTTAAGCAACCTGTGGCTGCCAAGGTCCCCCAACACTTAGACATTTGCCGAAATAATAGTTTTCCAGTATATGCTTTCACGCAATTACCATTATTCGAGAATATTGCTCATCCAATGCTTGTAGTTGCTTATAATAAATATCATGTTTCTTCTATTGTTTTCTAATATTATGACCTATTTCACTGAGAGTTATTGAAGGGGGTTAAGCAACCTGTGGCTGCCAAGATCCCCCAACACTTAGACATTTGCCGAAATAATAGTTTTCCAGTAAATGCTTTCACGCAATTACCATAATTCGAGAATATTGCCTATCCAATGCTTGTAGCTGCTTATAATAAATATCATGTTTAAGTGTAGTTACTTTCTTCGTCATTAATTTATTCATCTTGGGACTGGTTGGGTGCGTACCTCCATTAATTTCTATTCTGAGCTAGCATACACATTTCCCTGAAACTCTTACAGCCTACATCTTTCACTATCTGTGTGTAGTAGTCTAACCTAGGTCTACCTCTTCTTTCCTTTTTTCCTATCTCTGCTTCTAGTATATTCCGCACTATTCCCTCATGCCGTAGTATGTGGCCTATCATCCTATCTCTCCTATTCTTTACCATTTTCCACATATTTCTTTCTTCCCCTACCACTTTTGGTACCTCTTCGTTCTTAACTTTGTCTGTCCATGATATCTTCATCAATCGTCTGTAGCACCACATTTCTAAGGCTTCTACCTTTTTGTTGTCTGCTTCTCCTACTGTCCAGGCTTCACAGCCGTACAGTGCTGTGCTCCATACATATGTTTTAAGTAATCTTTTCCTTGTTTCTATGTTTGTTGTCTTTGAACACAGTAGTTGCTTTCTCTTGTTAAATGTAGCACGACCTTGTGCTAATCTTTGTTTTATATCTTTTGTGCTTTTCCCATCTTGCGTTATTTGGCTTCCTAGGTAACAGAAATCCTTAACCTCTTGTAAGTTCGTGTTACATATTTGTATTCTTGTATCTCTCTGTTAGAACCGTTTTCATTTCATTGAGAGCAGCTTCTAACTCATCCTTGCTAGATGTTAATACCGCTATATCATGTGCAAATCCAAGCATATTAATTTTTTGTACCTACATAATAATTCCAAATGTCTTCCTGCATTTGACAGTATTCATTGCCTATTCAATGTACAAGTTATAAATTAATGGAGATAGGGAACATCCCTGTCTCACCCCTTTCCTGATGTTTACTTCTCTACGTTTTTGCTCTAATTCTATTACTCCTGTTTGCTCTTTGTATAAGCTATGTACTATCCGTCTATCCAATCTTTTTGAGTATTTCGAACATTTTTTTCCATTTTACATTGTCAAATGCTTTTTCCAGATCTACAAACCCTATATACACGCTTTCCCTTTTTTCTGTTGTTTTCTCCATTATCACCCTCAGAGCTAAGATAGCCTACCGTGTTCCCTTGTTTCGCCTAAACCCAAATTGGTCTTCCCCTAGTATTTCTTCAGCCCGTTTTTTCATTCGTCTTTGTACAATTCTAGTTAATATTTTTGATACATGTGCTGTCAAACTTATTGTTCGAAAATTTTCACATCTATCTGCGCCTTTCTTTTTTGGTATGGTTATTATGATGTTATGTTTGAAATCTTTGGGTATCTTGCCTGTTTCATACATAGAGCTTACAAGTTGAAAGAGACGTTCTGTTACTGCTTGACCAGCGGCTTTTAGAGTCTCCGCTTGCACCTTATCTGTACCCGGCGCCTTACCATTTTTCAGACCCTTTAAAGCTAATTCAAATTCATCTCTAAGTATAGGATATCTCAAGTCATCATTTTCAATGTCTGATTCCTTTTCTAATGCAGTTAGTTCTTCTCCTGCATATAAATTCCCTATATACTTTTGCCATCTACCCACTTTCTCTACATTTTCTATGACATTTCCTCCCGCGTCCCTTATATTTTTGCTATACGGTTTTATATCCCTAAAATTCATTGTAATTAGTTTGTATGCTTCATCTGTCTTTCCTACTTCCATCTTAGTTTGTACCTCTTTGCACTTTTCATCAATTCATTGTTCTTTAGCTTTCCAGCATTTGCGAATAATTTTCTATTTTATGGCTTTGTATCTCTGTTTTCCTGTTTCGTCTGATTTATTTTTGTATTTTCGTCTTTCTTCTATTAAATTCAGGATATCCTTTGTTATCCATGGTTTCTTATTTTCTTTTTGTGTATACCCCAGAATATCTCTGGCCGCCATGTCGAGGCTGGATTTAATGCTATTCCATTCTGTTTCTACTTCCTTAGTATCAGATATTTTCCCGATATCTTTGAGCAATTCATTTGACCTTTTTTCGAATCTTTTTTGAATATCTTTATCTTTTAGTTTCTGTAGGTCGAAGTGCTTTTTTCCGTTTCTTTTTTTTCAAATTTTTAAATTTAAGTCCGGCCTTCAAAATTACGATGTTGTGATCAGTGTCTATATCTGCTTCTGGGTAACTTCTACAGTCTTTTACTTGATTCCTAAACCGTTGTCTAACAAGAATGTAATCTATTTGATATCTTTCTATATCTCTTGGCATCTTCCACGTATATCATCTTCTAGCATGATGTTGAAATAATGTGTTTGTAATGATTAAATTGTTCTTGTCGCAAAATTCTACCAGCCTATTTCCTTTGTCGTTTCTAGTGCCTAAACCAAATAAACCTACTATCGCTCCTTCCCTACCCTTACCTACCACTGCATTAAAATCCCCTGTAATTATTAAATTTTCATGTCCTTTTACGTGTCTTAATATGTCTTCGATATCTTTGTAGATCGCTTCTACCTCTTCGTCATTGTAGCTAGAGGTGGGCATGTATACTTGTATTATTACTGTGTTTACCGGTTTAGATTCTAATCTAACCATTTTTTTGTAAGTAATTTTCTACACAGCATCCTATCCTTTTCCGCATAACTATTACCACGCCCAAATTTCCCTCCTCTGCTCCCGTATGAGTTACCCTGAAGTCTCCACTTCAAAAATCCCCCGCCTCTGGATATATATATATATATATATATATATATATATATATACATATATTACTGTGACAGGTAGGTGTAAACAGGTGTAAATAGGTAAAGGACTTAGTTATATAAGAACCCTGTGTATAGAAAACCATAATTTATTTTTTTACCCTTAAAATTAGCTTAGAATAAAACGAACGTATTATAATATACGCTCAAATCAATAATTTATATACTTTAATTTAATACAAAGTTGGGTAGTATTAAAGCTTTGAAGTACAGGGAAAATCAATAATTTAGGCGAGTTTTATTTAACATAGCATACGGTAACAAATTTCGAAGAAGCTGCAGCTTAGATATTGGAAAATACGTTTAAAACCATCGAGAATTTTAAAGAACAGACGAGTGGAATATATAAACAGTTCTTGAAAAACCAGCATGCAATGAAAATAATTCTTAGTAGTTGTATAGTAGTAGGAGAAGCGGACAAGAAAAAAGTAGAAGCTTTTGAAATGTGATGCTACAGACGTATGATGAAGATATCATGGACAGACAAAGTTAAGAACGAAGAGGTACTAAAAACGGTGGGAGAAGAAAAAAATATGTGGAAAACGGTAAAAAATAGGAGAGTTAGGTCACATACTACGGCATGAGGGAATAGTGCGGAATATATTAGAAGCAGAAATAGGAAAAAAGAGAAGAAGAGGCAGACCTAGGTTAGACTACTGCACACAGATAGTATAAGATGTAGGCTGTAGGGGTTTCATGGAGATGTGTAGGCTAGCCCAGAATAGAAATCAATGGAGGTACGCATCCAACCAATCCCAAGATGGATAAACTATTGACGAAAAAATAACTGTGCTTAAACATGATGATTATTATAAGTAACTACGAGCATTGTTTGGGCAATATTCTCGAATAATGTTAAGTGTGTGAAAGGATTTATTGGAACACCATCATTTCGGCAAATGTCTAAGTGTTGGGGGATCTTGGTAGCCACAGGTTGCTTAACCCCCATCACGGAATCTTGGTGAAATAGGGCATAAAATTAGAAAACAATAGAAGCGGAACGAGCTGTATACACATGCTGTGTGAGAATTTCAGGGAACTATGTAAGCTAGCTCAGAATATAAATAAGTGCAGGTACGTATCCAACCAGTTTTGAGACGGAAAACTTAATGACGAAAAAATAACCGCAGATAAATCTGATGATTAGTATATACAACTAGTTGTCGGTTGCGAAATATCTGCAACTAATGTTGTCTGCGAAAAAATATATTGTAAAATATATTAAATCGTTAAATGGTTAAGTGTTGGGGAACTTGGCAGCCACAGGCTGCTTACCTCCCTTCATAACCACTGAAGGTCGGAGAAATAGGGTATATAATTGTAAAACAATAGAAGGTCACCGAACTGCACCTAACAAGAAAGAACAGCGCCTATGAGGAAAGACAACAAACATAGAACAAGAAGAAAATTGTTGAAAGCATATGTGTGGAGCACAGCACAGTATGCCTATGGAATATGGGCAGTCTGAAACGCAGACAGAAAAACGGTAGCAACCTTTTAAAATGCTGTGCTTCAGATATATGAGGACGATAGCATGGACAGACAAAGATAATAACAAATAGGTTATAGAAATAGTAGGGGAACAAGGATATCTGGGGAAAAAGATAAGAGAAATAGAAGAGCAGAATACGTTCTACGGCATTTTTGGGAAATAGTATGGGATATATTACAGCATAGGAAAAAAGAGGTAGATGTAGACCTAGATCAGATAGTGATAGATGCAGACTGTGCAAATTTCAGGGAAACCTGTAGGTTAGTTCAAAATAGGAAATAATGATGGTACGCGTCTAACCAGTTCCAGGACTGAAGACCTAATGATGATGAGTTATATAGTAGTGGACGACGGAAAAGTTAGCAAACAGCATATTATTTCGAAAACAAATCAATACAATTTTGAGACAGATTATACACAACAAAGAAAGATGAAAGATAGCAGGTGTTTTAATGACAAACAGTTTCAAGCACGTAATCAACAAGTATATTTGTAGAGGCTAATACAAAAACGCAGACGCAAAAGGTTCGCGTCGCAGAATATCGATTTTTGAAGGCATACAGATAGGAAAGAGGAAAATTAACCGCGGACAATATTGGTATAGTGGGACGACAAGCGAGATGGAAAACATGGGGTGGAAAAAGACAAGAGAATGAACGCGCACATAAGAGGCGGGTTATATTTGCGTGAACGTTATGGTAAGGGAAATTTTCAGAGAATATTTTAGTCGTTATTTTTATCGGTTAGTTTTTCGTGGTGAAAGCGGATTTTTGCAGGCTATTTCTAAGTTTTGGATGACGGTTACGGGAGAATTTCTAGAAATGACTGGCCGTTTGTCAATTTACGGGAACGGAATACTAAAATACGTACCACTAAACGGAGAAAGAAGATTATATAAACGGGGTTGGAAGCAGTATAGGCTCGCTCTTACTTTCGAAGTCCACTACTAGAACATGCTTGCTTACAACACGTGAAAAGTGAAGATCGATAAGTTTTATGAGTGTTTAATGCACAAGTAAAGTGCACAGTAATTTTAAAACGGAGAGAAACCTAATATAGTAGTATAATGAAAGCAGAATGGTTCGTATGTAGTTTATTTAAAATTTGAACGAGGGTGCTTGCGGCTTATTGAGTGAAAGGCGAGGTGATATTTGGATTTGGATTTGGATGAAATTAATAATGATTTGGATGAAAAACAAATTGGTTTTGGTATGGTTCTTTTTAAAATAGGAAACCCACAACATGGAATAATCCTGGAACGAGCAGTCGAGTTGAAGGCTACTACATAGATGTTGTTATGGAAGCAGGATACTCTCCAAGTAACGATTTTTGCTTGATTGAACTGTGGTGCTGGAGTGATTTTATTTAAACTGTTTGTGATTAGTGTTTCATTGATAAGAATATTTATGAACTGAAAATGTTGTATTAACCTAAAATAAAAAACCATTATTCTGTATTATAAATCAGAGGGGTAAAAGCTTGGGGAAATATGCTATACGATGTAAGAGATAAACAGGTCTGTGTTTAATTTTTAGTGCAGCAATTTAAGCACAAAGATAAAGGTTTATACTGAGCTCTCCATAGACCAGGAAAAATTTAATTAAGTTTTCAGGATAAGCCCATCTACCTTTAACTAAGATAATCAAGTATCGCAAATCATGAAATTGGGGAATATTAAATTGAGTTATTTTGATGCAAAGTAAAATTATAAAGATGTTTCAAGGATTCATGTTGTAAATATTGAGATGGGGAATTAAATTTTTATCTTGTTTGAATTAAAGGTTGTATGGTGTGTTGAATTATTTGGTTATTTTTTATTATTAATTTTAAAAGGTGATTGAGAGTATGGGTATTGGTGGTAAGTATCTTTGAAGAAGCTGGGTGCACGGCTAGCCGTGGCATAATGATTTGGAAAGCTTTTTCAGAGGAGTGTAAAACAGAACTTATAGGAATCAAAGCGTGGATTACAAATTTTAGTTAAAAAGAAAATTAGTAGTGTTTAAAATTTTATTTTCAGCAAGCAATTTTTCCACAATCCAATTTGTGGCGCACGAACTACTTCGACTATACTGCCTAGAAAATTATGGCTTGCCAACGGAGAGGCTTGAGTAGTTAGAGCCTCAATTTTACAGAAATGATGGAGCCCAACAGTGGGGCACGATTGTTCAGCTCAACTATATAGATATATATATATATATATATATATATATATATTGCTGTGATAAGAGGTTGTTTAGGGGTGTATTAAGTCGTAAGGGTCGCGTAGTAACTTTAAATAGCAATAGGAAGCAGAAAACTGCACTTATTTAGCAGGAAAATAAATAATCCACACATCATGTAAATAGCAAGCATTTAACACCCTGCATAAGGACCGCAATTAACTTTAATCAAAACCAGTAAGCATATCTTCCAATAATAGAACACTTATTCGGCGGAGAAATAATTATACATGTAATTAAACCACGTCAAGAAGCGTTCAATAAGTTTATAAAATAGATACGCATGAGATAAGATAAAACCTGGTAAATCTGCATGCAATTACGCTTGTATTAAAGAAGGATTATTCTTAAAGCGCTTTGATAAGAAACGCACTTTCAAAGATAAGTTTTAAATAAAGACGTAAACGAAAACATCACTCAATTTACATCAGTTATTTTGTTCAATTCTCCAAAAGCTTTATCTACACAAAACAACAGACACAAGCTAAAGTAAAGTCTAACAATAATAACAAAACAGGCGGTCAAAGATTGTAAAACAACAGCAAATACCAGCATGATATGTAACTTCAGAATAGTTGTGTCAGAAATCAGCTTGAAAACTACTAAGAATGTCCAAAACAAACGTGGTTGGTTACAACACTTTGTAAGGCTTTTTGGACAAACCAATCCAAATGTGGATAGCAAAAGCTATATAACGCCCAGAGTTGATAAGAAAGGGTAGTCTCAATTTGAAGCACGTCAAACTTGCAACACCCTGACTCAAATCTTTACGCGTCAAATAAATAAATTTTATATTATATTATTGTGAAAGGTGGTGTTGTGTAATAGTAGTTGACGTTAAAGATATATGAAAAAGCTTCTGCCGTTTTGCAGAAAACGGCTTCGAAGGTGTATCTAAGAAACCTACGAAGTCTAATTCACGATTCGAAGAAATCCAACTCTAGTTCACGATTCGAAGAAATCCAAGTTTAATTCGAAGGTGTATCTAGGAAACCTTCGACTTCCAAGGTGTCATATTAAGAAGGATCTAAGTCTGGTATTCAGAACCTCTGAGTGGTATTCAGAAATTCAGTTTGTAATTAAGTGGAAAGGTCTAAGGTGTATCCAGGAAAATATAAAGTAAAGCACGAGGTGAATTTTGGAAATAAGGAGCAACAAAACTTTGGTTCAAAGCACGTGAAAGAGTACAAAGCAGAGCATTGTTTTTCGATTGAAGATAATAAGGGGGTGTTGATCCACAACACGCAATAGCAAATCAGGATATCATAGGTCAGGGCATACTAGTATAAGGAATCTTTTCAAATTTAAATTTAAACACTAAATATATTTCTTTTTCTCAAATATGTAAGGAGTCAACAAAAATATCGAATACGTTGAAATTTACGTGATAAGAATAAAAGGTCTTGAACGTTTCAGATTTTTTAGTAAAAGGTGTCGTTTTTGGTGACTTTAAATTAAATTAAAGGGATATAATTTTTGGGATAAATGATTCAAATAATATTAATTGATTGAAGGGTTTATTTAAAGGATTACAAAAATTGTGAAGTGTAGATATTATTTCCATTCATTATGCGAATATTGATTGACTTCGTTTTATCAATACAAAGAGGTAAGAATTAAAGGGGTAAATTAATTTGATCATCGTAACGTTGTGCACTCTATGTAAATTAAACTGGGCTAGTCGTGGTATAATTAAAATTAGAAGATTAAAGAGAAACACAGGGCGGTTGCGTTCAGCAGGAAACTGGACGTTAATTACATCAGGACTGCTCAAGCGTGGGGGAGTACTTCAGAAATTAATCTGACGCTACAACGTGGAGCCAGAATATCATAGCTATATATATATATATATATATATATATATATATATATATATATTGCCGTGGAACTTTTAATCGCCTCGCCAGAGTAAAAAAACATTCGAGAATTTTATTTATTTTCCAAAATCGAAAATAAATTTCACACAATAGAAAAATTTAATAAAAAAAATATTCTCTTACCCAGATTCCTCTCTTCATCACCTTAATTCTTCTTCAGTTCCCAGGCTAGCTCAGTTGGGCTTCCTCTTGGATACCTAGATTCACTATTATATTTTGTATTATTCACGCACACTCTCAAATAAAACAACAAAATAATACAACCATCATACAATATTTATTTAACACTATTTACAAATAAAATTCAAGATTATCCACATTTCAGAGATCAAGTTACCTCAATAAATTCTATTTTTGTACTGTCCTGAATTTTAATTTAAAATATCAAACACATTGAATATACCCGGAGTAAATGGGCCCTGAATAATACCTATTTTCTTTCTTTATTTATAATTTATTTTGAATTTGTATACTCTGGAGTATGGTGAGCTCATGATAACCCAGTTAATTATGAATAATGTATGCTTTTGTACTTCGCATACTCTTAAACCAACAAAAAAATAAACCCATATACTCTTCACAATAAAAATTTTAAATTCCTGATGGAACGTTAATAAGCTTTATATACATCTTTAGATTTCTATTTAAATACCTTAATAAAGTTAGTCATACGTATTATTTTCAATACGCAAAATAATGCACAATCCCTTCAAAATTTACTCTCACACGTCACACAATTTTCATAGTTTCATAGTTTATAACAACAACAATTTTAAAGCGTCACCTGGAATTTCTAGAAGATCTCTACTGCGTTGACGATGCGGTAAAATTGTTTCGCCCTGCTTCGCTGTCCGCCTCTAGCTATTTGTAGAAGAACCCCATTTAAGTTGTGCTGCTTTCCCGGTGCATCCAATTCCAAATCCAAATTAATTCCACTTCTTTCATACTTGCGTACTTTCGTTTAATTTAATTTTAAATTTACGTTACTTCACGTCACTTCCCGAGCTTGTTTCAAATAAATGTTGCACCTCAAATTAAAATTTAGACTCGCCACTTATTCGCGTATCAAATTATGAAGCCAACACTGTACTATTTAAAATAAAATAATTTTATATACTTACATACTCGTTTGTAGTCTGAAGCGATTAAAATACTAAGAGAACGAAGTTAAAAAAGAGAGCCGTGCTAATTCGCCTCGAGTATTTAAATGCTTCGACTGTAACCTCTCCAGACCCTCTTACCGTGAAAAATATAATTTAAAATAACACTTCCTCAAATTTTGTTTCAACCTTTTTTGAAATCTCCGAAATTTAGCGCGTCGTTACGATATTTTCCAATAAACCCGACTTCAAATATCCTCGTGTTTGAGTGTTTTAAAACTAACGATATCGACCAACAGTATATGCATTGAAGTCTTAAAAATCCCGCCTATCTTAACGCTGTCCCTTTCTTATGCATATTATATGTTTCCTTCTAACCTTGTTTAAGTGGTAGAGAATCGATATTCTATTTACCCCATGTGGACTGAATACGTGCTTTTTGAAATGCACTATTATTATGTCTGTCTCAGTCCGAAGCATTTCATTGACCCTCTATCTTTTCTGCACTTTAAGGAAACTTTTAGTTAACATTTACGCGAACCCTCCAACCGTTTACCCGATATTCTTTCAAACTTGTTTGTTATCTATAAAAAATAAGGGGAACCTGATATTTAGAAACATGCAGGTGTTTAACTAACCGACGTTTTAACACAACATTTCTAGGAGCTTCTTTTCAGGGGTATTTCAACCAAACCGATATATTTGTTCGTTACAACGAACGTTATTCGCCTTGGATTTATTGATTTTTCATGCTTTTATGCGTATTAGACGTAATTAAACTCCATTAAATTAATAAATAAATTGCATTGGCTTTTAAAATTTATTTTCTTTACAAACCTAACTAAATTTTAATCATTAATTGTAAATTTTTGATAATACTTGTTACATTAAACTGAACTAAATGAAATAAATTTCGCACGTAGATTCTATTTGTTTCTTCTATACAGGGTGTTTCAAATTGCTTTGTTTATAGTTAATTTCACCTTTTAAACCCACTACATATATATATATATATATATATATATATATATATATATATAAAATGGTATTCTTTTTGTAGGTTTCAGGTCTTCTTAAATAATCAGTACTCTTTTTATAAATCTAAGCTTTCGGATATATTCAATCCTTTGTCAAAGATACTAAAATATACAGAAATAATAATACTGTAAAATTATAAAGGTATGCTGTTACTTACTAAAGCGAGGCTACAGATATAAATTAAAAATACATTTGTTTAGCAATACAAACATTAAAGATATAAACTTGTTGGAAGTTAGGTAAAGTTTGACATTTGACAGGTGTTTTATTTTTGACTGAAAGCTCCCCTCTGTTTTTATATGTTTATTTAAATTTTAAATAGCATGTTGTGTGTGTGTGTGTGTGTGTGTGTGTGTGTGTGTGTGTGTATGTTAGCAGCTGTTGTGTAGATTACTGAATATTTTTAATTTATTTGTTAGTGGTTTGAAAATTTAGAAGATAAGTATATATAGAGCTCAAACTATCAAAATCAGTTTTTGTTCATACTGTTAGAATTTTGAAAATGTAGCACATTTCAAGAAATTCTCTTTTCTTTATGACTTTCAATGTCTAAAATTTTTGGTGTGTTGAAATTTATCTCATGATGAGTGCTATTAACGTGAGTAGTTAAAGCACATGCATTGGGTTTTATAAAGAAGTATATATATATATATATATATATATATATATATATATATATATATTGCTGTGAAACCTCTCATATCTCTCAGGTACTGGCCCTTTCAAAAAACATTCGCGCCCCACAGTTTGGGCGTCAAGAATGCTGTGAAACCTTTTGAATTACCTGGTCCGTCGTCTTTCTTCTGTTAATCGCCTCGGCTGCTCCTCTAGATAACTTACATCCTCAATCATAAAAGAAACAAACACATTCCTACCAAAACATCAACGTTAACTCTATTTACATCAATATTCAGAATACATTAAAATTTCAAAATTAAAACTCAGCATAAATTTCAGTTTTAAAAGAATTTCAAGATTAATTTTAGTATCATTTACTGTGCATCCAAAATTAAAGTCCTTGTTGGATGCCTACTAATTAATATAACAATATAAGCAGACCGGAGTCTGAGTATAAAGGAGCATCTACCACCCTTTACGTTAATTAACCAGGTTCGTCTAATTGAGCTCAAAGACATACCCAAATTTTCATCATATTCCTGAACATCAAAACAAAATACCCCTTTTATTTAAACAAGCAAATTTCATCTTAAAATTAAACTTTTATGGTTAGAACAATTTCACTAATGTCCATTTAAAGTAAATCAATTATAAAGTCATTCAATACACACAAAATGTCAAACAAAATAGTATAATTTACCTGAAGGTTACTGTCCTCGTAGCTTCAAAGTATCGTTTCTTTAGTTAATCACACCATTCAACAGGATTATATTTACGGCTTCTGATTCTCTACGCTTTTAAAATTTTCTCCATCACCATCCATTCAAAGTCGTTTCTGGGCCTTTCCGGAACTCATCTGTGTTTATCTGACCCTTGTTTCATGGATCCAGACACGTATTTGAACCATTTAATTATTAACACCCCCGAAAAATAGCAAAGAAATTCTTGCTTCTGTCACCAATATACGCCAAAACTGCCTACTTTTGTGTATACATTCGTCGTTGTAAATTTTGCTAATTGATACAGTGAAACTAAATTTTATTACCTCGTATCTAAGTGCACTAAAGTACATTCATGTTAGCACGTAAATAACAAGCTATTTTGAATCACTAAAATATACTAGCAAACTTTAAATTATTTAATCAAACTAAAATGCACGGTTTAATATCTTTAATCAAGTCGCGTATGTACGAGCTTTTAACGCATCGAATCGTCAAAAGTCTAAGAGAGCTTGTTTATCTTCATCTCGGTATATATAGCAAAAGCCTGTCTGTCGGTCGGTTCCCAAAACGGGTAATTCTAAAGAATTCCTCATTCTATGTTCCCAGTCTGTTGCTCGCACGTCGATTTTACGAATTTTCACTCGCCCCATTCAAATCTCAGAAAATTTCCACACGGCACGCAAGCATGTCCGAGAAAAACTAATTGATTTTGTACAGAAATTGTTGTTCTACCTCTGATATTTGCATCCTATTTTTAACCAATTGTGACCCCGTGACGTTGCTTAAATCCCGCCTTTTACAATATGTGTCTTTGCTTGACGCATTTTCTCTTTCCTTCTCTAACCTGTTCGTATTGGTGCAAATTGATATTCTTTATTATCGATTATTTTAGTCCACATGGAGTGTGAAATAACCCAGCTTTAGCAATTCTCGTAACTATTATGCGACGTTTTCCCAAGATTCTTTGAAACATTAATTATCTGCAAAATTTACGCCGAATGTGATATTTAAACTACGCAGGTGTTCAAAATAATATTAATTCTCAGAGCTTTATTCCTGGTATTTTAATCTTGGGTTTTACACGTTTCTATAGGTATTATATGTTATTAACGGTTTCATTAACTCCAATTAAAATTGATTTCTATCCTTTTCATTTTAGCGAATACAACTTAAATATTAATTATTATAGGTACACTTTGTTTTACTACCGGTTACTTAAATAGAGTTAATTAAGATAAATTTTGCACGTAATTTCTCTTTGTTTAGAATAATTACATTACACGCAGAGCTTTTCAATACTGCTTCTTTTGATATAAAGCGTCTTATAAATAATTTAAATTTCTTATTTTTACTGAAACAACCGAGTTTATTTATGCTTCATGGTTTTAATAACGCGTATTATTTAATGAAATTCCTTATACACGGTGATTAAAATTATTTGATGTGATTATTTAATTTTCTACCCTGGTCTAAATATGAGTATTTTCCCCCTATTTGAATACAAATAATCCCACTTATTTGAATGCAAATATAAAACATTTAGACAGAAAAAAATTACAAAAAATTGCCTATCTCTCTCTACCCTTATCTATCTAACTTACCTACTTTGTCTCCAATCAAAAAAATTATTTACACCTATCCTATATCCCTATCCTATTCCTAACTTTTAACTAATCTTCACTATACTTCACTTCCCCCTACCTAATCCTATATACCTATCCTATTCCTAACTTTATTCCTAACTCTCCACTAATCTTCTATGAAATATCTACACTTAACCTATCTTATTTTCTTCCTACATTTACTCTTTATTCTCATCCTAAACCTATTCCTAATTATCTCCCATATTTATCCTATATCTAGCTTTATTTTCTATACACACCTACTTCTACTCTTCTATAATAGACCTATTCTATCCCTATCCTATTTAAATCTAACTCTCTTCCTGACCCTCCAAGTCTTTTTTCTCACCAACCTAATACTCTTCATCCCTATTTCTCCCCCTTCTATATCTATACTTATCCTCCCTATTATCTCACATAAAATAAACTTATCATCCCTATTATCCTGACTCTTAAATATTACTTCTTCTTCAGTCCCTACACTTGTCTGTTTCTCATTTATTATTGTTTCCCTTTCTGCCGACAAACCAAACGATACTACTTTACAATTATCGATTTTTCCCTCTATGGAAAATCCTATGTACCTTCTAGAATTTTTGTGTAATGGAATCCGCCAGAATAAATTCCTTAAATTTACTTTATTAAAAACAAACTTGCCAATTAACCTCGTCAAAAATAATTCTGCCTTCACCGGCTCCTGATATGCTGCTTCCATCCCCACTACTTCTGCATGTTTTTGTATTAAAGCTGGAACCTCTACTTTCCTATCCTCTGGACATATTATCGTGTTGATCTGTTTACCTTCATCATCTTCTACCTCTACTACATTAATACTTAACCCCGTGTCATCCTCTGTGACTTCATAACTGCCCTTCCATGGCACTACCCTATCATTAATCCTTATTACCTTCCGTTCCATATCTATCAAAACCCATAACTTCATCATACAGTCAACACCTAAAATGCTCTGAAACTTCAGTCCAGGTACAATTACAAACTCCTGTTCACAGCTTAAATCTCCTATATCTATCCTAAGCACCACAACACTATTTACTACAGCAAACTTCTTTTTATTTGGAGCTACTAAATGGCTACGTTTTATAGGCATAATTCTATCACAAACCTTATCCCTAATTTTGCTGACGAATTCCTCCGATATTAAACTCGCCTCTGCCCCTGTATCAAGTAATACTTCTACATTATTTTCAAAATTTCTAAATTAATAATTGGCAAACATAATTTTCTACAGTTTCTGGCTCTACTTCCTCCTCAATTTTGAAAAATTCACGTGGATGTTCGTATACATTTACACAGAAATCTAGTGGTCTGTCACGTTCTAAAAATCCTGTCTCATCCTGTTTTCCGTGCTTGGTCCTGGTTGTCCTTCTACAACCTGTGCGTACGTCCTCCTCGTGTTAATATCCGTGTCCCTGTCTCTATTCGGCGTGCTGGTCACAGTCCTGTTTACTTCCGGTAAACTGTTCTGTCGCGTGTAACTAGGTCTTGGCGTCGGTCCCCTAGTCGCACTATTACTTCTGTATTCCTGTCCTCGTCGTTCCCAATTCGGTCGAAAATTTCTGTTGTAGTCAGGCCGTCTCGGATAATTCGGTGTCCTGTTGTCAAACCTAACTGTGTTAACGTTTCGTTCTCGTATCTCTCTTGTCCGTCCTACACATACATCGTCATATCTCTGCAAATACTCTAAAATGTCTCCCGTTCTGTGATGTTTTGTAAGGCCACGTGTTGTCTAATTTCCAGTTCAAAATGTCGTGATAGGTACTTAATAATCTGTCTGTCCGTCAATGGTGGATTCAGTTGTTTGGCCACACTGTACTTGCGGATGGCATATTGCTCCCTAGAACCTGCAAACTCTCCTTAAATTTTCCTGTAATCAAGTCGTCCCTAATCTGATCCTGTTTGTGATCACTCCAGTAATGTTGTAAAAATTTGTCTTCAAAGTCCTGATACGTGTCTATGTCCTGTCCTACTAAATTGTACCACGCTTCCGCATTGTCCTTTAATAAAGCCTTTATCGTATTTAGTTTAGTATGTTCGTCAAATAAATTTCCCACTAGATTTCTTACACTATTAATAAAAATTTGTGGATTTACCCTGTTATCGCCATAAAACTTCATGTGTTGGTCCAATGATACTCCACCTGTAGAAAATCTGGGACCATCCCCCGTTAAATTTGACATGTTGTATTTAATACTACTAACTTCACGTTCTACCCTGCCTAACTGATCCCTACATGAGTCCGTCACTTCAGTCATTTTACATTAATCTCCTCTTCACAAAAATGCGTACTTCGGACCTTAAATGTCCCATTTCCTGTCGAAGACCTGTAATATCACGCTCATTTTTTCAACCCTATTTTCAACTTCCCCATCTTTACGGTAAGACTATTTTTAAATTCTGAAACTTCTTTATTCGTCTTATCTATTTTCTCACTTAGGGTTTCCCTAACTCCTGTTAATGTCTCATTCATTCGGTCAAATTTTCGATTTGAGTCCTCTCGCTCTATTCGATTCATCACTCATTTGCTCAAATTTTCGATTTGAGTCCTCTCTAACCCCGCTTAACGTCTCATTCATTCTTTCAAGCATCCTCATTATCATTTCGTTTCCTTGATCCCCTGATTCCGTCCTCGACTGATCTCTACTGCCTCCGCTTCTTCCATTTTCGAAATTTTCTCACACAATGCACTATCGTCACTTCCAATTTCCACTCCTTGACTCCTTAACCACTCTTTTCTCTGCATACGTTCTAATCACTCACACACACTCTCAAATACTCTTAAATTTATACACACAGAAACTCTCTCTCTCAGATCGCCAGTTTCCTGGAATAAAATAACAAAAATTTTATTTGAACTCGAGCCTCACTTTTGGGTCGCCAAGAATGCTGTGAAACCTCTCATATCTCTCAGGTACTGGCCCTTTCAAAAACATTCGAGCCCCACAGTTTGGGCGTCAAGAATGCTGTGAAACCTTTTGAATTACCTGGTCCGTCGTCTTTCTTCTGTTAATCGCCTCGGCTGCTCCTCTAGATAACTTACATCCTCAATCATAAAAGAAACAAACACATTCCTACCAAAACATCAACGTTAACTCTATTTACATCAATATTCAGAATACATTAAAATTTCAAAATTAAAACTCAGCATAAATTTCAGTTTTAAAAGAATTTCAAGATTAATTTTAGTATCATTTTACTGTGCATCCAAAATTAAAGTCCTTGTTGGATGCCTACTAATTAATATAACAATATAAGCAGACCGGAGTCTGAGTATAAAGGAGCATCTACCACCCTTTACGTTAATTAACCAGGTTCGTCTAATTGAGCTCAAAGACATACCCAAATTTTCATCATATTCCTGAACATCAAAACAAAATACCCCTTTTTATTTAAACAAGCAAATTTCATCTTAAAATTAAACTTTTATGGTTAGAACAATTTCACTAATGTCCATTTAAAGTAAATCAATTATAAAGTCATTCAATACACACAAAAATGTCAAACAAAATAGTATAATTTACCTGAAGGTTACTGTCCTCGTAGCTTCAAAGTATCGTTTCTTTAGTTAATCACACCATTCAACAGGATTATATTTACGGCTTCTGATTCTCTACGCTTTTAAAATTTTCTCCATCACCATCCATTCAAAGTCGTTTCTGGGCCTTTCCGGAACTCATCTGTGTTTATCTGACCCTTGTTTCATGGATCCAGACACGTATTTGAACCATTTAATTATTAACACCCCCGAAAAATAGCAAAGAAATTCCTGCTTCTGTCACCAATATACGCCAAAACTGCCTACTTTTGTGTATACATTCGTCGTTGTAAATTTTGCTAATTGATACAGTGAAACTAAATTTTATTACCTCGTATCTAAGTGCACTAAAGTACATTCATGTTAGCACGTAAATAACAAGCTATTTTGAATCACTAAAATATACTAGCAAACTTTAAATTATTTAATCAAACTAGAATGCACGGTTTAATATCTTTAATCAAGTCGCGTATGTACGAGCTTTTAACGCATCGAATCGTCAAAAGTCTAAGAGAGCTTGTTTATCTTCATCTCTGTATATATAGCAAAAGCCTGTCTGTCGGTCGGTTCCCCAAAACGGGTAATTCTAAAGAATTCCTCATTCTATGTTCCCAGTCTGTTGCTCGCACGTCGATTTTACGAATTTTCACTCGCCCCATTCAAATCTCAGAAAATTTCCACACGGCACGCAAGCATGTCCGAGAAAAACTAATTGATTTTGTACAGAAATTGTTGTTCTACCTCTGATATTTGCATCCTATATTTAACCAATTGTGACCCCGTGACGTTGCTTAAATCCCGCCTTTTACAATATGTGTCTTTGCTTGACGCATTTTCTCTTTCCTTCTCTAACCTGTTCGTATTGGTGCAAATTGATATTCTTTATTATCGATTATTTTAGTCCACATGGAGTGTGAAATAACCCAGCTTTAGCAATTCTCGTAACTATTATGCGACGTTTTCCCCAAGATTCTTTGAAACATTAATTATCTGCAAAATTTACGCCGAATGTGATATTTAAACTACGCAGGTGTTCAAAATAATATTAATTCTCAGAGCTTTATTCCATGGTATTTTAATCTTGGGTTTTTACACGTTTCTATAGGTATTATATGTTATTAACGGTTTCATTAACTCCAATTAAAATTGATTTCTATCCTTTTCATTTTTAGCGAATACAACTTAAATATTAATTATTAAAGGTACACTTTGTTTTACTACCGGTTACTTAAATAGAGTTAATTAAGATAAATTTTGCACGTAATTTCTCTTTGTTTAGGAATAATTACATTACACGCAGAGCTTTTCAATACTGCTTCTTTTGATATAAAGCGTCTTATAAATAATTTAAATTTCTTATTTTTACTGAAACAACCGAGTTTATTTATGCTTCATGGTTTTAATAACGCGTATTATTTAATGAAATTCCTTATACACGGTGATTAAAATTATTTGATGTGATTATTTAATTTTCTACCCTGGTCTAAATATGAGTAATATATATGCAAGGCAGGTGACGGTAGTAACTTTGTTAGTACTTAAATTTTATCAGGGGTGTCGACCTAATTATTAAATAATTAAACAATTTTCTATAATATTATTTATTAATGCTATGTTAATATTCCAAGTTTTCGTCGTCTATTGGACAACTTCATCAGGGATCTAAAAGTTGTGATACAGTGGAAAACATTATTTTGAATCGATTACTTACATTCTGGAAACTGTTTCACATAGAACCATACAAGTATATCAATACTTAACATTAAAAGTTTAATCATCATCATTAGGTCTTCAGTCCTAGAACTGGTTAGACGCGTACCATCATTGTTCCCTATTCTGAACTAACCTACAGATTTCCCTGAAATATGCACAGTTTGCATCTATAACTGTCTGATCTAGGTCTACATCTACCTTTTTTTTCCTAACTCTGCTTGTAATATATCACATACTATTCCCCAAAAATGCCTTAGAACGTATTCCGCCCTACTATTTCTCTTTTTCCCCAGATATCCTTGTTCCCCTACTATTTCTGTAACTTAGATGTTATTATCTTTGTCTGTCCATGCTATCGTCCTCATACGTCTGAAGCACATCATTTCAAAAGGCTGCTACCGTTTTTCTGTCTGCGTTTCAGACTTCCCGTATTTCATAGGCATACTGTGCTGTGCTCCACACATATGCTTTCAACAATTTTCTTCTTATTCTATGTTTGTTGTCTTTCCTCATAGGCGATGTTCTTTCTTGTTAGATGCAGTTCGATCACTTTCTATTGTTTTACAGTTATATGCCCTATTTCTCCGACCTTCAATAGTTGTGGCTGTGGCTGCCAAGTTCCCCCAACACTTAACCATTTGGCGATTTAATATATTTTCCAATTTATCTTTTCGCACAGTCAACATTAGTTGAAGGTATTTCGCAACCAACAACTAGTTGTTTATACTAATCATCAGATTTATCTGCGCTTATTTTTTCGTCATTAGGTTTTCCGTCTCAAAACTAGTTGGACACGTACCTGCACTTATTTATATTCTGAGCTAGCCTACATAGTTCCCTGAAATTCTCACACAGCATGTGTATTCAGGTTAATCTTCTTTGGGAATTAAACCACTCACAGTTTTTAAAATCAACTTTATTTACGTTTCGATCCATGACCTAGGATCTTTGTCAAAATAATAATAAAAACGTCAAGTTTGACATTTATGACATAAATTGAAGGTGACTTTGATTTATTGATGTTTGAAATATTTGGTTTGAGTATACTAAGCAAAAATTTTTAAAGTTTAACAGAATGATTGCCTTCAATTTGTGTTGCGACCTGGGGTCAGCTTTCTTTAGGTAGCCAATACGCTTGACGTGAAATCAGCTGATTAATGTTTATTGGTGAATTTTATATAAATTCAATAACTTGGAATTGGAAAACATTTTTTAACATGTTTCTATTTATACAATTGAGAGGATGGTTATTGAAGAAGTGTGCGATTGCATTATTTAAAGGCTTAAGTAGTCCTTTTTTTATATTTATTTTGAGGGGGAAAATTCATTATGATTTAAGTTACCTCTTTGGTAGATTTTAACATGGTTCTGAGGCGACTCTATGGCGGGTTTACACTTGTCAGATACCAATGTTGTTCTATGAAGATTGTATATGGATCTGAGGCGACCCTATGGCGGGTTTACACTTGTCAGATACCAATACTGTTCAACGGAGATTGTATATGGTTTTGAGGTAACCCTATTTTGGATTTATACTTGTCAGATACCAATGCTGTTTTCCAAGGATTGTTAATATGCTTATTTTTATGTAATTAGTTATTTTATGTATAAATAGAAATCATGTATGTAGACTGTATTTCATGTTAATATTGCAAGGAAAACCCAGGAAAAACTTGCAATGCTACCTAGACATTGTGGGCATTTGATTTTCATTTGTTATTTCTTTTAGTAATGGAATTCATTGGTTACTTAAAGTCACGGATTCGTTTGCAACTCAGTTATTTTTATGTAGGGTTATATAAGCCGCTTCTTTGATTTTGCGTTTTTGGTGGTTTTCTTCTTTTTCTTCTTTTCAGGGAGTATGTGTATTAAGCTCGTTCCCTTTCTATTGTTTTCTAATTTTATATCCTATTTTACCGAGATTCAGTGAAGGAGGTTAAGCAACCTGTGGCTACCAAGATCCCCTAACACTTAGACGTTTGCCGAAATAGGTGTGAGAATTTTAGAACTTCTCATGCTTCCAAAATACTAACAATAATAATTTAAAATAGAGTAGAAGCTTTGACTGAGAATTATTTAGGCGAAGACCAATATGGTTTTCGTAAAGACAGAGCGACTAGAGAACCGATACTAATGATTAGGGTAATTATCGAAAAAAGGTTACAAAAAAATAAAAAGACTCATTTCGCGTTTGTAGATTTAGAAAAAGCATTTGATAGGGTTAATTGGATTGTTATGTCCAGGGTTCTGCAAAAAATAGGAATCTCTCATAGGGATAGAAAAATTATTTACAGTCTATATAAAAACCAAAGCGTAGTAATTAGATTTGATGAAATAGAAAAGGAAGCTAAGATTAGAAATGGTGTTAGACAGGGTTGTATTCTGTCTCCCTTGATTTTTAATGTTTATATTGAGGAAGCTTTAAACTTAGCTACAGAGAGAAAAGAGATAGGTATTAGTGTACAGGGACAGAAAATAGACATGTTACGTTTTGCAGATAATATAGCCATTATAGCAGAGTCTAGAAAAGAGTTAGGAGAGTTTTTAAATATTTTAGATGAGATACTACGGAGTAACTATAGTATGAGAATTAACTCAGTAAAGACAAAGATAATGACAAGTGAGTTACAGCCTAGTTCTAAACCAAAATTAAAAATAGGTAATACCGAGTTAGAGGAGGTGGATGAATTTTGCTATTTAGGTAGTATAATTACAAAAGATGGACGTAGCAGAAGGGATATAGTAGCTAGAATAGGTCAAGCTAGAAAAATGGTTTTAAAAAAGAAAAACTTACTAATAGCTAATAGTATTAGTTTAGATAATAGAAAAAGTTTCTTAAAGTCGTACGTATGGAGCGTTCTACTATACGGTAGTGAGACTTGGACAATTAAAGAAGTTGATAAGAAAAAGATAGAAGCTTTTGAAACTTGGTGTTATAGGAGAATGTTAAAGATTAGTTGGACAGATAGAGTAACAAACGAGGAAGTTTATAGAAGGATAGGTGAGGATCCCTGTATATGGAAACAATTGAAGGTCAGGAGAGATAGAATGATAGGGCACCAGTTAAGACATGAGGGACTATTTAGTAAAGTCTTAGATTATAGACTACCAAATAAAAATAGAGTAGGAAGGCCGAGACAAAGCTATATTAGTCAAATTATTAGAGATGTAGGTTGTGAAGGGTATGTAGACCTTTTTAGACTAGCTCAGAATAGAAAAGAATTTAGAGCTACGTCAAACCGACTTTAAGTAAGTTCGAAAACAATACAAAAAGAAAAATAAAAATCAGTTAACTAAATGTCACCAGGACATGACTCACAATTGGTTAGCCGTCTGGCATGTTGGTGTAGCGTTTCGTTGCTTAAGCCTTACCATAACATATAATTTAATAAACGTCACCATGACATGGCTCACGGTTGAGTAGCGGTCTGGCATGTTGGTAGCGTTTCGTTGCTTAAGCCTTACCATAACATATAATTTAATAAACGTCACCATGGCATAACTCACAATTAGGTAGCGGTCTGGCTTGTTGGCAGCGATTCGTTGCTTAAGCCTTACCATAACATATAATTTAACACTTTTCCTTTTTGAAGCGGATAACCAGGTTATATTTCTTTTCCTTATAAATGGTAATCATGTAAACATGTTAGAGTTCTTTAACAACCATCAGGTTGCTAATATCTATGTAGAGCCAGCTGGATAGGAAAAAGATAGAAGGATATAGGAAGACCTAGACCAAACTATATTAGTCAAATTATTAGAGATTTAGGTTGTGAAGGGTATGTAGAGCTTTTTAGATTAGCACAGATTAGAAAAGAAGTTAGAGCTGCGCCAAACCGACCTTAAGTAAGGTCGATAACAAAATGATGATGATGAGTAAATCCTTTCACACACTTAACATTATTCGAGAATATTGCCCAACCAATACTTGTAGTTACTTATAATAATCATCATGTTTAAGCACAGTTATCTTTTCGTCATTAGTTTATCCATCTTGGGATTGGTTGGATGCGTACCTCCATTGATTTCTATTCTGGGCTAGCCTACACATCTCCCTGAAACCTCTACAGCCTACATCTTTTACTATCTGTGTGCAGTAGTCTAATCTAGGTCTGCCTCTTCTTCTCTTTTTTCCTATCTCTGCTTCTAATATATTCCGCACTATTCCCTCATGCCGTAGTATGTGGTCTATCATCTTATCTCTCCTATTTTTTACCGTTTTCCACATATTTCTTTCTTCCCCTACTATTTTTAGTACCTCTTCGTTCTTAACTTTGTCTGTCCATGATATCTTCATCATACGTCTGTAGCACCACATTTCAAGGGCTTCTACCATTTTCTTGTCCGCTTCTTCTACTGTCCAGGCTTCACAGCCGTACAGTGCTGTGCTCCACACATATGTTTTAAGCAATCTTTTCATTGTTTCTATGTTTGTGGTCTTTGAGCACAGTAGTTGCTTTTTCTTGTTAAATGTAGCACTACCTTGTGCTAATCCTTGTTTTATATCTTTGTGCTTTTCCCATCTTGCGTTATTTGGCTTCCTAGGTAGCAGAAATCCTTAACCTCTTGTAAGTTCGTATTAAATACTTGTATTCTTGTTTTTGATTTATTTTCCCCACTTTTGCAAACTAGAACTTTAGTTTTAGTTTTGTTAATTTTCATACCGTATCTCTCTGTTAGAACCGTTTCCATTTCATTACGAGCAGCTTCTAACTCTTCCTTGCTAGACGCTAATACCGCTATATCATCTGCAAATCTAAGCATATCAATTTTTTGTCCCTGCATAGTAATTCCAAATGTCTTCCTGCATTTGACAGTATTCATTGCCTCTTCTATGTACAAGTTAAAAATCAATGGGGATAGGGCACATCCCTGTCTCACCCCTTTCCTAATGTTTACTTCTCTACGTTACTGCTCTAATTCTATTACTTCAGTTTGCTCTTTGTATAAGCTATGTACTATTCGTCTATCCCTATAACTCATTCCAATCTTTTTGAGTATTTCAAACATTTTTTTCCAATTTACATTGTCGAATGCTTTTTCCAGATCTACAAACCCTATATACATGCTTTCCCCTTTTTCTATTGTTTTCTCCATTATCACTCTCAGAGCTAAAATAGCCTCCCGTGTTCCCCTGTTTTGCCTAAACCCAAATTGGTCTTCTCCTAGTAATTCTTCTGCTCGTTTTTCCATTCGTCTTTGCACAATTCTAGTTAATATTTTTGACACGTGTGCTGTCAAACTTATTGTTCGAAAATTTTCACATCTATCCGCGCCTTTCTTTTTTGGTATAGTTACTATGATGCTACGTTTGAAATCTTTGGGTATCTCGCCTGTCTCATACATATAACTTACAAGTTGGAAGAGACGTTCTGTTACTGCTTGTCCAGCGGCTTTTAGAGTTTCTGCTTGCACCTTATCTGTACTCGGCGCCTTACCATTCTTCAGACTCTTTAATGCTAATTCAAACTCGTCTCGAAGTATAGGATATCCCAAGTCATCATTTTCAATGTCTGATTCCTGTTCTAATGCAGTTAGTTCCTCTCCTGCATATAAATTCCCTATATATTCTTGCCATCTACTCACTTTCTCTACGTTTTCTATGATGACGTTTCCTTGTGCGTCCCTTATATTTTTGCTATACGGTTTTATATCCCTAAAATTCATTCTAATTAATTTGTATGCTTCGTCTGTCTTTCCTATTTCCATCTTAGTTTGTACTTTTTTGCACTTTTCATCAATCCATTGTTCTTTAGCTTTCCTGCATTTTCGAATAATTTCCCATTTTATGGCTTTGTATCTCTGTTTTCCTGTTTCGTATGATTTATTTTTGTATTTTCGTCTTTCTTCTATTAAATTCGCGATATCCTTTGTTATCCATGGTTTCTTATTTTCTTTTTGTGTATACCCCAAAATATCTCTGGCCGCCATGTCTAGGCTGGATTTAATGTTATTCCATTCTGTTTCTACTTCCTTAGTTTCAGATATTTTCCCGATATCATTCAGCAATTCATTCGACTTTTTTTCGAATCTTATTTGAATATCTTTATCTTTTAGTTTCTCTAAGTCCAAGTGCCTTTTTCCGTTCCTTTTTTTCAGATTTTTAAATTTAAGTGCGGCCTTCATAATTACGATGTTGTGGTCAGTATATATATATATCTGCTTCTGGGTAGCTTCTACAGTTTTTTTACTTGATTCCTAAACCGTTGTCTAACAAGAATGTAATCTATTTGATATCTTCCTATATCTTCTGGCATCTTCCACGTATATCGTCTTCTAGCATGATGTTGAAATAATGTGTTTGTGATGATTAAATTGTTCTTGTCGCAAAATTCTACCAGTCTATTTCCCCTGTCGTTTTTCGTGCCTAAACCAAATAAACCTACTACCGCTCCTTCCCTACCCTCACCTACCACAGCATTAAAATCCCCCGTAATTATTAAATTTTCATGTCCTTTTACGTATCTTAATATGTCTTCGATATCTTTGTAGATGGCTTCTACCTCTTCGTCACTGTAGCTAGAGGTGGGCATGTATACTTGTATTATTACTGTGTTTACCGGTTTAGATTCTAATCTAACCATGAGTACTCTTTCGTTCTTTTGTAAGTAATTTTCTACACAGTATCCTATCTTTTTCCGCAAAACTATCCCTACACCCAAATTTCCGTCCTCTGCTCCTGTATGTATTACCCTGAAGTCTCCACTCCAAAAATCCCCCGCCTCTGGCCAACGAACTTCGCTGATCCCTACTATGTCTAGTGATAACCTATTCATTTCGATTTCAGGCTCTCGAGCTTACCTACTTGCTTCATACTTCTAACATTCCACGCTACGACTCGCAGAATGTTCTCGACTCTTATTTTTAACTTTCCGATCGCATTCTCCGAAGTAGTCCCCTCCCGGAGATCCGAATGGGGCACTATTTTAACTGGCGTCGCCGTGGATCAATGTAGTAAGCGTAAGACTACGGATCCCAAGGTCCCGGGTTCAAATCCCGACACGGCCGACTGCTTGAAAAATGGCAGGTGAGCATTTTTCACAAAAATTACGCCCTCGTTCGGATGAGAGGTTAAATGGAGGTCCCGTGTGTAAGTGTTGTCACGCACGTTAAAGATCCCTACCTTGCCTGGAACGGCAAGGGTTCGGCAAAATTCCAAATTTCCAGGCAACAAAAAACTCGCCTCCTGGCCAATGTAGTACCTTCTGGTGGAGCATTGGAAATGTAAATGAACGGGACTATTTTAACTCCGGAATCTTTTACCCCAGAGAATGCCATCATGTTTGTTACAATTTAAGTACGCTGTGTACTTGAGAGATAATGTGGTGGTGTCCCGTTGCCTTCCACATCGCGGTAGTGTTTCTTAGACTGCCATACCGACCCCTATGGTCTCTGCCAACCTAAGTACCGAAAGAGCCGCTGCTCTCTTTCGGGGACCTGTCTTAGTCTGGTTCCTCACTAACGACCCTACTACTTTGGTTGGACCTGTAGTTTGGGTCTTTAGCTCATTAGAACACGCAAGCCATTTCACCTGTTCTAGTAATTTAGATCTTCGGCAAGGTGCAGGTCCATTCGAAATGGAAAGTTTAATATCACAATAAAATTAACTATTAAATATATAACTCTTTCATTACTTATTTAAGAGGTTGATGTTCACCTCGTGCTGGGTTAGATTGAAAAGGATATAAATAAGATGTAATTTTTAGTCTATAAGGTTATCATAAAGTAAGGGATATATTTTAAATTACGATAACTTTTTAACAAATTAAGTTAATAACAAGAAATAAATGAAATCTAATTGCTTATGAAATGGGATTTAGTATGCCCAAAACAGGTTACGGCAATTGCTCAATATGACCTCCATTTTGTTGTTGTAAGATCACCATCCTTACCTCCAAATTGTACACAGCATTTCGTAACATTTCTGGTTGAATTGTACCAATTTGCTCCGTAATACTGTCTTTTAATTCTTGTAGCGTAGTTGGTCGTCTTCTAAACACTAAACTTTTTAAATAACCCCACAGCCAGTAATCCGCTGGGTTTAGATCAGGTGATCTTGGTGGCCATGAATTTACGAAATGTCTGCTTAACACGCGATCTTGAAAACGTTGGTTAACAATTCTTTGACTGGTCGAAAAATGTGCGGGGTGCTCCATCCTGCATAAAATGATGTTTTCAATTCCGTAGTGCTTGTTTTGCAGCTGAGGAATAACATAATTTTGTAACATTTGCAAGTATCGTTCACCATTTACTGTTACAGATACGGCTTGTCCATTCTGCATTTCCTCGTAGAAATACGGACCAATAATAAAATCAGCTGTAAAACCGCACCAAACAGTGACTTTCTTGTCATGAAGACCTTTTTGAACGATTTGTTGCGGATTTTCTGCAGACCAGATTCTACAGTTTTGAGTATTGACTCCACCATTCAGAGTAAAATGTACCTCATCTGTCCATAAAATACGGGATAACCATTCGGGTTCAATTTCCATCTGAGCCATTTGCACTGCTGATTGCGAGTGAATTGCTTCTGGCTATGTCTTGATTTTCATGAAGAACCTCTGCAACTTGGACATCACTAATTATTGGTCTTCCTGATCTTGGTAAGTCAGTTACAGACCCTGTTCTTTCAAATTTTGTATCAAATTGCGGTACGCTTTCATTTGACAGGGTCCCGCTCTCAAACCCATTCTCGTGCGAAATCTTCGTAATCCAGCGGTGTAATTTCTGCCGGATTCATAATAGCACTGAACTAAACCAATTCTTGTTTGTAAATCCATGTTATTACAGTTGAGTCGTTTGAACTCAACGTTTACTTGAGTTTTAATTTCAAAATAAAACTTCAAATTGAATAATTTCGTTTTGACACTAGTGTCAACAATTGCTATGACAACGCTTTTGTTTCTCATAGATACGGTAAAATCCCATTTATTAAGCAACTAGATTTCGTTTATTTTATGTTACTAACTTAATTTATTAAAAAGTTGTAATGATTTAAAATATATCCCTTACTTTATGATAACCTAGTACAATAATTACACCATTACATATGTCAGGTGATCAAGGTTGATAATAAAACTTGTCAATCTTTCTATATATCGAGTATGTTCCGATTGTCTTAGTTGGTTAGTTGATTACTTCTTCTCTCGTTTCAAGTATCTTGTAGATGTAATAGATAGGTATATATGTTACTAGGTTGTTGTGTATCCGTTTTCTTATTTATTGCAACTTTCTGTCAGGATTTTTGGGTTATTCCAAACAATCGTATGATTGAGATTACTCAAAACATGTTCTGTTAATGCGCAGCGATTTTTATTCGTATGAATATCACTTTTGTGACCTGACAGTCGTTGTTTTAATAAGGTGCTAGTATGTCCAATATATTTTTGATCACAGCTACAAGTTGGTTAGTATACCAAATTTGATTGATACAATTTCGGTGTTTTGCTCTTCAATTTACTGTACAATAATGATCCAACAGTATGGTTGTATTTGTATGCTACTCGTACATCGTCTTCTTTAAGCACTTTGCCAATCTTATTTGATAGTCCTGTGAGATACGATAGAACTATATATTTGGTTTCTTGTTGTTTTAGTGTCTGTTGATGCACTGTGTGTGTTATATTATTTTCTTGGAGTACGTTATTGATTACTTTATTCGGGTAGCCATTTTGCAACATTATCCATTTTAACTGTTTTAGGTTTTTTTGTATAATAATCTGGGTGTGAGATTTTTAACATTCTATTTCTCATTTGTTTTATTAAACTAATTTTTATTTTACTAGTGTGATCTGATTCATAGTGTATGTATCTATTAGATGCTGTAGACTTTTGGTACCAGTCTACCTTGATTGGGTTTTTTCCATATTACTAATGTGCCTAAAAACGGTACACGGTTGTTGTTTTCTTCTTCAATTGTAAACTGAATGTATTTGTCATAACTGTTTATAATATTGAGTATTTCTTAACTTCCTTCTTTTACTGAGAACAGCTAGGATTAGGTCATCGACATACTTTTTAATGAACGGTACTTGGAAACTCAGTTTTAGTAGATTAGTGTCTAATAAGTCGTCCATAACATATTGGGCTAAGATTGGACTTAGTTTAGACCTCATTGCACAACTAAACACTTGTATAAACAGTTCTTCATTAAAGACGAAGAAATTGTTATCCATAATATATTTTATAATGTTCACAAGTAGACTTTTACTTGCCTTTAAAACCCTTTTTATTGAGTCCCACTCTTTGTCTAACACTTTCATCACTACTTCTTTTGAAATGTTCCCATTTAAATTAACCACATCTAAGGAAATCACTTTAAAACCCTTAGGTATTTCAAAATTGTTAATTAGTTCTGCAAAGTCAAAAGTCTTTTATGTAATATCGGTTGTTTTTATTATAAGCACTCTTTAATGTATTAGCCATAATTTTTGCAATGCTGTTAGTTGGTTCTTGTACATCTGCCACGATAGGTCTCATGGGGTACCCTTGTTTATGATTTTTGGGTTACCGTATAATTTTGGTGCTTGCGAATTATATTGTTTGGCTGGTTTGGCCTCTTGCTCATTCAAGTTCCCAGATTTTTCTAATGATGTGATATAGCTATTACTCTTTTTCTCTATTGTTTGGGTTGGATCCCTGTTTAGTTTATATATATATATATATATATATATATATATATATATATATATATTGTCGTGTACCCTCTATAAATTGAGCCTCAGTAAGAAAAATATTCGAAAATTTTATTAATTTTCTAAAAATCGAAAATTGCACACAATAGAAAAATCTTTCAAAAAAAATAATTTCTTACCCAGATTCTGCTTCCATTATTTAATTCTTCGACAGTTTCCCTGGCTAGCTCAGTTGGGCCTCCTCTCCATACCTAGATTCACTATCATACGCGTTATCGTTCACGCACACTTTCAATAAAACCACAAAATAATACAACAATCATACAATATTTATTTACCACTATTTACAAATAAAAATTTAAGATTATCTACATTTTAGTGCTCAAGTTACACCTCAATAAATTCTATCTTTGTAAAGTCCAGAATTTTAACTTGAAACATTAAACACATTGCATGTAACCGGAGTAAATGGGCCCTGAATAATACCTTATTTTCTTTCTTTATTTATAATTATTTTAATTAGGACACTCTGGAGTATGGTGAGCTCATGATAACCCAGTTTTTTTTATGATTAATGTATGCTTTTTACTTTGCATACTCTTACAACCAACACCAAAAAAAAAACCATGTACTCTTAACAATAGAAAAATTTAAATTCCTGAGGAACGTTAATAAGCTTTATATACACCTTCAGATTTATATTTAAATACCACAATAAAAATTAGTTATACGAATTATTTTTAATACGCAAAATAATGCAAAATACTTCATAGTTCACTCTCACACATCACAATAATTTTCATAATTTATACAAACAACAAATTCTAAAGCGTTACCTGGAATTTCTTGAAGATCCCTACTCCGTTGATGAAGCTGTTAAGTTGTTTCGCTCTCGGTTTCGTGGTTCTGACCAATGAGATATTTAGTGACATCTTGAAACCCCGCTTGTATTAACGCTATTCCTCTCTTATGCATATTCTATGTTTCCTTCTAACCTTGTTTGAGTGGTAGAAAATCGATATTGCTGTCCGCGTTCTATCTAACCCATGTGGACTGAATACGTGCGTTTTGAAATGAACTGCTATTATGCCTGTTTTATTCCAAAACATCTAATTAATTGTTCATCCCTTCTGCGCTTTAAGGAAACTCTTAGTTTGCATTTATACGAACCGTCCGACCGTTTACCCGATATACCTCGAATTTCGTCTTTTATCTACACAAATAAGGGGAACATGACATTTCGAAAACATGCAGGTGTTCAATTAACAAACGTTATAAAACAACATATCTAGGAGTTTACGTTTCAAGGTATTCTATATTCAACGGCTGTTCGTTTGTTACCAAGGCGTTTCACCTTGGTATTATCGATTTTTCAAGCTCTTATGCGTATTAAACGTAATAACACTTTCAACTAAACTCAATTAAATTAATTAATAATTTGCATTGGCTTCTACAATTTATTTTCTTTACGAACCTAACTAAATTTTAATTCCTACTTGTAAAATTATGGTAATACCTGTTACTTTAAATTAACTACATGACATAAATTTCGTACGTATATTCTGGTTGTTTCCTCTATACAGTGTGTTTGAAATTGCTTTGTTTAGACTTAAATTTAACCCTTTAAAACCACTACAATATATATATATATATATATATATATATATATATATATATATATTATATATATATATATATATATATATAATATACACACAGTGTCCCAAAATTGCTGGTAAATAAAGCTACCATGTATTGTAGACATCAAAATAATTCGATTAGACCCAATTTACATATATACCAAAATATACCGTGTATCATACATGATTTAGATTAGTAAACATTTTCCAATTTTCATAACGAGGCCCGGTAATGTGATTGGTAAGTACGTCAACCGCGAAAGCTGAAGATATAGGTCCAATTCCTGTATGGAGCTTATATTTTCCATCTTTCAATTACTAGCTCGATTTAAAATGATTATTTGTGCTTTACATAAAAGTCTAACTTTCAATTAAGTATGGCGTTTTTGTTATTCATATCTAACAGTGTCAAATTTTTAACCTATGTCAGATATAGAAAGAAATCGTCGCTCATAATCGCGGCTTTAAAATACAAATATTGGTTAATTGCACAATGCAAGTTGATTTTAATATTATGGCATTAGTTAATAAGATCAAATAATTACTTAGGCTTTTATGAAAGATTATTTCAAATTGAGATAGTTTTTGAATTGTCGTCTAATTTTGAAATGGATTTTTCGATGCCAGCAATAATGTCTTCCATAGAAGTTTTCAAATGATCCACTCCAAATTTTAGGCCTCGATCAAGGAAAGTCAACTCTTTATTATTAAAGATTTTCGACGATTCGTTAACAACTATTAACTCTATTGGAGGTGAAGTAATGTCCAGTTTTTTAGGGAATACATTGACGTTGTGTTTCTTTAAAAGAATCTTTAACTTAGTGTTTTGACTATTAATTTTGTCTAACAATTTATGATTGTTGTCTTCAAAAACAAATCTCTGGAAATTATTCCATTCCTGAAAACCGGACTCGGATAAATTGCACGTTAGTGCTAGGTGCGATTTATACGTTTCCAGTTCCAATCTACTAAGCTTACTGTACAGATATTTGATTTCCAAATTAAGCCATTTATCTTTAGCAAAATTGATTATTGCGTTACTACGCTTACAATTACCGCTGATTTTTATGTTAATAAAATTTGGAAAAACTTTGTGGGCTTTACAGCTTTTTAGAAATCGAATATCTGCTTTTTCAAAAATTCAAACCGTGCCACAGTGTTTCTATAGATTATTAACCATGACTTCCCGGTCTTCGGAACTTAATAGGTATCAGAGCTTAGCTCTTAGAATTAGTTTTCTAAAAGCAGATATTCGATTTCTAAAAAGCTGTAAAGCCCACAAAGTTCTTCCAAATTTCATTAACTTAAAAATCAGCAGTAAATGTAAACGTAGTAACGCAATAATCAATTTTGCAAAAGATAAATGGCTTAATTTGGAAATCAAATATCTGTATAGTAAGCTTAGTAGATTGGAACTGGAAACGTATAAATTGCACCTAGCACTAACGTGCAATTTGTCTGAGTCTGGTTTTCAGGAATGGAGTAATTTCCAGAGATTTGTTTTTGAAGTCAACAATCATAAATTGTTAGACAAAATTAATAGTCAAAACACTAAGTTGAAGATTTTTTTAAAGAATCACAACGTCAATGTATCTCCTAGAAAACTGGAAATTACTTCACCTCCATTAGAGTCAATAGTTGTTAACGAATTGATCAAAGCCTAAAATTTGGAGTAGATCATTTGAAAACTCATTTGGAAGACATTATTGCTGGCATCGAAAAGTCCATTTCAAAATTAAATGACAATTCAAAAAACTTTATTACAAACGCATGCAAAATTCAACTTTCGGACAACTTACGCACTTGCGCAAGTAATGCCTTAGAACAAACAAGGTAAGATATTCTGATTATTCAAGATTGTTATTATTTGAAGGCTGACAAGAGGAACAGGTTGGTTATTCTGGATAAACTAGAATATGTTGATAGAGTAGAAACTTTGCTGTCTGAGGGTCCTTACAATAGTCAAAAAACGTAAAAATGAGGTTCCTTTAAATAAAATTATTAAATCAACAGAGTCAGTTTTGAAAGTATGTCCAAACCTAATTTTGCCCACACTAAAATTAAAATTGAGAATTTCAAATCCTGAACGTCCAATCTTTACTGTTTACCAAAAATTCACAAAAATAATAAATCGGTGAGGCCAATAGTTTCAGGTATCAACTCACAGACTTACTATTTATCACAATGGCTGTCAGCGAATTTAAGAATTTAAAGTTTATCAGCTTGTCTGTACTCTAGCGTTTATTAATAGAGTAAAAAATATCGCATTCGAAGAGAACGAAATCTTGATTTCATTTGATGTCAGTTCATTATTCCCTAGTGTTCCAATACCACGTACTTTAAAATATTTAAAGGATGTTCTTATAGATAGTGATATTGATGAAGATAAAATTGAGAACTACATCAAGCTTGTTTCGCATTGCATGTCCCAGAACTGTTTTCAATTCCACAACAAGTTGTATGAACAACATGAAGGCACTGCAATGGGAAATAGCCTATCACCTTTCATAGCAAATTTATTTATTTCTTGCTTTTAGACCGAGTTAAAAGAAAACTCCAAATACTTTCCAAGTATATGATTAAGGTACGTGGATAAAATTTTTGCAGTTTTTGACACTTCTAAATCAAATGTTGATGATTTTCTTAAAGAATTGAATTCAAAATTTCAAATCATAAAATTTACGTATGAACTAGAGAATAATGGACAATTACCCTTTTTAGATACATTATTAATTAGAAATGGTAATAAATTGGATTTTGACATTTATAGAAAAAAAACAATGTAAATCGCTTTATTTTGTCTTCCTCCAATCATAGCATACAGCATGAGTTGGCTTCATTTAACTTTTTAATTAATAGATTATTGAATTTCCCTTTAAATAAAAACTGATTTAATAAGGAATTTGCTTTTATTAAACAAATAGCGAATTACAATGGTTTCTCTTCTGATATTATAGATACTATTTTTAGAAAGTGTAAGAACAGAGTTATCATCCGTAAATCAACGTCTTTGCAATCGATCACCTTTAACGATAATGTTAACTATGTTAAACTTCCGTTTCACAAAACCACAAAGGGTCTTGATAAAATATTCAAACAGATTAATTTTAAAATTACTTTCAGTAATACTAATAAAATTAAATATTTGCTAAGTAATCCAAAAGACAAAGTGGAAAAATTGCAAAAGTCGGCGAATTATGAATTTAGTTGTTCGGGGCCAGGGTGTTTTCAAAAATATATTGGTCAGACCAAGAGGAATATAACAACAAGATTTAAAGATCACATTGCTTACTTCAAATATTGTAAATACGAAGTCTCAAATCGCCAAACATATTTTTGAAACCAGCCACTCCGTTAAACTCAAAAATGTTAAATTGTTAAAAGCGCTACCCACATTTTCTCTTTTAAATGCCTATAAATCAATTAAAATTGTTAAACATAAAGGACTCCTCTTAAACACTGAAAGGGCCCATAGAGCCATCTGCCTTAGTTTTCCTATTGATCAACAACCAATTCAACCGTTTCAGCAGATTTATAATTAGTATAAGTTAAATAGATTTTAGTTATAAAGTCACAATTCACTTGTTTGTTGTGGAGAACACCAGCCTGCGGGTGAGGAGAATATCTTCGATAGTGTTTAAAGCAATATTATAGTAAATTGTATGTCGGGAAGGTTCACTTCAGCCTAAGTGGCAAGAAGAATATCCTCTGAAATGTTCCGGAACGACAGCTAATTATTATTTAATTGCAAATTCCTACTGATGATGACCACATAGTGGTCGTAATTCGTATCTATCATATTAAATATTTTTTGTGGTTAAGGATTTTTATTCATTTTTATTCAAATCGTGCCACAGTGTTCCTATAGATTATTTGCCTTATTTTGTGGATAGTTTACCTGGTTTTTATTCCCATCCTTGTAAAGCTTGTTTGGACAAAAAAATCCTTAATAGATAGTAAAACAAATCAAAGTGTTTCGAACTCTCGCCACAAATTTTTTGGTAAATATTCTTAACAAAAAATTATTATACGATGAAAACTTATTCTACATTAAATTAAAAGGACAAATACTGAAATATCAGTTAGAAACAAAAGATTCTCAAAGTAATTCTTGCAAAATCCACAAAACGCTTATACGATTCGTAGTTAACAGCATTTCATACCTTCTGCTTCTATTTTCAAATTGACGTCAAAATTAGATTTACCATATTAAAATCTGCATTTAAAATCTGCATTTAAAACATCAGTCACCAAAAGTGCATGTTCGATTCAATTATTTAATTTAAATTTAAAGTAGCTTTTTGTATCGAAGGAGTTTCCCTCTTCATTGTATATTACAAAATCAAATAACTGCATTTAATAACTTCCATATTTAAAGCTATTTTATATCTAAACTTTGCATGTCATTTTAACGTCCTGATCAACGTTATATTTACTTGGTTGACGTGAAATTATGACTTAATACATTATCGGTCACGTAAATCGACACGAATCGAATTAATAAAATCGAATCACTGAAATCGAATGAATGGTTTCTAATAAAGTTCCCGTTTATATGTCTTTATTTAATTACGTTATGATTCTCTCGAGTTTCTTAGATTTCTGGAACCTTGTCGCGAAATTTTTGGATATTCTTCGTAAGCGTCAAATCGCGTTTACTGCTTGCCCTTCTCTAACACAGCAAGGTTAATGGTTCGCGGTCTCTTTCAATAATACGTAGGGCTATTAAACCGCGCTCTGATCGATTTTACGACATTATTATTATTTGCGTCTCTTCTTAGAATAAAGGTTTGTTTATTTAATTAGTTTATACCTTTTTTGTTATTAATTGACGTATTCTCTCGAAAATAGGAAAACATATATTATTTAAAACGATTTAGGGATATTTTGCACACGGATGGGCATTTATTGCATAAATAACCAATGTTTTTAATTGCTTTACCAACGAGTTTTGCACATGCAAAAACTCACATCTCTATAATTGTAATAGAAGATTGGTTTTTACGGCAAAAAAACGTGTTTTTAATCCATATTTTTATAACGAACGAATGGTTTTCATACCTACAATGCTTGAAAATGATCAATTTGCATAAGATGTAAAGGTATAGATTAAAAATCGTTTTACAGTATTTCTTAACGATTAATTATTTTTACATATACGGCTTAATTTTTGTACACACAGCTGTATTCTCGATTTAAAATTGGAGCTTTTAAATACAAGAGAAGTGTGTTTTGCTTTTACGGTAACTAAAACATGTCTTTCATACACAAAATTATTCATATTTGTTATAGAACTTATCAATAAACAATAAAGACGATATTATCTTATGCACGGAAAGTGCATTTTCTATGACAATTAATAAATCAAAATAAAAGGCTTTATATTTACGTTAGAGTGATTATTTACAAGCACGGAGTTGTGTTTTTCGCTTTTCACATTAATGGCTCCAAAAAGAACGCTTGCATTATACAGGGTAAAACGATTATTCATATGAAATTTCTTTTTTTTTTGTTTTTTTTATATTCGTTGGGTTTTATTTGTAGGTTTTGGGATCCAATGACCTCTCGTAATTCCTTATCGCGTCAATATATATATATATATATATATATATATATATATATATATTGAACTGCTGTGATATACTCCTTTGAATGCGGGAACTGGGTCCTTTCAACAAAAAAATTCTAGTCCCACCGATGGGGCGTCATAAACTGCTGTGATACTCTTTTCGCCTCAGCTGCTCACCTAATTTTATAAACCTCCTCATTCATAAAATTAAACAACACATTCCTACCACAAACATCAACGTTAACTCTATTTACATCAATATTCAGAATACATTAAATTTTCAAATTAAATTTCAGCATAAAATTCAGTTTTAAAAAGAATTTCAAGATTAATTTTATTATCACTTTAACGTGCATCCAGAATTAAAGTCCTTGTTGGATGCCTACTAATTAATATAACAATATAAGCAGACCGGAGTCTGAGTATAAAGGGCGCATCTACCACCCCTTTACGTTAATTAACCAGGTTCGTCTAATTGAGCTCAAAGACATACCCAAAGTTTCATCATAATTCAGAACATCAATACTAAATACCCCTTTCTACTTAAACAAGCAAATTTCATCTTAAAATTAAAATTTTATGGTTAGTACAATTTCACTAATGTCCATTTAAAGTAAATCAATTATAAAGTTATTCAACACACACAAAATGTCAAACAAAATAGTATAATTTACCTGAAGGTTACTGTCCTCGTAGCTTCAATGTACATCGTCCCTTTAGTTAATCACACCATTCCAACAGGATTATATTTACGGCTTCTAATTCTCAACGCGTTTAAAATTTTCTCCATCACCATTTATTTAAAGTTGTTTCTGGGCTTTTCCGGAACTCATCTGTGTATATCTGACCCTTGTTTCGTGGATCCAGACACGTATTTGAACCATTTAATTATTAACACCCCGAAAAATAGCAGAGAAATTCATGCGTCTTTCACCAATATACGCCAAAACTGCCTACTTTTGTGTATACATTTGTCGTTGTAAATTTTGCTAATTGGTACAGTGATACTAAATTTTATTACCTTGTATCTAAGTGCACTGAAGTACATTCATGTTAGCACGTAAATAACAAACTATTTTGAATCACTAAAATATACGAGCAAAATTTTAAATTATTTTATCAAACTAAAATGCACTGTTTAACATCTTGAATCAAGTCGCGGATGTAAGAGCTTTTAACGCACCGAATAGTCAAAAGTCTAAGAGGCCGAAATTCATATTACCACCGGTATATATAGCGAATAGCCGGCACGTCGCTTTTGTCCTCAAAACAGACAATTCTTAAGAATTTCTCATTCTATGTTCCCAGTCCGTCGCTCGCGCGTCGGTTTTACGAATTTTCACTCGCCCCATTTAAATCTCAGAAATTCTCACACGGCACGAAAACATGTCCGAGAAAAACTAATTAATTTTGTACAGAAATTGTTGTTTCTACCTCTGATATTTGCATCCTATTTTCAACCAATTGTGACCCTCGTGACGTTGCTTAAATCACGCCTTTACTATATGTGTCTTTGCTTGACGCATTTCTCTTTCCTTTTCTAACCTGTTCGTATTGGTGCAAACTGATATTCTTTATTATCGATTATATTTTAGTCCATGTGGACTATCTGGGTTTAATAACCCCGTATCGCACCTTTTCGTGAATATTAAGCCCCGGTTTCTCCAAGATTCTTTGTAAACATTAATTATTTGCAAAATTTTCGCCGAATGAGCTTTTAAATAAACCCTGTTTTGTATTTCGTGCTAAAGCATCTGACCGTTTCCAATATCCTTAGAATCGACATGTTTATCTAAACAAATTAAACTGAAATTGCCTTTTAAAATACGCAGGTGTGTTCAAACATCCTACTTCTAACTAACACTTCTAGGATTTGCATTTTATTGGGTTTTACAAGTTTCTGTAGATATTATCTGTACGTTTTGTTCAATACCGGTTACTTGAAATAGAGTTAATTAAGATAAATTTTGCACGTAATTTCCATTTGTTTAGAATAATTACATTACACGCAGAGCTTTTAATACTGCTTCTTTTGATATAAAGCGTCTTGTACATGATTTAAATCTCTTATGTTTAATGAAACTAATAAATTTTTATGCTTCACGGTTTTAATAACGCGTATTATCTAATAATATTCATTATACACGGTGATGAAAATTATTTGATGTGATTATTTAATTTTCTACCCTGGTCTAAATATGAGTAATATATATATATATATATATATATATATATATATACATATATGTATATATATTGCTATGATATTAAATACTCATCATGCACCTACGTTGGGTTGTTATATTTATTTCTACGTACTCTAAATTATTGGACCACCATTTTAATATTCACAATTAAGTGTAATTATTTCCTCCTCCAGCTGTTTTCTTAATATTGCTATCAACTGGGCTTTATCTTTAAACAACTCTATCTACCAATGGCAAAATTCGATACGTTACCGCCTTGCGGGTTATCTCTTTCCTATTCAACTTGTGGCTCCGCCTTTCTACTATTTAAATCTTATGACCTCGGCTAGCATTTATTTGCAATTATAAAATTCAGTAAATTTATATTTTATATAATGAAACCAATATGTTATGTACAGCTTTTGAAATTATTTGTAATACATTTCTTATAAATTTCATTTATTAACAACCATGTAGTATGTACTCAAAAACCCAAAGTCACCAAAGAAAATTTATTATCTTTACCAACAAAGCGTAGAATATTCTAAACCTGTTTTCATATTACTCATTCAATACGTATGCAACCTTTTTTGTTGACTTTTTCACAAGCATATCATATTTAGCAAATTCAATATTAAAATAAAATAAAAATTCATATAGAAAAACAAATATCTTATAACTAAAAATCTGACCTGGTTTTATCTTTTTCACATCGACGCTTCCAATAAAATGATCTTCCCAATTCTGGATTCCATTCAAATTATTACACTATGGACCACCACCATTAAATTGTATACCCCAATTTATTTCAATTCTTCAAACTTAGACTTTCATCATTCTTGCCCCAGACTTAAAATTGTAGTTTGTTTCACCCCTGTACTTCAAGATTGTATTATTCTTCTTTTCTCCTTGACATTTAAATTGTATTACTGTATTTTTTTCTTAACATCAGATTCCTAGTCTATTTCCCTCATACCTCGAAACCGTTTAAACGGCAATTGTAATCTTCATATTCGAACTCATTTTATTTTTCACTTTTATACTTATTACGTACTACTCTGTTTAATGGCAATGCACTTCGGCCTTCATTGAGTTCAAAACTGACTTTCTTATCAAGGTGCTTGCTAATATAATCTCGAATTCCCACTCCATCCGTGGGTTTGTTCTAGAACTCGTCGCTTGTTTCTGACCAATCAAATAATTCTATTTCGAGCAGTTTCTGATGTAATGCTCCACGTTTTCCCATAATCACAACCTGCCCGCAGCTGTCTTTCATTGTCAACATGCTGTATTTTGATAGATTACTTGCTTTTCTATAAACAACTGATGCAACCCGACTTTAAATGTTCATGTTTACATACGATTCACGCAATTTTTAATCATTTCTCTTATCAAAATGGTTAGGTCTTTGTACGCATTTATATTAACTACCTGAAACTCTATTTCTATATCCGTATTAATTTAATCGTCTAGACCTCTTCTTCTTAATGCGTGTCTAATTACACTTTATTTTATTTTATTTCTCAATATACGCGTGCTTCTACTGAAAAATATCCTTATTTGTTTTACCTAAATTAACTAAACTTTATCTACAGGGTATTTAATATTTACTCTCTACTTAATACATGTATTTCTCATTCCTACGCCAACTATGCGTCTTCTTATGTTTACCTGCGTCGCCCAAAACTATCTCTACTCTATATACAGGGTGTTTACTACTTACTATCTACAAACTATGTCTATTTCTTAATTATCTCCTTAAATAAGTGTAGTTTTCTGCTGACTTTTCTAATTACTCATTCCCGAATGACCTTTACTATAACGTGCACCCTTAAGCAACCCCTTATCACAGCAATATATATATATATATATATATATGTATATATGTGATATTTCCTGTTAGCCCCTTGTTATTACATTAATATTTAGCCCCACGACTTGGGCAGACCATATAAATGCTGTTATTTTATTTATGGTTAACAAGCACTTGTAAAAATGTTAATTTATAATTTTCCGTGCCTCGGCTAACTGATTCAATCAAACGAAGCACCTCCACAATACACAGCATAATGATTAAATATTTACAACGTTTTTAAATATCTTCTCCCCTTTTAAATTATATACATCTGTCAGATTCTTAGAAAATCAAGCCAGCAAAACGAGGTTTTATTACATTTAGAGACTTATTGAAACGTTTTAAGATGTCTATTATTTTTCACAAACTTATACAAGAAACCCCAATTTGTCCGCTCTTACACTTTGTATTATTATTGAAATAAAAACATTTTTAGAAATAAATCGAATCAAAATATCTAACCTGAAGTGGTTCAGTAGGTGTTTTGCATTCCCCAGAATTAAAGTCGACATCCAGCCAAATTAGTATCCAAATCGTTATTGGTGAGATTATTCCAATGACAGGCTTTTCATTTTCGTAATAGAATATTTACCATTTTCAGAGATTATTAAATTGCTTGAACAGGTAGCATTTTTCAGAGTCTCTTATTCAAAATTGTATTTAAGATCGTAATTAACAGGAATCTTTATTAGGATCGTTATGTCGATTGCAATTTAAGATTGTAGTTGAAAGTGGTGATTAAGAGTGATGATTAAGATAGTAATTAAAAGCCGTCTTTAGAAGTACGGCTCGCTTGCACAATTTCACACTATTTAATTTTTAATTTAATTTAATTTACTATTCACTTAAATATTTAGCACTTTCAAGTATAGTGACTGCCCAGTTTCTAAAGTATACTAACTCGATATTCAATTTTCATGATATTTATAGGATTGGCCTCTTTTGTTTGTGATTCGTTGACTTCACGTGCTGGGCGAGATCAAGTGTCTTATCTCTTGTTATTTTGGGAAAGTTTACCAATTGTTTAGTTCAATTTCATGAAGCAATGCTAAAAAAGTCACGTAATCCATTATAATACTTCACATTCAATTCAAAATCCCAGGAATCTTCTTTCAACAAATCACGTACTATTGTTGTTGGAGTTATTCTAATCTGAATGGAATAAATTTGGTGTTTATTTATTTCCTAATAAATTGGATTTTTGAACAAATGTGATACTTTTAGATCACGTACGCTTTTAAATAATGCATAATTTCTGCGTGCGTTTGAGATGATATATTAACGCACTTTTTGAAGATTTATCTAGCCAATTTATGCTGGTTTTACACTGATTTAATTTCATTGCGTTTCCTTACATTTTTAAATTCTTATCTTTGCTCGTATCTACTCTTGAATATGCGTTTTAATCGTTTGTACTGTTATATACAGTGTGCTCTCAACTAATAATATTTATAATGACCTATTTGCTCCTCTAATATCTGTAATTATGTACTTTTGTTACTTGGGAGCTTCTTTTGTTTATTGTACGACTCCTATGACTTAACCTACTCCTAAAATTAACCCTATAATTACAGCAATATATATATACATACAGAATAATGTCAGTAAGCGAAAGGTTGATTTAGCATCATCCTTAACTATGAATACTAATTAAAATTAGCGTGTGTGTTATATCATAAACATGTTTTTACTGTAGTATTTAAGATGTATAAAGTATTGTAAATTTCATATCATAAACCAAGGTAACAGTCAAAGTTAAATTATAACAAAGAGTGTTAGAAGCTTGAGCATTTTAAATCGTTCTGTTTATAACAGGGAGAGGTGTCAGTTATATTCGAACAAAGCTTTCTGAGCATTGTTAAAAGATAAGACGACACAAACAATATTCTAGGTAGTATTGGTTATCGGTGTTCGATTAAATAAATTTATAGGTGGAATGGGGAAAAGCCGTTGACCGTTACAATAAATTTGCAAACCAGAAAACGAAAGAGTATTAGATAAAAATGGGTACAAGTGAGATAGGTGTAGATTGAACGATTAACGTTTGTTTACAACGGAGAAGACAGATAAAGTAAAAGATAGTTGCTATAGCGTGTAAGTTAGAATGAGATAAGGATAACACCTGTTAGGAATATATGGTAATGGGGTGATAACAAAGAGGTGGTTACTCAAACTGGAGTGAGTACAAAGCAAGAGAAAAGTGATTTTGGGGAATAGATTGAAGTGAGATAGACACTACACTTGTTGCATTAGGGACGTGTTAAACGTTAATTTTGTCAGTTGGGATATTAAATATGCAGCGTGATTGGTGAGAGAGGTTTTTAATACAGGGAATCAAGTCGAGTAAGTTTGTGGGTTGTGATCGTTAGAGGGATTTTCAAAGAAATGTTTTGAAAAATCGTATCGGCTACAGAAACTACAAGGAATTATGCACGTACGTTAGAATATTTCTAGGATTTCGATGTCGGTTGGGGTTGTTTGTGTACGTTAGCTAGTGAAATTTTGAGAATCGTAAACGGTTGAAAGTTTAACTTAAAAGTGAGTGTTTGTATTGACAGACTTTTGTGTGGTGAGACAGAAGATATGAACCCCAACAGGTTGTTGTGGAGCTCCGAAGTTTTCGCTCTGGGTTCGCTTCTTAGTCCCCAAGTTCGAGTAGCGTAAAGCTTTTTTACTGACAATCAGCTAAAAGCTTCAAGTATTGATACGCTTACAAGTTGCATAAAAGTTCTGTTTGTGTAAGTAAAACTGTTATATTTAATATGCACTAAGTGTGCAAGTATAAAATTGAGAATGGAGTAAAAGATAGTGTTTGGTTGAACTGGTGATATGGTGATATGGTTACAGGTAGCAATCGTAGTGATTGTAATCCGGTTGGGTATTCCTGTAGGCACCAGTCGTTGATGGTTTGATGGCAGTCCCGTGGGCAGCAATAGAATCCAGGTAACTGTTGTTCTTGTTTGCATATGTGTATAAACAGGTGTTTTTGTGCATTGTGGGTATAAGGTTATGAACAAAAAGGGACAGGCTTGGGAGGAGTTACAAATTGAACTTTTCCTGTTGTATAATTTTACTGTATTTTATGTGGGAATTTATAATATTAACAATATTTGGTGTGTGTACAAGGTAAAAGGGTCTTTTTAGGGATTGATGTGCAAAAATTAGGCACAAAGAGTTACTATTATGAGCTCGTACTAAACCAGAGGTAAAGTAAATGATGGTAAATCCCTATTATTTTTTATGATAGTATAATTGTAAATATTTATTTTGTAATTATTGATTTCAAAATGTCTTATAAGATGAGTTATTTTACCAAAGAGAATGCACGTAATGTATAATCAATGAGTGAATAAGAAGTTATATGTTGATCTTGGCGTGTCTTTTTCTATGAACATGTTAATAAACTTTGGCGATTTACCGTAGCAGAATTTTTTTTGTAGTTAGTTTTAGTTACAGAAAGCTAGCTGAGCAGTCGTGGTATACTTCGTTGCATGGAAGGTTTGTAGCATTTTGGCGCCTATAAATGTTGGACTTCATAAGCTGTACTAGAAATTTATAGCAATATATATATATATATATATATATATATATATATATATATATATAGTAAGATGTATCTGTAAACAAACTCTTATGGAAATAATAAGAGCCATTGACAAATACAAATCGGCTGGTAGTTATATAGCCATTAACAAAACATTAGCTTTATTAATTCATAGCTAATGTTTTGTTAATGGCTATATAACTACCAGCCCGATTTGTATTTGTCAATGGCTCTTATTATTTCCATAAGAGTTTGTTTACAGATACATCTTACTTTATATTCAATTTTCTTATTGCGGACTGCAAATAACTTGTCTTTGTATATATATATATATATATATATATATATATATACTAATACTTGAAAGTTTGTTTCTTGGGACAAAGGTCTAAATGAATAAAAAAAATTTTTTACATTATATGTGTGTTAATCAGACGTTTCGACCGTCGCTAGATGGTCTTTATCAATGATGTTTTTTTTTCCCTATAATACACTACATGTACATTATATCTTAACAAATATCTAAAATGCTTACCCATAAACGGAGTTTTATATATTTATAACGTAGTATAAATTGAGCTATTCACTAATTGATATGGTACGGTTACTACAATCTAATTTATTTAATTTAAAATTGTACAAAACATTTACGTCACAAATTAAAATACTGTCTTTTTGAATAAATTATGTACACCTTGATGCGAGTTGCTAAACTCTTTGTCAAAATTTAAAATTCGAACTTTTTAGTTAACATGTATATTAAAATGTTTAGTACAGAGTTTGATTGAAGACTAATGCTTGATTTATTAGAGGTTCTATTTCTTATCACTGGATAAAGACACTTTTTACAAACAGGTTAAAATCGTAATACTTTCTACAATTATGAAAATCTGTCTTATTGAGTAAATTTAACTTTATGTATAAATATATATCCATACGCTTATTTATTTAAATATATATCTGTAAATGTATTTATCTGTACATACCTCTACGCATACACATACGTTTACTCACTCTATCTCGCCTCCATATATACAAGACAAACACCTTTTCCTGATTAATTTTATGCATTTTTATTTTAGTAGATTATAATATATTTTACTTAATTTGCTAATATCTATTTTATCATTTACTGATGTTGGATGTTTAATAATATACACCATCTCTAGGAATTCTCGAATTTTTTGGTTTGCTTCTGTTTTTAAAATTGTTGTTTTGTTGAATTCGAATTTATGCTGGGCTTGTTTTTCATGTTTGGTTAGTTTTATCATATTTATGACCATTTATTCTTTTCTCTAAATGCTGTATACTTTGCCCAATGTATACACAATTGCAATTCTGTTGACACGGAATCTTATAGATGGTGTGTGTTTTTTTATTCTTAGGAGTGTTGTCTTTTAATTTACTAAAACAACTTTTTGTTAAATTGTATCCCTTGTGCGCAATTTTTATATTATGTTTTATTAATAATTTTTGTAGGTTTTCGGATAAAGTTAAATTTACTCAATAAGACAGATTTTCATAATTGTAGAAAGTATTACGATTTTAACCTGTTTGTAAAAAGTGTCTTTATCCAGTGATAAGAAATAGAACCTCTAATAAATCAAGCATTAGTCTTCAATCAAACTCTGTACTAAACATTTTAATATACATGTTAACTAAAAAGTTCGAATTTTAAATTTTGACAAAGAGTTTAGCAACTCGCATCAAGGTGTACATAATTTATTCAGAAAAACAGTATTTTAATTTGTGACGTAAATGTTTTGTACAATTTTAAATTAAATAAATTAGATTGTAGTAACCGTATCATATCAATTAGTGAATAGCTCAATTTATACTACGTTATAAATATATAAAACTCCGTTTATGGGTAAGCATTTTAGATATTTGTTAAGATATAATGTACATGTAGTGTATTATAGGGAAAAAAAACATCATTGATAAAGACCATCTAGCGACGGTCGAAACGTCTGATTAACACACATATAATGTAAAAATTTTTTTTTATTTATTTAGACCTTTTTCCCAAGAAACAAACTTTCAAGTATTAGTATATAAAAGAAGGTCAAGAAATACCAATCAAATATTATATATATATATATATATATATATATATATATATATATATGTTTCCTCCCCTATGAAGTAATAAGCTAATGTTTTGTTAATGGCTATATAACTACCAGCCCGATTTGTATTCGTCAATAGGCTCTATTATTTTCATAGAGTTTGTTTACAAATACATCTTATTTTATATATTGTTATATATATATATATATATATATATATATATATAATATTTGATTGGTATTTCTTGACCTTCTTTTATATACTAATACTTGAACACAAAGCACATGAACTTAACGGTTTTAGTGTATGTCAAGTATAATACTCACTTTACTGCACGCTTCTAGAATTATGCTCTTTAGCTTCAAAGACTATTATGCCGTATGCTATTTCTTAATTTTTGCGCCTATTTTCCCTAAACAATTCTGACGTCGACACTATGAGATTAAAATGTGTTTGATGAAGTACGTTTCGGTAACTTTTTAAACTCATAATGTAGGGGGTGAACTAAGCTGCTTTGTTGCAGGTCGCATATTAGTAATTATTGTGAAGCATTAGTGTAGTAATTTGTACTAATAGTCAATGTATAATTAATATTCAGTTCTTTTTTGTTCTGTTTTTTTAAGACCAGTTTAGGCTAATTGTAATTTAATGATCCATTTGCAAATAATTTTCTTGGTAATTTGTTAATTAGTTACTTATTTGTTAATTCGCTTTAATGGCTATTTAAATAGAACTTCTTTAAAGCAAACCCAATAACCCGTTCAGACCTTTCACAAGTAAAGCCTTCTTATTCGTGAACTGATATGACAAAGCCTGAGGTCTCTTTTGCTTTTAAAATTCAACAAAATATACTGAAATATACAGGCGCTTGGCCTGAAGAAAACTCGTCAATGCTGTACAAATTCTGGGGTGTTACAGCGTATATATTTGGAATATCACTTGGTGCAACAATGCTTTTAGAAGCTTATTTTGATTTAAGCGATATCATCAAACTTTCTGAAATATCTTACATCTTAGTAGTGATGTTGGTGTACATTGTAAAACACGGAAACTTTATACTGCATAAAAAGTCATTTACACATATGTTGAAACTTGTTAAAGATCCTCTACTTTTGTCGTATTCAAATGACTTAGATTACTTAATGGTTAGGAAGATAAAACAAATGGAACTTCTTGCAACCGTCTACAACAAGTATATCTACTTCTTGGGCCTTCCTTTATACGCGTTGACACCGCTTATAGACAATAGGCCATATCCTTTTCCCTTTCCTTTTGAAGTGGGAAAGTATCGATTACTAATTTATTTATTTCAAGTTGTTACACAATTTGTTACTGCAGCCATTAATATGTGTTTGGATACCCTCACAACGTGCTTTATGGGATTAGCAGTAACCCATTTAGAAATTTTAGCTGAGATGATTACAAAAATTGGTTGGGAACTACCATATCAAAAGTGTGTTGCTGTCAACCGTATGGTTCCTCAATCTACGCTGATGCATGTTATACAATGTTTAGAACAACATAAAGTCATAATTAAGTAAGTATACCAGAACTATACTATCTGTTTTTAATTCCAGATAGTAAATGTTTAAAGCCCAGTCATACTAGACAAATGGTAAGTTCAAGATATATGGGTTGCCTATATTTCGTTCTAATAGTTATGCGTTGCTCAACCATATGAATTGCCTAACCAGTGATTTATTGCATTATGGAAAAGTTAGGAATGTTTTCTTAAATACGATCAGTGCCTTTGCAATGCTTAAACAATGTAAAAATATTCAATAAAGCTTCGAATACAGTTAAAAATAGTTGAATCAAAAACCTAGTTTAATATATAACATTATAAATTACGAACTATTTATGGGCATAAATTTCGCACAATATAACTCGCCAGCAGTCATAAATAAATCTTTGATGGGAAATTTTAAACCACCATCTGTAGTTAAAAACCAGAGTGTAGCTGAAATTCGCTTTATAGTCGGTACAAGATTCGTCAAGACGAACTAAGTCGAGATGAGTCGAGGCATCTTTTAACAATTTTTTTTGACAATTACAAATTCTAATGAATTTATTTATAAAACACACTGCATTGTTTATTTAAATCAACCATTAATTTTGTGACGTGAATAAATATTCAGACTAGGGCCTTATAGCCCAATCACAAGGCATTTATAACTTATTAAAGTCGGTCTAGTTACCATTAGTAAACGTTATTCGTTTGAATTTCATCTCCAAAGGCAGGCGATTTTTTAAATGTGTAGTGCGCATCTCGTCAACCAAACGATTCAGTCTGGCGCGACCACTTGTAGAGTTACAAGTATCATGCAGGTCCATAAGGTCCACGCCAGCAATCTGCGAGTGGCAATAGTCGTTGCCGCCTAATCAAGTGTATTCTAATAATGCGCTCATTGGATTTGTAATAATAATTTCCTTAAATTTGTTAATATTAATTTCACCGAACTTATTAAAAAAATAATCTAAATGGTTGGCGAATTTTAATTTCTATGAATTGTTAAGTTTAATGTCACTAATGTAATTGTAATAAATATATATTCTGGACATTCAGCGTCGATAAGCCTGCGAGTTTGTGGCCTCAAACATAGTGCTTAATTTTTCAATTTATCGTTAAATAATTGTTCTTTACACACAAGTTAAAGAAACGTCGAAAGTAATGTACTTCGAATAGCTTGTTCATGGATTAGTTTTGTTTTGATTTGCTAAAATGAAATGCACATGAAGCCCGTGTATATGGTACCCAGTAAAGATCCAGTATATTACGCAATAAAATGTGGACAGCACTCTGACGTCATTTGTTTGTCGAAGGATTGCAGGTCAACACGTGGTTTCCACAAGGTATTAGTTTCAATAAAGTTTAAAGCACCAGTGTGCAAGGTAAGAGTTTTTCTATCTACTCGACCTGAATACAACTGTTCGTATAACTTAAGAGCGCAGCAGGTGATTGCGAACAACATTGTAACATTTCATGACATTTGTTTTACAGTATAACTATAAAACGTTTTGCTATTTGGAATTTTCCATAGTATGAATTATGGATTATATATGATAATATTGCAAATGATTATGATTAAGAATATCCTGATTTAGTCCTAGCAAAATATTCCATTTAAATTCAATTACACCTTAAGTAATTACCAGAACTAATTTTATTTGTTTTTGAATATTTAATACACTTTTGTAAACCAAGGTAACAGATCTATGTATTTTGGGTAATTAATTCAGAAAGCCACATATACATGTTTAATACATTATTAATATTCTTTTATTCTTAGTGAAGACAGTCGTGATTTTCATAAGTAATATCTGAGCCTAAAAGATTAGACCACATTATTGATGTATATTTTGTATATAAAATTTTATTACAAAGAAAGCTAAATTCAATTAAAGGACAATTATTAAATTCATTTGAGTAATTATTTTATTTTGGACACGTGAGTTCAAGGATAGGGTAACTGAGTTTAAAAAGTAAAAATGTACCAATACCCTTTTATAAAAATAAAGTTTTTAGCAGTGACTTGGTAAGGAAGCACTAGACAGCACTTCAAGAAATTTAATGCTTAAATTTGTTTATATAATAATGTTTAAATTATTGATATTAATGGTTTTTCTTTCTCTTTATGCTGTAAGGTAGCAAGAGTGCATCTCTTGTGTCCTTCATTATTCTATTTATACTATTTTTCACATCTCCTGCTTTAGCAGTAAATACGATATTTCTCTCTAAGGACTTCCAAGTCCTCCCTTATAGCAAACTTGTAATTAAAATTCAAGGACTTGGTGGCGCCCTTTCGCACCCCTATTTTGTATTTTAAAGTCAGTAAGTAGACAATGTTTTTGTTGTAAAACCCACAACCACTCCTCATAAGCTCTACCCGAGGAATAGACTTCTAGCTTAGTCGGAAGATTCTCGAGATCCCTTCATCCTATAGAGACCACTCTCTCAAGTCCACTTGAGCACACTATATGGTCTCTGATTTTATAAATTGGTAATAATCTTAAAAATGGCGTCCGTCTCTTATAAGGGTACTTACTACTCTCTATAGAACACGAACACGATTGCAAAAAAAGTATTAGGTCCTTTATTAAAAGCTATTAGGGTTTATAATAAAAGAAATTTTATATGTTGGAAATAATGGTTATATTAATTAATAAAAACGGGAATCAAGAAACCTAAGGTAATTATAAGAAGTGTTCAGAAGTTCTGCTATGTATATCTAAGCAGGCCTGAGCTGTTCTACAAATAGTATTATCTACATTTTCTGAGATAAACAAATAAACATCTCAAAATGCTTGTGGTATCCTCCCCTGTAAAATATCTACGTTTCTACAGGTGTTCTGTAGACACTGTATTTTACATGTTCCCGAAGAAAGAGTTAAGAGAGGCAATTTAACGACACCACTTCCATAGGTACAGTTATTTGGAAAGTGTTCGTTTAACCACTGTCGAACACTAACATGGAAATAAACGGGGGTCTATCTAATTATATCGTATATATCTTCTTATAGCCAAAGGAAGATCACCTAACATGTGTTCTAAAGCGGTTAAAGAGAAATCTAACAATCCCTCGACTTTTAATCTATTCGGTAGAAATGCCGATTTCAGGGTCGCATTCCTACAATGCCTACCAACACACTGACAAAATGCGATATTGGTGTAAAAATTCATAGATCACTTTTGGGTTTTGTACCGAATAAAATGTATATTGAATGCTCTTCGAAAAATGGCTTCGTCTCGCTATAAACTTTTTTTGTGGAATCAGGTTTCTTTTCTAAGGCATTTGAAAGCTAGTTAATAAGATTAGCGCGTTAAAATATAAAAGATGAAAATGCTCTTGAAGTAGAATTCGACTTACTGAGAAACGGCAAACGCCAGTTATGCCTTCAGCTTCTCTCGTTAAAATTGTTGGATTTTTATTCACTAAGTCTCTATACTATTTTCTGCAGCATTCACTCTTAGTCTCTTGGTCAGCGTCATTCAGATATTGCGAACTGGTCCGTAGATCACAGTCTATCTTGAAATTATCTAATAGTTTTTCTTCGTGGGTGTTTACTGTTGCATAAAATTCTGTGTACCCTTTAGCTACAGATTCAGTATTCTTTACACGCTCGTCCAACAAAAGTATTGTGTCGAGATACTATCTGTCAGTATACACGGTTTTGGAAGAAAAAATATGTAAACCTTTTACGTTCGCGCTAATTATCAAGATTGGGAAACCGCTTTCATGGCATGGATTATAAAAATATAAACGCAAGTAATTTTAACATATTTATTCCGTTCTTAATCAAATTGCACCTTAAAGAAGTTCTAGATTACAAGAACGAATACAATGGCTTGAAAGTTTGTTACGCTTTCCCGCGTTTCATATTATTGCGCAATCGTTTATTATAACATGATTACGCGGCAAATGTATCAAATACAAAACACGTTTAAGAGTGATACAATGATCAGATTTACTTTTACAATATAAATAAAAGCAATGTAGACTCACTTAAATCGCACCTTACAGTTTTATCCCAAGACCATTTCGTTGTGGGTCCATCACGCCATTTGCTCAGCCAGATTTATCCGTCCATCCTCTATTGCTCGTTCGTAGGTAGGACGAGAAGGATAACCAGGTAGAAGGAACGACAGAAAGTAAGATACAGGATCCTACATCCTAAAAAAGAGAAAAGACAGACACACGACACAGGTAGCTGTTCTCGGCTTCAGGTCTCGTAGTCTAATGACGCCTCATCACACCGCGCGCACTTGTGCCATTTACGCCTGCGCATTCTTTTGCGCAAACGCAACTCTCCGAAATTACGGAAATTGACAAGTTTATTTAAAAATTTTCGCGGTAATTTATTTACATTTTTAACAATGTAAATTGCCAAATTTGAAATGTAACAAGTTCCAGTAATCTAAAAAGCCCGAACTATAGGTTTAACCAAATTAGTGGGACCTTTAGTGACAAAACAGACTAAGACAGTTCCCCGAAAGAGGGCAGCAGCTTTATCGGTACTTAGAGTGGCAGAGAGTATAAGGGCCGGTATTACACACTAAGACACACTACTGGGATGTGGAAGACATCGGGAAACCAGCACCACATCTGCTAAATATACAACGTACTTAAATTGTTATTTAAAATGATGGCATCCTCTGAGGTATGAAATTCCGGAGTTAAAATAGTCTTCCATTCGAATCTGCTAAAGGGGACTGCTTCGGAAGATGCGATCGGAAAGTTTAGAAAAAGAGTCGAGAACATTCTGCGAGTTGGAGCGTAGAATGTCAGAAGCATGAAGCAAGTAGGTAAGCTAGAGAACTTGAAAGTTCAAATGGATAGGTTAGCATTAGACATAGTAAGGTAACCAGAGGCAGGGGACTTTTGGAGCGGAGGCTTTAGAGATCAGAGGAAGGAAATTGGGTGTGGCGATAGTTATAAGAAAAAGATTGAACACTCTGTAGAAAACTACCTTCAAAATGAATGAAAGAGTACTCTTGGTTAGATTATAATTGTGAATTAAAACAGTGGACTTTGTTTAATCAATCTTTTGACATATAGGAACTTTGAATTTACCATTCAGGCGTTTAGTAGATTGCTCTTTTATTTATATCCAAAAGTGGTATGTAGGGTACGCTTTTGAGAAACTCCTAACCTAAACCAAAAGGTATCAATAATACAATTAAACGACAACATTTTATACTTTTGTGTTATAGAAAGTGTATTTATAACTTACAACTTTGTTATTGCAGAAACACAAATAGTGTCTCCAATTATATTGATTACGTGACATTCTTTTCAGAGTCAACCTTAACATCAAACTGTAGTACGTTGGAACTCAGACTAGTTTCGGTATATATTTTTCGTACGTTCTTATTATTTTTGGTGACTTCTGTTTCTATTGTCAAAGAGTTTCTGCATCTCCTTTTAAGATTAATTTACTTTTGAGCGTGCTTAAAGATGAAACTTCTCAGTTTATTTAAAGTGTTTTTGCAGATTGAGCATTATACAAAGATATTAATTTTTCTAGATTAAAACGAACCAGATCAAATATTCTCAGGCTTCTAGAAATGAAACCTAGATCTTGCCAGATGTTTAAATGCCTTTCAAGAATTTTACGTAGGTCGCGCAGAAACTGGTGTCGAATTTCATTATCTGAAACGTTCGGAAACTTAATGTTTCAAATTTTTTTTTTGACATTCGGTTTCGCCCTAAAAAATAAGAGTACTATATAATTACATTTGAATATCTCAAATTAACGGATTCTTCTAGGAACATAAAATTAGCAAAGTTTATCGTTAGTAGATTGCAACTTATGGGTTGGCTTTGGTTTAAAGAATCTAACAAGAAATACAAACTACAGTATTAACGAACGAAAAATACAAATAATTTGTCCTGTCAACTTGGAAACAGTGCTACACTTGTCTTATTTATGGTTTAGAAAATTACTTCAATTTGTTATTAACGTACAGCAAAAGCACCAAGGTAATTAAAAGAGCATTCGAAAGCTTTCGTTCACGATACCTGGATAGATAAGAACTATGGGTTCATTTTGGATTTAAAAAAGTATGAGAGCCCTCAACACGTCTGCTGGATATTATTCTCGTTGGAAAATCACCTAGAGCTAGTATTCGTGTAGAATTTGACTAGATGACGTTTGGGAAATTTTCTTCACTTGGCATTTAAATTTTAGTCAATTTTAGATTTCACAACTTTGTTGGCGTTTTGTGAGAGGAAATATAGTGCAACCTGGTCAGCGTCAAAAGCAGCAAAGGCAATCATTGTCGTTCTTTATTTACAAATGTCAACAAATACAACTTAGGTAAAAATAAAAACCCACTTGCAGATTTCGAGACATTTAAAACATTTCAGACTATTATGATTAGGATGTGTTTAACGACAACAACCTCTCTGCTTTTTCAGAATTTCAGAAATTTGCCAACAGCCATATAGTATAACAAAAATAGGCTGTAGGACAAGTATATCAGACAATCCACTATAGTTAGAATAACAGTTAACTTTGTGTTGAACTTAAGCTACCTTCATACCTCTAAAAAACTTTCAAGGCACAATCTCTATTTTTTTATTACCAGAATGATGGTAGTTCTAGTATTAAAGAACCATATTTATATATTTCTACTAAATGCTCTTACATATAGCACATTAGAATAATTGGAATGACATAAAACCTATTGTTTGTTTCATACAAGGATTTTCGTTGACGTTCACTATTGCCAAATGACGCTATCTACCTCTAATTTTTTAAATAGAATAGTATAGTTTGTCTTGTACTTTTGGTTTCTACAGGATATCTCAGAAAAACTATTTGTAATTTTCAGAAATGGTAAAGAGCACTTAAATAAACATTTTTTATTAATTAGCTAGTGTCAAGAAATTTCTGAGTGTCAAGATTAACTTGAAGTCAAACATTATAAAAATCACTGGAAGCTACGACCACCATTTTTGATACACATCTTGTAACCATGCGCGATTGATTTCTGAATTAATCGAAGTAGCTGCGGACATTCATGAATATTATCAAACGCTAAAATAATTCTAGTCACTAATTCTTCCTCTGTATTGGCAGGTGTTTCATATTCCAGTGATTTAATATCAACTCAAACACAAATATTGACTGGAATCATATCTGGTAAACGTACAGGTCAAGAAATCGGGCTCCCTCTTTCGATCCATCCATTTGGAAATTGTGCATTAAATAATTTCGGCAATTTAATCCAAACTGATCATGGTGCACTATCATGCTGGGAAACAATATTTCTTCGAATATTAAGTGGAACATTTTCAAGCAATTCTAGTAGAGTATGTTCCAGAAAAATTCTATACGCATGACCATCTAACTGTGCAGGCAGAAAATACGGTCGCACTACATAATTTTCAACAATCGCAGTCCAAATATTAACAGAAAACTTCTATTGGTGGATGTGACGTGTGAACAGAATGAGAATTTTCTTCGCTCCAAATGTGGCTTTTGTGTGTATTAAAGTAGCCAACTCTTGTAAAGCATGCCTCGTCTGTCCAGAATGCACTACTAGATCTTGGTTCGTCGTTAATTTTATTCAAGTACCATTCGGAAAATTGAACTCTGTTGAGCTAATCAACTGGAATTAACGTTTGCACTTTTTGAATATCAAACGGATGCTTTTGGTATTCCCTCAATACCCTCCATACAGTTATGTGACTTGTATGCATCGCATGGGCAAATGACACGAGTGCTTGTTTTCAGGTTATTTTCAAGTTGTAGAACTTTGTCCTCAAAATCAACATTTCGGAGAGTATGATCGGCTCCCAAATCTATTTTCCCTACTTGGAATTCACCAGTATCTCGAATACACTGATGCAATCTAAAAATGATGTATGACAAGAAATGTGACTTTGAGGATACTGCTCTGCATAAACTCGCCTTGCTTTGTTAGCATTACCGTAAGCTGCTACGTAGGTAAAATGCATGTCTGCTAATTCAATATTTGTAAAATGACGCATTTTTAGTCAAACACTAATTTATTTAATAAAGATTAATCTGTGACAGGTAAAATAATAATTAAGCACACGGTGGACGTGGAGGTGAAACTGGCGATGGAAGTGAAAGCGGAATGTGCAGGAGGTGCTGGAGGGAAAGGAGGAGAATGAAGTGGAAGGGGGCAGGAGGTGGAGTTGGAGAGGAAGCACTGAGCTGTTACAGCAGGGTTGTTAAAAATGGCCTACTGTTAATACATGTTTTAATAAAAGTTATTACAAAAATGTTGTGAAAATCAAACATGCAAGAAAATCTATACCATTGGATTTACAAAATCAGAGATTATATAGCACCAGCTGGTGATACTGAAAGTCAACTCAGACGTTCAGACGTTCCATACAACACAGATCTTTAATATTAAAAAAACCTTTATTTCTTAGTCCCGTTCCTCACTGAACTGTACAGTACTTTTCCAAAAGATGGAATCTCGAATGCTTGATAAGAAAACAATCTACAACTTTACATTGATATAATTAAAAATTCTCCAGCAATCCATCTGAAGAGTGTCACTACGTTTCTTGCATTTCTAAAATTCTTTCATGTGAAAACAAAGTTCATCATACGTCAGACTATGCCTTGCAATAAAAAATCGTTTGATTTCAGATTCCCATGCAGCCAGAGCACTCTCCAAAGTGTTGCTACGTACAATTAAGTCTTTTGTCAAATTTGAGTGTCTCAAAATAATTTGATCATGAAATTGTGTAATCAAACCTAAGTATGCCTCTTCATGAGTATTCCTCCACGACCAATTAACCCCATTCTTAAATAATCCAAGTAATGGAATAGCTGTGTGAGAAACTGAGGGAACATACTTTTTGTAGAAATTCATTACTCCCAAAAATACTCTTAACGTCCTTATATTTCTAGATGTGGAATACTCTAAAATCCCTGATAAACGATCTTTGTTAATGAGCGTGCCCTCTCCGATAATCTGGTACCTTAAAAAGTTCATTCTATCTTGGAAAAATTCACATTTCTCTAAATTCAACTTTAATCCCGCCAGATTCAATTCCAATAAAATTCATTCAAAATGCAAAACATTGAATATCATCACTAAATATTAAAATACCATCTATAAGTGGATACACTGGTTAGTCTTAACCAATGTTGCTGGGCTTGTATACAAACCAAAAGTGACAATTTTGAACTGGGAATGAGAAACACATCCATCTACCGGAAAACCTGTACACTTTCTTGATTCTTTAAGTCGAATTAATCAAAATGCATTTTCCAAATCTATTTTGGAAAAAACATTTTTAACACCTAATCTCACCAAAATACTATCCTTTCAGAGTTGACTATTATACTGTGGTTTATACTACGTTGATATACTTTTCTATCAACCAAACATAATCTATTTAATATAACCGCTTTCCTTACCTACAACTAAAGGATTCACAAAATGCGTATTTAATTTCCCTATGATGCCCTTATTCGACATTTTCTAAATTTCAACTTTAACCCTGTTTTGATATGTTGCTGGAATCTGATAAATTTTTGAAAGAACTTCGTATTGACAACTTCTGACTTATGCTCGTAGCCTTTAGCGATTCTAGACTCTCTACCTACTAACTCGGAATATTTATTTAATAATTATTTTACCTGATTTCTTACTCACCTGGACACTTTATAATTGTTTTGACTTCTAACTCATTTACTACCTCTAGCTCAAACTGATTCAAATTAATAGACAGTCTCGACTGCAATATTCACTTCCTTATCCCATTTATTATACTTTTTCTCACATATAATTACCTTATTCCCTACGTCATCGTCAGTTCGCAACTTCAACCTAACTATCAAATTCATTCTAGAAGTAGTGTTCATCTTTAATCCAGGTGTATTCTTAAACTCATGCTATTCATTTCCTAACTAACACATCAGAGTCGCCATACTTTTCATACTTGCAAACTTTCTGTTGTTCGGCGTTAAGTTACGTTTTGCCACGGGTATCAATTTATTAAGTTGAATATTATTTTTAATAAAATGTTCAGAAAATAACGATATTTAGCCCAAGTACTTTAATTATTTTATCTTCGTTAGTCATTTTGCAATTCAAATTTTATGAATTCGTGTTGATGTTAACATTGCTTAATTTTAAAGGGGTTGATTGGTTTGTCTTTTATTGAAAATTTTGTCTCGATGTAGGTCGTCTTGGGTCTTTTACAGTTTCTGCATAAGTACGATTATTTACTCTACTTGAATTAATCTCTTCCTCTGCGTCACTTCGAAAACTTTCAGTATTGTGTTATAGTTACTCATCCTATTTACATTACTACGATGAGTCGTACTATTATTATTCCTTTCCACTTCTTGCCTTGATGCGATATTGTGATTCCAATTTGATCTATTTTTATTATAATTCCTGCTATCAGAATTCTCATTATAATTGTCAATATTATTCCTGCCATTAAAACGTTCTGGTTCTGTATTTCTTTGATACCTAACTAAAGTTACTGGAAGGTTTTTAGATCTAGACTCCGTTCTCCTCTATAAACCTATTTCATCGTATTTTCGTAAATAGTTCAAAAATATACCCATGTCTGCAATATTCTGAAAAGCTATACATTGCCTAGCTTTCGCCTCAAAATGTCCTGCCAAATATTATTGATTTGCTTACCTTCCAGTGGAGAATCTAATTGTTTCGCCGCACTAGACGTCGTTATAGAAGATAACTCTCTTTGTTACACCTAAGTCTTTATTATACTTTTCCATAGTGAAACCGTCTTTTACCCGAAATTGTTGGTCATCCATTCATAAATGTTTTAAGAGTTTAAATTGAAAATACTTAAACGTCTGTAACAGACTTTCTATCAAACTAAAAAATATTTCTGCACTATCGTTTAACATTGATCTAAATAAGTCTAATTTATTCTGTGCATCCAAACTTTTCTGCAATAAAGTCCTGACATTCTTGGGATTCAATTTGTTATCGTCATGAAATTTAGAATATAGTTCTAATTAAATATTAATTTGTCTTCACTTCAGGTGTTTACCTATCTGTGAAATATTTCTACTAAAATTTTTCGCTCAATCCTTACGTTCTCCACTTTGCTTACAAAATCAATCTTAAGAGTTCATAACCCATTTTTAAATATTTCAAGCCCTGCTCGCAACTTTTATCAATTTCATCTACTTTCTATCTTAAGTCCTTAATTCTAACATTCATCTCTTCTTCACTCAGTTTCTGATTTGAGTTTATCTGTACAATTTCCTCTTTGACATCGTCTATATCCTCCAGGATTTGTACCACTTTATCACTAACTTCATTTGCGCTATGGTCTTATTGGTTTCGTTCAACTACAGGTTTAAGTTTTATAGATTGAACTATAATGCATGTGCTACTTTGCAAATTCTTGCTGTGAATAATACCACACTGATGCTATATCACCCAAAAATTGGGTATAAAAAGATATTTATTTCTACGTCATGCATTTAATATTTTGTCTGATGATTAATTTTAATATAACTATGTTTTATTATTTTTTTGCAGATTAGTAGAATGCATCGATAAAGTGTTTTCGATTGGCATATTAGCTCAGTTTATTGGAAACAGCATCATCATATGTCTCTCGATCTTCAATCTTGCTTTGGTAAGCAATATTTTATTACCATATAGTATAGTTTTATATATATATTTATATTATATATATATATATATATATATATATATATATATATATAGAACGTTTAGCTTAATAAATTGTATAATTCGCTATAGAACGTTTTTCGTTCAGTTTTTGCCTAAAACACCAAATAGACATTTCACCAAGGGACACCGTATAGTACATAGGACCAAAGTTCTGTAATCCGAAAATTTACTGTTGACTCGACTATAAGCAACAAGATAAACTTCGACGATTAGCTCAGAGGGTGAATAGGGTAAGGGTCTACAGCGGGCTAAATTCTATCGGCTTATTTTTTCTAGCGCCCTAATTAATAAAATCGTCATTGTCATACATCAGATTTAAAATAATACGAAATAACCTGCTTAATTAATTAATTGTATAATTCGCTATAGAACGTTTTTCGTTCAGTATATATATATATATATATATATATATATATATATATATATATATTCTCATATATTTCTCTGTACTCTATTGTCTGTAAGCTAGAGTCCCACTGTTGGGCGTCCTAAAATTCTGCATAACTGCACACTGCTATTGTATTCTCACTTCTACCAGTTTAACGGTACATTCAAACTCTCCCAATTCTGCTACGGATCCCATTTATCATTGGTAAACAAGCAAATCGCTCAACCACTGACTTTTAATTTATCTTTAGTGTATTCTTCGCATCCTTCATACAACAACATAATATCAAGCAGTCTGTAGTTACTTAATCACTCTTGCTGCACATTAAAACGTTTATCAATACTTCACTGACTGCTTGTCGCACCTCAAAACCAACTTGTATCGGTTGTATATTACAAACATGACTTGCCAGTGTAAACTGGTTCAACACGAAGAGCGTAAAAAGATCAGATAGCTCCACCGTACCCTCCTGGTGTTGATATACACTTTTCTGCCGCCTTAAAGCTTGCCAATTCCTCAAATTTTGTACAGTACACACAAACAATTTCCAACTGTTTTCAATTTTTCTGTAAATTTGTATCCTAACACCAACCGCCATCGAAATCTTAAAAATCGTACAATACACACAAATAAATTCTACGTATATCTTTCAACCGACTCGATATTCTCTGAAAATACAAGTTTAGCTTCTTAATCAATACTCATTTCCTTGAATGCTAACCCCTACAGACAAAAGTTATGGTTAAAACACTCCTCTACTGCTATATCTGTCTGCTTCTAACATAAGCACTCAATCTCCTATCCCTTATTTCGTATAATCACCAATTGATTTTCACTCCACTACCTTGTTTAAACTCCAAGCTCAACAAACCCCGCAATCCATCTATCTTTCTTCCACCCATACTACCCAAAATAACCCCTCTTTATTTACCGTTAACAACGTGCTTTTCTAACCGACAAAAATGCCCCACTCAACTATGTCTATTTTAATACGTAGTATTTCTATCCTCCACGCTCCATCTACTATCTTTTACTTCCTTTTCCCCCATGTTAAACGAACACTTAATACGCGATATCTTTATCCTATATCTATCCATACCATAAACACAATAACCTTTCTTTGTTCTGTGTTGGCATCTGTATTGTAACAGACTAAATATTACCCATTACACAAAGAATTAATCCTTTTTAATTAGAACCACCTGCCACCCCATCCATAATTGCCTGTTATTTGTGTTGCCTTATCTACTACCGATACTCAGAACCAGCAACACTTCTTATTAAATATGTTAGAAAACTTTTAACGCTTACGCTCGTTTATCTTGAAATATACTGGGAAATTATCTTCTTCCACAAAATGTTTAACAAATAATGTAACGGCCATTTAGAATGAAGCTAAAAAGCTTTTGACTATTTACACTTAAACGCTACACTTTAACAAATAATATACTGTTTCTAGGACACTATTCTTCCTTGCTATAATTCCATCCTAAAGTTAGATATGAAATTCATAATGTTAAAGCTTTTCTACTGATTATCTCACCTCTTAGGAGCTACGATTTAAATAATGTGTACCTTGTTTATAATATGGCCTTTGAAATGCTATATTACACATACTATATCTCAAGAATATTTACATTAAAAAGAATTAAATTAAACTAACTTCACTGAAATTTTTCAGTAAAGTTACTAATTTTTTCCTAAAAAAACCGAAAAGCGTTTCCAATCGTAGATGCTTTTTTCTACAACAAATAAATAAAGCTGTTTAACATTTAAATACCATAGAATATATATATATATATATATATATATATATATATATATATATATATATAGAGAGAGAGAGAGCTATTAAAATGTGAGCCATTATGCTGGCTTCAATAAAAGTTGCTATGAAAACAAAATTGATCTGGTGTGAATTACTACCCGAAAATGCCGTATTATCTTGCTAACTTGGATGAAATAATACAACAAAATTTCAACATCACAATTATAATAACATTATATGTTTATAAACAACCCTTCAAATTATAATAATTGGTACATTCACAAACATCTTTCCTTAACATTATCCAAAAGATTACTTAAACACAAGTACCAAAACTACAAATAAGAAATATATCTTATTTTAAAACGAACATTTTATAATTACTAGTGATTAACATGGAAAGCATACAGTCTCTCCAAGACCTTTTTATGCAAATCACACTATGCAAAATTACTAGAAATAGCATGAATAATTGCATTAATTTTTCTTACTTCCGAGAAGAAAGGAAACGTAGCTTATCAGATACCTATTTATAATCTTTGTTAATGGTCAAATCTCAAAACGGTCTTACAATATCCATTTACAAAAATATCTATATGCCAAACCCTTAGCAATTCAACCTACTTAAATTAATACGCAAATGTCCTTCAAAAGATTTAAACGATGCATTTGCGTTTCTAAAATAAATTTTTTAAACTAAACTGCATCGGAAAATCTACTCTTTTCTCTTTTATGGGCCATTGGTGTCTGCCTTCATCGTATGGAAATCTACTTTATCAATAAACTTCATTCTGTTTTCCATTTGTGTTTAGTGACATTACAATAGTATTTGGTTTTATACATCGATCATTATATTCCATTAAAATTAACAACACGCCGATTTGACAAGGTATAATATATCTACGTAACCTTGCACGCAATATTATTTTCACTACAGTTCGTAGTTTACCAATAAAACGAGTCGTCAGCAACTACTTTATAAACATAGAGACTATTCGTGAGTTGACTGGTCTGCATTCTTTCACGTCTTTATATAATCGAATTTTCAATACATCACAAATTCTCTAAAATTGCCACACCCTTTTAGTTGGTCTGACTCACTGGGTTCGTGCAACTTTTTCAAAATTCTGTTCATTTTACATGTTTATGAGGTGTCATTTTAATTTATGAAGTTGTACAAATTTAATTATCTTTGTTAATTGGCGTAATATTCCAGAACTGAATGGAAAAGCTTGCTCATTATTGTTTTTGTATCATTTAATAGGTCCTTAGAATACGAATATTTACATATTAGAACTCGTGTTATAACTCACGTTTTGTAGAACGTTTTTCTTATAAGTGGGATTTATTATCAAGGAATGATTCTGCATCATCGCGTATTTTACTTAGATGCTAAAATTAATTATACTAAGCTTATCGTACAACTAGAATATTCTACAGGGTATTTCTTTACAGAAAATTAAATATTAGAACATTTTTATTTTCGCTCGTTTTGGTTATTTTATTTACAGAATATGGTGCGCCAAAAGTTGCGACATAAGGAACAATTATACTGCTATAACTAGTCAAGCAACATGATCGAAGACTTAAAACTGCAAGTCCAAATTTCTACAACCGTGACGCTCAAGTATATTTAGTTTGCTCGTTACAACTATCTAAGTGGTATTTGCTTAATCAGCAATCTTAGAGTTTTATTACGAATGAAGTTATTATTGATGCATCTAATAACATGTTTGAGCAGTTTAAAGTCCCTATATCTTTACGTAGAGTTTCCAATTTCTGATAGATGTTGGCGGACTAAAAGCCTGATAATTCATGAACTTATCTTACAATTTATTTCAATATAAAACCAAGATACAGTCTATTTCTAGCTTGTTCTCATATTTCTGAATTCTGCTGTTCCCGAGGTAAGTTTAGGGAAACATTTTAGTATATGTCTTTCTGAACTATTGTTTTGAAATTTCACAAATTGATCCAAATATATTGTAATTAAATTATTTTTAGGCTTCATCTGAACGAGGTAGAACGGTTTTACTAACATTGTTTATTGTTTCCGTCTTCGCAGAATTATTTATGTATTACTGGTTTGGAAACGAAATCATTTTAAAGGTTCAATTAATATACAACAGTTGGCATAAAATCTAGCACCTTGATTTACAGAGTTTAAAATTGCTGATGCTTGTTATAGATGTAACTGGAGCAAATGTGGCAAAATTGTTCAAAAGCATCTGTTGCTCATCATGTTAAGATCACAGAAACCTTTAAAAGTTACGGCTTATAAATTTTCTACTTTATCTCTACAAGCCTTTCTTAATGTATGTACAACTATATAATTATTCTAATGTTTAATAAACATTTATTTTAGATTATACGATGCTCTTATTCATACTTTGCATTGATAATGAACATATACAATAAGAAGTCAAGTGGTGCTACCTAAGTCTACTTAAGTCTACTTTAAATATTGTATTTATATATTGTGTAGAAATTAGTAAATATTAAACTTGCAACACTAATTTAGTCACGATAGTATATACCTACCGTTGTGATTTCATATCAGTAATATTAAATTATGTGAAAGTTAACTGATTTTTCCAACTTATACAAATAAATCAGAAGATCCGTTACCTCTACAATTCCTTTCAAAGAATTTGTACAAAAGAAAAAATTACAAATGTTACAAATACCAAAGCTCATATCCAATTACACCTGCTACCACGACCTTTAACTGCTTCTAAAGGATCCGTTAAAGTAAGAATCTCTAAAATTCATAGATATTTTATAATCTGTGTGTAGAACTTATTCTAACAATTGATCAAAAACTTAATAATCGGCGTGTTTTAAAAATGAGACTGAGCGGAAATGTTTGTCGATGACGTTATTCTTGTGTAAAATATTTATTTATAAGTTTATGACGACTATAATGGTGATTTTGGTTGTAATTAACAAACTCTGAGTGTGTAAATAGCAAATAATAATTGGAGAATGGTTTTAAATATTTACAGTATTTGTTTCAAGATGAAAATTCGATACTAGGTTAAGTACACAAAGTTGTAAATACATTACACACCAACTTTGAAATATTAAATATCTACTTTTTCCTGAATAAAGTTGCGATTTGTGTATTCTCTGTTTCTTGCAATTTGATTTCAGGTATCAGTCACATCGCAGTGAGTGAGCACAGTTTGGTGAAATGGTATGTAATATTTGAACTTTCGCCTTTAAATTTCTATAAAGAAATAAAGTAGATATACTGACTTTTAATTCTGAGGTTTTATAAATGCTAGGTTTTTAACTAGCAGTTGTTAGCAATAGTTTACTGCAATATATATATATATATATATATATATATATATATATTTTACCGATCTACTCTCTCTACCCTCCCTTTTTTTTCTTTAATTTAATTCTTTATTTATTTTATATTACACTTTTTTTGTCGCGCCTTTTATGTAATGTGCACACCTAATGCACGCCCCGTACTTGCAACGTTTGGTTGGTTCTTTAATTAGACTGTTTATTACAATGCCTCGACTATTTGAGCTCTTAATTCTCAGGGTGTTCACCTACTTATAGTGAGTTCCGTTATAAGTAGATGTGCAATGTCCAACCAAACTGCACACTCTTTTGTTTTAGTACTAAATTTTTATCTACTTTTGTATATGCCAAAATTTATTACGATCAACGTTGCCTTGTGCCAAATTAATTTACTACCAAAAATTTATGACTTTTTTGACGTTTTAAGATATTTCAGCACTCACCTGGATTATACTGCGTTCTCGGCCTCTCCAACTGCTGGCTCAAAATCCTCGTCGCCGTATGCGTCTTTACACGGTTGTACTATCTGACAGAATTTTCGTATCGCCTCCAGGTGTCGTTCTTAAATTTTAGATGCTCCCCAATATCTGAAATAAATAACCCTAATTTAGAATTTGGAATACCCGTTTATGTTACTTCCCCTGCGCTAATTCTTCTGTCCTTATTTTTGCTATGAATCCTCCACTACCAATTGCTGCTCTCCTAATTTCGCTCCTCGTGTTCTATATTAATCCGTCCGCCTTTCCGTATTTTATCCAAATCTAATCGCCGTCCTGTTTCAAATTACTCGATGCCCCGCTATAAATCTATATCCAAATCAATCTTCGTTTCTTTATCTACCCGCTCGATGTCCTACTACCTATAAATCTCTATCCAAATCGATCTTCGTTCCTTTAAATAACCACCCTATGTCCTTCTGCCTTTAAATCGCTATCCAAGTCAATCCCAAATCTATTTAAATATTCGTCGCTTCGCCGTCGCTTATATAACCACCCTATGTCCTTCCGCCTTTTAATCTTTATCCAAATCCAACTTCGTTCCTTTAAATAACCACCCTATGTCCTTCCGCCTTTCCCAATATCGTTCCAAATCTATTCAAGTATTCGTTGCTTCGCCGTCGCACTATTACCAATCTTTACACCTTTTATTATCGTCGCTGTTGCTTATTTGTATTTCGCTGCTGCTCTTTACCCTTCTTTACTCAATCAAAACTATTCAAAAATCAAACACTTTTATTAACTTTTAAATCGTTACACAAATTAGCGCAGTTCTAGGAAAACACGTCTTTATACAACAAAATTTCGAAATAATCTCTCTTTGTTTTCTTTCCAAGGCGACCATTATAACATTTCTTGCCTACTATATTATAAAATTACATAACTAAAATCGTCCAATAATATTCACACACTACGTTTGTGTCGCACATACCATAATTCATGTCTTTTTACACTTTCATAATTCACATAAAATTCTAGTATTGGTCCTAAATATTTACAGTCCTTCAATCACATTTGACGTTGTTATAACTAATAATTTTGAGCTTACAAATTCTGTCCAAAAGTTGATTCTATAAAAAATAAAAAGCCAAAATAAATCACACTTGAACCTGGATGCGTGGTTGATAGTGAACATCCATAGACGCATCCGGTTTTTGGACGGCAAATGTACTTTCAATGGCCTATAAAATTCAAACTCGGTATAAACCCTCTACTGCTATATCTGTCTGCTTCTAACATAAGCACTCAATCTCCTATCCCTTATTTCGTATAATCACCAATTGATTTTCACTCCACTACCTTGTTTGAACTCCAAGCTCAACAAACCCCGCAATCCATCTATCTTTCTTCCACCCATACTACCCAAAATAACCCCTCTTTATTTACCGTTAACAACGTGCTTTTCTAACCGACAAAAATGCCCCACTCAACTATGTCTATTTTAATACGTAGTATTTCTATCCTCCACGCTCCATCTACTATCTTTTACTTCCTTTTCCCCCATGTTAAGCGAACACTTAATACGCGATATCTTTATCCTATATCTATCCATACCATAAACACAATAACCTTTCTTTGTTCTGTGTTGGCATCTGTATTGTAACAGACTAAATATTACCCATTACACAAAGAATTAATCCTTTTTAATTAGAACCACCTGCCACCCCATCCATAATTGCCTGTTATTTGTGTTGCCTTATCTACTACCGATACTCAGAACCAGCAACACTTCTTATTAAATATGTTAGAAAACTTTAACGCTTACGCTCGTTTATCTTGAAATATACTGGGAAATTATCTTCTTCCCCAAAATGTTTAACAAATAATGTAACGGCCATTTAGAATGAAGCTAAAAAGCTTTTGACTATTTACACTTAAACGCTACACTTTAACAAATAATATACTGTTTCTAGGACACTATTCTTCCTTGCTATAATTCCATCCTAAAGTTAGATATGAAATTCATAATGTTAAAGCTTTTCTACTGATTATCTCACCTCTTAGGAGCTACGATTTAAATAATGTGTACCTTGTTTATAATATGGCCTTTGAAATGCTATATTACACATACTATATCTCAAGAATATTTACATTAAAAAGAATTAAATTAAACTAACTTCACTAAAATTTTTCAGTAAAGTTACTAATTTTTTCCTAAAAAAACCGAAAAGCGTTTCCAATCGTAGATGCTTTTTTCTACAACAAATAAATAAAGCTGTTTAACATTTAAATACCATAGAAATATATATATATATATATATATATATATATATGAGAGAGAGAGAGAGAGCTATTAAAATGTGAGCCATTATGCTGGCTTCAATAAAAGTTGCTATGAAAACAAAATTGATCTGGTGTGAATTACTACCCGAAAATGCCGTATTATCTTGCTAACTTGGATGAAATAATACAACAAAATTTCAACATCACAATTATAATAACATTATATGTTTATAAACAACCCTTCAAATTATAATAATTGGTACATTCACAAACATCTTTCCTTAACATTATCCAAAAAGATTACTTAAACACAAGTACCAAAACTACAAATAAGAAATATATCTTATTTTAAAAACGAACATTTTATAATTACTAGTGATTAACATGGAAAGCATACAGTCTCTCCAAGACCTTTTTTATGCAAATCACACTATGCAAAAATTACTAGAAATAGCATGAATAATTGCATTAATTTTTCTTACTTCCGAGAAGAAAGGAAACGTAGCTTATCAGATACCTATTTATAATCTTTGTTAATGGTCAAATCTCAAAACGGTCTTACAATATCCATTTACAAAAAATATCTATATGCCAAACCCTTAGCAATTCAACCTACTTAAATTAATACGCAAATGTCCTTCAAAAGATTTAAACGATGCATTTGCGTTTCTAAAATAAATTTTTTAAACTAAACTGCATCGGAAAATCTACTCTTTTCTCTTTTATGGGCCATTGGTGTCTGCCTTCATCGTATGGAAATCTACTTTATCAATAAACTTCATTCTGTTTTCCATTTGTGTTTAGTGACATTACAATAGTATTTGGTTTTATACATCGATCATTATATTCCATTAAAATTAACAACACGCCGATTTGACAAGGTATAATATATCTACGTAACCTTGCACGCAATATTATTTTCACTACAGTTCGTAGTTTACCAATAAAACGAGTCGTCAGCAACTACTTTATAAACATAGAGACTATTCGTGAGTTGACTGGTCTGCATTCTTTCACGTCTTTATATAATCGAATTTTCAATACATCACAAATTCTCTAAAATTGCCACACCCTTTTAGTTGGTCTGACTCACTGGGTTCGTGCAACTTTTTCAAAATTCTGTTCATTTTACATGTTTATGAGGTGTCATTTTAATTTATGAAGTTGTACAAATTTAATTATCTTTGTTAATTGGCGTAATATTCCAGAACTGAATGGAAAAGCTTGCTCATTATTGTTTTTGTATCATTTAATAGGTCCTTAGAATACGAATATTTACATATTAGAACTCGTGTTATAACTCACGTTTTGTAGAACGTTTTTCTTATAAGTGGGATTTATTATCAAGGAATGATTCTGCATCATCGCGTATTTTACTTAGATGCTAAAATTAATTATACTAAGCTTATCGTACAACTAGAATATTCTACAGGGTATTTCTTTACAGAAAATTAAATATTAGAACATTTTTATTTTCGCTCGTTTTGGTTATTTTATTTACAGAATATGGTGCGCCAAAAGTTGCGACATAAGGAACAATTATACTGCTATAACTAGTCAAGCAACATGATCGAAGACTTAAAACTGCAAGTCCAAATTTCTACAACCGTGACGCTCAAGTATATTTAGTTTGCTCGTTACAACTATCTAAGTGGTATTTGCTTAATCAGCAATCTTAGAGTTTTATTACGAATGAAGTTATTATTGATGCATCTAATAACATGTTTGAGCAGTTTAAAGTCCCTATATCTTTACGTAGAGTTTCCAATTTCTGATAGATGTTGGCGGACTAAAAGCCTGATAATTCATGAACTTATCTTACAATTTATTTCAATATAAAAACCAAGATACAGTCTATTTCTAGCTTGTTCTCATATTTCTGAATTCTGCTGTTCCCGAGGTAAGTTTAGGGAAACATTTTAGTATATGTCTTTCTGAACTATTGTTTTGAAATTTCACAAATTGATCCAAATATATTGTAATTAAATTATTTTTAGGCTTCATCTGAACGAGGTAGAACGGTTTTACTAACATTGTTTATTGTTTCCGTCTTCGCAGAATTATTTATGTATTACTGGTTTGGAAACGAAATCATTTTAAAGGTTCAATTAATATACAACAGTTGGCATAAAATCTAGCACCTTGATTTACAGAGTTTAAAAATTGCTGATGCTTGTTATAGATGTAACTGGAGCAAATGTGGCAAAATTGTTCAAAAGCATCTGTTGCTCATCATGTTAAGATCACAGAAACCTTTAAAAGTTACGGCTTATAAATTTTCTACTTTATCTCTACAAGCCTTTCTTAATGTATGTACAACTATATAATTATTCTAATGTTTAATAAACATTTATTTTAGATTATACGATGCTCTTATTCATACTTTGCATTGATAATGAACATATACAATAAGAAGTCAAGTGGTGCTACCTAAGTCTACTTAAGTCTACTTTAAATATTGTATTTATATATTGTGTAGAAATTAGTAAATATTAAACTTGCAACACTAATTTAGTCACGATAGTATATACCTACCGTTGTGATTTCATATCAGTAATATTAAATTATGTGAAAGTTAACTGATTTTTCCAACTTATACAAATAAATCAGAAGATCCGTTACCTCTACAATTCCTTTCAAAGAATTTGTACAAAAGAAAAAATTACAAATGTTACAAATACCAAAGCTCATATCCAATTACACCTGCTACCACGACCTTTAACTGCTTCTAAAGGATCCGTTAAAGTAAGAATCTCTAAAATTCATAGATATTTTATAATCTGTGTGTAGAACTTATTCTAACAATTGATCAAAAACTTAATAATCGGCGTGTTTTAAAAATGAGACTGAGCGGAAATGTTTGTCGATGACGTTATTCTTGTGTAAAATATTTATTTATAAGTTTATGACGACTATAATGGTGATTTTGGTTGTAATTAACAAACTCTGAGTGTGTAAATAGCAAATAATAATTGGAGAATGGTTTTAAATATTTACAGTATTTGTTTCAAGATGAAAATTCGATACTAGGTTAAGTACACAAAGTTGTAAATACATTACACACCAACTTTGAAATATTAAATATCTACTTTTTCCTGAATAAAGTTGCTATTTGTGTATTCTCTGTTTCTTGCAATTTGATTTCAGGTATCAGTCACATCGCAGTGAGTGAGCACAGTTTGGTGAAATGGTATGTAATATTTGAACTTTCGCCTTTAAATTTCTATAAAGAAATAAAGTAGATATACTGACTTTTTAATTCTTAGGTTTTATAAATGCTAGGTTTTTAACTAGCAGTTGTTAGCAATAGTTTACTGCAATATATATATATATATATATATATATATATATATATATATATATATTTTACCGATCTACTCTCTCTACCCTCCCTTTTTTTTCTTTAATTTAATTCTTTATTTATTTTATATTACACTTTTTTTGTCGCGCCTTTTATGTAATGTGCACACCTAATGCACGCCCCGTACTTGCAACGTTTGGTTGGTTCTTTAATTAGACTGTTTATTACAATGCCTCGACTATTTGAGCTCTTAATTCTCAGGGTGTTCACCTACTTATAGTGAGTTCCGTTATAAGTAGATGTGCAATGTCCAACCAAACTGCACACTCTTTTGTTTTAGTACTAAATTTTTATCTACTTTTGTATATGCCAAAATTTATTACGATCAACGTTGCCTTGTGCCAAATTAATTTACTACCAAAATTTATGACTTTTTGACGTTTTAAGATATTTCAGCACTCACCTGGATTATACTGCGTTCTCGGCCTCTCCAACTGCTGGCTCAAAATCCTCGTCGCCGTATGCGTCTTTACACGGTTGTACTATCTGACAGAATTTTCGTATCACCTCCAGGTGTCGTTCTTAAATTTTAGATGCTCCCCAATATCTGAAATAAATAACCCTAATTTAGAATTTGGAATACCCGTTTATGTTACTTCCCCTGCGCTAATTCTTCTGTCCTTATTTTTGCTATGAATCCTCCACTACCAATTGCTGCTCTCCTAATTTCGCTCCTCGTGTTCTATATTAATCCGTCCGCCTTTCCGTATTTTATCCAAATCTAATCGCCGTCCTGTTTCAAATTACTCGATGCCCCGCTATAAATCTATATCCAAATCAATCTTCGTTTCTTTATCTACCCGCTCGATGTCCTACTACCTATAAATCTCTATCCAAATCGATCTTCGTTCCTTTAAATAACCACCCTATGTCCTTCTGCCTTTAAATCGCTATCCAAGTCAATCCCAAATCTATTTAAATATTCGTCGCTTCGCCGTCGCTTATATAACCACCCTATGTCCTTCCGCCTTTTAATCTTTATCCAAATCCAACTTCGTTCCTTTTAAATAACCACCCTATGTCCTTCCGCCTTTCCCAATATCGTTCCAAATCTATTCAAGTATTCGTTGCTTCGCCGTCGCACTATTACCAATCTTTACACCTTTTATTATCGTCGCTGTTGCTTATTTGTATTTCGCTGCTGCTCTTTACCCTTCTTTACTCAATCAAAACTATTCAAAAATCAAACACTTTTATTAACTTTTAAATCGTTACACAAATTAGCGCAGTTCTAGGTAAACACGTCTTTATACAACAAAATTTCGAAATAATCTCTCTTTGTTTTCTTTCCAAGGCGACCATTATAACATTTCTTGCCTACTAAATTATAAAATTACATAACTAAAATCGTCCAATAATATTCACACACTACGTTTGTGTCGCACATACCATAATTCATGTCTTTTTACACTTTCATAATTCACATAAAATTCTAGTATTGGTCCTAAATATTTACAGTCCTTCAATCACATTTGACGTTGTTATAACTAATAATTTTGAGCTTACAAATTCTGTCCAAAAGTTGATTCTATAAAAAATAAAAAGCCAAAATAAATCACACTTGAACCTGGATGCGTGGTTGATAGTGAACATCCATAGACGCATCCGGTTTTTGGACGGCAAATGTACTTTCAATGGCCTATAAAATTCAAACTCGGTATAAACCCTTGAGAAATGTACATCTTACTACGTCATTTAGTCATTTTAATTTACCTTTTGGCACTTATGTTTCAACTACCATTTTGAATTGTACTTTAGCATATGTAAAATACGGCAAACATACATTTTCAAATTATGTGATCAAATACGTGGATTATTTTACTTGGGCATACACTACCTCGTACTAAACAACCCTTAGAACCCTTGGTAGCTCCCTTACATTATAATATATATATTAAGATATAAATTTTCTTGACCATATATAAATAGTAATGAATGTTCCTGGAAAATGGTCAACTCAATTTGTTTTCATTGGTTTTCATGTATTTTCATGCTTTACGCGTTTCGGTTCCAAATAACCATTTTTAAAATAGCAGCTAAAAATTACATTGTTATAAATACTATAAAATTATACACTATAAACATATACTTGCACTAAAACATTTTTAAATAAATAACATACATTATAACTATTGTACGTCGTAAAGGTTTAGAAATGTTATACTGAATGACTAGATTAAGTTAACTGGTTAGAACAAATAATCTGTTAAGGTTGATAATTTAAGATATGTATACTATTGGAGTAAATTGTAGTATGAGAAATGTGAATTACTTAAAAGCGTATTCTTATTGAGGTGCCACAGGTTACTATTTATTTTGTATTAGTCTGTAGTAAATGTTAGTGAAGTGTTCATGGTCCGATTTGGAATTTACGGAATGTCTGTCGCGTTGTATGTGAATGGTTTCTAAAATATTTCTTTTATTATCGTTTGTTTCAGTACCTAAAACCTAAAATCAATTGTCTTGGCTGTAGGGGATGTTATATAAGAAATTCAAAACAATATCTTCATAGAAGAATATACGAACACAAATACTCAATCCAAACAAATAATAAAAAATGCACAGCACTTGCTAACCATGCAATAGAAACATCACACAATTTCGATTTTAAGAATGTTAAGGTTTTAGGTACTGAAACAAACGATAATAAAAGAAATATTTTAGAAACCATTCACATACAACGCGACAGACACTCCGTAAATTCCAAGTCGGACCATGAACAATTCACTAACATTTACTACAGACTAATACAAAATAAATAGTAACCTGTGGCACCTCAATAAGAATACGCTTTTAAGTAATTCACATTTCTCATACTACAATTTGCTCCAATAGTATACATATTTTAAATTATCAACAGATTATTTATTCTAACCAGTTAACTTAATCTAGTCATTCAGTATAACATTTCTAAAACTTTACGACGTACAATAGTCATAATGTATCTGTTATTTATTTAAAAATGTTTTAGTGCAAGTATATGTTTATAGTGTATAATTTTATAGTATTTACAACAATGTAAGTTTTAGCTGCTATTTTGACAATGGTTATTTGGAACCGAGAGGCGTAAAGCATGAAAATACATAAAAACCAATGAAAACAAATTGAGTTGTTTTACTTATACCTGACCATTTTCCAGGAACATTCATTACTATATATATATATATATATATATATATATATATATATATATATATATATATATATATATATATATATATATATATATATATATATTAATAGTTATTAAGATGAAATGAAAACCCAACTTTGTATTTAAAGTTGAATTACCATTTCAAATCGAACTAGTAATTGAAAACCACTAAAAGAACGGCTACAGTTGGGTTTTCATTTCATCTTAATAACTATTAATATATATTAAGCATTCATTTGCATTTCAAATATGGATTATTCTTCTCTATTAATATATATATATATATATATATATATATATATATATATATTACTCATATTTAGACCAAGGTAGAAAATTAAATAATCACATCAAATAATTTTAATCACCGTGTAGAAGCTTTGGGAAAAGGTACGCGTTATTAAAACCGTGAAGCATAAAAATTCATTCGTTTCATTAAAAAGAAGAGATTTAAATTACTTACAAGACGCCTTCTATAAAAAAGAAGCAGTATTAAAATGCTCTACGTGTAATTTAATTATTCCGAGTAAAGAAACAAATGGAAATTACGTGCAAAATTTACATTAATTAACTCAATTTTAAGTAACCGGTATTAAACAAAATGTACAGATAATAATTAATATTTGATTAGGAGTCACTAAAAATTAAAGGGTTTTATTTTAATTGGAGTTAATTGGACCATTAGTAACATATAATATGTATAAAAGCTAGTAAAAACCCAATAATATTCAGATCGTAGAAGTATTATGTTTGAACACCTGCCTATTTTTAAATGTTTCATGTTCTGCGTAAAATTTGCAGATAACAAATGGTTACAGAGAATGTTGGAGAAACCGTTGCTTAATAGTTACGGGAAATGCTAATAAGGTGGGTTATTTCACAAGTCCACATGGATTGAAAATAACCGATACTAAAGAATATCGATTTGTACCACTCGGAACAGGGTAGATAGAGACAGATAATATGCGCAAGACAGAGACACATATAGTAAAAGGCGTGAGTTGAGCAATGTCACTGGGTTGCGATTGGTTGAAAATAAGAGGCAAACTTGAGAGGTAAAAATAACATTTCTGTATAAAAATTAATTAGTTATTCCCAGACGTTGCAAGCCGTATCGAAATTTTTGAGATTTAACTGGTGCGAGTGCAAATTTAATAAGAACCGACGTACAGGCGGTCGAGATGGCAACATAGTATACGAAATTCTAGAAACTGGCCGTTTTGAGGACAAAACCGACAGACAGGCTAACCACTATATATACCTGGGTTAATATGAGTTTCGCTCTCTTAGATTTTCGATTTGATTCAATGCGTTAAACAGTGCTTTTTAGTTTTCCGATTTTGATAGAATAATTTAAACAGTTTGCTCGTATATTTTGGTGATTTAAAACAGTTTGTTCTTTACGTGCTACAATGAATGTAATTTAGTGCACTTAGAAAAGAAGATACAAGGTAATAAAGTCTAGTATCACTGTACCAATTAGTCAAATTTGCAACGACAAATGAATACACAAAAGTAGGCAGTTTTGGCGTATATTTGTGAAAGAAGTATGAATTTATTTGCTATTTTTCGGGGGTGCTAATAATTAAATGATTCGTAAACGTGTCTGGATCCACAAAACAAGCTTCAGATATACACAAATGAGTTCCGGAAAAGCACTGAAACAACTTTAGATGAATGGTGGTGTAGAAAATTTTAAAGGCGACCAGCAATACGAGGACCTAAACATAACCCAGTTGGATTGGTGTGATTAACAGAGGACGATATACATTGGGGCCACGAGTGCATTAACCTTCAGGTAACTTATGCTTTGTTGTTCGATTTTTGATGTTTTGGTGTATGTTGAATAACTTTATAATTGATTTACTTAAAATGGACAGTAGTGAAATTGTACTAACAACAAAATTTTAATTTTAAGGTGAAATTTTCTTGTTTAAGTAGAAAGGGGTATTTAGTATTTATGTTCTGGATTATGATGAAAATTTGGGTATGTCTTTGAGCTCAATTAGACGAACCTGGTTAATTAACGTAAAGGGTGGAGATGCTCCTTTGTACTCAGACTCAGGTCTGCATATATTGTTATATTAATTAGTAGGCATCTACAAGGACTTTAATTCTGGATGCACATTAAAATGATAATAATAAATTTATTATCATTTTAATGTGCAAAATTAACTGGTCCGTTAACTTTCTTCTGATAATCGCCTCTTGACTCTTTCCGCCTCGGCTGCTCACCTAGATAAAACTTTCATCCTTATTCATAAAAAAAAACACATTCCTACCACAAACATCAACGTTAACTCTATTTACACCAATATTCACAATACATTAAAATTTCAAAATTAAATTTTGGCATAAATTTCAGCATTATAAAATTTCAAGTTCAAATTTGTCATCATTTTAATTTGCTTCCGGAATTAGAGTCCTTGTAGGATGCATACTAATTAAATAAACAATATTTACAGACCTGAGTCTGAATAAAAGGGAGCATCTCCCACCCCTTTACGTTAATTTAACAGGTTAGTCTAATTGATCTCAAAGACAGACCCACATTTTCATCATAATCAAAAACATCAACCTGATAAATACTCCTTTGGACTTATACAAGAAAATTTTACTTTAAAATTCAAAATTTGTTGTTTATACAAATTTACTACTGTCCATTTTTATCAAACAAATTATAAAGATATTCAACACACACCAAAACATCTAAGATCGAACAAAATGCATAATTTACCTAAAGGTTAATGCACTCGTGGCTTCAAATGTACATCATCCTTGCTAATCCCACCATTCCACCTGGTTTATGTTATTGTCCTCGGATTTCTAGCCGCCTTTAAAATTTTTCTACACCACCATTCGTCTAAACGGTTTCAGGGTTTCTCAGGAACTCATCTAAGTATATCAAAATCTTGTTGTGTGGATCCAATCACATTTACGAATAACATTTGATTACTAACACTCCCGATAAACAGCAATGAAATTCATAATTCTTTCACGCTATACCAAAAACTGCCTACTTCTATTTATTTATTTACCGTTATTAATTTGGATAATTGGTACAGTAATACCCGCAAATATAACTAGACTTTGTTGCCTTCATTTATCTTCTCTAAGTGTACTAATAACTTTTATTGTAGCACGTAATCACCACGTATTCTACTTAAAGTATCGAATAATCAAAAAAATAAAGAGCAAAACTGTTTAAAGTATCGAATAAAATTATAAATATAAGAGAACGAAAAACCTATAAGCACGGGTTTATATAATGGCCCGCTTGCAAGTCGAATTTGTCCCGCAACGGACAATTTTTAGAAATTCGCATTCTCTTTTTCCATTCCGACGGCTCGGCACAGCGATTCTACTAAAAATTTGCACACGTCCAAGTTGAAGTCTAAGAATTTTCCACACGCCTCGCAACACGTCCGAGAACAACTAATTAATTTTACACATCAACTGATATGCTTCCCCTCTCATGTTTGCATCTTATTTCAACCTTAATTGCCATTCTAGTCTGTTCGTTCTATCTAAAACCTGTGCTCTCGTTTCACATTTCCCTCGTCTTTATAATTTCTCGATAGTTTGAGTACTTGGAACGATTAAATTACATACAAATTGAACATTTTAATTCTGCTTCTTTTTATAGAAAGCGTCTAGTGAATAATTTAAATCCCTTATTTTTAACGAAACGAATAAATTTTTATGCTTCACGGTTTTAATAACGCGTATTATCTAATGAAATTCTATACAAACCCTACATTCTAGTTGAATGATTAAATCTACACAGTAGGCCTTTAATTACGCGTACTATTTTCCACTGCTTTAATATACACGGTGATTAACATTATCTAAACAATACAAACCCTATGTTTAAAAGTAAATAACGAATTTATCCAATATGCCTTTAAATGAAGCGTATTATTGCCCAAAGCTTTTTTATACACGGTGATTAAAATTATTTGATGTCGTTTATTAATTTTTCTACCCTGGTCTAAATTTGAGTAATATATATATATATATATATATATATATATATATATATATATATATATGCCGTGGAAGTCGAGGACTAAGCCTTCACCTGGATCAACATAAAATTGTTCGAAAAACAAAATTAAATTTTTAAATTTTAAAAATTTCTCCCCTTTTATTTCTCCTTCAAATTCCTTCAGCTTCCCTGGCTAACTCAGCTGTGCCTCTTCTCACATACCTAAATTTACAACCATACCTTTTTCCCACTCACACCCCATTCAATAAAACTACCAAATAATACCACAATCATACAACTTTTTATTTACACCTATAAACAGATAAATTATATTTACATGTGTTAAACACAGGTTGATACAATAATCATAAAACTCAAACTATGGTATTTTTTGAAGTCCTTGATTTTTCTATTAAAATTTAAACAACTTCAATGAGATATGAATAGATGGGTCCCACATGTTACCCTAAACTGACTTCACACTGGAGTATGGTGAGCTCATAATAACCCAGTTTAGTTTGTATATGCCATTTAAACCTAGCATAAATTAAAACCAAAAATTACAGACCCGTTTACCCTTTACAATCCAATTTTTATCCTGACTAAAACTTTGGATGTTCTAATTACACCCTTTTTCAATATTTAACATTAATAAATTGTCCATTACATGTATCTTTTACAATAAGTCTTTACAATCATAAATATGCTACCAAAAAATATCAACCACACAGCACAAAATTTCACAAATGATTATAAAGCAACATAAATTTTAAATAAATTACCTGAAGATTCTTCAGGCTTCCTTCCCGTCGAAGATGATTGCCAGAACACCTCGGCTTCGTTTTTATTCACCGTGCTATCATCAGCTACCTCTGCGAGCTATGCGCCTCGTCTCACAGTACCATTTCATATCATGCATACAAACTCGATTACTGGTGGTGCTTACCCCCATATATCGTGCTTCCATTTATTGATTTTTGTATTGTAGTAGCCGGACCTTTATTAATTTAATATGCACTACTCGTACTTTACGTCAATAATTAGAGGTCTACTACTACTCTTTCATACTTGTATCCACTATATTTACGGTAACATAATCACATAAAATACTCACAGAGAGCTTTACTGTTATGGTGGTCTGAATCGACATTCAGTACTTTATCGACGTAAAGGAAAAGAAAAAGAGCCTTAATAATCTACGTTGAGTATTTATATGCTTCCAAAACCCCCTGGTGGACGCGCTTCCAGCGTAAAGCTTATTTTCAAAAACCGTTTCTACAAATTTTGAGCATATAACCGACGCTTAATTCCGCAAATTTTTCCCGCCGTGCTTGTTGTATACTTCGAATTCGCTTACAACCTTCGCGTGTGCATTCGTTTTTAACACTGTTGACTTTCGACCAATGATAGGGTTTTCTGTCGTCACACACCCCGCCTAAGTTCTATTTATCTTTGTTTTATGCATGTTTGCTGTTTCGTTCAAAACCCTACTTGAGTAACAGAAAATCGATATTGTTGACATCTTATCTCAACTCCACGTGTATATAGTACGTGCTTTTCAATCCCAGCGCTTATATATCTGTCTCTATCTGTTGTATATAATCGATCATGCATTTCCCTTGCTCCTTAAGATGTTTGTTACTATTGTTACCCTAGTTGTTTATCTAAACTGACGGTTGGAAATAATTTCTATGAAATCTTATCGTAATATACGCTCGAGTTCTTTGAACGTAACCTTTTAAAACGCAGGTGTTTTTGTTAATTATTGACCGTTTTGAACATAACAGTTTCTAGACTTCTACTTCTTCGTATCTGATAAACTGACGTTGACTTTTACAAAGAATGCATTTTGCCTTGGAAATATTGATTTTCTTACCCAAGCACGCTTCCTTATGCTTATATGTGTTTGTTTAAACTTCTATTTGCTTTGAAGCCTTTTTCCTTCATGTGATCCTAATATTTCAATTATTAAATATAAAATTACTCTAATATTCGTCCGTTTTCACTAAATGAATTAAATTAATTATTGCGCGTAAATAGTTTTCTCTTTTCTATATACAGGGTTATTGAAATTTTATTGTTTCCCACTGATTTAACCCTTTGAATCCATAACAATATATATATATATATATATATATATATATATAAACCAAACAATTTCATCATAAAATGGCTCAAATAATAATTTGAAATTTGATATAGTCTTCAGAACCCCTTCAAGACTACTTTACTGAATACTAGAATAAAGCCATTTATGCTAGATAACTTCCTAAGGATTCCCATAAAGCTGCTTTAAGACTTAAAGGGCCCACTCTACAGAAGGTCTTCAGGATTACTTTATAATGCTACATTAAAACCTTTTGGTTGCAGTTAGGATTCTCTTAAGGATGTTTTTAATTTTGTAATAAAGCTATTTACAAATCCAGTTTATGTACTTCTAAGACTTAGAATCTACATTGGTATCATGTTTTAAGTCTTACACAAAACCATTCCATAAAACCTGCATAAAACTAAATAGAGTGTATTGTCGGTTGTCAAGATCATTAAGTCTTTAAAAATATGCCAACCAGTTTTAAAATATATTTATGGTTTACTGCTATACATGCATTTCACGATATTTGTTTGTCAAAGTAATATTTAATGGCGTCTTATTATATATATATATATATATATATATATATATATATATACTTAAAAATATATATAAGGGGTTTCGATCTTATTAAAAACTATTACGTTTCTATAAAAATGTTTTATTAAAACTATCCAAGCTTTCGTTGTCTATTGGACAACTTCATCAGGGAAACTAAAAGTGCAAGTTGAAACAATGAGAAATCATCAGTACATTACTTACATCTTTGTTTAAATCACAACATTTTTAACATTTTTAAAGAAACGTAATAGTTTTTAATAAGGTCGAAACCTCTTATATATATATATATATATAAAATATATATATATATATATATATATATATATATATTGCCGTGGAAGTCGAGGACTAAGCTTTTAACATCGAGCCCCAGCGTTGGGCCGTCATAAAAGTACCGTGGAACCTCAGAAAAATTCGTGTTCCACCAGGGTCAACATATAATTTTTCAAAAATTCAAAAATTTCAAAAAAAATTCCTTACCATTTTATTTCCCCTTCAAACTCTCTTAGCTTCCCTGGCTAGCTGAGCTGTGCCTCTTCTCGAATACCTAAATTTACAACCATACTTCTTTCACACTCGCACACCATTCAATAAAATCACCAAATAATACAACAATCATACAACCTTTTATTTACAGCTATTAACAGATAAATTATATTCAGATGTGTTAAAAACAGTTTGATACACTAATTATAAAACTCAAAATATGGTATGTTTTAAAGTCCTTGATTTTTCTAATTATTTTCAAACATATTCAATGAGATATGAGTAGATCGGCACCACATGTTACCCTAAATTGACTGCACACTGGAGTATGGTGAGCTCATAATAACCCAGTTTAGTTTGTATATGCCTTTTACACCTTGCATAAATTAAAACAAAATTTATAGACCCGTTTACCCTTTACAATTCAATTTATATCCTGAATAAAATTTTGGATGTTTTAAATACGCCCCTTTTCAATATTTAACCTCAATAAATTGTCCAGTACATGTATCTTTTTCAATAAGTTTCTACAACCTTAAATAAGCCCCAAAAAGTCAACCACACAGCACAAAATTTCACAAATGTTTATCAAACAACAGAAATTTCAAATAAATTACCTGGAGAATTTTTCAGGCTTCTTTTCCTTTAAAGATGATTGGCAGAACACCTCGGCTTCGTTTCCATTCACCGTGCTATCAGCGGATTCACAGGCCTCCTCCATCCACCACATCTGCGAGCCAAGCGCCTCGTCTCACAGTGCCATTCCATATATCATGCATACAAACTTGATTATTTGTGATGCTTACGCCACATATATCATGGTTCCATTTATTGATTTTCGTGCTTTGTATTGTAGTAGCCGGACCTTTATTAATTTAAAATGCACTACTTGTACTTCACGTCAATAATTAGATGTCCGCTACTACTGTATTACACTTGCAAGCACTATATTTACAGTAATATAATCACTTAAAATACTCACAACAAGCTTTACTGTTATGGTGGTCGGCATTTAGTACTTTATCAAAGTAAATTAACATAGAAGCGAAGAGAACAGAAGAAAAGAGACCCTCAATAACTTAGGTTGAGTATTTATATGCTTTCAAAACCCCTCTTGTGGACGCACTTCCAGCGAAAAGCTTATTTTTAAATCTAATTCTAAAAATTTTGAATATAGCCATTTCGAAATTCGTAAAATTTTGTAGCATGCTACGTGCTGTATCACCCCGATTTGCTTTCACCTTCGCGTGTGCGTACGTTTGGAAAACTGTCTGTTTTTAACCAATGATAAAATTCTCTGTCGTCACAAACCCCGCCTAAGTTCTGTTTATCCTTGTATGATACACGTTTGCTGTCACGTTCAAAACCCCACTTGCGTTACAGAAAATCGTTATTGATGACAGCTTATCTCCACTCCACGTGTATACGGTACGTGCATTTTTATTCCCAACGCTTTTATATCTATCTCTATCTGTTGTATATAACCGATCGTGCATTCTCCTCGCTCTTTAAGATGTTTGTTAGCCTTGTTGTTTATCCAAACTTACAGTTGAAAATATTTCTATGAAATCCTATCTTAACACATGCTCGACTTCTTCGAATGTAACCTTTTAAAACGCAGGTGTTTCTGTTTAGCATAACAGTTCCTAGACTTTATATTTCTTCGTATTTGTATAAAAACAAAATACATTTGCCTTGGAATTATTGATTTTCTTATACATCACGTTCTCTTTTGCTTATACGTATTGGATTAAAATTAATTAAAATTAATTATGCGTATCCTTCAACTTCTATTTGCTTTAAAACTGTTTTTTCTTTATATGTAATTTTAACATTCCAATTATTAATTATAAAAATACGTCAATACTTGTCCGTTTTCCCTAAATGACTTTTCTATATACAGAGTTGTTGAAATTTTATTGTTTCCCACTGATTTAACCCTTTGAATCCACAACAATATATATATATATATATATATATATATATATATATATATATATATTATATATATATATATTTACTACAAAAATATTTATTTCATGTTCATCAAAATCGCATTTCTCAACGTGAAAGTTAATGCGAAAAAAATTTTATTGTGCAATGTAGGTCACATATGGCTAAATATAACGATGCGTCTCTTTAATTATAAATATTAAAATATTTATTACAACTAAACAAATAATGTTGTACTTGGGAAACACTACTTTTAATGATAATATAGCGCTGTAATAGAATATGTTCATAAAGAAAATGTGGCTTCTATTAATGTTTTTTTAAATTAATTCGTAATTTTGTGAAATCTATGTTTCTTCTAAGAAATAGGTTGTTTATTACGACATTAAAATGGCGCAATATAACAAAATATTTTAAAACCACTTAGCTGAAATAAAAACATCATTAAATCAAAACGGTTTTTTATTGCTAAAACTGAATCACTTGAGGTTCTGTTGCAGTCATTTCTGCTTTATAGAATTCCACATGCAGCTTATTTAAACTTGGAGCTGATAAGGTGCTCCTAGTGAGGCTAAACTGGTATTATTCAGCACCATTTAAACTTATAAAATGCCAAATCAGTATTCATAGGGCCACAACTACTGTAGAGTAGACACTACCCGGCCAGTAATAACCTAACCTTATATTGTGTTCAATATAAATAATTTTCAAACAAGCCGTTTAAAATTGTGCAAACAATTGAAAACTGCGAAAAATGTTTAACAGTAGTTCCCAGCAAATGGGAAAATTCTAATTTACTTTTGTGACTTAAAAATGAGTCAACTTTTCAAACTGTCTAATAAGGAGGATTCTGTCTTGGGTGAGAATTGGAACAGATGTTATGCATTAAGAAAAGAGTGCGGTCTACCAGGGAAGAGGCATTAGCGGAACTAAGACATATGGAGGATCAATCGGACACGGATATTGACAAAAGCGTCACATTGAAGTAATTCAGAAACCTGATTTCAATCGTTTATATGTCACCCCAACACTACTTACTATTTGAGCTTCGGTTGGGTGTTAATTAATTTTAAATAATTCTTCTTTACCAACCGTTTAAAGTGCCCAGATTTTGTTATTCTAGACCAACTTCCTTTCTTTTTGTCCATTATTTTTAAACTTGTATTGGTTTGAAAATATTCAAAGTAAGCGAATATATATATATATATATATATATATATATATATATATATATATAATATAGTTTAGAGATAATGACCTTGTATAAATATGATGATATATTATTAATGGGTTTGAGGTCAGCTGTAGGAAAGTAAACTCTTTTTAAGGCCTAAATTTTCGAATTTTATTTAAATTCTTGATCACAGGCTTTCTAAAATTTTACAATTAACTAGGCTAACATATAAATGAATCGATAATAACTTACAAGACGAGGTTAAACATTAAATTAACATTAAAATTAAATCGAAATCTTATTTTAAATGATTTTTGCTTGAATTTGTTATAAGAAAATTGTATAACTTGTATAAAAATAAAAATAAAAATGAAAATGTCAAATTTTGAAACTTTTCAGTTTCACTTTTTTATTATTTGACGATTTAAATATAGAATGCCTATGTGTGCATGTATGCATGTGTGTATGTGTTTGTGTGTGTATGAGTGTGGGTGCGTGTACATGTTATATTTATGTGAGTGTCTATGAATATTTGTGATTATGTATATTAATCTGTTTGTTTGTTAGTACGTGTATGTATGAATGTGATAGGATGTGTATGTATGTACTGCTAATCACTACAATATCGATTATTGCATTAGGTATATGTTACTTCTGAAGACTAAGTATGTATGTGTAAATCGAACTTAGACCACCAATATCTGTTTTTTTATTTATACAATTTTTTTGGCGAAATATATGATACATTTCCAGAAATAGTCTTTTTTGTGTATCTCTTTCTAGTTCTAAAATTTTAGGATGTTTAAAATCAATTTTGTGATCTAAATCAATTGAGTGTCTTGATAAAGCACAGGAATTTGGTTTGATTCTAATGTCACTTTTGTGTTGGGTTATACGTTGTTTTAAAGTTTGTGACGTTTGCCCAATGTAAGGATTATCACAATCTATGCAATTAATTTGGTATACAAGGTTTCTTTGAAATAAATCTAGTCCGATGGGATCAAATCTCAGTCCCATTATTGCTCAAATAGTTATGGACGAACTGTTGAATTCAGTTATTCCACAACTTTCATTTAATCCTCCATTTATTAAAAAATTTGTTGATGATATAGTGACAGCTATTCCGAAAGATAAAATAGATGAAACTCTTAACATTTTTAATAAATACAATACCCACATTCAATTTACAATAGAAACGGAATCAAATAACTCTGTACCATTCCTAGACACTGTATTAATTAGAAATGATAAAAATGAAATTATTTTAGATTGGTATCAGAAGCCTACACATTCAAACAGATATTTAAATTATTATTCTTATCATCCATTTAAAACAAAATTAAATTTTATTTTGGGATTAAAAGATCGAATAAAAAAGATATCCCATCCCTCTTTTCATAATAAAAACATGAAAAAGCTTTCAAAGATTCTAAAAAATAATAACTATCCTATACACCTGATAACAAAATTATTATATAACACAAAAAAATACAATAATATAAACAATAACGATGGTGATATAGATAATAATAATAAAACTAACGAAAATAATAGAACTATACAGCTATATAAAACACTACCAAATATAGATGACCACCTAACTCATAAATTAATTAAAGTATTTAAAAATTACAATTTCAAATACGCTAAAAAAAACATTTTAACATTAAGAAGCATATTTTCAAAATTAAAAGATAAGACACTAGATTTATTTCAAAGAAACCTTGTATACCAAATTAATTGTATAGATTGTGATAATCCTTACATTGGGCAAACGTCACAAACTTTAAAACAACGTATAACCCAACACAAAAGTGACATTAGAATCAAACCAAATTCCTGTGCTTTATCAAGACACTCAATTGATTTAGATCACAAAATTGATTTTAAACATCCTAAAATTTTAGAACTAGAAAGAGATACACAAAAAAGACTATTTCTGGAAATGTATCATATTTTCGCCAAAAAATTTGTATAAATAAAAAAACAGATATTGGTGGTCTTAGTTCGATTTACACATACATACTTAGTCTTCAGAAGTAACATATACCTAATGCAATAATCGATATTGTAGTGATTAGCATTACATACATACACATCCTATCACATTCATACATACACATACTAACAAACAAACAGATTAATATACATAATCACAAATATTCATAGACACTCACATAAATATAACATGTACACGCACCCACATTCATACACACACAAACATATACACACATGCATACATGCACACATAGGCATTCTATATTTAAATCGTCAAATAATAAAAAAGTGAAACTGAAAGGTTTCAAAATTTGACATTTTCATTTTTATTTTTATTTTTATACAAGTTATACAATTTTCTTATAACAAATTCAAGCAAAAATCATTTAAAATAAGATTTCGATTTAATTTTAATGTTAATTTAATGTTTAACCTCGTCTTGTAAGTTATTATCGATTCATTTATATGTTAGCCTAGTTAATTGTAAAATTTTAGAAAGCCTGTGATCAAGAATTTAAATAAAATTCGAAAATTTAGGCCTTAAAAAGAGTTTACTTTCCTACAGCTGACCTCAAACCCATTAATAATATATCATCATATATATATATATATATATATATATATACATATATATATATATATTGCTGTGATATTTTTTCAGCCCCACAATTGGGTGTAATAAAATGCTGTGATATTTTATTATATTAGGCCCCACGATTGGGCATGTCATAAAATGCTGTGATATTACCCTGAAAGCTTTTATTATTATTATTTTTAGGCCCCACGATTTGGTCGTACATAAAATGCTGTGATATTTTTATTTCAGCCCCTTTGCTCAATCAAGCACCTATGATGTGAAATGTTAAGTTATGGACTTTCTTTGCCTCAACTAGCTGATTCAATTAAATAAAGCAATTCTACAAAACACAATATAATGATTAAATATTTACAACTTTTAAAATCACTCCCTTTTCAGAATATTTACATATACCAGATCTATGAAATTGAAGCTAGCAAAACTAGCTTTTTTGCTTATATTTACATACCTTTGAAACGTTTTTAGATGCTTATTACCTTTTTATAAATTGATCAATGAAACTACTGTGTTTTGTTGTCTTTTACAGATACGAAAAATATTGAAATAAAACAGTTTTCAGTAATAAATTATATCAATATCGCTAACCTGGAATGGTTCTGTAGCTCCTTTGCATCCCCCAAGAGTTCTCGTGCCAAGTCTGAATATTTAGAGTCGAATTTAGAAGTCGACATCAAAATCAAAATACTATCCTAATCGTTATTAGAGTCCAATTCACTAAAAATCCCATTTAAATTTCAGTTTGAATATCAGTAATAAAAAGATTTTCCATGTCCGTAATTAACAAGACAGTAATAGAACATTTACCATGTCAGTATTTAATAAGAAGTAATTACTAAAAAGTAAACAACCAGAAACAATTAACCCGACGTAATTAACCAAAAGTGATTAACCAGAGCCGTCTATAATAGATCGGCTCACACTTGCACAATTCGTACACTTTTCAAAAATGGTTTTAATTTAGTTGCGTCTCACTGGTTACGTAAATAATTTAGCACTTCAGAGTATAGTCGTGGCCCAGTTTAAAATGTATACTCAACTCAGCACTCAATTCTTATCGTATTTAAAGCCGTACTTCTCTTGTTTTCCATTCGTTCATTCGCGTGTTGCGACGACACCTTTTGCTTTTATCTTTGTGTATTCCGGGAATTTTACCAATTGTATAGTTCAAACATTAGGATGAATGCTTGAGTTGTCACGTATTCATTCACATATCATGGCATAAAATTGAGAAATCCCAAGACTTTCCGTTTATTAAATTACGTATTCAGTGTTTATTACTTATTCTAATCTAAACCGAAATAATCAGGTGCTTGTTAATTTCTTAGTTAATATTGGATTTTTGAACAAATGTAATTCTTTATGTCACGTACGATTTTCCAAATAATGCATAATTTAGACTGCGTATACAATGATTTATTGAACGCACTTGTTAAATATTTATCAAGCCAATTCATATAGGTTTCCCGTTGATTTAATTTTGATGCATTTTGTTGCGTTTTTAAATCTTATCTTAACTTGTACTTACTCTTGAATATTTCTATCTTCTTATGCATTTAATCTCATGTATTTTTATATACAGTGTGCTCTCAACTAACAATATGTATAGTGACCTATTTACTCTTATAATACACGGAATTATGTGCTTTTGTTAACTGGAAGTTGCTTTTATTTGTTCTACGACCCCTATAACTTAACCTACCCCTAAACTACCCTATAATTATAGCAATATATATATATATATATATATATATATATTGAAACGTTTTTTCTTTTTATCTACTGCACGCCCCACGTTGGGCGCCAGTGAAACGTTTTTTTCTTTATATCTACTGCACGCCCCGCGTTGGGTGGCAGTGAAACAAATTTAACTGGGCCCTAACCGTTGCCGGTGCCATTGAAACATATTTTTTTATATATGCGGCGTCAGTGTTATAAGTTTTCTAAATGAGCGCCAGTGAACAAAATCTTCCGACACAACTAGGGGTCTATTCCTTGGGTAGAGCTATGAGAAGTGGGGTGGTAAGTCGAAATCTGTTTGCAGATCAAACTTAATCTAAACCAAATAGGCGCCACCAAGTCCTGATGTAATTCTGATATTTGCATAGCATATTTCTAAAGGCGGACGTGGAGACCCAAAGAAAAAGGATCGCCTTCGCTGACAAAAACCTGTCTTAATAAAATAAGACGCAGCTCCTGTAAGAAATTGTAATAGTTAAATAAATAAAAAAGTGGAACACCATTTGTGTCCAGCAAAAATACATAAAGAAGTAGTAAAAAGGTATTTCCAATATAAAATTGGCATCAATTTCTTACTCGTAAGGGTTTTAGCTTTATGTTATTAGATTTGATCATACTTGATCAAAATAAAAAACTTTAATCTTGAACCTATTGTTTACTAAAAAGAATCTCTTTTAAAATAATATGACTTGTAACAAAAATTTAATCATTAACTGTATCTATCTAAAACTTTCGACTTTCATGTGTATCTTAATTATTTTCAATCTAATATTTTACTTCAAGACATGAACTTGACATGACATGACTTGACATGAAAATCCAGACATTTTAGAAATAGAGAGCAACAAATCAAAAAGAATTTTTTTAGAAATGTATCATATTTATAAAACTAAAAATAGAATAAACAAGAAAACAGATATTAGTAACTTAAGTTCCATATACACATATTTATTAAATTTTGAACAAAATTAATGACAAAAATTAAACTAAACATGCACACACACACACACACGCACGCACACACACACACGCATACACTATACTCTCACATCATATAATATAAATGAACACTCACACATACTTATGCACTCGATACTCTGTCATCAAACAAATCAGTTATCTTATATCCTATGAAACAAAATTTTCTACTTCAAAATTTATACACCAAATTGATGTATATACAAGTTTAATGTTTACAATTTATATTTCAAAAACTTTTAATTTTGTTAGTTTTACAAGTTTTTCCAAGATGTTTATTATGTTTGTTATGCTAGTTTTCAATTAACCTCAAGTTTGTAAGTTTAATCTATGTACCACATTTATAATCTAGCGTATATAAAATTTTAGATAGCCTGTAATCAAGAATTTAAAATAAATTCGAAAATTTAGGCCATAAAAAAGAGTTTTCAACTTAATCCAGAGACCTCAAACCCACAAATCAATTTTGAATTACAAATATTTAGGTCGTAATTCATCATCATTGGGTCTTCAGTTCTGAAACTGGTTAGACGCGTACCATCATTGTTTCCTATTCTGAACTAACCTACAGATTTCCCCGAAATTTGCAGTCTGCATCTATCACTATCTGATCTAGGTCTACATCCACCTCTTTTTTCCTATCTCTGTTTGTCATATATCCCATACTATTCTCCAAAAATGCCTTAGAACGTATTCTGCCCTTCTATTTCTCATATTTTTTCCCAAAGATATTCTTGTTCCCTTACTGTTTCTATAACCTATTTGTTATTACCTTTGTCTGTCCATCCTCAAACATCTGAAGCACGGCATTTCAAAGGCCGCTACTGTTCTTATCTGCTTTTCAGACTGCTCGTATTTCGTAGGCATACTGTCTGTGCTGTTCTCCACACATACGCTTTCAACAACTTTTTGTTCTGTGTTTGTTGTCTTTCATCATAGGCGCCGTTCTTTCTTGATAGATGCAGTTTGGTCACCTTCTATTGTTTTACAATTATATACCCTATTTCTCCGACATTCAGTGGTTGCGAAGGGAGGTAAGCAGCCTGTGGCTGCCAAGTTCCCCCAGCACTTGAACATTTACTGATTTAATATTTTTTCCAATATATCTTTTCGCACAGTCAGCATTAGTTGCAGATATTTCACAACAAACAACTAGTTGTTTATAATAATCATCAGGTTCATCTGCGATTATTTTTCGTCATTGGGTTTCCCGTCTCAAAACTGGTTGGACATGTACCTGCACTTATTTCTTTTCTAAACTAACCTACATAGTTCCCTGAAATTCTCACACAGCAATACAGCTCGGTTCCCTTATATTGTTTTCTAATATTATGCCCTATTTCACTGAGATTTATTGAAGGGGGCTAAGCAACCTGTGGCTGCCAAGATCCCCCAACACTTAGACATTTGCCGAGATAGAAGTTTTCCAGTAAATGCTTTCACGCAATTACCATTATTTGAGAATACTGCCCCTCCAACACTTGTAGTTGCTTATAATAAATATCATGTTTAAGTGCAGTTACTTTCTTTGTCATTAATTTATTCATCTTGGGAATGGTTGGATGCGTACCTCCATTGATTTCTCTTCTGAGCTAGCCTACACATTTCCCTGAAACTCCTACAGCCTACATCTTTCCCTATCTGTGTGCAGTAGTCTAACCTAGATCTGCCTCTTCTTCTCTTTTTTTCTATCTCTGCTTCTAGTATATTCCGCACTATTCCCTCATGCCGTAGTATGTGGCCTATTATCCTATCTCTCCTATTTTTTACCGTTTTCCACATATTTCTTTCTTCCCCTACCATTTTTAGTACCTCTTCGTTCTTAACCTTGTCTGTCCATGATATCTTTATCATACGTCTGTAGCACCACATTTCAAAGGCTTCTACCTTTTTCTTGTTCGCTACTCCCACTGTCCAGGCTTCACAGCCATACAGTGCTGTGCTCCACACATATGTTTTGAGCAATCTTTTCCTTGTTTCTATGTTGGTGGTCTTTGAGCACAGTAGTTGCTTTTTCTTGTTAAATGTAGCACGACCTTGTGCTAATCTTTGTTTTATATCTTTTGTGCTTTTCCCATCTGCGTTATTTGGCTTCCTAGGTAGCAGAAATCCTTAACCTCTTGTAAGTTCGTGTTACATATTTGTATTCTTATTTTTGATTTATTTTTTCCTCCTTTGCATACTAGTACTTTAGTTTTACTTTTGTTAATTTTCATACCGTATCTTTCTGTTAGAACCGTTTCCATTTCATTGAGAGCAGCTTCTAATTCTTCCTTGCTAGATGCTAATACCGCTATATCATCTGCAAATCTAAGCATATCAATTTTTTGTCCCTGCATAGTAATTCTAAATGTCTTCCTGCATTTGACAGTATTCATTGCTTCTTCAATGTACAAGTTAAAAATTAGTGGGGATAGGGAACATCCCTGTCTCACCCCTTTCCTAATGTTTATTTCTCTACGTTCCTGCTCTAATTCTATTACTTCTGTTTGCTCTTTGTATAAGCTATGTACTATCCGTCTATCCCTATAACTCATTCCGATCTTTTTGAGTATTTTGAACATTTTTTTCCATTTTACATTGTCAGATGCTTTTTCCAGATCTACAAACCCTATATACACGCTTTTCCCTTTTTCTATTGTTTTCTCCATTATCACCCTCAGAGCCAAGATAGCCTCCCGTGTTCCCCTGTTTCGCCTAAACCCAAATTGGTCTTCTCCTAGTATTTCTTCAGCCCGTTTTTCCATTCGTCTTTGTACAATTCTAGTTAATATTTTTGATACGTGTGCTGTCAAGCTTATTGTTCGAAAATTTTCACATCTATCTGCGCCTTTCTTTTTTGGTATAGTTACTATGATGTTATGTTTGAAATCTTTGGGTATCTCGCCTGTTTCATACATATAGCTTACAAGTTCGAAGAGACGTTCTGTTACTGCTTGACCAGCGGCTTTTAGAGTCTCCGCTTGCACCTTATCTGTACCCGGCGCCTTACCATTTTTCAGACCCTTTTCTATAATGACATTTCCTCCCGCGTCCCTTATATTTTTGCTATACGTTTCTATATCCCTAAAAATTGATTCTAATTAGTTTGTATGCTTCATCTGTCTTTCCTACTTCTATCTTAGTTTGTACCTCTTTGCATTTTTCATCAATCCATTGTTCTTTAGCTTTCCTGCATTTTCGAATAATTTCCCATTTTATGGCTTTGTATCTCTGTTTTCCTGTTTCGTCTGATTTATTTTAGTATTTTCGTCTTTCTTCTATTAAATTCAGGATATCCTTTGTTATCCATGGTTTCTTATTTACTATTTGTGTATACCCCAGAATATCTCTGGCCGCCATGTCGAGGCTGGATTTAATGTTATTCCATTCTGTTTCTATTTCTTTAGTATCAGATATTTTCCCGATATCTTTGAGCAATTTATTTGACCTTTTTTCGAATCTTTCTTGAATATCTTTCTCTTTTAGTTTCTGTAGGTCCAAGAGCCTTTTTCCGTTTCTTTTTTTTTCAAATTTTTAAATTTGAGTGCGGCCTTCATAATTACGATGTTGTGGTCAGTGTCTATATCTGCTTCTGGGTAGCTTCTACAGTCTTTTACTTGATTCCTAAACCGTTGTCTAACAAAAATGTAATCTATTTGATATCTTCCTATATCTCCTGGCATCTTCCACGTATATCGTCTTCTAGCATATGTTGAAATAATGTGTTTGTAATGATTAAATTGTTCTTGTCGCAAAATTCTACCAGCCTATTTCCCCTGTCGTTTCTCGTGCCTAAACCAAATAAACTCACTACCGCTCCTTCTCTACCTTTACCTACTACTGCATTAAAATCCCCCGTAATTATTAAATTTTCATGTCCTTTTAGGTGTCTTAATATGTCTTCGATATCTTTGTAGATCGCTTCTACCTTTTCGTCACTGTAGTTAGAGGTGGGCATGTATACTTGTATTATTACTGTGTTTACCGGTTTAGATTCTAATCTAACCATGAGTACTCTTTCATTCTTTTGTAAGTAATTTTCTACACAGTATCCTATCTTTTTCCGCATAACTATCCCCACACCCAAATTTGCTTCCTCGGCTCCTGTATGAATTACCCTGAAGTCTCCACTCCAAAAATCCCCCGTCTCTGGCCACCGAACTTCGCTGATCCGTACTATGTCTAATGATAACCTATTCATTTCGATTTTTAGATTCTCTAGCTTACCCACTTGCTTCATAGTTCTAACATTCCACGCTCCGACTCGCAAAATGTTCCCGACTCTTATTCTTAACTTTCCGATCGCATCCTCCGAAGTAGTCCCCTCCCGGAGATCCGAATGGGGGACTATTTTAACTCCAGAATCTTTTACTCCAGAGAATGCCATCATTTTATTATAATTTAGGTACGCTGTGTACTTGGAAAGGCGGCTCCGTGGCGTAGTGGTATGTGTGTGACTACTACGCCCAAGGTCCCGGGTTCGAATCCCGACACGGTCCGCTTGAAAAATGTTAGGCGAGCATTTTTCGCAAAAATACACCCTCGTTCGGATGAGAGGTAAAATGGAGGTCCCGTGTGTGAGTGTTGTCACGCACGTTAAAGATCCCTACCTTGCTTGGAACAGCAAGGATTCGGCAAAATTCAAAATTTTCCAGGTAAAAAAAACTCGCTTCCTGGCCAATGTAGTACCTTCGGGTGGAGCATTAGAAAATCACATGTAATGTGTACTTGGGAGGTAATGTGGTGGTTTCCCGTTGCCTTCCACATCGCGGTAGTGTGTCTTAGACTGCCATACCGACCCCTATGGTCTCTGCCAATCTAAGTACCGAAACAGCCGCTGCCCTCTTTCGGGGACCTGTCTTAGTCTGGTTCCTCACTAACGACCCTACTACTATGGTTGGACCTGTTTGCCTCTTTAGCTCATTAGAACACGCAAACCATTTCACCTGTTCTAGTAATCTAGAACTTCGGCAAGGTGCAGGTCCATTCGAAATGGAGGTCGTAATTATTATCACTTTATATATATACATATATATATATATATATATATATATATATATATATAATTATTAATAGCGAGGAAGAATAATCCACATTTGGAATGCAAATGCATGTTTATTAATATATATTAACAGTTATAAGATGAAATGAAAACCCAAACTTTTTTATATTAACAGTTATAAGATGAAATGAAAACCCAAACTTTTTTTTTTTGTATGTATATAACTAGAATCAATTTCCTTAAATGCAAGACGTAATTGAAAATCGAAAAGAGAACAAGCTTCAGTAGTATAAATTAACACAGTCTAGCCAATCAGTTGCATAGCTCAGTTGGTAGAGCGTTGATCCGGCAAATCAATGGTCGCAGGTTCAAATCCTGCTGTGGCTGTTCTTTTAGCGGTTTTCAATTACCAGTTCGATTTGAAATGTCAATTCAACTTTACATAAAAGTTTGGGTTTACATTTCATCTTATAACTGTTAATATATATATATATATATATATATATATATATATATATATATATATATATATATATATATATATATAGATATATATATAGGTTTTCGTCAATCGGAAAGAAATACTCTTTAACTATTTTTATTTGGTTCTACTTAAGATAACTCTTACTTTTGATTTTAACAAATCTAAAATGTCAGCTTAAGAGTATAACATCTTGTAGGAATTTAGGTTTTAAGGTATGGTCCAAAGAAGTTTTATAACTCTTCTTTTAAAACCTCTATAAAACAATACTCTAAGATTCAGAAAGTAGACTTGAAGAATGTCATAAAACCTTTACAAATGCTAAATGTAGCAATAAAGGTCTTTGAGACCCAATAGTTTTATTATGATGAATGTTAAAACTAAACATAAAACCTGCAAAAAACTAATTTGACTTCTGTGCTAGATGGTTTTATTACTTTCTATAGGAGTTTTTCGAAATTAATTAAAAAAATAAAGTAACTTACAAGACAAATTGGTATATTTAACAACCAGCATAAAGGCATTTGGCATTCATACAACCTCCATAAAACATGCTTAAAACTAATACAAAGGTAACCTGGCTTTTAATTGTTACTTGGGTTGTTGAATGATATGCTTCCCGGCATTAATTAAAGTCAATTGCGATCCTTATACAGAGTGTTAAATGTTTGCCCTTTGCATAATTTGCAAGTTACGTATTTTTCATACTAAATAAATATAGTTTTCTAACTCCTATATATCACACACATATATATATATACATATATATATACATATATATATATATATATATATATATATATAAAGCTATATATATAAAGCTTTTCTGAAGTTCCTTTAATGGCTTTTCAACGAAAAGAGAATATGTTTAATTAACACTCGAAATTCTTCCTTACTTATATTTGCACAAGCAAAATATTTGTATAGTGAGTGTGAAATTTAACTTTTGTGATGAATTTGCACAAAATATTGACAGTGGACAGCGGGCACCCAAAATATTATCACTGTAGCATCAGTCTCAGAGAACTCTTCCGTCAAACCACCTTGGTGTTAGTATGTTTTCGTATTAATTATGAACTACTTCATGCGTAATCAGACTACCATGCCAAAACACCTCCTATAAAATATTTATTAACGTTTATCTTGTTTTACTGTAGAGCACTGAGAAGGAATTGGAAGTATTGACATAATGCTGAATGTAGCGCACGCATTAAATAAACTTTCAGGGTATCAGACATTTTGTAACATTCCTTATGTTCGTATTCATTATAGCCGAACTACTACAAAAAATGTTTTAAAGTATTTTTTATAAAAAAATATGTATAAATTTTGTCTGATAGTAGAGTAAAATCAGGCATTCTGTGACCTCATTTCCCCCAGAATCCCTCATTTCCCCACACATCTGGACCAAAAAGTTTTCTTCGACTAACCATTTTCATCTTTCGAGATAAACCTATCTTAAATTTTTTATGTTTCGAGATAAATGAGCATCCACATTTCCTCCTTATGGGGATTTACATGTAAATTTGGGAGGAAATGAGGAGAATCCCTCATTTGCCCCCACATCTGAACCAAATAGTTTTCTTTGTCTAGCCATTGCATCTTTCGAGATAAACCTATCTTGTTTGGTATTAATTAACACTAGATTTTTCTCAGCTACCCGAATCTCTAGGAATTTTTCAGATAACATCACCCCAAGGAGCTACCCCAATTTTAAGATTTCTTACCTGCTGCGATTTCTGACAATCCTTAAACATTTTTTTAGTCATGCGATACATCTTGTTAGCTTAGAATTTTACGCACAACCCGAATCTGCAAACAGATTTAAAATCGGACTACTCCTTACAAAGTTACCCCCTTTTAAGCTCTCAAACCTCTAAATTTTGCTCTTTGCTTTATAAGCAAAACTAACAAATAGTTTTATTCGTCTAACCAATGCATCTTTCGAGATAAACATATCTTGTTTGGTATTAATTAACACTAGAATTTTCTCAGCTACCCGAATTTCTAGGAATTTTTAAGATATCATCACCCCCAAGGGAGCTACCCTCATTTTAAGATTTCTTACCTGTAGCGACTTTTGAGCGTTCTTATAAATTTTTTAGTCATGCGATACATCTTGTTAGTCTAGAATTTTACGCAGAATCCGAATCTGCAAACAGATTTAAAATCGGACCATCCCTTACAAAGTTACCCCTTTAAAGCTCCCAAACCTCTTTAAATTGTTTTGCTCGTCTATGACATATGCTTTAACCAACTATTTCCCTAGAAATCTAAAACCGCAAGGATTTTAGAAATGAGTTCTTTATAAGCCATAAGTGCTTAGTATTTAAAATCATTTTTTCAAACAGTAATGTGCTTTTCTCAGAATGTTGCAAAAACCCATGACTTAAAATTTTTTCTGGTTTTAACATAATTACATGTACAATGCTAAATTGTTGGAAAATACATAGACAAGAACAAACTAATCGCTTTACAATTATGTGACGTATAGTGAAAGTAGTATAGAGGACAAACTAATTGCTTTACAATTATGTGACGTAAAGTGAAAGTAGCCTTTCTTTTTATTAATTAGCAGCTATGTGATTTGAAAATACAATAGATATGCTCAATGCCACCCATTAGAAAATTCCCGCATCATTGCTGGAGGGTTTATTAATCATACAATGAGCGCTCTATTTTGGCCTCGATTGGGGAAAATACAAACGTCATTTAGTAGTATAATTAACGGTTTCAAAACGTATATAACGCGGTGTAATTAGAAAAAATTCTATTAGTTTCACACGCTTTGTGTAAAACCCGTCGAAATTTTAAACCGTCGTTTCGCGTAGTTCTTTGTGGAAAGTTTTGAAGGTTTAAGGGTAAGTATTATTAAAATATTATTAAAGTAGAACTGAATTTATTTGCAAACACCAATTATTATGTATTCTGTTATTGGTTCTTATTTGTATTTTAAAACATTAATTTTTCCAAAGTAATGCGCAGTTTTACAGATATACTTTTCCAAATTTTAAAGGTATGCTTTTGCTAGAATAAAAACAATTCTGACAAAATATTTTATTAAAATTTAATACATTAACAAAAGACCTCAATAACAATACGTTTTCTTTAGAACAGCTTAAATTATTCAAACAATGGTTTAAACAGTGATTGTACCTATTACCGAATCTTCTTAATTCTTTGAGCTTTGGAAGTGGGAAAACACTTTCCATGTTTAAAATGTTGTTTGATAAATATTTTGACAGTAACTGCCTTTTCTGTTCGCCTTTAACATAGATTGTAGCATTGGGTGGTATGACTTCTTTCAGCAAATCGCCTACATTTGTATATCCACTTGTGGACTGTCCATCCCAGCTAAGCCCATGGATTCTTTGCTTTAACCACTGAACTTGCTTTTGAAATCATCACTTAGGGTGTTATACTCCACAGCCATGTCCAGTATCTCATGCCATATTACATTATTCGCTACATCCAAAATGGCAATCTCCTTGCAATAGAAATCACTAGTTTTGTATTGATATCCTTGTAAATCGATTATGAAACACATGCTTCCTGCTTCAAATCACAGATGGGAATGGGGTTCTAAGCAAATCTCTCCGTATATCCAGTTAAGGGACTTTACTCCCTCCTTTTATGATTTTTTCATCCAGGTAATTATCTGGATGATACTAAAGCAAGTCTGTTTTCTTAATCCAACTTTTACCATCCCCAACCACGACACTAATAATTCGCGTCCGTGCTTCCGTTTCCGTAAAACTTTTTCCACTAAGTACGTGTCGGGTGCTGCTGTGAGCTGAATTTCATCGCCGTAAAAAGCACCTAGAATTGGTCGACCTTCCAAATCTTGTAGCAGATAGGTTGTCGGTCTCGTTTTTTGTACTTTAACAATTTTGAATAGTTCTGTACTCCAGTTTGGGTGAAATCCTCGATCGAATACTGCTTTATATTTTGATATACGCACAATGTCTCCAACCTTATACAACTTCTTGTAACTTTTAGAAACGCTGTTAGCGGTGTAAAGTTTTATTCTTTCCGGATGTTCTTCTGCTTCCATAGGTGTCATGTTAATAGCCTGATGCGGTGTATTATTGTAATCTTCCATAATCTTAGGCAAAATATTAATCCATTTATGACTGCCTTGCAAGTAAAATCTTCTGTACAATTTGTTTTTGATTGTTCTAATCAACCGCTCGACCATGCTAGCTTTGATTGCGGAATACGTAGAGTAATGGTTTATCTTATATTTTTGCATAAGATTTTTAAAACAGCGGTTGTAGTACTCTTTCCCAAAATCCGTTTGTAGATTGATTTTTACGTTATTTTCTCCTTGCAGCATTTTGTCCAATATTTTTTTCATAGCATTTGTGACTTCTGATCCAGTTTTATTTTTAAAGGTTCAGCTAAAGCATATTTTGTGAAACAGTCCACTGCTATTATAATATATCTGTACCCATTGTTCACACGCGAGTAAGGCTGCATTTCGCACAAGTCCGATTGGATAAGATCACGTTTCACATGTTTCAGATTTGTATGACGACGCTGAAAATTTTTTCTTGCAGGTTTAAATAATTCCTTAACGATGATTTCTTTACTCATTTTTGCTTAACACTGTTGCTAAACTAATAGGGTTATCTTTATCCAATTGCACCTTTGACATAAACTGAAGCTTTGGTTTGTAGTATTTGTTTTTATAGCTGCTGGTGACGCTTCGTAAATTGATGCTATTGCAAGACCGAGCTCCTTCTCATTTGTCTCGAAGTTGCAGTCAAATTAATAAAAACTGTATAAACGTTTTAAAGTCAGATACAAGCTTATCCAATTTTTCATTTACATACTGTTTATTAACTGCATCAGATGGCTCAACTGGTTGAGCAAGCATTGCGATACGCTGGTTTCTTGCATTGAAGGCTTTATCTTTACGCTGTATATCATCAGAACTTTTAGACAGTATGAAAAGGCTTGATTCACGAGCTTGATTACAGATTTCTTATTAACACAATCACTATCTTCTTTAGGATCCATTACATCCACTAGCCTTCTTTTACGAAAACTAATTGTTTCTTCTCCAGACTTGAATACTATAGTGCTTCTCTGATTAACACAATCACCATCTTCTTTCGGGTCTGATGAATTCGCTAACCTTCTTTGCTGCATATCGTACCCATCACCATCCAACGTTAGCACAAATCCTCGACCTGGAGGACCGCGCCGAATATCAGCATCTTTACGCTCTGAACGTCCGAAGCGGTCGATAGGCATTTTAAAACTGTGTAATTATTTACTGAGCTCACTGTATTATACCTTCTTCTCTCAACTCTTCTATTATGGACACCATCTCGTTAATGTTTTCCTCGCTTGTATTTCCAGCTCGGTTGGATGCGTTCAACAATCTCAGCCGATCTACAAGTTCATGTACATTATTCCAGTAGACATATTGCACCGGCTTTGAATTTAAACTTTTGTAAAACCGATTAGAAAAGCCTAAACCCGCTCCCTTGGACTGTTTTCTTCTCTTTGGCTGTTTTCTTTCAGGATTCCTCCGAAATTCGGTGAGATATTTTTGCACATATTTGTTAAACTTTTTGTTATTTGTTGGGAACCCGCTTAAATCGTGCACCGCAAATGGGTTAAACCTTCTTCTCAAAATCGACGCAGATTTGATCATTTCCAAGTAATTCGGCAAATCTTCATGCAAATTGAAATCACCATCTTCGGGGCTGATGTCTTTGTAAACCAGCAGATTGTATAAACCCTCGTACCTGGATATATCACATTATTTAATGTTATATCGCTAGTTTCCGGGTTAATTATCAATACACTTTTCCACAAATTCCATGAGTCGGTTTCCGCATTATACTTTACTTCATAAATTGATTTGTCAATATTTTCGTCTTCGTCTCTAGCTAACACATCCGCATAGTAAAGATGGAACGGTTCTTCTGGAACGAGTTGCTTAATTTTCTTTATAGGTACGTCCATGTTTTCGACTTTAACTTTTGTTGTAGGTATAGGAATTTTTTCGGTGATCGATTGCAACTGGGAAGCGGTTATTTGCAGTGGATCGATCAATTGTTTGTGCACCTCTTTGAATTTTTGCTGAGATGTAGCATCTCCCTTTTGTACGCTACAAACTTTTTCGTACTGCATCCTGCATAAGATGAAGACTGCGTTTATTCGCAATAAAATTGTTAACGTCCGTCATCATGAAACTTTGGATGGGAACTAACTGTTTTTGAATAATGTCAAATATTTATATACTCGTCGAAATTCTTCCTATATCGACCATTATCCAAATCAAAATCTTTCACAACAGTTATAAAATTATGTTTTGAGTCACCCCAACACTGTAAACACATTTCTTTAAATTTCGGATATGTCATGTCACCACTTATATGATCCGAAAAGATATGGCGAAGGTTTGTGTCATCCTGTTTCCATAATGCGATTACATTGGCGTTATCTCTGAGTCTATGTTTTAAGGTACTAGCGTAAGTTTGACATAGATAGAACGAATCTATTGCTTTATGACGACCGAACGAGAAAAATTGAGTGATTTTACTTTGCTCGTTTACAGGTATATCATCGAAAACCATAATTGAATCTTCTTTGGTATCTCTGGGCTCGATCAAATCATCGTAATTTTCAAACTCATGGTACCCAATTTCTTCTTTTAATGGTGTAAAACGTTTCTTAACAATTCGTATTTCGGTTGATACAAACTCTTTGAAAATACATAGACATTTTGGAATCTAAGACCGTTCTCGTGCAGGATCAGCGATATTAAAGCGTTAGTCTTCCCACAACTCGATGGTCCCGCGAAGATAGCTCGTATGTTAGACGGGAACAATGAACCATGTTTACCATCCTCTCTTGCACTAGCAATAGCAAAGTTATCATAATTCTGTATAGGTATTTTAACTTCTTGTATAGCATCACCCGTCTCTCTCACATTTTCCGATCTAGGAGCACCATTCTTCTTTTGAGGTTTACGGAGATCCAAATGCCTGCTTAACGTTCTTCTGGGTATACCATATAACCTACTTGTAGAGTTAACACTTATACCCTTTTGTATTTCACTAACTGCTTTCTCTAAAGATTCCTTGGTGTACATCTTTCAAATATAAGTTTAAACTGATTGAAATTGAAAATAATATTCCTTATATACCAGCATGGGCAGGGTGCGTACGCGCAGGGGCGCGCATGGGCAGGGTGTGCACGCGCAGGGGGCGCGCATGGGCAGGGGTGTGCACGCGCAGGGGCGCGCATGGGCACAGGCGTGCTTAGGCGTACACCGGAGTACGTGAGAAACTGCGTTGGATCACCAAAAAATCTTATTAATATTAAAACAACATAGATTTTATACAATTTTATTAAAATATATACAAAGTATTTAATTGTGAATAAATCTATTAACAATTTCCGTAAACGGATTATATTCAAACATAGAGTCATGTATAATTAAAGCATAAGCCTTCATCGATGATTCAAAATTTCTTGAAGCTTCTAACTCCATTCTTACATCAACCGTTGCATCCTTGATGCTTTCAAATTGATGACGACAGTCGATTACAAAGACGGTGATTCCTTAAACCTGTTGTAGTCCATTAAACATTTATTTGACGATTTGTTCGGGTAGTATTTTTCCATAAAAGATGCATAAGACAGGTACGCTGGCAAGTAGTCATTCTGCTCGAAATCCAAATTTAATCGACCTTGAGGGAACATCTGTGAGTTTAAAACACTTTGACATTGGTTATATTGGCATTCGTAAAGCTTGTAGCATTTTCTTCTTTCTTATCATATTTTCCATTTTGCAGCGCCAGTAATATCCACCGAGCCTTCTCTGTTTCGTTCGATACTTTAATTCTCCATACTTGTGACTTTGATTGTGTTAGAGATGGTAATTCGTGTAGTTCCCATTTCCTGAATGCAACCATTATAGATGATTGATTTTGCATTTCCGAAAGCAGCGATGCCTTGGCAAAGTCGCTTAATGTTATATGCGGGACCTCCCATGAAATACGTTGTATTTTGAACGTTACTGTATTTCCAATCGACTTGTAGCAATTTACGTCCGACTTGGATCTGATTAAAATCAGCTCTTGAGGCATGTTGACGATAGTTTTCTTGTAATCTTCAAAAACCCAAAATGGTTTTAGTGGTATAGCACAACTAAACCGTCCATCTTGGAATATGGTATCGGGTTTCCACCCGGTATGTGTAATAGATTTTGTTTCTGATTCTTCCATGGATACTAAACCTTTAATAGTTCTTGTAATTCCAGGGATACGACAGACATCTATTATTTGATTATTACCCAATTTGTATTGAATTTCCTCAAACAGAAAATATGGTGCATTTCTAGTAAACTCGTAAGCTTTAGGGTCTGGTTCTGCTGCTCTAATCGGGTCTACAGTTGTTGACGCTTCTCTTAATGTTTCCGTAGGTTTATAGGTCCCCCTTATAAATATGAAACTTTCATGGGGGTATGTGATGTTATCACTGCTCTGGATTTCAATTGAAATTCGATCGTTGTTTTCTGCGTTCAATGTAAAGGGAAGATATGTATAATAATCTTCCTTTATTATGGTCTCGTCTAATTTATAACCTCCAAACACATCCAATTTGGGTACGTCTTCATACTTATGCCTTCCAAGTTTAACGTTTTCATCACCGTGGAGATCTAAGCTGCGTTTACTTCTGCCCCCCATCATTTATAACTTCTAAACCCAAAGATTTTAAGAAACGTATTTCTTCTGCTGTAAGTCTCTCGACAACTTGACGCTTTGACGTCGTATTCACTATTGGTCGTCTGGGGGTGTTGTAGCGTGCTTTATATACAAAATCGATAGGCATTTTCAACTACTTTTTATTTCCAGTCTTACACAGGTGTATGTTTCCGGTGAAAAGTTTACCAATTCACCCAAATGATCGACTAGTCTGATTGTAATATTATCAATTTCTGTCACGCTCAGCGGATAATATATGACGTGGTTAGGTTCCTTTTCCAGATTATACCCAGGTGGTACAGATAGACTGAATTCGAATATGCTGTGCGTAAGAAAATTGTTTCTGAACGATCCGCTGGTGATATTGGTTTCCACAAAATGTTTGAGACCGATATTATGTTCACTTGCTGATTAGCGATATGTACGGTATCTGCAGCCAATTTGCGGTTGGTAAACCCCAAGATGCTTCCAATATTGTTTTTACGGTTTGCCCCAAAATCAATCGGTATACTGCTTCGTATAGAACACTTTAATGTATTATTGTTGGCACTCAGTTTAAAATATTTTTCAATGTTCTCGTTGATGTCCGGCTTCTGACTGAACCATTTTTTGAAGACGTCCTGTATATATGCATTTATTTCTTCTAATTCGTATGATCCAGGTTCAATGGTTATTTTGCGATGCTCTGGATCGTTAAAGTATAAGTTATTGTTTCCTGGATGTATGTTTTGCACAGTGTTACAAGTGTACAGTCCCACTAGACCCAAAGCATATTCACCGTCTTGTTTCAATTTAATTGGTGGGTAAATGGATCCTGTCGATATGACATTACCATACCCGAACACGCTCACTGTTTTAGCCATTGTCACTAAGAAACTTTAACACTAAATGTCCACAATTGTATGTGTTGTAAGTCTGCTCCGGTACACTGTTGTAGTAAATTTTACAACCTCGAAAATATCTCTTTACTTCTTCCGGCGGTCTCAAGTCTCCAAACGAATCGTAGTAATACACACTATTTCTACGTTTTCGGTACCCCACCCAATGTGTACCCGAACCTTTGGTGGTATCCAAATTAATCACTCCCGATTCGTTGACATGCGGTCTAATCTTCTGTAACTGATCTCTAGAAAAGACGTTGCGAAAATGAGGAATGTTAGATGCGTGTTTCCTTATATCTACATCGGTGAGAGCTCTTCGAGGTAACTTGCTTAGTTTTTTGATACTTTTTTACAAATGCCACGCCCCTGTTTGTACGGTTTCAAGAATAATGCTGTGCCTTTTTTGTATGGTTTTAAAAACATTCCATTTCCTTTTTTCCCAACAGTAATGGCTTCCATAGATCTGTTGTGTCGTTCGCTCTCCTTAAGCTGTTCGTTTGCTGTCTTGACATCATTTACTGCTTTAGCTATCCCTGCAGCACCACCTGTTAGGGCCCCTAGGGCACTTAGCCCAGCGAATATCGGAATCAATGGTAGAAAACCTCCTTTCTGTGGAACGGGTATAATACGTGGGACTTTAATTTTGCTTTTCCCACCGGCTCCTTTTATGATTTTTTTACCAATTAGAATACTAACATCTAACAGCTTTTTCAAGTTGTCGGAACCAACTCGGTCTACTGCGGAGCGTATTTTCTTCAAAATCCGCCTTTGAAACTTATTTTCTTCTTTAACCCCATACCCATTTTCTCTTCGCTTTCATAGCGTTTGTCACAAACCAAGCTGCGGCTTTTTCCCCTAACTTTGCGTTTTAGACTTAACTCTCCCCAGGCTTCTTCTTCTAAAATTTTATCTGCTCGGTGTCTGGCTGGAAGATCGTCGGGGTACTTGGAGTATGCAATGTCGTGGTCTTTACACAATTTATCTAATTCGTTTATTCCAGGATCACCTCTTGCTAAGCGCTCATCCAACTTTGTACCAGGCCCGCAGTACTGATAACCTGGAATATGCAGCTCAAACGGTAACCTGTTTATAGCGCTGTTGATTAATCCCTCTCCAGAACAGATAATCATGTGTTTACTCAAAAAAATCTCAAACTATACTAAATAAAAAAACAACAACGAGTCTATTTATACTTTTTCAAAAAATTTACAATTTATTTATAATAACAATACATTTACATCCACGTCTTTTGGACTGTCTTTTATAAAATACTCTTTCTAGTTATCACCATAACCAGAATCTTCAGATTCCAACAAATTTAAACGTCTAAACATTTCCACTAATGTTCTTGTACGTATCACGTCTCGCACAAATATATCTGGAAAACATATAACCAGCTCCAATGCATTTAGGGCGCTCTGATTCAATTCGTTGTAGAATAAAATATTTCCAATTCGAACTTCGCCCTCAACCAAGATTTTAATTCGTTTCTCCCCTTCTGTCAGAGTATTAAACCCATCGCCATCATTTAAACTAGAATTAGCAACAAACCCTACTAATTCGCTGTATAATGCTGGGAAGTCACGACTTTCCAACTGTTTAAGTTGATACTCAAATAACTCTCGCATATGGAATAGTTTACGGCACTCTAATTCGTTTATAACCATCGAGCTATCACCCATTATTATTTTTAACTGGAACGTTTCGTCCACGGTTGTTCCATACACTGGCGACAGAGTGATAAAGAACGGTCCTCCTAGTTGTATGTGTAGATCTTCCATTTCGGGTGCACCATTTAATCGAGTGTTTAGCACGTCACGAGAGAATTGGCGAATTTGAAATTCCACTTGAAAATTTGTAAATGCTGACCAATTTTCGTATGTCAATTCCAGAACATGGCTGTCACAATATTTCTTGCTACACACCAATCGTAATACGGGTTTTATTGTCTGGTTTATAACAAACCCAATTTCCACATTATGAGGGTGTTCACCCAATTCACTTAAACTATACGTAAACTTATTAATCAGATTTTCGGTATATGAAACTTGTGCATCATTAACACCTGCAGACTCCATTGCTTTGCACTGATTTCACCGAGATGACTGAGAAGGATGCTATGCAGATCATCCTTTTAAATGTTTCAGGGTTGTTGTTGCGCATGCGTAAATTGTTCTCGGATAATTATACATGTAGTGCGTAAGCAAGAAGCTAATTGATTTTCACCGACGTGATTAGACTAGTTTGGAATGTTACTCAAGGTTAAACGACGCTGGGTTTCACCTAATTTAAAAGTAAACTAGCTAATTGATTTTACCGACGCGAATAGACTGGTTTGGAATGTTACTCAAGGTTAAACGACGCTGGGTTTCACCTAATTTAAAAGTAAACTAGCTAATTGATTTCACCGACGTTAATAGACTAGTTTGGAATGTTACTCAAGGTTAAACGATGCTGGGTTTCTCCTAATTTAAAAGTAAAGTAGCTAATTATACCAATTATGTATAAAAGCATGGTACGAGGCGATATAAATTCAGTTTTTGTTTAGTCTTCGGCTAGTTACAACTGTTAAAAGTCTTTGACCAGTTTTAATTTCTTTATAGAAAATGGCTTCTTTTACCTGTAACGTCTGCGGGGGTGGCTTTTCCAGAAACGATCATTTGAAGAGACATCTGCTCCAGCAACATGGGTTTGTCTCCGAAACCAAAAAGGGCTTGTTCGCCTGCGATGTGTGCCCGGTATCCTTCACTCGTAAGGACAACCTTAAACGTCACAAGGATGCCAAGCATGGTGTGGTTGCCCCCGTTGCAGGCCCATCCGGGGTCAAACGATCGGTTGAACCGACCGTTGAGGAGCCTACTCCCAAAAGATTGCGGAGATGCGTTGAGTGTGATGTGGATGTTGCCAACTTGGCAGCCCACCAACGCTCGAACGAGCACAAAGCTAATGCTAGTCGCGTCCTGGATGGGGGTGTAGAAGTGGTAGCGACTGCATTCAAAAGTCGAATTGCAACTTTCCGCATCAATAATGTCGACTCTACAAGTATGTATTTTATAAGTATTTTGTGTTTGCTTAGTTTGTATTTTTTAGGTCTGTTGGAATTCTTGCAAAATCAACGGGAACGATTCATAACCTTAGTCGAGAAACAGCGGGCAATCCACACCTCCCTAAAGGTGAACCTGGAGGTGTTTGGTGGTTACACCAAGATGGCTGCGGCAGAGGGTGTTGACGACGTGAAATCTTTCAACACCCGAAACACAGTTATCACCTCATCCAGCAACCTAGGGAATGTCTATAATTCCTTTGTGGAGAGGATGTCGGCTAAGTCAGACGAGTTCCAAGAACGAGATTCTGGTAAGTTTTGAAAAATTATTAATTTTTTCTAATTTTTTAAATTTTAGGATGGACTCTGAAAAATGTCTCGCACCTAGAAATAAATATTAACAAGTATAAACCTCTTCGTGGGGGGTCCTACATCGAGCTTCCCAAATGGATAAGGGAGAAACATGCTGTTATTAACATCCAAAACAGCGATGACGCATGCTTTGCGTGGTGTGTTGTGGCAGCCCTACACCCCACAGAAAACGGAAACCCCCTACGACCTTCATCATATCCGCACTACTCGACTGTACTCGACGTAACAAGAGTGCAGTTCCCGACGCCCATAAAAGATATACCAAAATTCGAGGAGCACAATGCTATAAGCATTAATGTTTTCGGTATAGAAGGCAAGTCGATTGTGGGACCGCTTCACTTCACCAAAAGAAAGAGGGATCGGCATGTCAACCTTTTGTACATCCAGAATGCGAATAACACGCACTACTGCTGGATAAAGGATTTGGGGAAGCTAGTGGGTAAGCAGTTGTCCCGTGAGCACACAAGCAAATGGATTTGCGATGGATGCTTGGTGTTCTTTCCATCCGAAGATAAATTACGACAACACTCCGAACAAGACTGCAACGTGGTTGCGACAAAGATGCCCAACCACTTTAACAACATATTGGAATTTACGAACGTGCACAAGCAAATGAGGGTGCCGTTTGTTATATACGCGGACTTTGAAAGCGTGTTGAAGCCCATTTCTTCGGCAGCACAAGATCCCTCCGGCTCCTTTACTAACAGCACCTACCAACACGAGCCATACAGCTTCGCATACTACATTAAATGCTCTTACGATGAGAATCTGGATAAGTTTGAATTGTACAGGGGGCCTGAAGCTGCTAAAGTTTTTATGGAGAAGTTAAAGGACGAAGCCCGCAGATTGGGGATTATCTTAAAAAACAATGTGCCGATGACAGCGTTGGAGCCTTTAGATGAATTGTTATTCCACATGGTTGACGATTGCGGCATCTGTAAGAAACCATTGGGGGACGATCGAGTGAGGGATCACTGCCATCTTACGGGGAAATTCCGCTTCGCAGCACATCGCCAATGCAACATCCAATACCGGATGCCAAATTTCATACCGGTCATATTCCACAATTTAAGTGGGTATGATTCCCATTTTATTGTGAAGGAATTGGGATGCGATAAGGAGCGTGTTACAGTGATCCCAAATAATAAGGAGCGGTTCGTATCGTTCACAAAGTATGTGAGGTTATATGGCGAAGAACCAGACGTAGAGGAAGATGATGATGAAACCGATAATTGCACAGTACAGCTGCGATTCATCGATTCCCTACGTTTCATGGCATCGTCCCTGGATAAGTTGGTGAAAAATTTGGAATGCGGGCAGTTTCCTGAGATGAGGAAGTGTTTCCCGACGACATACAGTTTTCTTTTCTACGCAGAAAGGGTGTGTTCCCGTACAGGTATGTGACAGACGCTTCAGCGTTAAATAGGTCAAGTCTACCACCCCGAGAGGATTTCTATAATGATCTCACGAATGCTGTGATTTCGTTGTCTGAGTACGATCACGCTCAGAATGTATGGGACGCCTTCCACATATGCACACTCGGCGAATACAGTGATCTTTATTTGAAAACAGACGTTTTATTATTAGCTGACGTGTTCGAAAACTTCCGGGTGTGTGCTTGAAAACCTACGACTTGGATCCCTGCCAATATATGACAGCACCTAGTCTAAGCTGGGACGCCATGCTGAAACATACTGGGGTTAAACTGGATCTATTCACTGATGTAGAAATGCATCACTTTGTAAAGAAAGGGATTCGTGGTGGTCTAACTCAGTGCAGTCAACGATACGCTCACGCCAACAATAAGTACATGGAGAATTTTAATTCTGAAGAGCCCTCAAGGTACTTGACGTATCTGGATGCTAATAATTTATATGGATGGGCCATGTCACAACCGCTACCGATAAGCGGATTCCGGTGGTTGAAAGAGAAAGAGCTTAACCTCCTGAAAGCCCACATCAATGACATATCTGTAACAGGGGACAAGGGGTACATCCTGGAAGTAGATCTGGAGTATCCAGAAAACCTACACGAACAGCACAACGATTTACCGTTTTGTCCGCAGACCATGGTACCCCCAACACCATCCTCCAAGTCTCCGAAACTGCTCGCCACGTTGCTCAACAAGATTCGTTACATTATACATTACAGAAACCTGCAGCAGGCGCTACGTAATGGTCTCCGGCTCACAGCAGTCCACCGGGTCATGGAATTTGACCAGTCTCCATGGTTAAAGCCCTACATCGATTTGAATACCACCCTTAGGACATCTGCCAGAAATGCGTTTGAAAAAGACTTTTTCAAATTAATGAATAACGCAGTCTTTGGAAAACGATGGAGAATGTCGACAAGAGGGTGGATGTAAAGATCGTGCCCCGGTGGGAACACGATGGACAAAAATTGTGCGCGAGTGGACTTATCGCCCGCCCGAACTTTAACAGTAGTTTAGTGCTAGGTGAGGATTTGGTTATTATACAGATGGATAGGGTAAAAGTCACTTACAACAAGCCTATATATGCAGGTTTTTCAGTTTTAGATATTTCAAAGACCCTCATGTATGAATTTCATTATAACACCATGAAACATTTGTATGGAACCAAACTCTCACTACTTTACACAGACACTGACTCTTTAGTGTATAGTATAGAAACAAAAGACTTGTATAGTGATATTAGTGCAAACATTAACAATTTCGACACTAGTGACTACCCTCGAGACAACAAATACAATATGCCTCTTGTGAACAAAAAGATCCCCGGCAAGTTCAAAGACGAGTTCAACGGCGACTTGGTGTTACAATTTGTTGGGACTAGGGCCAAGTCGTATTGCATTCTTAGTGAGAAGGACACGATTAAAAAGATCAAGGGGGTATCGCGTAGTGTGGTGGCGGGATTAGTGTGGATAGTTTTAAGGACATTGTGCATAATAATTCTTGTGCCCTTATGCATAGCATGGTATGTATTCGGAGTAAAAAACACGTTTTGTACACCCAATTAATTAATAAAATTAGTTTATCGGCAGAAGATGACAAAAGGTACGTCATCCCTGGTAGTACTTCCACATATGCATGGGGGCATAAGGATATTAGATAGTTGTTTATATTTTATTGTGTATATATAGTATGTAAGTTAGTTATAAGCATATCTACCCTCCCCCATCCTTAATAATTCCTTTGTTCCCGGCGATATGTGTTTACCTCCACGTGGTCTCGCCGGACGGTAAAACATATTGTTGGATTAACAACAATATGTCTTATTGACTGAAAACACGTTTCCTCTCTTTTACTTTAATCTCTTTTTATTACAGGGCTATTTAAACAACCCATTAATCTCTTTTTTGTTACAGGTTAACCTGCTTGGATTCGGCTACACAAACAAAATAATGTTATACTTTGTAAAAATTGTAATTAGTTTATTAAACTGTAAATCGGATAAAATAAATTATTAAACTTTTGTGTTCTTATTATTGTTGGTTAAAGGACTGTAGATATTAAAAAGGAGAGGTGATTATAAATTGATCTTGGTAAAAAATCTTAAAATTGGGGTAGCTCCCTTGGGGCTGATGTTATCTGAAAAATTCCTAGAGATTCGGGTAGCTGAGAAAAATCTAGTGTTAATTAATACCAAACAAGATATGTTTATCTCGAAAGATGCATTGGTTAGACGAATAAAACTATTTGTTAGTTTTGCTTATAAAGCAAAGAGCAAAATTTAGAGGTTTGAGAGCTTAAAAGGGGGTAACTTTGTAAGAAGTAGTCCGATTTTAAATCTGTTTGCAGATTCGGGTTGTGCGTAAAATTCTAAGCTAACAAGATGTATCGCATGACTAAAAAAATGTTTAAGGATTGTCAAAAATCGCAGCAGGTAAGAAATCTTAAAATTGGGGTAGCTCCCTTGGGGGTGATGTTATCTGAAAAATTCCTAGAGATTCGGGTAGCTGAGAAAAATCTAGTGTTAATTAATACCAAACAAGATAGGTTTATCTCGAAAGATGCAATGGCTAGACAAAGAAAACTATTTGGTTCAGATGTGGGGGCCAATGGAGGGAGTCTCCTCATTTCCTCCCAAATTTACATGTAAATCCCCATAAGGAGGAAATGTGGATGCTCATTTATCTCGAAACATAAAAAATTTAAGATAGGTTTATCTCGAAAGATGAAAATGGTTAGTCGAAGAAAACTTTTTGGTCCAGATGTGTGGGGAAATGAGGGATTCTGGGGGAAATGAGGTCACAGAATGCCTGATTTTACTCTACTTCTGATTAAATATAAAATTTGGTAATTTGCGTTTACTCGAAAACAAGCATATTACTGTTGTTTCTGCTTCTTCACTTTGGCTACATATTGATAAAAGGTGGCATGAGCTATCAAAATCGGCCAACTGGGATATTTTTTTTACATAATATTGTGCATTCATTCGCTTAAGTTTGTTGTCGATCTAGGCCACAAAGCACCTGCCCTTATCGGTTTTAGTATATGTCACAGTAGTAATAGTCACCTTACTGCACACTTCCAGAATTATGCTCGTTTACGTTTAAGACTATTATGCCATATGCTATTTATTAATTTCCTTACACCTATTTTCCTTAAACAATTTTGACGTCCACACTATGACATTAAAATGCGTTTGATGAAGTACGTTTCGGTTACTTTTTAAACTTAAAACGTAGGTGGTAAACTAAGCTGCTTAGTTTCAGGTCGCAAATTAGTAATTACTGTGAGGCATTAGTGTACTAATTTGTACTAATAGTCAATGTATAATTAGTATTCAGTTCTTTTTGTTCTGTTTTTTAAGACCAATTTAGGCTAGTTGTAATTTAATGATCCATTTGCAAATAATTTTCTTGGTAATTTGTTAATTAGTTACTTATTTGTTAGTTGGCTTTAATAGCTCTTTAAACAGAACTTCTTAAAATCAAACCCAATAACCCTTTCCGACCTTTCATAAGTAGAGCGTTCTTATTCGTTAGCTGATATGACAGAGCCTGAGGTCGCTGGGGTTTTTAAAATTCAACGAAATATATTGAAATGTACAGATACTTGGCCTGAAAAAACTCGTCAATGCTGTACAAATTCTGGGGTGTTACAGCGTATATATTTGGAATATCACTTAGTGCAGCAATTCTTTTAGAAGCATATTTTGATTTAAGCGATATCACCAAACTTTCTTAAATATCTTACATCTTAGTAGTAATGTTGGTGTGCATTGTAAAACACGGAAACTTTGTACTACATGTTGAAACTTGTGAAAGATCCTCTACTTTTGCCGTATTCAAATGACTTAGACTACCTAATGGTTAGGGTTATAAAACAAATGAAACTTCTTACAACTTTTTACAACAAGTATATCTACTTCTTGGGCCTACCCTTATACGCGTTGACACCACTTATAGACAATAGGCCATATCCTTTTCCCTTTCCTTTTGAAGTGAGAAAGTATCGATTACTAATATATTTATTTCAAGTTGTCACACGATTTGTTACTGCAACTATTAATATGTGTTTGGAAAACCGCATAACGTGTTTTATGGGATTAGCAGAAACCCATTTAGAAATTTTAGCTGAGATGATTACAAAAATGGGTTGGGAACTACCTATCAAAAGTGTGATGCTGTCAACCATAAAGTTTCTGAATCTACGCTGGTGCATGTTATACAATGTTTAGAACAACATAAAGTCATAATTAAGTAAGTATACCAGAACTATTAATTGTTTTTAATTCCAGATATAGTAAATGTTTATGATCCAGTCAAACTAGAAAAATGGTAAGTTCAACATAATATGGATTGCCTATATTTGGTTCTAATAGTTATGCGTTGTTCAACCATGTGAATTGCCTTATCAGTGATTTATTGCTTTATGGAAAAGTTAGGAATGTTTTCATAAACACGATTAGTGCTATTAGCAATGTTTAAACAATGTAAAAATATTCAATAAAACTTCGAATACAGTTAAAATTATAGTTGAATAAAAAATTTAGTTTAATATATAACATTATAAATTACAAACCATTTATGGGCATAAATATTGCACAACATATATAAGACGCGCAGAATCATAAATAAATCTTTGATGGGCAATTTTAAATCCCCTACATTTGATTTTCCAATGCTCCACCCTAAGGTACTACATTGGCCAGGAAGAGAGTTTTTTTAACGCGAAATTTTTTGAACTTAGCCGAACCCTTGCTGTTCCAAGCAAGGTAGGGATCTTTAACATGCGTGACAACTCTCACCCACGGTACCTCCATTTTACCTCTTATCCGAACGAGGGCGTATTTTTATGAAAAATGCTCGCCTAACATTTTTCAAGCGGACCGTGTCGGGATTCGAACCCGGGACCTTGGGGCATAGTAGTCACACGCATTCCATCTACACCACAGAGCCACCTGGCAATTTAAAACCACTATCTCTAGTTAAAAACCAGAGTGTAGCTGAAATTCACTTTATCAACGGTACAAGATTCCGTCAAGACGAACTGAGCCGAGATGAATCGAGGCACCTCAAAAATGATGTGCATCTTTATAAGGGTACTTATTACTCTCTATGGAACACGAATACGATTGCAGAAAAAGTATTATGCCCTTTAATTAAAAGTTATTAGAGTTTAGAATAAAAGAAATTTTACATGTTAAAAATAATGGTTTTATTAAATAATAAAAACGGGAAAAAAGAAATCTTAAGGGAGTTATAAGAAGTATTTAAAAGTTCTACTCTGGACATCTAAGTAGACCTGGGCTCTTTTACAAATATTATTGTCTACGTTTTCTAAGATTAACAAATAAACATCTCAAGATTCTTGTGGTATCCTCCTCTGTAAAATATCTATGTCTAACTCAAACTTTTTGGTGAACACCTTTGAGAATTACTTATATTACATATGTGTATGTAGTTACAGTGCTTATCTAAAAATGCTTAAGGTACTTTGATGTAACACACCCACAATAGATCTATTACAGCTGTGATCATCATCAGACTTATGTAAACGTAATATTTTAATTAAACAAGAGAATGTTTTTATGATATAATTTTTTTTTTATGTAAAGATGTAAATACCGCTGTACTTGCTCTCAAAAAGAAAGAACTTAATATAAACTTTCACAATTTATGTGGTTATTATTTTCACAAAAACAATATTTACCAACATGAATTAAAACATTAAGGAGTTACTTATATAAAATGGGCTCAAATCGAATCTGAGGTTATGCTATAAAAGTTTGTTACAGATTCAAGGCGTGACGTTGTAGTGCTTACTTGGGCAATCAGTTAGTACTTTATATCCTTAAAAAGTGTTTTATATTTTTTTGTTGTGCTAGATTTAGTCATCGTGAGGTTTCTATACCTGCCTCCGACCCCGCCGACCTAATAATTCCCCTAGCCGTTTTGTCCAATTAGGTTGTATTATCTCTATTGGCCATTTTCAAACCTTTATAACCCTTGGCCACAATTTTAAAAACAATAAACCTAATCTCCATTTGTTTTCGTTATAGTTCATTTATGGTCACGCCTATAACTAATTGAAAGCACTAACTGTCAATGGAAAACATCACAATAAACAGTTGGTCACGAAGCAGAAAGTAACCACAAAACGGCAATTTATTATTTCACCACATCACATTTCTAAACAAGATTTGGAACTAAAACAATACGATATCATAACTGCTTATATTACAAAAATTAATAACTACATCTTTAATTGAAAATTGTATTACTTTGTCCAGATATAAATAATCTATATATGGACATACACTCAAACACACACACACACACACGCACCTACACACACACGTACACACGCACGCACGCACCCAAACAAAATCGAGAATTCAGGTGATTTCGGTAACCATTGAACTGGTCCAAACGTACCAATCCATTTATTGGAATATTCTCTATTTAAATAATCAAGAGAGACCATAGCGTTGCGAGGAGGTGCACAATCTTGTTGGAACCACACGTTTCATATGTTTTCGAGAGGCATATTTTCCAATAATTCGTGCAAGTTGGTATCCAAAATTTCAATATAGTGACCAGCTCTAAGATTGTTTTCAAAAATATGGTATCGAAATTTGCCACCAACAATATAGCAACAAACATACAAGCCTCGTGTACGTTTGATCGGTGTTTCTATTAAACTAGTGTCGATTGTTGTGTCTGTTAAATATGCCAGTAGTACTCAGCTGTTTCATCAGACTTCATAATTTTAGTTCCAAAGTTGTTAGTAGAAGCACTCTTGCGAAGATACTATTGACAAAATCGTATTCTTTTCTAAAATCGTCCGAAAACAAACTACGTATAAGTTGAATTTTATAAGATGGCTATTTATTACACTTCGATATTATTGAAGATGCTGATTTGGAAACACCTATCTCTCTTTCAACTTTCCTACAGGATGTTCTTGGGTTCGACTCCAAATATGAAATGGTTGAAACAGTAGTTTCTTCTTGATTAAAGACTAATGCAAATTGTCTCATTCAAGTTCAATCAAAACATCCAAACTGTTGTAAATTAATTTCTAACCTTTTAAAAGTTTTAATATTTGGTTGTCCTCTTTCTTGATGCCTGTATTATTCACAAACGAAACAGTAATATTACTTGATATTAGTCACACAATTACCTCTTAAAAAATAACACTTCTGCTGATATAGGAATTCTCACAGACCCAATATATGCAACTAATGTATTATATTTTTCCTAATTTTAAATTTTTGTCAATTAGTAATAGACTGATTTACTTAAAAACTAGCAATACAATTTTGTACAGTAATTGTGATTGAAGCTTGTTGACGTTTTTTATACAAACAATTGTCATTTTGTGTTTAATTTTTGTTTCGCAGCCAACTATTTATTACCAATTGTATAATAAATTAATTTATTATTCGGAAAACGTGGAATAATGCAGCCATTTGAAAAAATAAATATATTTAACTTACATTTCCGAAAAGTTCATGATAAGAGCTTCTAAATAAAGTGGAACCAACTGCGGTATCTATTTAAAAAATTGAACTTTATATAATAATTTCAAAAGTGCTATAAATTTTAAACATTGCCGTATGTCATTGTATTTTACGTAAAAAGCTGTATAAGAAAACTTCAACCGTATTTTTGTATATTTTTGCAAACGAGCAAGTTATACAAACTAATAGAATTGTTAAAAATAACAATTTTTGGCTATAATTTCCAAACAAAAAAAGATTGCTCATTTCTAATTTCATCATTGTATTGAAGTCAAAAAGTTAGCCGATAACCACCAAAGAGTTTTAGTACATCTTTAATGATAACCGATTTATCAATTAACATTTAATTTGGGACACACTGTACATAGTTGCACTCAGAAAATTCCTCTAGTGACCGCTATTCATTACTATGGGCCTATAATTGGCCCAGTACTGGCCTCTATTAACCATCGGTGTCATTATTGGCTCTTGTTGCCCTATATAGACTTATATCTGCCCTATTGGCCGTTATTGATTTCCGTTGATCGCTATTGGCTACAACTAGCCTATATTGGCATCTATTGACTGCTATTGGCGCAACTGACCAATGTTGGTATTATTGGAATTGGATATTCATCATGTTGGGCATTGCTATTCTACTATATTATAATTATTCCATGCATAAGAAAATACAGAAAACTAACATTTTGGCATGTTTATGTTACACAATACCCTTTACTAGATATAATGAATAAAACAGATACACAACCGCGTATAAATAAATTTTCCTTGCATGGCTAGACTCGACGTTTTTGGTTGTGGAGGCTGCAAAAGACTTAGTGTCCAAGGGGAAGATAAAGAGAAGTTGAAAAGCTATAACATACGCAGGAAACGTAAAAACGTGGACTAGAAATGCTGCAGTATTTTATTATGGTAAAATGAAATTGTAATAATTTGTTAACAAAATAGAGAAATTAATTTAATAAGACTTTGGACATGTCATATGTGGCATAAAATTACAAAGATTTTGTTTGATCCTGCTATTTTAAATCAACAGCTTTTAGGCTTAAGGCCATATGTTGTTTCATTCGTAACAGTAAATCTACATTTTATAGTAAAATACAAGTTTAACAGATAACCTTATTTGGAAAAATAAGTGAAGATAACAGTGGTATCAATTTTATAATAATCATGAATCGACAGAACACTTGTAAAACATTAGGTATACCAAACATTTTTAATAGCAAGCAGATAACCAACAATTTCATAAACCTTTGGGTTTTGCAAACCATTTGCTAACTTATTTCTCTAGGTAATTAAGAAATGTACGTAATGACAAAAATTGTATTACTTACTTAATATAACATTAAGCACAACTAATTTGGAAAAACGTTAAACTTACTTATCACCATTTATATGAATCAATAAACTTAAAACCTACTTTACAGTAAGATAACTAAATAGTAAAACATGATACTTATCTTTTTCACTGGTATATAGACTATAAAGATACTTGAGGTACTTAAACCAAAGAAATAAAGCTGGCCAAGCTCACTACGTAAAAACTTAAGTTCTTTAAAAGTTACATGTGGCGTACATGAAAGGGGTTAGGTATGCATTCCAGTAATTTTTATTCTACAAAAGAAGATTTTAATTATAATACTCGAACGTAAAGCTTGTATGAGTAAACTAGCTAGAACTAGGAAGGATCCTAAACTGAAATTGTGCGAGAAAAATGTATTAAATTATATCTGAAAATATTTCACCATCATTAGCCTTAATGACGGGCCCTCGGGTGTTGATAGAAGTTTAAACTCTACCATTTTTCCTATAGAAATATTTTTAAGAAACACTAAAAAGTAAAAGAAAACAGGTAAAACAATATCATCTGGAAAAATGCTCACAAACACCAAGCAAGTGAAAGAGTTTTTAATGAAGAGAGAAAACAGCTCTCAATATTGACATTTAGCAGAGAGGTAAACATACTCACCAGTTGTTGTGTGTGAGATTCAGCTGCTAATGAATTAAAAGAAAATATTTTCCAAAAATTTTCCTTATTATTAATTTTCCTTATTAACCGCGTATAGGCAACTTTACTAGCACCCAAACACATAATTATATTTATTGATATTTAGCTAAACTATAAAATAAAACTCACATAATAATAGAAATTTCGAAAGTGAATCTAAGAAATGTACGAAGCTCTAACTTGGCGTTGTCGCAGGAAAGATATCGTGTTACAATGTCGTTATCAATTGATATACATATTTCTGGGACATTAAGCTAGTTATATCAGATATGGCCTAATTTAGAATACAGAAATTTCTGTATGAAGTAGATGGATGTCAAGTTTGTACTTTTGTAAAGATTCCACGTGAGTATTGATATTTTAGGAAATTGTTGCACCATATCCAAAACAAAAGCGTAATTAAACAGCAAAAAAGAACTGAAACAGAGATTTGCAATAATTTAGATATGGCGGAAATTTGTAACTTATTGCTACAGCCAATTGAAGCGCAAACTGTATTACAACGCGGTTGCATGTGCAAAGGGACGTTACGGTTTGCAAATCATCTGCAAGATTCAAAACTCTGTTGTAGCCTTTTAAATTCTGATTTTAGTTTAACGAGAATTTCCGATAATTAAAAGGAGCCCACGGCAAATTAAGATGGAAGGTGGCTCTAAGTTGAGGAAATCTCAAAGGCAAAGCGGCTAGTCGAACTTATATGCTCTGGGTAGAGAATGAGCTGTGGGTCGGGGTGTAATTGCAACCACTAATAACAAAAATAAGGCGCCACCGTATTTTTTATACTGAGAAGACCTAATACAAGTCCCTTGTACAAGGCTAATGCGGAAACCTTTCTCCTATAACCGCTATATAATTTCAAAGACCACCTAATCTTTAAAGTGTCTTACCTTATGGCTCGACCTTGACCTTAGCAATCCTGCACTGCACCTGTGAACAAATTAAACAAAGAAAAGCACTGTTTGTGCATTCAAACTCAAAAATAATTAAATACAATCCGAATCGACTTTCATTCCTTTTAAATAAAAATAGTCTTTAGTCCGAAAATAAGAATCTATTCAACTGGTATTCAATAATGTAATTTTCTACAAAAATATGTCTTCCTTTATAAGTTAATTTAAATTAGAAGAGTTAATTACAATGGTACTGAATATATCCGTACCAATTAATATTTAATGAGGTTTATGTAACAAATTGACAAAGCATAAAATTGCTTATTTATAGAAAGCGTTAATTATGGTAAATTTACCTTAATTTCACAGTAAATAATTACAGATAACTTGTTCATAAAATATCAAATGTAAAGATTTGATTTCTAAAATTAAAGTTGTAAGAATTTACTTTATTTAATTAGTAGTGACATCTTCTGATGTTTCATTGAGTTAATAAAAAATTATGTAGAAACAAATTACAGATTCATATCGTATGACTACGAAAAATATAATTGAGGTCTGTCCTTGACCTGTTCAAAGTTAACACAAGTCGGATAAAGTAAAATTTATCTCGTTACTACGTCGACAGTTCAAACAACATACGAACATAATTTTTGTACATACCAGAACTCCAATTTGCACCTAAATACTTGCTTGAAAGCTGACATATGTGATGACAACGGAAAATTCCATTCCAAACAAACAGCTGCGCTGCATACACGAGAAACACGTCACTTGGCTTCCATTATCTGCGTTTCAATTTACAGATGTTCCAGGAGTAATTCTCACCACGAGAAAACTGATGTTGTTTGTAATTAACTTGAATAAATTTATATATGTGATTCCATATTATACAAGAATAGAATTGTTTTCCTCAATTTCGCATGAATACCATTCAGAAAAATTTCTTATTTATAATTTACGTTGCAATATATTTTAAAATAAATTATTATTATTCCCAAAGTTACACTGAAAATTTCAATTAATATTATTATAGAAACAAATTCACTTACTGTTCCTAATGGTCTTTTAACAAAAACTTCATCGTTCTTCACGACTGGTTTCAACAAAACAAATGGACCATCCAAAACAATTTATGAAGATAGCTTCCACGAGCAATCTTCCATCGTGCACGCTTCCAACACCAAAATCAATCACGGACATCGCTCCTAAGAACAACTATCGACCTGCTTGAACCCCAGCTGTGTTAGAAGTACCAGCCGAGCTTGTTGCTGCCCAGTAACAGCGATACCTAGCGGTTATTGAGTAGAGGGGGCTTTAAGAAGGATACCAAACAAAAGCTTTTATATTGTCTCCGTAGAATTTAACTTTTAACATGAACTAAATACTAGTTATTTATTGGACAATAGATATTATTAAATTAAGTGGATTGGATAACATTATAATGTATTATATTATTTAATATTTAATAAAAGGATTGATTATACAGATATATATATTAGGTGGAAAATAAAATTGCTACACTGCCTCTTTCTAAGAGAAAAAATTCTGGAATAAATACGAAGAATTTTTTTTTGAATTTATTGTTACATATTCATAACTTATTATTATTAATTTTTACAAAATAAAACAAAAATTACCACTTAAGATACAACATAATTGAAAATGAGTGACGAGTAACTACGAGTACTATACGCCACAAGGGGACAAATTCGGGAAGTCTTAATCGGTAGGATGTCATTATCGTTTAATCATGTTCGGGGTTATTTTATCACTCATTTATACTCGAAACTTAAACAACAAAATATATAATACTGCCGTATTATAATTCTTTAATAAAAATATCAAATTATCATGACAAACATATTTTTACTATATTAACCGTAATTTACATATTTACAAAAGAAGAAAAGGACTCTCACTACTTTTGAGATCCACGACAAACATAACTTCAAAACAGCAAACAAGTCTTGAAATCACTAACGTTCAGCAATCTACCGCATGTATATGCAACCAAAATGTAGAAATATCTCTTTCCCAGAAGAGACAAGTAAAACGTCACCACGTCTTACTTCTCAAAAATCTCACTCACGCATGAATGAACAAAATAGAACATTGCTATCTCACACAATATTCATATTAAACATAGAACATTGTCATCTTACACAATATTCATACTAAACATAACTATCATAGTTACTAACAATATTGACCTCCAACCAATATTTAATATGGACTCAAACTACTTGATTCCCGTTCTAATTATCAAACACCTTAATTTTAAATCCGAAAGAAAATAATAACCAACTATATACAACTTTATTTATCAAACACTTTAATCATAAAAATACCTAAACATTCCTTTATAACTTTGAACAAAAGAATTATACGACAAATGAAACCATTTGACAAACGGAAACATGTAACTTTTTATCTTGACTCAAATGAATAACTTGCAACTAACAATATCAGCACAGTCTAGTATCAACCTTACTGCACTACAAAAATTCTTTTATACTTCTTATCCAACATCTAAAATTTTAGACTACCAAACAGTATTCCAATACAATATTTAAATCCTTAACTAAAAGATAAGACAGAAATAATTCCTACTATCAACCATTAAATATATCAACAACACTAATTAATGTTCAGAAACGTTCTCATTTTCAACATCACCATTGAACTCTGAATAAGGTTTTAAGTCCTTAACATGCCATCTGCCTGCCCTTGAAACCATTTTCATTACTCAATTCATAAATTAAATTCGAAACCTTCTTTTAACAATGCTCAAAACATATTTTGGCGCAAGCTTAGCTGTAAACTTATCACTTGCTTTCGAAAGAACTTTATTTGACCTCCAAACCTTGTCACCTACTTCGAAAGAAATGTTACGTCTCCTTAAATTATACGAATTACTAGACTGCATGTAAGCTAAATGTAACCTTTTCTGTACGTCTATAAAAATATCAAATAGTCCTTTATGATCTGACACATACGAAGGTCTATCACTAGAAATAAAATCAATATCAACTGAGGGTTCCACATCAAGACCATAAAATTTTCCAGACACAGGAACATGTCTACCAAAAACTAAGAAATTTGGCGAATAACCAGTGGCATGATGTTTTGCAGAATTAATTGCATACTGAATTTGGGGTAACTCTATGTCCCAAGTATCATGTTCTTTAATATACGAACGAATAGCCGTTCCTACCGTTCTATTTATCCTCTCTACAAAATTACATTGGGGAGAGTAAACTGCATTAAACCAAATTTTTGAACGTCATATTTTTACATACTGCCTTGAAATTTCTACCACTAAATTGTGAGCCATTGTCACAAATAATAAATTTGGGAACACCATAAACTAAAAACTTTTTCCTCCAATACACGTTCTATTATATGCGCTTTTGCACTACGTAACGGAAACAATAACGTAAATTTCGAGAACCAATCACCAATAACTAATAACCATTTGTGTCCAACCTTGGACCGTGGAAATGGGCCCATAAGGTCTATAGCGATAATCTGAAAGGGAACTTCACTTCTTTTCCTTTCCCATTAAACCAAGGGTCCTCTATTCGATGCCTTCTGTGCACCACACGTTAAACAATTTTACAAAATTTCAACACATCAATACGCATTTTGGCCAATAAAAATTCTCTTGTATGCGTGCCAATGTTTTAAAAAACCAAAATGACCGGCCACTGAAGGGTCATGATTTATCCGAATAACCTCTTCCTTCTGTGATCTAGGGACTAAATATTTCCATTCCTTACATTCGACGAGAGTGGTAAATTTGATGAAAGAAATTTAAATACATAATTATCTTCTACCTTCCATCGTGGGTAATCATCAGGTGAAGCTAAAATTTTCTCTCGAAGAGACACATACCAGGGATCCACATTATCTAACTTGATCTCAACTAAATTATCAACATGACTCACGACTGGAACTGCACGACTAAGACAATCTGGAACTACATTAAACTTTCCTTTTCGATGAACCAACTCAAAAGTATGCTGTCGTAAACGGACAGCCCATCTAGCTAATTTTCCGGTTGGGTTTTGTATATTATTAAGCCATAACAAAGAAAAGTGATCTGTGATAACAGTAAAACGGGTACCTTCTACCCAAGGTCGAAATTTTTCTATAGCGAAAATTACAGCGAGACATTCTTTCTCCGTGACTGAATAGTTTTGCTCAGTTCGGGTAAGTGATTTACTGGCATAAGAGATAACGTGCTCTACATCATCGATTTTTTGAACTAAAACTGCTCCTAGTCCTGTATCACTAGCATCGCATTCGACAATAAATGGAACTGAATAGTCCGGTTGCGATAACAATGGAGCGGAAACTAAAGCCTGTTTAATCTGTACAAATGAGTTCTCAGCCTCAGATGTCCAAACAATAGATTGACCCTTTTTTCTTCCTTTTACCAAATCACTAATCGGTGACACTAAAGATGAAAAGTTTTTTATAAAACGACGATACCAACTACACATTCCTAAAAAACGTTTGACCTCAGTAGTTGTCTTAGGTCTGGGGAAATTTACCATCGCAGAAACCTTTTCGGGGTCTGTACGAAGAGAGTTCGATCCAACAATATAACCAAGAAATTTTAACGATTTCTTAAAGAATTCACACTTTTTCAAATTAATCGTAAGGTTTGCTTCCTTAAGACGTTCCTTCACCGTTTCTAATAACTTCAGATGTTCCTCAAAAGATGATGAACACAAAATAATGTCATCTAAATAACAAAAACATGTGGCTCAAACTTCGGTCCAAAATTGAATCAACCAAACGCTGTTGCGTCTGAGCAGCATTCTTTAATCCGAATGGCATGGTGACAAACCTATATTGTCCTCTCGAAATAACACTAAACGCTGTTTTATCCTTAGATGTTTCGGAAAGTGGGATTTGCCAAAACTCTTTCTAAGGTCTAAACTAGAAATATAATTTGCACCTCTAAGTAAATTTATAATCCTATCGATATTTGGCAATGGGTAACTATCATGTTTAGTAATATCATTGAGCGCTCTTCCGTCAAAACAAAATCTGTACTCACTGTCTTGTTTTTAACCAACAGTACAGGGGATGACCATGGACTCTGACATTCTTCCACTACTCCCAATCTCAGCATCTCATCTAATTCTTTATCTAACATCCTGCTCATAAAGGGGACATGACATATGGTTTTTGCGAAATGGTTTTGCATCACCAGTATCAATATCTAAAACAATTTTATCGGTACGCCCTAGTCTCTCTTCACTGCTAATTTCCTTGAAAGATTCTATTGCTATTCGTGCTTTTTCTTGTTGTGTTTCTAATAAATCATCCAAACTAAGTAATTGATTACTACAACTTAAGGGTACTGACGAATGACCAATATACGAAATACTATTGTTATCATAATCTTGAATGTGCCATGTATTGTTTTTGAAATCTGCCATTAAACCAAAGGATTTTGCGAAATCGCTACCAAAAATAAATGTGTGAGGAAGAGATGGTACAACCAAAGCGTTAACAATGCGATATTGTCTCCCAATTCTAATAGGTAAATCAACTGAACCAATAACTTCTTGAAGAGCACCATCAGCAGTGGAAACTATTCTCTTCTCAGTTTTAAAACTTTTAAATTTAATTCTTCCAGAACAGAAAACGCTAATGAACCAACAACGGTAGTAGTACAACCAGAGTCAAACAAACCTGTGACATCTCTATCTAACAATTTTACCATAATGTACGGACGATTGTCCTGAGGTTTCCTTAAAAATAACGCGTCAGCTTTTGGCTTGACGTTCCCTTGACAAAAATCTTTAACGATGCCTAGCCATTTTGACCAATCATCTATATCAAAAAAATTTTCCTGCTTACACAACATAAGCGTAGCCTTTTGCATGAAAGCATGATGCCGGCCACTCTGCATCTGCCTATCTACTCGTTTTTTGAACACGACGGACAATTTATCGACCTAACTCCACTATATCCGCAGCTATAACAAAATATTTTACGAGGAATCTTACACCTCCAAAAGTATGACCTTCATCCAAACAATTCCAACATATAAGTTTATTTAATTTATATTTATTTACGGAGACTCTACTAGAGGGATTATTATTATTACTATGATTGTTACCAAGAGATTGTATTTGAGGGGGAAATGATTGATTATAAAAACTACGACCAGTTCGCGCTGAAAAGTTTTTACAGGAGCTGACCACTTATTTTCAACTTGAAATTTTGAATTTCCTAATGCTTTCGGAACATATTTTACTGGACTTTGTACTAATTTATGCGTGGATGCATATGCTTCTTCCAATTTCTTACACAACTTTATTAATGTAGACATACTATCAATTTCCGTTAGAGCTAATTGACAAATAAAATCAGGTAATAGATTCTTCTTTACCATTCTAACTTTTGTACATTCCGCAGGTGATTGTGGTAACCTACTAAACAAATTCTCCATATGAGCTATATAAATGACTACAGATTCTCCTTTTGTTGATGACGCGACCTAATCTTTTCCCAAATCTCGTCCTCTGAGTGTGATGGTAAGAAATCTTCCTTTAATCGAATAACTAATGAATTCCAGTTTGTTAAAGAATTTCGAACACAACGATACCATTCTAAACCGTTACCTGTAAACAATTCTACAGAAGCATTAAATAAATCTTCTTCAGATACTTTACGCGAGTGTGCCAACTCAGCTACTCTATCTAAAAATTGATGAACCTGTTTTGGATCTCCAGAAAATTTTACTGACCACGAACCAATTGGAATAGGGGGTACTAAATATGAAACAGTATGAATAGGAGTACTGACAACTGCTGGAATGGTTTCTCTCATAGAAAATTCACCATATGCGTTTACATCTTCATTCTTCTTAAGCTTTTCATGTAGCTCTGCCTCCATAGTAAGAATAGTTGCCAATGATTCATTCTTAAATAAGGTTACTTCATCTGAATTATCTAAAGGGATTTTTATTCTCCTGACTCGGCCATCAAGATGTATCAATCTCGACTGTATCCTCTTAAATGTAGGGTCTGCTAATTCGCCTTCAAATTCTAATAAAACATTTCTTACTGACTCTATCGAAGCCTCAATTTCATCTCGTTCATCTGAATAATCTACGACATATGAGGAAGGATCAATTAAACGACCAGGTAATGTTGTTTCTTTGGCTAATAATCGGCCTAACATTTTCCTCTTATCCTGCATCGGTCTGCTGCTAACAACTCCACGGATTCTCAATTCATAATCCAACTCATCTTTATGCAAATAAACTACTTGATACGTCTCAGCCATCATGGGATAGACTAACTAACTAATTACAAATTAAACTCAATTAAACAACAACATCAATAGACTAAACCAATCTGAGGGTAAATGAATTACAAACCACAAGTGTAAACAACCAAAGTCAATCGAAGCTTATACTTTATGTGCTTATACAATTGGTACAGCAATCGAGGCCTACACGCTGGGCGCTATTTGTAGCCTTTAAATTCTGATTTTAGTTTAACGAGAATTTCCGATAATTAAAAAGGGAGCCCACGGCAAATTAAGATGGAAGGTGGCTCTAAGTTGAGGAAATCTCAAAGGCAAAGCGGCTAGTCGAACTTATATGCTCTGGGTAGAGAATGAGCTGTGGGTCGGGGTGTAATTGCAACCACTAATAACAAAAATAAGGCGCCACCGTATTTTTTATACTGAGAAGACCTAATACAAGTCCCTTGTACAAGGCTAATGCGGAAACCTTTCTCCTATAACCGCTATATAATTTCAAAGACCACCTAATCTTTAAAGTGTCTTACCTTATGGCTCGACCTTGACCTTAGCAATCCTGCACTGCACCTGTGAACAAATTAAACAAAGAAAACACTGTTTGTGCATTCAAACTCAAAAATAATTAAATACAATCCGAATCGACTTTCATTCCTCTTAAATAAAAATAGTCTTTAGTCCGAAAATAAGAATCTATTCAACTGGTATTCAATAATGTAATTTTCTACAAAAAATATGTCTTCCTTTATAAGTTAATTTAAATTAGGAAGAGTTAATTACAATGGTACTGAATATATCCGTACCAATTAATATTTAATGAGGTTTATGTAACAAATTGACAAAGCATAAAATTGCTTATTTATAGAAAGCGTTAATTATGGTAAATTTACCTTAATTTCACAGTAAATAATTACAGATAACTTGTTCATAAAATATCAAATGTAAAGATTTGATTTCTAAAAATTAAAGTTGTAAGAATTTACTTTATTTAATTAGTAGTGACATCTTCTGATGTTTCATTGAGTTAATAAAAAATTATGTAGAAACAAATTACAGATTCATATCGTATGACTACGAAAAATATAATTGAGGTCTGTCCTTGACCTGTTCAAAGTTAACACAAGTCGGATAAAGTAAAATTTATCTCGTTACTACGTCGACAGTTCAAACAACATACGAACATAATTTTTTGTACATACCAGAACTCCAATTTGCACCTAAATACTTGCTTGAAAGCTGACATATGTGATGACAACGGAAAATTCCATTCCAAACGAACAGCTGCGCTGCATACACGAGAAACACGTCACTTGGCTTCCATTATCTGCGTTTCAATTTACAGATGTTCCAGGAGTAATTCTCACCACGAGAAAACTGATGTTGTTTGTAATTAACTTGAATAAATTTATATATGTGATTCCATATTATACAAGAATAGAATTGTTTTCCTCAATTTCGCATGAATACCATTCAGAAAAATTTCTTATTTATAATTTACGTTGCAATATATTTTAAAATAAATTATTATTATTCCCAAAGTTACACTGAAAATTTCAATTAATATTATTATAGAAACAAATTCACTTACTGTTCCTAATGGTCTTTTAACAAAAACTTCATCGTTCTTCACGACTGGTTTCAACAAAACAAATGGACCATCCAAAACAATTTATGAAGATAGCTTCCACGAGCAATCTTCCATCGTGCACGCTTCCAACACCAAAATCAATCACGGACATCGCTCCTAAGAACAACTATCGACCTGCTTGAACCCCAGCTGTGTTAGAAGTACCAGCCGAGCTTGTTGCTGCCCAGTAACAGCGATACCTAGCGGTTATTGAGTAGAGGGGCTTTAAGAAGGATACCAAACAAAAGCTTTATATTGTCTCCGTAGAATTTAACTTTTAACATGAACTAAATACTAGTTATTTATTGGACAATAGATATTATTAAATTAAGTGGATTGGATAACATTATAATGTATTATATTATTTAATATTTAATAAAAGGATTGATTATACAGATATATATATTAGGTGGAAAATAAAATTGCTACACTGTATAAACATCGTGTGCATCGGATAAGAACCTCGTAAAATAAGATGTAAGACCATAATATAGAAATCGTGCCCATATCAATTAAACAAAAACCCGTAGCAAATTTTTCGGAAGAAACGATTTTCTTCCACATCTTACACTCTGAATAACTGTTACATCGTATTAGATCCTCCTTAACGATGCCTCTTTGCATACTTTGATAGTCCAAATCCAAATAGCTAGCTTCTATACAATATAAGAATGCAAATTCAATAATATTTCCTTAAACCATCTTCGATTAATTTAACAAAGGGTAAATTATAACAATAAGCTTTAAGCCTTTGCAATGTAACCATATGCCGTTTACGAAGAAAGCACTATGGTTATTATTATTATTTACAAATTTGCCCCGTTTAAAAGAACGACGTTCCGTTCTATTGTTAGTATAAAACAAAGTTATAATGTATAAGTAGTATCAATTAGGACATCATTTAATGCTCTATAAAATTTTACATACATATAGGTTAAATAAATTCTTACCTCTTACGTTTGTCAAACAGTTTTCAACATTGCTATAAAAATTGCGTTTAGTTCATTTCTTTTAAATTTTAAGTTAATTTCGCTATATACTCCATGCACATACATGTGCAGAGCTTTTCTTTAATAAATCACATAATAAAATCTTTTTTATTTAATTTTGTCTGGTATATTTACAATTCTTCAGTGTGATAGTGGATTTATCAGCCGTATGGAAACATTCCCAACACTTGTGTTATTTAGAATTTTCCATAAAATATTGGAATTTTATGTACTCTAAACTACTTTGGCACATATGTTTTGCTATTCTTTTCGCCTTTATTAACCACATATTAAAAGAACAAATTATTGACCAATTTTCGTTCGTACTTAATTAAATCCTACATTTCTTGCGGGCTTTTCATGGTCATATAAGTATTTATTAACAATTTGAACTGCTTTCTAAACCTACATGATTACTTATTCATCACCCTGTAAGGTTTTATTAGTACATGTAATTATAACTTAAATTATTGTCTATTTTATTTTTGACAGCGTTTAAATGTTGTATTTGGTTATCAGAAAATTTGTTTTCAGAAATATTACATGTGGTGATTCGAATATAGATTTGTAATTTGTTATAAGTTTTCTAATGTTGGGCATTCAGGTTATCTTTCTTGTTTAAGAGGGTTATACGATGGACTTATCTCATCAATTCCTTTCTAAGAAACAATTTTAATTTCGTTTGTGTAAAACTAGAATGCAATCTTCTCTAATAAGATGGCAATTCTAATATCCAGATGTGGGACTTGACACATTTTGGTTAAAGATAAATAAATTCTGTTCCTGCTTCTGTAAAATGTGTTCCATCAGATGTCGACCACAACAAGTTGTGCCCCAACAATGAATTAGCAGAACTTACAAGATCACGCCGTGCTAAAGTTAAAACCAGAACCTCATGCCAAACCGTAAATCTTGCTGGTGTTTCCTCTGCATCGTTTGATGACTTCCATCAGTACCATAAATTGGGTCTGGATTCCTTGTCAAGTTTTTCAGGTTACTCATCCCACAATTGCAGATGTTCCTGTGTGGAAACTAAACTTACTTCGCTCAAATCGTCGAGCTAATGCGACCGCTGTTACTGGTTGAATATTTATTAGATAATAGATCAGTCTTGACTGTTCTATAAATTTGTTTATATAAATTTTTTTAGAGTCACCCTACTATTTAGATTTGATATTAGTACATCATTTATTGCATTTCGGTCTCTAAATGGGTCTTTCTTTGTATTTCTGTTGCGTATTATGAAAGTATATAAGTGTTTAGTAATTTCTGTTCTATGCGAATATAAAGCTTTTAAGAAATTGTGTTAAACAAATAACCGAGAACAATCCGTAAAATATTTATTTATTAATTTCTTTTATGTAAATATTAGGATTGAAGGTAACATTTGGTTTAAGGTATGACAGGAATGTATAAATTATTTTTGCCTAGATTTTTATACTGTGTAAATCCTTCGGGATGTGTTTTGAACAAATGTTGTTTTCTATGCGACTTAGTTTTTGTTTTGTAAATATTGATTTCTAAGGGTTTGCAAATAAATTTTCTCTCTTGAGGTTTTCTTATTCTTTCTGTATGACCTACCCCACTCTTCAACACTCTAGCAAGCACGGTCGTCTATGAATTCCTTCTTTTTTTGTTGCGGTACTCGGTGCGTGCTATTTTCTTTGCTTACTTTACTTTTATTTGTTGCTCGCACGGAATCCCGTAACAATTGCTTACAACCTTATCACAATGGCAGTGCTACCAGACTAAAAACATTAAGTGGCTGCTTACGTGTCATATGCTCAAACAGTCGTAGAGAACTGGATACGATTTTCTACGTGTAGAACATATTACAAAGCACCTAGTCCAAATAAGCCAAAGATTTCTCACAAATATGGAAGAAAATATCTTAATAAAGTAGTTAGCTAATTCAAATTATGCAGCAAATTAAACACCTTATAATCAACAAGAAGATCTTATGGTGTACTCAAGTGAACTCGAGGTTATGGTCTCCTTTAGATGATGGAACCCGACTAAGCTAGGAGAGCTTATGAGGGTGGTCGTGGGTTTTATAACAAAAACATCATTCACTTGCTTACTCTAATAATACTAAAATAGGGGTGCAAGAGGGGCGCCACCTAATCCGTTAAATTTTCTAAACACGGGTTTGCCCTAAGGGGGGACTTGGAAGTCTTTGGAGAGAAATATCGTATTTACTGTCTAAGCAGGAGCTGTAAAGAAAATATAATTAATATAGCAAAGAAGGACCCAAGAGGTGTACTCTTGTTACCTTATACTATGAAGAAAAAGAATAGCTACTAATATCAATTATTTGAACACCATTATAAACACAAGTTTAGACATTAAAATTTTTGAAAGTGCTATTAGTGCTCCTTAGTCAAGTGAGGGCTAAAACCATTAATTTTGTAAAGGGTATTTATGCTTTATTACCTCTTGATTTAATTACCCTATTATTGAACTCACTTGTTCAAAATAAAACAATTACTCAAATAAATTAAATGGTTGTTCTTTAATTAAATATTGCCTTCTAAGTAATAAAGCTTTATGTACAAAATATACATCTCAAAGGTAGTTTAATTTCTTCAACACAAATATTGAATGAGAAAATTATGACTATGTCTACTAAGAATTAAAGATATTAATAATGTATCAAGCATTTTCACAAGGTTTTTCAAGTTACTTACCCAAAATTCCAGATCTGTTACCTTGGTTTACAAGTGTGTATTAAAATTTCAAAGTCTAATAATTTTAGTTCTCATAATTACTTAAAGTATGATTCAATTTAAATGAAATATTTTGTTAGGATTAAATTAAAGTATTCATTTTCATTTGTAATAATATAATGCATAACCCTTAATTCAGACTTTGATAAATTCTAAACAAAAAGAGTGTTTATAATTACACAGTAAAACAAGGATCGTCGATTGTTACAATGTTGTTTTTGACAATCGTCTCGTTGTCAAGATAGGCGAACAGCTGTCGTCATGTCAAAGTGATAAAAAAAAGCTTACCTTACAACGTGTTGTTCTAAGCTACATTGAAACATTTACATTGTTGGGACTAGATGTGCTGGCGTGCGATCCTTTGACAAACAACTGACGTCAACGTACTGTCCGCATTTTATTGCGTAATATACTGGAACTTTACTGCAACCATTTACTCGAACTTGAAGTGCATCTCATCTTTGCAAATCGAAACAAAACCAAACCATAAAATAGGATATCCAAAATACATCATTTTCAACATTCTTTAATTTGTTTTAAAGACAGTTAATTTAACGGTGATTCGGAAAATTAAATATGGTATTTGAACTTATAAACTCGCAGTCTTATCTTTACTGAATGTCCAGAATAGACATTATTACCATTACGTTACGGATAATAAACTTGATAATTACAAAGAGAAAACTTTAAGAAAATTATTATTGGAAATTCTATAAGACCATAACTAAAAAATCCTCCAAACGCGTTTTATAAATTTAGTGAAATCAAAATTAACAAATTTGGACAATTTATTATTAAAAATCCATAGAGCGTTTGAACGCTATCTTACTAAAAATTCATAGACCTTTTGAATGCTAACTTACAAAAAATTATCATAGAACGTTCGAGTGCTATCTAACAAAAAAGTCATAGAACGTTTGAGCGCATTATTAAATTACACCGTAAATCAGGTGCAAGTTATGTATTTCAAATGAATTAGATAAGGAAGTAGTATAAATAGAGGTAGCGCTAGACTTAGAGATTTAGATCAAGTATGACATCAGTGTTGTAATGTTCTCACGCTAATAAAGATTTTTAAAAAACCGTTTTTGAGAGTGATAAACATAATTGGCGCAGTCAGTACGGGATTTTGGAAATTTTCGAATCGCCGGAAATTTTTCGTTTCAACGATTAACCAAAATCAAGAACCTTGAAAGTGATATATCCATATAGGCAAGCGAAAATTGCTTTGGAAATTGCTTTTAGGAAAATCAACAACTGTTTGTACTTTCGAATTCGAGAAACGAAGATTTTTGTTAGCAGTTTGGAGAAGGAACGAAATCGTCCAATCCAGACACCAGCCCAAATTTGGAAGGAACAGAATCGTCTAACCAGGGCACCTAGTTTAAGAAAATTATGCGAACTCAATGCATCATATTAATGTAAGCTAACTTTGAATTTCTATTTCTGATATCTTATAATTGATTTTCAATTGATGAGTGATTGTGATATAAACGACTTAACAGTCTTGATAGAACGTATTAAAATAAGTAACGAGGAAATTTTAGAAGCAAGTTCAGATAACACGAACGTAGATATTCTAGGAAATAATTCAAGGGCTCGTTCAAATATTTTGGAAAGCTCAGAAAATAGTATCAGTAATTTAGATAACTTAATTAATTTAAACATGGCAACTGAACAAACAAATTATCAATTGCTAAAATTACATTTAGATTCCATCCCCTTACGATGGAAACCCTCATACCTTGACAATATTTATCGCAAATTGCGAGAACGTAATTAATGTATTTGCTAGTCAAACAAATATTCAGTTAAATAGTTTCTTGCTTAGAGCAATTATAGGTAAATTGATAGGTAGAGCTCAGATATTAATAGGTTCACGCATAGAGTTAAAACTTGGGACGAAATTAAAAACGCTTTAAATTTATCTTTTGGAGATCAACGCGATATTGATTGCCTTATCCAGGATTTAATTAGTTTAAGACCAAATAAACATGAAACGCCATATAATTTTGGAATGCGTTGCCAAGACGCAAGGAGTTTAATAATTGCAAAATTAAATTCATTGACCATTTCAGCCGAAGAACGTACTATTAGACTTAAAAGTTATGATGACCTTTCGCTTAAAACATATATTCGTGGATTGCCAATAACCATTCAAACAAATGTTAGATTACGCAACCCTAGTAGTTTAGAACAGGCTATGGGATTAGTTATCGAAGAAGAAAATTTCTTATACTCAACACAGAGAAATAGTAACTTAAATTCAAATTCAAATTTCAAACCCATTTCAAGAATGACGCCTAGTAGCTATTCAAATCACTCTAACATTCCATACAGACAAAATTCTAACAATTTCACTTATAGGCACCCAAACACATTTCAAAACAACCAACCTTCATATTCGAAATTTCAAACGCAAAAGCCTCATTTTCAAAACACACATTCGAACAGATTTTACACCCCTGTAAACCATCAAAGAACATTTAATCCAAGTTCCCATTTTAATAACAGGTTTGGTATGCAAAACACGCCATTTAGTAGCAAACAAAATTTTGCAAGTTCATCTCAGAGATTTGCTCAAGTTCATCCAAATAACATATCCAATTTTAATAAAGACGAACCGATGGATACATCTTCTGGAAATACAACTATTAAACCTCAATTTCAATCTCAAAGGTTATACAATCAGAATATAAATAGTTCAAACTGCAATGACCCTTATTTTATAGAACGTGAGAATGATTGTAATACCGCAAACTGTAATGCTTATTGTGATAACGACGACCTCGTTCATTCTATGGAAACACACGAGACGTTTCAAACTCAGCCGCTATATAACACCGCTAGAAACTATATCCAGTTTCCTGATAACGCGTGTGAGAATATAAATTACGATGTTAATGATGTAAATCCTACTCAACAAAATTTTCCACAGGTCATGCCTTGGAACAACGAGAGGTAATACACGTAAACACATTCAAGCAACATTTACCATTTATTATTATTCCTGAAATAAATGCTAGATTTTTAATCCATACTGGTAGCACCCGTAGTTTGATAGATCCTGAAGTAGCACACAAATTTTATACGAATTTCATTTACCCGGAGATTTTCAATATTCAAACAGCACACAATATCAGCTTTCACAAAGAAGTAGCGCGTATACCACTTTTTCAAATCTTTAACGTAAAGGACTATTACAAATTTTTCCTTTTCAAATTTAGTAATAATTTTCAAGGTTTAATTGGAATCGATTTACTTCGACAATTAGGCGCAAATCTTAACTTAAGCCGGAAACAAATAATAACCCCGCATGCGACTATTCCTATTATTCTAAATTTTGAACCAGAAATGAAAATAATCAATTCAAAATTATTCGATAATTGTAACCGAGCGTTGCCGACAAATAATAAAATCCCAGTACAAATACGTAATGGAGTCGGAATATTAAACCACACGAATTTTGGAAATGGACTTGAAACACAAAAAGCTTTGGTTAATGTTATCGAAAATTTCGCGACCATTGTAGTCACAAATATAAATGAATATCCCGTTAAAATTTCTATTTTCAACCTTTCGAAATTGAACCTATAAACGATATTGATGTAAATTTTATCGAAAATTTGGAAAAGACCTAGAATTAGACGAACCACAGGACGATAAATTAAAAGGAAATTTGAAAGATCTTCGACTTGATCACTGCAATAAAGAAGAAAAAGACGCTATAAAGAAATTGTGTTTAGAATACCGTGACATATTTTATTGTGAAGGAGTTCTCCTCAGTTTTACTAGTGAAATTAAACATAAAATAAATTTAAAAAATGATTCTCCAATTTTTACAAAATCATATCGCCTCCCAGAAATTCACCGCAACGAAGCTAAATCACAAATAAAGAAAATGTTAGATCAGGGCATAATTGGAGATAGTGTTTCGCCGTGGTCTTCCCCAATTTGGATAGTGGAGAAAAAAATTGACGCATCTGGTAAACGAAAATGGCGACTTGTAGTAGATTATAGAAAATTAAATTCTGAAACAATTCCTGACAAATACCCATTACCTAATATTAATGAGATTTTAGATAGGCTAGGCCGTGCAAATTATTTCACGACTCTAGATTTGGCCAGCGGGTTTTATCAAATCCAGATGGACCCCAAGACGTACAGAAAACAGCATTCAGTACCCGCAGGACATTTTCAATTTAAACGGATGCCTATGGGTTTAATAAATGCCCTTCGACATTCCAACGTGTAATGGACAGAGTTTTACGCGGACTGACAGATCAATCGTGTATAATTTACCTTGACGATTGTCTAGTGTTCAGTTCATCTCTTCAAGAGCACTTAGAAAAATTAAGAGAAGTTTTCGACAGATTTAGACAACATAATTTAAAAATACAGTTAGACAAATCAGAATTCCTACAAAAACCGTAATGTATTTAGGACACGTAATTACCCTACAGGAGTTAGACCAAACCCAGACAAAATAACAGCCGTAAAAATTTTCCTCTACCACGCACAGCAACTGAAATCAAAAGTTTCCTTGGACTATTAGGTTACTATAGACGTTTCATAAAAGACTTTGCAAAATTACAAAACCTATGACGAAATGCTTAAAGAAGAATGCCAAAGTAATACACGACAAAGATTTTCTAGACAGCTTTAGAACTTGTAAAGAAATTTTGACCAACGGACCTGTACTTCAGTATCCCGACTTTGAAAAAAAATTTATTTTGACGACAGACGCGAGTAACTATGCAATTGGAGCAATATTATCGCAAGGAACCGTACCCAATGACCGACCAATAGCGTACGCATCTAGGACACTAAATGAGACCGAAACAAAGTATTCGACAATCGAAAAGGAACTTTTTGCAATTGTTTGGGCATGCAAACATTTTCGACCGTATTTATTTGGACAAAAGTTTTATATATATATACTGATCATAAACCACTGACATGGCTTTTCAACTTAAAAGACGCAAACTCAAAACTGACAAGATGGAGGATAAAATTATTAGAGTATGACTACGAAATTCTTTATAAGAAAGGAAAATGTAACACTAATGCCGATTGTTTATCCCGAATACCAGTCAATGCCTTAGAAACAGGATCTCTTGCAAATAATCCAGGTGACATAGATGACTATATAACAGAATTTTTAAAAAGTTTAGATCATGAACCGCATGACGAAAATCAACTTCAAACAGAATTACCTGAAGAATCTCAATTAAACACTCCTGAACCTGCATGGACAATACATATTCCTGACGACGACAACATATCTACTCAACATTCTAACTCTAATGGAAACACGAATAAAGGAATTGCTATTTTAGACGAAATTATAAATAACAAACCACGTCAGATTTTAGTTTACCCAAATTTGTATTACAAGACGGACGTAACGTTAGAAAATGAAAGCGACCCCACAATTATAAAAGTCAAAATTCCAGAAATTGCCAATGACAAACTAATTTTGGATTTTCTAATTTAGTACACAGACCCTAGTAACACTTATTATTTACATTTCAACAATGACAAATTGTATAATGACTTCAATGATGTGTATCAACAGCATTTTCTGAAAATAGACCAAAGTTAATCAAATGTACCAAATTGATTAATACACTTAAGGATATCGAAGAGCAGACAATAGTAATTAGAAACTACCATGAAGGTAAAACGACTCACCGAGGAATAAACGAAACCTATGAAAGACTCAAACAAAATTATTACTGGAAAAATATGAAAACTAGTATAACAAATTTTATCAATGAATGTACATTGTGCCAAAAATAAATACGCTAGACAGACCCCATATACCCCAATAATGCTAACGGAAACGGCAAAAGCCCATTCGAAATTGTACATATGGACGTATTTACTTTTGATGGGAAAAATTATTTAACATTAGTAGATGCTTTTACAAAATTAGCTCAAGCTCTATTTATAAGTGGAAAACGGCTATAAATATTAGTCAAGCACTTATAAAATATTTTACTTCTTTCGGTATACCCCAAACCATTGTGACAGATAAAGGAACGGAATTTAACAACGCTACAATTAAAGAAATTTTAGGACTACACAAAATTAATGTACATTTCACAACATCCGGACATCACGAATCCAACTCCATAGTTGAAAGAACACATTCCACACTAATTGAACACTTAAGACTTTTACGCGATATTTACCCCAAAGAAAGCGATTTAATGGACTATGCTATAATAGGTTATAATAACTCGATCCACAGTGCGACAAAATATACTCCCTTTGAATTGACGTTTGGACATACAAATTCGAGAGACCCCAATGAAATCTTTTAACCCTAACTTTTATTCAGACTACGTTAATAACCATAAAGAAAAATTAGAACACGTATATAATAAAGTAAATGAAAAATTAGTCGAAAATAAACAGAAAGTAGTAGATAAGAAAAATACCAATGGAGATACTAATCCAGAATTTAAAGTAGAACAAATAGTTTTTAAGAAGAATCCTAAAAAGAGAAACAAAAAAGATAAGGTGTTTTTAGGACCGTATAAAATTACTAAAATATTAGATAAGAATAGGGTAGAAATTTCAAGAGAGAAACAAAAAAATAAGGAAATTACATTAAGTAAAGAAATTATACATATTAAGGAACTAAAAAGACCCCCTGTTACAGATTCGCCCTCTGCACAGTCACAAGACGAATTACAGCCCAGTTCTACAATTTAGACGACAACCCCGGACTTCTTCCTCTTCGTTTAGGCACAGCCCAAATAAAAACCGATTTTTGGACATTTATTCAAATTTATGATATTGCTAATATTACAAAAACTTTTGACTTTAAAGGCTCAATATGAACAAATTCAAAATACACTATCATTATCCCCACATGTATTCCAATTCAATCAATCATTTCACAATTCGTATCACACAGTCCAAATTTTAGAAAATAAAATTGAGATACAATTAAAACAATTAAATCCGCTTTGGAATAAACGAGAAAAACGATCTCTTTTTAACGGTGTAGGCTCAGCATTAAAGTTTCTCACCGGAAATTTAGATTATAACGATGGAGAAAGATATGACAATGCCATTTCATCTTTAACTAATAACCAAGAAAAATCAAATCTTTAATTAATGATCAAATAACTCTATTTCAAACTTCCTTCAGAATTTCGAAAATAACTCTAAAATATTAGCTCACAATCAATATATTCTAAAAGACCGAATCGAGGAGATTTCAAAAGAAATTAAAATTTAAGTATTGACAAGGTAGAAACTTTTCATTACTTTGCTCTAGAAAGATTGGCTCTCAATTTTCCACAAATTTTCAGATTCTATATGATCTATTGGAACGAATCGAAGTTGCTATTACTTTTTCTAAATTAAATATTTTTCATAATGCTATGGTAGAACCCCATGAACTATTTTCTGAACTAACCACAGCCAGTAAACAATTACAAGGCAAGAAATTCCCATTCGAAGTGACAGTACTCAATACGTTGTTATTCGAAAAAATCATCAATATTAAAAGCTACAGCAAAGATAACAGTATAGTGTTTATTTTGGAAGTACCAATTGTTGAAATGGACGATTTTATCTATTATCATTTGTATCCACTACCTACTCCACATCAGACTTCTTTTAAGATAATCATCCCTAGTGCAAAATACCTTTTGTTAAACGACCGCACCTATGCAGTTTCTGACACAAATTGTTATGAAGTCACTCAGGCAGAATTCATTTGTCATCAACTACAAACATCAAAAATTACTTCAACAGCACCATGCGAAATTGAATTAATAAGATACGCCGATAATATACGTAATTGTCACCAAATACCGGTGAAGATAACCACAAAGAAGATTCAAAAACTGGAGAAGAACAAATGGATCATCGTAGTGCCTCATAATTTAGTTGTTATACACAAGTGCGGAAAAGTGAAAAACAGTATTCCTATAAACGGTAGCTATTTGCTAGAACTTAAAGATTCTTGTGAAGTGTCAATCGATGAAGTAGTGTTAAAACTTTTGTTAATGAAATTTCTAGTTATAAGAATATTGTATTACCACGCTTAGAAGTTTATGCGAATAATTCAAAAATGCCAAACTTTGACCTTAAACCTTTAGAAATAGATCCGATACATCTCAATGAATTAAATGAGGTCTATCGAGTTTTGGAAAATGAAAAACTAGAATTAAGTAAATTAGAAAGTCCTGTAATCAATTTTAAGAATATTAGCTTTTATACGATAATTTTGTATGTCACTATTATTTTTCTGATATTATATTTAATTTATAGATATTTTTTAAAGAAGTCGATAACTAAACATGTATACGAAGATAGCACAGAACTTGAGACAAGGAACTTTCCTGGACTTTCGAACTCTGGTTCCCCATAGTTCTCATTTAGGGCCGGAGGAGTTATGTATTTCAAATGAATTAGATAAGGAAGTAGTATAAATAGAGGTAGCGCTAGACTTAGAGATTTAGATCAAGTATGACATCAGTGTTGTAATGTTCTCACGCTAATAAAGATTTTTAAAAACCGTTTTTGAGAGTGATAAACATAATTTGCATCTTGCACCTAACTCAATACACACAAGTAACATCCAAATCGCCTGAGATTGATGAATCTATTCAAACGACCAACGTTTACTAATGGTAACTAACCCAGTATTATTGAATAGTTTTCGGCTCATGATTGGGCTACTTTCCTCGATCTAAATATTTATTTACATCGCCTGATTTTATTGTTTATTTAAATAGACAATGCAGTGTACTTAATGAATAATTTTAAAAGATTTGCAGTCATCAAAAAAAATTGTTACAACCTTTAACATAGAGTTAATTGATATAACAAATAGCATCTCCTGCACTTGTTAAGACTACCCTTAATTAACACTTCTTACAAATTTCCTTCTAGATCAGATCCTTGCGTGTACAAGTTGATATACTGCATCAATTTTATTGTAAACTAGAAATATACCTTATTTGATAACTACATCAAGCACCTGCGCTTTATAATTATTATAGAATTGAACATCGTTAAACTCGGGGAAATAAAGTATACACCAAGGCGAATGAATAGCATCTGAGTGATACTTTGACTAAGTGATTTGTTAAAGATGAACACGTTTAAACAATGCAACTAAGGATCCCTAACATTTGTTAGGTTACTGCACCCATACGAACCGGTTTACTGAACAATTTTCTACGTGACCAGTAAAGGTGCGTTATTCTATTACGTATGGTACACATTAACCTCTTCAATTAAAATAGATATTGTAATTCGAATGCATCAATCTTGTCTCAAATAAATACGTGTAAGACTGTAAGATGATGTTGAGCAAAGCTTTCAACAAAAATAAATGTTACTGGATAGAAATTTCAGACTCAACAGATACAATCATATTACTGTATACTGCTTTTAACAATCCAAACAAAAATTCATAACTTTAGAGAAATCAATTTTATATTTCTTATTATACTTACCCAAATTCCGTGTCCTCTGGACATTGAAAATCACTTTTATGCCTATTGTATCATTTTTAAAACTATAATTTCGAAAAATGTTCAAGTGCTGATAGAACTTGGCAGCCACAGGCTGCTTACCTTCTTCAGATACCTTACATGTGATGTTTCCAATGCTCCACCCGAAGGTGCTACATTGGCCAGAAAGCGAGTGTTTTTTTACCAGAAAAATTTTGAATTTTGCCAAACCCTTGCTGTTCCAAGTAAGGTAGGGATCTTTAACGTGCGTGACAACACTCACACACGGAACCTCTATTTTACCTCTCATCCGAACGAGGGTGTATTTTTCTTAAAAATGTTGGCCTAATATTTTTCAAGCGGACTGTGTCGGGATTAGAACCCGGAACCTTGGGCATAGTAGTCTCACGCATACCAACCCCCTTTACATACCACTGAATATCGGCGAAATAGGGTATATAACTGTAAAACGATAGAAGGTGCCCGAACTACATCTAGCAAGAAAGAACAGTGGATATGTTCAAAGACAACAAACATAGAGACAATAAAAAAAATTGTTCAAAGCATATGTCTAGAGCACAGCACAGTACGTCTATGAAATAGGGGCAGTAGGAAAAGCAGACAGAAAGAGATACAAACTTTCTGGAATGTTGTGCTTCACATTTATGAGGATGATAGCATGAGCATACAAAATTAATAACAAATAGGTTATAATAAGAGGAAAAAAGATCTGTGAAAAAAATAGGAGAAATAGAAGGACAGGATACGTTCTAAGGTACTTTTGGGAAAACTACGGGATATATTACAAGCACAGATAAGAAAAAAGAAGTAGAGGTAGACTTAGATCAGACTTTTGCACGCAGATAGTGATAGATGCAGACTGGGCAAATTTCAGCGAAATGTGTTGGTTAGTTCGGAATAGGAATGAGGGTATACTTCTAATCAGTTCCAGGACTGAAGACCTAATGTTAATGATGTATCATTTTTATAAAATTTAAATTATTCAGTGCTTTTGGTTTCATTCTATTTATAATATAAAATACCTCCTCATAGAAATGCTCTTACTTCTCTTTTTATAGATTTTATAATCTTACGTCCACACACACACGTACACGTGCGAGCGCGCGCACACACACACACAGAAATTTATTGTAATGATAAAAAAATTCAAGCTGTAATTGATCACAAGGCGGCTCCGTGGCGTAGTTAGTATGCGTGTGACTACTATGCCCTAGGTCCCGGGTTCGAATCCAGACACGGTCCGCTTAAAAAATGTTAGGCGAGCATTTTTCAAAAAAATACGCCCTCGGTCGGATGAGAAGTAAAATGAAGGTCTTATATGTGTGGTATCGTGTACGCTAAAGATCCCCACCCTGCATGAACCAGGAAGGTTCGAAAAAATTCAAAATTTCCATGTAGAAAAGGTCGTTGCCTGGTCAATATAGTACCTTTGAATAGAGCATTGGGAAAATCAAATGTAGTGTAATTGATCATAGAGGCAACTCCGTGGCTTAGTTGGTTTGGGTGACTACAAAGTCCAAGGTCCCGCGTTGGAATCCCAACACGCACCGCTTGAAAAATGTTAGACGAACATTTTTTACAAAAATACGAAAAAATGTAGGTCCAGTGTGTGTATTGTCATTCACGTAAAAGTGCCCTTCCCTAACTTGCTTGGAACAGCAAGGGTTCATTAAAATTCAAAATTTAAAAAAGAAACTGGCTTTCTGACCAATATAGTACTTTCGGGTGGAGCATTCGAAAATCAAATGTAGTGTGATTAATCATATAAAAATAATGTTTCCAGAAACTTCTTACCTCGGATATAATCTTGTTAAGTAACATGTTACTGTAACTTCACAAATCCTTTATTCCAATATTCTTGTAACTTTGTGAGAATGTTTCCAGATATAGTGGACATCTTTTCATGCAATTAAGTTTAATTTATTTGTTTCATTATCGTCCTGAAAGTAATAAGAAGAAATATGGCACCATAATCTTTTAGTTTGGTTTAGTAATTTTTATGTAGTTCTGCCATTAAAGGTACGGTTCTTTATCGTTACCCTTTTTGAACTCCGGTAGTTTCGATATTCCTGAAGCAAATTTGTTGCTAGCTCGAAAGAAGTTAAATGCTCATATGAACTATATTTCAGCCTTCGTGTACATTTAATTGTCGATTCCAACACGAGGACTAACGATACTATTATTTTTTAATATCCTACGTGTATTTCATCTTGATAAATTTTTAAAATGCGTTGGAATAATTACCTTCTAATACCAGGTGATTATATACCCTTTAATTATCTTCCAGAAATAATGATGTAATTGAATCTTAATAGCTATTTAATTTTTATAGATTTGTTTGTCTTTCGTTCAAAACAGAGTGCATTTGAAATTTTAAACACTTCACTCTAGGCAATGACAAAATCTGATACTTCCGAAGCGTATCAAATTCAACTTGATTTATTAAAATTTACTGGAACGTGGCCAGAAGATAACTCACCATTATGGTACAAATTATGGGACGTTGTAACTTACGCACTGGGAATGTCACTCGGCGCAACAATGCTTCTGGAAGCTTATTACGACTTAACCGATGTACGCAAGTTCTCTGAAATAATGTATATATTAGCAGCCGTAGTTTCATATCTTATAAAACATGGAAACTTTATTTTGCACAGGAAAACGTTTATACATCTCATAAAGCTTCTTAAGGATCCTATATTTTTATCATACTCTGAAGACCTGGACTACCTAATGGTTAACAAAATAAAACATTTAAGACTTCTTGCTAACTATTACAACAGAGTGCTTTTGTTTGTAATTCTTGTTTTAGTTGGAATAACGCCATTTATAGATAATAAGCCATTGCCTTTTCCATTTCCGTACAACGTTGGAAAATATAGAATACTAGTTTTTATGTTGCAAATGATAGCTGAAGTGACTTGCGCAACAATTAATATGTGCTTTGACACCCTTACGGCATGTCTTATGGGATTAGCTTCTGCGCATTTAGAAATATTGTCTGAAAAAATTGTTGGTATTGGATCAAGACTGTTTTGTAAATTTTCGGTCAGAAACGATGACGACAAAATGACACAATCAGTGACTGATAGCTTAAGACAATGTGTAAAGCATCACAAGGCCATTATTGAGTAAGATACATGAACTTTATAAATATACTACTTTTTAAATTTTATTTTTTACTTTTTAGCAAATGTTGATAAAAATTTAAAATATGCGCTAACTGCTCGTCTCGCAATACAAATGTTTAACTTTCAGGATTCGGTAGAGCTATTTTTGGTCTATAAAAATAAATTATTTGAAGTTAAAGTATTTTCATAATTGGATTGTTTGATCAAGTCTAAACATGTTACGTGTTAAATTGACTTTACGTTACTTACTAATTTGTACTCTACAAGGGCAGGGGTAGTGTAACAGTTGATTGGTGCACCGGGTGGTTTTCAGTAGTGCGGGTGGGTTCTATGAAAGCAAATATACTACTCTTAGAAGTATACAAGTTGTAACTCTTCTACTAAATACTTGTTTGCTTACCTTTAAATTCCTTAAAATTGTATTGTCTATGTTTTGCCTTTGAACGCCAACCGCCCGAATAAAACACAAACTAGCCTACACCTAATGTGGGTGTTTCGAGTAACGGTTGTGCGGTTATCATTGCTGCTTGCACCCTTCTAAGCTACTTCTGATAGTATACTATAAACAGAAGGAAACTCAACGTCATGTATACTTAACGTATGTAATAAAATTTGATCATAACAGTAAATACCAACAAAAGAAAACTATGAATTACTACTAATTGGCCAAATACGCGTTTAGCTAAAAAAAAGTAGGTAATATTATTAATGATGGAAATTTAACCAATTTAAATTTTACGTGCCAATTTGCTAATATAATTGTGGGTTTCCCTTTATGAGAAGTCGGTATGTACAATATGCTCTAAATAAGCGTGCATCAACGTTAATAGTTCTTTTTAATAATAATAAGCTACATGAATTAATATTACCGTCAATTACAGCTATGAAATACAACAAAAAATTCAGCAAACAGCATATGATGTTTATAAGTCGTGAAACAAAATTTAAACGACTTAAGTTTTTTGTTTGTGTAAAACTCGATCGTCCAGCAGAGCAGGTAAAATATCCAATTTCTTGATGTTGACCAAATCCCCTAGCACTGGCAGCTTTTACGTTAACTACAGGTATATCACATTCGTGTATTTCCTTCCGCGTCAAAAAACCTGTGCTTTCACTAAAAGTTCTAGGTATGAATAGCGTCACATTAACTGTCGTATCTGTTCCCAACTTCCGATTGTTCCGTGTCAATCAAATCCGCAAGTGTTTCCGTATGTTTGTTATATATTAATCTGATCCAGTGTGCTTCCTCTTTTGTTATTCGTGGGTTTTTATAAGTTTTATTCTCAGGGTCATTGCACGTTATTTTTGTTCATGAATTGTGCGTCTAAACTGTCCTACTTTCGATGTCAATGTCATTCTGCACGTATAAACCCACATTTTTCCCACTATTTTACATTTAAAACCGATGGTTGCGTCATTTGGACGTGGTTCTCAACGTATTAATTCTATGGTTGTATTTATGAGTATGTGATTTTTAAAGTGTCTCATCCATAAATCATGGTTTCATGAATTCGTGTGAATTTAAACAAATAACTTGATTATGAGCTGTTATTTCCTGATTTCTGTCTATATCTTCTTGAAATTACTACGAAAAGATCAAAAACACCGATATTCATTACCGTTTGTCTTCAATGTACTGAGTGTTTCCTATTTTAATTTTTCATCCTAATTTAATATCGTATGGAAATAACAGCGCTATTAAATGTAAACTACCAAAGCTTAACTACTTTTTAGGATAGTTTCTTGCTAAAAGCATATCTAATTAACTGAATTGAACAAATTTTTTTTACTAATTAATGTCACCTTAGGCAACGCGCTAGCGTGACAACACGTCCCTCCAATATTCCTTTATTTTTTAATTAAAAAATCATTCGCACAAGAGAAGGTCATATTTTGATTTTAATTAACAATTTATAAGATAAACGCAAAACTAAAAACTGATTCTTTATCAAATCGCTACATTTTATACATATAGCTAATTAGGAAAACTAATCTACCATTTTGATAAGTAAATACAAACTGTTTTTCAATCTGACAATATGTAATACTTCATAACTTGTTTCAAACTAACATATTTTAATATGCATGTTAATTGCGCTTTTTGGTTTTTCGTCGCTATGTTAAACTGCTGCATTGCACTTCAGTTCAGCAGCTGAAATGCTTTGAACCTTATATCTCAAATACTTTAGCAACTATACATGTGAAACTATTTGCAAATACTTGAAAAAGACTTCAATATACAGTGCCTATGAAAATGACAAACTGCTAGAATTTTTGCTGGAATTAAAAATGTCTTAGCAGTATCTGCCGCGTCACTTTTCGCCAAGATTTACAACTAGCCAAATCGAAAACTCGTATTCCTTAAAATATTTTTCTCGAGTAAACAGAAGTGTTCCTAGAATCTCTAAGATTTGGGTTTTTAAACTTTGCAACCCTCAAACCTCACAAACCGAGAACTTCTTTCCGCTGATGTTTTTGATATTCGAAGCATACCAAAATATGATGTTTATTTAGTTTATCAGATTTTCCGAATTATTAATCTGGAATCAGTTACTATTTCTTTCTAATCTTTTTTGCTGTGATCATATTCATTCCAAACACCATAATTACCTGATTTTGTACATCTACACGTAGGTTGAGCCCAGTTGTTACAATTAGGTTATGTTAGTTCTTGTCTCTCCTAGGTGTAGCAATCCATCATTCCTGCCCATCACAGGCATTACTGGTATAAAATAACTGCACTAAGTGTAGCAACTTAAGTTAACTATAGAAGTAAAATCAAAGTCTAGGGTACGGCGATATCTTGAAAAAGTTAAGACTCAATGTAAAACAATAACAATAACTATCATTTTTGCTTATTCTTCTATATATTTTTTGCTAACACTAACAAACTTAGACTAGTAGTACCCAAGGGACCTTATAACTGTTCTACAATCATCGGCCGTCAAAATACTACCTTGTTGTTGCGATAACCTTTTCGTACGTCCTAAATTTCCCTCTAACGAGTTAAAATTTAAGCTTTGGGAATAAGTGTAAGTGAGAAGAGGCTGAAAATTGAGAATAGGATGGATATGGAACAACCTTGGGTTGCTATTAATTAAATTCGAAAGAATAATACTAGTAAAAAACACTTTCTATCAAGCAATTATTGGTTTTTCCTGGCACTGTCAATTTTTACTTTGTTCAAGAAAGCAGCATAATATGGTGCTTTAATATTTAGTCTGTTTGCGTTTTGCTTGGCACTTTAATGAATAAAAGTACGCTCAATATATATATATATATATATATATATATATATATATATATATATATATATGTAAGTTAAATATTGGGGATACAGTCAGATTGCGTACTTATTTAGAATAAACTTCTTTAACCATTTCAAGCTTTCGAAAATCGTTTATTTTCTTCATCAGGATACTAAAATCTATTATTTAACATTTATATAAAAATAATGTGAGTTACTTACGATTATAAAGTTTACAATTATACAAACATAATATGACATCTATATGACATGGACAGGTTTTTGTTCATACGTGCACATTTAAAAGTTTCTTATAAACATTTGCAAAATTAAAGTGAATGTAGCAAAGATATTAAATGAACTAAAGTAAAATAGTTATTATAGGTCTAGTTGATAAAAATAAAAATAAAAATAGAAAATAAAATGTGTTATACTAGTTCTTAAAAATACAGCTAATCGTATTGTACTAAAGGTGTTATAAGTCTGTAAAGTGTGGTAGTTTTATAGAAGTTTGGAATTATTTTTATTCTTTATTATTGTCATAAGGTAGGAATAAATATTGTTTAAATTTTGTGTGTCGGTTTTTTTATTAATAGGGTTGTCTTCTAGAGAAATCGCGATCATTTCAAGAAATAAACGCTTTCTATAGTTTGTTTCCCTGAATATAATTTTGGTGTCATTATAATTCATTACATGGCCCGTATCAATTACATGGGAAGCAAGCGCGCATGTTTTGTTATTAAGTCTGCAATCACTTTTGTGTAAGGTCAGTCTTGCAGATAACCACCTTGATGTATGACCAACATACCTACCATTACAGTTATGACAGGGTATACTGTAGACTACCCCTGACTGTCGGAGTGTAGGTGTGTGGTCTTTAAGACTACTATATAATACCCTATCTAAAGTTATAACTGGTTGTTTGATAAGCTTTATGTTTGGAAGATCCTTAAAAAGATGTTTTAGTTTATCGGTAAGTTTATCAATATATGGAAGTGCGATAAACATTGTAGGAGACGTGGAGCTGGTACTAGTGTCTGTAGTATTGTTGGAGAAAGTTTCAATTATTGTGGTATTTTTCTTGCGGTTGTGTTAAAATTAGTTTGTTGATTAGAGGCTTCGGATACGAATTAGTAAGTAGTAGGTCTCTGAGTAATAATAGATTTTGTATCGTAGGGTAGGGTGTGTAACAGATTCAATTTTTCGTTTTAGGCCTAAAACTGTGTTGATTTTCATGCTTAACGGATGAAACGAGTAATAATTCAAAAACCTACCAGAAGATATCGGTTTGCGATACCAGTCTGTAATTAATAGATTATCAGTGCGTAACACTTTCATATCTAAAAAAGGTATTGAGTAATTTGATTCCTTTTCTATGGTAAATTGTATGGCAGGATTGTAGCTATTGAATATTTGAAGTACGTATTCCTCACTATCAGAAGGTACACAACAAATCAAATCATCAACGTACTTTTTGATGAATGGAAATTCGAAATCAAATTTGGTGATGCGGTCGTTTAGTAGATCATCCATAACATATTGTGCAATTATGGGAGATACGCTGGCTCCCATGGGAGTACTTAGTGTTTGTTTGTAAAATTGGTTATTGAATGAAAAGTACGTTGTATCAAATAAAAAATCTATAAGCTTAAGAAAATTTGTTTTTGTAATTTTACAATTATTTTGAATAGTCTCCCAATGTGATTCAATGCTGTTTTTGGCCAAGTCTACTGAAATATTGCTGAACAACGAAATAACATCTAAACTAATGATAACAAAACCTTGGGGTATCTCCAAGTTATTGATGAAAGCTGCAAACTGAAAAGAGTCTTGTTAAATAATAGATTTTTAGTATCCTGATGAAGAAAATAAACGATTTTCGAAAGCTTGAAATGGTTAAAAGAAGTTTATTCTAAATAAGTACGCAATCTGACTGTATCCCCAATATTTAACTTACATATACATTATAAGAACAGTCAATATTACTAATTTTATATATATATATATATATATATATATATATATATATTGCTGTGTAACCTCACCATTCTTTGGGAACTACGGTTTTCGAATCGAGCCCCAGCGTTGGGCCGTCATATCTGCTGTGTTACCTACAAAAAGCCTCACCAGAGTAAAAAAAAATATTCGAGCCTCTCAAACTGGGCACCAAGATTTGCTGTGATTCTCGCCCTCTTGAATCTCTTCTAATGGTCGCCTTTTTACTCTTTTCGCCTCGGCTGCTCACCTAGTTAAAACTTTCATCCTCATTCATAAAAAAAAACAAACACATTCCTACCACAAACATCAACGTTACCTCTATTTACATCAATATTCATAATACATTAAAATTTCAAAATTAAATTTCAGCATAAATTTCAGTATCATAAAATTTCATTTCAAATTTTGTCATCATGTTTTAATTTGCATCAAGAATTAAAGTCCTGGTAGGATGCATACTAATTAAGTTGCAATATGTGCAGACCTAAGTCTGTATAAAAGGGAGCATCTTCCACCCCTTTACGTTAATTAAACAGGTTAGTCTAATTGAGCTCAAAGACAGACCCAAATTTCATCATAATTAAGAACATAAACTGCTAAATACTCCTTTCTACTTAAACAAGAAAATTTCACCTTAAAATTAAAAATTTGTTGTTTGTACAAATTCACTACTGTCCATTTTTTTAGCAAACAAATTATAAAGTTATTCAACACACACCAAAACATCAAAAATCGAACAACAAAGCATAAGTTACCTGAACGTTAATGCACTCGTGGCTCCAATGTACATCGTCCTTTGTTAATCACACCATTCCAACTGGGTTATGTTTACGGCTTCTGATTCTGAACGCTTTTAAAATTTTCTACATCACCATTCATCTAAAATTGTTTCAGGGCTTCTCAGGAACTCATATAAGTATATCAAAATCTTGTTTTGTGGATCCAATCACGATTACGAATAACATTTGATTATTAACACCCCCGAAAAATAGCAAAGAAATTTCTAATTCATTCACGCTATACCCAAAACTGCCTACTTTTGTTTACTCATTTATCGTTACTAATTTCGATAATTGGTACAGTAATACTCGCAAATATAACTAGACTTTATTACCTTGTATCTTCTTTTCTAAGTGCACTAATGCATAATAACTTGTATCGTAGCACGTAAAGAGCAAACTATTTTAAAGTATTCAATAATCACAAAATATAAGAGCAAACTGTTTAAAGTATTGAATCAAAATCAAAAATCTAAGAGAGCACTGTTTAAAGCATCGAATAATCAAAAATCTAAGAGAGCGAAACTCCTATAAACACGGGTTTCTATAATAGCTCGCCTGCCCGTCGGTTTTGTCCCGCGACGGCCAGTTTTCAGAATTTCGCATACTATGTTCTCTTTTCGACAGTCCGGCACAGCGATTCTATTAAATTTGCACACGCGCCAGTTGAAAATCTAAGAAATTTTTCACACGGCACGCAACGCGTCTGCAAACAATTAATTAATTTTGTATAGAAATCGTTACGTTTACACCTCTCATATCTGCATCCTATTTCCACCAATCGTTTCCTCGTGACGTTGCTCAAATCACGCCTTCTATTATCTGTGTCTCTGCCTTGCGCATTTTATCTGTCTTTTTCTAACTTGGCCTTAGTGGTGCAAATCAATACTCTTTACTATCGGCTATTTCAATTCACGTGGACCCGCGACGTGACTTACTTGAGTTAAATAACCCCTTATCTAGCCTTTCCCGTTAATATAAGCTATGGTTTATCCGACCGTTTCCAATATACCTAGAAGCTGCATGTTTATCTATTCAAATTTATTAGAACTTTGATATTTAAAAATAAGCAGGTGTTCAATCGTAATACTTCTACGATTTGGGATATTCCATTTATTTTAACCTTCTTGATAGATTTGTATGCTAGCAACGCGTCTCATATTTGGTATTATGGGGTTTTTAAAAGCTTTTATGCATAATATGTATTACTAATGGTTCAATTAACTCCAATTAAACTAATAATGAATGGCATTGACTTCTACCCTTTAATTTTTAGCGAATACTAAATAAATATTAATTATTATCTGTACACTTTGTTTAATATCCGTTACTTAAAAATTGAATTAATTAATATAAAGTTCGCACGTAATTTCTATTTGTTTCTTGGAACAATTGAATTAAATACACGTTGAGCATTTTAATTCTGCCTCTTTTTATAGAAAGCGTTTAGTGAATAATTTAAATCCCTTATTTTTAATGAAACGAATAAATTTTTATGCTCCAGGGTTTTAATAACGCGTATTATCTAATAAAATTCTATACAAACTCTACCTTCTAATTGAATGATTTAAATCTTCACACTAGGCATTTAATTACGCGTACTTTTTCCCAAAGCTTCCTTATACACGGTGATTAAAATTATTTGATGTCGTTAATTAATTTTCTACCCTGGTCTAAATATGAGTAATATATATATTGCCGTGTTACCCGTCTAAATCGTGCCTCAGAATTGCGCGTCATAATTTGCCGTGTAACCTCTTTAAATCTAGCCTCAGTAAAAAAATACATTCGGAAATTTATTAATTTTCTAAAAATCGAAAATTGCACACAATAAAAAAAATTTTCAAAAAAAATAATTTCTTAGATTCACTATCATACTCTTTATCGTTCAGGCACACTCCCAATAATACAACAATTATACAATATTTATTTACCACTATTTACAAATAAAACTTCAAGATTATTTACATTTTGCTGCTCAAGTTACACCTCAATAAATTCTATTTTTGCAAAGTCCAGTATTTTAACTAGAAATATTAAACACATTGAATGTAACCGGAGTAAATGGTCCCTGAATAATACCTTATTTTTCATTCTTTATTTATAATTAATTCTAAATTAGGACACTCTGGAGTATGGTGAACTTATGATGCCCAGTTTTTTTTGTATGATTAATGTATGCTTTTTACTTAGCATACGCTTACTGCAAACAAAAAACCCATGTCCTCGTAACAATAAAAATTGGAATGGAATGGAACGTTAATAAGCTTTATATACACCTTTAGATTTATATTTAAATATCATAATAAAAGTTAGTTATACGTATTATTTTCAATACGCAAAATAATGCAAAATACTTTCATAGTTCACTCTCACACATCACAACAAGCTTCATAGTTTATAAAAACAACAAATTCTAAAGCGCTACCTGGAATTTCTTGAAGATCACTACTCCGTTGACGACGCCGTTAAGTTGTTTTCGCTCTCGGTTTCGTGTTTCTGCTCTGCTGGCCGCTTCCAGCTATTTGTAGATGAACACCATCTAAATTGTGCTGCATGCTCTGCCTTCACAATGCATCCAAATCCAAATCCAAATTTATTACACTTCTTTCATAATTGCGTACTTTAGTTTAATTTAATTTAATTTACGTTACTTCACGAGCTTGTTAAGATATATGTTGCACCTCAATAAAACTCTAAACTCGACACAATCCGCGTATCAATTTATGAGGCCGACACAGTACTATCTAAATTATAAATTTTTGTATACTTACAAGCTCGTGGTAAATTTCTGTACGTAGTCTCAATCGATGAAAATACTAAGAGAACGAAGTTAAAAGAGAGCGATGCTAATTCCCATCGAGTATTTATACAATTCTGAGTGTAACCTCTGCAGACCCTCCTAACGCGAAATCCTTAATTTAAAATAATACTTATTAAAATTTTGGTTTAACCGTTTTCGAAATCTTCGAAATTTAGCGCGTCGTTATTATATTTTCCGAAAAACCCGTATTCAAATTTTCCCGTGTTTGTCTGTTATACTACTAACTATATAGACCAATAAGATATTCAATGGCGTCTTGAAACCCCGCCTGTATTAACGCTATTCCTCTCTTATGCATATTCTATGTTTCCTTCTAACCTTGTTTGAGTGGTAGAAATCGATATTACTGTCCGCGTTTTAAATTAACTCATGTGGACTGATTGCCTATAGTAGGGGATAAAGAATACTACTATAGTAAGCCTGCTTATCGTAAAAGGCGATTAAAAGGCGCAGCTAGGTGTAGCAGCCTTGCTGGCTAAAAGATATTGAAGGAAACTGCGTTGTGGAAAGATATGGGAACGTACCACAATATTTCCCAGGTGTGCGTGGCCTAAAACACGAAATATATATGATGGAGTGCTCACAAGTAAAATTCTTGTCCGGAGGTAAAATACACCCTCATTCGGATCTCCGGGAGGGGGTACTTGGGGCTCGTTATCGTAAGAATATAAAACAACAGTTTGATTTAGTTATAGGGACTTGGAATGTAAGGTCATTGCTTAGAGTAGATAAGTTAACGAATTTATTAGTCGAAATGAGAAAGGGAAAGCTGGACATTTTAGGTATTAGTGAGGTGAGATGGCCAGATAGTAATGACTTTTGGAAAGATAATTATAGAATAATTACAACTTCTTCAACTAATGGACAGGCAGGGGTAGGAATAGTGTTAGGTAAAAAATTAGGGGATAAAGTTAAAGAGTACTTACAATTTAGTGATAGAATAATTATGGTTAGATTGAGTACAAAACCCACAGACACTGTTTTAGTACAGGTTTACATGCCAACAACTCAGCACGAAGATGAGGAAGTAGAAAAGGTATACGAGGATATATATAGTATAGTGAGAAAAGTAAAAGGAGATGAGAATTTAATAGTTATGGGCGATTTTTTTGCGTCAGTGGGAGAAGGTAGTGAGGGAAAAATGGTAGGAAAATTTGGGTATGGCAGACGAAATGATAGAGGATAAAGATTAGTTGAGTTTTGCCAGGAACATAGATTAGTAACTGTAAACACCCTATTCGAACAACATGTTAGGAGAAGATATACCTGGAAAGCGCCAGGTGATAGGGCTAGATACCAAATAGATTATATTTTAGTTAAACAAAGATTTAGAAACCAAGTTAAAAACTGTCGTAGTTATCCAGGGGCTGACATAGATAGCGATCATAACTTAGTTAAAATGAAGTGTAAACTAAAATTCAAAAAATTGAGAAAGGTTAAAAATGAGGGATGGGATCTAGGTAAGCTTAATGATAGTAGGGTAAAAGAGGAATATAAACAAGTATTAGATAATAAGATCAAAGAGATAGCTGTGGGAGGGAACGTAGAAAATAGATAGAAAGAAATAAACTGACTGTACATGATACAGCAACACAGACTATAGGTAAGAAAAAAATAGAAGCGAGAAAACCCTGGGTAACAAAGGAGATATTAGATTTAATAGAGAATAGAAGAAAGCTTAAACCTTTCAGAGAAGTGGATAGTGAAAGTAAGCAAAAATATAATACAGTTAGAAATAAGATAGTACATGAGTGTAGAAAAGCTAGAAATAAATGGATGGAGGAGAATTGTAAGGGAATACAAGATGATTTGAGAGTAGGTAAGACAGACAGGGCTTACAGGGCAGTTCAAAAGTTTCTTGGGGAAGATAGGAAAAAATATAATGGTATTAGAGACAAGAATAATGAGCTTCTAATAAATAAAGTTGAGGTAGCAGATAGATGGAAAAGATATTTAGAAGATTTATATAAGGGAGACGATATATAGTTAGAGAACGACCAAGAAGAGGATGTAGAAATAGGGTTCTCAATATTAAGAGAGGAATTTGATAGAGCTGTTCGGAATCTTAAACTAAATAAAACGCCAGGGATAGACGATATTCCCGCAGAATTAATAAAATATGCAAGTCAGAAGACTTTAGACAGATTATATAAACTAGTAAAAGTAATATATGGCACAGGTGAGGTTCCAATAGATTTCAAAAAAAAAATATTATTATCCCAATCCCAAAAAAGTCAGGAGCTGATAGGTGTGAGAATTTTAGAACGGTTAGTTTAACTTCTCATGCTTCCAAAATACTAACAATAATAATTAAAAATAGAGTAGAAGCTTTGACTGAGAATTATTTAGGCGAAGACCAATATGGTTTTCGTAAAGACAGAGGGACTAGAGAACCGATACTAATGATTAGGGTAATTATCGAAAAAAGGTTACAAAAAATAAAAAGACTCATTTTGCGTTTGTAGATCTAGAAAAAGCATTTGATAGGGTTAATTGGATTGTTATGTTCAGGGTTTTGCAAAAATAGGAATCTCTCATAGAGATAGAAAATTATTTACAGTCTATATAAAACCAAAGCGTAGTAATTAGATTTGATGAAATAGAAAAGGAAGCTAAGATTAGAAATGGTGTTAGACAGGGTTGTATACTGTCTCCCTTGATTTTTAATGTTTATATTGAGGAAGCTTTAAACTTAGCTAGAGAGAGAAAAGAGATAGGTATTAGTGTACAGGGACAGAAAATAGACATGTTACGTTTTGCAGATGATATAGCCATTATAGCAGAGTCTAGAAAAGAGTTAGGAGAGTTTTTAAATATTTTAGATGAGATACTACAGAGTAGCTATAGTATGAGAATTAACTCAGTAAAGACAAAGATAATGACAAGTGAGCTACAGCCTAGTTCTAAACCAAAATTAAAAATAAGTAATACCGAGATAGAGGAGGTAGATGAATTTTGCTATTTAGGTAATATAATTACAAAGGATGGACGTAGCAGAAGGGATATAGTAGCTAGAATAGCTCAAGCTAGAAAAATATTTTTTTAAAAAAGAAGACCTTACTAATAGCTAATAGTATTAGTTTAGATAATAGAAAAAGTTTCTTAAAGTCGTACGTATGGAGCGTTCTACTATACGGGAGTGAGACTTGGACAATTAAAGAAGTAGATAAGAAAAAGATAGAAGTTTTTGAAACTTGGTATTATAGGAGAATGTTAAAGATTAGTTGGACAGATAGAGTAACAAACGAGGAAGTTTATAGAAGGATAGGTGAGGAACCCTGTATGTGGAAACAATTGAAGGTCAGTAGAGATAGAATGATAGGGCACCAGTTAAGACATGAGGGATTATTTAGTAAAGTCTTAGATTATAGACTATCAAATAAAAATAGAGTAGAAAGGCCTAGACAAAGCTATATTAGTCAAATTAATAGAGATTTAGGTTGTGAAGGGTATGTAGACCTTTTTAGACTAGCTCAGAATAGAAAAGAATTTAGAGCTGTGGCAAACCGACTTTAAGTAAGTTCGAAAACAAAACAAAAAAAAATAAAAATCAGTTAACTAAATGTAACCATGACATAACTCACAATTAGTTAGCGGTCTGGCATGTTGGTAGCGTTTCGCTGCTTAAGCCTTACCATAACATATAATTTAATAAACGTCACCATGACATAACTCACAATTAGGTAGCGGTCTGGCATGTTGGTAGCGATTCGTTGCTTAAGCCTTACCATAACATATTTTTTAACACTTTTCCTTTTTTGAAGCGGATAACCAGGTTATATTTCATTTCTTTATAAATGGTAATCATGTAAACATGTTAGAGTTCTTTAACAGACATCTGGTTGTTAATATCTATGTAGAGCCAGGTGGATAGGAAAAAGATAGAAGGATATAGGAAGACCTAGACCAAACTATATTAGTCAAATTATTAGAAATTTAGGTTGTGAAGGGTATGTAGAGCTTTTTAGATTAGCACAGAATAGAAAAGAAGTTAAAGCTGCGTCAAACCGACCTTAAGTAATGTCGAAAGCAAAATGATGATGATGATGTGGACTGAATACGTGCGTTTTGAAATAAACTGCTATTATGCCTGTCTCTTTTCGAAGCATTTCATTGATCGTCTATCTCTTCTGCGCTTTAACGAAACTTTTAGTTAGCATTTATACGAAACATTCTACCGTTTACCCGATATACCTGGAATACTGTCTTTTATCTATACAAATTAGGGGAACATGACCTTTCCAAAACCTGCAAGTGTTCAATTAACACACGTTTTAACACAACATTTCTAGGAGGTTGCTTTTCAAGGTATTTTATATTCAACTGCTGTTCGTTTGTTAGTAACGCGTTTCACCTTGGTATTATCGATTTTTCAAGATCTTATGCGTATTAAACTCAATAACCCTTTCAACTAAACTCAATTAAATTAATTAATTATTTGCATAGACTTCTACAATTTATTTCCTTTACGAACCTAACTAAATTTTAATCACTACTTGTAAAATTATGGTAATACTTGTTACTTTAAAATGAACTAAATGAAATAAATTTCGCACGTAAATTCTGGTTATTTCCTCTATACAGGGTGTTTGAAATTGCCTTGTTTATACTTAAATTTAGCACTTTAAAACCATATGTATATATATATATATATATATATATATATATATATATATTGCTGTGTTTCCTCCAAAATCCGAGAACTACGGTTTTCGCCCCACAGATTGTGCGTCAAAGAATGCTGTGAGACCTACAAAATCCGTGAACTACGCTTTATAATCGAGCCTCACTTTTGGGCGTCAAGAATGCTGTAAAACCTACAAAAAGCTATTCATTACCTTAACTGTGTTGGTCCATTGACTTTCTTCCGTTAATCGCCTCGGTTGCTCCTCTAGATAGCTTTCATCCTCATACATAAAAAAAACAAACACATTCCTACCACAAACATCAACGTCAACTCTATTTACATCAATATTCACAATACATTAAAATTTCAAAATTAATATTCAGCATAAATTTTAATATCAGAAAACTTCAAAATTAAATTTATTATCATTTTAATGTGCATCCAGAATTAAAGTCCTTGTAGGATGCCTACTAATTACTATAACAATATATGCAGACCGGAGTCTGAGTACAAAGGAGCATCTACCACCCTTTACGTTAATTAACCAGGTTCGTCTAATTGAGCTCAAAGACATACCCATATTTTCATCATAATCCAGAACATCAATACTAAATACCCCTTTCTACTTAAACAAGCAAATTTCACCTTAAAATTAAAATATTATTGTTAGTACAATTTCACTACTGTCCATTTTAAATAAACAAATTATAAAGTTATTCAACACACACCAAAATATCAAAGTTCGAACAAAATAGTATAATTTACCTAAAGGTTACTGCACTCGTAGCTTCAATGTACGTCGTCCCTTTGTTAATTACACCATTCCAACTGGGTTATATTTACGGCTTCTGATTCTCAACGCTTTTAAAATTTCCTCCATCACCATTTATTTAAACTTGTTTAAGGGCTTTTCCGGAACTCATCTGTGTATATCTGAACCTTGTTTTGTGGATCCAGACACGTTTATGCACCATTTAATTATTAACACCCCCGAAAAAATAGCAAAGAAATTCATACTTCTTTCACCATATACGCCAAAACTGTCTACTTTTGTGTATTCATTTGTCGTTGTAAATTTTACTAATTGGTACAGTGATACTAACTTTATTACCTTGTATCTTCTTTTCTAAGTGCACTAAAGTACATTTATTGTAGCACGTAAAGAACAAGCTGTTTTACATCACAAAAATATTCGAACAAACTGTTTAAAATTATTTAATCAAAACCGGAAAACTAAAAAGCACTGTTTAACGCGTCGAATCAAGTCGAAGATCTAAGAGCTTGTTCATATTCCCCTGGGTATATATAGAGGTTAGCCTGTCTGTCGGTCGAGTCTCCAAAACGGACAATTCTAAAGAATTTCGCCTGCTATGTTCCCATTCCGCAGCCCGGCATGCGATTTTTACGAATTTTGCACTCGCCCCAGTTAAATCTCAGAAATTTCAACACGGCACGCAACGTCTGGAAATAACTAATTGAATTTTATACAGAAATGTTATTTTTACCTCTCAAATTTTGCCTTTTACTTTCAACCAATCGCAACCCTATGACGTTGTTCTACTCACGCCTTTTACTATATGTGCCTCGGTCTTGCGCATATTATCTGTCTCCATCTACCCTGTTCTTATTAGTGCAAATTGATATTCTTTATTATCGATTATTTCAGTCCATGTGGAGTGTGAAATAACCCACCTTTAGCATTTCTCGTAACTATTATGCGACGGTTTCTCCAACATTCTCTGTAACCATTAATTATCTGCAAAATTTACGCAGAATGAGCTTTTTAAAAATACGCAGGTGTTTAAACATCCTACTTCTAACTAGCCCTTTTACGTTTTGCATTTTATTGGGTTTTTACAAGTTTTTATAGATATTATATGTTACTAACGGTTCAATTAACTTCAATTAAAATTAATACCTTTTAAATTTTAGTGAATCTTAACTAAATATTAATTATTATCTGTACGTTTTGTTTAATACCGGTTATTTAAAATAGAGTTAATTAATATAAATTTTGCACGTAATTTCTCTTTGTTTCTTTACGTAGAGCTTTTTAATACTGCTTCTTTTGATATAAGGCGTCTTGTACATGATTTAAATCTCTTATTTTTAATGAAACGAATGAATTTTTATGCTTCACGGTTTTTTAATAGCGCGTACTTTTTCCCAAAGCTTCTACCCGGTGATTAAAATTATTTGATGTGATTATTTAACTTTGTACTCTGGTCTAAATATGAGTAATATATATATATATATATATATATATATATATATATATTATTACTCATATTTAGACCAGGGTAGAAAATTAAATAATCACATCAAATAATTTTAATATATATATATATATATATATATATATATATATATTATATTACTCATATTTAGACCAGGGTTGAAAATTAAATAATCACATCAAATAATTTTAATGACCGTGTAGAAGCTTTGGGAAAAGGTACGCGTTATTAAAAAACCGTGAAGCATAAAAATTCATTCGTTTCATTAAAAATAAGGGATTTAAATTATTTATAAGACGCTTTATATAAAAGGAAGCAGTATTAGAAAACTCTACATGTAATTTAATTATTCCTAGTAAAAAAACAAAGAGAAATTGTGTGCAAAATTTATATTAATTAACTCTATTTTAAGTAACCGGTATTAAACAAAAATGTACTGATAATAATTGAATATTTAATTAGGATTCACTAAAAACTAAAGGGTATTATTTTAATTGAGTTAATTGAACCGTTAGTAACAGACAATATCTATAAAAACTTGTAAAACCCAATAAAATACCATGAAATAAAGCTCTGAGAAGTAATATTATGTTTGAACACCTGCGTATTTTTAAAAGGCTCATTCTGCGTAAATGTTGCAGATAATTAATGGTTACAAAGAATCTTGGAGAAACCGTGGCTTAATATTCACGGGAAGGCGCGATACGGGGTTATTTAACCCAGATAGTCCACATGGACTGAAATAATCGATAATAAGGAATATCAATTTGCACTAATAAGAACAGGGTAGATGGAGACAGATAATATGCGCAAGACCGAGGCACATATAGTAAAAGGCGTGAGTAGAGCAACGTCATAGGGTTGCGATTGGTTGAAAATAAAAGGCAAAATTTGAGAGGTAAAAATAACATTTCTGTATAAAATTCAATTAGTTATTTCCAGACGTTGCGTGCCGTGTTGAAATTTCTGAGATTTAACTGGGGCGAGTGCAAAATTCGTAAAAATCGCATGCCGGGCTGCGGAATGGGAACATAGCACGCGAAATTCTTTAGAATTGTCCGTTTTGGAGACTCGGCCGACAGACAGGCTAACCTCTATATATACCCAGGGAAATATGAACAAGCTCTCTTAGATCTTCGACTTGATTCAACGCGTTAAACAGTGCTTTTTAGTTTTCCGGTTTTGATTAAATAATTTTAAACAGTTTGCTCGAATATTTTGTGATGTAAACAGCTTGTTCTTTACGTGCTACAATGAATGTACTTTAGTGCACTTAGAAAAGAAGATACAAGGTAATAAAGTTAGTATCACTGTACCAATTAGTAAAATTTACAACGACAAATGAATACACAAAAGTAGGCAGTTTTGGCGTATATTGGTGAAAGAAGCATGAATTTCTTTGCTATTTTTCGGAGGTGTTAATAATTAAATGGTTCATAAACGTGTCTGGATCCACAAAACAAGGGTCAGATATACACAGATGAGTTCCGGAAAAGCCCTGAAACAACTTTAAATAAATGGTGATGGAGAAAATTTTAAAAGCGTTGAGAATCAGAAGCCGTAAATATAACCCAGTTGGAATGGTGTAATTAACAAAGGGACGATGTACATTGAAGCTACGAGTGCAGTAACCTTCAGGTAAATTATACTATTTTGTTCGAACTTTGATATTTTGGTGTGTGTTGAATAACTTTATAATTTGTTTATTTAAAATGGACAGTAGTGAAATTGTACTAACAATAATATTTTAATTTTAAGGTGAAATTTGCTTGTTTAAGTAGAAAGGGTATTTAGTATTGATGTTCTGGATTATGATGAAAATATGGGTATGTCTTTGAGCTCAATTAGACGAACCTGGTTAATTAACGTAAAGGGTGGTAGATGCTCCTTTGTACTCAGACTCCGGTCTGCATATATTGTTATAGTAATTAGTAGGCATCCTACAAGGACTTTAATTTTGGATGCACATTAAAATGATAACAAACTTAAATCTTGAAATTTTCTGATACTGAAATTTATGCTGAATTTTTAATTTTGAAATTTTAATGTATTTTGAATATTGATGTAAATAGAGTTAACGTTGATGTTTGTGGTAGGAATGTGTTTGTTTTTTTTTTATGAATGAGGATGAAGGTTTATCTAGGGGAGCAGCCGAGGCGATGAACAGAAGAAAGTCAACGGACCAGTTAATTTAGGAGGTTTCACAGCAATATATATATATATATATATATATATATATATATATATATATTGCAGTGTCCCCTTAGAAATTGGCTCTCTACTTCGTGCCTTTCACTTTGGGCGTCATAAAATTGCAGTGTTCCCTTTATGGAATCGCGCCCCACTTATGAATTTTTGCTTACCCTAGCTGAACTCAAAACCAAACTCCTCCATCCTTTAACTAAATAAAACAATTTATGCTTCCCCAAACTAATCTTCCACGGCTACTAATCTTTCTCAACACTTTTATATAAAAAATAAAAATTCAAAAATACAATCTTTTTACAAAACATACACCCTTTTACACGAAAAATGCAATTGCGGGTGTATAAATAATCACCTTGTATGGCATAAGCGTATTGTAAATAAATAGCAAAAAACCTAAGTTGTACACGTAAAAATAATTAATTTTAGATACCTTAAAACGCATTCAATGCGAACGCAAGTCGATCACTTTAAGATAAATACAAATATATATATATATATATATATATATATATATATATATATATATATATATATATATATATATTATATACAGTGTGTCCAAATTTCGAGTCTCTACATTGTGATTTCAGTTATTATAAGAGATAGAAATTGGGTTAAATGGGGAAAGATTTGGAGGAATCCAGGCCAGTTTTGTATCCGTTTACAAAATTGGTGTAAGTTGTCTGGCTTTGGAGATATTCGAAGAAAACTAAAAATGGCGGATTTTGTTTTTTGATAATAAAACATGAATCATAAGTCGCACCATCACAAGACTTGCACATTATTAAGACACTTTTCTAAAAGGAGTATTTTAGCATGAACAGAATCATTCGACTGTCTTTTGTTTTCGAGGAAACGCCCACAACTTTCGTTTTTCTTATGGCCGCCATTTTGAATATTAAGTGAATGTTATGCGCCTTAAAATTACCTTTTCAACGATATGCCACATGTCTATAAAAAATGCAAAACTATCCTAAATTTTAAAAATAACTAAATTTGTATGTTCTTTAACGTTTGGTAATCCCAACAGGGCAAAAATTTGATTTCTACTTTATGAAAAGTACAATACACATTTTATAATGTACACAAACAGAATTTGTCACAAATTATTAATTATGGTGGTACTAGAGTTAAAATGATATCGTTTTATAATAGTAGGCGGTGGTATGTGACAAAACCAAACAATTGAATTACAGTTATATGTCAAACAAATTCTAAAATTTAGATAAACTTGTGTGTGTTGTAAGTTTTGGTGCCGGTGGTGCTGCATTTTTAATTTAAAAAATTGCACATGTCTACAAGTTTTCGAATGAGGAAAAGTTTGATATGCTAAATACTTATTTACAATCGTTTCGGAACGCTGATACGGCATCCGCCAGATATTTGGAATTGTATCCAGAAAGACGACAACCGCATAAAACATACTTCAGAAAAATTGTAATGAATTTACTGAATTATGGTGCTTTTGAACAGACTAGGGAACAATACGACTTAAACAATAGGGAACGTGTTCTAAGCATTACTGAGGCGGTAACACGAAATCCATCCACATCCGTAAGATCTGTAAGCCGCGAAGTTAATATTCCAAAATCAACTGTTCATAGTATTTTAAAAAAGGAAAAGTTTCATCCTTATAAACCTACTATTGTCCAAGGTCTCAAAAGAGAAGATTTCGCCAGACGAATGCGTTTTTGTAATTGGTACATCCAAAAATGCGAGGAAGAACCGCACTTTCCAGAATTGATAATATGGACAGACGAAACGCGGTTTACCAATTGCGGGGTGTTCAATAAACATAACACGCATCACTGGAGCACTGAAAATCATCATCTGACGGCGCAACGCAAATTTCAAACGAGATATGGATTTAACGTTTGGTGTGGTATCTTAGGTAGTTAATTATGATATAAATATTTTAGTAAATTAACCAATGTAATTAATACTTTTATAGGTAATAATTTGATTGGACCCTTTATTTTGTCAATAACCTCAATGGCGCCAGATATACGGAATTGTTAAGAGACCAAATAATTCCGGCTATTAGAGGACTTGTACCAAATGATGATGATTTTCGAAAACTATAGTTTCAGCAAGATGGTTGTCCAGCTCACAATTCCCGAGAAGTTAGCGCCCTTTAGCTGAACATTTTGGCCAAAATATTATATGGAATAGTGGACCAATTATGTGGCCAGCAAGATCACCAGATCTTACACCACTTGATTTTTATTTATGGGGTTTTGCTAAAATGAGGTATATGAGTTTGAACCGCCTCATACTATAAACGAACTGCAGGAAAGAGTCCGTGACATTCTTAACTCTATAAATAGGCGCACGTTAAGCAGAGTTGTACGGAAAGTTTTAATTAATTGTCGAATGTGCCGTGATGCAAACGGACAGCATTTTCAGCATCTACGGAAGGAATTTAGATGATAGTTTGCTGTTTCGGTCACATTTAATTTTGTTCCTAAATTAGATAAGATAGGCTACAGTTTTATGTTTAAGTTAATTTTAAGATTTATATCCAATACTTTACGAGTTCTACTTAACAACATGTATGTGGTACTACTACTACTACTACTACTGTTTGAAAAGTAGAAATCAAATTTTTGCCCTGTTGGGATTACCAAACGTTAAAGAACATACAAATTTAGTTATTTTTAAAATTTAGGATAGTTTTTGCATTTTTTATAGACATGTGGCATATCGTTGAAAAGGTAATTTTAAGGCGCATAACATTCACCTAATATTCATAATGGCGGCCATAAGAAAAACAAAAGTTGTGGGCGTTTCCTCGAAAACAAAAGACAGTCGAATGATTCTGTTTATGCTAAAGTACTCCTTTTAGAAAAGTGTCTTAATAATGTGCAAGTCTTGTGATGGTGCGACTTATGATTCATGTTTTATTATCAAAAACAAAATCCGCCATTTTTAGTTTTCTTCGAATATCTCCAATGCCAGACAACTTACACCAATTTTGTAAACGGATACAAAACTGGCCTGGATTCCTCCAAATCTTTCCCCATTTAACCCAATTTCTATCTCTTATAATAACTGAAATCACAATGTAGAGACTCGAAATTTGGACACACTGTATATATATATATATATATTGTTGTGTATCCACTGGACTCGCGTCGCTAATTCGGGCTGCCATAAAAATTGCTGTGGATCCTCGCTGTCTATAGTAGTGCCACTTGCCTTTGGAAGTGCCCCTTTTATGAATTTCTACTTACCTTAGCTGAACTCAAAACCAAACTCCTCGAATCTATACCTAAATAAAACAATTTATGCTTTCCCAAGCTAATCTTCCACGGCTACTCGTTCTCTCAACAGCTTTATATTAAAAAAATTAACAAAAAGTTCAAAATAAGATCTATCGACAAAACATACACCCTTTTATTCATATGAAATAAATTACGCTTCACACAATCTCAGTATTTACAATTTATTTACAGTAAAACATTTTACACTTTAGTTCAATTTAAAAGTTTCGTGACTTTTATGTTCCTCTATACTTCAACATTTCATTTAGAAGTATATGGGCCTATCATAAAACCCTAAATTTACTCTTCCCAGGTCTATGATAAGCTCAGTATAAACCCTTTTTATCCTGTATGCATAAAATACTGCACTACCAAACTACACTAGAGACCCGTTTACTCCTTACATCAAATAAAAATAATATTCATGTATTTATACACTTAGATTTAAAATAGAAAAGTGTCTTTCCAAATGTAATCAAATTAATTTACAGTTCATAAAAATTTTCATCAAGTAACTCGAATCACTTATAGTTTTTGTAATTCAATACTAGCACAACAGTTCAATAAAAAAAATTCGTTACCTGGAGTGTGCTTCAGAATCGCCACCTCTGTAGATGACATCCACCAAGCTCGCGTTCCTGGGGTACACCCAATTTCTGCTTTCTATCTAAGACACCCATTCCATCTCGACTCGTTTATCCAATTTCCCAACGATTTGTGGATGCCTTCCATACAGCTACTTATCCAGAGTCCAAACTCCACTTAACGTCCAACCAGCACTCTCGTTCAAGATGTAATTCATTCGCTTATCTCAGTAACATCCAGCAATACTTGTTATAATTATTTATACAAATATGTTCAGCCCGTTTACTTCAATTGCACCTACTTGTGCTTTTATAACACTGAAAAATACATTCGGCGGACTGCACTATTACCCGCTTTTTAAGCTAGGATGTCTTCTCAACAGTACTCAATGTAAGCGAAGTGAATCAAAAAATAAGCGATAAAATAAGAGAGAGCTTTGCCACCTCCGGCAAGGTTTATATAAGCTTAAAACCCCTTTTTTGTGACGTATTTTCACTCAGCTTTCCTTGAATTGTAGCAACTGCCACACCGTTCCACAAAATTCTGCTGTACAAACAACCTAACGAACTTTCAAAACTACGAATTATACCTGTCCAACGATACATTACTTTGAAAAATTAATCAAACTGGTCAATCGTCCATGTTTTCTATGTAAAATCGTCCCTCTACTATTCCTTCTAACGAATCCTAAACACACATCTTATGTCTGCGTCTATATTGTTATTGCACTTATGCTCTAATAATCGCCTTGTCTTGTCTCTGTCTTGTCTTTCTACTTACAGAGTCGACGTTTTTTCCCCTCTGCTGCTATCTTTATCCACCGCATATTTTCCATCCTTCTTATAGTGCCACTATTGCTCTGTCGTCTCGGTTAATGTTCCCTTCCTACACGTGCGCCTTGAAAATTCAATATACGTTCACAAACATGTTGCATCTCCGTCCCGTCTATTTACTTTTAAACTACACTTTTCTGTCCAGAGTTTGAAACTACTTGTCATCTCGCCACCTACAATCTTTTATCTTTCTTTGTTATGTATTAGATATAGTCTGTCTCAGGATTACATAGATATAGATATAGTTTTGAACTAGTCAAGCGCTGTTGTTAACCTTGAGTCGTCCCTTAGTACAAACTACCAAGAATTATTTTCAACGTAAACTGGCTTTTCCATAAATGTTTATCTACCCCAAGTTTGTTCCACTTGAATTATTATACCCTCAATTAGAATCTTCCACTTGAATTAATTCTATCTACTCGAATCAGGATTATACACCCATTTGAAATATTTTATATCTTTCCACTTGAATTTATTCTATCTACTCGAATCAGGATTATACACCCATTCGAAATATTTTATATCTTTCCACTTGAATTTATTCTATCTACTCGAATCAGGATTATACACCCATTTGAAATATTTTATATCTTTCCACTTGAATTTATTCTATCTACTCGAATCAGGATTATACACTCATTTGAAATATTTTATATCTCTCCACTTGAATTTATTCTATCTACTCGAATCAGGATTATACACCCATTTGAAATATTTTATATCTTTCCACTTGAATTTATTCTATCTACTCGAATCAGGATTATACACCCATTTGAAATATTTTATATCTCTCCACTTGAATTTATTCTGTCTACTCGAATCAGGATTATACACCCATTTGAAATATTTTATATCTTTCCACTTGAATTTATTCTATCTACTCGAATCAGGATTATACACCCATTTGAAATATTTTATATCTCTCCACTTGAATTTATTCTATCTACTCGAATCAGAATTATACACCCATTTGAAATATTTTATATCCTTCCACTTGAATTTATTCTATCTACTCGAATCAGGATTATACACCCATTTCAAATATTTTATATCTTTCCAGTAGAATTTATTCTATCTACTCGAATCAGGATTATACACCCATTTGAAATATTTTATATCTTTCCACTTGAATTTATTCTATCTACTCGAATCAGGATTATACACCCATTTGAAATATTTTATATCTTTCCACTTGAATTTATTCTATCTACTCGAATCAGGATTATACACTCATTTGAAATATTTTATATCTCTCCACTTGAATTTATTCTATCTACTCGAATCAGGATTATACACCCATTTGAAATATTTTATATCTCTCCACTTGAATTTATTCTATCTACTCGAATCAGAATTATACACCCATTTGAAATATTTTATATCTTTCCACTTGAATTTATTCTATCTACTCGAATCAGGATTATACACCCATTTGAAATATTTTATATCTTTCTACTTGAATTTATTCTATCTACTCGAATCAGGATTATACACCCATTTGAAGTATTTTATATCTTTCCACTTGAATTTATTCTATTTATTCGAATCAGGATTATACACCAATTTGAATTTCGTCTCACCACTTGAATTTATTATACACCCATTTGGATTTTTATCTAACCACTTGAAGCCCTATTATTATCTTATTAGTTTAAATAAATTCCCCAAATTCTACTTACTTTAATCGGCAAAAGAATTCTTCATATTTGTATCACTTATCTGTCACTATACAATTTCACTATTAAAATATTATTACGCGTGACTCTTAGGTTCAGAGTAACGCAGCTTGGCCTTGTTGAGTTAAAACTGAGCTCTGTTATCATAGCTCGCTGTTAATATATGGGCTGGTCCCACTTGGATGTGGGCTGGGCCCCTAACAAGTCCGTTGCTATCTTAACCAATGAGGTCTTTGTATTTCCTACACTTGAAGTGGTTTTCTGATGCAATATACTTGGCTTTTCGAGTAATGGTTGTTTGCTTATAGATACATCGTTATCTACCATACGTAGTTTTGAGTAAATAATCCCTTTTCCATATTATACAAAAATACCTGATGTAATTTTAATTTCGATTTTCATGTATGTTCATTTATTTACGCATCTTTAATTACATTTACTATCAAAAATTGGTGATTGTTTCTACGCACTTACACAAAGCTTTGTTAAGTTTTATCTCTTATCTCCGTATTATATCATAACTAATTAGAATCCTTTGAATGCGTGTTTAATTACATTTATTATCATTCTCTTCTAAGTACGCGTGCATCTACTAAAAAATATCGTTATTTGCATTACTTAAAACTACTTATGCTCTATATACAGGGTGTTAAATGCTTACTATTTACATAATTCCAATTACTCAATTTTCTACTAAATAAATGCAGTTTTCTGCTTCCTATAATAATTTATGGTTACTAAACGACCATTGCTATAAAATACACCCTTAAACAACCCCTTATCATAGCATTATATATATACATATATATATATATATATATATATATATATATATAATTATGTATTCGAATCCTATTCTGAAAACATAACCTTTTATTTCTTAATTTGTACTAATAAATACATGCAGCTTAATTTTCAATAATTAAAACTAATTTTGATTTTTTATTGCAGATACGTGAAGTGTGTTGACCAGGTATTTTCTATTGGTATAATGTTTCAGTTTGTCGGAAGCGCTGTTCAGATTTGTATCACACTATTCAACTTAGTTTTGGTATGAAAATATAATTATTTATTTGGTATGATTTGTTGTTCCATTTTGAAGTAACATGTTTCGGGAAGACAGGTTAATTTGTTGGTCAACCAAGCTGCAGCGTTGCACTATATACGTGAATCCAAGTACTTCCCTCCGCATCGATTTTATTTTTACATCCCTCTTTACCTATTGCGAGATTTAAAAAGTAGTTGTGTTAATAAAACACAATTATTACGAAAATTCATATAGATACTTGTTATAGTTTCAGTGAGTAAATTAGTTGTAAAAATTGAACAGCATACACTGGCGTCGCAACTAAGAGAAGAAAATATTTTAACTTAAATGTGTGAAGTGGAAAAGATAGTGTTTCAGATTTGCACGGCAATATTTTAAACATATGTTTTTTTGCCATAAAATTAACATTAAATTTCTAATAAATATATGACCCAAAATGTACTCCTATGGCTTTATCGACCCAAGACAAGAGAATAGGTAAAATTTGCGTTTTTTTAATTATATTAAAAAACACCAAGGATATTTTAATCGTATTTTGGCCGATAAAGACAGCCGTATCGATTTCTATGATACAATTCGTGGTGTCTTATGGGGGGGGGGAGTGTTTTATTACATAAACCTTCATAGCAAACAGCGGAATTTATAGAGCGAGAACGTAAAGAAGCAAATATTAGGAAAGGGGCGAGGAGGTACATGTCACATCACCGTTAATTTTAAACTTGTACATCGAAGAGGCAACGAATACTATCAAATGCAAGAAGACATTTGAAATTACTATGCAGGGAAAAATATTGATATACTTAGATTTGCATATGAGATAGCGGTATCAGCATGTAGCAAGGAAGGGTTATAAGCAGCTCTTAATGAAATGGAAACCGTCCTAACAGAGAAGTACGGTGTGAAAATTAACAAAAATAAAACTTAAGCACTAGTATGTAAAGTAGAGGAAAATAAATCAAAAACCAGAATACAAATAGGAAACAAAAATTTTAAAGAAGCTAAGGATTTCTGCTACCTAGAAAGTCAAATAACGCAAGATGGAAAAAGTGCAAACAATATAAAACAAAGATTAAAGTTAGAACTACTATGTTTAAAGACAACAAACATAGAAACAAGAAAAAGATTGTTGAAAACATATGTGTGGAGCACAGTACTGTATAGCTGTGAAGCTTGGACAGTAGAAGAAGTGGACAGGAAAAAGGTACAAGCCTTTGAAATCCGGTGTTGCAGACGTATGATGAAGATATCATTGACAGACAAAGTTAAAACTAAGAGGTTCTAGAAATGGTAGGGGAAGAAAGAAATATGTGGAAAACAATAAAAATCAGGAGGTGTAGGATGATAGTTCACATACTGAGGCATGAGGAAATAGTGCGGTATATATTACAAGCTGAGATAAGAAAAAAGAGATAGAGGTAAATCTAGGTTATACTATTGCACACATATAGTCAAAGATGAAGACTGTAGGAATTTCAGGGGAATGTGTAGGCTAGCTCAGAATAGAACTCAATGGAGCTACGCGTCCAACTAGTTCCAAGACGGAATACCTAATGACAAAGAAAATAATTGTACTGAAAACTGATGATTATTATAAACAACTACAGGTGTTGGTTTTGCAATATTTTTAACTAATACTGATCGTGCGAATGGATTTGTTAAAAAGCTACTATTCGGCAAGTGTCTTAATGTTGGGAGCCCTTGATAGCTGCAGGTTGCTTAACCCTCTCCACATACTACTGAATATCGGTGAAATAGGGTATATATCTAGGGAACCGAGCTATATAACAAGAAAGAATTGTTGAAAACGTATGTGTGGAGCACAGTACTGTATGGCTACGAAATAGGGACGGACAGTAGGGGAAACAGACAAGAAAAAGGTAGAAGCCCTTTGGAATCTGGTGCTTCAGATGTATGATGATGATACCACGGACAGACAAAGTTAACAAAAAAAGAGGTTTTAGAAATAGTGGGGGAAAAATGTATCTGTGGAAAACGAAAAATAGGAGAAATAGGACAGGGCACGTTCTAAGGCAATTGGGGAATAGTGCGGGATATATTACAAGCAGAGACAGTGAAGAGAAGACCTGGATCGGACTAATGCACGCAGATAGTGAAGGATGTAGACCGTGGGAATTTCAGAGACACGTATAGGTTAGTTCAGAATAAGCACCAACCGTTGTTCGCGTCTAACCAGTTTTGTACTTCTTCCATATCTTTGAGCGCATAAATGAAATCAGTGACGTATGCAAAGAGCTCCATTTGAAAAAAATTGTTTACATAATATACGATGTTCGAAGTGTTAATAAAAAAATTAATACAGTGGCTCAGCGCCCGTTTTTATAAATTTAATAAACAAATTCGTCCCGACAATTTGTGTTAGTTGTATCATCTGTAAGTTAATTCTTTATTTTAATGTGCTCTCCTATTAACTTCATAAATTAATATTCATCAGCGCTTTATTAGCTATAATTCCATTCATTAGCTTCACGCATATTTTTATAAATACTACAAATAAATGGTGTGCGAAAACGCTCGTATTTGTATCTTTAACAAGCACTCTTACTGATATTAGGTGTGTTTTTATTATGCTAATAAACAAATTTGTTGACATGATGTTTGTACTATTAATAAATAATTTCATACGCTCAGTATATGTTTTTATAAATTTATTAAAAGAAGTTCGTATTATTAAGAAATAAATCCATTGGTTTTATGTACCTTTTTAAATTTAAATAACAATTTTGTTTATCCAATGTACAGAACATATAAATCTAATAAACTCATTGGCAATCATAATGAATACGGAGGAAACACTGTTTCAGGTGTTCGTATATTAATAAACAACAACATTAGGCCTTCAGTCCTAGAACTGGTTAGACGCGTACCTCCATTGTTTCATATTCTGAGCTAACATACATATTTCCTTGAAATTCCCACAGTTTACATCTTTCACCACCTGTGTTCAATCGTTTAATCTAGGTATACTTCTACTTCTATATTTATCCTTTCTCTGTTTCTAATATATCCCGCCCTATTACCCCCTGTCTTAGAATGTGTCCTATCATTCTATCTATCTTTTTTTTACTGTTTTCCATATACATCCTTCTTCCCCTACTACTTCTAGAACTTATTTGTTCTTAACTTGGTCTCTCTCTTCATCATACAACTTCAGCACCACATTTCAAAGGCTTCTATCTTTTGCCTATCTGCTTCTCCTATTTCTAGGTTTCACAGCCGTACAGTGCTTTGTTTTTATATTTGTTGTCTTCGACATAGCAGTTGTTTTTTATTGTTAAATACAGCTAATCTTTTTATTGGGCTTTCCCCTTCTATTCTATTATAAAAAACACCATATATCACCGATATTCAGTGGTGCGTGAAGGTGGTTAAGCAATCTGGGCCCTGTTTCATAAAACTTGACAAGTCCATCAATAGTGACAAGTCGACAAATTTGTAAAAATTTAATGACATATTGTTCATGATACAAATGCGAGAGGTGACAGGTAAAAAATTATAGTTGTTGACGATTGTCAAAGTATACTAATATCGTTTAATAATACCTGACCATTGTCGTAAAACACATGTCAGTTTATTTATTTTGTGACAGGTGATTGATTTGGTATTTGTAACCTCACATTGTTTACTGAAATAGTTGTATTTGTCAACATGACTGATGAAAACTCACTATTCTCAATTTAATAAGAGAAAATAAACAAATACTGTTTGAAAAGTTGTCTAGTACTTTAATCCATAATGATAAAAATACGACTTGGACTGATATATCAGAAAAAGCTACTGCAGTTGGAATTTTTTGCAAGGATTGGAAGTACCTGAGAGACACAACTGGGCAAAATTGGAAAATCCAACCCTGGTAAGTCCATTTTAAATGCTAAATTAGGTTTAAGCTGTATTTTTATATTTAACAATATGTTAAACGCCCGGTGTCTAAAGTAACTTTTGAAGTATTGTAAAAAAATTAGCGTATAACTATAATATTTGCTATTCGGAGACACACAATTTCTTACAACATTGCTAATCTACTTTCATTTTTGTTTCAGGAGAAGAAAGATTGGAGAGCTAAAACTGGAACAGGGGGTGCAAAGAAAAGAAAATGATGATTCGGATAAGCTCATTGTTGATATAATTGGATATGATGCACCGTTGTTGGGTGGTATTAATGTACACAAATCTTCAGGCAGAGATGCTCAAGTAACCACCGATATTATTTTTACTAACCCCACCAGCTGAGATAATTCAATACACATTGAAAACGGACGGAACTTTCTAGCTAGCATTTCTGAAGATTGTCGACGCATTAATTGTGAAGATGAAAGCAGATCCACTAACAACTTAATGCTAAATAGAGAAGAGTGCAAATCGAAAAAAAAACAACGCGTTGAAAAGTTTATTGACAATGATTTATTGACTTTGAAAAACAAAAAATTAAGGAGCAAACTATGTTGTTGGCAGAAAAAAAAAATTACTAAGCGTGAAAAATATAAGTTAGATTTAGAGTTGTTTAAATTAAAAGAAGAGCTAAAGTTGCTACCTTAAGAGTTTACGCAACAAGAATTGAGTTAGCGGTGTTTAATGAAATCCCTGTTGATGTTGATAGTGAGGTATTCCTCGTCGATAAACACAGAAATAATGTCTTGAAGGAGAGCTTTGCTGAGTGTTGCTGATGTTTTAGACGACTGAAAATAATATTAAAATAAAAGGCCTGCACTTCATGGTCTTTATTACAGAAGTTGTAGTGAGAAATTTAACGTGTGTTTAATGCTTCTGCAATAAATTAACCATTACTTTTCTTAATTTCAGTTATATGTTTGTCAGTTGTAAAATTTTCCATGTTTATAATTCACTTAGTTGTAAGATTATTGACCATTTATAAAGTGTTTTGTTTGTTTCTTATTATTTTATCAAACTAGGCATGCCTCATAACGATTTTAAAAATTTCTCCTGTAGCGTTCTCCAAGAGTGTCATATGTAATCTTAATATCTTGTTGTCGTGTTCATGAAAATCACATTAAAAATTAATAACAATATATAAGACATAAACGTTTTATATTTGTAATAACTACAAAATAGTAACAGACAAATTTCACCGTTAAACATACTGTTGCAAAACTTTACTCTTCAAACTGTAAAACAAAATCTCTTAAAACTTGAACAGCTCTTGGATCAACTTCACCCTCTTCTTCTATTTCATCGAGTTGTTCATCTTCTTCGATGGCATTGTTATCGTTAGGTTTGTATACTTCAGAACTCAACCGTTTTTCAATATTATGCAGTATAATGCATGCTAAAATAACATTGCATGCTTGCAATGGTCGCAACCTTAGGTAGTTTAAGCAAGGGAAATTTTCCTTTAAAATTCCCAATAAATTTTGAACCATTCTTCGAGTACATTTAAATGCTCTGAGAAATCTTTTTAATCCTTGCGTTCTTGAGACTTCAACCGGAATGTTTTGTGTCATAAACCACGTTTTCAATTTATAATTACTGTCACCCAAAAGCAGTGCATTTTGAAATGTCCGCCAACCATTATCTCATTCCTGTGCTAGTGACGAACACCGCAGAACTCTCGCATCGAGTACAGATCCTGGCCATCTAGCACTTGCATAAATAAGTTTAAGTTAGGTCCGCATACAACCATTAAATTGATGGAGTGATTTCCATTCCTGTCCACAAATGCAGCCACATCATTATAGGATGCATCTATATTATTAATGACCCATCCACGACTCCAGCAACTCTATGCAAATTTGCTACTCTCATGAACATTTGTGGGATTGCTTGTATATTTTCTACGGGCCACAAAACCTCTTCCAACAGTAACTGCTCTACCAATAACGAACATACCTGTTTTGCACAACGATGAATAGTCGCTTTTGAAAGCTCTTGTGCATCAGCAGTAACATGGTATTGAGCACCGCCACCTAGCCAATGTAAAGTAGTCGAAATCTGCTCGGTCGGGCAGATTGCGTGGTTGGGCGATGTTTCTCGCTGCAGGTACTCACCAAATTGGTCACTTAGAAAGTGAATAACCACTCGGCTAACACGAAATTTTTAAATGTGGAATCACTTACAAGATCATTGAAATTTATTCTTTGTTTAAAATTTCTGGATAGCCTATTAACTTCCATATCAATATCACTATCACCGCTACCACTACTACTTGAACTTATCACACCACGAAAATTATCAATAATAATATCAATATATTATTATCACAGAAATCCTTTCTACAATTGCTTGACCTAAAAATGCTCTCCTGTCAATGATGACAAATTTACAAATATGTCAAATTGTAAGTAAATCTTACTATTTATTCTGTCACAAAGAAATATGTCAAGAAATTTAATGACAAGTTGTCATAAATTGCCTGTCACTTATAAAAATTTATGAAACGCAAATCGACAATTTTGTCACAAATTCTGACATATTTGTCGGTGTTTGTTGACATTTATTTGTATACTAGTTACGTTTTATGAAACAGAAACTTATCAAATTGTAAGATTATCATCTATTACCAGTCACCTGTCACCTGTTGAACTTGTCAACTTTTATGAAACAGGGCCCTGGCGTCTACCAATACGTCCCACCACTTAGACGTTTGCCGAATCAATAGTTTATTATTAATATTATATACATTTAATTAATAAGTTGTAAATTAGTTTAGAAAAGTACCTTCGTTATATGAATAAGAAGCTAAATTATACATACATTAATAAAATGTTCTCAAATAGGTTTTTATAATTTCTTAGTCGTTCGGTTGATCAAAGGCATCGTTTTTTTTTATATTGCTATCTTTACAATGCTAGAATTTTTTTCAAAACATTAATTATACACATTTTAATAGCATCTTTTGTAGTGCTTATTTGGATCGTTCCAAACGTTGCTTTTATTATGCTACCTGACGGGGGCGATATCACAATTATTCATGTATTGTTGGTTTGGGAACCAAATTATGTACAAGGTTCTTATTTTTGACACAGTGTATTGAATAACAAATAGTTTTAATATTTTCAGAGTATGCAAGTAGGAGATGCTTGCTATAAGTGTAACTGGTATGAATGGAAAACTGATGCTCAAAAATATTTGTTGAAGATAATGATTAGATCTGAGAAGTCGTTAAAAGTTACAGCTTACAAATTTTCAGCTTTATCGCTACCGGCATTCCTTTTTGTAAATATAGATAAAAAGATATTAATATAATACTATAAGTGTCTCCGTAGGTACTTCGATGGTCATATTCGTACTTTGCGTTGGTGATGAAGATATACAGGAAGGACACATTAGTATCGTCTTAGGCTAAAGTTTATACTGCGTTCTTACCGCATAGTATTAAGTACTCGATTAACAATATTTGTATTTTATTCAAGTAAAGAAGAAATACCTGAACTGATACTTTAATGGAATTAAAAATAAAAATAAAGAGACAAGAGCGTGTACAGTGCCAATACAAATAGCAAGAAACGGAGGTTTAGCAATATGTAAAAACAAATAAAAATGGATTAAAACCAATACATATATAAAAGAACAAAAATCGTAGTTATGCTACTGACAAATTTTGTATATTTCGCTGTACTAAGCAATTTACTTATATATTTATACAAATGCTACATCCAATAGCCAAGCCACTTACACAATGCGTAACATAATAGGGAAACAAAATAAAGTCCATACAAAAGTGACTTAAAAAGAAGACTTAAGTTTAGTGTTAGTTTAAGCCGTAACATGTTTATTAATAAAACGAAACAAATGTTTATTATTACTGTAACAATTAAGCTTTTATTTGCTAGCAAGAATCGTTAGTGTTCCGTTTATATTGTAAATAATTTACAGCTAAATTTATTTTCCGTTGAGTTTGTTGATTATTTACGTCCGCTTCGGTATATTTAAATTTGTTAGTGTAAAATTCCATGTTTTACTTCAAGCACGTGCCAACAAGTGCCGCTAGCAATAAAGTTTGCTATCCACATGTGCAAGAACATTTTTTCCAGGTAGTCGTGATCTTGCCTTACAACGATTTGTTTCTTTAGAAAATCGTCTACTTAAGCAACCTCGTGTTTACGAACAATACGTTTCGTTCATGCGGGAATATCTGGATTCTCAACATATGCAATCTGTTGTTATTGGGTCTCATTCGGACTTTTCTTACTACATCCCACATCAGTGCATTGTGAAACCCGAAAGCGTAAGTACGAAATTACGAGTTGTTTTCAACGCTTCCGCTAAAACTCTGTCTCAATCGTCCTTAAACGATAACTTTGTTGGACCAGTTGCAACCTGATATCACTACAATTTTGTTACAATTTCGTTTACATTCTTATATTGTCACTGCCGATATTTGTCAGATGTACAGACAAATTCATGTAAATTCCACTTAGTGTGACTATCAACGAATTGTTTGGCGCTTCTTTCCTGAGGAGCCCATTCAAGATTTTAAACTAAATTTCGTTACGTATGGAATCAACTGTGCTCCCTTTTTGCCATACGCACGCTTCAGCAGTTGGCCGTAGACGAAGGGAATTCTTATCCGTTAGCCGCTTTCGCACTTTGCACCATACTTATATTGATGACATCGCTACTGGTGGTGATTCTATTGAATCAACCCTCGCTCTACGTAATCAAATAATTACTCTTTTAAAACTTGGTGGTTTCGAACTTTATAAATGGTTAAGTAATCATCCCGAATTATTAAAAGATTTTTCCGCAACGCAGCAATTCGCGCAACCCCGTTCTTTTGAGGATCCTGATTCTCAACCCATAAAAGTTCTAGGTCTTCAATGGAATCCTACTTCAGATAATTTTTGTTTTCTGTACCAAGCGCAACCTACTTTCTAACTTAGCCCGTATTTTCGACCCCATAGGACTTTTATCCCCTCTTACTTTTCTGGTAAAACACTTGATTCAACGTTTATGGTCGTTAAAACTAGAATGGGATGACCCCCGACTTCCTCCGTGTGTGGGAGAGATACTTGCATGAATTACCGCTTCTCTCGGATTTCGCTTTACCCCGCTTGCTTATCCCGCCACAGTTTACTACGTGCGAAGTTTACTGCTTTGCTAACGCTTCCGAACGTGGCTACTATGCTGTTGTTTATTTTCGCTTTGTTACCTCTTCCGCCGTTGAGGTTCGCTTAGTATGCGCTAAGTCTAAGGTCGCACTTCTTCGTACAATTTTTTCGCCCCGGCTCGAATTGTTGGCCGCCGCATTGGCTTCCAAATTATTAATCTTTGTTCTCAAAACCTTTGACTCGAGCCATACTTTTCATAAAATTTACTGTTCGTTCGACTTCATGATAGTACTTTTGTGGATTCGTTCCCCACCGCAGCGTTGGAAGACATTCGTCGCCACTCGTGTTGCTTACATTCGGGAAAACACGTCTCGCGGCTCTTGGCATCACATCCCCTCCACCGCGAATCCTGCCGATGTCGGGTTACGTGGTTTACCACCGACTTCTGCCAATGTTCTTAATGCTGAGCGGCTTCATATACCTTGTATTCCGCCTTCAGATATTCCTGAAGTTCTCACTGAACAACGCTCTATTGTTTTATCCGCTGTTGTAATTCAGTCAATTCTAGAAAATTACTCTTCCTTTCCATTTATTACGCGGATTATTGCTTGGATTCTCTGTTTTCGGCATAGTCTATGTCACCCTCTTGAAAGGCATTCCGGACCTTTGTCATCTTCTGAGTTGCACAATGCTTAAATCCCTTTGCTTGCGTATACTCCACAATCTTATTGCTATCCAGCTTAAGGCCATTCATTCCGGATCCCCTTTAAAAAGAGTTTTCGCAAGTTGTCCTTTTTTATTCGTGATGGAATCTTGCGAACCGGAGGTCGCCTGGCTCACGCGCTTTTGTCCTCTGACCGTAAATTTCCCGCTTTGTTACCTAGCAAATGTCGATTAACACTTCCACGCGGGTGCTCAAATGATCCATTTTCTCGTCAGTCAGCACTTCTGGATTATTTCTGGAAGGCAATCTATTTGTCGTATTTTGAGTCATTTTTTAGCTTCGGCCCCTTTAACCGCCATCCCGGAGCCCGCGCTTTCTCACATTTCGCTTAACCGTCTCTCTCGCTGGCAATTGCGCCAGCGAATTCAACAAGATTTTTGGCCCTGTTGATTCAAAGAGTACTTGCACCCGCTACAACAGCGCTCAAAGTGGCACACACTGTCTCCTCAAGTTGAGTTGGGCACCTTAGTGCTGATTAAGGTCGCTAAAGTTTTTCCCCTTCGTTGGTCCCTCGGCCGTGTTGTGGCTGTGCATCCTGGGACAGATTGTGTTGTTAGGGTGGTTATACTTAAAACAGCCCATGGCGAGCTGAAACGTCCTGTGCCAAAGCTCTGACCTTTGCCCTCAATGTAGAAACAAGAATTTGTAAATCGTTTTTTTCTTTCTTTTCTTTTTTCGCTTTTTCATTCCGCCCCCCCCCCCTTCCTCGGCGTTATAATTATTTTTTCTTTAAAATGCCTTGCGTTTTGGTGGGCGCTATGCTCCGTTTATATTGTAAATAATTTACAGCTAAATTTATTTTCCGTTGAGTTTGTTGATTATTTACGTCCGCTTCGGTATATTTAAATTTGTTAGTGTAAAATTCCATGTTTCACTTCAAGCACGTGCCTACAAGTGCCGCGAGTGATAAACTTTGCTATCCGCATGTGCAAGAACATTGTATTAACTGAGAAAACACAAGAAGCAAGTATCAATATCGATTTGTCGTTCTTGAAGGCCGCATCACTGCTTACATGTTCTACGTAGAACCATTAATTAGAAGAACCGCTTTCCTTCAGAACAACCGCTATCGAAATAAATGTGCTTCGCTACACCCTCCAAAGGAAGAGTAGTTTTTGGTTTCCCGTAAGAAACGGACAGATTCTACAGTTTTGTTTACATCGGTTTTCTGTTGGCACGGCTGCGTAAACAACAGGTGAGTGTTTGAAGTAATTCTTTGATCTGGTTAAAATCATTAATTATATGTTGTCTGTTAATTATCACTTTTATGTCGTATACATGTCCACTTTTCTTTACCACAAAACTATTCAAAATTCACCGCAAAATTTTACAGTTAGATAAGCCAATTTTCTTCTTAACGTCGCATTAATTATAAATCATCGCATAAGCCGCAGTAAACTTCAATGCGTGGAGAATAAGGATACTAGGCCAGATTTAACATCGTGCACATGAAAAGGAATTTTGCTTAACAAATCGGGACAATCGACTACATTATTAAATATTTTATACAGCACACTAAATGAGTAAAACCTCTTAACTACATAACTTTTTTAATTCAAACCGACCACGAAAATCATTTTGCAGAAGATTTCGTTGAAGATAATTACCATTAGATTTATAACATAAAAACTTATCGTACCGTCCCTGAATTTTTCTAAGGAATAGCTGTAAAATTCGTATCCAGAACTCCAAACAACAGTTTACTGCAAACAAAGGCTTTATGGAAGACCGAGATGGTTGTCTAGTGGTAGAATTGACAACCATTTCTAATTACAAATCCTAAGTTATTATATGCTTCCCTTCGCTTGGTTGTAATATGTTTCACAAAAACTAAGGCCTTAGTAAATTGTCACACCAAGAACTTTTATGGTACTACACTTATTAATTAAAACACTACCAATCCTGCTTGTATAGAAAACAGGATTGATTTTACGAGTATAAGTGGCCACATAACACTTTGATATATTTAGAAGTAAGTTATTGCCGTTACACCATAAATTGAAATGGTCTAAGTCTCTTTGCAGTTTTTCACAATTCAATATCAATAAAATAGATGTGTACAACTTCAAACCATCCCCACAAAAAAGAGGGCAGCAGCATATGTTCTAGATTATACCTTTATAGAAATTATAAATAACAGAGGCCCAAAAACAGTACCCCGAGGTACACCCGATGAAGCTACCAAGTCAAACGACCGTTGGCCATAATACTCAATCCGCAACTTGTGATTGCTTAGGTTGGATTCGAAAAATTTTAACTAAGGTAACATAAATCTAACGTTTAAAAGCTTGATAAGTAAAATTTTATGGTTTAATCTGTCAAACGCTTTTGAAATATCAGTATATAACACATTGACTGGCTATCATCATTTAATTTTTCAGCAACATACAAGGTTAGTAATTGTAGACCTAGCATGAACAACTTCATGTTGTTCAGATCATATTAGAGACAGGCAGCTGGATTATATATATTGTTTTCGAATACTTTTCCAAAATTAAACCACAGAGAATTACAATTGGTCTATATTTTTCAGTTTGCAACGTAGTCTTTTTTAAAAAAACTGGAAAGTTTTGTAGATCTTCCAACAATGCGAAAACTGTTTTACTCCCAATGTTAAATTAAATAGTCTAGTTAGTGGTTTGACAAAAACTATTGTAAAATTCCTTACTCTAGGGTTTATAGGCTTTACCTTTTTGCCTGTAAGACACGTCTTTCATCAAGTATTGGAATTCCACATGCGTTTTTCTAGAAAAGTTTAGGTGAGTGCGTGGAGTATATATCGATGGGTCAGTTCAAGAGGGTAACAAATCAAAAAAGTAAGTTTTGAGATATTTAGCTTTAAACTTTTTGTTGTTAAGAATTTTTGTTGTTAAGAAAGTTCAGGTAAGTCTTTGATAATTAGGAACAACTACGAATCTCTGTGAACTAATTGCTTATCAAGCTATTATTGTATGTAGTAGTAAATAACAAAAAAATGAAAATAAAAAATACCCATAATTTTAAAATTTAGAGTTGTTCCTATTTTGAACTGACAACGCATGCTATGTTACATACAATTTTTTCTAGTTGGTACTAAGTGCGTATTCCAAAATACTATTAAACAAATTGCTTTACTGAAAAAAGTAAACATTAAATCTTTCATCCAAAGTAATAACAATTAGTCTTCTTCAGTATCACTATCAACATTTCTTACATTGGAATTTGCTGGAAGCATAGACAGGTTACTGAAAAAATCGCAATGAAGCCAAGGAATTGCACCGCTTTCATAAAGGCCCATAAGCTCCCGCTTTTTCAAAAACGGAATAAGAGGAGGTACTGTATATGCTTGTCGCAAAATTGGTTGCCTGATAGAATGTCGTCGTTGGGGACGATAAACATTGATTGATTTAAAGTCTTGTTGAGAATAACTAGTTTTGAATAATATTGAATTCGGTTGAGACTTTTTGAATTTCAATTCTTTGATATGAGACCACAATTCCTTATCTTCTTCTTCGTTCACAGAGAAGTTATTACCAATGTCAGATTGTAAGGCTTTTAGGTCTATAAAATCGTTTGTTTCCATCTCCATGGTTTGGTATAGGGGCTACCAGAACTTTTTAGCTAAATTAATAATAGGGACCAATTGTACTGATACAGAGAGAAGTTTACCTCTTAGTGCTCTTTTATTCTCTTTCAATGAGGGCGTGCATTGCATCCCCCTCATTTTGTGTGTGGGTAACTATTAGAAATTTTTGCGTTATTTTTTCTAGGTCATCAACATATTGAACACAGTATAAAAACAAAGCAGCTATGAAGTTGTTATTATTTTGTCCTGGGCAATTATCCGCATAAAATATAACGTGTTTTGATTTGAGGAAACTTTTCAAATACTTATATATACAGCTACCGATGTCGTTAACTCCTCTTATACCAATACCTTCGTGCCACATGTATCTGTACCCAGACTTCTGTAGTACATCAAGAATGGTATAGTTAAAGATGGATAATCTACGTTTGTAAAAGAAATCATTCCTATCACCGCAGGGCAAAGAAAATACCGCTTGTAAATCATAGCAACTGACAGTCCTCTGTGTTTTCACATCTGAGAATGTTTCTAAATCTTTAGATTTTTCCTCACGGCTTAAGTTCTTCTCTAAAATATGAGAATCGTACCCTTTTTTTTTAAATTCCTTTCTTCAGGAGACATGTTCTTATAATTTTCACAAATTGTACATAAATCTTTTTTGGCTGAAAAAATGAGATGCTGAATTCTGTATTAAAAATATGCTCGTACATGCTTCTTCTTCTCATTTCCTTTTTTTTCCATTTTACACGTCTCTTCACACAAGCGGTAAATCGACCTCAAATTTAAGCTTCCATCAACGTACTTTTTTTCTGTATGAGCCCCGCAATAGTGAGAGTCAATTAATGGAAAGCTGTTAATGTGATGTCGGATATGATTCTGTATTTCTTCATCTGCCTTCCTCCCAATATTTCCATGTCGACCGCGATTGTCTTTCAGAACTACACCTTCACTATTTTTTTTTCAACGCTGTCATGATGACTTTATTACTTATATCCAAAGTATTTGCAAAATATTTTCTACAAACTCGTATCTTTGTTATTAATTTCAAACTTGTTGCTGCAGTTATTAGTTCTATTGTTTCCAGGAGTTTTCAATCGGTATTTTGGTATTACAGGATTTGTACATCTTACAATAAAATCTCGCTGGCGATTTATATCTCCAAGTTTCCAATAATTTGTGTGGATTGCTTGCCTCTCTTCTTCAGAGATGAGTGCGCAGCATTTAAGTCGACATTTTTCATTGCAACTCGCTTTTACGACTCTGGCTGGTCTACGATTTCCAGAACTGTTAATATAGCTTTCTCCGTGGTTGCGTTTAGTTTTTTTTATATTCTTACCCCATGTCATAGGTTTGCGAATACGTTTTTTGGATTTACGTGTTACTGGAGTTTCTATTCTGTTACCATCGATATTTCGTGTATCCGTCCATACTTTCAGGTTCGGATTCTGTGTTACTTGCATATATATTTTTTTAGTGCTGGACCTTGCGTCATTTTGAAATTGCAGAGACGGTACATTGTTACCTTTTAAATCCTTGTCGGGAGTCAATTCTGAATTTACAGCAGCTGGTGATTCGCTTATAGAATTATCTTCAGCAGTATGCAAAGCTGCTTTACGTGACTCCTACAAACAAACAAAAAATAAGTTAATACATCATGTACTGTATACGGTACCAGCACTTGATCTGGATTTTTGTTATTCCAAAGCAAGTTGCAACCGTAGAAATAATACATCATTTGCAGTTTAGAAATAAACATCAAAAGGTTTTTAGTAATTAAAAATTCGTCAACTATGACTATGCACTAGTACAAAATCACGAAATTACAATTTTTGTAGGTATAAATTATGTATGTAGTGAACATTTTTATTTATTAATTTAGTAACTGGATAACTACTCTAACATGCAATGTTTACATCCCTCAGAATTAAACAATGCTTTCTAAGAACTTTTAACGAAATGACATCTAAATATCAAATTACTAAGCGTGGGATATATGCTACTGTCCTATTATATGTCGTTAAATAAAAATATCTTTAAAATCTGTAGCAGCGTGGACATGCTCATGTTGGTTATCTGCATCCTTAATCAGAGATAATCCGCTCCGTTCTTGATTGTGTGGGTTTTATTCTATTGTACATTTTTGTAGATTTGAAAACACAATACTCAAATAATAAACTGCATACTAGAGGGGTAAGGCCGGTCCTAATTCAAAACGTGTTCAGACGTATTTTCCATATGTAAAATACCCGTGCACCGTTTTGAATTAGGATCGGCCTTATATAATTTCAATGTAAAATAGTTGTGAAAACATGAATTCTTATATACTTTCAATGTAAAATACTTGTGGGCACGTTTTGAATTAGGATCGGCTTTATATTGCTTTCAATGAAACATACTTCAAAACACACGTATGTTGAAAAATGTAAGTGCAGAGAAAAATGTGTGTAGCTGTTTTGAATTCGGTTTTCCAGCGAGAAGTTACACGTGCACCGTTTTGAATTAGGATCGGCGTTATATACTTTTAATGTAAAATGTGAAAACCTGAATTCTTATATACTTTCAAATGTAAAATACTTGTGGGCACGTTTTGAATTAGGATCGGCTTTATATTACTTTCAATGAAACATACTTCAAAACACACGTATGTTGAAAAATGTAAGTGCAGAGAAAAATGTGTGTAGCTGTTTTGAATTCGGTTTTCTAGCGAGAAGTTACACGTGCACCGTTTTGAATTAGGATCGGCCTTATATACTTCTAATGTAAAATACTTGTGAGCATGTTATGAAGTCAGACCGGCTTTATATTACTTTCAATGGAACATACATACTTCAAAACACACGTATGTTGAAAAATGTAAGTGCAGAAAAAATGTGTGTAGATGTTTTAAATTTGGTTTTCTAGCGAGAAGTTATAACGTATGCCAGATGCAAAATATCGCATTGAAGTCAATTGTGTTTAATTAAAGTGGATTCTGATTTATGTTTTTTATTTATGTTTAGAGGCTGCAAATACACATGGGCCGGTTTCTATTCAAAATGTGTTCACTCTTGTGATAGGTTGAAAAAAGGGTTGGCAAAGTACGCAGATGGTAGTAATCTGCTATATAAGGAGATTGCTCCTAATATTAATTTAATTAGCCGAAGTTTACTGCATATATTTACATACAAACATGTATATAATTGATATTCAGGGATTTAAATACAAGAAAAACGAATTTGTGTGCAAAGAAATTTCGGTTTTGGACTTGTTGGAAGGTGTTTTTTGGCATCAAATTTTTTAACTGCCAATGCAATCTAGTTGTTTGAGCCAAGATCATATAAAACATAACGACTGGGTGACAAGGAATATTCATGGTCTTTCTTGGGATGAATCTTCAACGGCTGGAATGGTGTTATCATATATAGCGCTTTATTTGAAGCAAATTATCCGACCCGGTGAAGAAGTACTTATGATGGGTCTAGAAAAAGAAGTTGATTGAAACCTATCTAATGCAAAACGTTGTAACTGATATGCTTGCACTAGGTTGTCCTAAGCTATCGGAGTTAAAAATCAACAACCGTTTAAAATCTAACATCCATTGTTGTAGACACAGCAATAATAATCTGCATTGTGCAAAACAAAATACCTTGTTATTAAAAGAATGGCTTGATAATAATAAAAAAAATAGAAAGATTTTGTCTGTATTATTTATTTTAATATAATTTTACAATGTTAGCCAAAACAAATTATCCGACCCGGTAAAGAAGTATGTGTGAAGAGTCTAAAAAAGAAGAAATGGATGGAAACCTATCTATTGCAAAATGTTATAGGCACGGCAATAATAGTCTGCAATGTGCAAAACAAAATACTTTGTTATTAAAAGAATGGTTTGATAATAATAAAAAACAATAGAAAAGATTGTGTCTGTATTATTATTGTAGTCAGTAAAAAATCTTTAATGCAGATGTCTGCAGAAAAAAACAATTAAACTCGGACAGCACGAATGGGACTTTTAACCCTGAAAGCAATTATAATTGATCAACGCAATAGCTCTTTACTGGTTTTACAACATTTAACAAATTGTACAGATATCTCGAAAAATTTGCCAAAGACAAACATACAGATAGACAGACTGACTGCACAATTTTCTCATTCTCGCTTTTAAAGAATAACAAGTCGTAGTTATTAAATCGCGCACTCAGTTTATCTGCAAGAAATATATAAACGAGGAAATTTATGAAATGCTCCAACTTAAAAAAAACTAGAAATAAATCTATTGAAATATATGCTAACGTTGCAATTTGTGGATCTGCTCACGGAGTAAACAATTTTTCCAGCATTTCATTTGGATTAACTATAAACTACTCAATAATTTTAACCTAACCACTATCATTATTCTTTCCTGACAAGAGCAATTTTAAAAAAAGTTTTCATTTTTGATTTGTACTATAGAACACAACTACAACTTCACAATAAAGATTGAGCGATTATCATACACATATCTTGAGTATATATAAAGATATTAAACAACAAGAACAGCAGAAAATTCAACCCATGTCAGACAGCTTTTTTTCTTGTCAACGATAGTCTAGTCTAATGCTTCTTCAGCATTTGCATTTCCATAGTTACGTACTGAAGGCAACTCTGCAATTTTAGATCACATGCATTTCTAATTTCAATTGCAAAAAATATGAAAGCATCTATTTGAACGGAATTTCTAACTTTAATCGCAAAAAAATGAGAGCATCTATTCGAAATATGCACTCAGATTAAAAGTCAAAAATTGTTTTACACCGTTCTGTAAACTGAGATTACGTAGTTATTAAATCAGGAGTAACGTGAAATGAAACACACAATGTATTTTTCTTTATTGTAATTTATAGAATATATATATATATTGCTGTGATACCTCCTTTGTATGCGGGAACTGGTCCTAAAAAAAAAACATTCGAGCCCCACAGATTGGGCGTCAAATTATGCTGTGAAACCTCCAAATCCGTGAACTACGCTTTTCGCCTCGGCTGCTCACCTAATTTTATAAATCTCCTCATTCATAAAAATTAAACACATTCCTACCACAAACATCAACGTTAACTCTATTTACATCAATATTCAGAATACATTAAATTTTCAAATTAAATTTCAGCATAAAATTCAGTTTTAAAAGGAATTTCAAAATTAATTTTATTATCACTTTAACGTGCATCCAGAATTCAAGTCCTTGTTGGATGCCTACTAATTAATATAACAATATAAACAGACCGGAGTCTGAGTACAAAGGGAGCATCTACCACCCCTTTACGTTAATTAACCAGGTTTGTCTAATTGAGCTCAAAGACATACCCAAAGTTTCATCATATTCCCGAACATCAAAACAAAATACCCCTTTTTACTTAAACAAGCAAATTTCATCTTAAAATTAAACTTTTATGGTTAGAACAATTTCACTAATGTCCATTTAAAGTAAATCAATTATAAAGTCATTCAATACACACAACAATGTCAAACAAAATAGTATAATTTACCTGAAGGTTACTGTCCTCGTCGTTTCAAAGTATCGTTTCTTTAGTTAATCACACCATTCAACAGGATTATAATTACGGCTTCTGATTCTCTACGCTTTTAAAATTTTCTCCATCACCAGTTGTTTCTGGGCTTTTCCGGAACTCATCTATGTATATCTGACCCTTGTTTCGTGGATCCAGACACGTATTTGAACCATTTAATTATTAACACCCCCGACAAATAGCAAAGAAATTCATGCTTCTGTCTCCTATATATACGCCAACACTGCCTACTTTTGTGTATACATTCGTCGTTGTAAATTTTGCTGATTGGTACAGTGAAACTAAATTTTATTACCTTGTATCTAAGTGCACTGAAGTACATTCATGTTAGCACGTAAATAACAAGCTATTTTGAATCACTAAAATATACTAGCAAACTTTAAATTATTTAATCAAACTAAAATGCACGGTTTACCATCTTTAATCAAGTCGCGTATGTACGAGCTTTTAACGCATCGAATCGTCAAAAGTCTAAGAGGGCTTGTTTATCTTCATCTCGGTATATATAGCAAAAAGCCTGTCTGTCGGTCTGTTCCCCAAAACGGGTAATTCTAAAGAATTCCTCATTCTATGTTCCCAGTCTGTTGCTCGCACGTCGATTTTTACGAATTTTCACTCGCCCCATTCAAATCTCAGAAAATTTCCACACGGCACGCAAGCATGTCCGAGAAAAACTAATTGATTTTGTACAGAAATTGTTGTTCTACCTCTGATATTTGCATCCTATTTTTAACCAATTGTGACCCCCGTGACGTTGCTTAAATCCCGCCTTCTACAATATGTGTCTTTGCTTGACGCATTTTCTCTTTCCTTCTCTACCGTGTTCTTATAGGTGCAACTTGATATTCTTTATTATCGATTATTTTAGTCCACATGGAGTGTGAAATAACCAGCTTTAGCAATTCTCGTAACTATTATGCGACGTTTTCCCCAAGATTCTTTGAAACATTAATTATCTGCAAACTTTACGCCGAATGTGACATTTAAACTACGCATGTGTTCAAAATAATATTAATTCTCAGAGCCTTATTCCGTGGTATTTTAATCTTGGATTTTCACAAGTTTTTATAGGTATTATATGTTACTAACGGTTTAATTAACTCCAATTAAATTGATTTCTATCCTTTCATTTTTAGCGAATACAACTTAAATATTAATTGTTATGTGTACACTTTGTTTAATACCGGTTACTCAAAATAGGGTTAATTAAGATAAATTTTGCACGTAATTTCCATTTGTTTAGGAATAATTACATTACACGCAGAGCTTTTCAATACTGCTTCTTTTGATATAAAGCGTCTTATAAATAATTTAAATTTCTTATTTTTACTGAAACGACCGAGTTTATTTATGCTTCAAGGTTTTAATAAAGCGTATTATCTAATGAACTTCCTTATACACGGTGATTAAAATTATTTGATGTGATTATTTAATTTTCTACCCTGGTCTAAATATGAGTAATATATATATATATATATATATATATATATATATATATATATATAATGCTATGTACTCTAGAATAAACATACTATAATTCACTTAATTTCCCAAATATTAAGAACAGTTCTAACTCACTCCAACTCTGAACTCTGAACAGCAAAAAATGTTGCATTATCAGTTCTATGAGGGCTGTCTTCTTCATCTTTGACGCGTGGTCGTTTCTGGTTGTTCTTCTTCTTCGTGTTCACTAAAAAAGATTCACATGAATATTAGATCAAGTAAATGCATTAAGAAAATTAAATCTATATATTAAGCTAACGAATACATACTCTGTATTGGTGTCATCAGGTCGTACGTTGCAATTGGTGGATCTGTTCACGACGTCAACGATTTTTTTCTCCAGTACTTAATTTGGATTGACTATAAACTACTCAATAATTTTTAACCCAATCACTATCATTATTCTTTCCTGACAAGGACACTTTAAAAAGAAAGAAGGTTTTCATTTTTGATTTGTTCTATAGAACACACAACTACAACTTGGCAATAAAGATTGAACGATTATCACACACACATATCTTGAGTATATAAGAATATTAAACAACAAGAACAGCAGAAAATTCAACCCATGTAAGCAAGAATTTAATGCTAAGGTATTGTCTAGATAGCAATTGTAGAAATATGAAATTTACAGAAAATTTAATAAAGCCAGTCATGTATGAATTTTTTTAATGCTGACATCCACAGAAAAATAAAAAGCCAGAAATTTAATGCTAACATCAGCAGAATAATAAATAAATCCGTTTAGTCAGCATTAATGGAAGGCCGGTCTGGCTTCGAAACGGTGCACGCGTATATACCATAAATTAAAGTTGTCAATTGCAAAACAAAAAATTAAATTTTACCTAGAAATCATTTGAAATATTTACTTTTTTTCAGTACAACTGAAAGAACTTGACTTTTATACATTTTTTAATCGATTTCATAGACTTTTTTCAATACTGTCGGTAAAATCCACGTGAAGTATTTATATTAAATAATAAACTGACCTGCTAGAGAAAAATTAAAAACTTGCATCGTTTTCTGAAAAAATTCAGCTCTGTAATCTATTCTAATAAATAAAATAGTATGTAAGCGTGATTAATTTCGTTTAAAATAATGCAATTCAAATGGCCCTTAACTAGTAATATATATAGAATAAGTTTTAGATTACCGCTGACATAATTTATATGCATATATAGGTAATTGTGTGTTTACACGATTCATGCCGCATAAGAAATTCTTTAATACTGGGTTTTTAAAAAAACCATGAGTGCGTGTAAATTATTAAACAACATTGACGGTTTAATGTCAAACATGATGTGTTTACTATTAAACAAAACAAAATTGTTCTTAATCCAAGTGATGATAAAAGAATTCTTAGTACCTCAACCACTGATACTAACTATTTGCCTATTTTTGTAGTATTGATTACAAAAATTACATACGACAGCGAGGACTGTGTTAAAATTGTTTTCGTCGCAGAAGTAACTGATGTATTGATATACCAGTCAATATTACTGTATTAATCGATTAAGGCATAAGTTAATTTTTTACTACGTTTCTTTTTTATTTGCTTAGAGCAACGCAGAAAAAGTTTGAATTGGCAACATTTTTTTATAATAAAATAAATCTTGATACAAAATCACATTCAGTTTTACTGAAAAGTAAATATTTCACATTGATATTTTTCCTAAATTTTTAGTTAAACAAAAAAACGCATGAGTTTGATGTAGATTTTTTCTGGGATACTTAAATCTTTAGGGATTTTTTAATTAAAGCAACATTTTGGGCAAATTGTATCATTATTAAAATTTACTGGGATTAAATCCATCTCTTCCAATAAATTAAAAATTGCACGCGTAATTGTATTATGATAAAACTGCAGAATGTTTTCAGAGTTGCCTTCAGTATGTAAATATTGGAAATGCTTGTATAGCGAATTGTCTGTCATAGTACGTACTGAAGGCAACTCTGCAATTTTTTAGATCGCATGCACGATTCAAGCTTGAAAATCGTCTTGAATAAAAACGTAAATAAAGGCGATTTTTTTAACAATTGCATTCAAAGCAATTCGCTATGCAATTATTTTGATTTGCATGCTAATTCTTTTCAGATTATTATTGCTGTGTCTACAACAATAGATGTTATATTTTAAACGATTGTTGATTTTTAACACCGATAGCTTAGGACAACCTAGTGCAAGCATATCAGTTACAAAGTTTTGCATTAGATATGTTTCAATCAATTTCTTCTTTTCTAGACCCTTCACAAATACTTCTTCACCGGGTCGGATAATTTGCTTCAAATAAAGCGCTATATTTGATGACACCATTCCAGCCGTTGAAGATTCATCCCAAGAAAGACATGAATATTTCTTGTCACCCAGTCGTTAGGTTTTATATGATCTTGCCTCAAACAACTAGACTGCATTGGCAGTTTAAAAATTTGATGCCAAACATCAGAATAAAAACGTAAATAAAGATGTTTTTTTTAACAATTGCATTCAAAGCAATTCGCTATGCAATTATTTTGATTGCATGCTAATTCTTTTACAGTTGTTTTGCTTACATCAGATGATATTTTTGTATAAATAGTCAATGAAGCTCTACATATACCATATTTTAAAATTAAAGTTGTCAATCGCAAAAACCACAAAAATTAAATTTACCTAGAAATCATTTGAAATATTTACTTTTTTCAGTACAACTGAAAGAACTTGACTTTTGTACATTTTTTTTAATCGATATCATAGACTTTTTTTCTATTGCCTATTTTTGTAGTACTGATTACAAAAAATTACATACGACAGCGAGTACTGTGAACTGTATTCTCGTATTGTTGTATTGTTTCACAATATTACTTTAAATTTTTTCCTTTAAAGTTCTAATTACACGTTCCACAATGCATGCTTTCTTTATAGAAAAAACGCTATAATGGTTTATGCTATAGGTCTGCATTAAGGATTGAAAGTTTTTGTTATAATATTCAATACCCGTCAATATTACTGTATTAGTTGATTAAGATATGAGTTAATTTTTTACTACGTTTCTTTAAATTCGCTTAGGGCAACGCAGAAAAAGTTTGAATTGGCAAAATTTTTTTATAATAAATAAACCTTGATACAACATCACATTCAGTTTTACTGAAAAGTAAATATTTTCACATTTAACTGAAAAAAATTTATTAAATCAGAGGAGATTGCTAACTGTACGGTGTTATAATATTTTTCTATATCTGTGTGTATAAACTCACAAAGCGCCAAATGAGCGGTTTGTCTAACTGATTTTTTCACTTAAAACGATTGACATTCATTTCAAACAAGTATTAATTAAGGTCATATAAAAGACCAAATGTTTTATCATAGAAATAACATCGTGTAATTTAATTTATTGTTGCAGCACCTTGGCAATGAAAGAATTTCATTACGTAGCATTCGTTGAATTTTAAAAAAATTATTTTAAACCTCCATCATGAGTTAGTTTTACCACATGCTATAATTATGGTAATATTAAGTACGTTCAAATGTAATAGTTTTGGACTGGTGCCATCTAAAAAAAATTAAAATTCTCCATATGGAAGATATTCAGACATTGCAGCCCCATATAAATTATTAACATCAAAATACATTAAATATTTAGAATTAATATTCTGTCTTTTAATGCAATTGGAATTCGCAATCAAAAAAGAAATATATCCTACATCAGAATTATTGGTAATAATAAGTACGTTCAAATGTAATAGTTCTGGACTGTGCCATCTAAAAAAAAATTAAAATTCTCCATATGGAAGATATTCAGACATTGCAGTCCCAAAGTAACGTCTAAACGTAATATTTCTGGACTGGTGTCATCTAAAAAATTCTAATTCTCCATATGGAAGATATTCAGACATTGCAGCCCCATATAAATTATTAACATCAAAATACATTAAATATTTAGAATTAATATTCTGTCTTTTTAATGCAATTGGAATTGTAGCGTAATACTGAATCAAAAATGTGAATAGCTATAAAGTCCGAAACGGGAACAAACGTTGAACACCCTCTTTAAGCAGATCATGATTGTTTATATTTACCTTCGAGTGTAACACTTCACTGTTAAATTTAAAATATCAGTCACTAGCTAAATTACTTTATAATTAATATCTGTAAAGATTTATTGGCTATTTATACATAAATATGTTCTGATGTAAGCAAAATAGCTATAAAATTAGACATTTGCAATTTTTCAGAAAAATAAAGCAAATCCGAAATCTTGCCTGAACAAAGCACGTTCATCAGCAGAAAAATTAATACTGAATTTTAATTTTCAATAACAACAATCTCACATCATTTTTCATTCAGCTGAGTTTACGTAAAACGCGTAAGCAAAACACCTGTAAAAGAATTAGCATACAAATCAAAATAATTGCATAGCGAATTGCTTTGAATGCAATTGTTAAAAAAAAATCGCCTTTATTTACGTTTTTATTCAAAACGATTTTCAAGCTTAAATCGTGCAAGCGATCTAAAAAATTGCAGAGTTGCCTTCAGTACGTACTATGACAAACAATTCGCTATGCAAGCATTTCCAATATTTACATACTAAAGGCAACTCTGAAAACATTCTGCAGTTTTATCATAATACAATTACATCGTGCAATTTTTAATTTATTGGAAGAGATGGACTTAATCTCAGTAAATTTTAATAATGATACAATTTGCCCAAAATGTTGCTTCAATTAAAAAATCCCTAAAAATTTGAGTATCCCAGAAAAAATCTACACCAAACTCATGCGGTTTTTTGTTTAACTAAAAATTTAAGGAACATATCAATGTGAAATATTTTCTTTTCAGTAAAACTGAATGTGATTTTGTATCAAGGTTTATTTTATTATAAAAAAATGTTGCCAATTCAAACTTTTTCTGCGTTGCCCTAAGCAAATAAAAAAGAAACGTAGTTCACACATACTTCTTCACCGGGTCGGATAATTTGCTTCGGTTAACATTGTAGAATTATATTAAAATAAATAATACAGACAAAATCTTTCTATTGTTTTTTATTATTATCAAGCCATTCTTTTAATAACAAGGTATTTTGTTTTGCACATTGCAGATTTTTGTTGCTGTGTCTACAACAATGAATGTTATATTTTAAACGGTTGTTGATTTTTAACTCTGATAGCTTAGGACAACCTAGTGCAAGCATATCAGTTACAACGTTTTGCATTAGATAGGTTTCAATCAGTTTTTTCTTTTCTAGACCCTTCACAAATACTTCTTCACCGGGTCGGATAATTTACTTCAAATAAAGCGCTATATATGATAACACCATTCCAGCCGTTGAAGATTCATCCCAAGAAAGACCATGAATATTCCTTGTCACCAGTCGTTATATTTTATATGATCTTGGCTCAAGCAACTAGACTGCATTGGCAGTTTAAAAATTTGATGCCAAACAACACCTTCCAACAAGTCCAAAACCGCAATTTCTTTGCACACAAATTCGTTTTTCTTGTATTTAAATCCCTGAATATCAATTATATACATGTTTGTATGTAAATATATGCAGTAAACTTCGACTAATTAAATTAATTTTAGGAGCAATCTCCTTATATAGCAGATTACCACCATCTGCGTACTTTGCCAACCCACTTTTCAACCTATCACAAGAGTGAACACATTTTGAATTGAAACCGGCCCATGGGTATTTGCAGCCTCTAAACATAAATAAAAAACATAAATCAGAATCCACTTTAATTAAACACAATTGACTTGAATGCGATATTTTGCATCTGGCATACGTTATAACTTCTCGCTAGAAAACCAAATTCAAAACATCTACACACATTTTCTCTACACTTACATTTTTCAACATACGCGTGTTTTGAAGTATGTATGTTCCATTGAAAGTAATATTAAGCTGGTCTGACTTCAAAACATGCTCACAAGTATTTTACATTAAAAGTATATAAGGCCGATCCTAATTCAAAACGGTGCACGTGTAACTTTTCGCTAGAAAACCGAATTCAAAACAGCTACACACATTTTCTCTGCCCTTACATTTTTCAACATACGTGTGTTTTGAAGTATGTATGTTCTATTAAAAGTAATATAAAGCCGATCCTAATTCAAAACGTGCCCACAAGTATTTTACATTGAAAGTATATAAGAATTCATGTTTTCACAACTATTTTACATTGAAATTATATAAGGACGATCCTAATTCAAAACGGTGCACACACAATACTCAAATAATAAACTGCATAATTGTAGTGATTAATTCTCAAAGTTTCTAACAATGTAGAGTTCTAATCTGAAAGTTGTTCTTACAGTAACCGCCTACAACATTAAACTCTTACGCTATCATTAGAGTAACAACCATTAAACTGATCAATTTGCTGTTGGTTATAAGTCCAGGAGGCATGAGGTAACACTATCACTATCACAAGGCTATGTAAGTTTCTGCTGATCTCTTGTCTTGTTGAGAGTATATCAGTAATGAGTAAATATTTGTGTATATTTTTAGTTCAAGAAGGAAACATTTCAAGTTGTTCCGTTAAAATATTTAAATAACCCTCTTGTAGATTTCAAGAAGGAATTAACTCGAAGTAACACTATACAACTGATCAAGCGCTAAAGTATTCGAACATATTAAAGGGGAACATTTTTCTCGCTGCAAATTAAAACAAATATTCGAGTTGGACCCATATTGAACTGGCAGAGTACATATAAGGGACCATGATGGCACCATTTACCGAAAATTACGATTTTTAGACTTGTTCCCCTCTTGAACTGATCCATCGATATATAAGAAGCAAGAAAAAGTGTGCCAAATGCATCAACAATGTTTTGCGGATTATTACGGCATTACACAGGTTTTTTCCGCGAATTTACGTGGTTCCAGAAACGATTACGGCTAAACACTACGTTGTTTTCAATTTTTGATAAACAATTTAGGTAAAATACTGAAATGTCGGGATTAATTTTACTTTTAAGACTTCTCGAAATGATAGTATATGTTAATACGTAGAACTCTATTGTATAAACGAAATTTTTAATATCAGAAATACTGTACGAAAGCGCAGGCGGAAAGTTAACACCACCACTAGAAATAATTTTTGAAACATTTTATGGTAACGCCTATTCTAAAAGTAGAATATACTGCAAACTGCATCGATTTCATCAAAACTAGACAAACAATCCCAATTAAACAGCCAATATCGGCGTACAATTGAAGTAAATTTGTAAAGTTATTTGAGACCTTGTGAAACACAGGAAGCAATTTTTAATTGGCAGAGAGATAGCGCTATATCCACCGATGAATGATGCCCATCCCCAATAAGATCACTAAGCACTAGATCAAGTAGTCAATAGTTTGTGTTAAGAATACTGAAACGAATTCGCTAGTTCTCTTTTGGCCTTTAATTCCAGTAAATACAAGTCTAATAATTCTTCTTCAATACCATAGGTATTTACAGGGTCTTATTTACGTTAACACTATGTTAATCACCAATTGTAGGCACTAATTTAATCTTATAAATACAACGACTTAAACACTATGATTGCAATAATTTTACAAGAATTTATTTATGCAACACATCTATATCACATAAGCGAATCTATCTTTATATTAATTCATGCACATTGAACGTTTACTAGAACAGTTTCAATTAAACTATACTGTTGCACCAAGACTCACACTTATATACGATAAGCCTTTATTCCGGAGAAATGTAGAGAAGTCTAGAATGTGCGTTATCGAAGCCTTCAAGAATAACCCTATTGTATTGCGATACCTGTCAATGATCCTTTCTTATCGTTAGACAGATATTAGTAAACAACAAATAAGCGTCTTTTCAAGAATGTTACAAATATTTCTTAGTTACTGTTACACTGTGTTACGTTCCATTTCGTATTTGAAAATTTACTGCCCCCTTACTTTAAAAACCATTTCAGTTTCTACATATATGTATGATTTCAAACCGTTTAATTAGTCAGCCATCTGAACTGTGCTCGTCCTTTATTGAGTTTAGAAGTTCGCTTTCTTATATTCTTTCTGGTTCCTTACCTAGGCGTATATTCCTTACTAATTAGAAATTTCGCAAGGGTTGCTAGTTTATTGGTAATTTGATAATTTATCTGCGTTATCTTAACCAGATAAACAACTGCTCAGGTTTATTTCTACTGTATATAGAATTTCCGTAATTATTTCTTAGAAAAACAATTTTACAACGACGTTGGTTAAACAAGTTCACTAAATATTTAGCGGTTGGTCTGTTAAATTGGGCAATTACAAATCTTTATGATGAAAAATGTGTTTTCTCTATTTATGTGACTAATTGAAGGGTGAGACTCCTTTAATAGAACTTTTATTATTTTTACCCCGAATTTGTACTCAATATTAGAACCAAGGTTTACCTCATTATACCAAGAAACATACGTTTTCATTACAGCATGTTTTGTCGGCTTCCGTAATATATGTAAATCAAGTTAGGATGAGATGGGTAACAATTGTAGCTACCCATACCTTACACAGCTTACCGAAATGATGATCGACAGCTGTCTGCTTTACTCCTGAATGGTATGTGGTTTGCCTACATTCTAGCAATGTAAAGAGCAACACAACTGTCAATAAGACTTAGCTAATAATTTGGGGTTTTATCTTTGAACGTGTACTGTACTACATATGAGTGTTTCTTTGTGTACTTGCATGTTCCAGTAGCATCAATATAGTAAGTAAGTATTTAGATTATGTAGGTTTCTGCCACTGTGTATATATAATTAGTATTAATTGCTTGCTGTGCTAATAGAGATTATTACTAATTACGGTGGTTAAATCCACTACCTTGTTATCCTAAATTATGCAGCAATATTTACAGGAGTTGTAATTAATTAACTATGAATAATGAGCTGTCGCGTCTTAACAATTTGAGTGGACTGTATTACTAAAGATAATAAAACGCGAGCTTTAGACACAAAAATTTGTATGCATGTAACGACAAACAATAATGCATAAAGTCACTCACCAATATTGTCCTTGGTGTGTTGTCCTCTTCGATTTTGCTGCAATGCCCCCGGGAGAGTCGGTTGAATGCACTGATTAAAAGGCATTATAGTTCATTGTTTATATAGGTTGCGCGGTAAACTCGACACAACCGTTCCGGTGCTGGGTCGGCAGAAGAGTCGTCGACAAAGTTGACAAAACCACTTTCGCACGCGAGTTATGTGATCCCCCATTTGTTATACCTATGAAACTAATAAAGTTATTAGGAAATATTAGGAAATATTAGGAAATGTACAACAATGTCATGAAAGACATTATTACAATTGATTATAATTATTTTAGTTTCCCACGAATGGAAACGCTACAAAGTAGCACAAGGATAAGTGACACTGCAGATGTCAGGTCACAGACGGTCGTAGGAAGTCACGTACCGAGACTACGCAGAATAAGCCTGCAACATTGTAATTATGAATAGCATTTAAGATAGCAACTAAGTATTATGAATGGAATCAAGTGTAAGCGGACATTAGGTCCGCAGGTTCCAACAGAATTGTAAAGAGGTAGGGAGATTATAAAAAGACCGGGAGCTCCACTCCCAGTCAGTTCATCAACGTTCAGCTTTTACATTGCAGTCCGTCGGTAACTCACTTGTACAATTAAGTATTAACTATTTCGACTTAGAATAAATTAATTCAAGATTGTAAAATTCCATCTTCAAATCTGTTAAAACAAATAAATGTGTTAAGGACCAAAGAAGTCTTTTTAAAAAGGACCGCTCGAAGCCACGAACCTTAACTCGCGTTACACTAGAAGAGGCCCAAGCACACTGCACAGTTTTGTTTCACAATATAATTTCGAAGTTTAATTATTACGAAACAGGAATTAATACTTGCATTGTTCCTTTGTTTCCTAAACACCCTTCGATATAATTGTTACTAGATATAATTAGTATTTAAGAAGGAACGGAGGATACAGGTGATTGTCCTTATAATTTAATTTTGTTTTGCTATTCAAATTCCTGAAAATTATTTATTATAGTTATATTTTATGTGCGTCTTGTGATTAATTATTGTTGCAGGTACAAATGTTCAAGGAAAAAGGTGGCTTGATTGGTGTCCTGTCGGTTCGTCCTTTAGACTCCCTTAATCTTCGACTGTGTTTAGTGCGGCATTCGTTTATTGCTCTTTCTCTTACCTTCGTTTGTTACCCTGTAATGTAGGCGAGCATTCCGTTCTGATTTCGTTCCTTTCTTACTGGTCCGCTCGTATTGCGGGTAACAAATACCCCCCCCCCCATCCCAATTTCTATCCCAGAATATTTTGCAGATCGGAGGCTAGATGTCGCTGTGACGATAACAACAACCGAAGCCATTCTTTAATTTCCCTTATTCGTTCATCTGATCTTTGAGATTTACTGATACCATTTACAGGTTCTGGTAACTAGTTCTACCAGTGGACAATTGCTTTGTCACTAAGTAATAAATTCGACTACATCCATGGCTAAGGTGTATGATTTTGCCCGGCTCTGGTTGTTGTTGACGAAGCTTGTCCAGATCACCAAATTTACTTTTTAGCACCCTAGCAATCCCTCGATTCATATTGAGATCCGTTGACACGCAATGTAAAAGTTGTATTTCGACGGTAAGTCAAATAGATCCCTGCTGGCCTCTTCGGTAATACCAAACGTCGCTTTGCTGATACTGCTGTACACGGACATGAACTACATGTAATTAAAATCAGGCCCTGGATCATCTATCTGGTTCCCTACTCTACACACTTTATCATGTCTTCTAGCATTGTCGTAGTCGTCACTGTCGTACTGTCGTAGGGTGCGAGTCTGTTAATATGCACCACTATTTTTTCGCCTTTTGAGTGCTTACGAGTCATATATACTATACCGTTGGTTCTTTTTAGTACTTCGTAGCGACCCTTTCAATTTCTCTGTAACGTTGGCTACAATGCACACCTCTATTCGAGATTGCACAACTATACGCTGTCTCCCGTTTGAAGACCAGACTCGTAACCTTGATCTCATACCTAGTCTTCATTCAGTTACTCGCAATCTGAATATTATTTCCTACATACAAATGACTGCCATACATTTTCCGGTTGAATCTCTAGACATACCATTTACATACAAGTCTTCTTCAGGCTTACTAGCGAACTCAAGAATATATAATAAACGTTTCTCACGTCCTAGCATGCAGGAGTCGGTCCAATACTCTAGTGAAACGCACATCGGTAGGGCCATAAATGTAGGTGTATGTGTTGTTCTCAGTCGCTTTGATGTTTAGAGACTACCTTGTAGAAATACTTCCCCAAGGTGCGGTACATAGATTCTACCATTACACCCGATTAAGGGTGTGCAACGGTATTATTATTATGCTTCTCATGCCTAGCAACCGACAAACCTACTGAAACAAGTCCGACTCAAAATTTCTGCCGTGGTCAGCATACAGCTCTAAAGGTATTGCAAAACCGAGAAAAGTTCTTTAATTAATACGTCAGCGACGGTTGTTCCTTCCTGTTTGGGTCTGATGCTTCCAATTTTATAATTCGCAGAAAAACTTGTCTTCCAGCTTTTCCGCGGTCTTTGTATTTTATTGTATAAGCTTCTCTTTTACTTGGCTGTAATTTTCCATTAATATTTGTTCAACTTTAGATTCGCGGCGCTCTGGTTCAGTTTCTCTGAGAGACTCACGGCGTTTTCCTGTTAGTTTTCTGTACGTCTCGTGTTCATCATTTTGTTTTTGACCTTACTTAAGGTCAGCTTGACGCAGCTCTAACTTCTTTTCTATTCTGTGCTAATCCAAAAAGTTCTACATACCCTTCACGATCTAAGTTTCTAATAATTTAACTAATATAGCTTGGTCTAAGTCTTCCTATACTCTTCTATGTTTTTCTTATTTTCCTAACTCTACATAAATATTAGCAACCTGATGGTTGTTAAAGAACTCCAACATGTTTACATGATTCCCATTTATAAGGAAATGAAACTGGTTACCCCAAGGAAAAATGTTAAATTTAATGTTATGGTACGGCTTAAGCAACAAAACGCTACCAACATGCCAGACCGCTAACTAATTGTGTTAGTTTCTTCTAATTTAGCTGCCAGTCATCTAGTATTGATAATCTATTTTTACTGGAGCCATTCAAATTTGCTATTAAAACTATTAAAGACATCACGTACACTAGAATTTATATTAGGAAGTAAATAGAACATAAACACACGTATAAATTATAGTTTAAAGTCAAAAGCTTCGCACCTATTGTGTCATTAGTGGGAATAGTAGCGGATCTCTAAAGAATCTAATTGAATAATGTTTTTCTAGTGCTATTATCCACCTTCTCCAATTGTACGGTGCAAAATTTCGATCTGTGCGAAGTATCGCCCAGTCTTTATAAAATAATCCATTACCGATGAGCGATGAGTACAGTCAAGTTTCAGAGAAAGCTATAATATGAAAGTCACCTTCTGCGAGTAACAAAATAGGGTCTGAATTTTAGTGCTTATTCGACTGGTGTTCTGGTTTGTATTGTAAGTATTAGCGTTTAACTACTATTCAGACAGAACATAATTTTTGTAATAAGCCACCTTTCTTTGATCAACGATACATTTATTATGATGCCCCAAAATGTGAACAGATCGGTATATCTTGCGTCGGCGCAGTCAATACAACATTGTTTTGAATTTGTAGGATAATCCTTAATTCGATGGGATAACGGACATCTCGAATAAGTAATACTTCTTGTGCATATTTTTTGATGATGATTATAACTACGACATTTAAAACAGACATCAAGTTCAACATACAGATGTTGTAAAGCAATTACTTTATTATGTTTTTTTTTCAATATTCAATTTACTTTATTGCGAGATGAAATATAGAAAAACAATTACAATATTCGTTCATAAAATAGTAGATAATGCCTGTGCCTCTAAGACCTTTTTTTCAGGCACTTCTGAAATATCAGAATCGCTGACGTAATACCACTTTCCTGGTGGGATTTCAACGTTAGCTTCACAGCTTTTACATTGCGTAGACAAGTATTGTTTTTTATTTTTGGGTAATAAATCCCAACGGTAATTATCGTTTTCTAATGGAGGTCTTATTTTTACATAGGAATCATAATGTCCATCAACCGCTATGTCGCACAACACAATATAATATACATAGCACCTTAGTTTTATTAAATTTGAGCGTTTGTAGTTTAAGGGGCATTGGTAGGACCAAAAAGGCGTTAAATCTAGTAACATGGGGAAGGAAACATAATTATTCACCTTTGCAGATCGTAGTCTTAAGACCTGAAATCTCTTTAAGTGTAAAATCAGTTCAGCAGGCGGTTTGTTGATTAGAAGTTGCTTCGTGGCATTAGTGTAAACAATTCTTTTATCGGCACTACCGTCATGCCTTTTGGTGCATAAATCACAGCGCCTTATTCTTCCGGTTAGTAATTCGCATACCGTAAATTGGTTTAAACAATGTTGCACAGAACATTCGCCATCTTCACCTTCGTGTTATGATACTATAGTAGGATCTCATGAATCATAAGTATGTATTACGGATTTCTTGACCAGTTTCGGAACAACCGTGTGGGCCATCTATTCCTTTATTATCGTTTAAGAAGGATGATATATTTTTGTATAATGAACATATTTTTTGGTGATTTTTCTTAATCTTCTTTGGGAAATAAACCACTCATAGTTTTTAAAATCATCTTTATTTACGTTTCGATCCATGACCTAGGATCTTTGTCAAAATAATAAAAAACTTCAAGTTTGACACCAAATTTTCACCTAATGTACTCAAACCAAATATACCGAACATTAATAAATCAGTCACCTTCAATTTATGTCATAAATGTCAAACTTCAAGTTTTTATTATTTTGACAACGATTCTAGGTCATGGATCGAAACGTAAATAAAGATGATTTTAAAAACTATAAGTGATTTGATTCACAAAGAAGATTAAGAAAAATGTTAAACAAACCACAACAAACGTACAAAGAATATTTTTGGTGAATCTTTTTTTCTAATTTGATTGATTTTGTTTGATTTTTTTAGGGCTTAATACTGACGTATGTTGATTTTCCGGTATTGGCAAATTCAAATCAATGAAGAACTCACATTGTTTTCTAATGTGCTTATAATCCTGGCACGGTCTTGTATTGCATAATGCACCTTGAAAAACGGCTCCGTCAACTTGGTTCCCCTCCAAACGATTTATTGAAATGTAGCATGTGCACCAGAAAGTACTAGTCTTGCACCACCTTGCACCACCAAAATAATAGTTTGCATCATGCTGGGAAAACAATTGCGGTAATTGGTTTATGAGGGGGGCTAGAATGACGGTAGTCCCCCTGCATTCAAATTTCTAAAAAATGATGTGCACCGGTTAGAGAAAAGTTTGCACCACCTTGCACCACTATATTTAGAGTTTGCACCAGTTCAGAAAATTAGATACAGGGCTTTTTCTCAAGGGCGCTAGAATGACGCTAGCCCCCCTCCATTCGAATTTCAAAAAAATGATATGTGCACCAGTTAGAGAAAAGCTTGCACCACATTGCAACTAAATTTAGAGCTTGCACCACCTTCAATAAGTCGTCACATTATTATTTTATTTTATTTTACATAAAACACTGCAATACTCCAACATTTTTGAATTGCACTACCAAAAGAATTCTAAGCAGATCCAAAGTGAAATGTTTTTCTTGCGTTTCTTTATTAAAAATAGTGCAATTATATTTCATTTAATTATAGGAGTATTATCTATTAACGAGGTGACTAATAATACGGACTTTAGGACAGGATCAGGACGTTCCTACAAGAGGCTTACAAATGCACTTGCAAGGTATTACAGAACACGTAATATAACTGCATGATTTGGGGTGTCAAATTTAAGTCAAGTTACAACCAAATATAGCAGAATTCAGTTTTAGGCAGCATACAGAACCAAAGTCGTAGACAGATACTTCCGGAGAGGTCATACAGAAAATTTTTAATTTAATTACACTTCTATGGATGTATTTCTAGATATATTTGAAAAATACTTGTGGGGGTGGACGCTGGCGAAACGCCCCCCCCCCCGCCACTTGCTTCGTTTTTTTTAGAAACGTTTTCAAAATTTCGTACCCGTTTTGTACTCAATTGTGTACCGAAATACTTTATCGCAAAAAAAATTTTTTTGCTTCCTCCTCCCATCGGTTTAATTTTATAGCATTTATAAATTTTTTTGGAGAAACATTGTTGCCTGTTACCACCAAAAGTATTTGAACTGCAATGTGGGACTTGCTATTCAACAAGCCCATGTGGAATATGTTCATAACTAAAAGTATTGTAATTAGCATAAGAATGAGGTATAATTACAGAACGTTATGAAAGATGATGTTATTGTATTCAAAATAGCCGTAAAACAATGATATACGCTTGAACATATCCATTTTTTCTTTAATGGGATTGAAAACATTCTTTTAAATGATAGAGCTATATATCTGTCCCACAGTTAAAAGTTCATCAAAAATACAAGAATAAATTAGCAAGTGATTTTTGAATTTTAGCCCCAAAATTTTCCGAAAAAGTACGTTCAAGTTTTAAGTACTGAATTTTTTGAAACTATTAGTTTGAAGCTTTTTATTATTTAAATTAATGTTCAATTGTCCTAAGTATATTCGGAAATGTATTTTAATTCAGTATCAACCTTGTTTCTTTCAATTTCGTTTATTTTTTGCTAAAATTTTTAGAATTGTGAAAGCTATTAGTAATAAGAAGTAATCTTTTTTATAATCAAAAAATTTATTTTAATTTCAAAAATTTCTTCTAAAAATGTAAGCATTAAGAGATATATTTTTAATTGTACTGTCCATTATTAATTTTATCTATTAGGTGATATACATTTTTAGAATTAAGAAAACCTGTTCGAATAACAGTTAGTCTTCTATATTTAAATATTAAGAAAATTATTTTAATTTTGAGTTTAACATTTTTATGTGTTTAAAATTTTTGAAATAAAATTATTTAATTAATTACTATTGATTAGTTACTTAATTTGAGCAATTTCAAAATTTATAGAAGTATATAGCTCATACAGAAGAAAATAATACGTAAAAATCTTTAGGTGAAAAGTAAACTAAGCAACAGCAGTGAAATTAATTTTCAATCTAACTATAATAAGGATACCTACCTATGATTCTAAGTAATGCTCAGCAATAAATTCAATCTCAACTAGTACAAACTTTTTCCGATTTTCTTATATAATATTGACTATTCCAAGATTACTATAAAACAATAATCAAATCCCGTTTAAGACACATTCTAGAAAATTTGAAAAGATTTTCAATTACAGAAAAGATTAAGACATAATATCCACAAAAATTCTTGCGTTCTTCAAAAATGTTATGCTCAGATAAAACACTTTTAAATTATCATAATATTGTATTTGACAATCTCATCGTACGATCCCAATTTAAGGACTTATTCCGAATTAGTTACTTCTGATAAAGCTATTTCAGCAGGTAATCTTGATCAACTGAAAATAGCACTATCAAATCGATGCTACAAGGTGTCTCATTCTGGATAGCACTGGATGGATAGCTTTGTTATCTGAAGAGATTGAAAATCGGTTAAATAGCAAATATTTTGTAGATGTTGTTGAGTAATAATCGTTATTTGGAATTCAAAATTTTTTATGCATTTCGTTGATATTTGAGAAAAGTGGGAAAGTGATTTTTTCGAAAAGATCAAATATTAGCATTATTCAAAACTTTATAAAAAACCCTTTAAATATAAGTTGCTGCAAATGATTCAAGTAATTCAAAAATGTAAAAATAAATCTTTGGTATTCAGGATGTCTGAGTTATACATACCTAGAGAAGCTATCAGTTAGACGATACCGGGTTCAAATCCCACAACATACGATAAGACTTTTTTGCAATTTTAAAAAAAAAAGATTAAATAAATGTGCTAAAATTCAAGGGTTGATAAAAAAGATTAATATCCAGGACGATTCAAAATTCAAACTTTAACAAATGTCAGTTATGACTTAGTTAAAAACGGTTGAAGTGACATTTTACAAAAAAATTGAATGGCCGTCGGTCATAAGTTACAAAGAAAAATTTGTGAACTCATAGAAAGTTAAGCGGAGGAGTTAGTGTATTGTAGATAGATACATCCATAGAAATGTAATTAAATTAAAAAATTTCTGCATGACCTCTCCGGAAGTATCTGTCTACGACTTTGGTTCTGTATGCTGCCTAAAACTGAATTCTGCTATATTTGGTTGTAACTTGACTTAAATTTGACACCCCTAAATCATGCAGTTATATTACGTGTTCTGTAATACCTTGCAAGTGCATTTGTAAGCCTCTTGTAGGAACGTTCTCATCCTGTCCTAAAGTCCGTATTATTAGTCACGTCGTTAATAGATAATACTCCTATAATTAAATGAAATATAAATGCACTATTTTTAATAAAGAAACGCAAAAAAAACATTTCAGCAGTGGATCTGCTTAGAATTCTTTTGGTAGTGCAATTCAAGAATGTTGGAGTATTGCAGTGTTTTATTTAAAATAATATAAAATAATAATGTGACGACTTATTGAAGGTGGTGCAAGCTCTAAATTTAGTGGTGCAAGGTGGTGCAAGCTTTCCTCTAACTGGTGCACAAATCATTTTTTTAAAATTCGAATAGAGGGGGCTAACGTCAGTTTAGCCCCCTTCATAAACAAATTACCGCAATTGTTTTCCCAGCATGGTGCAAGCTGTTATTTTGGTGGTGCAAGGTGGTGTAAAACTAGTACCTTTCTGGTGCATATGCTACATTTCAATAAATTGTTTAAAGGGGGGCCAAGTTGACGGAGCCTTGAAAAACGTCTTCTATAGGTAATAATAACTCAGATGTTTGTTGCTCATGGAATTTTCTAGTTTTGTGTTTTTTAGAATCTTTAAAGGCTGATAGATCCGACTTTTTTAGAATTAGTTCTTGACCATTTTTCGGATCTTCGTCACGTAATGCTTGTAGTAAATGCCGCAATAATTCGTGTGCATCGTGTTGTTGACCTCCACTGTACTGTAGGGTTATTTGTATAAAACTCGTAAATAATATGTTAGGGTTATACACTTCAAATGTATCACTCTGTAGTTCTTTTAATGTCTGTGAAAGGCATGCGTTATAGGTTGTCTTTTTACGGCTCTGTCATGTGAGTCTAAAGTTAATGAATCCTTATCATCTGAGCCTAAGATGTTACTAGGTAGAAGAAAGTTCTTCTCAGGCTCTGGAGTTTCAAGGAGTAATTGCATTAAATAAGGAGCTTGTCCAAGAGCTTGCATAACCGAATTGAAAAAACAGGAGTTGCCCAAATTGGTTAAACCACGTGTGCTTAAAAAATTAGGCAATACGAATTAGGTGCCATTCTTTGGTTTGCGCGAATCTGTACGTTTCTTCAAATATTCAATGACCTTCAGTAACGTTCATTTCAGCATCGCAGTCAGGACACCACACTGACCAAAAGGCTGTATATACACTCAAAGAGTGAAAATCGGGTTCTGGAATGGTAAATTGATGTAGGATTTGTTTATTTTTAGAGCAGCCCCAAGTTTTGTGTCCGCATTGAAGACATATCCATCCATAAGGAAACATTGAATTTGGAATCACAGTCCGATATAATATGATCAGAATGGGATCCACATATATCATGTTTAATATTGAGATGAGTATTCTGCAATAAAATTTTAATCTTAGAAAAGTCTATTGCTTTGTTTATATGAGGACATTTGACTGTTTTATATTTTCCTCACAGGCGTGGATGGGATTGTTGAAACTTTTAATATTTGGTTTCCCTTGTATTTTTTCTGCTCCTGATTGGCATTCTTGTATATTTAGTTCGGAGTTGTCTTGTGTAATTAAGGTTTTCAATGCTTCATATTCTCGTTAAAGACTTCAGCTTTGATGTTATTCTGCTTCCACAAATTGGATAAATTAATTTTATCTTCAAATAGAGTAAGAGAATCATAATGGATTTGTGAATTTGAATCGTATATGTTGAAGTCATCTTTTGGTGTATTATTTTCAAAATCAGAATTTGAGTGTCCAGTTGCAGTTAATTCACATTTAGTATATGTTTTATTTCTTCTATACGCGGTTTTCTTGTAATTAGGAAGCCAAAAGAATTCATCTAATTTTTTTGAAGGTGGGGTAGTTCCAAGTATTGAAATGGCGTTTCCTCTCTGAATTGCACTGCTAATTCTCTGTAATAAAAAGGAAGTAGCTCTACTGTCAAAAGTGTTGTGGCTATACGTCTGCCTAATTCTTCAATAAATCGAAGGGATTCAAATCCAAAAACACCTAATGTTTCAATTGCGATTGGGTAGAAATGCTAAAGCTCGAATAATGTAGAATATTTTTTTATTTGAAGATTTTCCCCATATTTTACCGCAGCTTCCGAGCTACTAGCACATGCTACGACATGTGAAGGGGCAAGAATGTCAACACAGGTATAGTCCCACGTTACAGCTTTGCCGTGTTTCCAAGGGACTAAACTGATATTGTCTGGTCGTTTGTTATCGTCTCGGAATATATGATTGGGTTCTAGGATGGAAGGTGTGTCAGCGGAAACAAAAGCTCGTTTAATAATGTCATATACAGCCCTGTGTCTGGGAATGCGTCCAGCACGGAGTCGGCAGCTTAGACCGTGAATTTATTATGTAGTTTCGGTTCAATTCTGTACTTCCACACTTTAGTAGTGTTGGAGTTTTATCACCTGATGGCGGTTTTATTTACTTTTGCCATAGTACAGTGATTGTTTCGAAATTATATCATTATAATAGCTTCGATTACTTCATAGGGTTCTTGGGAACTATTTCACTCTGATGAGGCTTAACAAGCCGAAACCATTGGTCAGTGCATGTTTCGTCCTCTGTGAAATAATAAAGCTATTGTTTTGTTAATGGCTATATAACTACCAGCCCGATTTGTATTTGTCAATAGCTCTTATTATTTTCATAAGAGTTTCTTTACAGATACATCCTACTTTATATACTATTTCTTATTGCGAACTTATTGTTAGTACTGAGGCTAAAAACATTAATTTACCACTCCTATCAAGCTATTCTAAATTTAAAACACTACGATAAAACAAAGATTGATGAATAATTACTTGTTAAACGCAGATATAGAATGTTAGGTACTAGTGATGCAGCGTTTGAGGTTTAAAAAAGCATTTTTTCACTGTTCTTCAATACGAAGGGTATCTAATGTAACTTCAACTGAATGTGTATAGGTTTTGTTGATAGAAATGTTGTTTGTAATTGTTCAGGATACTCTATTCCATATAAATTTTATGTACCTGTAAATGAAAGTAGTTTAGTAATTTTAATTATAAAGTGATGAAAATTTATGAAATGTCAACAAATGAAAATTAATAAAAATAATACCAAATCTGTTCCAAAATAGCAATTAAGTACAGTTAAGGATGAAGTAATGAATGTATCCCTTTAATTATTATATAGTAGGTAAGATGTAAATGTTTTTAGATTTCCTAGGTGATAAATGTTGAGAATAAAAGAGTTGATTAAAAATTTGTATACTGTAGAGATGTTTTTTGGCTTTAAGAGCCTGTAATTAAATTGATAATATTAATATATGTGTTTAAAGTGTATGCATTTTATTTGAGTGGTTAACAGGAATAATAGGCCACAGAGTTTCATGTTTATAAAAAGGTGTATCAGAAAATAAGTAATAAGGGTTATACAACCAATCAAGTTCCAGAGAAGGAATTCCAATTAAAGCAAACATCGGGTCATCTCTTGTGTTAGTGAAGAGTTGCACCAGTGGTATTGAGATATTTTGCAGCAGGGTCCAGTCGTATAGGATTACGGTCAAATTTATATTGGTAAAGTATTGAAAGTGTTCTTAGTAATAGAGGCATATCTGAGTATACAGTTGATGAATTAGTAGTTTATTTGTCGAACCTAAAACAAAAGTTAATTCCAATTGAACGTAAAACTAAAACGTACTTTTAACAGGTATTCACTGCAAGCATTCAAGGCGATCTTGTTGTATCCTGTATCAAGGTCCATGTACAACCCAGACACATTCAGAGGAGTTGCAGGTATTTGAAGTTATCTTTATATACACATCATTTAAAGTAATTTGTGAATAATTTGAATTTCAAACGCTTACCTAAATTAAATATTGTTGAGTCTATTTATCAATCTTTGAATATAACCACGAGATACTAGCACTAAAAGAGGTTAAGTGGTTTTGACTAAACGACGATTTATGCGCATGTGTTTTATATACCTGTAAGAGGACAAAGAACTCACGTTTTCTTACAGAGTAAAATTTGCTAGATTCAATTATCCCTGAACGAGTCTTTAAAAGCCGTGGCATAAATAAAACAGAAAAATTTTCTTTATTAAAATCATTTAAAAGGCCAACACCACATTAGGGTTGCAAATATTAATCCTTTAACTCCTATTTTTGAATTATAATTTTTGATATCACCATACACTATATATTTTTGACGCAAACCAAATGTGGTGCGTGGAGACATAAGGAACACAGCAGACCATACATAATAATAAATATATATATATATATATATATATATATATATATATATATTGCTATGAAACCTTTTTAATTAGAGTCGAGCCTCTCCCATTGGGCGTCATGTATGCTGTGAAACCTCCTAAATTAACTGGTCCGTCGACTTTCTTCTGTTCATCGCCTCGGCTGCTCCCCTAGATAAACCTTCATCCTCATTCATAAAAAAAACAAACACATTCCTACCACAAACATCAACGTTAACTCTATTTACATCAATATTCACAATACATTAAAATTTCAAAATTAAAAATTCAGCATAAATTTCAGTATCAGAAAATTTCAAGATTTAAATTTGTTATCATTTTAATGTGCATCCAAAATTAAAGTCCTTGTAGGATGCCTACTAATTAATGTAACAATATATGCAGACCTGAGTCTGAGTACAAAGGGAGCACCTACCACCCCTTTACGTTAATTAACCAGGTTCGTCTAATTGAGCTCAAAGACATACCCAAATTTTCATCATAATCCAGAACATAAATACTAAATACCCCTTTCTACTTAAACAAGAAAATGTCACCTTAAAATTAAAAATTTGCTGTTAGTACAATTTCACTACTGTCCATTTTAAATAAACAAATTATAAAGTTATTCAACACACACCAAACATCAAAGTTCGAACAAAATAGTATAATTTACCTGAAGGTTACTGCACTCGTAGCTTCAATGTACGTCGTCCCTTTGTTAATCACACCATTCCAACTGGGTTATATTTACGGCTTCTGATTCTTAACGCTTTTAAAGTTTTCTCCATCACCATTCATCTAAAGTTGTTTCAGGGCTTTTCCGGAACTCATCTGTGTATATCTGAACCTTGTTTTGTGGATCCAGTCATGTTTACGAACCATTTAATTATTAACACCCCCGAAAAATAACAAAGAAATTCATACTTCTTTCACAAATATACGCCAAAACTGCCTACTTTTGTGTATTCATTTGTCGTTGTAAATTTTACTAATTGGTACAGTGATACTAAACGTAATTATCTTGTATCTTCTTTTCTAAGTGCACTAAAGTACATTCATTGTAGCACGTAAAGAACAAGCTGTTTTAAATCACAAAAATATTCGAGCAAACTGTTTAAATTATTTAATCAAAACCGGAAAACTAAAAAGCACTGTTTAACGCATTGAATCAAGTCGAAGATCTCAGAGAGCTTGTTCATATTCACCTCGGTATATATAGAGGTTAGCCTGTCTGTCGGTCTAGTCCCCAAAACGGACAATTCTTCAGAATTTCGCATGCTAGGTTCCCATTCCGCAGCCCGGCATGCGATTTTTACGAAATTTGCACTCGCCCCAGTTAAATCTCAGAAATTTCGACACGGCTCGCAACGTCTGGAAATAACTAATTGAATTTTATACAGAAATGTTATTTTTACCTCTCAATTTTGCCTTTTATTTTCACCCAATCGCAACCCAATGACGTTGCTCCACTCACGCCTTTTACTATATGTGTCTCGGTCTTGCGCATATTATCTGTCTCTATCTAACCTGTTCTTATTGGTGCAAATTGATATTCTTTATTATCCATTATTTCAGTCCATGTGGACTGTGAAATAACCCACCTTTAGCATTTCCTGTAACTATTAAGCTACGGTTTCTCCAAGATTCTTTGTAACCATTAATTATCTGCAAAATTTACGCAGAATGAGCTTTTTAAAAATACGCAGGTGTTCAAACATAATAACACTTCTACGATTTGCATTTTATTGGGTTTTTTTCAAGTTTTTATAGATATTATATGTAACTAATGGTTCAATTAACTTCAATTAAAATTAATACCCTTTAATTTTTAGTGACTCCTAATCAAATATTAATTATTATCTGTACATTTTGTTTAATACCGGTTACTTAAAATATAGTTAATTAATATAAATTTTGCACGTAATTTCTCTTTGTTTCTTTACTAGGAATAATTAAATTACACGCAGAGCTTTTTAATACTGCTTCCTTTTTTATAGCAAGCGTCTTGTAGATGATTTAAATCTCTTATGTTTAATGAAACGAATGAATTTGTATTCTCCACGGTTTTTTAATAACGCGTACCTTTTCCCAAAGCTTCTACACGGTGATTAAAATTATTTGATGTGATTATTTAATTTTCTACCCTGGTCTAAATATGAGTTTTTATATATATATATATATATATATATATATATATATATATTGCCGTAATATAACACTTACTTTGCTCAAACACTTATGAAAATGTTAATTTATAATTTTCTTTTGCCTCGACTAGCTGATTTAATTAAATAAAGCAATTCCACAATACACAGTATAATGATTAAATATTTACAACTTTTTTCCTTTTTAAATCTCTTCTACCTTTTTGAATTATTTACATCTATTAGATTTTTAGAAAATGAAGCCAGCAAAACGAGCTTTTATTACATTTAGAGACCTGTTTAAACGTTTCAAAATGTCTATAACTTTTCATAAATTTATTCAAGAAACCCCAATTTGTCGGCTCTTACACTTTTAAATTATTATTGAAATAAAACAGTTTTAAAATAAATCATCAAAAATATCTAACCTGAAGTGGTTTTGTAGGAGCTCTGCATTCCTAAGAATTGAAGTCGACATCCAACCAAAATTTAGTATCCCAATCGTTATTTCAATGAAACGTTTTTCATTTCCGTAATAGAATGTTTACCATTTTCAGAGATTATTAGATTGTTTGAACAGACAGCATTTTCCAGAGTTTCGTATCCAAAATTGTATTTAAGATCGTAATATATCGTTATTAAAAGTTTTAACAAGAATCGTAACGTTATTTCGATTGTGGTTCAGAACGTAGTTCTTCAGATCGTAATTATTCAGAATGTAATTTAGAACGTATTTAATCAGAACCCTGTTTTTTTATTATTAGAAATGATATAATTTCACTAAATCTTATTTACTTACGTCTTTTTAGAAGTACGTCTCTCTTTGCACAATTATACATCCTTTAAAATAATTTTCACTTAATTTTTCACGTAAATATTTATCACATTTAAGTATAGTGACTGCCTAGTTTCAATAGTAGACTAACTCAATATTCAATTGTTATGATATTTATAGGATCGGCCCCCTTTAATTTCTAATTCGTTGACTCCACGTGCTGGGCGAGGCCAAGTGTATTATCACTTGTTATTTTGGGAATTTTACCAGTTGTCTAGTTCAATAGCATGACGCGATGCTCACTTTGTCACGTAAATTCTTATTATACCTATGCATTTACTTCAGAAATCCCAGGAACCTTTATTCAATCGATCACGTCGTATTGTTTGTTGGCCATATTCTAATCTGAATCGAATAAATTTTGCGTTTGTTTATTTCCTAATAAATTGGATTTTTGAGCAAATGTGATACTTTTAAATCACGTACGCTTTTCAAATATTGCATAATTTCTAATTGCGTTTAAGATGATATATCCACGCACTTTTTGAATATTTGTCTAGCCAATTCATGCAGGTTTTTCACTGATTTAATTTCAATGCGTTTCGTTATCTTTTCAAATTCTTATCTTTGCTCATAGCTACTCTTGGATAGCTGTTTTTATCGTTTGTTCTGCTATATACAGTGTGCTCTCAACTAATGATATTTATAATGACCTATTTACTCTTCTAATATCTGTAATTCTGTGCTTCTGTTACTTGGGAGTTTCTCTTGTTTATTCTACGACCCCTATGACTTAACCTACCCCTAAATTAACCCTATAATTACAGCAATATATATATATATATATATATATATACAGGTTGAGTTTTTAGTGTGACAACGGCCGATAACTTGGTTATTATAAAAGCTACGTAAACCAAATTTGGAGGCATATTAGGCATGCCTAAAGTGCACATTTTAAAAATATTTGGAAGCATACAGGGTGTTTCATAATTCCAGGGCATATTTAACTTATATTTTTTTAAATAGAACACCCTATATATCATTACATTTTTGGAAAGCCCATAAAAAGAGCTTTAATTTGATATTAAATTGTATCTGTCTATTCCTTTTAGTTTTTGAGATATTTAACTGTTTTTTAGACAAAATTACCCTGATTAGATACATTGCCACTGCACTACTACACAACTTATGTTAATTTTCAAGATGAAGAAAATTTTACTATATACCATAGTATATTTGTAAATATCACTCTTTTGAAATTTCTTCACAGTATACAGGGCGTATCAAGTTTCGCAAAATGCAATTTTTAAAAAAAATTTTAAATGGTACCCTATCAATTTTATTGCTACAATGGATAGTTCATTAAGTGTCCTTTCATTTTTGTTAAGCATTCTCTATACCCAAATCCATTAATTTCTGTGATATTTTTGATTTTCTTTAAATTTTAAGAATGTTTTTAATTTACATAAACAAAAATAACTTACTATTGGAGAATATTATAAAACAATCCATACATTTTGATTAACAATTAACTACACTCATCCAATAACAATTTTCACTAAAGATATTTCAACCAACAATAATACGCTATCAACAGAATTCTGCCAGATCAACAACATGCATTTTATAGAAAATGTTCAAGCGGGAAATCAGGCAGGCTTTGAAAAAAATAACAATTACAATTAAAATGTCATTTAGGTTTATTAATTGTAGTGTGTTGTCATTTAACAGGATATTTCTCTTGGTATATTCTTAATGCAAGTAGGCAATTTTTTAAACTTTCTCCCAATATCCAAATCATATCTATTTCTTCATCCAGAGTAAAATTCATTTTGAAAACTTTTTCAAAGATTACATTTAAAACAGAACAGATAATACCAAGAGAGATATCCTGTTAAATGACAACACACTACAATTAATAAACCTAAATGACATTTTAATTATAATTGTTAGTTTTTTCAAAGTCTGCCTGATTTCCTGTTTGAACATTTTCTATAAAATGCATATTGTTGATCTGGCAGAATTCTGTTGATAGCGTATTATTGTAGGTTGTTGTATCTTTAGTGAAAATTGTTATTGGCTAAGTGTAGTAAATTGTTAATCAAAATGTATCAATTGTTTTACAATATTCTCCAATAGTAAGCTATTTTTAGTTATGTAAGTTAAAAACATTCTTAAAATTTGAAGAAAATCAAAAATATCTAAGAAATTAATGGAATTAGGTATAAAGAATGCTTAACAAAAATGAAAGGACACTTAATGAACTATCCATTGTAACAATAAAATTGGTAGGGTACTATTTAAAAAAAGTTTTAAAAATTGCATTTTGCGAAACCTGACACACCCTGTATACTGTGAAGAAATTTCAAAAGAGTGATATTTACAAATATACTATGGTATATAGTAAAATTTTCTTCATCTTGAAAATTAACATAAGCTGTGTATTAGTGCAGTGACAATGTATCTAATCAGGGTCATTCTTTCTAAAAACAGTTGAATGTCTCAAAAACTAAAAGGAATAGATAGATATAATTTGATATCGAATTAAAGCTTTTTTATGGGCTATCCAAAAATGTAATAATATATAGGGTGTTCTATTCAAAAAACATAAGTTTAATATGCCCTGGAATTATGAAACACCCTGTATGCTTCCAAATATTAGTAGGAGAAAAACAGGCATTCTGCGGCCTCATTTTCCTCCAGCATCCGCATTTTCCTCCGTCATTTTCCTCCAGCATCCTTATTTTCCTCCCTCATTTTCCTCCCGCATCCTCATTTACATGTAAATTCCCATAAGGAGGAAATGAGGAGGAGTGACTCTCTTTCCTCATTTTTCTCAAGCATCCGCATTTTCCTCCCTCATTTTCCTCAAGCAACCGAATTTTCATCTTAGCATCCTCATTTGCTCCCTCATTTACATGTAAATTCCCATAAGGAGGAAATGTGGAGATGAATTTCCTAGGAGGGAAATGTGGAGATGAATCTCCGTTTTAATCGACTAGTCATTGCGTCTTTCGAGATAAACCTATCTTGTTTGGTATCAATTAATATCAGAATTTTCTCAGCTACCCGAATCTCTAGGAATTTCTTAGATTGCATCATCCCCCAGAGAGCTACCCCAATTTTAAGATTATTTGCCGGTAGCGATTTTATGGTCGTCCTTATAAATTTTTTAACCATGTGACACATCAAATTAGTCTAGAATTTTATGCAGAATCCGAATCCGCAAACAGATTTGCAATAGCACTATCCCTTACAAAGTAATACCCCTTTAAAGTCCAAACCTCTAAATTTTGCTCTTTGCTCTATAACATAACATATAGTTTTCTTCGACTAGCCATTGCATCTTTCGAGATAACCCTATCTTGTTTGGTATCAATTAATATTAGAATTTTTTCAGCTACCCGAATCTCTAGGAATTTCTTAGATTGCATCATCCCCCAGAGAGCTACCCCAATTTTAAGATTATTTGCCGGTGGCAATTTTATGGTCGTGCTTATAAATTTTTTAACCATGTGACACATCAAATTAGTCTAGAATTGTATGCAAAATCCGAATCCGCAAACAGATTTGCAATAGCGCTATCCCTTACAAAGTAATACCCCTTTAAAGTCCAAACCTCTAAATTTTGCTCTTTGCTCTACAACATAACATATAGTTTTCTTCGACTAGCCATTGCATCTTTCGAGATAACCCTATCTTGTTTGGTATCAATTAATATTAGAATTTTCTCAGCTACCCGAATCTCTGGGAATTTCTTAGATTGCATCATCCTCCAGAGAGCTACCCCAATTTTAAGATTATTTGCCGGTGGCAATTTTATGGTCGTGCTTATAAATTTTTTAACCATGTGACACATCAAATTAGTCTAGAATTGTATGCAAAATCCGAATCCGCAAACAGATTTGCAATAGCGCTATCCCTTACAAAGTTATACCCCTTTAAATTCCAAACCTCTAAATTTTGCTCATTGCTCTATAACATAACATATAGTTTTCTTCGACTAGCCATTGCATCTTTCGAGATAACCCTATCTTGTTTGGTATCAATTAATATTAGAATTTTCTCAGCTACCCGAATCTCTAGAAAATTTCTAAGATTGCATCATCCCCCAGAGAGCTACCCCAATTTTAAGATTATTTGCTGCATGCGATTTTCTGACCGTCCGCATAAATTTTTTAACCATGTGACACATTAAACTAACCTAGAATTTTACGCAGAATTTGAATCTGCAAACAGATTAAAAATTGGTCCACCCCTTACAAAATTACACTTTTAAAGTCCTAAACTTCTAAATTTTGCTCTCAGCTCCCACATCTGAGCCAAATAGTTTTCTTCGGCTAGCCATTGCATCTTTTGAGATAAACCTATCTTGTTTGGTATCAATTAATATTAGAATTTTCTCAGCTATCCGAATCTCTAAGAACTTTTTAGATTGCATCTTCCCCCCTGAGAGCTACCCCCAATCTTAAGATTTTTTGCTGCTAGCAATTTCTGGCCGTTCTTATAAAAATTTTTAGACATGCAATACATCAAAATTTTATGCAGAATCCGAATCTGTAAACAGATTTAAAATTCGACCACCCCTTACAAAGTTACACTTTTAAAAGTCTCAAACCTCAAAATTTTTGCATGCTTTAAACAACCATTTCCTGGGAAATCTAAAACTGCGGGGATTTTAGAAATAAGTCCTTTATAAGCCATAAGTGTTTAATATTTAAAACCAATTTCAAAACAGTAATGTACTGTTTTAGAATATTCAAAACCACGGCTTTTAAAATTTTAAACAGTTATCAATTTCTGGTGTAACATTTTCCTAACTAAGTATGTCACAAATAATTATATGCTCAATGCTAAATATGTACTTTGGAAAATACATTTCGTTTGTGCCGTAGAAGTGAAAGCAGCGTAATAAACCATCAGAGCAAATAATAAATGAATCAAGTTCTAATACCTATTACAAAAAAGAGATTAATGTGCTGTTTAAAAAGAGAGGAAACTTGTTTAGATCAATAAGACATATCGTCGTTAATCTAACAATATGAGAATAATGTAAAACATTCCGATGTATGTGTTTTTAATATGTAAATGGGAAGGTCAAGTTTAACGTCACCATCGCCTCGAATTACACGTGAAAGCAGTGTATAATAATTTTTACTAATACAGTTTTAAATTTTGTAAACCACATTTCAAAATACATATTCACAATGTTTTATTCTTAACCTAGGCCTACCTCTTCCTCGGTTCGGGCACTCCATCGTCAACACTAGCGTTCTTTATGCGATAGCTAGCCATACGGTTGTTAAACGCTATGCTAACCATTTCTACACTATCTTCGCCAGTAGCGGCTTTTCCAGGTATAGAAAGCACCGCAACAGTTGCATTTAAAAACGTTTGCAAGTATCATTTTAGTACAAAACAAAATCCGCACTATAGGACTTTGGTTAAACTTGTAAGCGAACTAACTTATAACTAAAGAGTTTATTCTTGCGTATTTGCTTTATGCTCCCTATAAAATGCAAATCGAAGACTGCCGAAGACACTCGAAGAGTGCACAAACGCGGGTACTAAACCAATTAGCATTAATTAGTATTTCGTACTTTCGTAGGTTGCTCATTTCCTAGAACCAAATCTTCCGCAATGCACAATGTACTTAAAACTACCTACATTAATATTCTTAACTACATTTTGTGAGACTCCTTTAATCTTTTTAATCGTGTCTTTCTCGCTTACAATACAGTAGGACTTAGCCTTACTACCGACAAATTTTAATACTAGACCCCCATTAAAGTTGTCTTTGAACTTCCCTACAACTTTTTTTTGTTGACATACGGTATATTGTGTTTGTTATCTGCTGGGTACACCACTTTAAACCTAAAAATAAGAACAAGATAGTTTAATACGTCTATTAATAATTTTTGCTAATGCAGGGCATCGTCATGTCCGTATGTGGGCGTAAGCAGATGTTTGTGGATATGTACGAGAATATGCAACCATATACATTAATCAGTCTAAGCTATTTTATTTAGTCCAAGAAAACTATTATTTTTCTAAACCACAATTACCAATCGTCTTTATAGGTTTAACCTTTCTACCATTTCCCAATGACTGGTGCTACGTTCATGGAAACTTTAATTTCCTATTGGAAAAAATTTTTATTCTCCCACGCACTGTTGCGTAGTTGCATGCCCACCCCTTTTGGGTATATACGCTCGCTAAAGGTTGTAGCACCTGCGGTTTTACTTAACTACACTTCGTGAGACCCCTTTCATTTTTTAATCGTGTCTTTCTCGCTTACAATACAGTTCATTTACATTTCCAATGCTCCACCTGTAGGTACTACATTGGCCAGGAGGCGAGTTTTTTGTTGCCTGGAAATTTAGAATTTTGCCGAACCCTTGCCGTTCCAGGCAAGGTAGGGATCTTTAACGTGCGTGACAACACTCACACACGGGACCTCCATTTAACCTCTCATCCGAACGAGGGCGTAATTTTTGTGAAAAATGCTCACCTGCCATTTTTCAAGCAGTCGGCCGTGTCGGGATTTGAACCCGGGACCTTGGGATCCGTAGTCTTACGCTTACTACATTGATCCACGGCGACGCCTCGCTTACAATACAGTAGGACTTAGCCCTACTACCAACAAATTTTAATACTGGACCCCCATTAAATTCGTCTTTGAATTTCCCTACAACTTTTTTGTTGACAAGCGGTATATTGTGTTTATTATCTGCGGGGTAGTCACTCTTTTAAGATAACTATATTTTGTTTGGTATCAACTAATATTAAATTTTTCTAGGGACCCCAAATCTGTAAATAGATTTTAAATAGACCACCCCATACAAAGTTATGTCTTGTAAAGACCCCAAACCTCTAATTTTTGCTCATCTTTATTTAACTCCATCTTTAGAACCTTTTTTTGCTACCCAAGACATATGCTTTAACCAACCATTTCCCTAGAAATCTAAAACCGCTGTGTCCCGGCAACACCACGTGGAGGAAACACGTATACTCTGTCAACCAGGATAAAAGCAGGAAGGATTTGGAAGCTGGGCGAGGAACTTAAAAATTATGGAATTTTAAAACTAATATACACAATAGATTTACCAAATCTATACAAATATAAACAACTAGCTTATATCTTTACGCCTCCATGCGCAGATTGCTGTACTATTAGGAATGATATACCTTTTGTCATGTTCGCTCGATAAACTAATTTTATTAATTATCTGCGTAAACAAATCGTGTTTTTTGCTCCGGATACATACACCAGCAAGTACTCCACACCAAATAAAGAATTAGATGCTTGGTGACTGTTAACATCCGCTTCCCTCGTGTACGCCCAGACACATCCCTGCCAATGCGCACCCCTGCGCGTGCGCACCTCTGCCCATGCGCGTTGCCCATGCGCACTCCTCTCTGTGCGACTGCTATTTCGTGGTAACGTCACAGCATTTTGTAAATAAAGAACAATGTAATGTTATTCTAAAATGTTTATTCTGACATTATACATAACAAAACTTAAAAAATATTTAATATCAAGCATGGAGTCATTTAAACTTAATTTTAATACAAAGTTATACACAGAAGACAGTCCTTTCTTTATGCTTGTTTGGAGTAGTTTTAATTTTATCCAATTTTATTCGCAGCTTTAAATTTAAATCGACACCCAAGTCTTCTATCTCCTTTTCTAGCCAATAGTTTGATACATAGAGACCGTCTAGGTTTTAGATTTGCAAAATGTACCAAAGTTTGTCTCTATATATAAAGTATTTGATTCCAACGACAACCAGATTTATTCCTTCGTGTAATTCTTGCAGCTTATTACAATCTTTTAATCGCAGCTTTCCCACTATATCCTGCATACGTATCTTGTTAGCTTGATCGACCTCTTCTTGTCGGTATTGAAGGAAATCCTTATTCTCCACACACTGTTGCGTAGTTGCATGTCCACCACTTTTGGGAATATATGGTTGTTATAGGTTGTAAGACCCTCGGTTTTAAATGATCCGAAAGGTTCTTTACTAGGCAAATATACAATGTTTAGCGGAACCCCTTTACGTGCAGTGTACGCCAAGGTTACGAAACCCGCATTCCTTAGTTCGTCTTTGTTATCTGCCATTTTGATAAATACGTTTTTAGAATAACCTTTTAAAAACTATACGGATTTAGTACCATCCTTTTTCGCAAGAAACGCCTACATAACTAAAACAGTCTTTCTTACTAACCGCAAATGCATACAGCTTGTAGAACCGGGATGTATATAAGTCAGTCCATCAGCACATAAAATAATCTTTTAATTCTTCCTCATTTTCTCTAATAAGATGATCTTTGTCTAACACATCTTTTTCCGAAATGACTATATCTTTTGGAATTGTATAATATGGTGTTGCAGATTGTGTAAAATATGTACTACCTGCTTTAATGTAGCACTTGTGTAAGATTTTTATTTTATCTTGACTATCTTCCTCCTCTACTATCTCCAAATAATTTATAGGTAAATAGTTAAAACCAAAAGCCAAAAGCACATACTTTACCAATTTTTCCCTTTCCTTTGGTTTTTCGGACAACTTAATTTGCAAGCCCGTCAATTTCTTTGCATTGCCATTCCCCCAATACACGTACTGTAGTAGGTTATTATACAGTAAACAGCAGCTATTTTGTAGCTTGTCCGATAGCTTACACCACATTTTGGCAAGTGGTACCGAGTACATTGGCGCCTTTAGGAAGTATAACTTAGTATCTTCCAATAATGTTAAACAGTCTTTTAAGGGATTATACACCCGTTCCGCACTGACATGGCTTCCAATTGCACAGTTGTATATTGTCGCTTCCAATCGCGTAATACTATGTTCTTTAGCCAAAGTAGACACAAATGTTTTCCTTCAACGTACATTTGGACAACGTAAAAATCTAGTTTCTTATTGCCAAGTTGTTTATTAACACCAGGACTTGTTATCTGACACACAAATTTGTTGTATATCTTAATCCTTGCATTGGTTGTTAGCCATGTTAAACAATCAATTCCCACAATTTTATGGTTGTCAACTATAATATTACACTTTTCTTCGTATTCGCCCTTATAGAAAAAGTAATGGTTTGTAGTTAAATAATTACACATCACCATCTTGCTAAATATGCCCGCAAAATCTTGGGTTATATCCACGTCAAAAAGATAGTAATAATCTTTTTTGAGTCCGTCTAATATATCTGGTAGTTCCTCCAATAAAGTTGCCAACTTAACATCTGCTAGTTCCACTTTGTACGGAACACATATAGGATTATGGAATTTTTTATTAATGCATTCGAAGTCTTCATTTCCGATAATTTCTTTTACTCTCTGGCCCATCTTGTTAATGCTTTCCAGAGAAAACGGAAGCTTAGCTTTAGCACCATGCCTAGCGGAAACAAATCGGTCGAACTTTTTTCGTAGATAGCTGTTAAATGCACTACAAATTTCTTTTTTTAAGGATAAACCTTCTTTTGTTTGCAGATGTTTGCTCGGCGTCAGAATGGCCGCAAATTTTAACCAACATTATATTGTCACAAAATAGTTTTGTAATTTGTGTGTAGTCCGCCAGTCAGCATCTGTTCGCTTTCGACATAACAAATATTACCAATATCTGTCACCAGATTATTGTTGCACATAGTTTCTGCCAAAAGTCACAATCGAAATCGCTCATTTGTTGGTTTCACTTTATTCCCAAAAAGTTGAGGATCGTTAATCACCTTGGAGACGCTCATGTTTACTGTTCTAGCTACTGGCGAATACTAAATTGAATACGAAAAATTGCCCCTTATGTATCCTACAGAGTGGGGGCGCATATTGCCAAAGATAGCCGAATATGTCGGACACCACCATATCGCTTACATTCTTTTGATTAGGAACAGTTTTGCTATCCGATCTAGGTCGGATTAAATCTGACCTAGGTCGGACTGGGCAGGAATGCGCATCGATACATATCCGGATATATATATCGAATATATGTTGGATGTTAGGTTAGGGTGAAATTGCCCCATAGGGTGAAATTGCCCCATAGGGTGAAATTGGCCCTTGGGTGAAATTGCCCCATAGGGTAAAATTACCCCAAAGGGTGAAATTGCCTCCGACCTAGGTTGGATGTGGACTTGTCAGGAGTTAGGATAGCTGGTGTTGTCCGGAGTTAAGTTAGGTTAGTTGAACTTGCGTGGACTTAGGTTAGATAAAAGGAAAAATTGTTAGATTAGGTCAGTGCCGTTTTTTAATAAGTTTTCTCATTAAAAACCCATTAGCACCAATTGCTTTATAATGAGTTTTCTCATTAAAACCCCATTAGCACTAAATGTTTTTTAATGTGTTTTCTCATTAAAAACCCATTAGCACTAATTGCTTTTTTAATAAGTTTTCTCATTAAAACCAAAGTGTGGACCTAGGTTAGATAAAAGGCGCTGACCTAACCTAGCAATTTTTTTTTATCTAAGCTTAGTCCACGCAAGTTCAACTAATCTAACCAAACTCCGGACAACACCATCTAACCTATCTCCTGACAAGTCCACATCCAACCTAGGTCGGAGGCAATTTCACCCTATGGGGCAATTTCAACCTATGGGGCAATTTCACCTTAACCTCGATGCGCATCCCTGCCCAGTCCGACCTAGGTCAGATTTAATCCGACCTAGATCGGATAGCAAAACTGTTCCTAATCAAGAGAATATAGGCGATATGGTGGTGTCCGACATATTCGGCTATCTTCGGCAATATGCGCCCCCACTCTGTAGGATACATAAGGGGCAATTTTTCGTATTTAGTATTCGGCAGTAGCTAGAACAGTAAACATGAGCGTCTCCAAGGTGATTAACGTTCCTCAACTTCTTGGGAATAAAGTGAACCCAACAAATGAGCGATTTGGTTTGTGGCTTTTGACAGAAAATATGTGGAACAATAATTTGGTGAGAGATATTGGTGATATTTGTTATGTCGAAAGCGAAGAAATGCTGACTGGTGGACTACACACACCAATTACAGAATCATTTTGTGACAATATAATGTTGGTTAAAATTTGCGACCATTCTGACGCCGAGCAAACATCTGCAAACAAAAGAATGTTTATCCTAAAAAAAAAAGAAATTTGTGGTGCATTTAACAGCTATCTACGAAGAAAGTTCGACCGATTTGTTTCCGCTAGCCATGGTGTTAAAGCTAAGCTTCCGTTTTCTCTGGAAAGCACTAACAAGATGGGCCAGAGAGTAAAACAAATTACCGGAAATGAAGACCTTGAATGCATTAATAAAAAATTCCAAAATCCTATATGTGTTCCGTACAAAGTGGAACTAGCAGATGTTAAGTTGGAAACTTTATTGGAGGAACTACCAGATATATTAGAAGGACTCAAGAAAGATTATTACTATCTTTTTGACATGGATGTAACCCAAGATTTTGCGGGCATATTTAGCAAGATGGAGATGTGTAATTATTTAACTACAAACCATAACTTTTGCTATACGGGCGAATACGAAGAAAAGTGTAATATTATAGTTGACAACGATAAAACTGTGGGAATTGATTGTTCAACATGGTAAACAACCAATGCAAGAATTAAGATATACAACAAATTTTTGTGGTCCTGGTGTTAATAAACAATTTGGCAATCATATACTAGATTTTTTACGGTGTTCAGATGTACGTTGAAGGGAAACATTTGTGTCTACTTTGGCCAAAGAACATGGTATTACGCGATTGGAAGCGACAATATACAACTGTGCAATTGGAAGCTATGTCAGTGCGGAACGGGAGTATAATCCCTTAAAAGACTGTTTAACATTATTGGTAGATACTAAGTTATACTTCCTAAAGGCGCCAATGTACTCGGTACCACTTGCCAAAATGTGGTGTAAGCTATCGGACAAGCTACAAAATAGCTGCTGTTTACTGTATAATAACCTACTACAGTACGTGTATTGGGGGAATGGCAATGCAAAGAAATTGACGGGCTTGCAAATTAAGTTGTCCGAAAAACCAAACGAAAGGGAAAAATTGATAAAGTATGTGCTTTCGGTTTTTAGTTTTAACTATTTACCTGTAAATTATTTGGAGATAGTAGAGGAGGAAGATAGTCAAGATAAAATAAAAATCTTACACAAGTGCTACATTAAAGCAGGTAGTACATATTTTACACAATCTCCAACACCATATTCTACAATTCCAAAAGAAATAGTCATTTCGGAATTGGGATTGATAAATACGCCTAACATTCGCCCAAAGGTTGTACGACAACGCGTAAATATTGATAGTAAACTCTATCCATTTACGCTAAAGGAAATTGCCCCATTATCCATGCCATACGCTGCAAGTGGAAGGAAAATACAACTGGAATTAGAGGAAATGGATACAAAGAGGCGAAAATTGGAGTACATGGAAAACACTGCGACAATACGCGAACAATACAAAGATGTGTTAGGCAAAGAACATCTTAGAGAAAATGAGGAAGAATTAAACGATTATTTTTTGTGCTGATGGAGTGACTTAAATACATCCGGGTTCTTCAAGCTGTATGCATTTGCGGTCAGTAAGAAAGACTCTTTTATTTATGTAGGCGTTCTTGCGGAAAAGGATGGTACTAAATCCGTATACTTTTTAAAAGGTTATTCTAAAAACGTATTTATCAAAATGGCAGATAACAAAGACGAACTAAGGAATACGGATTTCGTAACCTTGGCGTACATCACACGTAAAGGGGTTCCGCTAAACATTGTATATTTGCCTAGTAAAGAATCTTTCGTATCATTTAAAACCGAGGGTCTTACAACCTATAACAACCATATATTCCCATAAGTGGTGGACATGCAACTACGCAACAGTGTGTGGGAGAATAAGGATTTTCTCCAATACCGACAAGAAAAAATCGATCAAGCTAACAAGATACGTATGCAGGATATAGTGGAAAAGCTGCGATTAAAAGATTGTAATAAGCTGCAAGAATTACACGAACGAATGGATCTGGTTGTCGGTGGAATTAAAGACTTTAAATATAGAGGTAAACTTCGGTATATTTTACAATTCGAAAACCTAGACGGTCTCTATGTATCAAGCTATTGGCTAAAAAAGGAGATAGAAGACTTGGGTGTCGATTTAAATTTTAAGCTGCGAATAAAATTAGATAAAATTAAAACCACTCCAAACAAACATAAAGAAAGGACTGTCTTCTGTGTATAACTTTGTATTAAAATTAAGTTTAAATGACTCCATGCTTGGTATTAGATATTTTTTAAATTTTGTTATGTATAATGTCAGAATAAACATTTTGGAATAGTATTACATTGTTCTTTATTTACAAAATGCTGTGACGTTGCCACGAAATAGCAGTCGCACAGAGAGGGGTGCGCATGGGCAGTGCGCATGGGCAGAGGTGCGCACGCGCAAGGGTGCGCATGGGCAGGGATGTGTCTGGGCGTACACGAGGGAAGCGGATGTTAACAGTCACCAAGCATCTAATTCTTTATTTGGTGTGGAGTACTTGCCGGTGTATGTATCCGGAGTAAAAAACACGATTTGTTTACGCAGATAATTAAAAAAATTAGTTTATCGAGCGAAGATCACAAAAAGTATATCATTCCTAATAGCACAGCAATCTGCGCATGGAGGCGTAAAGATATAAGATAGTTGTTTATATTTGTATAGATTTTGTAAATCTATTGTGTATATTAGTTTTAAGATTCCATAATTTTTAAGTTCCTCGCCCAGCTTCCAAATCCTTCCTGCTTCTATCCTGGTTGACAGAGTATACGTGTTATCTCCACGTGGTGTTTACGGGACACAGCGGTTTTAGATTTCTAGGGAAATGGTTGGTTAAAGCATATGTCTTGGGTAGCAAAAAAAGATTCTAAAGATGGAGTTAAATAAAGATGAGCAAAAATAAGAGGTTTGGTGTCTTTAAAAGGCATAACTTTGTATGGGGTGGTCCTATTTAAAATCTATTTACAGATTTGAGGTCCCTAGAAATATTTTATGTTAGTTCATACCAAACAAAATATAGTTATCTTAAAAAAGTGACTACCCCGCAGATGATAAACACAATATACCGCTTGTCAACAAAAAAGTGGTAGGGAAATTTAAAGACGGATTTAATGGGGGTCCAGTATTAGAATTTGTTGGTAGCAGGGCTAAGTCCTACTGTATTGTAAGCGAGAAAGACACGATTAAAAATTAAAGGAGTCTCATGAAGTGTAGTTAAGTAAAACCGCGGGTGTTACAACCTATAACAAGCGTATATACCGAAAAGGGGTGGGCATGCAACTACGCAACAGTGCGTGGGAGAATAAGAATTCTCTCCAATAAGAAATTGTAGTTTCCATGTACGTAGCACCAGTCATTGGGAAATGGTAGAAAGGTTAAACCTATAAAGACGATTGGTAATTGTGGTTTTCTTGGACTAAATAAAATAGCTTAGACTGATTAATGTATATGGTTGCATATTCTCGTACATATCTACAAACATCTGCTTACGCCTACATACGGACATGACGATGTCGTACATTAGCAAAAATTATTAATAGACGTATTAAACTATCTTGTTTTTGTTTTTAGGTTTAAAGTGGTGTACCCAGCAGATAACAAACACAATATACCGTATGTCAACAAAAAAATGTTGTAGGGAAGTTCAAAGACAACTTTAATGGGGGTTTAGTATTAAAATTTGTTGGTAGTAAAGCTAAGTCCTACCGTATTGTAAGCGAGAAAGACACGATTAAAAAGATTAAAGGAGTCTCACAAAATGTAGTTAAGAATATTAATGTAGGTAGTTTTAAGGACATTGTGCATTGCGGAAGATTTGGTTCTAGGAAATCAACAACCTGCGAAAGTACGGAACACTTGGTATTAATGCTAATTGGTTTAGTACCCGCGTTTGTGCACTCTTCGAGTGTCTTCGGCAATCTTCGATTTGCATTTTATAGGGAGCATAAAGCAGCTACGCAAGAATAAACTCTTTAGTTATAACTTAGTTCGCTTACAAGTTTAAGCAAAGTCCTATAGTGCGGATTTTGTTTTGTACTAAAATGGTACCTGCAAACGTTTTTAAATGCAACTCTTGCGGTGCTTTCTATACCTGGAAAAACCGCTACTGGCGAAGATAGTGTAGAAATTGTTAGCATAGCGTTTAACAACCGTTTGGCTAGCTATCGCATAAAGAACGCTAGTGTCGACGATGGAGTGCCCGAACCGTGGAGGAGGTAGGCCTAGGTTAAGAATAAAACATTGTGAATATGTATTTAAAAATGTGGTTTACAAAATTTAAAACTGTATTAGTAAAAATTATTATACACCGCTTTCACGTGTAATTCGGGGCGATGGTGACGTTAAACTTGACCTTCCCATTTACATATTAAAAACGCATTACATCGGTATGTTTTACATTATTCTCATATTGTTAGATTAACGACGATATGTCTTACTGATCTAAACAGGTTTCCTCTCTTTTTAAACAGCACATTAATCTTTTTTTTGTTATAAGTATTGGAACTTGATTCATTTATTATTTGCGCTGATGGTTTATTACGCTGCTTTCACTTCTACGTCACATAATTGTAAAGCACTTAGTTTGGAAACGAAATGTATTTTCCAAGGTAGATATTTAGCATTGAGCATATAATTATTTGTGACGTACTTAGTTAGGAAAATGTTAAACCAGAAATTGATAACTGTTTAAAATTTTAAAAGCCGTGGTTTTGAATATTCTAAAACAGTACATTACTGTTTTGAAATTGGTTTTAAATATTAAACACTTATGGCTTATAAAGGACTCATTTCTAAAATCCCCGTAGTTTTAGATTTCTCGGGAAATGGTTGTTTAAAGCATGCAAAAATTTTGAGGTTTGAGACTTTTAAAAGTGTAACTTTGTAAGGGGTGGTTAGATTTTAAATCTGTTTACAAATTCGGATTCTGCATAAAATTCTAGACTAATTTGATGTATTGCATGTCTAAAAAAATTTATAAGAACGGCCAGAAATCGCTAGCAGCAAAAAATCTTGAGATTGGGGTAGCTCTCTGGGAGATGATGCAACCTAAAAAATTCTTAGAGATTAGGATAACTGAGAATGTTCTAATATTAATTGATACCAAACAAAATAGGTTTATCTCAAAAAATGCAATGGCTAGCTGAAGAAAACTATTTGGTTCAGATGTGGGAGCGAACAGCAAAATTTAGAGGTTTAGGACTTTAAAAGTGTAATTTTGTAAGGGGTGGACCGATTTTTAATCTGTTTGCAGATTCAAATTCTGCGTAAAATTCTAGGTTAGTTTGATGTGTCACACGATTAAAAAATTTATGCGGACGGTCAGAAAATCGCATGCAGCAAATAATCTTAAAATCGGGGTAGCTCTCTGGGGGATGATGCAATCTTAGAAAAGATTTGGGTAGCTGAGAAAATTTTAATATTAATTGATATCAAACAAGATAGGGTTATCTCGAAAGATGCAAGGGCTAGTCGAAGAAAACTATATGTTATGTTATAGAGCTAAAGGCAAAATTTAGAGGTTTGGACTTTAAAGAGGTATAACTTTGTAAGGGATGGAGCTATTGCAAATCCGTTTGTGGATTCGGATTCTGCATAAAATTCTAGACTAATTTGATGTGTCACATGGTTAAAAAATTTATAAGGACGACCATAAAATCGCTACCAGCAAATAATCTTAAAATTGGGGTAGCTCTCTGGGGGATGATGCAATCTAACAAATTCCTAGAGATTCAGGTAGCTGAGAAAATTCTAATATTAATTGATACCAAACAAGATAAGTTTATCTCGAAAGATGCAATGGCTAGTCAAAGAAAAACTATTTGGTTCAGATGTGGGAGCAAATGAGGATGCTCATTTTTCTCGAAAGATGAAAATGCAAGATTCATCTCCACATTTCTCTCCTTGGAGATTCATCTCTACATTTCCTCCTTATGGGAATTTACATGTAAATGAGGGAGCAAATGAAGATGCTAAGATGAAAATGCGGATGCTTGAGGAAAATGAGGGAGGAAAATGCAGATGCTTGAGAAAAATGAGGGAAGAAAATAGGGAAGGAAAATGAGGGAGGAAAGTGAGGAAGGAGAGTCACTCCCCCTCATTTTCTCCTTATGGGAATTTGCACGTAAATGAGGATGCTGGAGGAAAATGAGGAAAGAAAATGAGGATGCTGGAGGAAAATGAGGGAGGTAAATGAGGATGCTGGAGCAAAATAAGGGTCCAGAATGCCTGTATTCCTCCTACTAATATTTTTAAAATGTGCATTTTAGGCATGCCTAATATGCTTAGAAATTTGGGTTACGTAGCTTTTATAATAACGGAGTTATCGACCGTTGCCACACTAAAAACTTACCCTGTATATATATTTAAATATATTAACAAAATCCTTACAATATAACTATTAAAAAGGAAAATTTTTAATACATTCAAACTTACTTATTTTTTTGGGTGTATTTTACCCCTGTTAACCATGTTGCTTTTCTTCTTTCTCTGTTTATTTACTGTACATTATATTTCGTAGATACATGGCTTTTGGCGCTAAATTTTTCTAGTATATTGTATTACATTTCCATCACCAATGTTTTTAATATTTTGTCTACAATTGAGCGGAACTATTTGTACACGGAACGCGCCTGAATCCACTTTTTGTTTCAATATCTAGAACAAAAGTAAATAGCTAATTAAAACACGCTGTTGGTCATTGCTACGAGAAAAAAACGTTAATAGTTTACAAAAGCGTTTAGGTCGTGGCTGAAACTGTTGACGTGTCCAGTTATTGTACTTTGACCTCTACTAAATTACTTAATGACATTTGTTCACATCAGTTACAAAATTTATTCCGTTTAATAACAACATTAGAGATTCAGCCTTAATTTTATGCAGCTGTTTTGTAATTACCTCATTAGTTAATTATGTTACTGCTAGCTATTAAAACTGAAGTCGAGTTGATTACTCCAACGACATCCATTCGTACTTGTCGCTTCTTTCACTAGAGCTGCGCTCCATTTCTGTTATAAATTTTCTTGCAAAGTATGGCAAAATCTGATGCTTCTCAAGTATTTAGAATACCATATCATATGCTAAAGCTAACAGGAACGTGGCCAAAAGATAACAGCCCCTTGTGGTACAGGTTATGGGATGTTACCACCTACGTCATTGGAATTGTTCTTGGTATGACAATGCTATTGGAAGCATATTACGATTTAAGTAATCTAGCCAAGCTCTCTGAAATTTTGTACATCCTAATTACGATCATTACATATCTTTTCAAGCATGGAAGCTTTTTCGTTCACAGAAAGACATTTATACTAATGATCAAGTTACTTAATGACCCAATTTTTCTTTCGTATTCCGATGATTTAGACTACTTAATGCAACGAAGAATAAAATATTCTAAGCTACTTGCAAATTGCTATAGAATTTTATTGCTGTCTTGTATTATTTTAATGGGAACATTTCCATTGTTTGAAAACAAACCACTACCTTTTCCATTTCCATATAGTTTGGGAAAGTACAGATTGTCTATGTATCTGTTTCAAATAACAGCTTTAAGCATAAGTGCCTGGATTAATTCATGCTTAGATTCTTTAACAGCATGTCTCATGGGTTTAGCTGCTACACATTTAGAAATTTTGAGTCGAAAGATTATCGAAATTAAAGTTTCACTTCCAACTAAAGAAGATGATTGTAGACAAAGTGAAGAAGTTCTTACGACATTAAAGCAGTGCGTTGAAAATCATGAAGCTATTATCAGGTGAGTTTTTTCTATACTTAGTGGAATAAACAATTGTATTACAGATACACGGTATCAGCTTTTTAACTAACCAATCAATTTTGTAAAAATATAATATAAGACATATAGAATATTTTTATTTTTTGCTCGTATGTATGTAGTTTATATTTAATCCCAAAATAAACGAAGGTTCTACTTTAAAAGCAGGTACTTTTTAAGACACTACTTCCAAGTTGGTAGTGCGATTGACGACAATTGATTGTTTTTATATCATGTTGAAGATAAATTACAGTCTTAGTTTCCAGAACAGTAACTCCAGACGATAAGGAGTTTGAAATTTGTTCTCCAAGATTATTTACACATTCCGATGGGAGCGTACATTTATAAACTTTTACTATTTGAACGATAGAATCCTCCGCATATTCCCTTGCAACCGCTAGTTTTAAATTAATATATGAATAAGCAACAGTTATAAATTTGAAAGAGTGAGTTTGATAATAAACATTTGTTGGTATAGTGTAAATGTCGTTAAAAAAGTTTGAGATTTTCTTTGTGACCTTATGAATTGGTTTGTTTTCAAATCCTCTATACTAGAAAATACAAGAAAAATAATCTACAAACGAGTAACACATATAATTTTTTATATTATGCACCAGGTAATGGTTTTTGTTGGTAGGTGACTGGTTCACCTATCACTCGCTAGTTAACTTCTCGTACCAACATTAAAAACCTTCTTTTTTGTAAAATACTATTAAACAAAGGTTGTCTGGTCAAAGGTCGTCCGAAGAAATTAAAAAATGATTAAAAAAGGAAAGCGGTTCTTTTAATAGTACAAAAGAAACTTTTTAAAAATTGTATTTTTAGTTATCCTATCGGATAGTTTTTATGAAATAGAATACTATGCTTATACCTAAAATCAAAAATACTTTCTGAACATACAGAAATATCACAAAATTTAAATTACGCTGCATTTAATGCAATTTATTAGTCACATTTCAGAAAAATTTATGTTAAAAATCATTATTCTGTTTAATCTCAAAATAAAAATTTGAAGCAGGTAAGTTATTTAAAAGTAGAAACAAGAAAATAGAAAATAAATAATATTTTCCTAAACGTTTCTTTTCAATAAATGCAAAATGTCCATCACCTCAACGTACACATAGACATGATCGTTTATGTACTTCACCCTGCGTCAGTGGCTTGATTATTTGAGCATTTACTTCTTGTATAACTCTTTCCTGTGCTTTTAGACCTCGTTAGTTGTTGTAGGCACTATGTTTATCATGTTTTTAGAATGGTCCCTGAAACCGGTCCTGTAAAGTCAGCAGCGTAGACGGCGCCCCTCAAAAGAGTGCACCAAATAATTCTGTCTTCTTTCCAATTTAATATAAATAGTTTTTATCTACTCCTATTTAGTTATAATACCATTATTCATATACTTTTGAACAAGTAATAGTGTTCATAATTAAACACCGTGAGTTATGAGCGTGAGTTATAATAACTCACGCTTCCAACTTATATTTCTATTTAATTACCTACCAAAAATATCAAAGTAGCCATGCTCATTGACATTTACGTAATGTCAAACAAATTTGTACTATAATTTTTTTAAAATAGTCTTGATTACATGTGTTTATTAAAACTTGTTACTGTGCTTATAGTCGTAGATAAAGTATAGTATTCAACATACGGTAATGGCAATAACTCACTTGATGAATTACGGCACTCGCCTTCGGCTCGTTCCGCAAACTTCATCTGCGTGAGTTATTGCCTACATTACCGTATGTTGAATAATATACTATTATATTGTGTGACTATTATTGTAAATCTAAAAATTATAAAAGTATCATATTTAATTTCATAGAGATAAATTTGCTATAGAATAACAATGATAAATTAACACACTAGTCGACCAACAGAACAACGGCATGCGAGTTTCCCAAAATTAATCACCTCCATAATATTAATTTTGTACAGAAGGTAGGTATGTCCTTGATCCGATATATCTTATAAAGAATGCCACACAACCTTTAAATTAACATTATTAAATATTAATTTCCTTCCTGAAAATGAAGTTGAGTTTTAAGCAGGCAGGCGTAGGGTCCACGGTGCGGTAAAGTAACCGTAAATGTATCATAATCTAATTTTTAGCCGTGTACCATTACGTCGTGCATTCGTGCCAAGATGTATTGTGTATTGGATTGGTTTATAATAAAGAATTATTTTTGTAAGTAATGTTATTAATTGTATCGTATAACTATTAGTATGACAGTAGTGGGCTAAGGCCGGTCTGAATTCAAAACGTGCCCACACGTATTTTATATATGTAAAATACACGTGCACCGTTTTTAATTCAGACCGGCCTTATATACTTTCAATGTAAAATAGTTGTGAAAACATGGATTCAGACCGGCCTTATATACTTTCAAATGTAAAGTACTTGTGGGCACGTTTTGAAGTCAGGCCGGCTTTATATTACTTTCAATAGAACATACTTCAAAACACGTATGTTGAAAAATGTAAGTGCAGAGCTGTTTTGAATTCGGTTTTCTAGCGAGATGTTACACGTGCACCGTTTTGAATTCAGACCGGCCTTATATACTTTCAATGTAAAATACTTGTGGGCACGTTTTGAAGTCAGACCGGCTTTATATTACTTTCAAGGGAACATACATACTTCAAAACACACATATGTTGAAAAATGTAAGTGCAGAGAAAATGTGTGTAGCTGTTTTAAATTCGGTTTTCTAGCTAGAAGTTACACGTGCACCGTTTTGAATTCTGACCGGCCTTATATACTTTCAATGTAAAATACGCGTGGGCACGTTTTGAAGTCAGCCCGGTTTTATATTACTTTCAATGGAACAAACTTCAAAACACACACACACACACACACACACACACACACGTATGTTGAAAAATGTAAGTGCGGAGAAAATGTGTAGCTGTTTTGAATTCGGTTTTCTAGCGAGAAGTTATAAAGTATGCCAGATGCAAAATATCGCATTCAAGTCAATTGTGTTTAATTAAAGTGGATTCTGATTTATGTTTTTTACTTATGTTTAAAGGCTGCAAATACACATGGGCCGGTTTCAATTCAAAATGTGTGTTCACAACTATTTTACATTGAAAGTATTTAAGGCCGGTCTGAATTCAAGACGGTGCACGTGTATTTTACATATGTAAAATACGTGTGGGCACGTTTTGAATTCAGACCGGCCTTACCTCACTACTTATGACATAAACCTGATATGTTAATAAATTTAGGTACCTGATGCACGTTTAGTATATCTTTATAGCAAAACTTCAAATATGCTGGGAAAAGTTTAAATAATTTTAAATAAGTAACTTTATTTTATTATCAGTTTGATTATACGTTCCGAATGTACCTGCAACCTTGAGGAATTTCTAGATTACTAGAATAGGTGGAATGGCTTGCGAGTTCCAGCAGCTGTTTCGGTACTTAGAGTGGTAGAAATCATGAGGTCGGTATGGCATACTAAAACACACGACTGCGATGTAGATGACAACAGGAAACCACCACATTACCTCCCAAGTACATAGCGTACTTAAATTGTTAATTAAAATAAGGGCATCTTCTGGGGTAAAAGATTCCAGGATTAAAATCGTCTCCCATTCGGATCTCCGGGATAGGACTACTTCGGAGGAGGTGATCGGAAAACTTAAAAGAATAATCAGGAATCTTTTGCGAGTCACAGCGGGGAATATCAGAAGTATGAAAAAAGTAGGTAAGCTTGAGAACTTGAAAATTGAAATGAATAGGATAGCACTAGACATAGTAGAGATTACCGAAGCTCGATGGTTAGAGGCGGGGAATTTTTGGAGTGGAAACTTTAGGGTAATTCATACAAGATCAAAGAAAGGAAATTTGGGCATAGCGATAGTTAAGCGAAAAAAGATAGGACGCTGAAGAAAACTACTTACAAAAAATCAAAAGAGAACCCACGGTTATATTAAAATCTAAACCTGTAGAGATAGAAGAAGTAGAAGCGATTTACAAAGATATCAAAGACATACTAAGATACGAAAAGAATATGAAAATTACAGGGAATTTCAATGCATTGGTAGGTGAGGGTAGTGAAAAAGCGGTAGTAGGTTTATTTGATTTAGGCATAAGAAACGACAGGGGATATAGGCTGTTCGAATTTTGAGACAACACATTATTTCATGCTAGTGCTAAAAGACGATATACATGGAAGGTACCGGGAGCTATAGGAAGATATCAAATAGGCTACATTCTTGTTAGACAAGGGTTTAGGAATCTAGCAAAGAACTGTAGAAGTTACCCAGAGGCAGATATAGACACTGACCGCAACATCGTAATTATAAAGGCCGGAATTAAATTTAAAAATTTTAAAAAGGAACAGATAAAACACTTTGACTTTGAGAAACTAAAAGATAAAGATATTCATAAAAATTTAAAGAAAAGTCAAATAAAGTGCCGAAGACATCGGAAAAATTTCTGATACTAAGGAAGTAGAAACAGAATGGAATAACATTAAATTCAACTGCGACATGGCGCCATAGATATTCTGGGGTATACACAAAGAGAAAATAAGAAACAATGGATAACAAAGGATATCGTGAATTTAATAAAAGAAAGACGAAAATACAAAAACAGACTAGACGAATCAGGAAAACAGAGATATAAGCCATAAAATGGGAATTGATTCGCACATGCAGGAAAGCTAAAGAACAAAGGATTGATGAAAAGTAGAAAAGTACAGACTAAGATTGAAATAGGAAAGACATATGAAATATAGAAACCAATTAGAATGAATTTTAGGAATATAAAACCGTATAGCAAAAGTAAAAGGGCTCGGCGAAGACATCATTTTAGAAAACGTAGAGAAAGTGGGTTAGATGGCAAGAATATATAGGGAACTTATATGCAATATAGAAACTAGCAGCACTAGAACAGGAATCAGACATTAAAAAGAAAGACTTGTGAAACCCTATACTTAGAGATTAATTTGAATTAGTATGAAAGGATCTAAAGAATGGTAAGGCCCGGGAATAGATAAGGTGCAAGCAGAAACTCTAAAAGCCGCTGGACAAGCAATAACTGAAGGTCTCTTCCAACTTATAAACTACGAGGCTTGTTCGATTGAAACCCATCTTTGGTCAGGTTAGCCTTGGAATCAATTGTAATCACTCAACTGACGTTTTACAACGTTAGGTGTGCTTGTAAACTTCCCACTGGTCAGTACTTCTCGTATATATTTGACAGCGATTTTATGTATTGTGACGTTGAAATGACGTTTGTTGTTAACTTTCCGACCAAATGTGATCAGCGTGTGGTCATTCAATTTCTGTGTGCTGAAGGTTTGCAACCATTGGAAATTCATACACGAATGCAAGCAGTGTATGAAAACGCATGTTTTGCGTGTCCAACTATCAAGGAATGGTGTCGAAAATTTAAGAATGAACGCGGAGAGACGACTGATAAACCGCGACCAGGTGCAATGTGTACTGCGTCAACGGACAGGAATATGGCATGTGTGGAAGGCCTGATTAGAGAAAATCGTCCAGTTTCAATCAGAATAGTTTTAGAAAATGTTAGTGTGAGTATCGGATCTGTTTATAGCATCGTACACAAACTAGGCTACAGCAAAGTTTATGCGCAATGGGTTCCTCGCCTTTTGTCAAAGAACCAAAAAAGCTTGCGAATGGGCTTATCTTTGCAACACCTCATGAAATACAGACGAAATGCTAACGATTTTTGCTCGTCAGTAATGCTGGTGACAAATCTTGGTGTTATTATTTTGAACCATCCAGTAAGCTGCCAGCAATGCAATGGAAACACGCAAATTTTCCGCCACCAAAAAAGTTTAAAGTTCAACCTTCTGCCGGTAAGGCCATGTTGACATTTTTTTTCGACCATGAAGGATCCCCGTTGATAGAATTTACAGAACCTCGGGTGCATATCAACGCAAACCTGTAGAATGAAACTTTGAACAAGCTCCATCAATTCATAAGACGAAAACGTCGAGGGAAGCTTTTCATTTGGAGTCATTCTGCTTCACGACAATGCACGACCTCATGTTGCTAACGTAGTGAAAGAAAATCTACAGCGAAAGAAATGGAGGATATTAGAGCATCACGCTATAGTCCCGATTTATCGCCTTGCGATTTTCACACCTTTGGGCCACTGATAGAAGCATTAAAGGGTAACCGTTTTCAGTCAGACAAAGAAGTACAAAACGCCGTGAAAGAATTATTCGAGCAGCAGCCACAAGAAATCTTTAGGCAGGGTATACATAGGTTGATGAAACAATGGGATATGTGCCTTAATCGTAGTGGTAATTATTTGTAAATTTAGTTGTCAATACATTTTTCCTGAACCAAAGATGGGTTTCAATTGCACAAACCTCGTATATGTATGAGACAAACGAGATACCCAAAGATTTCAAACGCAACATCATAGTTACAATATCAAAAAAGAGGGACGCGGATGATGTGAAAATTTTTGAACAATAAGTCTGACTGCATATGTGTCAAAAATATTAGCAAATTGAAAAAAAACGGGTGGAAAAACGGGCTGAAAAAATACTAGAAATTAATTTGGGTTTAGGCGAAACAGGGGAACATGGGAGGCTATTTTAGCTCTGATAGTGATAATGGAGAAGACAATAGAAAGAGGAGAAAGCGCTTATATAGAGTTTAGATCTGGAAAAAGCATTTGACAATGTAAAATGGAAACAATTGTTCGAAATACTCAAAATGATTGGAATCAGTTTTAGGGATAAACGATAATATAGCTTATGCAAAAAGCAATGAAATGCAGAATGAAAATTAACAAAAATAAAACTAAAGTACTAGTATGTAAAGGAGGACGAAATATATCTAGAATATAAATAGAAAACGAAAAGTTACAAGAGGTTAACGATTCTTACTTCCTAGCAAGCCAAATAAAGCAAGATAGAAATAGGGCAAAGGATATAAAGGCTACGACAAAGCCGTGCTACGTTTAACAAGAAGAAACAACTACTACGTTAAAAGACAACAAACATAGAAACAAGGAAGATATTTTTGAAAACATATGTATAGGGCACAGCACTGTACGGCTGTAGAAACGACAGTAGAAAAAGCTGACAAGGAAAGTTAGATGCCTTTGAAATGTAGTGCTACACACGTGTGGTGAAGTTATCATAGATATACAAAGTTATGACCAAGAGGTTGTAGAAATGGTTTGGGATGAAAGAAATATAGGAAAACAGTAAAAAAAGGAGAGATAGGATGATAGGTCACATACTAAGGCGTAAAAAAATAGTACGAAATATATTAGAAGCAGCGATAGGAAAAAAAGTGAAGTATAGCTGAACCTAGGGTAGACTAATGCACACAGATCGTCAGAGATGTAGGCTGTGGGAATTTCAGGGAAATGTGTAGGCTAGCTCAAAAAGGAAATCAATGGAGGTACGCGTCCAACCAGTTATCAGACGGAATACCTAATGACAAATATAATTGTACTTGAACCCGAAGATTATTATAAGCAACTGCAGGTGTTGGGTATACAATATTTTCAACAAATGTAGATTGTATGAAAGGATTTATTGAAAACCATCTATCCAGCAAATGTCTAAGTAATGGGGGATATTAGTAGCTGCAGGTTGCTTAACCCCCTTACATGTGATTCTCCAATGCTCCACCCGAAGGTACTACATTGGCCAGGAAGCGAGTTTTTTATACCTGAAAAATTTTGAATTTTGCCAACCCTTGCTGTTCCAAGCAAAGTAGGAATCGTTAACGTGCGTGACAACACTCACACGCGGGACCTCCATTAACCTTTTATCCGACCGAGTGCGTATTTTTAAGAAAAATGCTCGCCTAACATTTTTCAAGTTCCTTCACAACCGAATATCGGAGAAATAGGGTATATATTTAGAGAACAATAGAAGGGGAACCAAGCTGTATCTAGGCTGTGGGATTTTCAGAAAAATGTTTAGACTAGTTCGGAACAGTAATCAATAGAGGTACACGTCGAACCAGTTCCGAGACGGAAAACGTAATGCTGAAAAAAAGAAATTGTACTTAAACTTGAAAATTATTAAACGCAACTACAAGTGCCGGTTTTGCAATACTCTCTACTAGTGTTGATTGTGCAGAAGAATATATTGAAAAAGTATTAATTGGGTAAATGTCTAAGTGTTGTGGAAATTTAGTAGCCGCAGGTTGCTTTATCCCCTTCACATGCAAATGAATATCGATGAAGTATGGTATATATTTAGAAAACAATAGAAGGGGAGCCGTGCGGTATGTAACAAGAGGCGGCTCCGTGGCGTAGTGGTATGTGTGTGACTACTACGCCCAAGGTCCCGGGTTTAAATCCCGACACGGTCCGCTTGAAAAATGTTAGGCGAGCATTTTTCACAAAAATACACCCTTGTTCGGATGAGAGGTAAAGTGGAGGTCCCGTGTACGAGTGTTGTCACGCACGTTAAAGATCCCTACCTAGCTTGAAACAGCAAGGGTTCGGCAAAATTTCAAATTTTGCAGGTAAAAAAAAACTCGCTTCCTGGCCACTGTAGTACCTTTGGATGGAGCATTGGAAAATCACGTGTAAGGTATGTAACAAGAAAGAACAGCCGCTATGTTCAAAGACAACAAACATGGAAACGAGGAAAAAATTGTTGAAAGCATATGTGTGGAGTACAGCACTGTACGGCTATGAAATGACAACAGTAAGAGAAGTAGGCAGGTAAAAGGTAGAAACGTTTTGTTGGAAGGGGCGCTTTAGATTTATGAGGATGCTAACATGGACGACAATGTTAATAACAAACGTACTACTAATCAAGCTCAAGAGTTTGATAAATTGGAAGGCAATACTGAACCGTATTCCAACGATTGAATGCAATTGGTTTTATCTATCTAAAATACCTTTTCAGTTTATTTTATTTACTTGTTTATTATTGTAGAGGAAAGATTTAATAAATTTAGACTGTTTTATTAATCATTTTATATTGTTTTTCACTATTAAGAAAAACTGCAAGATGGCAAAATCAGATATGTAACAAAAACCAAAATTTTTTGAAAACACCAAGTATAATACCGACTTTCATTTGCACGTCTTAAAAGTAAATAAAGTCAGAGCCAAACCAAGAAATGCTATATCAATATGTTATTCGCATGACTTATGACAAGCTAATCAACTTCAAACGTTTCTCCTAAAAATTCAATAAAAACGACATAACTGGTTTTGCTATCTAATCACAGAAATATGTCTGACAGCGAAGAAAAATTTCTAGCTAATATAATTGAAAAAATTTCATATCCGCTTGACACAATCTCCAAAACATCTTTGTACTTAGCAACAAAAAGACAAAAGTTTTAATTAGTTCTGAATAATCATGTAAAAAATTTAATTTCTTATGGTATTTGTTGCATAACTTTTGATATGAACGCATCCAGTCACTTTTCTTTGACATTGCATTTCATATTTTTGTTAAAATGTAGCTTGAGTAATAAAATTACTGATATAAGGGTCTATTTAAGCAGAAGTTGTTTAACAAAATTTACCTTAATTTATATTTTGTTTCGTATCATATTAATTAATTCTAGGGTAGGAAGAGAAAATTTATTATAATACATTTTATTGTAACACACGGGTTGTCTACTTATGAAGCATCTAATTTGAAATCAACAGTTAAACGGCGCGCATCACGATCACTAATAACTAGATTTAAAACATGAGCATAGTACCAAATACGAAAGTGACCTGGTGATTTTTTTTATTTAACCATGCATTAATACCTTGATATTCGCCATTCATATTAGCTGCACCGACTGTAGCATTACCCACACATTTAGTTATGTCAGTCTTGCACGTACTAAGAATCTGACTTAACAAGCTACAAAGGTTTTGTCCCAGATTTACTGTGACAAATTGTAAAAAGTGTTTCATAGACCTTATCAGTCGCAAATTGTATAATGATTGCACATTGATTTTTTGCACTAATACCTTGTGTAGTATCAATTTGGATAAAATTCATTCCAGATTTTATTACATCTCATGCCATTTTAATTTGGATTCAATTTCTGGTGCATTCTAAAATATCCTATTGTTAGAAATAAGGGTTATAAGCAAACCTCTTCATAGCGCTTCTTTCTTGTCAGATTCTTTTAAATGTTGTAATTTACTTTTTTCAATGCATTCTTGAATTCATTAATACATTGTTTATTTATGCATGCGTGCATCTGAGCAGGTGGTGTAATGCAAGTGAGAGACAGCGTGTCCGTGGTCCGGAGTAGTGAACGTATCTACTTGTTTGTAAGTGTAGCGAGGTGCATTCGCGCGTACGATATTCAACTTGTTTTGTTGTGAACGTGCGTGTTTGCCTGTAAGCGTATGTTTATACGTGTATGTGTGTGTGTGTGTGTGTGTGTGTGTATGTATGTGTGTGTGTGTGTGTGTTTGTATTAAGAGTATGAAAAGAATAAGTGTTGATTGTGGGTATGCAGCTAAAGTTCAAATGTTTGTAAATATGTGGTACATGAGTGTACGAGTGTGTTCATGCGCAAGCGAGTGACCTTGCGTAAGTATGTGCCTCTACCTAAGCGTATAAGCGTGTCTATACGTAAGAGAATGTGTGTGTATGTACATGTGTATGTGTACATGCAGTCAGATTCAAGGCACTAAATTAGACTATGTACTATTTAGGTTATTAACTTTAAAATTCATCACACTGAGGTGAGTAGCAAATACTGGTTTGCTTGTTCTTTTTTGTACAAATACTGTTTAAAATAGCTACGATAAGTAAAAGCTTGCTTTTTAAATTTTGTGTACATCTATGGCAAGTAATCTTTTAGAAACGGTATAAATTGTGTGTGGTAGCTGAAGTGAAAGATGGATGGTCATGTTGGAGACCCAAAAATAATTTTATATTCTTGAAATAGAAGATTAGCTTTTTATAACGTGATTAGGTTGAAAGATGCTTTATAAGAATTGAGTATTTATTAAGTATAATATTAACTGCCGCACGTGTTTGTTACGGTATTCTGTGTAGAGAAGAAAGAAAGGTAGGTTAAGCAAAGAAAAATCACCCGCACCACCGTAACAAAACAAGGTGAATCTAAAGAATTAATACCATACTAGCTAAAAACGTCGTAGAGTGGGGTAGGTCACGCAGAAAGAAAAACAGAAAATTTCAGGAAATTCAGGATTTATTACAACTCTTTAATTAACAAACACGGTATCAAAGGAATATTTAGAAAAACCAAAACGAACATTTACGTAACATTCTGTTAAAACATGATATAAACGAAAGCTTCAACTCGCATAAATCACAACATAGTCCAAAATATACATAAAATTTGAACAAATATCAATTATGAATTATTTTCCAGTCACATCAATTCTTAAAATATAAGTAACAAGTACGTGTAAAGCTACCCAATGTTACCAGCCCTAAATAGATGCAAGAAAAAAATTAGACTTAATATATACAGTAATACAAAGCTCTTTATCTGCTACCTACCGAACTGCATTTCTTAAAGTACTATCACATCCTTAAACTGAAGGTAAGTTTTACGAATAACCAAGTCCTAATCTTTTTCTAGTTTATAATTAGTAAGCAATTTGTTCAAGTTAGCATTTTCTAAATCTTAAGCTAAAGTAAGCAAATTGCCTCGACTCGACCTTATGTTTATATTAATCGCGTAATCACTTTGTGCATGAACATTTGGTAGTAAATTTAAATACCGAAGTCTCTAATTTAGTGTGCCTTAACCACGCGTAAGAAAAAAGCTAGAACATCAGCGTGGTTATAAACTCTAAAAAAAGAATTAACCAGGTTTTATATGAAGCATCGACACAAGGACAGAGTAAGCCTACCTTAAGTCCGTTTGTATGCTAAAGAGGAGTACCTGCCGTTCGAGGGCACCATTCTCACAGTATATACCCTATCGTACATCGCCATCCTGCCACTGGTACCATCGTAGCAAATCTGAAAGTGCGTACTTACAATTGTGAACATACTGGATACTTTTATGAAACAATTTCCCTGGTTTCAGAACACTAGTTTTTTCTATATAAAATCGAAGCAAAGCAGTGCCTCTTAAAAGAGAGCATCTTATGCTTTCAGGTCTTTTTTCGTGTGTAGAATAATTTCTACGGCAGCCCAACTAGTGTATAGGTAGAGATAAGCCATCCGATAGTAGAGTGTTTTTCTTTCAAAAATATTTCTTATCGTCCAAACAACCAGATGCAAAGTATTCTCAAAACATCACCTGCAAATTAGCACAATTAAGAAAACAAATGGCCTCAATACAACAAGAAGACTTCCATGAAGGGTGTCTGCTTGAAACCGACGTCTTTTCAATCTGTTAGGCGTATCTGTAACCGACATAGCAAAATTATATAGCTAAGTATATAACGAGTGGCTTATATTATCATAGAAATTTATCATTTCAATTAATAATACCGGGAAAAGATGGTGGACAATATCTATTGTTCGCAGTCTGTGTCTCTGAACACCTGTTTGATAACAGAATGCCGTGTTTTAACGCGATTAACAGATTTCGTAGTAACTGTATTGATAACCAAAATTTTCCCACTTTAACGCAAACACATTAATCGTATTTATTTAAGACATGCAGGTATTTTACAACAACACGTTCCAAACTAACATCAGCAAACCCATAATGCACGAATTTTTAGCCTTTGATAACCAACCCAAACTTCCCTACTTCGTAAAAATCTTAGGTTTAGCACGTTGTTAACATAGAATAGATTTAAGGTATTTAACATTGTAACTAAACACAGTAGGATTTCATAGGATGCTTAAATAAGTAATTATTTCAATTTGAAAAATAGTCGATACTAGTTAATGAAAATTTGCATGATCGTGAATACAATAAGGAATACGAGATTTACTTGGGAAATTTACGGCGCAGAAACTGTACGTACCATGCTGGTTTTTTTTTAAATTTGCGGTGACACTTATCTTCAAACTTTTCAAATCTTGCTAGATGACAAGGTATTTTAGATTAATTGTTTAATGCAAATAGTTTTTATAAGATATTGGTTTGATGACTTAATTTAAACGCCCACTACTATGAAAAGAAACTGTTATTGGATAAAGCTGTATATGATATTTACATTTTTACTATTAGTTAAAGTGTTCATTAATAAATAAATACAAAATTTTAGATTACACATAATGTGAATATTATTTACCTTATTGTTTCAGGTATATACAATACATTGATGAGGTGTTCTCATTTGGGGTTCTATCGCAATTTCTTGGAAGTGCCATTATAATTTGCAACACTCTTTTCAATTTTGTACAGGTATGGCTAACAAATCTATAGCAGAGATGAAATGGGTCATGGGTCAACTGGGTCACTGGGTCCAAGTGGGTCACTTTTTTGTTTGGGTCACTGGGTCAGTGGGTCCCGTGTGCTGACCCGGATTGACCCAGTAACCCACATTGACCCAGTGACCCACATTGACCCAGTGGCCCAAATTGACCCGGTGACCCAAACTGACCCAGTGACCCAAACTGACCCAATTGATTCAGTAACAAATTGAATTATTGAAGTCATAAAAATCTTTTTCCCATACTTTCAGCTCAATTTATTAACTATTTTCACAAATGCATAAGCTTATTGGTGCCGCTAGTTGCTAGCATTCGTTTCATATTTCAAGCAAACGCTAAAATGTTTTGTAATCAATACATCGCTTTTTATATAATATGAAACGCATTTTTACTTGTTTTTCAAGAAACGTGCTGTGGCGCTGTGCCGCGAGAATGCAGTGTTATGAACGTATACAATTCTGTATGTTCAAATAATAGTATTCTTTCACATAGAACTGAAATAATTTGTGGTAAAAATCTTAATATTATATACCCGGTTATTTTCAGTGTCCATTATTTTTGTAATTTGTATATCATTATGCATGGATAAACATCACCTTAATTGTAATTTAAACCTTATACATAAGTGCTGACTTTTATAAATCTCCGTGAGACTGAGTTTTCTTGATAAGACTAATTAACTAAAAGAATGATGAAGATCATATAAAACAATGTTCCTGTATCAACTCGATGTCAGAAAACGGGATTTTTCAATTTATATTTTATTGCGTCTGTCATTGAAAAATATTTTGATCATTTAGTATATTTAATTGTTAAACTTTCTCACACTCATTAAAATTGTCTCGGACAGCAGCTACTCCTTCTGCCAGATAGTTCTGAGATTTATTTTGTAACTGTAATTCGTAGAAAAGCACATATTTATTAAAAATTAATAATAAAATTTCCAAACTTTATAATCGGTTATTCGATAAAACTCGCCACTAATTGAAGACATCACAGAGGGCCAATTTGAGACAGTAAGAAAATTTTTGCGACTGCATCAATTTGGGTCAATTTAGGTAACTGGGTCAATTTGGGTCACTGGGTCAATGTGAGTCAATTTGGGTCACTGGGACAATTTGGGTCACTGGGTCAATGTGGGTCACTGGGTCAATTTGGGTCACTGGGTCAATTTGGGTCATGGGTCACTGGGTGGTGGGTCACATCCTCATTTGGGTCGCTGGGTCATGGGTCACATTTTAGGTGACCCATTTCATCTATGATCTATAGCATTATTTAACTTTGGAGTAAACAATATATTGCAACTACACCAAGCTTCATTTCGAATTTTTATTATCTATGATACTCTTCTGCTTTAAAATAAGTTTTGTTCTCCAACTGCTGGACGTTTACAAACGTATGTGGACAACAGCATTCAATCCAAAATGTAATCAGGCTAATTATGCAACGTGCCTAAAGATATGCCATTTAATATAGAATAGTCTTTTGGTTAGAAATAGTTATATGATGTCAGTTATTTCCTGTTCGTTTATCTTTCTGCTAATAGAAACTTATCTAGCAAAAAAATAATTTTTGTCAAATTTTTACAATATTAAAAATCTAAAGGTCTGAACAGAAATAATTCAAAATGCGTTCGATATGCTGGAAATGAAATGCATCAAGACAAGTTAGTTAATAACTACTACTATAGTTCAAGCTGGTCTTGTAATTATGGTTCATTATGTGAAAAAAACCTATTTTTCAACTGTAGTAAAAACATATATAGACATAATACAGGGAGTTTATAAAAGAACTCATTGATTTAAAGTTTTATTTGTACACAGTAAAGTTAAAATAATAGTTATTAAACCTATGTGCAGCACTTGTTGCCCTGGCCACGTCTAAACGACAATCAGTTTCTTCTCAGGTATTCAGCAGCATATCAGGCATGACGGATGCTACAGCTGCAACAATCCTCTCCCTCAAATGAGCAATCTCACGGATCTTCTCGGAATAAACAATGTTTTTTACATGTCCCCAAAAAAAGAAATCTAGTGGAGTCAGATCTGGGCTCCTTGGTGGTCATGCAATCGGCTCACGTCTACCAATTCACTTGTCAGGGAAACACAAGTTCAACACATCGCGAACACGGGTGCTACAGTGAGGTGGCCCACCGTCTTGTTGGAAGACAATCGGTCCCTTTTCTAGTTCAGCTATCTATGGGAAAACATATAGTTCAAGCACTTCACCATAAATATCTCCATTAATTGTCTTCTCTGCAAAGATGAAGGGTCCTACGATACAATCATGCATCAATTCACACCAAACATTAATTTTGGGAGAGTCTCGCTGATGTTCTATAAATTCATGCGGTGACTCAGACACCCAAACCCTACAGTTGTGTCGGTCGACAGACTCACTTACGTGAAAAGTCGCCTCATCTGAAAACAGCATTTTCTAGAAAGTTCTCATTTTCTTTAATCCTGTTCAAACTGTAGACTGCTAAATCGAATCTTTTCACTTTGTCATTGGGTTTGATTTCATGCAGAAGTTGAATGTTATGCCCAGGTAATTTAAACCTCTTTTGTATCACTTTGTACATGGTAGACATAGGTATTCTCAACTCCAAACTTCGCCTTGTCAATGACTTTTTAGGGCTACAAATACAAGATGAACGGATCCATTCTACATTCTATTCAGAGTTTGAAGGCCTACCCGGTGGTTTGATTTTTAAGACACTACCTGTTTCCCGAAAGTGATTATACCACTGCAGAATAGTTTTGTTAGTAAGTGCATCACCGCCATTTCACGTCGATAATTACGCTGAACTGTGATCACTGAATTCGATTGAATACACCAAATCACACACTGAACTTTCTGTTGTGGCGTTGCCATGACTGGTGAGTGCCGACAGTCGGCCGGCGAAAGCAGTAGCACTCTTCCCCCACTACGCTCGGTCCAAGGCCACGCACTGCGATCGAATATTAGCAAAATAATCTAGACAATACACTGAACGCGAGTTCAAAACTTCAAAGTTTATTACTGGTTTCGTTTTTTAATTATGAATGTTTTGAATCAAGGAGTTCTGTCATAAACTCCCCGTATAATCAGTGACAGACATATGACCAGGCAAGTCAGTGCAATGCACAGCTGAGTCGACTGAGCCCCATAAACACAAGTAACAAATATAAAAGAGAATAGAAAATTGTTGAATGTTTATCATCAAGGAAGGAGAGCGCCTAGATTCCAGGCCACAAGTTAAAAACAACGAGTACCTAATATTTTAAGCCGCATCCTAAAAATACACTATATCATGTTGTTTTACTTTTGCTTTACTTTCCGGTTAATCTAGTTGCTTTTACGTTTTAAATTCGGAATAATATTAATTTTTATTCTGTTAATTTTTAAATTTTTGTTATTTTGTTAAACCTTGTCTATCATATTAAATTAAATAGTCCAACGAATTTGTGCAAAATCATTTTCGATTACAGTGATTACCTAACAAAATTGAGATAATTTGTTTCAACAAATACTTTATTTTATTCCTGCAAAAGTTGGTTTTGGAAAAAATGGGAATTGTTTGAAAAATGTCCGCCATATTTAAAAACAAAAAACTTTTACGCCTGCAACGGACATGCCTACGGCACTTACTACCGTGAAACGAGCGGTCAGAAAAGAAAAAGCGAGAGTCAATCAAGAACGACTCGCCCGAATTAATATAACAGACGGAGAAACGGAACGAAATAAACCACCACAATAATACAGTCGAAGATTAGGGAAGAGTCAAAACAAAATCGATGAACTTGCAATCCCACAGTAAAGAATAGATACACAAAAAATTAAGAAACAAACAATAATTAATATATAAGTGACATACAAAATATAAAAATATTATATTTATCCACATACATATACTTAAGATAGCCTTACCTAACTTATTTAATACCATTGCCGCGCAGATGAGGAGCTCGCTTCACAGTAATCTGTTTAACATATGAAAGGGAAGAAAAGTACGTATAGTAGCACCACCTCCTAAAATCTACACAAGTATTATCTTGGAGGGACACTGTTTAGTTCAGATATTCATCATTATATATCAACAGTGTTCAAAGCATACCCTCATATAATTATTATCCTAGTAGTTGCATAACACCAGTAAGCCAACCATTACGTAAGCTAGCAACGCAGCCGTTTGATACAAATTGATAATCTTTTACTAATTACATAATACAAATAAATAAACCGTTACGTAAAGTAGCAAACCAGTCGCTTTATAAAAACGGCTACTGTTATAATATTTATCTCAGGCATATTGTTTAAGATCAAGGTGACGCAACCGACATACCACTGTAGTCAGCCAAACATGTTGAAACAAAGTGTGGAACTTTCAGGTCAAGAACAGATGAGCATGGTCCAGAGGATCGTACGACAGTATGTCATTAATTGGCGCTACATTTGCGGCCACGTCCTCAATGCTCCAACCAAAAGTACTATATTGGGCTTAAACGCGAATAATTACGTGCTGCAAATAAATTTGAATTCAAAATTAATTGATCGATAAATAAAATTTATAATCTATAACTAAGGTAATGGTTTAAATAATGGTACCCATAGCGTTAATTTTTGAGTGTGTCTGATTAATAACCACACTAACAAAGGTGAAAGGGGAGGGATCCGTAATATCGAGTAGCAGCTACCCGCTCTGATTACCGTTTGCCTAGAAGTTCGACATAAAACTATCCAAATGTAACTCAATTAATATTTAGTAATGGGTTCTAATTTCCAAGCATACGCCAACTTTATTCATGGCGAATCCAACTATTTGTTCCTAATCCATAACTTTAACAACTTTATCCGCTCTAGTCTAAGTATTCTAACTTCAACATAAATTAGTCCCTAACGTTTCCTAACCGACTTATTCTAATTTTAATCTTCTTTTCTAAGGATGCCACGACCAAAAACAGGCAAAACGCCAAACAAAACAAATACTGCCACAAAACAGTAAAATATATAAATGTACCTCATAGGTATAAAATATAAATATCTAAATATCTAAATAGAACATTATGCATATAACAGTCCATGGAATAACAAAAAGCATCACCTGAATTATCAGGTGCAGTCGCATAAGCATTATGTCGGCTAGCGCCATCACAATCGTTCAAAATTAATTACAGAATTTACCTATTAATACAAAGCAATGCTTATGCGAGTACAGCCGTCACTACATTTATAAATTCCTCAAATATAAATTTCTCCACGAACCGAAGATCTGGTCGTCTGCCTACATCTATTTATCTCTTACTGTTAAGGGAAAATGGGTATACACTGCTAAAGGCCTGATGGGTATGCACTAAATGTCTGGGGGATGTCCTGGTGGGATGCGCGGCTTCACTCTATTTTAATTTCTTAGTTTACTTAATTTATTTCGCTGGTTTAAGTTAATTAGAAAATCTAATTTAGTTCTGTTATTTACTAGCCCAGTCTTGCGAGGAAATTGATTTGCGCGTTTACGCGTGTCCCGACATTAATATCCTACGTTATTAATTTATACTTAGAGTGTGTGACCCCGTCCAACCTTGATTTCCAGTCACAAACGACCTCAAACATCTCGTACGAGGCTGCAGCAACATCGTTGAAATTTCTGCCCCTTTGTCTCTCGAACGCTGGCGAATCACTGTTGTATAACACCCTCAAATCCCCTTCCATTAATAAATTAGCAGTTTGTGAATACCAACCCCAATGACTATCTTTTTTTTGTTTCTGGAACACATTCACCATTTAACTTACTAGTTTTTTGGTTTGTGGGTTTTCGCGCGACGAGTCAAGCCGTAGAAGTAGTCGTTTATAACGTAAAAAGTGTTATTCTCTAGTTTTTATTTCGGTGGCAGTTAAAAAATCGCTCGATAAGTCATTTAACATCCCCGTGCATGTCAAGTTATTTTTGATTATACCGGTCGCTCGCTGCATAAACCAGACGTTGATATTGTTTTTTGCAGATAATTTGACAAAACAGCTTGTCGGTCATTTTCGGTTCCCTAAATTTAATTGGGCGATTTAATTCAAACTTTCCCCATTTTTGTGTGGGATTTACAACCTATAAACAATGTTGCGTATGATAGCGTTCTTCAATCGTAGCATCATTGGGCATGTGCTTGACTTGACGTCGTGGCGCGTGTGAACTTTTGCGCCACCGCTCGTTCGGTCGTTCTCCTTTGTGCATAACACACAGCAGGAGATCACCATTCAATAATGTTTAAACTTATGCCCGACTTGCGCGTAGTTTCAACACCACTGCATCTTCTGCTTACACTCCTTGGACCTGTGACCATAGGTGTACCATCGGTAGCACTGCGTCGTGGAGAAGTTGTCTCTTGCCCATAGTCTTCACCACCTAAAGTTGACAGCTTCTGCCAAAATTAGCTTCGGAATTATGAGGATCACTTCGAAGACCGCGTTGGCGAAAAGATCCCTAGGGTTTGTGCCTTCAAATCTAAACTTCTCCTTAATGTGTGCTTGTAGTTTGAAATTGCTGAAATGAGGATTCCGGCTGACGACCAGTCGAATAAGTCCTTTAGCTTTTACTCCCGTCTTACCCCTTGAGAAAACGATCCGTGATCCTTCTCGATCAACTCTACTGTCAGTTCTTTGTACCCGCCTCGACCTTTGACTGCCGCCTCTGCGAGTTTTCCTCGCGCCAACAACAACAAACACATTACGATCAGGATCAACCTTCTCTTTAAAAGTGTTTATCACGTCATGTTTCTGGCGCGGCTTGTCGTGAACACCGATCGCGAATGCCGACGTAACCCTTGCTGCCGCTCTTGCTTACAATGTCTTGTCTGGCACGAACGCCCCTTGATTTCTCAACTCCTGCTCTCTTGAGACGACCGCGACCTCTGCAGCATCACCTGATACAGCTCCTGACCCCTTAACATCCGCAACGCACAATTTCATCGCCCTAATTATACCAAAAGGTTGATTTGTAACGTCACAGATCTCGTCCGCAGCGTTCCGAATAACATTCTTGTCGTCAACAGTAATAGTGTGGAAGTCGCCGGCACCCTCTTGCAGATGATGGCGTGCGCTTTTCCTGTCATAAGCATCAAAAGTTTCAGCTTTTTGAGGTTCCTAACAATTTTGTTACTGCTAGTCGAAGTGATCTGTTCTGATCTTGCTTCCCATCTAACGTCTTTCAAATCATAAAATCCTTCTTCACATTACGCACTGCTACACTCGCTTCGAACGACCACTCCGCCACTAATACCTTCATCCAAAGATTTCCTCAAGGTTCTTGCTTATTCCCCACCCTACGAAGTTTATCGATAAACCCACTCCGACACCTACCCCAACATATCCACCTTGGCCAATGCAGATGACGTTGCATTCCTTGTTCAGGAAAACTCCCGCGCATCTCCAGAAACCTCAGCTACAATCCTTAACAACACAGTACAATCCTAGGTTTTCGTAAACAGACAACCACTCTCCCCTTCCAAAACAAAGATGATCCTCCGTAAAGGTTTTCCAAATCCGAATCGAGGCCCAACCATCCACATCATAAACACCCCCACCTTCTTCTCCCAATCCGCGACTTATCTTGGACTGCATGTATACACCCACCTAAAAACAAACGCCCACTTTTCTAAACTCCGTACTAAAACTTACATTATCCTTCAAAAACTCTGATACACTTTATTTTAACGCTCCAATATAGTAGGGTACTAACTTAGGTTTAGCGACTTTTTAAACCTCCGCGTGGGGAAATTTCCAGCAGACAATAGTCTTAGTATAAACGACTATAAAAACCAGATCAAGTTGTGGTTGCCACGGTTATTTAGATCATTGATTTATTTTTATGGTCGCCGAGCATGCTGACTTGATCTCCAGCAACATGCGTGAAACTGCATCAACCTCGATTGTAAGGGGTAGACTTTAACATGGGTAATGTAGCATAGCTCTAGGATACTTTCTTACCGCTTTCCGTGTAGTACTGATGTGTGAATGCTTCGATTTTATTGCCAAGTCGTTCCCATCTCCCGTTCTCCCATTCCTAATCGTATCGACACGCAGAGTAGCGACGCAGCAACATACCAAGTAGCACGAGCAGACACAGAACCCACCCCAAAAACTGGTAGCGCCGCACCTATTTAGGATCACTGGGGTAGTTGTTTAATGATTTTATTTACCCGGGCTTTATATCGGAATGCGAGATTGTTATAACTCCACCATGACTTACCTAAATCAATTCACCTAACCATGGAAACAGTACGTTTGGTTCTGAAACAAATTATAATTCCAATCATCTGAGATTTATTAGACTCCTGATTTCCTTTAACCCCATCCTCTAGACGTATTCTGAACACCAGCATTAGACCATTCCTACCCTATACCTCCATAGCCTACAGAACTTCCTCCAGTTCAGCCCTGTATACCCAGCTTTTAATCACACCAATCGAGATCGAACTCCATTCTACTTTACAAATTGGAAACCTAAAAATAAATTACGTATCACCCTCAATAACAGAATCCTATCACCAGAAGATTATCGTAACTTTCCAAAAACGAAAATCAAATCCCTAATCCACAATTCCTTTATGTACACATGACAAAAACTCTGGTCCCTCTCGTCCACCGGTAGATATACTTTTGACATTCCTTCAAATATTACAGAAATCCCACCGTACAACCCTATCCAGCCCACCCACCGTCCAGTTCCATCCACCCATGGCAACTTCTGCCAAAAAATGCACCAATTTCACATAATCCCATCTCCATTCTGTTCTTGCGACAACCAATCCCCGAAAACTCACATGCACCTCATGTACTTCTGCCCACTTACATCCCAACTCAATCTAAATTAAATACTGCAATAATTTGGTTTTAAATCATCCCCATGCTTTAAACCACTTCCTCAACAAAACCCTACAGACAAAAACACTTATTCATTTTCCTCGACACTAAAATACGCACAACACTAACTCACCTACATTCCCATCCGTCACATTTAAAGCTCTAGCTCCTAAATCTACAGTACACCACCACGTGCTTCTCAGACAATAAAGGCAAGGACACAAAACCCCAACTCCAGAACTGAAGCTAAATTACTAATTTGGTTTTGTTTCATTTTTGTTATACAAGTGTATTTATTTACCTAGAAATGTACAGCTAAGAAGGGTCTTAGATCCAGGTGTAGTTCCTAATAAATTTATGATGATGAAGATGATGATGATGTGGTCTTAATATGGAGGGCAATTCCGGCGCAGAAACATCCACAAGGAACCCTAATTTCCCGACCCAACCGCCACAGGCGCAGGTTTCATCCCCATCATTACAAGTTCTTCCTGAATCTACAATATCACGATCTTCAACAAGACCTTCAACCTCTTCTCAACTACGCCCTCAGCCTCCGACCTAACAAACTTCGTCCTATAGGACAAAGTCCGTCAGGTCGAAGGCTAGAGCCCTTCTACCTCCTTGGCAGCGGCTCGTCATCTCGATGTACCACCATGATGCTTAGAACTCGGTACTTCACAAAAGCAACAAGAACAAAAACCGACAGGTTCAAACACCGCTAAGATAAAAACACTAAACAGTATCTCTATACTCTTAATTCAAACCAAGAATTTAAATTTAAACGTTATTCACCTTAAAGAGTTCAACTATTTAAAATTAATTTATTCAAACGGACGAGTATAATTAGCGAGTATAATCAATGCAAACGGAATGCAGCACCGGGAATCTACTGAATGCTTTCTTGATAGACCGGCCGGTATGATTACACATAATAATGTATGGAAGGTTCTATTTAAAGAATGAGTAATCGATTATTTGGTTGATAGTTACACAAAATTTTAAACAGGAAGGCTCGATTTAGGGAATGTTTCTGTGGTAACCGAATCAAACTTGTTTTGGTTCCATGCCAGATTTGTGAATGCAATAGAAACGATAACGTACAACCTCATATTCGTAATACAAATATCTAATGTTCAACGAAGGTATAGTAAAATTCGCTCTATACTGGATTTTCGGAAAATCCATCATAGTGAATTGGAATAAAATGCAAGCATAGTTCGAGATAAGACAAGGCTCTATCTAACTATGATTTAAACGGAGTCAACTATAATAAATATTGAATGTTAATAGTGTTATTGACTTCTAGTAAAATTTATTAATATTACCAAACATGAAAGCGAATATTGACAAAAATGGAATATTTAGTTACAAGAACTGCTGAGATGTTCTAACGTAGGGAATGAACGTAACCGGCTATTCGCAAATTGCTATCCATCATCTATTTCTATCATCATTTGTGAGCAATAAATTTTTTTGCCGCGTGGTGTACTCATGTTTACATCCGCTACTGAATGTAATAAATAAAGGGAACTACAATTATCTGCAGAGTTGTGTAAAGAACGATGTTTATTGAGATCGCAGTCTTTTTTGTGATATTATACATCCGCTATAGTCAAAAAACCTGCTTGTGTTGAATTCCCAAACACATTTACCAACAATAATGTATCGCAGAATACAATACCAAAGGAAAACATTAAACTGCAAGAATAGTAGCGCATCCAACATTGTGTGAACCAGGAGCATTCAAACGCGAGTGTGTTAGGTGTGCGGCGTTCGGCACACACGAATGGTAGGTTAATGGGAGGCACAAAAAGCTATCCGTTTTTAATTTAAAACAAATTAATACAAAAAATTATTTAAATTAAACTTTATAATAGTTACTGTATATTGACATACTATTATGTAAGTACCTAACCTATATTTAAGCACAAACTAAAAAGTTGCATTGTCGAAAAGTTTCGAACCACCGCGCCGAAATTGCCTAAATAATAATAAACAAGGGTTTGCATGATTTGCCTCGTTCTTTTAACAATATCAAGCGCCGAATCATTTCTGTACCGATTTTTGTAGATATTGCTATTATCAGTTTTTTCTACTAACTGAAATAGCATAGAATTCCTTCGATGTATTACAATCCTGCAGCACCGTTATATGAACTTCAGCCCTTTTTCTTTTTTGATTAAATGCGCCCTATAGTTATAATCCTAGCTCAGTTTCGTTAACAAGCCCATGACGAACTATGAAACTTTCGGATACGATTCAAGGTATTAAATATTAACAAAAAAGTCATAGCTTTTCTTTTAGAATATCTTTATTACAAGTGAGTGATTATATATCAAGTACAGATTATAACAAATCAGCCTCATACCGAATGTATGTAATAAAAATAAGAATAAACTACAGCTAGATAGCTAGCAATAGATCTCGCACATAGATATATACTAGATAATTCAATAACTTTTCTCTCTCTATGCAAAAATGCAAAAATTCTTTAACGTGTGGCTAATTAAATCTTTTTTTGTAGATATATCTAAAAATACAAGTAGAATTTGTTACGTTTATTTTTAATATAATTAGTAATAAATACGATCTCAAATAAATTCCTCAGCTTAAATCTACTTGCTTGGAAACGACAAGTTTATGCTATTTATTAAATAGTTTATATCCTGTTTTAGCTAACCTTCAAATTGTTAAACCTTCTGATAGCATATAATTGCTTCTTATGTGTTTTCTATCTAAACATTCGTCTACATAGTGTATTGAACTATCGGATAAAACCCAGTTTTCCAGTTTTAACCGCGCTTAGATAAGCCATGATTTGCAGTTCGAGTTCGTGTTATTTGAACCATTGTTGAATTTGCTTCTGCAGCTTGTACGTCGACAAATTTTCTACATTATTCGTCACCGTATTTCAAAAGCAATGCACGCCTGTTTTTTTGTTCGACAACTAGGAGATGTCTAGCGTGTATTACTTTTTTTTAGCTGGAGGCCAAATGGGTTCTTTCTTTGTGTAGGCCTACCTGTTCGTTGACATGGACCAGCTGCTTTTGTCTGTGGATCGCTGCTGTAGTTAGGGTAGCAGAGTAAATGGATCCTGACGTCCAGAGCGTTTCTGTGTTGACTCACCCCCGACGGCTATGCAACCCGTTTTCTTTTGTGTGTGTTGATGGCATATCAGCGTTTGGTGTAGTTACGTAATAAGAAACGTGACATTGTAGAACTATTGTTTGTGGCCGCTAATCGATATTATCGCTCTACAGATGCAATGTACTATTTTTAAACGTGCGTGTTAAAAGAACGCACGCGTTTATTCGCTTTACTAATTACATATTTTACAAAAATTATTAGGTGAAATTTTAAAAACGCTTTACAAAAGCTCTCACATATTGATTTACTACTGATTAATTTTATTTTGTGTGAAATACGAGATGCGCACTTCGTATCTAGATTTCTAACTTGTCCATATAATGTAATTGTTTGCTGTAAAACATTAACTCTGAATTTATTTCTTCCGCTTGTTTGTACAGAATTCTTCATTTATTTTTATTTGTTAATATATAATCGTGGGCGACGTGCTTTATTTTTTCTGGGATTTAGGTGAATCCCCCCACTCTCCGCGTTTGATAGTTAGCCTGGTATTTACTTTTCTTCCGGCTGCGTCTAGGTACGTAGCAAATTAATTTTAAATAAATAATACAATTTTATCGAATCAAACCTTAAAGAGATCTGACAGATCTCATCTTGAATAATCGAATATGGTCCCTTTTTTATAAATTTGGTAAAATATTTATATCAACAAACTTTCGCAGTAGTCACTTTTACAAGATAAAATACAATAGACAGAACAGAAAATCGTATCATTTGAATAAATACTATAGTTTCCTTTTGTTGCGTAAGTTGAATTCCTTTTTTTAATGTAGGTACTATACTTTCGATCTCCTTTGTTACAGGTAGGATCTTCTTCACCCTGATTTCTGATTCGTTAAGCAAACTTGCCGGTAATCTTCTCCTCTTTTCTGATGCTTTTAACAAACTTTCATTAAATACTTCCAATACAATTTATTATAGATAAAAACAGTTTCAAAATACTGTATACTTTAAGTTTAAAAAAAAAGTATTGACCATACAAATAATATTCATAGGTCAACATCAATATAATCGTTGTCAATACAACATTCTTCGTTCAAATAGCTCAATAGGTTATTCTTACGTGAGTTGATATTTATCGGTAATATTGTATTATTTAAGGAACCTTTATTGTTGCAGATTTTTATGTTTGGCTTACGATAGTGGTTTAAGTTGTTGTTTTTGTTGGTATTGTTTTTCTTTGAAACATCATTAAAGTTACAGAAGAACAGTAAGTTACCGGTTTAAAGAATGATAATTTTCTTTTGTTGTCTGTATTTTTATGTTCCTCCGTAATGTCGTTTACGATAGGTATTGATAAGAATTTAAAAAGGCTGTATTGTATAAAACACTAACGAGTAACGCACACTTTACTTTACTCCCCATATCACCTGTAGAGCTGAACTACATTCTCCAGTATACAACTTGTTTTTAACCTAATTGAACGAATCTCTTAATTATTAAGTTGGCAAGATTTGTGTCCAAAATAATTATTGGATCGTGCCTACATGTTTAATTTGTATATTTTATTTCATTTTGTCCTACTAGAATTAGTATAATGACTGGTTTATTTATTCTGGAGTGTATTATTTTATGACAGATAAGCCGAAGTCGGTTCTTTTAAACTTGTATCACTGTGTTGTTTTCCTCCTTTTATTTATTTAACTTCTATTCTTCCTTTTTGCGATAGGTAGATCAGTAGGTTTCGCAGTGCGATCGCGAATCTAGCTGCTGTACTACGATTATCACCGACTCCTTCAAAGTAATTAGTTCTTGCCTCTAGGTTTTTTCCACTCACGCCACTCAACTGCGAGCTGCTAGCTGATCCGGTTTTTCCATCCAACATCTACCATCTTGGATTATTTAGTTTTAGATTTTCTATAAATCCATTTTTTACTCTAAAATAACCCCTCACCTTACAAAGACTGTGCAACTGTACATTTCATCAAACGATAAGCAAATCTAATAGGTACAATAGAACTACCAATTCATAAATGTGGAATCAAGAAACTTTATAACAAAACAAACTATAAAGTTTGTTTGCATCGTATCTGATGTGTGCTCTTATTATATGTCAATCATTTCCTTTCCAGTGTAGTATATCTTTAATCATACGCAATGTTGAATTAATATGTTTGGACTGAAACATGAAACAGCTAGTATGATGCGCCTTGATAGTTAAAGGTTTCAGAATTGTCTAACATTTTTCTAACCAAGGGCATTTCCTTTGCCTTGCAACAAAAATATTGATTTGACCAAATACTATACTACGTGAGAAACTGTAATATTCGGAATATAGGAATGTAAACTACTAATATTAAAATGTTTTATGACTGGCGACCAAGGTATAAAAGTCGAAGCTATCATCTATAGACTTCTGATCCAGGTGTAAAGCAAGCACACAAACAAGAATTTGATTAAAGTTTTATATGATCTTTTTCTAGGTTTCATCGGGTTCTCTACAGTCCCTTATGTTATTTAACTATATGGGTGTGATTCTATCACAACTGTTTATGTATTGTTGGTTTGGCAATAACATTATATGGAAAGTAAGAAATATAGGAAGTTTAAATTGTTTACTGAAAAGTTTTTGCAGAGTATAAATATTGGAGAAGCATGTTACGCATTTAATTGGTACAATTGCGGTACTGAAGCTGGTCAATATTTGTTTATTATAATGGAAAGATCTGTAAGACCGTTGAGAGTTACTGCTTTTAAATTTTCAACCCTTTCATTGACCGCTTTCGCTTCGGTAAGTACATGCTAGAAACTAGACTAAAATTGATAAAGAGCGCTTGTCATTTAGATAATTCGTTGGTCATATTCGTACTTCACATTAATGATGAATCTTTACAAAAAGGAGTCCTAAGGCCCTCACAACTACAAATCCGCATCAAGCAATAGTCATGATTAAAAAATAGTGAAGTTTTTTATATATTTTTCACCATTTTTATTATGTAGCACATGCAATTGCTCTTGGCATAATGTAAATGTTTTGCACCACTACAGTAAGGAGCATATACTGAATAAATAAAAAAACTAAAACTTCAACGATAAGAAATTATTCCTATGTTTAGGCACAAGTTTATTTATAATAATGCGTCAAATTAATAATTCCTAGCTTTGAACTTTTCAAAGAATGAACTCAAACTTTTCAAGCAAAGCATCTTGTCTTCAATGGATTTTATGTCAACAAGAGTTACTTGTAAAAAACGGGTGTATATTGATCCTTTTACTTTATTTGGTAAAATATATAGCCCAACTAAACAATCTTCGACAATACCCCCCACCCCATACATTTACTGAAATTTTACTTTGGAATACACGTTGGCAAATACAATGGAGGTTTTCTTCATCTCAAACACGACAGTTTCGAGAGTTGAGAAAATTCCTTCTCCCGTAAATTTGCTTCATGCATGTAAAGAACATATTTTAAAAAATTACAATTTTCACAAAATTTGTTATTAAACCAATTAGAAAATTCTACACATAGTGCATAATCTTGTTATTCTAACGCTTTCACTTTAGTATATTTTTTAAAAATTGTAACAATTGTTATTGCAAAACTTTCCATACAATACTTTTATTCACATTTGCTGTTTTACCTATTGTTCTAGTACTTAAAAGACAGTTTCTCAAAAATGTTATTCAATACTGCTTTTTTTATACGAACAGATCTTGTAATTTTTTGCCTCCTTTTATTACTCCTTTAATTATTAAATTTCCAGTTTCCAATTGTCTTTTCTCAACGCTAGCAAAAGTTGAGTGATGAGGTGTTCGGCGGTTATGGAATTTTTGTTCCTACAACCGTTCCGCCACTCTTCCATTTTTTGAGCCTCTCCATATAATAATAACATATCGGTCATTTCTTTAATTGAAAAACTCATTGCTTCAGGGAGAATTGAAAAACCCTGTATAATGTTTCAAAATTCAATAAAAACAATAAATATGTATACAACACCAAAAAAAAAAACTGTCAAAGAAAATTATTAACGTACGTCTACTATATTTTGTTTAGACATTGTTACAGTAAAACAATTTCACTCTTATAGTGAAGGGATTCTCGACAGTCTTCTGGCAAGCTAAGGGTCAATTCCTCAGGTAGAGCGTATGAGGAATTGCTGTGGGTCTTATCACAACAAAATTTTTGGGACTGACTTATTACTTACTAACTAAGGGGTGCAGGGGGGCACCTAAGTTTAATAAAGCAAGGGGTTCCCTAAGGGAGAACTTGGAAATCCTCAGGGTGAAATATCGCTTTTATTGCGAGAACGCAGGATCTGACAGATAATAATGTTATTAGAATAAATAAAGCACACAAGAAGTGCACTCTTGCTACCTTAAACAGTAAAGAAAATAAGAGTAGTATCAACTTCTAAAATTTAAACATAAATATTTAAAAGGAAATTTAAATATCTCGTTTCTTAAGAGTCCTGTTTCAGTACTTCATAACTGAGTCACTGCCAATAATCTTATTCTTTATAAAAGAAGATCTATACTCTTTTAACTTATTTTCTTTAGATTTGGACGCACTTGTCCGCAATAAAACAGTTGATTTACTAACTCGAGTAATAGTTCTTTAATTGAATTTATCTTTTTGTTCTAAAATTCATTTACAAAGATGTATAGTAATGATGTGGTCTAATTTTTTAAACTTCAGTACGTAAATATAAAATATTTAATAATGTGAATAATGACTGAAACATAACCTCAAAGTTTTGAACCAAAATGTACAGATCTGTTTACTTGGTTTAAAATTATTTATTATGAAATCAATGCAAAATAAAGATAATCTTGATGATTAATTTTTAGTGTCCTTTGTTAAATTTAGTGAATGAAATTAATTATTCTAAGAAATAACGTAGCAGCTTTTAATACAAGCAATAATTTAGATAATATTATGACATTCAAACAGTAAAAATTCTCTCAATTTTCGTAATACAACTTTATGTCCAAGGTGACCATTTTAAATTCCAGAATTTGTTTCGTAAACCAGTTACTTGAAAACAGCTGTTGACAGGTCAAATCTTTAAGATAATGGTTTATCTTGCTCGTTTATAGTAAATGCAAACGTCGTTACAAAAAATAGATTGATGTTACCACATGTTCCAGCTTTAGATTCGTGAACAAACAACTTACGTAGCTGGACTTTCCATTTTTGGCTACCACAATTGTGCAAATATTCTTACATGAAATTTCTTCCAAATGAAGCTACGTAAGACCTTCTAAATTTTAAGTTGAGCTTCTATCCATAATTTCTTGCCGATTTAAAATTTAAGAGAGCTATTGAAGGGAGCCATTAAACTAAAGCACATTTTCATCAATTGACTACGTGATCCGTCGACATAAACCAACTAAAGTAAATTTAAAGCATTTAAAGCATTTTGCGAATTATGACCAAAAAATGTTTTTTCTCCAACTTTAACAAGCTGTACCTCAGCACTTTAAGGATTTATGTTCCTATCTTACTTTCCATCATTTATCAAAAGCTAAAGCGTTGCCGGTCAAATATTGCAACACTCTGTACGTATATATACATATTTATATATATACATATATATACATATATATACATATATATACATATATATATACATATATATACATATATATATACATATATATACATATATATACATATATATACATATATATACATATATATACATATATAATATATATACATATATATACATATATATACATATATATATATATATATATATATATATATATATATTGCTATGATATCGTTGCAATGACCCGGTGCCCCCTTTTCATCTCAAAAAAATTAATTTTAATTGTAATGCTTCGGCTAGCTAAGTTTTAACTACGCACGGAGTTTGCGACGATACGACAACAAAGAATTCCCAATCTCACTTTTTATCTCCACTTCCCATGTATTTTGAGCTAAACACAACTAACCACACTTTATATAATGTTCTCAATATATACAATGGACAAAGCGTCTACAGTATTGTTGAATAGAACCTCCTTTATATAATTGAACTAATTTCTCCCAAAAATTATAATTCCCTTTAATTAATCAAAAAGCCAGCAAAAACCACCCTTTTTATTATTACTTGAAGCCCTATGAACGTTTATCGGTCTTCCTTAAATTTTTACGTAAATTATAACGTATGCCGAAACGAGTTTTGTTGACCATCACATAAATCTTCGTGAATGTAATATTTTTAAATATTCATAAATAAAATCATCAATGCAACAAAATATTTATAATAGCTAGCCTGTTGTCCCTTTTTTTTGGAGTGTCTCGTTCTCCCAATTCGGACCAATTTCTGCTGCAATTATTCGCTGGTTCATCTTCAGTTTATTTATTTAAATACACCCGGTTGGATCCAGAAATTATTTGGATATATTTATTGAACTTCTCCAGACCGAATATCTAGATTCCTTTGTTCTACTTCTCCAGGTCGGATCCAGAAATTACTTGGATATACTTATTTAAGTTCTTTTGGTTGGATCCAGAAATTACTTGAATATACTTATTTAACTTCTTCCGGTTGGATCCAGAAATTAGTTGGATGTACTTGTTCGATTTCTCCAGAAATTACTTGGATGTACTTTTTCGACTTCTCCAGAAATTACTTGAAGTCCTTTGTTAATATAAATCTTAAAATTTATTTAAAGCAACGTTTTATAACTTACGTTTTTGAGGATTAAATGACAAACCTTGTTTAATTATTCACTATCACCTCTTTTAAATTATAAAATCACTTACAATTATTTCACGTACATATTTTATATCAAGTGATGTGAACCATGCCTTCATTAGAGTCAAACTGATTTGTTTAGGAAATCCTGTGGTATTTAAAAAGAACGCCTATCTGTTTGTAATTGGTCGATCATTGTTTTATAGCTTCTGCCCCTGTGGTTTTATAACTTGCAAGGTTGTTTATTTAGTTAAATTTTTTCTAATACTCTTCCTCTCTTTAAATATAATTATAATTATACTTTATATACAGGACGTTGGTATTTGCGTTTTTGCCTAATCGTCAAATTTTGCATTTTTCCTTGATAAAATGTCTAATTTTCTGGACTCTCATAATGGTTATATAAAGTGTACTATTCTAGTGATCATATAACCTTATATTTTCCTTCTTTCAATTACTAGCACGATTTGAAATGATCAGTTGTGCTTTGCATAAAAACCTGTTATTATTTCATCTTATTCGCTGTAATACGATAGTATTTATCAACTTATCTTGAGTAATTAACTACCTAAAATATTTAGATATATATATATATATATATATATATATATATATATATATATATATATAGATATATATATTGTAACGTATTTTTTTTCCTAGTTACATTTAGTACAATAAAATAAAAATAAAACAGTTATAATTTAAAATATTTAATTTGTGAATTATCATCCAATAAAAATTAATATATAATATTCATAATAACGCATAGATTCTTATACGTTTATACTCTAAAGTTCGTTACCAAGCTCTGTCAAGTTGTCAGTTGGCACTTCATTCTCAGCGTTCGAAAGGGCAAGCTGCTTTGCAGAGGAGGTGAAGTCGAGATGGCCCTGTGTAAACACGTGGCTTCTAACAAAGTTAGAAAAAAGTAGAGGATTGGTAAATTCTTGGTGTCTGGAGGTCGAGCCTAGCAGCGGTTGCGTGAGCATGATTTTCGATAAGCCTCGCTCCGAACAGTTTAGTTGATCCCGACAGGCCTAAGAAGATGGAACCCCCTTTGGACATCATTTAGACAGTTGGTATATATTAATTCAATAGATTATACTAATATTTTTCATCTTAGTGCAATATCTTAAGGACATATCTTAAATAATATCTCCGATAATAAATTAAAATAATTTCTGAAGGCATTATTTTAAAACAAGAATTTATGGTTTCGTTCTATTTAATATAACATGCAGTAACGTGGAAGCCGATTTCACATGTGTTCCTTATATTTCAACCTTACCGATGAACAATATTAAACAAGGAGATTAAGATGGAAATTTCCGACAGCTGAGGTCAAGGTCCAGCACTTTTAGTTCATTTTCGATGCACGTGAGTGTTCTTTAGCATTTTTATAACTTTGAAAATACAGTAAATTACTATGAATTATCTAACATTAAATATTTGAGTAACGTAAAGAGAAAATAGTTTTTGAGAAATCAATAAATTAAATAATATGTTGCTTGCTTGTCAGAATGTTTGCACATGTACGCAAATAGTGTATTTTATAAAGTTCTGAATGACAACCTATGTCAGATAAAAAAAATATATAGATTCAGTTTTTCTATCTAGACGCCATATGCTGTCTTGATTTAATTTACAATATGTTTAAAGATTTTGAGGTCATGTGCAGGCACTTTCATCGACATATGAAATTCGCGTATTTATTATATAATATAAATAAATTAGATTAATTACATTTTACAAAGTCTGCACTTTGATAATTAATTTCTGTTGTAATGATCAAGGAAGTACTTCGCTGATTAAAAGAAATTCATGTATTATGAATAACTTATAAATTATACGTCTATCTAATTAAATTTTATAGAAAAGATCTATTCAGAGATCTTCTTACTTTTGAATGCAAAACTTCATTAGAATTATTATGAGAAAATTTTATAAAGATACAAACTTAAACATTGCAGTTGTACATATATAATCAGAAATTTATTCAAATAGAATCCTTTTTGTTTTTGAAAGACGTTTTATTATTTAACATTCAAAAATTGCAAGTCCTCCCGGAACAGAAAGAGTTTGAAATGAAAACAAATTCCCTCGGTATATTTTAGATGCCTAAATTCTATTATTTTATTTTTGGCAAATGTTTTTGAGGACACAAATGGTGTCCATGTTGTGCTTTTGTTTGTTCACAGGTAAAGCTGAGACATCTGTATGACATCTGGTGGTTGAGGTCTTGGTAAGTGTGTCCTAATGAGTGAAATTCAGGTTTTATGGCTATGTTAGTGGTGTTAAGATAAGGTTTCCGCATTCCCCTTATACAAGCACAGTTAAATTTTGTTGGTTATTGTATTGAAAAATACGGTGGCGCTCATTAAAAATATTTTTGGTCTTTTATCCACTCATGACCCAAGCTCATGATCTACCCAGAGCTAACACTCGACTAGCCGTTTATATCTTAAGAGTTTTTCTTTGTCTCAAGCCATTCTCCATCCAACAGTACCTTGGGCTTACACTAAAAAGAAGAAATTCTCGACCTTGTGATATCAGATTAAAGGTTAGAAAATTGCGAGGTTTAATTTATAGCTGATAGTCACGAGGATAAAGCTTATAATGAATAATAAAGAAAGTATCTCATTATAAGAAAATATTTTTATATTACAATATATATATATATATATATATATATATATATATATATATATATATACGCCGCGTGTTGGAGTGCCGCTAAAAGAGTGCTGCGGTAACGCCTCGCTTTGGGGCGTTACAAAAAAGTTGGTATAAAAGAGTCCTCGCGTTGGGTACGTCGCTGAAAGAGTGCTGTAAGAAGATACTTCTGGTTTGTAAACTAGAAATTGTTCACTTACCTTCGTTTTTCACTTTGTCTGGTTAGCTCAACGAAATTTACGAAGTTTTCAAAATGAAATAAAATGCAGAACTATCACAAAGCATATCTTCTTTCATACAAAAGCATTTATAACATCGTTTCTTTCAAACATAAAATAATTTCCAAGAAGTATGTGTCACAAAATATTGTTGCTTAACTTATTTCACATTTACAGAATTAAACTTATTCTTTTGAAAATCTTTTACCTGATTAAAAATTACTTCTACGCGAGGCAACGGATACTGTCAAATGCAGAAAGACATTTGGAATTACTATGCAGAGACAAAAGATTCATATACTTAGATTTAAAGTTGATATAGCGGTATTATCATTTAGCAAGAAAGAGTTAGAAGCTGCTTTTAATGAAATGGAAACAGTTCTAACAGAGAGATGCGTTATGAAAATTAACAAAAATAAAACTAAGTACTAGTATGCCAAGAAGGGGAAAATAAATCAGAAACAAGAATACAAATAGGTAACGAGAACTTACAAGAGGTAAAGGATTTCTGGAACCTAGAAAACCAAATAACGCAAGATTGGAAAAGCGCAAAAGATAAAAAAACAAAAATTAGCACAAGGTCGTGTTACATTTAACAACAAAAAGCAACTCCTGTGTTCAAAGACAACAAACATAGACACCATTAAAAGATTGCTTAAAACGTATGTGTGGAGCACAGCACTGTACGGTTGTGAAACCTGAACAGTAGGAGAAGCGGACAAGAAAAAGGTCGAAGCCTCTGAAATGTGATGCTACAGACGTATTATGAAGATATCATGCATAGGCAAAGTTAAGAACGAAGATGTACTAAAAATGGCAGGAGAGAACGAACTATGTGGAAAATGGTAAAAAATAGGAGCGATAGGATGATCGGCCACATACTATGGCTTGAAGGAATAGTACGGAATGTATTAGAAGCAGAGATAGGAAAAAAGGAAAGTAGAGGTAGACCTAGGGTAGACTACTGCACACAGATAGTGAACGATGTAGGCTGTAGGAATTTCAGGAAAATGTGTAGGCTAGCTGAGAAAAGAAATCCATGGAGGTACGCATCCAACCAGTCCCAAGATGGATAAACTAATGAAGAAAAAAGTAACTGTATTTAAACATGATGATTATTATAAGCAACTATAAGTATTGGTTGGGAAATATTCTCAAATAATGTTAATTGTGTGAAAGGATTTACTGAAGAACTATTAATTCGGCAAATGTCTAAGTGTTGGGAGACCTTGTCAGCTACAGGCTGCTTAACCCCTTTCACTGAATCTCGGTAAAATAGAGCATAAAACTAGAAAACAATGGAAGGGGAACCGAGCTGTATACACGCTGTGTGAGAATTTTAGGAAGTGTGTAGGCTAGCTCAGAATATAAATAAGTGCAGGTACGCGTCCAACCAGTATCGAGACTGGAAACCTAATAACGAAAAAATAAGCGCACATAAATCTGATGATTATTATAAACAACTACAGGTGTTGGTTGTGAAATATCTGCAACTAATGTTGATTGTGCGAAAGGATATATTGGGAAAACTATTAAATCTGCAAATGTGCAAGTGCTGGGGGAAATTGGCAGCCACAGGCTGCTCAGCCCCTATCACAATCACTGAATGTCGGAGAAATATGGTATATCATTGTAAAACAATAAAAGAGTACCGAACTGCATCTTACAAGAAAGAACATAGAAACAAGAAGAAAATTGTTGAAAGCATATGTGTGGTGCTCAGCACAGTACGCCTATGAAATACAAGCAGTAGGAAAAGCAGACAGAAAATGGTAGCAGCCTTTTGGAATGTTGTCTTTCAGATGTATGAAGATGATAACATGGACAGACAAAGTTAATAACGAATAGGTTATAGAAATAGTAGGAGAATAAACATATCTGTGGAAAAAAAGAGAAATAGGAGAGCAGAATACGTTCTTAGGCATTTTTTGGGAGTAGTACGGGATATATTACAAGCAGAGATAGGAAAATGGTTTTAGACTTAGATCAGATAGTAATGGATGCAGACTGTGCAAATTTCAAGGAAATGTTTAGGTTAGTTCAGAATAGGAAACAATTAGGATACGTGTCTAGCCAGTTCCAGGACGGAAGACCTAAATGATAATGACCTACTTTGAGTAATTCTTAATGATATTATGTTGTTAATGCGCCGCATCATTTTCTTTTTGCTACGGAATAGAATTCTATTAAAGGTCACCCTAAGTATTTGGTTGAAAAATGTAAATTAGTAAATCGGAAAATATTTGCACACCTCACCTAATAGAATTACCTTCTGGAAGGCCCTGCTATCATTCATAAAAGATGTTTTCAGCAATCAACACCATTTCGAATAAGTTCCGATAGGTTCTAAAAGCGTGTTTATAAACATGATACGTATGCGAGTCGATTTATTTACTTGCAGGTTGTAAGAATTAAAAGTTTATAGACTCGTACCATTCTTTTTCATTGATGACTAGAAGAATGCGCAAATCTCGAAATTATCAGATTATCTATTTTGTGGTAACCTCCAATTGTTAAATCCAATTTATGTTTTTTAGTATTGGCAATGTATAATGAATTGTTTGCAAAATAAGCTGGTCTGGGTAAGAATGCTTTTATACCCTTCATTTCTACAGAGAAAAATAGCATTACTAGATTATAAGGGGAAAATGGGCTATAGCAACTGATACCCAATGAATTTATTTTATACATTGTCTGTACCCCAGCATGTCTACAAACATCTCAAAATAACATCCCAGTTCCCGACCCGATTTTATATCATATGGATGTGAGAACCAATTAAAGTTAAAGTAGTTAAAGTGCGAAGACGAGCGGGTTGATTGTTTTTATGAACAAATTTCCACTTTTTGATTTCATCCATTTTATTTTACGATACCAAAAAAATTTTAGTGCTTCCTACTGTGACGCAGTGCCTTTGGTCTTTTCTCATACAGGTAACTGTGATCCTGTAACTTCTCTATTTGTCATGCAAATGATTTACTTTTTTCTGATACATTACCTTTAATATTTAGGTTTGTCGCTAACAGAAGAAATTGTATGAATAGTTATTGTGTTTGCCTATGAATGATTAGTAAGGTATAAACGTATTAATCTTACTAGAACTCAATTAAAAGCTTTACAAGCACCATCAGTTGTGATCTTTGTGAATATTGTATTAAACTATGAATTACATTACGTTGCATTAGTTTTAAAAAAGTTCGGAGTAGTTTGTGTCCAGCACATTCAAGAGATAACAAACACATACAGTTTATTACATTAATGGTAAATTGAAATAATGGTTTATTATAACCTTATTTTATAGGAAATACTATTCTACCAAAGCGCAAATTTCTGAATTACTAAGGCTAAAGCCGTTACTTTAAAAACTTGATTTTTCAGGAGACGCAAATTAAAGTTAGCGGGATCCCCGAAGTTATGATTTTATTTAGATTAATGAAAAGTGTTCCAGAACAAATACCCTCCTCCACTTTACAAAATTACTGCAAAGCTTCTGCGTGTTTATTGAATTTGAAGTTCTGCTGACTGGTGTCTTGTATCGAATAACTGATGAATCCCATCTTTTACTATCGGTGGATTTGTACAAATTTCGTCGTCCTGTGGTTATTGTACGTAGTTCTGGTTGTCACGGATGGTGCATTTAAACTGTTCTACTTGATCCCACGCTTATACATATAAGATTGATGCCTATGGCACTCGTATGTTTACAGCGCATTAATTTTATGACTGTTTTGATGAGTATGTGGATTTTAGGGTGTTCCTCCCATAGTTAATGATTTCTTAAACTCGAGAGAGTTTGTACAAATAACTTTAATATGAACGGTTATTTCCCGATTTGTGTTTGTAATTTTTTTTTAATTTAATACCAAGGGATGTAAATTGCCGCTTTTTATTACAGTTTGTATTTAATGTACTGGATGCTTTCCAATTCTATTCTTTATCATAATTTAACATTACATTGAAATAGCAATATTATTAAATGTAAACTACCGAAAGTTATTAAATTTGACAGAATATTTTCGTGCTAATATCTCATTCAAATAACCTATTTTTAATGAACTCATTTCTACTACTTAATGTATGCTAAAGTAACACGTTGGCGTTGCAGTTGTATTTTAGGAAGGAACGATGTAAATAATTTAGAAACAAATCACTATCCTAATAATGCGAATATTAAAACAATTGCGGAATTTTCCGGCAATTTTAGAAGATTCGTTTGAATCACTCAATTTTTCACTTAATTTTATTGAAAGTAACGCAAAAGAAATTTAGATTTCAATAAACAAAGACGTTTTCTTAATCACCAGTTAACCAACTCACTTGACTTAAAAGATGACAAACAAAATTCTAGAAAAACTAGCTTTGATTTCAATATTCAATGGAAATTTAAAAAATTTCATGAATTAGCTTATTTTTACGCATGTGGCTCGCTTATTGAACTCTACTGCAACTACTTTAAAAACCCTTTACACTTGTAAAGAATAAGGTCGTAATATGTTCGATATATGGTAATAATTTGTGGGTGACAAAACCCAATATCTCCTTTTGCCAACTAAGGACAGTATTAGTTCATTGCAATATATTTATCTGTAACATATGTAATCAAACGTACTTAACTTCTAACACCATGGTGACAAGCTTAGCGCCCCTACTATTTCCATACATTTTTCAAAGTTTCAAAAACCGCAAACCGCAAAAAGAATAATTAACGAACACGTGCTCACCAGATAAACCAACAATAGGACGCCAGTCAAGAAACTGAGATGCTGAAACCTGAAACCGAGCCACACTTCAATATGTCAAACATACCAGAATTCATATTTGCTTGGCTGTTGACCGTCTACGACAGAGCCCGATATGTCTAATATATTGGATTTTGCCATCGACCAATTGCAATAAGGGGAGACAACAGAATCTTATTTTATTAACCTACAATTTGCCCTTTATTTACATACATTTTGAGTTTTGACATCATATTGTTTGCCACTAACTGACGGCGCACAAAATGCAAATTCAATGTTTTGTGACATATCGGATTTAGCCTTTGCTTTAGTATCATAGTTCACAGATTTAATATAAGCAATCTGGTTAGGAATTAGTTTAGAATAACAGAAATAATAATTGATTACAAACCACTGCTATCGGGTGGTTGTGCTTGATCAGCTGCTTGCCATCCTGTACAATTGATTTGGATAGTAAGCGCTTATTAAGTATAACTGTTTGGTTAATTCATCAATAGAAGAATTACACTTTTGATGTAGTTTTTATTTAAATAAATGTTTTAAGTCAAAATTAATGTTTTTGTTAATTCTTGTCACAGAATAAAAATTATTAGTTACAGGTATTATGGAATTCCTCAGGCTGGTGATGAAGTTAAGTGCTCTAGCAGCTGAGTCGACATGATAGTATAATGATGGGATATTGAAATCCTGCACTGAATCGAAGGTACTAGCGGATCCAGGATATTCTCAAGAAAGGTATATTTCGAATGGAGTTAAACTGATACGATTAAATATAGTACAGGCAACGCTCGATATCCATTGTTGCTATCCATACCTTTCACAGTCTGCGTGAAAGGATTTGGGTAGCTGCAACAGGTTTCCATTTAACTTTATCTATATACTATACGACAGCGAGAAAAAAATTTATAGCGATGAAGCAAACGTTAATTTGAAGAAACGATAAATACTGGTTAGAAATCGGATAGTCACGTATAAAGGGAAACCACGTTCTCCATCAGAAGGGTTTGTAACTGTAATAGGATTTTGTTTTATTTAGCATATAAGAACCAACGCAAACTAACGTTAAATATCTAGTGAACTCGTTCAACCAATGTAGTTATAAGATTGATTTCTGTAGAAATAATGAGAAATTCTGTATAGAATATAAATTTTAGCAAAGTTGGTTACCTAACGTAGCCTTTCGGAACCAGTGAAGACTGAATAACCAACGAGCAAAGTTTGCTGCTTTACTGAGCAACACGTACGTCCAAATAAGTAGAAACTGAAATGCTTTTAAAGTAAGGGGGCAGTAAATTTTCAAACACAAAATGGAACGTAACACAATAAACATTATCGCGTAAACTCAGTGAAATAAAACACATAAGTCGTGACTTTGAGAACACAGTATTTTGCCACACTGCTTCTAAAATTTTCTACCAGACCGTTCTTCTCTTTAGTAGGAAGTTATGGTATGCCGTGGTTGAGCTACTTTGGAATGCCGTCAAATGTTGTAATAAAGTGTGGGCAACTGCATGCAAATGAATACTTAGAATTACGCTTGAAGTGGCAGTTAAGACAACAAATGTTGTCAGTGTTGTACGGTGTTGTTAACAATTTCTCTTGCAAATCCAAGCAATTGTCATTCAACATCTGTCATTTTATTGTCCTGCGGAGCTTTTGTATGTTTGTTTTTATCGTTTATGTACTTGATTTTTTTTATACTGTAAATGCATATAATTTATTTATATATATATATATATATATATATATATATACAATATACATATACATATATATATATACAATATATATATATACATATATATATATATATATATATATTGCCGTGTTATCTCGGAAACCCTCGTATTTCTCCTACAAACCAATCAAGCCTCACAGACTTGACGTCATAAAATTGCCGTGTTAGGTCAGAAACAAGCTTTAACATCGAGTTTCGTCTTAGGGCCGTCATAAAATTTCAAAAAAACAAATTCTAAATTCAAAAAAAAAGTTTTTACCCTACCTGTTGGACGCCTTTTTTATTCTCTGCTGACCCTGGTTAGCTCAGCAATCGGCCTCTTCTTGAATACCTACCAATTTGAGTACATACCTTTCTCACACCCACACACCGTCAAATGAAATTATCAAAATAATACAACAACCATACAACCTTTTATTTATACATATTAACAAATAAAATATTTACGCCTTGGTACAGACAGTTTATTACAATTGTTACCAGCCCAATTATTAAATACTTTAAAGTCCTTGGTTTTTAATATATTTTAACAAATTCTATATGATACGAGTAGATGGGCCCCACATGCAATCCTAGTTTGACTTCATTCTGGTCTATTTTGAGCTCATTATAACCCAGTTTCTGTAAATGCTTTTTAGACCTTGCATTTTATTGAAAACAGAATTTTAAGACCCGTTTACTCCTTACAACAACAATTTATAACATGAATAAACCTCTATATCATCAATAAACCCTTTTTTAATAATCAAAAATTAATTGTCCTGCACATGTACCTTTTTTAACAAGTTCTATGGTAATAAATACGCCACCAATAAGTCAAACACAGAAACACAAAAATATCAACACAAATGTTTATACAAAAACAGAAATTTAAAGTTCGTTACCTTGAGTCGCCTTCGTTTCTCGTCACCGCTGAACATGGTTACCAGAAACCCTCGTCGTTGTGTCCATCTACTACGATGATGCCTGGATCCACAGATCCCCACCATCCAAATCTCCGCTATCACTACTGTTCTTCTACCCAGGTATTAGCTTTGTCTCAAACGTAACATTCCATACCAAATATTTCATGCATACAAGTTACGCTTTCAGCTTCGCTTACCCCAATTATCATCCCTTCATTTAATAGCTTCGTTGTAGTAACGGCATCTTTTAGCTAAACGAGCACCAACTCGTGCAATATCACTTTTATAACCTTTTGCTGTACACACAATAATTAATAGCCGTACAAGCATTTACTATCATTACGTTGCAGATCTAAGCACGGTCTCAGATCTAAATCGAAAGAGAGCTTTAATATTCTTCTCCGTGTATTTATATCATTTTCAAAATCCCCCCGTGGAACCTAGTTCACTTGAAAAGGTTATTTTTCAATTTACTTCTACTAAACCCGACGTAACGAATTCTAACTTTTGAAAAATCCCCTTTTCGTCGTTCTGTTACATAGAATTTTGTTCACTACCTTAACGGACACGCCCTTCTTGAAAACTGCTAGCCATCAACCAATGATATAATTTTCGCTCGTCACAACGCTCCACCTATCAGCTATCTATCTCCGTTCCACGCATATTTGTTGTCGCCTCTAGAACCCCTCTTAAATAACAGAAAATCGATATTGTAGTCGTCCTTCACATTTCCCCGTGTATTTAGACGTGACATGTAACCAACGCTTACTTTACCTGCTTCTCTGTCTGTCTTACATTATCGATCGTTTATTCCACTCAGTCTTTAAGGCACGTTAAAAAACCTTAAAATACTATTATTACGGCTCCACGAATTGGGCGCCAATTTAATTGCTACGATTTTTCTTCTCGAGCCCCCGTGTTCTAGGACACACATAATTGCTACGAACTCTGAATTCCACGACTGTTTATAAACTTAAAAAGTCCCACAACTTAGTCGTCATTAATTGCTGCGAGCTCAGGATCTTAAAACAAAACTTTGCCACAGCTACTCAGCTGCTTCCTGAAAATAAAACTAACTACTCAAAAACAAAAACGCTGCAGCGGTACATCGCCTACCTTTATTAACATACTTGACATAAAGTATACGCCAAAATAAAAATTAGACTCTTTGTACGCACATTATTTACATTTTATATACACGTTTCAAATTCGCCATTTATACCAGATAATATATTTAATTACTTATAATAATAGAAACAAGCCTTAATTAATTTACCCTTTTAAACCTCTGATAAAAACTGTATACATCCCCCCCAAAATATTCCCTTAACAGTACATTTCGATATCCATAATTACCTCAAATAAATATTTCCAGTTAATAAAATAACAACAAAAAAGAGCAATAAGGCTTTACCACGTTTCTGGCTTTAACCCTGGTCTTATACGAGCTCATAGTAAAACCTTACCTTTCGTGCTAATTGCTGCACATCAATAATCAAAAAGACCCTCTTACCTTGTACATAAATTAAATATTGCAAATGCCATGCATCACTCATAAATTATCACAAAAATACAATACACATAATTCAACGAAATTGTTCAATTATCAACCTTTTCCCTGCTTGTCCTTTTTATACATGCACTAAGTCATTAATCACACGTTTATACACATATACAATAAAATGTATCACTTTTCTGGATCCTATAACTGCACACAGATCTGCTACCATACCATCGAATACTGCGGCATTCAGGAACACCCCAATCCGGACCGCAACCACCTTGACTGCAAGCTTCAACTATACTACCACGAATTCACCTCGTCTACCAATTCGATAGTGCATCCAAACTCTTCAGACTCTTCTACTGATACCATTAATAGTTGATAATTACCAAATCGACTAAACACTGACATGTGCTTCATTTTCCAATCGCATACTTTGCATAGTCATTACAACTTAAAGCAAAACTGTTACTACTTACTTAATTCAAAATTTTATGCAAAACGTAAAGGCATTTTGTATGGAGCCGTCAGCTTATTGAACATTAATAGCAGCAACAACTTGTCGAAGACTAACAGCACTCAGCTTGTCGAATACCAAGAGACTAAGAGGTTGACGAAAACTAAGAAACCTCCAACCTATGTCCTCCAGTTTATATTCTGTTTCTCACTCTACAAAAGCCTGCTAAACTCCAGCAATTTTTACGATACAAACACTGCACCACACAAACAAACTCCAAAGACCCCGGTTTTCCAAAAACACGTTAACAAACGTACACAACAATTTCAGAAATTCTTTCTCTAACTGAAAACATTTCCTTGAAAATTACGGCCGCTTTAGTAACGATTTTCGACGTATTTTAATACCCTCACCTTAAAACAACCTTATCCGAAACCCAATCAACAAACGCTATGGTTTTAAACTACTCCAGTTACATATCCTCCTTAACAATATGTATATAAATGTAAACGCATTAATTATGTCTTAGTAATAGTATGTTACAATGTTATAATATTAAAGGTTAATTAGAAATGAGAACGGAAGCAACTACTTTGTATTCCAGACGCAACCTGATAATGCAGGTGCAGATACAATGAACTGCAATAAAGCAGTTTTAACTAAAACATTACTTAGAACAAGACATTGTATGTTATCAAGAAATAGCAGACAGTAAGATGTGCACTTTCCCACAAGATGATGTGAAAGCAGGTTAAACCATTTAAAGTATTTTGTGTTTACTTAAAGCCATCAATAGTTCATCACGTCAAATAGTTCATGAAGCACTGTAAATATTAAGAACATCACTTTTTAGTAATACTACAATAAATTTATGTGCCAAGCTCCTTGTTGTATAATCCTAAATTGTGTGATGCAAGATGAAGCATAACTGCGGTATCAAGAAGAAATTTAATAAATTATTACTGTTTTGTATGTAAATATACTGTCAAAGCTTTTTATTTTGATTTATGGAATGTGCCATTGTTGCCAGACATACCGCCGCCTGCATTCCTAAAGTATGAACATTTAATACATTACATTTGATTTTCCAATGCTCCACCCGAAGGTACTACATTGGCCAGGAAGCGAGTTTTTTACCTGGAAAATTTGGAATTTTGCCGAACCCTTGCTGTTCCAAGCAAGGTAGGGATCTTTAACGTGCGTGACAACACTCACACACGCGACCTCCATTTTACCTCTCATCCGAAGGAGGGTGTATTTTTGTGAAAAATGCTCGCCAACATTTTTCAAGCGGACCGTGTCAGGATTCGAACCCGGGACCTTGGGCGTAGTAGTCACACACATACCACTACGCCACGGAGCCGCCTGAACATTTAATACAACATATATCTATACAATTAAAACATACATATGGTATTGGCAATGCAGCTTTCTATCCAGTTGTGACGTCATCCTAAAGTTAAAGCGAATGGACTATAGTAACGATTTTTCGTCGAGATAGACAAAATGTACTGACATACTAAAGTGCTATGATCATCCCTGAAATGTTTAGCCAACAAAGGTAACAAAATAGTACACAGTGGATAAAACAGTAAAAATTCAATAAATATAGTACGAAAATTATCTAATTATAATTCGTTTACCAGTATTTTGTTACTGCCACCTTCGCCTTATTTCTTTTGAAAATTCTTTTGCGTATCGTAGATACCTAGTTGAGCAGCACTTTAGATTATGTATATTTGGAAATATTTACAAGTATGTAACCAATTTAGTAAAGGTAACAGAACTCATCTGCAATCTATGGACATCATTGAACATTTAATTTCGTCTCGCTTCTTGTTTCAATACAAAATTTCTAACAAGCTTTCTGATCACATGCAAAGCATTTTTTGTAATTGTTGTTTAATAATCTATTTAATTATTGCGTAATCATGCAATTTGACTTAATTTCTGTTTATCTACCTTTGTTCAATTATTAAATTGGTCTTTAAAAGCAGTATAAAATGGTTGTCATTAGAGCTTTTTTGATAAAGCTCTATTACTTTTTCTTACGAATTAAAGCATACTTTAATTTTCTTTTATATCAACTATGACACATCCTGACACTGATGAGGTTTTTAGAATTCAACGAAGCATATTAAAAATCACTGGAACATGGCCAGAGGATAACTCATCGATGTTTTACCATTTTTGGGGTGTTGTAACTTACTCTCTAGGAATTTCCTTAGGTGGTAATATGTATCTAGAAGCCTATTACGATTTTCCTGATCTGGAAAAGCTCTCTGAAATACTGTACGTTTTAGTAACAATAACTGTGTATGTTATCAAACATGCAAATTTTATTGCTCATAGAAACACATTCAAGCACATCATACAGATGCTCAAGAATCCAATATTTCTATCATATCCTGATGAATTAAACTATCTTGTTATTAGAAGAATCAAATACTCAAGGATTCTTGGAAATTGTTACAACAGATTGCTTTTGCTTTGGGTCGTTCTTTTGATAGCTGTAACCCCATTTATAGATAATAAGCCATTACCTTTCCCATTTCCTTTCAACGTAGAGAAGTATAGAATACCGGTGTTTATATTTCAGATAACGGCAGACTTGACTTGTGCCGCAATTAACATGTGCTTTGATTCACTTACGGCTTGTCTTATGGGTTTAGCTGCAACACATTTGAACATTTTGGCTAAAAAAATTATTAAGGTTAGAGCACCGTCACCTTATCTAAGATCAGTCACTGCAAATATTGGAAACTCTGAAGAAACCATTGCTAGGCGATTAAAGGAGTGTATACTGCATCATAAGGCTATTATCGAGTAAGTTGATTTTAATTCACAGACTTTTTTTTTAGTTAAAATCAGACAGAAATCCTTTTTCTATTGAGGAAATTGAAATCGCAACTTTCAAACTCGTCATCTGCTAGCAAACCAATTAACCGATTTTATCAATACTTCTGGGCAACATTTCTTCAGGTCAAGACAAACACGTGCGCGGTAAAGTAGCTTATCAAGTAGCAGAAAAAACAGATTTCTCGATCGATATAAAAGACTAATGAGTCGTGTTCCATAGGGTATCGAAAGGGTTTGAATTAAGCCAGAACCATTTTAAATATCTAACTTGGATGTATTAGTAGTCTTAAGGTAGACAAAAAATGAAGTAAGGTGTCGACATTTATAATGTGGTGAGTAAAAGGTAAAATACTTGGTTAACACTTTCGCTGCGCTTCTCTAGAGGTTACTGTATCCGGAACGGTATTGTTTTTTGTGTAATTGGTGATATTTTTGATATTGTAATGTAAAGATAATGTTGATGATAGTATACAGGGTGTACAATCGTTTCTGTGACAAGTGGCACAGATTCGTGCCATCCGCTCCTTGCTCTAAATTTATACTACAGTGCTAAAAGACACGAATAAGTGTCATTCTAACCATACAACTCTTTTCTAAAAATTAATGTTCATGGAGGTAGCCTTAGTTTTATAAGTATATAGATATATGTATAAAATGGATAATAATATTTACATTATGTTAGTTACCTAATTCTTACAGCAAAATAAACCTAAAAATATAACAATTAAACCTAAAATTGTAAAAAACGAAAATTTTAAAAATAAGTTTGAAACTTGTAGCTAACAAATGATCTAAGTACCTAACAAAAAATTACTCTTCTAACACAAAAGCTAAAAACACTAAAAATACAAATAGAGAGAAATCCAATAACACAAAATATTCCAAAATATATAAGTATGAAACAAATCGAAACATGCCCTAACACAGAGTCCAGGTTTTTCAGAACATTGTTCACAGTGATGCAACCCCATCTTCCTTATTTTTACTGGCACAAATTCGACAACGTTTCCTATTAGTTTGACCCTTTTTATTGATAGCTGCGATTTTTGTGGTCGTGTGCTTTTTTTTATAACTCTTTGTGTTTGGCTTTTTGTCTGTTGGACGTCCAAAAGTTTTCCAAAAGTGACAGTCTAAAATCATAAAGTGTCATTTTTTCCAGAATATTTTTTATGAAGCTGAAAAGAATTCAACAGCATAAAATGAATTCCCAATTTTTTGTAGCATCTTAAGGTTTTTCTGTTAAAAGGGTAATAGGAATTCATTTGATCCTGTCTGTCAACTCCTGCCATGTGTTTATTATAGTGAAATATTGCCGCAGGTTTTATTCTACTGCGGTTCCTTTTGTCTATAAATTCAACCATTTCGTTCGTATTTTCATTGGATATATAAAAGATCTCGTTTGTCCTTCCATTTACCTATCATAATGTTATTTGAATATCGGGCTATAGTTTGACCTTTCTTAAGCTTTTTCTCAATAACATCTTTTGCGTTATATTTTCTTTTCAAATTTAGGGTACCAGTACAATAAGTTTTCTGAGCAATTAGTTTATTTGCTCAGTCAAATGAGTTATAAAAGTTATCTAAATACACGACATGACCTGCAATGAATAATTTTCCAAAAGATCCATAACAACTTAGTAGTGTGGCCTTTTCCACCACTGCCATCCAATGCGCCAGTATAAGGGATAGAGTTTAGCACTATTTCACTTGGTTCAGTCAATATGTATACTTTTATTCCGTTTTTGTGGCGCTTCTTTTTGATATATTGGCGAAATACTAAGTGTCTTCGCAACCAAACTTAACTCGTCCAGGAATAGCTCTTTACTAGGATAGTATTAACATTTTATTATTGAAAAAGTGTATAATGGCCCTTATTTTGTGTAATCTGTCAGCTAGCATTTCTTCAGTTGTTGGAGTTTCCGCAAAATGTAGACACTTCATAATCAATAAAAATCGATTCCGGCTCATGTGCTGGGAAAAGCATTTTAAATTGAATAGTGGGTAGCCCTTCCAATAATTTTGAAGCATGTTTAGCCGTATCGTTCTCATGTGTATCACTAATCCCACAAATATTAGCAATTCCTCGCAAGTGACCGGTTTCTATTGAGAAATTCTTGATTTCTCAAAAGACGCTTTTTTGTAAAAAAAAACTTCTTCGGCGTAACGGTTAGTTTGAGTAGTAATTAAAGTAAGAATTTCGTCGTCTAAAACTAAACCAAAATAATCTATAGGTTTGTTATTACCATGTATTTTGCGATTAATGCGTTTGTTTTCATAAAAAGGAACTATTTCAATTGTGACGGCATCACGCTCCAGTTAAGTAAAAATTCAAGATCATCTACCTGCGGCATAGCAGCGTCTAAAACGTATATTTTGATAAAAACAGGCCATAAAAATACTGCAGTTACCCTCATCCTCGCTTGAAATTTCATCCTCATATGCAGAATCCTCCCCGTCCCCACCAAAAACTACGTCACTAAAATCGCTATACCGGTCGTGATCCCCACTGCAATCATATAACAAAACCGCTGGAAGTTTTTGAGGATTTTGAAACATAATATTGCACCTTCTTGGTCTAGAGGGACCTGCGACATATTCCTCCATTTTCAAGAATTAAAAAATTAGTAATTTTAAAACAGCTAAAGGTTTTATTAAGTTTATGTCACCAAGTACCAGGCTAAATGATTAAAATACACCAACGCGTAGCGCTAAGCTGATACTACTTTACTTAAGCACAGTATACATACGACACAGATCCGTGTCATCCGCACCTTAAACAGGAATTGTTTGTCACTGATCCGTATCATCCGCACGTGTAAATTTGAATAAACTTACGATTGGGTTAATGCAGTATTCATTTTTTCAAACATATTAATCTTGTTACCTATTTATCTACTTAAAATTGCATTCGTAAACCATATTCTGGGCATGATTTATTATAGCAGTAAACAAAGGTACGGTAGGTAATACCTGGCTTGCAAAAGGGCGTACTTGGCTTCACATAAATTACAAACAAAATAAAATAATTTACGTTTCAATTTTACAATGTAAATTTATTAATACTCGCTTAGCTTTTTAAATTACTGAATTTTGGCAGACTAGTTAACACAAATATTCTTTTTTTAATCTCAAGTTTGTATGCCGTGGATGCGGATTGTCTATTTAGTTCATATTTTTATATTAAAGTCGTTGATATTACCTATAACATTAAACGGGAACATACATAAAATAAACCATAGAGGAACCAAACGGGAACATACATAAAATAAACCATAGAGGGATAGCAAGGAAATCGGGGCGTAAACACCCCACTACATAATTTAAAATGCACTACTTCCGCACGAGTAGTTTATCATAAAGTACTCATGACAGGAATCCCCTAATGGCACCCTTTCAACAACTAATCCGACCACTACTCCTCCCTTCGGTCGGAAAGGCGACATATGTCTATTACAATCTGCCGGAAGTTATTTTTGACATTATTTTTTACGATATTTTACGATAATGGTTATTTACGAATAATAATTCGCACTACCTGTTGTCTAACTATTTTACACAGACATGCGAGTTATGTATCCCCCAATTATCTATATATATTGAATATATTGAATCTAATAGGAATTATTAGAAATTGTTAAATAAAGTATAAGTTCATTGCAACAATGTAATACAAGGATAACCCAGAGAGGTTATCGACAGTTAGTGAGAACGGACATGCAACTTTGCATTCGAGAGGGCAGTGATACTGCAGGTGGCAGGTCACAGGCGGTTAACATACCGCAATTACTTAGAAATAAGATTGTTACAATGTAATAAAGTGTACAATTAAGAGAAAAGCAGACATGAGATCTGCAAGTTCCTACAGTCGTGTGAGGGGCAGGTTATTATAAAAAGCCCGGGAGCTCAAGGCACGGCAGTCAGTCTTCAAACTCTATACTTCGTTGTTCAAGCTACTTAATTGAGTCAGTCTGAGTATTACAGCTTTTGCATTGTTGTCTACCTAGACTACTCGCCTTAGTACAATTAATATTATTTTTGATTAAAGTTATTATTTTTGACAGTTATTCTAAATTCCATTGTAATTTCTGTTAAGAATCAATAAAAATTGTTAAGTGTTTGGATTTGTTTTTAAAAACACCGCTCCAAAGGCCCGAACCTTAACTGGCGCAGCCGTATCAGATGTCAAAAGGGCACTAAAAATCCAAAAATCGGAAGCTTGGTGACCAAGAATTTCAATTCGCATTTTTGACAGAACCCAAACCAGGTTGGAGAAAGAACACAAATCGCCCGAATCCAACAACAAACCAACGTGGACAGGATACAGCATCGATCGAGCCCACAAAAAAAACAGATGAAGAAATTAATGTAAATTCATTCCATTTAATCCAATTGATCTCACAAACTATAATTGATATATGCTAGTTTTATTATTTTATTATTTGTTTACCATTTTATTATTATTTTATTTTGTGCCAATATTTTTTTGAAAATAGTTACAAAAAGAAATTATTTTCAAAACGAGACTTTATATTGAGAAAAATTTATGAGACTTGATGTTTAAGAGATTCTTATTACAATTACTAGAACAAACCCAAAAATAACGGACGCACATCCATTAATACCGAAATACAAAAAATTAACTAGCGCGATACAAAGCGCACGGTTAATCCGGTAAACTAAAAAGATAAAACGCAAATTAACTCCAGCACCAAAGCTAAACGTAATTTCTAAACAAACAATTACGGAAAGATTAGTTAAAACATTGACCTTTATAAATTACTGCAAAGCACTCTGCAAACATATTAGTAACCTAAACCACTGTAATTTAAAACTGAAACTAACACCTGTGAATAAGTGTTAATTACCTCAACGAGTATAAGTGTATGCTATTCAGTACGTACGCAATTACCAAGAAACTAAACTACATATTATAGTGATTAAAATTACCAAGATAAACTGTAACAAGTAATTAACTTGCAAGTTAAATTTAGAATACAAGGAGACAAGACAGACGAACTATACGTTTATGCAACTTAATTAAAACCCACGGAAAAAGATATAATTACAAATTAACAGAACTGAACTAACACAAAGCAAAGTAAATACTGCTAGAAACTATTCTTTCAGAAAGCAGAAACTCAAGCAAAACTCATAACAAATTAAAGCCGCGAGATAAAAACAGGCAAATTCAAAGCTACAGTAATTAACTCAACATTATCGAGTATAAATCCCACAGATTCATTACCGCACCGTGTAACTAAGTACAAATAACAGCAACTACGATTCTAAAAGTAACCCGACGCAGTCTAAACTGAAAATTAACAAACTCAAACCCAAAATAACGATACGAATAGCAAGATTAAAACAAAATTTACAAAATTCGAAATTACCCAATCTAAACGGAAAATTAACAAATCCAAACCAAAATTAACCATACAAAATAGCAAAATCAACCCCAATTTTTACAAAATTTGAAATTACCCAACCTAAACGAAAAATTAATAAATCCGAAGCAAAAATAACGATATACATAGCGAAATAAACCTCAACTCAAAAAAAAATTGAAATTACCCAAAAGCGAAAGTAACCCTTAACCAACATAAGTAGCGCTGACATGAGGCTTTATTTGGACACAATCCAAATCTTTGATGGCACGCAAGCGCATCTCTGGACTACTTTGGAGCATGCGAAATGTTCCTGAAAACCTTCTACAACCCGGAGATAACGAAAGCAATGCATTGCTTATACGCTTGTAATAAGTAAACTAACCGGGAAGGCACTAACTTTAATTGCCAGTAGGGACGATTTACAGGAATGCCAAGAATTTAAACAGATACTAATCGCATATTTTGGAGACCAACGTAACATAAAATTCCTGGTACAAAACCTAATAAACCTCAGAATGGAACACAACCAATCCCCCTATCAATTCGGAATGAAATGCCAAGACGTGAGAAGTTTAATCCTAACAAAATTAAAAATCGAGGAGCCCGATCGAAACGTTTGACATTTAAAAACAAAAATGTTTGACGAAATGGCACTGGACACGTATATAAACGCTTTACCAGAACGACTATCGGATAAGATCAGATTCTAACGTCCCCAAAATCTAGAAGAAGTCATAAACCTAGTAATAGAAATAGAAAATGTAATGTATTACCGCAACAGACTATACAACCCCAACGCGAATAAAAGTTATTCACCAATAAAAACTATACAAGCCACAAGACAAACAATCCCTCAACAAAAATTCGCACCCTTCAACGCACAAACAAATCAACCGCGAATTAATAACCCAAATTTCAACAATACGAATTTTAATAATCAATATAAACATTTTCCAAAACCAACGTTTAACCCAACTTTTACGAAACCCGCATTCCAGCCAAGATTCAATTCAAACCTAAACCAACAAAGACCAGCATTCAACACAAACCCCGGTAGAAATACACCAATGAATAATAACAACCCTAATAATTATTATAAACCAACACCAATGGATACCTCATCTGGTAACTCCAGACAAAATACAAAGATAACACATATCCGACCAAACCCTCATCAGAAACGCAATTTTACATCGGAAGAACTATTTCACCAAGAAGTAGAAAAATTTGACACTGACCAGAATAATTACATTCAGACAAGTACGAACGATGAATCAAACCATGCAGAAACTTATGAACGCGACGAACAATACGAAACTTACGAGGAGTTCGACGAAGAAAACTCGAACTCAAATTTTCAAATGGACCAATTCATAAACGACAAAACTTAATAAACTTAAATAACATAAATCACTTAGTATTACCATACATAGAAATACCCCACGCCGAATTTAAACTATTAATCGATACCGGATCTTCAAAAACATTAATTAGCCCCAAAACCGTGAAAAAACATTATTTAGATTATGTAGAAAGAGATCCATTTAAAATTAAAACAGCCCATCAAACAACACTACACCAATTCGTAGTTAATATACCCTTACCGAGAATATTTAATGTTAAAATGAAACATAAATTTTGTGTATTCGAATTTAACGACAAATACGACCGACTAATCGGAATGGACCTTCTAAGAAAATTAGGAGCCAACATTGACATTAAAAACCGTTTATTAAGGACGAAATACGGAAAAATCCCCATTAAATTTCAAAACACACAAATCGAAAAAAAATACACAATAGAACCCCGAACGAAAAGAAAAATAAAAATCCCAGTAAAATCTAACAAAAAAGTAGGAATAATAAATCATATGACATTTCAACAAGGAGTAGAAACCCCAACTGCTTTAGTACAAATAAAAGATAATTATGCAACCACAACGATATTAAATTCAAACGACTATCCCGTAGAATTATCAGTGACAGACCCAATTAACGTAGAAGAATTAAATTTTAACGAAATGGAAATAGACAAAAATTTAGAAAACGATTACAACCCAATAGAACATGACAAAATGTTAAGAGAAAATTTAACTAACATCCGCTTTAATACCGACATCAATCAAGAAGATCAAAGAGCAATTAAAAACTTATGTTTTGAATACCGCGACATATTCCACTGCGAAGGAATACCATTAACATTCACCAACACAGTAAAACATAATATCGAGCTAACAGACAATAAGCCAATCTTTACGAAAGCATATAGACTACCTCATGCAAGCCAAGAAGAAGCTGACAGACAAGTAGCAGACTTATTAGAACAACACATAATCCAGCACTCCAACTCACCATGGAGCAGCCCCGTGTTAATAGTACCTAAGAAATTAGACGCAACCGGAAAGAGATAGTACAGAATGGTAATAGACTATAGAAAGTTGAATGAAAAAACGGTAGATGACAAATATCCACTACCAAATATAACCGAAATTTTAGACAAATTAGGCAAATGCCAATATTTTTCAACATTAGACCTAGCATCAGGATACCATCAGATAGAGATGGAAGAAAAAGATATATCAAAAACAGCCTTCAGCACACCTAAAGGACATTATGAGTACAAACTAATGCCATTTGGATTAAAGAACGCACCCGCTACCTTCCAGAGAGTCATGGACAATATACTACGAGGAATACACAATGAAAAATGCCTTGTATACCTAGACGACATCATAGTTTATTTCACATCATTCGTAGAACACATAGAAAGATTGAAAGAAGTATTTGAAAGACTAAGACAAGCACATTTCACAGTACAATTAGACAAAAGTGAATTTTTACTAAAGGAAGTATCATTTTTAGCATAACACCCCAAGCAGTAATGCCAAAATCCCGACAAAACAAATGCAGTTCTAAATTACCCTCTACCAAAAAAAACCAAAGAAATTAAAGGATTTCTAGGACTTAGTGGTTACTACAGCAAATTCATTAAAGGTTACGCTCAGATAACCAAGCCCCTGACAAATTGTTTAAAAAAGGGAAACAAAATTGAACACACCCCGGAATTCATTAAAGCCATTTATACTGACGACAGACGCATCGAATGTAGAATTAGGCGCAGTATTGAGCCAAGGAAAAGTAGGTAGCGATAAACCCATCAGCTACGCATCCAGAACCCTAAATGAAACCGAACAGAAATATAGCACCATAGAAAAAGAATTATTAGCCATAATTTGCGCAACAAAATATTTTAGACTTTACCTATACGGAAGAAAATTTTACATATACACTGATCATAGACCATTAGTATGGCTATGCAAACTGAAAGAACCGAATTCAAAATTACAACGATGGCGAATCAGACTCGAAGAGTACGATTACGAAATTATGTATAAAAAGTGAATTTATAACAACAACGCAGACGCTTTAAGTAGAATCCAACTCAATGCATTAGAAACGGAATCCATTGTAGTAAACGTAGGCGAAGCAGATATACGGGAAGATCCAGACGAGATCGACACGATACATTCGACACAAAACGAAGAACCTAAAAACGCGATTAAAATTTTAAACGAAGCAATCGATATGAAACCCAACCAATTTATAATAACCGAAGTTTTAAATAACCCCAATCTAGTAAAATATACAAAAGTAGATAACAAAAAAATATACCAAATTCAAATAACTAAAGATGACAATGAGGAACAAATAATTAAAATTCTAAAAAAATACACCCCCGAGAAAAAACGATTTTACTTCTATTTCAACACCGAACATTTATACCAAAGATTTTCAGAATTATACGTTAAATTATTCAATAACTCTGGCCCTGAACTCATCAGATGTACTAGAAAATTAATAACATTAGACAACCCTGACGAAATAAACGATGTGATTAGGAATCAACACGAAGGAAAACCAACCATCGTGGAATTAACGAAACAATAATGCAACTTGTAAGACGTTATTATTTTAAAGACATGCAGGAATTGACCACAGATTTCATTAACCAATGGAAACTATGTGACAAAGCGAAATACGATAGGAAACCCCCAAAGATACCCTTGATGTTAACCAAAACACCCGACAAACCATTTCAAAAACTACACGCCGATACTCTAGTAGTAGAAGCGCAAAACTATTTAACAATTGTAGACGCATTCACAAAAATAGGCCAAGCAATACCAATCACATCCAAAAATAGCATCGACGTGACCCAAGGATTTTTACAGTATTTTACATCTTATAGAACACCCGAATCAATAACTCTAGATAATGGAAAACCGCCCTGAATCAAACGGACTAATTGAACGACTACATTTAACCTTGTTAGAACAAATTCGATTATTAAGAATAAATTATAAAAAGGAACATATAACCAATTTAATGTCATACGCACTAATTGCCTATAATAATACAATTCACTCATCAACAAATTTTACACCCTTAGAATTAACCTTAGGACATTCAGATTCACGAAATCCCTATGACATACACTACAACAAGAAAGTATATTAACAATATGCGAAAGACCACAAAGAAAAACTAAAAATTACTTACAAGGTAAAAGATAAATTAGATAACGATAAGGAACGTATCACCACAACTCGAAATAAAAATACCGACGCAAATAAATTTTCAATAAAACAAACCGTGTATGAGAAAAATTTTCAAAGCAAGCGGCATAAAACAGCACCCAGAAATTTAGGACCATTCAAAATTAAGAAAATATCAGATAAAAATATAGCAGTAGTAGTCAACGGCAAAATAACAAAGTACATTCATTTGAAAAACCTAAGACACCGTGTAATTTCAGATGGATAATCATCACCTTTACCGTCATCTTACGCCCAGGTAGAACGGACAACCAAGTAATAATAGAAGATATAAAAAAACAACCCCGGTATACTACCAATAAACTAGGCAGTATACAAAATACAATATTTACTCAAATAATATCAACCCTTACTTTAATGCAACAAATTTTAGCAACGTTAGAAAACGCAGTAACAGAATCAAACATTCTAATATTTAAAAAAATAGCTATAGTAAAAGGCTACATTAAGAATAACGAAATAATATTTTTAATAGAAATCTCGATAGTAGAAAGTAACAATTATAATTATTACCATTTATTTGCTTTTCCAACGAAAGTTACTAGCACATACCAAGTTATCATACCCAAAACCAAATTCCTATCCCTAAATGAACTGAGATATGGTTATACAAACGAAAAATGTACTGAAATAACACCAAACCAATACTTATGTCAATCGATGACGACAACAACCATTCAAGAAGACAGCCCTTGTAAAGTACAACTATTAAAATTCTCAAATCATTACGAAAACTGTAAAGCCAAACAAGTGCAAATAAACAACATGAAAATTCAAAAGGTTACAGAAAACAAATGGATAGCCATTTTTCCAACAGAAGTAGTAGCAACCATCTACTGCAAACAGGATGAAAATAACCAAGCATTAATCGGAAGGAAACTAATTACCCTCAAAGAAGACTGTTATGTGAAATTGAAAGAAGAAGTAATCAGAGTTTATCAAGATCCCATACCAACAAAGAAACTTGCAAACCTACCGGAACAACAGTTCAAGATAGAACAACAAGAAGACGAAGAAATAGTAAAGAAACCCATGAAGCTAGAGCATCTAGACTTAGACGACCTCAACCACGCCATGAAATTAGTTGAAAGTTACAAAGAACATTTAAGTGAACTCAAAACGCCAAAGTTACATTATGATAATATAAGCGTTTGGACAATTGTGTTAATCATTTTAATAATTTTTGTAATTATATATGTATTTTACAAAATGTACCTTAGATATAAGAATGAAGGAAACAATTCTAGATTTAAGGAAACAAAGAGAATTAAAGAAACGATAAGTATACCCTTAGAAACAAGGAATTTTAAATGAAATTGAATAATGAATTTTATGTATTTAAAAATTAAGTAAAACCTTAATTTTTCATTTACGGTGGGAGGAGTTATGTATTCCCCAATTATCTATATATATTGAATATATTGAATCATTAGAAATTGTTAAATAAAGTATAAGTTCATTGCAACAATGTAATGCAAGGATAACCCAGAGAGGTTATTGACAGTTCATGAGAACGGACATGCAACTTTGCATCCGAGAGGGCAGTGATACTGCAGGTGGCAGGTCACAGGCGGTTAACATACCGCAATTACTTAGAAATAAGGTTGTTACAATGTAATAAAGTGTACAATTAAGAGAAAAGCAGACATGAGAACTGCAAGTTTCCACAGCCGTGTGAGCAGATTATTATAAAAAGCCCGGGAGCTCAAGGCCCGACAGTCAGTCTTCGAACTCCATACTTCGTTGTTCAAGCTACTCAATTGAGTCAGTCTGAGTATTACAGTTTTTGCATTGTTGTCTACCTAGACTACTCGCTTTAGTACAATTAATATTATTTTTAATTAAAGTTATTATTTTTGACAGTTATTCTAAATTCCATCGTAATTTCTGTTTAAAGATCAATAAAAATTGTTAAGTGTTTGGAATTGTTGTTAAAAACACCGCTCCAAAGGCCCGAACCTTAACTTGCGCAATACCCCTAAATTAATTATACAAAAATCTTTCTATAATAATTATTTACTAAAATAATTTTGTGAAGTGCTTTTTGCCGCGTAACAGATTTGCAGCAGCCACTCTTGAGCTAATCTTTTTACTTCAAGCTGGTGACCCTTACTCAGATCCTACGCTCTCTGATCGATGTATTTTAATAGCTATAGTACCTCACCTCTATTTCTTTAGTATTACTTCAAACAAATCTTTGTACCATAAAAAGTGTTACTAATCCACTTCCACCTGTTTTATATAGTCCTTTCTTCTTGCACGGTCTATATAACTGTGTCATTTGTTACCCTACTAATTACAATCATACAAAGCCGCATGTCATCAGCTTCTAACTCTTCCGCTTTTTTGCTAATAACCCATATTCTCAACAATAAAGGACTATACTCCACACAAACACTTTTAGCAGTTTTATCTAACACCTGTATCTATTTTTGATATAAGTTGTTGTTCCTTTTTATCCTAAAACATTTTTTTGCCTGAGCTATTATACTTTTCAAATCGTCCTTGTGACGATTGTAATTTGTTATTCTGTCCTCTAATTTTTGTTGCCTATTCTAACCTGGGTTGTCGTCCTATATTCACTTTTCTGATATCTTGTTAATTTAGTTTCGTCTTTTTAATTTTTAGTCGGTAGTTCCTATAAGTATTTTTCCAAAACATCCAATGCTGTTTCTAAATTGTTTTGGTATTTTACTAAAATCAACTACATCATCTGCGTATTGTAGTATTTAAATTTTTTGTATCTATATTTTAAAACTTACTTCAGAATCTTTCTTAATCTTGTTTATTGCTTTCTATTTATATAAGCTGAAAATTAAAAATAACAAAACTCATCCCTCACTCACACCTGTTTTTACTTTAGTTTGTTTTCTGATTATGTACTGTAATCACTACATATGTTGCTAATATAAATTTTAAATTATTTTGATCTTAATATTTTTTCTTGCCCTTATTAATACCTTAAGCAAACAATCTCAATAACCATTGTCAATGACTTTTTCCAGTGTTCAAAAATTATGGATGGGGGTCTTTGCTTGAACTATATCAGTAGAAGGAGAAAGCGAGAAGTAGCGAAGTTTTTACGCATTGGCATTTATCCCGTTCTCCGAGAATTTTTCAAAAACTTTATTTAATTAAGAATTTTCTGGTTAATGCGAATCTTTTTGAATCGCACTAACCACTGCCGAGTCATATCCTTTTCAAGAGGCAAACTTGCAAGATTTTTGCTGTTTGCCCAATATCACGGTTTTTAATAACTTTTCTTCGCACCTAAGACATGTACCTGATCGAGAATTTAATATGAAATTGAAGTTTTTTCAAGTTTTTTAAATTTTAGTTAGCTTTAGCGAATTACAACCCCTAAAACTCAAAAATTACCTATAATATAAGTTACGTATTTAATCTAGACAAACAATGAGTAACCCCAAAAGAAATTTTTACCTTGAGATTAGCCCCACTTAGTTAAATTTTTTAGCAGAGCTATGGCACAGAAATCAGCATACATTAAAGCTTTTTGGTTGCTTAAGAAACAGGACCATCCTAAGCGGTATTTTTATTACCGTTTTCAGGGGGTACTTCTATAGTAATTTGTAAGTGCACCTTAAAGTGCACTTTTTAATTTTTAGTAAAAATTTAGTAAAAGAAGTACCAAGTGGCAACTATAAGATATTTCCATCAGAACATTTTTTAAACGTAACAAATGCGTGAACCTGAATGAATTTGTGTTAAGTATAACCACGTGTTGTTCTAAATTTTGAATGATGGTTATACAAAATCGATTATAGTTTATTAGCTACTAATAGTTTATCCGTTTGTAACAAGATAACCTGAATTGAAAGTGTAGATTTAGAAAATCCCTTACAAAAAATCAGTATAACAATAAAACCGATGTTATCATGAAAGAGCGTTTCTGGGATCATTTTTAGGGTTCCGTACCTTATATGGTATAACGGAACCTTTATAAGATCACTTTCGTGTCCGTCCGTCTGTTACAGAGGTTTTTCTCAAAAACTATGTAACGTAAGAATTTGAAATTTGGCACAATGCGCACATATATCGACAGTCGGAAAATACAAAAAATATATTTAGATTAAAAAGGCGGTGGTTAATTCGATCAAAAGAAAGAAAGTTTTAGTAAATATATCGTGTGAGGTATCATTTGAGAGGATTCTAAAAGGCTTTTAAAAATATTTTTTTATAATTTTCAGGTCAGTGATCTTTATGATATAGCTCAATATGTGCCAAAAATGACCGCCCCCCCCCTTGTTCACCTACGTTTTCAAAGCTAAAGTTTTGAATTTAATAGGAATAGTAGCTATTGAGTCATAGATTATCGGAAAACTCCAGGTCTTGTTGACAGTGTAATAGTTGCTGTACAGTTTCAGTACAATGTGGTACAATATATTCATTTTTCAGTTATCACAATCAAATTTGGATAAGATTTAAATATACATAAAAAATCGAACAGCTTAATTTGGTTTATTGATTGGTCACTGTAGTATTGGTACGGAACCATAATAGTGCGAGCTCGACTCGCTCTGGACGAACTTTTTTATTTATTAGTTTACAATTATCGAGTTATTTCAGAAACCATCAACACATTTGGTATATGTTCAGCTAGCGGTAGTAAGGCGGCTCCGTGGCGTAATTGGTATGTGTGTGACTACTACGCCTAAGGTCCCGGGTTCGAATCCTGCCATGGTCCGCTTGAAAAATGTTAGGCGAGCATTTTTCACAAAAATACACCCTCGTTCGGATGAGAGGTAAAATGGAGGTCCCGTGTGTGAGTATTGTCACGCACGTTAAAGATTCCTACCTTGCTTGGAACCGAAGGGTTCGGCAAAATTCCAAGTTTTCAGGTAAAAAAAACTCGTTTCCTAGACAATGCAGTACCTTCGGGTGAAGCATTGGAAAATCACATGTATGGTAGTAAGTGCAGCGTTTCATTTCCTCAACATTTGTGTGCTTGTTTATGTTTAACCGAAACTGCTTTAATAGTCCGAGATTTTATATAAGTTTTGAATCCTGGTTCTGTTACTATATTCAATTAAATCAAAACTTAGTAACAACATTTTATTAAAAAATATATTAAATTACATTCACAATTAATACAATATGTACTTTGACTTATGTTAAATGACTATTTATTGGTAACAAGCAATGCCTTAAATGCTCGCCGTCTTTTTTTAAACATCTTAAGCTTGGGATGTATAGTTCTTCTACAGTTGCGATATGATTATGTGATATTAATCTGGAATCCATCTTTTGTATTTGTACTCCCTTCATATACATATACAAAGTAGAGTTTGACTGAATTATATTCTAGAAATATGTTGTTGCATAAGCAGAAGAAATGCTATTTGTTGATGGAAATTCCCAAGAAAGTTTCAGAGAACATCTCTGGAGCCATGCGTTGTTTCTTGAACTATTTGCTTAAATTGTTAGAGTCCAGAGGCATATCCAAAATTTTCTGCCATAATTCCTGATTCTCTATATTGAGTATAGCTATTTCTTTAACTAAAAGTTTGTTTCCTTTGTACTGCAGTCCTTGTGTATGCAAAATATGATAAATGGTCATTGTCGATGCGTTCTCGTCGAAGACTGATTCTTTAATGTTCAAACTCAAAGTAAACCCTCTCATATATTAAAGCAAATCCTTCTTCTTAATTCATCTTCTACTACCGCCCAGCCACGAAATTAGAAGTTTTCGCCCATGGTTCCGTTCCCGTATAATATTTTCTACTAGGTAAGTGCCAGGGACTTGCAAAGATTGAATCTCTTCGATATGAAAGCAATCAAAAATTGGGCTTTCATGCAAATCCTTCAGTAGGTGGGTAATTGGTCTACTCCATTGTACTTTTTTACTTTGAACAACTCCAGTTGGGGTAAAGCCTTCTATCAAAGACAGCCTTGTATTTTGAAATATGTACAATCTTACAAGCGCAATGTAATTTCTTTGGCTTAAAGCACCACTGTTAACTGTCCTTCCCGGATGGTTTTCGGCATGCAATGGTGTCATTTCAATAGCTCGATATAACGTGTTATTGTATTTTCCTACGACTATCCAGTAATACATTTCTTACGCATTTAAGAATGGGTTAATAATAGTACCCATTATTCTGTAGGTGTATATGAACTCATAATCCGACATCTATAACCAATCGTGAATTATGATCGTAATTCAACACCTCTGAGCAATCAGCACAAATTTTCGTTTTTCATAATCCGCGAGGTTTAGTTTTCGTATCATGCAAAGTAGGCCGTTACACTTTGACAAATAAATTTTTGCTTTCCAGTGTTTGCGATATTAGTTGAAACCTTTAGATAATATCTGATAATGAAGATTTGTGAAATCGTGGGAAAATTATAATATTCTGCTAGCGAGTTATGGCCATTACTCATTTGGATTACGCCGTTCATCCTAACGGATTCACGGCGCAAACCTTCCAAATGAGTAATGTCTATAATAACTCGCTCGTTGAATAATATACTATTATCCACACCCTTAGGTAAAATATCTTTTGTACAACTTGTTTTTGATTTCCCTGATACAATCTCTTACTAAAACTGGCTTTGATCGCAGAAAATGTACTGCAGTGGTTTATTTTATACTTTTGCATAAAGTTCTTAATCGGTTTGTTATAAAACTTTAACCCTATATCCGTTTGCAGATTAACGTTTATCATAATATTTTTCTTGTCATGCAGCATCTTTTTTAGTATACTTTTCACTGCATTTGTGATTTCCAAACCAGTATTATTTTTAAACAGTTCAATTCATACATATTTTGTAAAACAGTCAATTACAAATAAAATATATCTGTGCTCGTTGTTCACGCGGGAGAACGGTTGAAATTCATAGAGATCTGGATTAGATCTCATTTCACAGGTTTTAAAATTCTGCGCCGACGTACAAAACTCTTACGTGCTTGATTAAATAATTCGTTTACAATAATTTCTTTTTAAAGTTGACCGATTACCTTCTACAACACTAGCAGACCTTCTAAAAAAATACTACACCTAATGTTAAATGAAGAAGTTTGTCGACAGGAAATAATTCGTTTCTAACTAAAGAGTAATAAATGATTTTATCTAGCATTGGGAAAGTAATTCAAGTGTATTGAACAAAAATTAATTAAATTGGTAATTATTTTGCAAAGAGAAAAGCCAATGACCGGTTTCGCTGTGTCTGCAGATCATCACATTGGTGCATTTCTTTTGGCAAAGCAACCAACCAAGTTCTTCAGTTATACGCAAATCGTGGTGTAAAATGCAGTAACAAAACTACGATAGCTAATTAGGAGAGAAAAGTGGACTGTATATAAAATTAAGTGATAATTAACAAACAACATACAATTAATGTTTTTAATCAGATCAAGCGTTTACTAAAAGCACCGACCTGGTATTTATAAAGCCGTGCCAACGAAAAAAACAATGTAACATCTACTCTGCTTTTGCGGGTGTAGCGAAGCACATTTATGACAATAGCGGTTCTGAAAAAAAGCAGTTCATAATTAGGAGTTTTACGTAAACATGTAAACCAGCGATGCGGACTGTTCAAACGATAAATCGATTCTCTTCTGCTTCGTGGATTTTCCAGTCGATACTGTTCTTGCACATACGGAATAACACAGAGTTTTACCACTCGCGGCACTTGTTGGCGTATGCTTGAAGTAAACAGAGAAATTTACTCTAACACATTTAAATATCCCGAGGCGGACGTAAATAATCAACAAACTCAATAGAAAATAAAATGTAGCTATAAATTATTTACAATATAACGGAACACGTGCTGAATTAATAAATCCAAAATATTTTTCATGCGACCTCTATACTCAAATGTAAACAACTAATTATCAGTGACTTTTCAAGTCTCCGACATGATAGTAAATTTGACATTGCTATACAAAATCTAATAACTAGTCAAAACAAAATGAAAATAAACAAATGACCGATTAATTACTATAACACTACCATCTAAGAAAGTACTACTCCTAATATTAAATGAGGAAGTTAGTCAACAGAAATTAATACGTTTATATTATTCATTGTTCATTTTCATGTTGTCTTTCACTAGTTATTAGATTTTGTCTGGCACTGCCATTTCTGCTAGCATGTCGGAGACTTCAAAAAGTCACCGATAGTTAGTTGCTTACATTTGAGTATAGAAGGCGGATGTAAAATATTTTGTACTTATTAATACACCACGATTTGTGTAATGCAAGAACTTGGTTGGTTGTTTTGCAAAGAGAAATGCACCAGTCTGACGGGCTGTAGCCGCAGCGAAGCCGGTCAGTAGCTTTTCTCTTTGCAAAATAACCAACAATTTAATTAGTTTTCATTCACTATACTTGAACTGCCGACCAAATTATTTATTACTATTTTGCTACAAATGTATTAGTTTTTGTTGACCAAATTCCTCATTTAACATTAGATATAGTACTTCTTTCGAAGGTCCGCTAGTGTTATACTAGGTAATCGGTCGTTTGTTCATTTTCATCTTGTCTTTAACTAGTTAGTAAATTTTGCCTGGCAGAACCATCTTTACTATAATGTCGGAGATTTGAAAAAATCACCGACAGTTGTTTATGTTCGAGTCTAGAGGGCGCATAAAAAATATTTTGTACTTATTAATGCACCATAAATTATATATAATTCAAGAACTTGGTTGGTTATTTTGCAAAGAGAAATGCGCCAACCTGATGAGCTGTATACACGGCGAAACCGGTCATTAGCTTTTTTCATCGCAAAATAACTAAGAATTTATTAATCTTCGTTCACTATACTTGAATTACTTTCTAAATGCCAGACGAAATTATTTATTAATAATTTTTTTACTTATTTCTACGTAAAGTTAAACTTATTAGGGTATTTTTATCCAATTGCACTCCTTGTGCAGGTTCAAGTTTTGGTTTGTAGTGCTTGTTTCTAACAGTTTTAGGTGTTGCGTCGTATTTCGATAACAGCGCAAGACTGAGCACTTTCATATTTGTATCAGAGGTGGATGCCAAATGTATAAAAAATAGTATAAACGTCTTCAAATCGGATACAAGCTTGACACTTTTTTTCATCTACATTTCTACATATAGGTTAGCTGTTGCATCGTTGGCTTTGACAAGATGATGAACCTGAATAATACGCTGGTTTCTGGCATTATTAACTCTAGCTTTACGTTGAAAGTTGAATGTAATTATCAAGCAATGAGAAAACGCCTGATTTACAAAATTGTCTGCAACCTTCTCGTTAAGATAGTCACTCTTTTTTTGGTATTCATAACATTTACTATTCTCCTAGTTTAAAAACAATTGCGGTTCATTGAGTAACCAAGACATTATCCACTTACCTGTAAACTAACAAAGCAAGGCGCGCTTACAAATTATGACAAAAGTATCCTCTGAAAACTTTTAGTAGTTTTTAATACGGTTTTCAGAGGATACTTTTGTCATAATTTGTAAGCGCACCTTACTTTGTTAGTTTACATCTTACTTTTAGGTTAATTCTGTCTTTTAAGCAATTAAAAAGCTTTAATATATGCCTCTCTCAGTGCCATAGTTCTGTTAAAATATTTAACTAGATGAAGTTAATCTCAGGCTAAAAATTCCTTTGGTTTACTGGTTGTTTATCTACATTAAATCTATACCTCAAATTTCAAGTAGTTTTTGAGTTTTAAGGGTTGTAACTCGCTAAAGCTACTTCCGATTAGGAAATGATTTCCATTTCTTATAAAATTCTCGATCAAGTACATGTCTTAAGTGCGTAGAAAATTTATTGAATACCAAGATATTCGACAAAAAGTAAAAAGAGGTTCACCTCTTAAAAGAGGTATCACTCAAAAAATTATGGATTAAATACATGTTTCAAATACTGGAAAAAATCTTCTGAAACCGTGATAAACGCAAATGCGCAAAAATCTTACGTGTTTCCGTTTTTTCTTTCTACTTAGTTATTCCCTTTCTCAAAAGTATTCTAAAACGCTGACGTTGCTTTCCGTATCCAACCAACTTTTAACCGAGTTAGTTATCTTTTAATTTATTTTCAGTTATTCATAACATCTTTATTTTAATCCAGGGCACAATGATGGTGCTGAACTAAACGCTTCGTTTTCTTAGTGTCGTAAGCAATGCCTGATATTGTTTACAATCCTTCTGACGTTTCAATTATTGGCTACTTTCTTAACGTTAGTACATATATATAATCATAGTGAAACTTTACTGTCCAACAACAGAAATTGCAAATTAAATTCAAATTTATATCGAACTCGAAAATTCAGGGGCCAAAAACGCATTAGTCGATTCTTCTTATAATTTAGTTAAGCAAAATGTGCTACGTATATTGACGTAACATAAAAAAAACCAAGAAAAAGAAAGGAAGGATGACCGGGCTCAATCGGTGAGTGGGCGGGGTTTTATACATATAAGTAAGTAAAGGAGAGCCTGAAAAAAATAGGAAAAAAAATATATATACTCACTCATTCACACTCATTCACACTCAGAACAAAACATACAAAGGAAAAAAGTACTTATAATTAAACAAAATATTAACAGAACACAGTAGAAAATTATTCAGGAAAACGGTGAGCTGTAGTTTTAGGTAATTACCCCCCCGACATTAATTAGTAAAAAAAAAGAAAGAACCAAACGCAACCCTAAAAACCACAGCTTTAGATTATCGCAAATATAAACTTAACCTATCTTTACAAACCTAATGGCAACTACATTTTCAAATGTGCCAGCAAGTCTTTAAACCGTTTTTACATAAACAAGTAGTATATTCTTAGTGATTTATAAACAAATAGTAAAGTAGTAATAAAAGAGCAGTGAATATCAAAATAGTTCAGTAATTTTCATATATAAGAATTAAATTTAGAAATGTCATATTTGAACGGTAAAACCCGAGGCGTTCTGGTTCCAAAGTAAGAAGCGAAAACAAAGAAAAACTCACTCTCGAGTTGCTGACGTCGAGGTTGACTCAGTCGCTGGTCCACGTCAGCGAATAGGTAGGCCTACGCCCAGGAAGAACGCATTTGGCCTCCCAGTACCAGAAGAAACGACAGCTCAAGGGATTAACGCGTCTCCGCAGGAAGCTAGAATAATTACGAACAATAGATTAATTTATTAAAACCGAAAAGTACCGTTTTATATACCCTAAATACTCACCACGCTATATAATGCGTGCCAGAAATTCGCATAACGAAAAACGGAACGAAGCAAAGCAGGACGGATGTTTTCTTGTTGCTATTCAAACAGAAAATGAATATTACATTTGTTTAGTTAAAGCACGTAAACTTGTCGTCAAGGAAATAAAACAGGAAAACCCTAATTTATTGAAACAATTTCGCCGAATTCTTTAAAAAGGGAAAACACACCAGCCTTAATTATTGAATACTTGGAAAGACGCCTATCTAATTATGGCTTAAATTCCACGGTACGATATTCTTAGAAAGGATATTTATTTTTAATGAGCAGAAAGATTTATCAAGTAAAATATATAGGAAGTTTATTATTAACTACAATACAATTTTTAATACACGAAAGGGTTATTTTCATTTACGGAATTAATTTTCGTGTTTAACGCCAAAGAAATTTAAGTTAAAATTATTGCATATAAACTAATCAATTATTTACGAAAATAAACGTACCAAATGTATGTACTACGTCAATTGATTTATGAGGAGTACAAATTTTATTGAACCAAAAATTACAGGTTAAAGAACGTGTAGCAAATACAGTCCCTTTCTTCATACAAGTTTAACTGTTTCCCAGGAAAACATATTGGAAGTTAAAACATGAAACGATTTAATATTTGAATTTCTCCATTTTGTATTTTAAAAATATTTACCGATACTGGCACAAATAATTTCGATTTCAAACTAGAGTAAAATCAATCTTATAGTAAGTTTTTTATACCAATTAACATTGCAATGTTGCAACGAGTAACACAAATGCTTATAGAGTTCATGCATTGAATTTTCATCAAATCCAAAAACCGGATGACGGAGACGATCTGCAGACACTTCGGGTACGTAGCTACATCACGTAGATCGCTTCCTACTGCCACACCAAAGCTATACATATGGCAAACAAGAGTATTTTTACTAATTGCCATTTGTGAAGAAGTTAATATGGTTGTAATGGGATTAAGCATTAAGTTAATATGGTGTGCTTAACAAACAAATTCGGTAATTAAAATAGTAGGCGGGTTTTAGTTGCGCGGTACAAATTGAGCACAAGCTTGAATCACAGCGACAAAATTAACACATGACTATGTTAGAAAAGATGTTATCCGTCGCTATCCCACTTTTGCATCAAGCAAGCTCCATATCCAAACTTGCATCTGTATGCATTTCTGTTTCTAACAGTTATTGATATTATGTGCAGCACCGGTTTTGTCGTTAATAGTTTTTCAACTTCGCAAAAGCAAATCTTTGATTTCCTCCAAAACCAAAAATCTGGATTTGGCTAAACAAGTCACTCTACGGTTTTGTTATGATAGCATATAACGGTATAAATTTTCTAAAATAAACGTCTTTGGTTATGGAAATTTCCTTATAGCGGTTGTTTTTTCTCTGAGGGTTTAACTGTACCATCTTGAATAATACACCCAAGAAAGCTTACCTCATTCTTTAAAAATTGACATTTTGCTTTGCTAATTTTCAACCCATGGTCTCGGGGTACTTCTAAAACAAATTTTGATGTTAGTATAACCTTTTCTTTATCCTCTGAAAACAGCTGGGTTGTTACATAATCCAAATGTAACTCGTAAAAATCCATACTGTCCGTTGTAAGCTACAAATGCAGTGTATTTTTATTATTCTTTTCTATAAACTCGTGAAAATGTCCATCTCTTAGATCAATAATACTAAAAATTCTTGCTCCTCGTAAGCCGTATAACACGCCTTTAATGAGTGGTAGAGAAAAACAATCTTTTACAATTTTTTTTAGTCTTCTATATTTACAACATTTTCTTGTCCTATCATCTTTTTTTCTTTCGTGTACTAACGGGCTTGCATATGCTGATGAATTTAGTTTAAGTATTTCTTTCGTCAATCATTCCTCGACTTCTTTTTCCACTTCAATCTTTTCAGGCACTTATAATCGTCTTGGGTGTTAATATATCGGTTCTTCGTCTTTTAGAATTGTTTTCATCTGAATGATTGATTTTTTTCTTTATCTGGACAACCTTTTGATTTCAGATTTTTTTGTTCCGCAGACGTTATTGTCCAGAAACCGTTACAAAGTGAACGTATGACAATATGGTGTACAGTGGCAGTAAAAGGCCCACCCAACCCGTATTTTACAGAGAATGCTGACAGTAAACTTTTAACTGTTACCAAAGACAGTTACATGGGCATGGTGGTCACATCATTTGTATATCAGAGAGTTTTATTGTGCAAAGAATTTGCGGATGCATAGACAGTAGTTTCGGCAGCAAGAGACGATGTGCCACACTGCTCAAGAGGCTATGGCAATGCTAGAACAAATTTTTCCAAGACGAATCATTTTCCGTGGGATTTATTTCAACTTTCCACCACATTCAACTAATCTCACACCGCCTGATATGTTCCTGTAGAGAACATTATAGCTATACAGATTTAGCAACAAGTTTGCCCAAATTACATGAGTAGATCATTGCCTTTGTCAGGCATCTGCAACTGCCTATTTTTCGCAATATGATTCAAATTTGCGTAGCCGTAATGAATCACTATTTAGAGCGCGATGGTGCACATTTTAAAGAATTACGCTATCATCTTTTTGAGTAATTACAGAATAAAGCAACTTTCGAGGTACGTGTAAGTATGCCCCCAATACTGTATGGTTTGGCGCATACTGTATTTCTAAATTTCCAGAGAGAAGCTACGTAGACATCGTGATAAAGATAATAAATTCAACATAAAGAAAATATCAAATCTATATGGAAATGCACCATAGCTAATGAACCAAGCAACAGGTTTAATCAATATTTCTTTGGGTGAGACATTTTTCCATTGACAAGACAATCATGTACACGGTATTCAGACTGATTAAATACAAAAGAAAATAAACTGAATTTAAAATTAACATAAGAAATTGACTGATATAAAGAAGAGGAGCAAAAATTCCAAAATGGACAAGTTCGGTATTGCTAATACCGCACCCAAATTTTTCCAAAATCGAAAGTAACAAAGTCTTCACGTACAACAAAAACCTTATAAGCCGCTCTCAAACCTTGAAATCAAAAGTTGTCATAAATCTGATGTTGGACAAGATTCTTTATGCAAACACCACGAATTGCTTTCTTCAACTCGTCTAAGAAGTATAATATTCAGATATTACGTTTATTATAAAACTACTCACACGTAGCTTGCGGGCCTGCCTAGAAACATTTAATAATTACATTATGTTGATAGTATTATTATTATTGTTTGGAAATAACAAAAACCTGTATTTTTTTTAATAGTACTAATATATTGTTTGCAGGTACATAGAGGGTATTGATAAAGTATTTTCCATTGGGATTTTAGCACAATTTATTGGAAGTTCCATTGGTATTTGTTTTACAATATTTAACCTTGTTTTGGTAAGATTACTTTGTTATATTATTATAGTTTATTTAATAAAAATGTATTGCAATTTAATAATTGTAAGGAAAATCATACATATCGAAAAATTTGTAGAATTTTTGTTACACACATGATTGCACACAGAATGAGACGTTTTAAATAAGTTCAGAAGCAACAGCTTATTTTTAAACTATGGGGTTAGCCAGCAGGCGTTTCTTTTAAAACCTTATATTATTTTAACATTAAGAGCTGTTTTCTGCTCAAAAAATTGATGAGTGCAGTATTATACACCTGGAAAATATTAAAAACTGATTTTTCTTAAATCAGACCGCAATAAATCAGAAAACGGAAAGAGAGATATATCCTCTAATTTCTCAACTTTCTCACTATTGCGCACATAGGTCTTCTATGCCGCAATTTCCGCTAGTAACACATATTTTCGGAAAGCAAAAGACTTTCCTTAACTTAACATCCTACAATTCTAATCAAATTCTTAAAATATAACTTAGTTAATAGCTGTTTTTTACAAATTTTTTCGTTATGTACTATAAATATTTTAATATATAAAGCAGTTTCTAAAAATATTCACAAAATACCGGTAAACATTCAAATATTATCCTGCCTATTTGACATCTAAATTTAAAAAATTTCAACAGTTTTCGATAGCAGTCCTAACAAATTGCAAAGCTAAAGCCAGTTTCCATAGAACCATTAAAGGAGATTCTCTTGTGCCCAAAATAGAGATTTGAGATGCAACACTCGTTCTGTTGAACACACAAGAGACCGCCATACCGTGGGTACAGGATCGCCTGTGTCCCAGGTGTAGAGTGTATAATACATGCCAAAGGCAAACACATTAACACAAAATCACTGCCATTGCCTAAAACAAGACCAATGGCGACGCATGGTTGAAAACGAAGTGCACACAGAATGGCCTAGTGCTGTGTATTACCAGGTCACTAGACCATACGGCGACTACCATAAAAGAAAAGGTAGATAGAACAGGAAAAGATATTAAAAACCAAGATTGAAGTTGGTTGGATGTCATTGTAGCTTTCGAGATGAAGACAGAAGAAGAAAGGCTTGCATTGAGCAGAAGATGGTAGTCGAGGTGGATAAAAAAGCCATCCTTAACTCGCTAACATGAAGTAGGTAACCAGGTTTGGCAGGGTTGGGAGAGGGAGGCACCGCTCTTATGTCACAAGCGGTAGGCTTTGGAACTTAAGACAAGCCAGTCCGATAAAGAATAAGGCGGAAAAGGAGACAGCAGGATATGAAAGAATTTTCAAACAAGCATGCTATAGAAGAGAAAAATAGAAGTGTTCCTAATCCATGTTTACCGTATTTAAAAAGCATCAATTCAACATCAGTTACAACAGCTTCTAAGGATTTATTGCGTTATTCATGTCCAAGATATATCAAGCATAAATGGAAAGATGGGGGGAGGAGGTGTACAGAAATGATAACCGTGAAAATGTTAAAGAAAGTTAGAAGGATATTTTGAATGTTTAAAGGGTCGAAAAATAAAGGATTAATGGTATATTGTACAGATGAAAAATAAAAATCATAAATACGAGGGAATTCAAAAGCAAAATATCAAAAGAATAAACAAATTTACCAAAACTACAACGTTTTACCCATTTAAATATGAAAAGTAGAATGAGCTGCAATAAAAGGTAATGAGAAAGATAAGTAAATGGTAATGACAGCAGAGTTTATGAGGTATGAGGTATTTTATTGTACAAGATATTAAGGAAATGCTTGACAAACGGTATTAGTTATTGTGAAGGTGTATTATAAAAATGTTTTAGATTTTTTTCTATGCAACTTCCATGGAGATTTTCAAGGTTGTAGACAAATGGATTGACCACACATCTTACTTTATATAAAATAAATTTTAAAAGTAATATAACGGAATAGCCTAAAGCAAATTTTATCGTTTTTAAGTGTAAATAATTCATTTTAAATGTTTAAATTTGATTTATGGAAAAATTTCTTGAAAAGTCAATTTACAAGTTTTTATTAAAACTTGGCAAACAAAAGTAATTGAAAGTTAGGTTATCTCAATAAATAGATAAACAAAATATGCTAACAGGTAGTTTTTATAAGCGTCTGTATAGATAAAAGTTTTAGCATTCAGGCGGGAAAAAAGGAGATTTTTAATTGTGGAAATCTTAAATATACAAACAAAATTCACTATATGCAGGATTAATTAAGAAAATTAATTATTTAGTAGTTAGGTATAAAATATGAGATCTAAAATGGTTATTGGGTATAAAATTTTAAAAGTTTTTTCTTCAAGTAGACGTAAATTCTATTAAATATTCCCAACAACCATAGTTTTAATTTTTTTACCTTAAATAGATTTAAACACTCGTTATTATTTTGAAAAAATTGTCCAAATATGATAGAATGGCGTTCTCTACAACTAGAAGGGATTAGCAAAAATCACCAAATTCTATTAAATATTCCAAACAAAGCAAAAATCACCAAAGGGCGATATCCTCTAAATACCAAATTGAAAGATGCCGGCGCTGGTAATAGAATTGACATTTTTGATAGTTTAAATATTAGTTACAATACCAGCACAAAGAGTACGTTATATACGAGTTGAATTAGTATAGTTGTGCATGATGCAATCTGTAAATCTTTTTTGAAATAAGGGAGAACCAATTTTTGACAATTAATAAACTACATATATCATAGAATACTTGCCCATTAGTTAATGTGCCTTTTTTACACCCTATTGTAAGGAATTAATAATGGGTTACCATTATTCCTTACATAAGTAACCGTATGATTTAGGCATGCACATTTCTTTACCAAGGTTATAACTGATTTTTAATTGCACTTTCGCTCTTTGGCGACGGAGTCAAGTTCTTAGTGAGCCGTTGTCTTGGTTTCCAGGAGATTTTTATCAATAGATTTTCCAATTCTAGTAGTGTCCTAAAAGAATAAAGTAACGAGAGGAAATTTTATTCCGGTCAAAACACAACCACGCTAATTAAGTCCCGGTACTAAAGTCAAGTTTGTCATTCCGGTCGAAATAGTTCGAGGTCTAATAAATTTCAATTCACTTTTCCAGGTACGATAAAAATCTTACATTGTAATTAGTAACTTACAAACTAAACAGAACCGTTTTAGGAAAATATGGGACTTTTCTTATCTTTTAGACATAACCAGTAAATTTATTAAATATAAAAAGTAGAAACTGGTTATCCAATAACTGAAAAGGCATGTTATCGTTTAAATCACTTAACATGAAAAAATTTGTGTTAATTAAATAGCGAAAATACATATTTATTAGTTAATTGTTTAGCGCTTTTTTTGGACATGTGTTTTATTTTTATTTTACTCTAAAACGGAACTTTAGCTAGTGTACAGTTTGTGTCATTTTCGTTTGATGACCGCCTTAATAGTCTATAATTTGTAGTAAAAGCGCTAGCGTACTTTTTGTTTTCCTAGGCGTTAATCACTTACCGTTATCACACTTTCTTTTCAGACTTAGAATTAAATTATTAGTTACGGTGAACTGGAGGCATACTTTTATTAGAATAAACTTTCTATCTGGCACAAGTTAACCTCCGTGTTTGCCCTCAACAAAACCGAAAGGTTTACATTTAGGACATCTATCCATAGCGGAAAAGAAACTAATGGTAAACCTGCCAATTGATGAAACGTCACCTACAACTACTTCCACTGTTACCGAAATAAGCAATACAATGGGTAAACATAAGAGTTTTAAGCATTATAATAACAAAACCTTTTCTTTGATATTCGACTGTTTATTAGAGGGTGATAAGTTGTAGTATAGGCTGTTAAAGATGTGTACAGTATTGTCTAGATAATTTTTGTTGAACATATTATTGAGGAGGAGAAAAAAATTGGACACCATTATAGACGATATGCTGGAACCTATTATAACCATTTCTGTCGATTCTGAATATTCAAGGAAAAATTATGAAATTATGAAACATTAATATTATTAAAGACAGGTTTTGTTTTAAACATTCTAGCTTAATGGTTGTATTGCTGTAACTGTGCCCAAGGTCCTAGGTTTGAATCTCGACACGGTCGCTTGAGAAATGTTGGGCGAGCATTTTCCACAATAGTACGCCCTCGTTCGAATGAGAGGTGCAATGTAGGTTCCGTGTGTGAGTGTTTTGTCACGCACGTTAAAGATTCCTATCTTGCTTGGAACAGCAAGGTTTTGACAAAATTCAAAATTTTCAGGTAAAAAACTCACTTTCTCGTCAATGTAGTACCTTGGGATGGATCATTGGAGAATCAAATGCAGTGTATCATCTAAGCTGTCCAACCTCTATTTTTTTCTTTGTGCAACTCTATTTCTTGCGATGTAAGCAGACGGTACAGCACCATCACTAGATACAACATCATTTTAATTAAAAACCGCTAACAATGTGTCTTTTCTTAAGGTTTAATATTTAATAAAATAAATAGAAAAACGTAAAATATTTCAGATGGCATACATGTTACCATATTAGTCCTATGCTTCTTTTAGACTTCATTTGGAACATCTCGATCGATTGAACTGATAGTTTTTTTAATAATTCTCTCAGCGCAAATGTTTATGTATTGTTGGTTTGGAAATCAAATTGTTTTAGAGGTTGTATTATTAAAAATTATTTATGTATAGATCTTGCAAGTCTTTTTGCAGAGCCTGGGAATTGCAGATGCTTGCTATGAGGCGAACTGGAACGAATCTGGAATACGTGTCCAAAAATGTTTGCTAATTATACTAACTAGATCTTTAAGGCCATTGAAAATTACCGCTTATAAGTTTTCAACATTATCTCTAACAGCATATCTATCGGTAGGTATCAATCAACTACCCTTGCTATGTTTGAAACAAATATTGTGTTTGCAGGTTCTTCGATGTACTTATTCATATTTTATGCTGATGATAAATCTATACGGAAAAAAGTCGTCAACATCGGCTTAGAGTTAATGTATGATATGTATTTTCAGTATCAAGTAGCACATGCAAAGAGAGATAGAATTTTTCTTATTTAATTGCACATTGTGTAATAAATATAGTAAAATATACGTTTTATTATTATTAGAGCAATTTTAATATAAACAAATACAACCTAAAGCGGACTGATTAACATACATCTGGTGCTGAAAATGTTCGTTAAGATTTCTATTAAAAGGGCTGTACTGTATCTTTTCATCCTCACAAGATAACAATAACTTTTCATAGTGAATGAGTATTAAGAGCTCAACACAGTACCGTCCATCTTGAAATTTCTAAAAAACCACATTTCTTTCCTATTAGGCACCCAAATTAAAAACGCTTTTAATAAAAGTTACTCATTAAATAATTGTCTATGTGGGAAAGTCATTTAGGTTTTTTTATCTGAAAAAAAATTGTTTTTGCTGATAATAGAGCGATTTAAAAAAAACCAGTAACTTTCCCAAATGTGTGAATAATTTGTATGAATTTTCATCAAAATTGCACACTACAATTCACTTTATTTATCGAATAAATCAAATATTAGTATTTTTTAGAAAAATGCACCTGCAATGTGCTGCCGTGGAAAAATTCAGAACTTCCATGTCACATACTATTGTAAAACAGAAATGGTTTGAATACATGCTATACAAAACAAAACACAACAGACATACAGGAAATGCTATACTATTGAGATCAAACTATCATTATGAGAATTTTCGACTATTGTCGTAATTGCTCGCAAATCTATTTATAACTTTCATTAAGGATATTATTTAGGGCTTTAGCAATTATTGAAATAAGTTGTTCTTCATAACTTTGGATGTATATAAATTTTTGTTGGGCGTCCTATTTAGTGAAGTAAGTAATTGGTATTCCCCCAGTTTTGAGGTAAATAATAATGAAAGACTGCATTGCAATAGTGTTCTATAGTTTTAAAAAAAATTTGAAATAATATGTTATATAGTTGATGAAAGACTGGCTTGAAATATGGTGAAGAAATGGGTGTAGTGTAAGAATTGTAAAAAGGAATAAACACAGAATTGTTTAATTTTTATGTCGAAGTTCAATTAATGTTTTGGGATAAATTTAAAAACAACCGTCTCACGCCAGTAATGCCGTGGCTGCAATGATAGGTTAGGTTGCTGTTAAAAATAGATATTATTATTAAAAAACACAAATCACTTAACACGCATATCAGAACAGTTGTTCTAAAACTATTACATACTGTTATGATATGCGTGTTAAGTGATTTGTGTTTTTTAATAATAATATCTTTCTAACAGTAACCTAACCTGTCATTGCAGCCACGGCATTACTGGCGTGATACAGTCGTATTTAAAAAGCCATCAGTAATATTTCGCTCATATTTAGGCTTGTGTCATAATAAGAAATAATGTGATATAAATTCTTAGGGTTAATTAGAATTTATAAACCATGTTTAGTTAAGTTTTTTTACTTAGAAACTTCCCTAATACACGTAAAAGACTTTTGTTCATTATGGTACGAATTCGCCATTCACAAACTCCCATACGCAATTGTGATGGAACAAAATATGACAAGCTGCATGCAAAACGTAAATAAATAAGAGCAAAACAAACTTTGGACTATTTAAAAATGCTAGACATGCAGTTTTATTCTACTAGAGGAATGTTTACTGTGTCCGATTTAGTACACTTTGTTTATTATTTCGTCGTTAGAAAATGAAAAAGGAAACGAAGGTATGATAAAAAAAACAAATCAATATTTGTAGTTTTTCCCAAACTGTAATCAAAACCCACCTGACACTTTACCTAATCATTTTTATTAGAGATACATTTAAACCATTATTCTGTTTTTTTCATTAATTGGACAATTAATTAATGAAACAGCTTTGTCAATTGCATATTAGAAATTATAAAATAACTGTGCAAAATGTTAAATTTTGTAATTTCTTGTTCTTTAATAATTTTTTTTTACATTAGATATAGGAATTTCAAAGGTTTTCACTGGTTATAAATGTTAGAAAATATGTATGTATAATTAAAATATCTGTGAGGTTTATAACTGGACTAATAAGTTCCACAACACTGCCATCTATATGTGCTCCCTGGCACTTCATAAACCAAGTAGGCGGAGTATTAAACTTCATATCCTCTTCTAATGATTATTTGCATCTCGACATTTCGTCCCGCTTTATGCTACCCCCCTAACCCGCGCTTTTACAGCAGATACTACTGTGATGAGCTCTTAATTTGATGCTGTCTCAAGCTTCAGTACTAACTTAAATCTTGTTTTATTGGTTTTGCATTTAGCGTTCACAATGAGGATTTGCCGTGCGCTCTATAAGTCCCTGATTTGTAAATATAAAAATATTGTAAGGCTAGGCAGATTTTATTTCTGTAATACACTTGCGTTTGGACAGTAACAAATAGCTTATAATCGTAAGAAAACTCTAAAGCCTATTTTGAAATTATCCAACCTGATTATATACCCTCTGTAAATAAAAAAATATTGCTCACAGGAAGAACAAGAACAACATTCAACCGAAACCTCAACGTGTACTTTCAAAAACTATGTAGGCGTGGTGAACATCAGAGCACAGGAGTGAATTATAACTACTACGATATGGGGTTTAGTAATATCTGAGGCACAACAAGGAATAATGAGGCCCTATGTTTTTCTTAGTTGTACGCTCGAGTTTTTGTAAAATAGCGGGTTTTCCACACGATAGTATTACGGGACCATCGTCGAAGACTTGCACCGCCCTTCCCATTAAGTTAATCCGCAACCATTCTTGTTGTTTTTGGTACTTTATCGAACCAAATAATTCTTAGCGTGGTATTCCACCAAGTTTCTCAGTGGATTACCGACTAGGTTTTGTGGGATGAAAACTGTACGCAACAATCTATATTTATATGTTTGGGTCTAATTTGACAGTAAAGTTCCTGTTGCTTATAGTGAATTAATAAAGTATCACAAAGGGGGCGGATTGTGAGGCATGCCTAAAACATGCAGAAAGGTTTCAATGTATATCACAAGTATACAAATGCACTGTTTCAAAGATACTGAGGACTATTCTTTCTCGTAACGTTTACGTATTTAATTCGTACGCCTTTTCTTTCGTTTACTGAAGATTACATTTTCTTGTAGTAATTGACAGAACATCTGTCAAAGATAGGGTTTGCAGTAGATTTTCAATAGATATTAAACAATTTTGCGATCTGTTATTCCTGTTTACTCTAACATTAGGTTAGAAACCAAGTATGGCGCTGCTAATTGGAACGTGAAAGATGCGTGACGACTTTATGCTGATGCCTATTCTAATTACCAGATACCGTACGTTCGAGTTATTTTACAACGGCACCAGAGCTTGCGTGATACTAGTTCATTTTGTGAACAGCCCATGATACTGAAAAGCAATAGTTGGTGTTTGCCTCTAAGGCAGTAAAAATAATAAACGGTTACTGTAGAATTCGGAAACGAGATTGTGATAAGTATATGCTAAGGTTGGAATTGGTTTATTTTTTGGTTAGAGAATCCTCCTCGAGCGGCAGATTTACCCCTATTAGGTACAACGGGTTCAGGTTCATAACCACGAAGCTTTTTGATGCTTGTCTTAACGCGAAAATGTTGTGGTCTCCAATTTTGCTGCAAAAAATCCTGCTTATTAATTACACCAGGTTCACGTAAAATGGAGTATATAGTTTCAAACATATGTATATATCGGCTGACGAGAATCGTCACCATGTTATAAGGAAATTCATACAGCAAGTATTTCTATCAATCAAAATTTGAATGTATATTTTGGGCAACAGGTTACTAGATCCTTTTGTTTTACAACTTCTATTAGCAGACATTAATAACCAAAAGCAAAGAAGTAGAACGATGGTACTCCGGTGCATTATTTAATTGCCGCTAAAGAGCATTAACATGAAACTTTTGGACAAAAATTAATAAAAGGTGCGGACCTGTATGATCGCTTGAAAAATGCCGTTAGCAAAGTCGTCAAGAATTCTACCTTTAAAAAGATATTAGATCTTCAAAGTACGCTTTTCGCGTAAATGCCCTCATGACTTTGGGATTAGTAGTCATACGCGTACCAACTAATTTATGGGACCGCCTTGATATAGAGAAAGCTACTGACGACTCGCTCCTGCATAATACTTTCAAATGTCTTCATGCATTTGACAGTGTTCATTGCATCTTCAATATACAAGTTAAAAATTAGCGGGGATAGGGCACATTCTTCTCACCCTTTGTCTAATATTTACTTCACTACATTCCTGCTCTAATTCTATTACTGCTCTTCACCTTTTGCGTAAGCTACTTACTATCTGTCTATCCCTAAAACTCATTCCAATCTTTTTGGGTATTTCAAACATTTGTTTCTATTTTACATTGTCGAATACTTTTTACAGATCTATAAACTCTATACACGCTTTCTCCTCTTTCTATTGTCTTCTTCATTATCACTTTTAGAGCTGAAATAGCTTCTCGTGTTCTCCTGTTTCACCTAAACCAAAATTGATCTTCTCCTAGTATGTCTCCAGCCCGTTTTTCTATCCGTCTTTGTAAAATTTAGTTAATATTTTTGACACGTGTGCTGTCAAACTTATTGTTCGAAAATTTTTACATCTATCCGCTTTTCTTTTTTGGTATAGTGACTATGATGTTACGTTTGAAATCTTTTGGTATCTCGCTTGTCTCATACATATAGCTTAAAAGTTGGAAGAGGTGTTCTGTTACTGCTTGTTCAGCGACTTTTAGAGTGTCTGCTTGCACCTTTGCTATTCCCGGTGCCTTACCATTTTTTAGACCCTTTCATACTAATTCAAACTCATCTCTAAGTATAGGGTATCCCAAGTCTTCCTTTTCAATGTCTGATTCATGTTCTAGTGCTGCTAGTTCCTGTCTTACATATAAGTTCCCTATATATTCTTGCCATCTAACCACCTTCTCTCCGTTTTCTATAATGATGTCTCTTTCCGAGCCCTTTTATTTTTGCTATACGTTTTTATATTCTTAAAATTCATTTTAATTATGGTTTGTATGCTTCATATGTCTTTCCTATTTCAATTTTAGTTTGTACATTTTGCACTTTTCCTCGATCCTTTGTTGTTTAGCTTTTCTGCATGTGCGAATAATTTCCCATTTTATGGTTCTGTATCTCTGTTTTCCTGAATCGTCTGATCTGTTTTTGTATTTTCGTTTTTTTTTTTATTAAATTCACGATGTCCTTTGTTATCCATAGTTTCCTATTTTCTTTTTGTGTATACCCCAGAATATCTCTGACCACCATATCGCAATTGTATTTGATGCAATTCCATTTTGTTTCTACTTCCTTAGTATAAGAAATTTTCCCGATATCTTCAGCGCTTTATTTGACTTTTCTTTAAATTTATCTTGAATATCTTTATCTTTTAGTTTCTCAAAGTCAACGTGTTTTATCTGTTCATTTTTCAAATTTTTAAATTCAAGCCCGGCCTTCATAATTACGATGTTGTGATCAAGTGTCTATATCTGGTTTCGGATAACTTCTACAGTTTTTTGCTAGATTCCTATACCGGTGTCTAACAAAAATGTAGTCTATTTGATATCTTTCTATATCAGCTGGCATCTTCCATGTGTATCGTCTTCTAGCATGAAATAATGTGTTGTCTCAAAAATCGACCAGCCTATAAGCCCTGTAATTTCTTGTGCCTAAACTAAATCGGAAGCTATTCTTTGAGAGATAGTTTTTCGTCAGCTGAGTTGGTTACTGTGACTGGTGCTAATTTACTTTCGGCGGATTCTTTACTAGAAGTTATTCTTTGAGAGATGGAGCTTTCCCACAACTAAACTATATTTACCGGAATTGTTGCTAATTTGCTTTCGATTAATTCAACCTGCTGTGCGTGGTATGTTTGGACCTACGTTCGAGTTCAGGTAATGAGGTGCTGCTGGCCAAGAAAAGTAAATGGAAGAAAAGGGTTGCTCCGCGGACTATTGTATCTTTTGAATTATAAATATGGATTAAAAGATGCACCATTGTTTAGGTGTATCGGGTTTTTCTTTGTTTAATAGAATTAGTTTCAGCAGCGGAGAGTGAAGCGCTTCTACCTATCGCCGGTTCTTATTGATTGCTGAAATTATGTAAGTAGTAAGATTGAAGGTAACAAAAGCAACTCGCCAGTTAATTTCTTTTAGTTACCGTTAAATATTAATAATGGCAGTACAAATTAGCGTAAGGTAAGTCAGGAATGTATTAATTATTATTTTTGCTTTAATTTTTGGTACTGATGTAAATCCTTTAGAATATTTTGTATATAATGTTTTCGTTCTATATGAGTTGGTTTCCTTTTCCTTTCTAACACGTTTCTCTAATTCGAGGGATTGTAAATATTCTTGTTGTATTATAGCTTTAGCCTTGGTTTGTAAATAAAATTCATTCCTTGCGGTTTCCAATAGTTCTTTATGTGTGACCCACCCCACTCTAAGACGATTTTAGCTATTACATAATCATTCTTTCGATTCTCCTTTGTTTTGTTGCTGTACTCGATGTGGGCTTACAGATACTTGGTTTTTTGTGCTTCACTTTTTTCTTGTCCGCTCGGATTATCGTAACATTCTTAAACATAAAACTCGAGTAATTACTACTGTAGTTTAAATTATTGAGTGCATGCAGTTAAATTGTACCACTGACAAACACTTACTTATTAAGGATGCTATTTACACGCGGTTCAAATATAGATCTTATTTACTACTAGCTAAACTCTCACTCGCCTAATAACTTACACTATGCCTACCGTTAAACTGACTTAGGTAACTACATCCCAACGTCGGGCAGTACCCCTGAGGTAGTCCAACTTGGTTAAAAGAGGGGATCTTGAAGGTTGTTGTGCTGTGGCTGCCTTTACTCTTCTCTAGTACATTGTGCATGAGGACGCTGCTACTTCTAGTGTTTATACTCTTCTTCAGTGCACCAAAACTCATAGTTCGCCCTGTGGGAAATTACCGTTACTACCAACACTTGAGTATGTTAGACCACCTATTATGTTCTTAAATTTTAATGGTTCCTCATGCAAATGCTCCTGACTGCTTCCAACGCTGCCATTGATTAAATCCTTCGCACTTAATATTTTTTGATGTGAAAGTCCTTCACTGCTACCAGCACTTTCTTTAACTTGATGGAGTATATTATCAAGAATGAACAACAATAACCAACAACCACCTTTACGTTTGTTACAATCCTTTTATATCCTATTGGTGGTTTCACTTGTTGGTCCAAGCAGCTTCAACCACGGATCTTATTGCTTTCGAGAATTTTATGTAAATATTAACTCGAGCATTATTGATTAAATATGTTTGATCCAAACAGTCATTAAATTTACCTTATATGGTTCCTACATATTATTGGGCGTTTTTATTGGTGTTTTCAAATTATCTACCAAAACATATTGTAGCCACTTCCTGTTCTTCCACATGAAAGGCCATTTCTTTTGGGCAAAATTAAAAAATTTTAAGCTAATTTAAAACAACCATCGGACAAACCAGAAAACTACCATTTGAAACTGAAACCGGCATTACACCAACTAATTGGCAAACCACCTTGAGATTAATGATGCCATCAAATTTCAGCCAACACACGAATTTTTTTGTTTGTTAATAAGTGTTTCTTACTTATTTATTTGCATATAAATAGTAAAAAAGGTCCTAAAAAAATGTTTTGTTTCTGAATCCGTAACTTTAAAAACCCATGTCCTTCAAAATTTTGTTACATATTTCTAGTTATACCACTTGCCCTGAAAAGTTCTGTAACACTTTATTAACACTCTATGTGATAACTAAGTAATTGTGAAACTATGCCGCTGTACGTATATACATAAAATGTACAGTTTCTTGCTTGACAGCGCATTGCTGTAGGTATATTTGTAGTGTTCTCTTGGGGGCTTCAGTAGAGGTGATTAAAACAAAGTCGAAGACCATTTCACATATTTAATTTATTATTAACTTAATTTTTATGACAAAATTTACTAACAATCTCTTACCTTCATCATCTAACAAGCTATCATATAGTTCAATTGCGTCGACCATTTGCTTGGTGGTATTTTCTGAACCATGGCTGGGATCATAGAGGCTGCTACTTTTAATTCAAATTTTTCACCCATGGTGTCTTAATTTTTCCTACTTAAAATACTTAACTTCCTACTTTTCAAAACTTCAGTAATATCTCCTATACACTTATCTATTATGGCTATGTGCTGCTTAACTTTATCGATAATTTCAGAACTATCAAATTTTGCGACTTTAATCTTATCTTTCTCTAACCTGTACTTCTCGCATAACCTATTCAAATAATCAAATTTCCTATTAGTAACATCTAAATAGTTTCGTCTTTCTTGACCATCTTTATTTAAATTTTTAATAAAAATCTTAAATTCCTCTAAAATATGCTTCAATTTTTCCGTCATTAATTTTAACTCGTACTTAATTTTTATAGCTTAAAATAAAATAATTCTTACTATACAATCTGCTGGCTTCTACTGACCTCTCTCCTAATCTTCTTGTCCAACATTTTCTTGAACATTTTAAAAAGTAATAAAATACCCAACAACGCTAAAATTGTACCTGACGTAATACCTATTACCTCAGAATTTGAATAGCCATTTATCGAACCATTATTCATTCCAGTTTGTGCAATAACTACTTTTCTTTGGAATTGCTGGTGCCCATTTCAAATTTCGGTTATTATAATTTAATCTGTAGAACTAGCAGGACAGGCAGAATTAGCAGGGCTGGCAGGATCGCCATGTAGTGTTCTCTTGGGGGCTTCAGTAGAGGTGATTAAAACAAAGTCGAAGACCATTTCACATATTTAATTTAGTTATCACTTTAAGTGCAGTACAACTGTTACATCTGAGGGTTAGACTTATAATGATCTTATTCTATATTAATTCTTAACTGCTAACAATGATTATGCAATTATGCTTATTTACTAATTCCAATTACACCTAGCCCAGAGTTTGTTGCACGTGTACTTCCTATCGATTGTCTTCCTGTACAATTCCGCACTTTGCACTTCCTATAACAAGTCACTCACCTTTTAAATGCATAAAACTTAATTCAATGTAATAACTATAAATTATTATGATATTCGGCTATTACACCATCACATATTAAGGTTACAACATATAACTGAATCATTTAACAAGATTCCTTAATAGCAAAATATTGCCATTTAGAAAAAATTTAGTTTTTTCATACAACGTGCTTTATAATTCATAACATCTGTGTTGATTATTAACGAATTATATTTTCATTCTGCTTTCTCTATTCTTATAAACAAGCAAAACGCTATTGATAAATATAGGTAATGGCGCAGGAAGGTAAAGTTGTATGTCGTTTGGTTCAAATAAATTGTTGCGTTGCATTTCGTATTTGAAAATTTACTATCTCCTTGCTTTAAGGCTTTACCACGTTTCTGACTTTAACCCTGGTTTTATACGAGCTCATAGTAAAACCTTACCTTTCGTGCTGATTTCTGCACATCAATAATCAAAAAGACCCTGTTACCTTGTACATAAATTGAATATTGCAGATGCCATGCATCACTCATAGATTCCACAAAAATACAATACACATAATTCAACTTAAATTGTTCAATTATCAACTTTTTTCCTGTTTGTCCTTTTTATACATAAAAATTAAACACCCCAATGCACTAAGTCATTAATCACAAGTTTATACACATATACAATGAAAATGTATCAGTTTTCTGGATCCTATAACTGCACACAGATCTGCTACCATACCATCGAATACTGCGGCATTCAGGAACACCCCAATCCGGACCGCAACCACCTCGACTGCAAGCTTCAACCATACTACCACGAATTCACCTCGCTTACCAATTCGATAGTGCATTCAAACTCCCCAGACTCTTCTACTGATACCATTAATAGTTGGTAATTACCAAATCGACCAAACACTGACATCTACTCCATTTTCTAATCGCATACTTTGCATAGTCACTGCAACTTAAAAGCAAAACTGTTTCTACTTACTTAATTCAAACTTTCATGCAAAACGTAAAGGCATTTTATATGGAGCCGTCAGCTTATTGAACATTAGTAGCAACAACAGCTTGTCGAAGACTAACAGCACACAGCTTGTCGAAGACTAAAAGACTAAGAGGTTGACGAAGACTAAAAGAACTCCAACCTGTGTCCTCCCGCTTGTATTCTGTTTCTCACTCCACAAAAGCCTGCTAAACTCCAGCAATTTCTACGATACAAATACTACACCACACAAACAAACTCCAACGGCCACGGTTTTCCAAAAATACGTTAACAAACGTACACAATAATTGCAGAAATTCGTTCTCTAACTGAAAACATTTCCTTGAAAATCACTAACCGGTAACAAACACGGCCGCTTTAGTAACAATTTTCGACTTATTTTGATACCCTTATCTTAAAACAACTTTGTCCGAAACCCAATCAACGAACGCTATGGTTTTAAACTACGCCAGTTACATATCCCCCATATCAATATGTATATAAATGTAAACGCATTTATTACATCTTAGTAATAGTATGTTATAATGTTATAATATTAAAGGTTAATTAGAGTTCATATTAGAAATGAGAACGGAAGCAACTACTTTGTATTCCAGACGCAACCTAATAATGCAGGTGCAGATACAATGAACTGCAATAAAGCACTTTTAACTAAAACATTAATTAGAACAAGACATTGTATGTTATCAAGAAATAGCAGACGGTGAGGTGTGCACTTTCCTACAAGATGATGTGAAAGCAGGAATTACATAAATACCCTGAGGAGCCCCTGATGGCCAGTCAGTCTCGAATTTCATAACTTTAACGTTGTTGGTAGTACAAGCTACTCATTGGTAATTATTAAGATATTAACTTTGATTAATTTGTTAAATTTAAAATCACGTTAATGAATATAACGTACAAGTTGTTAAACCATTTTGTAATTACTGTATTAAAATTAATTTGACAAAAGTGTTTTTGGGAAATAAATGTTTTTAAAAAGAAGCTCCGAAAGCCCCAAAACCTATCTTGCCCCTCATGCAACACATGTTATCCCCTGTAACCTTCCGGTTGACAGTTCTGTGTCAGCATTCTATTTATATAATATTTCTAAATTCAATTATCTGTTGATAACGTTGTCCTGCTATCTATATCGTTGTTACCTTTGCGCTTCGTTTTGTGTTAACCTTCATAATTACCTGTTATTGCCGTGTACTCAAATATACGTTATTTATCTGCATTTGGAATTACAAATATGATAATAAGCGGTACTTTGCTCTTGTCCTTGTGGATAAGAGGCATTTTTATTTCGTCGTTGTTGGTGAAGGTTGAATTTCTGCCGATATAATCGTATTAATTACGGATTTAGGCAGAACCGACAAATTAATATTGGAGTTTGGCAATTTTGGTTTTATGGTTCTAGAATGCCTTTTGTAAGCTTCGATTTTCTCTTGTAGTGAATTTAAATTCATCATCAGCGTTCATAATTGGTATGAATTAAAATAAATTCGTTATTGAAATCTCAATATTGTAACGTCCTGTTATATCTAAATCAGCTAGTGCACATGTAATTGACCTACTTAAGTGGTAATTAATATCCCAATTTTTGTTTGCAATTTGATTTCTAATATTAAATTTTAGGATCCTTTTTTCTCCATACGCCTTGCCATTGTGTTTGTTCGGCGTATGCTCCTCATTCAGTTTATACTCCTGCCTCCTTTATCTCAAGAACGTTGTCGCACTATCAACTTTATTATTTCTCATTTATTAGCGTTGTCGATCAGCTGTCGTTACTTTGGGTTACCATTCCAGCAGACTAGGACTTCGACGATCTTGGATGTGAGATAACTACGTACAAAAGCTAATCGTTGAGTAAGATTATTCCATGTATTTGTTATTCGTATATATTTGTGCTTATTTTGTGCTATTGTGGTATTATTATTTTCCCTTACTAGTAGTTAATATTAATAATTTGAGCTAATGCTGTTCTTAGGAAGTACATCTACTTCATTCAAAATTCTGTAATACTGAAGTACAAAATTTAATATTTAAAACCAACATTTAGTATATTTCTAGGCACCCTCTTTACTGCCTAGGGTGATTTATTAAGATTATTAGTGAAATATTTCAACAGTACGTTAAGGTATCTAATATTTACACTATTGTTAGAGATTGCTCTCACGAGGTGCTTATTTGAAATTGAGGTTAGAACACCAAGCACTTAATTTATGGTGCATTTTACGTACTACTAAATGCTTTCTTGGCCAAGGGTATATGAGTACGTGAGTAATAAGTAACTTTAAAGCAAGTGGGAAATTAAAAGTTATTCTTCCCTGATATGCACTCGTGCGGGGTTACTTACGATAACATTTACAAATTTTGTATTTTCTATTCTTGTGTTAATCATAATTGAGGTAATATTGAAATTCAACTAGTATTTAGAATTTTTGTCATTAATTGTTTTTGTGCTCCGATACGATATTAAAGATAGTTATTTGGTGAAGTTGTGTGTTTTATATTTATGATCTGGAAGGGGGTTTCTTCGAAGTCTGTTGGAACTAGAACTTTAGGTCTCATACGCTCCTTCATTTTTATCAGTTCCTGGCACCTTGGCATTCCCTGTCCAGGCTCTGATTCAATACTAACCTTTACTAATATAATCTGTGCAATACATTTTCTGATATACCCTGAATTAGAGTCTCACCCTGACTAAGTCGGAGCAAAAGTTGTCACCACCCCCAACGCAAAAGCCGCTACCTATGCACTTTTCTAGTGGCCGTTAACTTGACTGAAATTTTCCGTGACACCCCATTTCGCTCTAACATATACGCTAAAATTACCTTTACCTTATTTTGTTGTCATTCCACTAAACCTTGTATTCTTAACCTATTTTACTTTTACATATGCTATCAAAATAAACGCTCTTTGTTTCTATGTTGGTAATTAGTAACAACCAACCGTTTACCCACTCCACCTCAACAAACTCTAGCTTTCAAACTATGTCTATATTAACACGTGTTATATCTATCCTACTTGTATCCATGCTGTCTAATAAGCCCTCTTTGTTTCCCTGTTGGCAAGTTTCATTGTAACAGTCAACGGCTTTTACCCATTTCAGCTATACTAGAAAGATATAAATTTTATTTTAATTGACGGCGGTACCAAAATAATACAACTGCCACTTTGCTTGTAAACTAAACTATTTTAAATCTTACAAAAGCTTTTGAATAAATATTCACCCCTAATATTTACTCCTGCTACATGCAACGGTTAAATATGTTAATAATTTGATTTTTTTAAATGCTTTCTTACACACGAAATGTTTTTAATATAACACCCGCTACACTTTAAAGTAATTACATCTGCAAAATTATGAAAATTAAATTTGAGCTTCTTGAAATTTTTCACATGCTGAATAGCAAAATAAATTACAAATGAATGTTAATGATGCCCTTTTAACCATCAAATATCACAGTAATAAATATATATATATATATATATATATATATATATATATATGTTTTCACAATTCTAAACCATTGTGTGCGCGTGCTCAAGAAATGGTAACTCCGCTAATAAACTATTTTGAGAAAAACGTGATAATAATGGTCCTCTTCTACCATTCACTTCTGTAAGGAAAGTAAGTAATTTTTGTATTTATGTGTTTGATTCCACTCGAATAATTTCAAATTGGATGAAGTTCAGTGAACCAAACAGTTTTATTAAAAGTTGTTTATTTTAGCATCAACAATGTTAGTATAGGCACAGTAAACAGCATTGGAACTAGATCCAAAAAAGTGAAGCGCTAACAGACCTAAAAAAATACGTTCACGCAAGAAATCAGTCGTTGATATAGATGATTTCGACAAAAATGCAATTAGAAATGTAATCTACCAGATGTACTAAAAAAGTAGTTTTCAAAACGTTGAAAAACGAATAATTTTTTGTATTTCAAAGGAGCACGTTACTGAAACAACGCTACAAGAAAACCTCTGTGAACGAGACATATTTAAAAGGTAGACTATATTTTTGGACAATTTAAAAGATATGAAATTTCAATATAAAAAAGATGATTCTCGTCGTGAAATGATGGAAGTGCCTAATGTCGTTTGAAAGAGGGCGACATTTTAAAGACAATATATTCAATCTTAAGCAGGGTGGCTACGGCAGTTTGTATTTGTCGCGGCATGATTCTGACGCTAGAAATATTAAAAGGTTTACTGTTGGTGGTGTACGGTAATATTAATAATTAAGAAATATAAGATTTTTTCCTAAGTATGCGTTCCTTAGTAGGTATATAGTTCTTTACGCTAGGCGTGAAGAGTGATTCATTCCTAATGCCGAACTCGCCTTTGCTTCAAAAACCACGGAGGGCGACTACCATGGAGAACTAAATCATAACTACTTTTTGCATTGGTTTGAATATCAGTTTTTAAGTAATTTAAGTAAGCCATCGACTATCGCAATAAACAATGCTATCTACCATAGTAGGCAAATCAATAAGTCACCAACGGGTTCTTGGAAAAAGTTGATATTGAAAGGTGACTGCAAGAAAATAATATTTATTACGACAGTACAATGCCAAAATGTCAATTAATAACATTAGTAAAACAGTAAATTATATAATTTTACATGGCTTTTTCTTATTCTGTATATTTCTAAAAATAAGCATAAAGTTACATATGCATCTGATCAAATGGCTGTTCGCTACGATCATACAGTTTTGAAGCTATCACTATACCACTGTATTTTTAAACCCATAGAATGTATTTGAGGTATACCAAAGAGTTACTATAGGGATCACGTTGGATACAGTAGTACCTTCGTCGAGAAGACACTACCTCCAAGGTGTGAAGCTCTTGCGACTGCAACACAATCAATCCGCTATACAAAAAAGCGCTACATACCTGGTGGGATAGGAGTTAGCATTTGACTATGAAGATACACTACCGTTGATTATCAATGTAGATAGTGAATAGGACGACAACTATCTGTGAAATAATGAAGCGTAAGTTAAAATTGCTCTACAAGTTTGGCATGATATAAATATACGTATTTGTTGTATTAATAAACTAATGAAATAAATACATTTTTGAGTATTACTTAATTTTGGTTTAGTTGCCTGTATCCAAGACATCAGTTCGGCTAAAATTCCGTACACTTGCTGAACGCGACGCTCTCAGCGTCGCTATAGTGCCATGTAACTCCACGAGTTTTTCGGCATGTTGAAATTTCTTCTTCTGGTAAGTTGTGATTTGTAGTTGTTGTTGATGTTCTTAATATATATATTTATATGTGTAGGTCTGGATGCCAGAAGACCTGCTCCTGAAATCCTCTTGGTTTGGTGCAGTGAGCAGTTTCCCGGATCTTCCCCTCAGTTGTCCTCCTACTACACAGTATTCCGGATCCTGGGTCCACTGGCCTGTGGTTTTCGTCTAACAGGACTAGCTACTCGCCACAGGCCGCTCCATCGTCAGGTAGCTCGTCTAAACAGGACTGACGGATGTGCATCCCCGACGACTTCACTTGTGTACCCATTCCTCGGCACCCCGCATAGGTGGAGAACTCCCTCAGGACGTCACCGTTCCGTTGCCCACCTTTGATCGCCCGAAGACGGTGGTCGGAATACGTGAGCTGTTACCCCATCGGAGTCTGGCCAACAACTCCGCTAAAATTCAAACCTTGTGTACATTTTATATGAAACGTATTTACATACCTGTTAAAGTTAAATTATTCAAAGTATTTTGTGTTTACTTAAAGCCATCAATAGTTCATGACCTCAAATAGTTCATGAAGTACTGTTAATATTAAGAACATCACTTTTTAGTAATACTACAATAAATTTATGTGCCAAGCTCCATGTTACATAATCCTAAATTGTGTGATGCAACATAAAGTATAACTGCTATATCAAGAAGAAGTTTAATAAATTATTACTGTTTTGTATGTAAATATACTGCCAAAGCAATTTATTATGATTTATAAAATGCGTCATTGTTGCCAGACATACCGCCGCCTGCATTCCTAGAGTATCTACATTTAATACAACATATATCTATACAAATAAAACATACATATAGTATTGGCAACGCAGCATTTTATCTAGTTGTGACGTCATTCTAAAGTTAAAGCGAATGGACTATAATAACGATTTTTCGTCGAGATAGACAAAATGTGCTGACACACTAAAGTGCTAAAATCAGCCCTGAAATGTTTAGCCAGCAGAGGTAACAGAATAGTACATAGTGGATAAAACCATAAAAATTCAATAAATATAGTACGAAAATTATTTAATTATAATTCGTTTACCAGTATTTTGTTACTACCTCCTTCGCCTTATTTCCTTTGAAAATTCTTTTGTGTATCGTAGATACCTAGTTAAGCACCACTTTAGATTATGTGTAATTGGAAGTGTTTACAAGAATATAGCCAATTTAGTAAAGGTAACAGAACTCATCTGCAATCTATGGACATCATTGAACACTTAATATCGTCTCGTCCCTTGTTTCAATACAAAATTTCTAACAAGCTTTGTGATCACATGCAAAGCATTTTTTGTAATTGTTGTTTAATAATTTATTTAATTATTGCGTAATTATGCAATTTGACTTAATTTCTATTTATCTACCTTTGTTCAATTATTAAATTGGTCTTTAATAGCAGTATAAAATGGTTGTTGTTAGAACTTTTTTGATAAAGCTCCATTACTTTTTCTTACGAATTAAAGCATACTTTAATTTTGTTTTTATATCAACTATGACACATCCTGACACTGGTGAGGTTTTCAGAATTCAACGACACATATTAAAAATTACCGGAACTTGGCCAGAGGATAACTCATCAATGTTTTACAATGTGTGGGGTGTTGTAACTTACTCTCTAGGAATTTCCTTAGGTGGTACTATGTATCTAGAAGCCTATTACGATTTTCCTGATCTGGAAAAGCTCTCTGAAATACTGTACATTTTAGTAACAATAACTGTGTATCTTATCAAACATGGAAACTTTATTGCTCATAGAAACGCATTTAAGCACATCATACAGCTGCTCAAGGATCCAATATTTCTATCATATCCTCATGAATTAAACTATCTTGTTATAAGAAGAATCAAATACTCAAGGATTCTTGGAAATTGTTACAACAGATTGCTTTTGATTTGGGTCGTTCTTGTGATAGCTGTAACCCCATTTATAGATAATAAGCCATTACCTTTCCCATTTCCTTTCAACGTAGAGAAGTATAGAATACCGGTGTTTATATTTCAGATAACGGCAGAGCTCACTTGTGCCGCAATTAACATGTGCTTTGATTCACTTACGGCTTGTCTTATGGGTTTAGCTGCAACACATTTGAACATTTTGGCTAGAAAAATTATTAAGGTTGGTGCACGGTCACCTTCTCTAAGATCAGCCAGTGCAAATATTGGAAACTTTGAAGAAACCATTGCTAGACGATTAAAGGAATGTATACTGCATCATAAGGCCATTATTGAGTAAGTTCATTTTAATTCACATACTTCTTTTTTTAGTTAAAATCAGACAGAAATCATATTTTTACAGAATATTACATTGAGGATATTCAAACCGCAACTTTCTAACTTACTCGTCGTCGGCTAGCAAACCAATAAACCAATTTTATCAATACTTCTGGGCAACATTTCTTCGGTGCAAGACAACCTCGTGCACGGTAAACAAGCTTATCATGTAGCAGAAAAAACAGATTTCTCGATCGATATAAAAGACTAGTGTCGTTTTCCATAGGGTATCGAAAGGGTTTCAATTAAGCCAGAACCATTTTAAATATTTAACTTGCATGTATTAGGAGTCTTAAGGTAGATAAAAAATGAAATAAGGTGTCGTCATTTATAATGTAGTGAGTAAAAAGTAAAGTACTTGGTTAACACTTTCGCTGCGCTGCTCTTGAGGCTACTGTATCCGGAGCGGTATTATTTTTTTGTGTAATTGGTGATATTTTTGATATTGTAATGTAAAGATAAAGTTGATGATAGTATACAGGGTGTACAATCGTTTCTGTGACAAGTGACACATCCGTGCCACCCGCTCCTTGCTCTAAATTCATACATCAGGGTTGAATGACACCAATACGTGTCATGCCAACCATACAACTCATTTCTAAAAATTAATGTACATGGAGGTAGCCTTAATTTTGTAATTATATAGATAGAAGTATAAAATGGATAATGATATTTACATTATTTTAGTTACCTAATTCTTACAGCAAAATAAACCTAAAAATAGAATAGTTGAACTTGGAACCTAAAATTGTAAAAAACAAAAAATTATAAGTTTGAAACTTGTAGCTAACAAATATGATCTAAGTGCCTAACAAAAATTACTCTTCTAACACTAAAGCTAAAGACACTAAACATACAAATACAAAGAGAAATCTAGTAACACAAAATATTGCAGAATATTTAACTATGAAACAAATCGAAACATGTTCCAACACAAAGTTCAGGTTTTGAGGACATTGTTCACAGCGATACAAGGTCATCTTGCTTATTTTTTTACTGGAACATATTCGACAGCGTTTCCTATTAGTTTGAACCTTTTTATTGACAGCTGCAATTTTTGTGGTCGTGTGTGTTTGAGCTTTTGTTTGTTGGACGTCCAAAAGTTTTTCCAAAAGTGTCAGTCTAAATTTGTAAAGTGTCATTTTTTCAGAATATTTTTTATGAAGCTGAAAAGAATTCAACAGCATAAGTTGGATAAACTGAATTCCCAGTTTCTTGTACTATCTTAAGGTTTTTCTGTTAAAGGAGAGATGGGAATTCACATGATCTTGCCTGTCAACTCCTCCCATGTGTTTATTATAGCGAAATATTGCCGCAGGTTTTACTTTACAGCGGTTCCTTTTGTCTATAAATTCAACCATTTCGTTCGTATTTTCATTGGATATATAAAACATCTCGTTTGTCCTTATATTTACCTATCATAATGTTATGCGAATATCGGGCTATAGTTTCACCTTTCTTAAACTTTTTCTCAATAACATCTTTTGCGTTATGTTTTCGTTTCAAATTTAGGGTACCGGTACAATAAGTTTTCTGAGCAATTAGTTTATTTGCTAACTCAAATGAGTTATAAAAGTTATCTAAATATACGGCATGACCTGCATTGAATAATTTTCCAAAAGATCCATAACAACTTAGTAGTGTGGCCTTTTCCACCACTGACATCCAATGCACCAGTATAAGGGATAGAGTTTAGCACTATTTCACTTGGTTCAGTCAATATGTATACTTTTATTCCATTTTGTGGCGCTTATTTTTGATATATTGGCGAAATGCTAAGCGTCCTCGCAACAAAACTTAACTCGTCCAGGAATAGCTCTCTACTAGGATAGTATTAACATTTTATTATTGAAAAAGGGTATAATGGGCCTTATTTTGTAAAATGTCAGCTGGCATTTCTTCAGTTGATGGATTTTCCACAAAATCTAGACACCTCATAATCAATAAAAATCGATCCCGGCTAATGTGCTGGGAAAAGCATTTTGAATTGAATAGTGAATGGCCTTTCCAACAATCCTGAAGCCTGCTTAGCCGTATCGTTCCCATGTCTATCACTAATCCCACAAATATTAGCATCTCTCGCAAGTGACCGGTTTCTATCGAGAAATTCTTGATTTCTCAAAAGACTCTTTCTTACAAAAAACTTCTTCGGCGTAACGGTTAATTTGAGTAGTAATTAAATTAAGACTTTCGTCGTCAGAAATTAAACGAAAATAATCAATAGGTTCGTTATTACCGTGTATTTCTGGGAATAATGCGTTTGTTTTCATAAAAGGAACTCCTTCAATTGAGACGGCATATCTCTCCAGTTAGGTAAAAGATTTAAGGTCATTTACCTGCGGCATAGCAGCGTCTAAAATGTATATTTCGATAAAACAGGCCATAAAAATACTGCAGTTACTCCGTCCTCGCTTGAAATTTCATCTTCATGTGCAGAAACCTCACCGCCCCACCAAAAACCACGTCGCTGAAATCACGGTACCGGTCGTGATCACCACTACAATCACATAACAAAGCCGCTTTCAGTTCATTATCTGTAGGTTTTTGAAGATTTTGAAACGAAAGCTTTCATTTTTTTGGTCTAGAGAGACCTGCGACACATTTCTACATTTTCAAGTGTTGAAAAATAAGTAATTTTAAAATGGTTCGTTATTGCCATGTATTTATAGGAATAATGCGTTTGCTTTCATAAAAGGGAACTCCTTCAATTGGGACGGCATCTCGTTCCAGTTAGGTAAAAATTCAAGATCATCTACAGTAGTGGGGTAAGGCCGGTCCTAATTCAAAATGTGTTCAGACGTATTTTCCATATGTAAAATACACGTGCACCGTTTTGAATTAGGATCGGCCTTATATAATTTCAATGTAAAATAGTTGTGAAAACATTTCAATGTAAAATAGTTGTGAAAACATGAATTCTTATATACTTTCAAATGTAAAATACTTGTGGGCACGTTTTGAATTAGGAGCGGCTTTATATTACTTTCAATGCAACATACTTCAAAACACACGTATGTTGACAAACGTAAGTGCAGAGAAAAATGTGTGTAGCTGTTTTGAATTCGGTTTTCTAGCGAGAAGTTACACGTGCACCGTTTTGAATTAGGATCGGCGTTAAATACTTTTAATGTAAAACGTGAAAACCTAAATTCTTATATACTTTCAAATGTAAAATACTTGTGGGCACGTTTTGAATAAGGATCGGCTTTATATTACTTTCAATGGAACATACATACTTCAAAACACACGTATGTTGAAAAATATAAATGCAGAGAAAATGTGTGTAGATGTTTTGAATTTGGGTTTCTAGCGAGAAGTTATAACGTATGCCAGATGCAAAATATCGCATTCAAGTCAATTGTGTTTAATTAAAGTGGATTCTGATTTATGTTTTTTATTTATGTTTAGAGACTGCAAATACACATGGGCCGGTTTCAATTCAAAATGTGTTCACTCTTGTGATAGGTTGAAAAGTGGGTTGGCAAAGTACGCCGATGGTGGTAATCTGCTATATAAGGAGATTGCTCCTAATATTAATTTAATTAGTCGAAGAAAAGCAATATGGATTTTAATACTCTTAATAAAACCACATATCGCAAACCTTATGTAAATTCAAAAGATCTTGTAGTGAATAAGAGGTTTGAAGTTTTAAAAGTGGAAACAATCAAGACAAAATATGGAGAAAGAGTATTAGTGGAAACAGAAGAGTTCAAGGATATATTGCCATTGAGATATTTTGAATACCTTCAAGCACATGGAGTGAAACAATTAAATGAAAGTATTGGCTCGAACAAACACGTATACATAACTAGTAAGGGATCGATCGGTCTAACTGTCAACATAGAATTTTCAGAATAATATGTCACTAATCTAAGAAATTAGTTTATTATTATAATAATATACATCTTGTTCTTTACTGTTTAAATTATTATAACACATCTAAGTCGCTTGTATAAAGAATGATGTATTTAATTAAAGTGGGTACTGATTTATGTGCGTTTTACTTTGCGTTTACTACCTTGTTTAGAGAAAGTCTTGTTTCAAAAGAAACTTTTATAAAATACTTTTTTATTTTACAAATTGTTGAATATTTTGATCTAACTATTTATAAATGAAAAAGTATTTATTAACTCCCGTTCTTGAAGTATCTGCTGCTCCCTCACAGCTAGTTCCTCTTTTTTTTGCTTTATTATTTCTAGCTCCAAATCTATACGACGGTGTAGCTTTTTCCACGCTTTTTAAATGCGTTAAGCAACTCTACTGTGTCATCTTTGTAGGATTTGTCATCTTCACAGCAAACAGCCATATTAGATTCTGTACATAACTTTTTCATAGCCAACATGTTTTTGCCTGATCTGTGAGCATAACATAAAAGATTATTGTAGGTTCACTTTTTCTTTTGTATACTACCTGATGTTTCTGAGAGGATCAGAGTGTGTCAACGACCCGACGATAGCCTCAGAATTTCCAGAATGGTTTTTTGATCTAATGTAACTTATAAATTAGTAGTGTTTTAAAACACATGTATAAATGTGAAAAAGCACTTACCGTGATATACCTATTACGTCACTATCGAAAATAGCAGCAGTGTCAAGTTGAGGGGAAGAAGAACCAAAAACTTCTTTAATCAAGTCTTCATCAGAATGTAATATAAATTGTTCTAGAACTTTTACGTTGGTACTATTACAATTTTTGATTGATGATAAGTTACTCGTTTTTAAAAGTTGCTAGTAATAGTAACTAATAATTATACAAGAGGTCTGATTGAATACTGTTCGTAAAATCTACGTGAAGTATTTATATTAAATAATAAACTGACCTGTTAGAAAAAATTAAAAATTTGCATCGTTTTCTGAAAAAATTCAGCTCTGTAATCTATTCTAATGAATAAAACAGTATGTAAGCGAATATAATTATACCTCAGCAGAAATAATGAATTAGATTCATTGTCTGAAAAAGAAATTGCAATGAAGGCACATAATAAAAAACCTAAGTTAGATTAATTTCGTTTTAGATTACTGCTAGCATAATTTATTTTCCATAAAACTTAACAAAAATTGACTTTATATGCATATATATCGGTTCATAGTAATTTGTGTGTGTGTGTGTGTCTTTACGCGAATCATGCTGAATAAGAAATTCTTTAATTCTATCAAGGTACTGCAAAATGTTTTTTTAATACTGGGTTTTTTAAAAAAACCGTGAGTGCGTGTAAATTATTATATTTTTCTTTAGATTAATTTCGTTTAAAATAATGCAATGCAATGGATAATTTATATGCATATATAGGTAATTGTGTGTTTACACCATTTATGCCGAATAAGAAATTGTTTAAAGGTACTGCTCAGCAGAAATAATGAATTTAGATTCATTGTCTGAAAAAGAAATTGCAATGAAGACACATAATAAAAAACCTAAATTAGATTAATTTCGTTTTAGATTACTGCTAGCATAATTTATTTTCCATAAAACTTTGCAAAAATTGACTTTATATGCATATATACGTATATAGTAATTTGTGTGCGTGTGTGTTTACGCGAATCATGCTGAATAAGAAATTCTTTAATTTTATCAAGGTACTGCAAAATGTTTTTTAATACTGGGTTTTTAAAAAAACCATGAGTGCATGTAAATTATTATATTTTGCTTTAGATTAATTTCGTTTAAAATAATGCAATGCAAATGGCCCTTAACTAGTAATATATATAGAATAAGTTTTAGATTACCGCTGACATAATTTATATGCATATATAGGTAATTGTGTGTTTACACGATTTATGCCGCATAAGAAATTCTTTAAAGGTACTTCTCAGCAGAAATAATGAATTAGATTTATTGTCTGAAAAAGAAATTGCAATGAAGACACATAATAAAAAACCTAAATTAGATTAATTTCGTTTTAGATTACTGCTAGCATAATTTATTTTCCATAAAACTTAGCAAAAATTGACTTTATATGCATATATACGTATATAGTAATTTGTGTGCGTGTGTGTTTACGCGAATCATGCTGAATAAGAAATTCTTTAATTTTATCAAGGTACTGCAAAATGTTTTTTAATACTGGGTTTTTAAAAAAACCATGAGTGCATGTAAATTATTATATTTTGCTTTAAATTAATTTCGTTTAAAATAATGCAATGCAAATGGCCCTTAACTAGTAATATATATATAGAATTAGTTTTAGATTACCGCTGACATAATTTATATGCATATATAGGTAATTGTGTGTTTACACGATTTATGCCGCATAAGAAATTCTTTAAAGGTACTGCTCAGCAGACATAATGAATTAGATTCATTGTCTGAAAAAGAAATTGCAATGAAGACACATAATAAAAACCTAAATTAGATTAATTTCGTTTTAGATTACTGCTAGCATAATTTATTTTCCATAAAACTTTGCAAAAATTGACTTTATATGCATATATATACGTATATAGTAATTTGTGTGCGTGTGTGTTTACGCGAATCATGCTGAATAAGAAATTCTTTAATTTTATCAAGGTACTGCAAAATGTTTTTTAATACTGGGTTTTTAAAAAAACCATGAGTGCGTGTAAATTATTATATTTTGCTTTAGATTAATTTCGTTTAAAATAATGCAATGCAAATGGCCTTAACTAGTAATATATATAGAATAAGTTTTAGATTACCTGACATAATTTATATGCATATATAGGTAATTGTGTGTTTACACGATTTATGCCGCATAAGAAATTCTTTAAAGGTACTTCTCAGCAGAAATAATGAATTAGATTTATTGTCTGAAAAAGAAATTGCAATGAAGACACATAATAAAAAACCTAAATTAGATTAATTTCGTTTTAGATTACTGCTAGCATAATTTATTTTCCATAAAACTTAGCAAAAATTGACTTTATATGCATATATACGTATATAGTAATTTGTGTGCGTGTGTGTTTACGCGAATCATGCTGAATAAGAAATTCTTTAATTTTATCAAGGTACTGCAAAATGTTTTTTAATACTGGGTTTTTAAAAAAACCATGAGTGCATGTAAATTATTATATTTTGCTTTAAATTAATTTCGTTTAAAATAATGCAATGCAAATGGCCCTTAACTAGTAATATATATATAGAATTAGTTTTAGATTACCGCTGACATAATTTATATGCATATATAGATAATTGTGTGTTTACACGATTTATACAGCATAAGAAATTCTTTAAAGGTACTGCTATATGATAAAACTGCAGAATGTTTTTTTAATACTGGTTTTTTAAAAAACCATGAGTGCGTGTAAATTATTAAACAACATTGACGGTTTAATCTGAGACATTTTTATTAAAAGATTTCATATGATTTCATACGTATAAAACATTTTTATTACTATATTGCAAACAAGCAAATTTTTGCCGTAAAACGCAGCTGAATGAAAAATGATGTTGTATGCCAATTTTTTTACAGTTGTTTTGCTTACGTCAGATGATATTTTTGTACAAATAGTAAATAAAGTTATACATATATTAAGTAGTGTATTGATTTGTATAGAATCATGAATTCTGAAACCGTGGCCGAGATTAGTAGCGCTATTTTGAGATTAACTGTAAAATGCGTGTATCTAATCAAATCAGTAGATGAAATAACGAAACACATTTTAATTATCAAAGCAAATATTAGTATATTGAAGCTTGCTATTAGAAATAAGGTATACGAAGACAATCGTCAGGAAAATCCTAGTAGGCTGGAATCTAATTTGGCACATCTTAAAAGCTACCTCGTACGATTGAGGCACTTGAAACGCTCTTTGGAATATAAAAGTAAAGGTATTAATGCAACGTTTTCTAGAGGTTATATTCGAAAAAATCTGATTTGGCATGATGTACAAACATGTTTTGGAAGTCGAATAATTACGGGACTTATTACCAATTTAAGTTATAGAGATCCTCTAGTGTTCTTAGACAAGGCGTTCGCTAGTTTTAAACGCAAGTTTGTTGCTTGCTTAAAAAAGTCAATGTTGAAAGTTAATGTAATATTGGCCGCTAACTTTGTTAAGCCTACAACTGGCGAAATAGATTTGAAGACGTTTCCTACTGCAAATCGTTACATCGACATAAATACCAATCTCAAGCGGTGGTATAAGGAAAACGTATTGGGCAAGATTTCGAAGCGATTAGAGGAATTTAGCGAAAAGGATTCTGGTTGGGCAATCCAAGAAGTTTTACACTTGAAGGTAAATATAAACAATCATGATCCACTTAAAGGAGGGTGTTCAACGTTTGTTCCGGTTTCGGGCTTTATAGCAAAAAAACGAGCTGTGGTAAATGTAATAAATAACGACCAACATTGCATTCCTTGGAGCTTGGTTTCTGCTTTATATCCTGCTAAACAAAATAGTCAAAGAATATCTAGCTATCCACATTTTGATAGAGTATTACGCTACAATTCAATTCAGTTTCCTATCGCATTAAAAGACATAAAAAAAATTGAGAAGCTTAACAATCTCGCAATTAACCTATATTGTATAGAAAATACTAAAATACTGCCATTTTGTTTAAGTAAAAATTTAAAAAAATTGAACCTATTAATCTGTTAGTTTTAAATAATAATTTCTTACAATATTCTCGTCCGACAAATGCTCATGAGAATCACTTTCATTTTACTTGGATTAAGGATATGTCAAAATTATTTGCAAAACAGTTGTCTTCACATCACCATAGAAAATTTTTTTGTTATAGATGTTTAAATAATTTTAGTACAGCAGCATTACTTAAGCGTCATTCGAATTATTGCAAAAAACAGAATACTTGCTCAATAAGATTACCCGAAGAATCCGAAAAGTATCTAACATTTAAACATTTCCACTATCAAGAAAAAGTATCATTTGTAGTTTATGCAGATTTCGAATGTATATTAGAACCATGCAATGAGTCTGAGGTAATATTAAACACAGTCCGTTACCAAAGGCATATACCCTTTAGTGTAGCGTACTATTTGAAATGCTCGTATGATAATAAATATTCCAAATTTCAATTGTATCGCGGAAAGGATTGTATAGAATGGTTTGTTGCTCAATTGAAACTGATTTCAGAAACGACTAATAAAATTTTCTGTAACCCAAAACCTATGAATCCTTTAACAGAAGAACAAAAGTCAGCATTTAAATTTGCCCTTCACTGTCACATTTGCAATAAACCTTTTAGTATAGATGATATTAGAGTTCGCGATCACTGCCACTTTACAGGTGAATTTCGAGGAGCGGCTCATCAAGATTGCAACATCAATTATCATAATTCTTATATGATACCGGTAGTTTTTCATAACTTATCAGACTACGATTCGCATTTCATTATTAAAAAAATCTCGTTAGAGTTTTCAGGTTCGTTAAGCATTCTACCAATAAATAAGGAAAAATACATATCTTTTACAAAATATGTAAAAGGTATGAAAGTTAGTTTTAGATTTATCGATTCATTCAGGTTTATGGCATCTAGCATCGAACAATTAGCTTTCTACTTAGATGATAATAAAAAATTCATCACCAGGGAAAATTGTAACACTGATAATGAGTTTCAGTTACTTACGCGTAAAGGCATATTTCCCTATGATTACATTAACTCTTGGGATAGGCTCAATGAAACCTATTTACCCTGTAAAACAGCATTCTTTAATTGTTTGCGCAATGAAGAAGTCTCAGATGAAGACTACAATCATGCTAAACACGTTTGGCAAACATTTAATATAAAAACACTAGGGGACTATTCAGACCTATATTTAAAAACAGATGTACTGCTCTTGACTGATATATTTGAAAACTTTAGAAAAACTTGTATGTTCACGTATAAGTTAGATCCACTTCACTACTTTACGGCTTCTGGTTTAGCTCTAGATGCAATGTTAAAAACGACGAACGTTAAACTCGAGTTGCTTACTGATATTGAAAAAATAATGTTTTTAGAACGGGGAATTCGTGGTGGTGTTTCTCAATGTTCGAATAAATATGCTAAAGCAAATAACAAATATATGAATGCAGATTATGATTCGAATTTCGATTCTAAATATTTAATGTATTTTGATGTTAATAATTTATATAGGGCTGCAATGTCTAAATATCTTCCATATGGAGAATTTGAATTTTTAGATGGTACCAGTCCAGATATAGTACGTTTAGACATACTTAATATTCCCGATGATTCTGATGTAGAATATATTTTTGAATGCGATTTACACTACCCAGTATATTTACATGAAATTCACAGTGACATACCTTTGGCGCCTGAACATATGATACCACCAGTACCTTCTAATAAATCAAACCTAAAGAAATTACAGTCAACTTTATATCCAAAACTCAACTATATTATTCACTACAAGAATTAAAAAATGTATTTAAGCTACGGTTTAGGACTGAAAAAGATTCATAAGGTTCTTCGGTTTAAACAAGCCCCCTGGTAAAAGAATACATTGATTTGAATACGAAATTAAGACAACAGTCAAAAAACAGTTTCGATATATGCTTTTATAAAAATATGATAAATTCGGTTTATGGAAAAATGATAAAAAACGTACGGAAAAGGAAAGATGTGAAATTAGTGACCGAATGGGAAGGACGGTTTGGAGCTCGTGGTTACATAGCGAAGCCTAATTTTCACAGTTGCACTGTGTTAGACAAAGATCTGGTCTTAATAGAAATGAATAAATTAGAGGTTTATTTAAACAAACCCATTTATGTAGGTTTCTCTATTCTAGATATTTCAAAAACCTATTTATATGAATTTCACTATAGTTATATAAAATTGCAATTTGCTAACAAAGCAAAGCTGCTGTACACAGATACGGATAGTTTGATATACGAGTTTAGCGTTGAAGATATTTACTCTTATATCAAACAAGATATTCATAGATTTGATACTTCCGATTACGACCCCCATGACAAATATTATATCCCATTATCAAATAAAAAGGTTCCTGGTATTATGAAAGATGTAAACAATGGTGATATCATGCTAGAGTTTGTAGGGCTTAGATCTAAAATGTACACTTACGGAGTTCAGGATAGGATAATAAAAAAGTCAAAGGGATCTTCCTTAGCAAGTATTAAGCAAATTTCTTTTGATGATTATAAGAATGCTTTGTTTTATAAACAGACTGTACAGAAACAGCAATGTTTAATTAGATCAGTCAAACATGATGTCTTTACTATTAAACAAAACAAAATTGTTCTTAATCCAAGTGATGATAAAAGAATTCTTAGTACCTCAACCACTGATACTAAACCTTGGGGGTATAACTATACACTCAGAAATGACTTGTAAAGCTTCAACCACTGGCTCAAATAAAGAATGCAATTTATTTTATCTCAATTAACATATAATATTTTTTAGTTATAAAACTTCAGTGTTATGTTTATACCTGCACAAGTACGCCGTTTTTCGTTTTTGGATGTATCTAAAATTAGGATACCTTTCAATCTGCTCGAGTTGTACTATGTTAGTATAAATGTATTGTAGAGAAAAAATAGTAGTAGTAACCGTTCTGTTTAAAAAAAAATCCAGTTTGTTAATAACATACCAGTTAGTTTATTCGAGAAATGTATAACAAAACTTTTATTTAAAATTGTCGATGTTTATGGCTGTTTACTAAATCACTTAATAATTCAAACATGTAAAAGATATTGTAAAAATATTAATAAATAGACTGTGATTGCTAAATGATTTATTGTGTTTTCATAATTTGTAAAGGTACAGTAATAATAATAATAAAGTAATTATAATATTCTTATGCTGTTTGAGAGTGGATTTGACTATCTTATCATGAAGTATAAGGCAATGACAAGATGTATTTGGCAAAACGTTTCTGCTAGTTTCAAATTCTAATCTAATATCGACATTACCAGATTTTAACGCTTCGTTTTGTCTAGAACAATCTATGACTACTAATGGTGCAATACTTCGTAAATCTTCAGGATTAAAAAGTGGTTCATTTTCCTTTTCGTAGTATGATTGCTGAAACTGAGCATACATCTCATATAACAACGCAGTCTGTTTATTCTCGAACCTCAAATTTAAGTTATCGTACGGGAAAATTTCTGAATTTAAATAGAGTTTCATGTTGGTTAATTAGCAATGATCAAAACGACCGTAGTTGCTCATGTATCTATTTTTTCGGTTAGTTTGGACACCAACAATCACAAATCTTGGTTTTTCTAATTGTGTTGTTGTTTTAATGTTCCATGTATGACGTTTCGTTTCTTGTAGAAGTTGATATTCATGCAACTCCCATCCTCTAAACGGAATATGCAAATCCTGATTTTGTGCAACGCATTCTATTAAATTAATTCGTTGAGTATCACCAACGGCTACATGCGGGATTTTCCATAAAACTTTGTTTAAAACAACTTTTATTTCCTCATCGGGTGTAGGATTAATTATAGTATTAGTATCAAAACTAGAACGTAGTAAAACTAACTCATGACAGAGGTTTAAAATAATTTTTTTAAAATCTTCGCATAATCCGAGAACCATTGAAAAGTTTATTGCAACATTAAAATTCCCATTGACATCAACTATTTGCAAATTATCCATAGGAAACCACCCAGCATTTTGTAAATGTTTACTTTGATTGTTATTATATGAAACATATCCCTTCATTATAGACGTTAATCCAGGATTCCGAACACGATCTACAATGACACCACCAATCTCATATCTAATTTCATCAAAAAGCAGCAAAATCCCATTATTTGCAAACTTTGCTGTCTGAGAAGGCGTTCCATCTGTTCTATTTAATTTGCCTTCTATGTACAGCATGCTCTTTGATGGTAAGGTGTATACATCTTGTTGTTGTATAAGGATTTGAATTTCATCATTATTGTTTAAAGATGTGTTAGCATAAGGTTGATGAGTATGTTTTTCAATATTAACAATTGCATTGTCGAAGTAAACTTTTTCACGCACGTTCAGTATTTCACTATTCATTCTACTTTTTAATTAAATAAATGCAGTCCTAACTATTGTAAAAACTGCCAGTTTTGTGTTGTTAGCGGTCTTGAAACAATCAATCGAGTGTCGATTGCTTTTAAATTTTCAGCATTTATAGCAATTCTTGACATGTTGGGTGCATTATACTTAATACCTATGGCTATTGCAGATTTTTTTAAATGCAACCTTACATTAGCAGTTCTCCTCTGAAATTAACTAAATTTCCATCTTGATCTAACACTTTAACTATTATTTCATTTATTATACGTGACCTGATTGGTAGATATATAATCGTAGGTGGGCACTCGACAATTTTAAAACCTGCAGGTACTTGAGGAAAAAATTCGTGTATTACATGGGCTGGTTTACTATTTAAATAGGATCCACTTGCAATATTACAATCGATTAAAACTGCATTCACTTTACAAATGTTGATCGCGTAGTCTGCTTGATGCGTGACATATGCTAGCAATTTTCGCGGATTGAAACCAAGTATAGAACCAATTGAATCCTTTTTGGTAAAATCCACATCTAGACTACATTTAATACTACATTTAAGTGTATTATTGTCAGCTGTAATTTCTATATACACTGGCGTCTTTCTAGCGCTTCGTGATTGTTCCATACGACCACGCCATCTTTTATCACCTAAAGCTTTTTGAAGATATTTATTAATTTCTTTAATCTCATAAGCACCTTCAGGTATTTCTATGAATTCTCCGTTAGATCCATAATAAAATTTATTATTTATTCCTTTTTCTATGTTTGGAATTGCGTTATAAGACTCCAAATTTGTTAATCCTAATACGTACTCCGAATCATTATCCAAGTTTATAGGCGGATTAAAATTGCTTGTTAAAACTGAAGTGTTTCCCGTTAGAGTAAAAGTGTACGACATGAAAACTTCATACGCAGTTCTATGTACTACTTAGAAATTGTAAGCATAAATGACCGCAAAACACAGTACCGTACGATTGTTCTTGGTTAATGTTATAGAGAATTTTACATTTACCCCCGCTATTCAAATAACTTATCAACTCTGTTGGCGGTCGCAGGTTTCCGTAGCTGTCATAGTAAATAGCGCTACTGCTGTATTTTTTATAAGAGGTCCAATGCGTGCCTAAACCTATTCCATCTAAATTAATTATACCACATTCTTTTAAATTAACTTTCTTGGGAAGATTGTTTCTCATGAACACTCCACGGAAATATGGTACTTCTAATTGCTTAACAAACTCTATTAATTCTACATTGCTTAGTGCTCGATTAGGTAAAATCAAGTTGCGTTCCTTTGAGGTTTTGCAGGGGCTAAAAAAAGACCAAAACCTTTTTTATAAGGTTTGATGTACATGCCGTTTCTGACTGCAATGCCCTCCATTGCCTTGTTATGACGTTGTTTCTCCGCTAGTTGTTCCTTAGCTATTTTAGTATCTGAAACTGCTTTTGCAACAGCAGCTGCACCTCCAGTGAGAGTACCAAGGGCGCTTAGGCCTGCAAAAATTGGTATTAGTGGTAGAAAACCTCCTGTTTTAGGAATTGATATAATACGAGCTGATTTAATATGCTTCTTTTGTTTTGCTGTATTGGCGGCCTTAATTGCTATGTTGATTGCATCCATAATATTAGATCCTTTAGCCTTTTTTAAAGCTGTACGTGCTTGTTTGATAATACTTTTAATATCTAGCGTACTTCTTATTTTACGTTTCTTTATCAGTTTTCTTATTTTATTGATATTTTTTGTTCTCAGTGATGCACAGGCACCCATACCAAGTTTTACTTTAGCTTTCATTGCGGTAGCTACTCCAAATGCTGCTACTTTTTCACCTAAAGACGAGTCACCAGAATTTAGTCTTTCTGTAGCTAACTGAGCTAACTTCGAATCTGCTTGATGGCGTTTAGATAGATCCTTTTCTTTGGAGTATGCAATATCGTGCTCCTTACAAGCCTCGTCTAACTTGTTTATTCCCTTGTCTCCCCGAGCTAACCGTTTGATTAGTTTTGTACCCGGACCGCAAAATTTGTAACCCGGAATATGCGCCTCAAATGGTAAATTGTTAATTACAGTATTTAACAGTCCGTTCCCAGTAGTTTTAGAATTATTATATGTAATCGTTAGCGGACAACTGTCCTCTCAAGCTGTGCAGTAAATAAATAAAATATTGTGAATTAATGATTTTTTATATACTCGCCGTTTCTTATATATAATTCCACTTTTTTTACAATCAAATTTAGTACTTGCAAACATGCGTGTTGTGAAACTATCAACACCTTTTACCATAAACAATAATGACATTGGCGTGCAATCCTTAGCTAAAAAGAAAAAACATAGCGTTCTTCTGCCTTCATCTATTCGATGTATAGTTGTTGGTCCATCAAATTGCGGTAAAACCAACGTTATGATTGGGCTGATAGAACATCCTAATGGTTTAAAGTTTAAAAACGTATATGTTTATTCTAAATCACTTTATCAACCAAAGTATCAATACCTTGAAAGTCTACTGCGACCAATAATAGGGATCAAATATTATACATTTTCCAGTTCTGATAATATTATATCACCATCTGATGCTCGAAATAATTCTATATTTGTTTTTGATGATGTAGCTTGCGATAAAGAAGGTATCATTAGGGAATACTTTAGTATGGGGCGTCATAAACAAGTAGACAGTTTTTACCTTTGTCAAAGTTATACTCGTATACCTAAGCACTTACTACGTGATAATGCTAATTTTTTAGTTTTATTTAAACAAGATGATTTAAACTTAAAACACATATATGACGATCACGTCAATACTGACATGAAGTATGATAAATTCCGTGAAATATGTGCTGCTTGTTGGCAAGACAAAGACGGTTTCTTAGTTGTAGACAAAGATAGTGATCCAGTTCAAGGAAGGTACCGAATAGGTTTTAATCACTTCATACATATTTAAACCTTGAGAGACGCAAGTATCGTTAGTATCAAAGAATTCTTTTTATTACAATAAACTTTTTACGCAATGAACAAAGAGCCGATAAAACTTAAAAGAATTTTAATTAAGGAAAGAAACATTGTAAAAAACAAATTGCGCCAGTCAACATTAAACATAGTTATAAATTTCCTTATGAGGAAGCAGTCATTGAGAATATTAAAAGATACCCGCAAGACATTGAAATTCTTATAAACGAAAAAAATTATGTAATTGCACAGTTACAAGGATTCTTGCTTAAACGTATGGATGTAATCAGCTTTCGTGACAGCGGTGCTGTCATAAATAATACCACAATGTTTTTTGATTTTATATTAAAAGTTCCTTTCAAAGCAAGTGGAACCCACGACATTCAAACATAGAAGTATTTATTAATTGTATTTAATAAATCTTGATTAGAAAAAAGTATTATGATAGTTGCTCAATCAAAAGTGAAAGAGAATATAGTAAATTAACTTCATAAACTAGCAAGAATAAATTTCAAGAGACGCAAAGTGATAGTAAAAGGTTTAAATGACCTTCTTCAGACCGATTTGATTGAAATGCTACCATATTCGCAAACAAACAAAGGATTTAAATACATTTTAGTAGTTATTGATTGTTTCTCCAAATACGTATGGGCTGTACCACTTAAAAGTAAAACGGGTATTGATGTTACTGCAGCAATGAAAACAATTTTAAAAAAATCTAAAAATCCACCAAGAAATTTGCAGTCTGATTTTGGTAAAGAATATTATAACAAACACTTTCAATCCTTAATGCAGACATATGGCATAAACCATTATAGTGTTTTTTCTACAAAGAAAGCATGCATTGTGGAACGTGTAATTAGAACTTTAAAAGGAAAAATGTGGCGCTTGTTTAACCTGAACGGTCCTTACAATTGGATAAAAAATTTAAGCAATATTGTGAAACAATACAACAATACAGTTTACAAGACTATCGGAGTCAAACCTGTAAAAGTTGATAAATCAAATGAAAAAACTATTCTTAAATCATCATTTACCCACATCAAACTTGCAACCAAAATACCAAAATATTCAATTAAAGACAGTGTGAGGATTAGTAAACACAGGGAAGCATTTACGAAAGGTTACACGCCAAACTGGTCAAATGACATTTTTAAGATTAAAAAGGTAAACGTAACCAATCCGACAACATATATATTAGAAGTTCAAGACGAGAAAGAAATCAAAGGTGCATTTTATGAAATGGAGTTGCAAAAGGTTAAACATCCAGGAATTTACCTGGTAGAAAAAGTCCTAGGAAAGAGTGGAAATAAAGTCTTTGTAAAATGGTTAGGCTTCTCTAACGTACACAATAGCTGGATCGAGAAAAATAATGTTTGCTAGAAGTTGTTATAATAATAGTTAATAAGGATAACATTGTAAAATTATATTAAAATAAATAATACAGACAAAATCTTTCTATTGTTTTTTTTATTATTATAAAGCCATTCTTTTAATAAAAAGGAATTTTGTAAGGCTAACATTGTAAAATTATATTAAAATAAATAATACAGACAAAATCTTTCTATTGTTTTTAATTATTATCAAGCCATTCTTTTAATAAAAAGGCATTTTGTTTTGCGCATTGCATATTATTATTGCTGTGTCTACAACAATGGATGTTATATTTTAAACGATTGTTGTTTTTTAACTCCGATAGCTTAGGACAACCCAGTGCAAGCATATCAGTTACAAAGTTTTGCATTATATATGTTTCAATCAATTTCTTCTTTTCAAGACTCTTCACAAATACTTCTTCACCGGGTCGGATAATTTGCTTCAAATAAAGCGCTATACATGATGACACCATTCCAGCCGTTGAAGATTCATCCCAAGAAAGACCATGAATATTCCTTGTCACCCAGTCGTTATGTTTTATATGATCTTGGCTCAAACAACTAGACTGCATTGGCAGTTTAAAAATTTGATGCCAAACATCACCTAACAACAAGTCCAAAACCGCAATTTCTTTGCACACAAACTTGTTTTTCTTCTATTTAAATCCCTGAATATCAATTATATACATGTTTGTATGTAAATATATGCAGTAAACTTCGACTAATTAAATTAATATTAGGAGCAATCTCCTTATATAGCAGATTACCACCATCTGCGTACTTTGCCAACCCACTTTTCAACCTATCACAAGAGTGAACACATTTTGAATTGAAACCGGCCCATGTGTATTTGCAGCCTCTAAACATAAATAAAAAACATAAATCAGAATCCACTTTAATAAAACACAATTGACTTGAATGCGATATTTTGCATCTGGCATACGTTATAACTTCTCGCTAGAAAACCAAATTTAAAACATCTGCACACATTTTCTCTGCACTTACATTTTTCAACATACGTGTGTTTTGAAGTATGTATGTTCCATTGAAAGTAATATAAAGCCGATCCTAATTCAAAACGTGTCCACAAGTATTTTATATTTGAAAGTATATAAGAATTCATGTTTTCACATTTTACATTAAAAGTATATAAGGCCGATCCTAATTCAAAAACGGTGCACGTGTAACTTCTCGCTAGAAAACCGAATTCAAAACAGCTACACACATTTTTCTCTGCACTTACATTTTTCAACATACGTGTGTTTTGAAATATGTTGCATTGAAAGTAATATAAAGCCGCTCCTAATTCAAAACGTGCCCACAAGTATTTTACATTTGAAAGTATATAAGAATTCATGTTTTCACAACTATTTTACATTGAAATGTTTTCACAACTATTTTACATTGAAATTATATAAAGCCGATCCTAATTCAAAACGGTGCACGAGTATTTTACATATGGAAAATACGTCTGAACACGTTTTGAATTAGGACCTTCCTTACCCCACTACTATCTACCTACGGCATAGCAGCATCTAAAATGTATATTTTGATGAAACAGTCATAAAAATACTGCAGTTACCTTCATCCTTGCTTAAAATTTCATCCTCAGATGCAGAATCCTCTCCGTCCCCACCAAAATCCACGTCACTGAAATTACTGTACCGGTCGTGATCACCACTACAATCACATAACAAAGCCGCTTCCAGTTCATTGTCTGTAGGTTTTTGAAAATTTTGAAATGAAAGCTTACATCATTTTGGTCTAAGGGGACCGGCGACACTTTCTTCCATTTTCAAGAAATGACATAAGTAATTTTAAATCGGTTAAAAGTTTTATTAAGTTTTTGTCACCAAGTATCAAGCTGATACTACCTTACTTAAACATAGTATACATACGACACAGATCCGTGCCATCCACGCCCTAAACAGGAATTGTGTGTCACGGATCCGTGTTATCCGCACGTGTTAATTTGACTAAACTTACGATTGGGTTAAAGCAATATTTATTTTTCAAACATAATAATCTTGTTACTTATTTATCTACTTAAAATTGCATTCGTAAACCATATTCTGGGCATGATTTATTATAGCAATAAACAAAGGTACGGTAGGTAATCCCTGGCTTGCAAAAGGGCGAACTTGGCTTTACATAAATTACAAACGAAATAAAATAATTTACGTTCCAATTTTACAATGTAAATTAATTAATACTTGCTTAGCTTTCTAAATTACTGAATATTAGCAGGCTAGTTAACACATAATTCCTTTATATCTCAAGTTTGTGCGTCATGGATGCGGATTGTCTATCTAGTCCATATTTGAATATTAAAGTCGCTGATATTAGCTATAACATTAAACGGGAACATACATAAAATTAACCATACAGGAATAACAAGGAAATCGAGGCGTAAACACTCCACTACATAGTTTAAAATGCATTAATTCCGCACGAATAGTTTACGATAAAGTACACAAGACAGGAATCCCCTAATGGCGCCCTTTGAACAACTATTCTGACCACTACTTCTCTCTTCTGTCGGAAAGGCGACATATGTCTATTACAAACTGCCGGAAGTTGTTTTTGACATTATTTTTCTACGATATTTTACGATAATAATTATTTACGAATGATAATTCGCACTACCTGTTTTTCAACTATATTACACAAACATGCGTAATACCCCTAAATTAATTATAGAAAAATCTTTCTATAATTATTTACTAAAATAATTTTGTGAAGCGCTTTTTGGCGCAGAACAGATTTGCAGCAGCCACTTTTGAGCTAATCTTTTTACTTCAAGCTAGTGATCCTTACTCAGATTCTACGCTCTCTGATCGATGTATTTTAATAGCTATAGTTCCACACCTATTTCTTTAGTGTTACTTCAAACAAATCTTTGTACCATAGAAAGTGTTACTAATCCACCTCTACCCGTTTTGCATAGTCCTTTCTTCTTGCACGGTCTATATAACTGTGTTATTTGTTACCCTAATAATCACAATCATACAAAGCCGCATGTCATAAGCTTCTAACTCTTTCGCTTCTTTGCGAATAACCCATATTCGCAACAATTAAGGACTATACTCCACACAAACACTTTTAGCAGTTTTATCTAACACCTGTGACTATTTTTGATCTAAGTGGTTTCTCTTTTTTATCCTAAAACTTTTTTTGCCTGAGCTATTTTACTTTTCAAATCGTCGTTGCGACGATTGTCATTTATTATTATGTCCTGTAAAAAACAGAATTCCTTTAATTCTTGTTGCCTATTCTAACCTGGGTTGTCGTCCTATATTCACTTTTCTAACATCTCGTTAATTTAGTTTCGCTTTTTTAATTTTCAGTCGGTGGTTCCTATAAGTATTTTCCAAAACATCTAATGCTGTTTCTAAATTGCTTTGGTATTCTACTGAAATCACTACATCTTCTGCATATTTTAGTATTTAAATTTTTTGTATCGATATGTTAAAACGTACTTCAGAATCTTTCTTAATCTTGTTTATTGCTTTCTATTTATATAAGCTGAAAATTAAATATAACAAAACTCAACCCTCACTCGCACCTGTTTTTACTTTAGTTTGTTTTCTGATTATGTACTGTAATCACCACATTCGTTGCTAATATATATTTTAAATTATTTTTACCTTTATATTTTTCTTGTCCCTATTAATACCTTAAACAAACAATTTCAATAAACATCATCAAAGACTTTTTCTAGTGTTCAAAAGTTGTGAATGTGGTCTTTGCTTGAAGTATATCGATAGAAGAAGAAAGCGGGAAGTAACGAAGTTTTTGCGCATTGGCATTTATCTTGTTCTCCGAGGATTTTCCAAAAGCTTTATTTAATTTAGAATTTTTTGGTTATGCCAATTTTTTTGAATTTTACAAAACGGAGTAACCACTGCCGGGTCAATTTCCTTTCAAGAGGCAAATCTGCAAGATTTTTGCTCTTTGTCTAATATCAGGATTTTTAATAACTTTTCTTCGCACCTAAGATATGTACTTGGTCGAAAATTTGATAAGAAATTGATCTTTTCAAGTTTTTTAAATTTTAGTTAGCCTTAACAAGTTACAACCCCTAAAATTCAAAAATTACTTGAAATTTATGGTATGGATTTAATCTTGACAAACAAGGAGTAATCCCAAAGTAAATTTTTACTCTGAGATTAACCCCACTCAGGTCAATTTTTTAGCAAAGCTATGGCGCTAAGAGCAGCTTATATTAAAGCTTTTTAGTTGCTTAAAAAACAGGGCTATCCTAAAGGGTATAAAGGATACTTCTGTCATAATTTGTAAGTGCATCTTAAATTAGTTTTAATTTTTAGTGGGAGTTTAGTAAAAGAAGACATATTTTCATCAAAACATTTTTTAAAACGAAATAAATGCTTGAACCTGAATGAATTTGTTATGCAAAGCCACGTCTTTTTCTAAATTTTGAATGATGGCTATACAAAATCGATTATAGTTTATTAGTTTCTAGTAGTTTATCCATTTGTAACGAGGTAATCTGAATTGAAAGTATAGGTTTAAAATATCCCATAAATCAGTATAGCAATAAAACCAATGTTATTATGAAACAACGTTTTCTGGGGCCACTTTTTATTAGTTTATAATTATTGGGTTATTTCAGAACCCTCAAGGAAACAATTATTGAATTACAATCACAATTGATACAATATGCACTTTGACTCCTGCTAAATGACTTTTTATTTGTAACAAGCAATGGCTTTAATACTCGCCGCCTTTTCTTAAACTTAAGCTTGGAATGTATAATTTTTCTACATTTACGATATGATTGTGTGATAATTATCTGGAATCCATATTTTGTTTTTTTACTCACCTCATATACACAGTAGAGTTTGGCTGAATTATCTTCTCGAAATATGTTGTTAAATAAGCAGTTGTTGATGGGGATTCCCAAGAAAGTTTCAGAGAACATTTCTGGAGCCATGCATTGTGTTTCTTGAACTACTTGCTTAAATTGTTATAGTCCAGAGGCATATCCAAAATTTTCTGCCATAATTCCTGAATCTCTATATTGAGTATAGCTTTTTTTTTAACTAAAAGTTCGCTTCCTTTGTACTGCAAACCTTGTATATGCAAAATATAATACATGGTCATTGTCGATACGTTTTCGTCGAAGACTGATTCTTAAATGTTCAAACTCAAAAGTAAACCCTCTCATAATTAAAGCAAATCCTTCTTCTTAATTTATCTTGTACCACCACCTAACCACGAAAATAAAAGTTACCGCCCATGGTTCCGTTCCTGTATAATATTTTCTACTAGGTAAGTGTCAGGAACTTGCATATGTTGAATCTCTTCGGGATGAAAACAACCGAAGATTGGGTTTCCATGCAAATCTTTCAGTAGGTGGTAAATTGGTCTAATCCATTGCACTTTTTACTTTGAACAACTCCGTACTCCAATTGGGGTAAAGCCTTTTATCAAAGACAGCCTTGTATTTTAATATACGTACAATATCACCAGCGCAATGTAATAACCAAACTTAGTTTGGTTAATGGGATCTTAATGTCTGTCCGCCGCCGTCGCGCCGCCGTCGCCGTCGTCGTCGCCGTCGTCCGTCGCAGGGATCCCGTGATTTTATAATATATATAATATGTGAATCTTATTCAGTTTTTTACGCTGATTACGAACATTCTATACACTATTTGATATCTCATTTACTTTTCGAGTTATTCGACTTTAAAATCGAAGTTTTACAACCAACGAAAGTTTTTGTTAATAAAAATAATTATAACTTAAAATCAATTTTTATTGTAAATCAGAACTATATTTAATAATAGAATACTCGTATGTTTGGTTGTCAGCCGTACATGCGGCGCAACTTTGTTTTCTTTGGGCTTGAAACACCACTGTCAACTGTGAGAAACCCTGCGCTCTTCCTCGATAGTTTCTAGCATACATTGGTGTCATTTCGATGGCTTGATGTGTCGATGTTATTGTATTTTCCCACGACTATCCAGTAATGCATTTCTTACGCATTTAAGAGTGGGTTAAAGATAGTACTCATTTTTCTGTAGGTGTATATGAATTCATAATCCAACACCTTTAACAAATCAGGAACATTCAGGTCGTGAATTATGATCCTAATTCAACACTTCTGAGCAATCAGTACAAACCTTCATTTTTCATAATCCGCGAGGTGTGATTTCCGTATCATGCAAAGTAGGCCTATATACTTTGACAAATAAATTTTTGTTTGTCAGTGTTTGCGATATTAGTTAAAACATTTAAAAAATATCTGATAATCAAGATTTGTGTAGTCGTGGGAAAATCATAGTATTCGACTAGCGAGCTATGGTCATTACTAATTCAGATTACGCCGTTCGCCCTAACGGGTTCGCGCGCACACCTTCCGAATGAGTAATGGCTATGATAACTCACTCGTTGAATAATATACTATTATCCACAACCTTATGTAAAATATCCAGCCATCTGTAAGTACTTTGTAAATAAAATCTTTTGTAGAACTTGTTTTTTATTGCCCTGGTGCAATCTCTTACTAAAACTGGCTTTGATCGCAGAAAATGTACTGCAGTGGTTTATTTTATACTTTTGCATGAAGTTCTTAAACGGTTTGTTTTAATACTTCAACCCTCTATCCTGTTGCAGATTGACGTTTATCATGATATCTTTCTTGTCATGCAGCATCTTTTTTAGTATACTTTTCACTGCATTTGCGATTTCTATTCCAGTATTATTTTTAAACAGTTCAAGTCATACATATTTTGTAAAACAGTCAATTACAAATAAAATATATTTGTGCTCGTTGTTCACGCGGGAGAACGGTTGAAATTCATAGTCTGGATTAGGTTTTAGAATTCTGCGCCGACGTAAAAACTCTTACGTGCTTATTTAAATAATTCGTTTACAATAATTTTTTTTAAAGTTGACCGATTTCGTACTATAACACTAGCGGACCGTCTAAAAAATACTACACCTAATGTTAAATGAAGAAGTTTGTCGTCAGAAAATAATACGTTTCTAACTAAAGAGTAATAAATAATTTTATCTGGCATTGGGAAAGTAATTCAAGTGTATTGAACAAAAATTAATTAAATTGGTAGTTATTTTGCAAAGAGAAAAGCCAATGACCGGTTTCGCTGTGGTTGCAGCTCATCACATTGGTGCATTTCTTTTGGCAAAACAACCAACCAAGTTCTTCAGCTATACGCAAATCGTGGTGTATTAATAGATACAAAATATTTTTCATGCGACCTCTATATTCAAATGCAAACAACTAACTATCAGTGACTTTTAAAGTCTCCGACATGATAGTAAATTTGACATTTCCATACAAAATTTAATAACTAGTCAAAGACAAAATGAAAATAAACAAATTAATTACTATTACACTACCGAACCGTCTACACATAATATTAAATGAAGAAGTTAGTCAACAGAAATTAATGCGTATATATTATTCATTGTTCATTTTCATGTTGTCTTTCACTAGTTACTAGATTTTGTCTGGCACTGCCATTTCTGCTATCATGTCAGAGACTTGAAAAAGTCACCGATAGTTAATTGCTTACATTTGAGTATAGAGGGCGGATGTAAAATATTTTGTACTTATTAAAACACCACGATTTGTGTAATGCAAGAACTTCGTTGGTTGTTTTGCAAAGAGAAATGCACCAGTCTGACGGAATGTAGCCGCAGCGAAGCCGGTCAGTAGCTTTTCTCTTTGCAAAATAACCAACAATTTAATTAGTTTTCATTCACTATACTTGAAATGCCGACAAAATTATTTATTACTATATAGCTACAAATGTATTAGTTTTTGTTGACCAAATTCCTCATTTAACATTAGATATAGTACTTCTTTAGAAGGTCCGCTAGTGCTATACTAGGTAATCGGTCGTTTGTTTATTTTCATCTTGTCCTTAACTAGTTAGTAAATTTTGCCTGGCAGAACCATCTTTACTATAATGTTGGAAATTTGAAAAAATCACCGACTGTTGTTTATATTCGAGTCTAGAGGGCGTATAAAAATATTTTGTACTTATTAATGCACCATGAATTATATATGATTCAAAAACTTGGTTGGTTATTTTGCAAAGAGAAATGCGCCAACCTGATGAGCTGTATACACGGCGAAACCGGTCATGGGCTTTTTTCATTGCAAAATAACCGAATTTACTAATCTTTGTTCACTATACTTGAATTACTTTCCGAATGCCAGACGAAATTATTTATTAATAATTTCTTTACTCATTTCTTCGTAATGTTAAACTTATTAGGGTATTTTTATCCAATTGCACTCCTTGTGCAGGTTCAAGTTTTGGTTTGTAGTGCTTGTTTCTAACAGTTTTAGGTGCCGCGTCGTGTTTCGATGACAGCGCAAGACTGAGCACTTCTATATTCGTATCAGAGGCGGATGTCAAATGTATAAAAATAGTATAAACGTCTTCAAATCGGATACAAGCTTGACAATTTTTTTCATCTACATTTAGGTTAGCTGTTGCATCGTTGGCTTTGACAGGATGATGAACTTGAAGAATACGCTGGTTTCTGGCATTATTAATTCTAGTTTTACGCTGAAAGTTGAATGTAATTATCAAGCAATGAGAAAACGCCTGATTTACAAAATTGTCTGCAAAGTTCTCGTTAAGTCACTTTTTTCTTTGGTATTCATAACATTTACTATTCTCCTAGTTTAAAAACAATTGCAGTTCCTTGAGTAACCAAGACATTCTCCACTTACCTGTAAACTACCAAAGTAAGGTGCGCCTACAATATATGACAAAAGTATCCTCTAAAAACCGTATTAAAAACTACTTTTAGGTTAATTCTGTCTTTTAAGCTGTAGCAATTTTATTTTCTACCTTATATATATATATCTGTATAATCATTTCTTTTATTAAATGTTAAATAATATAACACATTATAATGTAATCCAATCCACTTAATATAATTCTATCTATTATCCAATGAAGAACTAGTATTTAGTTCATGTTAAAAGTTAAATTCTACGGAGACAAAATAAAAGCTTTCGTTTGGTATCCTTTCTGGATCCCCTTCCACTCAGGAATCGCAACGTATCTTTGTTACTGGGTAGCAACAAGCTCAGCGGTCACTTCCGACGAAGCAAAGGTTCAAGCAGGTCGATAATTGTTCGAAGGAACAATGTCCGTTTTGATTTTTATCGTTGGAAGCGTGTAAAATGGAAATTGCACGTGTATGCTATCTGCATAAATTTGTTTCGAACGGTCCGTTTTGTGTTGAGGGCAGTCGAAAAGAACGATGAAGCTTTGGTTAAATAAGACCATTAGGAACAGTAAGTGAATTTATTTTCTATAACAATATTAATTGAAACTTTCAGTGTAACTTTTGAAAATTATGCAATTTAAAACATGAACTTTCGAGATATTAAATTTAAATGTAAATTATATTGCAACGTAGATTCTAAAGAAGCTCTTTTCTGAATGGTATTCATTTGAAGTAATGGAAAACAATTTTTATCCTTGTATAATATGGAATTACATAAGTAAAGTTATTCAAATCAAGTACAATCAACATTTGCTTTCTTGTGGTATTAATTATTGAAACGCAGTTTATGGAAGCCAGGTGACGGTTTTTCAGTAAGCAGCGCAGATGTTTGTTTGGTATGGAATTTTCCGTGTTAAAACATGTGTCAGCATTCACGCAAGTATATAGTGTAAATTGAACTTTGGTATGTACAAATGATTAGATCCGTATTTGTTTGAACTTTCGACGTAGTAACGAGATAAATTTTGCTGTAGTCGACTTGTGTTAACCATAAAAATAGGTCAAGGCTAGACCTCAGTTATATTTTTCGTAATCATATGTTAGAAATCTGCAATTTGTTTTACAAATCCTTTTATTAACTCAATAAAACATCAAAGATGTCACTACAAATTAGATAAATTAAATTCTTTTTATTTTAAATCTTTAGAAATTGAATCTTTATAATTGATATTTTATGAACAATTAGTTGTTATTATCATCTGTGAAATTAAGGTAAATTTACCATAATTAACTCCTTCTTTAAATAAGCGATTTTATGCTTTGTTAAATTGTAATATAAACTTCATTAAATATTAACTGGTACTGATACTTTCAGTGCCATTATAATTAACTCTTCCTAATTTTAAATTAACTTATAAAGGAAGACATTTTTTGTAAACGAAACATTACCTTATTGGATATCATAAAGAATAGATACTTATTTTCGGACTAAAGATTATCTTTTATTTAAGAGGAATGAAAGTCGATTCTGATAGTATTTGATTATTTTTGAATTTGAATGCACAAACCGTGCTTTTCTTTGTTTAATCTGTTCACAGGTGCAGTGCAGGATTGCTAGATCAAGGTCGAACCATAAGGTAAGATACCTCAAAGGTTAGGAGGTCTTTAAAAATTATATAGCGGTTATAGGAGACAGGTTTCCGCATTTGCCTTGTACAAGGGACTTGTATTTGGTCTTCTCAGTATAAAAAAATACGGTGGCGCCTTATTCTTATTATTAGTGGTTGCAATTACACCCCGACCCACAGCTCATTCTCCACCCAGAGCATAAAGTTCGACTAGCCGCTTGCCTTTGAGATTTCCTCAACTTAGAGCCACTTTCCATCTTGATTTGCCGTGGGCTCCATTCGTTATTATCGGAAATTCTCGTTAAAATAAAATCGGAATCAGTAAGGAAAAAGGCTACAAATAGCGCCCAGCGTGTAGGCCTCGATTGCTGTATCAATTGTATAAGCACATAAAGTATAGGCTTCGATTGACTTTGGTTGTTTGCACTTGTGGTTTATAAATCATTTATCCTCAGATTAATTTAGTCTATTGATGTTGTTGTTTAATTGAGTTTAATTTGTAATTAGTTAGTTAGCCTAATCCATGATGGCTGAGACGTATCAAGTTGTTTATTTGCATAAAGATGAGTTGGATTATGAATTGAGAATCCGTGGAGTTGTTAGCAGCAGACCGATGCAGGATAAGAGGAAAATGTTAGGCCGACTTATTAGCCAAAGAAACAACATTACCTGGTCGTTTAATTGATCTTTCCACATATGTCGTAGATTATTCAGATGAACGAGATGAAATTGAGGCTTCGATAGAGTCAGTAAGAAATGTTTTATTAGAATTTGAAGGTGAATTAGCAGACCCCATATTTAAGAGGATACAGTCGAGATTGATACATCTTGATGGTCGAGTTAGGAGAATAAAATCCTTTAGATAATTCAGATGAAGTAACTTTATTTAAGAATGAATCATTGGCAACTATTCTTACGATGGAGGCAGAGCTACATGAAAAGCTTAAGAAGAATGAAGATGTAAACGCATATGGTGAATTTTCAATGAGAGAAACCATTCCAGCAGTTGTCAGTACTCCTATTCATACTGTTTCATATTTAGTACCCCCTATTCCAATTGGTTCATGGTCAGTAAAATTTTCAGGAGATCCAAAACAGGTTCATCAATTTTTAGATAGAGTAGCTGAGTTGGCACACTCGCGTAAAGTATCTGAAGAAGATTTATTTAATGCTTCTGTAGAATTGTTTACAGGTAACGGTTTAGAATGGTATCGTTGTGTTCGAAATTCTTTAACAAACTGGAATTCATTAGTTATTCGATTAAAGGAAGATTTCTTACCATCACACTCAGAGGACGAGATTTGGGAAAAGATTAGGTCACGTCATCAACAAAAGGAGAATCTGTAGTCATTTATATAGCTCATATGGAGAATTTGTTTAGTAGGTTACCACAATCACCTGCGGAAAGTACAAAAGTTAGAATGGTAAAGAAGAACCTATTACCTGATTTTATTTGTCAATTAGCTCTAACGGAAATTGATAGTATGTCTACATTGATAAGGTTGTGTAAGAAATTGGAAGAAGCATATGCATCCAAGCATAAATTAGTACAAAGTCCAGTAAAATATGTTCCGAAAACATTAGGAAAGTCAAAATTTCAAGTTGAAAATAATTGGTCAGCTCCTGTAAGAAACTTTTCAGCGCGAACTGGTCGCAGTTTTATAATCAATCATTTCCCCTCAAATACAATCTCTTGGCAACAGTAATAGTAATAATAATAATCCTCTAGTAGAGTCTTTGTAAATAAATATAAATTAAATAAACTTACATGTTGGAATTGTTTAGATGAAGGTCATACTTTTGGAGGTGTAAGATTCCTCGTAAAATATTTTGTTATAGCTGCGGATATAGTGGATTTAAGTCAATAAATTGTCCGTCGTGTTCAAAAAACGAGTAGATAGGCAGATGCAGAGTGGCCGGCATCGCGCTTTCATGCAAAAGGCTACAGTTATGTTGTGTAAGCAGGAAAATTTTTTGATATAGATGATTGGTCAAAATGGCTAGGCATCGTTAAAGATTTTTGTCAAGGGAACGTCAAGCCAAAAGCTGACGCGTTATTTTTAAGGAAACCTCAAGACAATCGTCCGTATATTATGGTAAAACTGTTAGATAGAGATGTCACAGGTTTGTTTGACTCTGGTTGTACTACTACCGTTGTTGGTTCATTAGCGTTTTCTGTTCTTGAAGAATTAAATTTGAAGGTTTTTAAAACTGAGAAGAAAATAGTTTCCACTGCCGATGGTGCTCTTCAAGAAGTTATTGGTTCAGTTGATTTACCCATTAGAAGTTGGTAGACAATATCGTATTGTTAACGCTTTGGTTGTACCATCTCTTCCTCACACATTTATTTTTGGTAGCGATTTCAAAATCCTTTGGTTTAATAGCAGATTTCAAAAACAATACATGGCAAATTCAAGATTATGATAACAATAGCATTTCGTATATTGGTCATTCGTCAGTACCCTTAAGTTGTAGTAATCAATTACTTAGTTTGGATGATTTGTTAGAAACACAACAAGAAAAAGCACGAATAGCAATAGAATCTTACAAGGAAATTAGCAGTGAAGAGAGACTAGGGCGTACCGATAAAATTGTTTTAGATATTGATACTGGTGATGCAAAACCATTTCGTAAAAACCATATGTCATGTCCCCTTTATGAGCAAGATGTTAGATAAAGAATTAGATGAGATGCTGAGATTGGGAGTAGTGGAAGAATGTCAGAGTCCATGGTCATCCCCTGTATTGTTAGTTAAAAACAAGACAGTGAGTACAGATTTTGTTTTGACGGAAGGGCACTCAATGATATTACTAAACATGATAGCTACCCATTGCCAAATATCGATAGGATTATAAATTTACTTAGAGGTGCAAATTACATTTCTAGTTTAGACCTTAGAAAGAGTTTTGGCAAATCCCACTTTCCGAAACATCTAAGGATAAAACAGCGTTTAGTGTTATCTCGAGAGGACAATATAGGTTTGTCACCATGCCATTCGGATTAAAGAATGCTGCTCAGACGCAACAGCGTTTGGTTGATTCAATTTTTGGACCGAAGTTTGAGCCACATGTTTTTTGTTATTTAGATGACATTATTTTGTGTTCATCATCTTTTGAGGAACATTTGAAGTTATTAGAAACGGTGAAGGAACGTCTTAAGGAAGCAAACCTTACGATTAATTTGAAAAAGTGTGAATTCTTTAAGAAATCGTTAAAATTTCTTGGTTATATTGTTGGATCGAACTCTCTTCGTACAGACCCGAAAAGGTTTCTGCGATGGTAAATTTCCCCAGACCTAAGACAACTACTGAGGTCAAACGTTTTTAGGAATGTGTAGTTGGTATCGTCGTTTTATAAAAACTTTTCATCTTTAGTGTCACCGATCAGTGATTTGGTAAAAGGAAGAAAAAGGGCCAATCTATTGTTTGGACATCTGAGGCTGAGAACTCATTTGTACAGATTAAACAGGCTTTAGTTTCCGCTCCATTGTTATCCAACCGGACTATTCAGTTCCATTTATTGTCGAATGCGATGCTAGTGATACAGGACTCGGAGCAGTTCTAGTTCAAAAATCGATGATGTAGAACACGTTATCTCTTATGCCAGTAAATCACTTACCCGAACTGAGCGAAACTATTCAGTCACGGAGAAAGAATGTCTCGCTGTAATTTTGCTATAGAAAAATTCCGACCTTGGGTAGAAGGTACCCGTTTACTGTTATCACAGATCACTTTTCTTTGTTATGGCTTAATAATATACAAAATCCAACCGGAAAATTAGCTAGATGGGCAGTCCGTTTAAGACAGCATACCTTTGAGTTGGTTCATCGAAAAGGAAGTTCAATGTAGTTCCAGATTGTCTTAGTCGCGCAGTTCCAGTCGTGAGTTATGTTGATAATTTGGTTGAGATCAAGTTAGATGATGTGGATCCCTGGTATGTGTCTCTTCGAGAGAAAATTTTAGCTTCACCTGATGATTACCCACAATGGAAGGTAGAAGATAATTATGTTTTTAAATTTCTTTCATCAAATTTACCACTCTCGTCGAATGTAAGGGAATGGAAATATTTAGTCCCTAGATCACAAAAGGAAGAGGTTATTCGGATACATCATGACCCTTCAGTGGCCGGTCATTTTGGTTTTTTTAAAACATTGGCACGCATACAAGAGAATTTTTATTGGCCAAAAATGCGTATTGATGTGTTGAAATTTTGTAAAAATTGTTTAACGTGTGGTGCACAGAAGGCATCGAATAGAGGACCCCTTGGTTTAATGGGAAAGGAAAAGGAAGTGAAGTTCCCCTTTCAGATTGTTGCTATAGACCTCATGGGCCCATTTCCACGGTCTAAGGTTGGACACAAATGGTTGTTAGTTATAGGTGATTGGTTCTCAAAATTTACGTTATTGTTTCCGTTACGTAGTGCAAAAGCTCATTTAATAGAACGTGTATTGGAGGAAAAAGGTTTTTTAGTTTATGGTGTTCCCAAATATATTATTTGTGACAATGGCTCACAATTTAGTGGTAAAAATTTCAAGGCAGTATGTACAAAATATGACGTTCAAAAATTTGGTTTAATGCAGTTTACTCTCCCAATGTAACTTTGTAGAGAGGATAAATAGAACGGTTGGAACAGCTATACGTTCGTATATTGGAGAACATGATACTTGGGACATAGAGTTACCCCAAATTCAGTATGCGATTAATTCTGCAAAACATCATGCCACTGGTTATTCGCCAAATTTCTTAGTTTTTGGTAGACATGTTCCTGTATCTGGAAGATTTTATGGTCTTGATGTGGAACCCTCAGTTGATATTGATTTTATTTCTAGAGATAGACCTTCGTATGTATCAGATCATCAAGGACTGTTTGATATTTTTATAGACATACAGAAAAGGTTACATTTAGCTTACATGCAGTCTAGTAAGTCGTATAATTTAAGAAGACGTAACATATCTTTCGAAGTAGGTGACAAAGTTTGGAGGTCAAATAAAGTTCTTTCGAAAGCAAGTGATAAGTTTACAGCTAAGCTTGCGCCAAAATATGTTTTGAGCATTGTTAAAAGAAAGTTTCAAATTTAATTTATGAATTGATTAATGAAAATGGTTCGAGAGCAGGCAAATGGCATGTTAAGGACTTAAAACCTTATTCAGAGTTCAGAGCTGATTTTGAAAAGAGAACGTTCCTGGACATTAATTAGTGTTGTTGATATATTTAATGGTTGATAGTAGGTATCATTTCTGTCTTACCTTCTAGTAAAGAGTTTAAATATTGTATTGGAATACTGTTTGGTAGTCTAAAATTTTAGATGTTAGATAAGAAGTATAAAAGAATTTTCATAGTGCAGTAAGGCTGACACTAGACTGTGCTGATATTGTTAGTTGCAAGTTACTTATTTGAGTCAAGATAAAAGTTACATGTTTCCGTTTGTCAAATGATTTCATTTGTCGTATGATTTTTTGTTCTAGGTTATAAAGGAATGTTTAGGTATGCTTATGGTTATGAATAATGATAAAGTTGTATATAGTTGGTTAGTATTTTTTTGATTTGTAATCAAGGTGTTAATAATAGGAATCAGGTAATTGAATCCATATTAAATATTGGTTGGAGGTCAACATTTTTAGTAACTTTGATAGTTATGTTTAGTAGGAATATTGTGTAAGCTGACAATGTTCTACGTTTAATTATGAATATTGCGTGAGATAGCAATGTTCTATGTTTATAATGAATATTGTGTGAGATAGCAATGTTCTATTTTGTTCATTCATGCGTGAGTGAAATTTTTGAGGAGTAAGACGTGGTGACGTTTTACTTGTCTCTTCAGGAAAGAGATATTTCTACATTTTGGTTGCATATACATGCGGTAGAATTGTTGAACATTAGTGATTTCAAGACATGTTTGCTGTTTTGAAGTTATGTTTAGAGTGGATCTCAAGGATAATGAGAGTCCTTTTCTTCTTTTGTAAATATGTAAATTAAAATTAATAAATTAAAAATATGTTTGTCATGATAATTTGATATTTTTATTAAAGAGTTATAATACAGTAGTATTATATGTTTTGTTGTTTAGGTTTCGAGTATAAATGAGTGATATATTAACCCCGAATATGATTAAACGATAATGACACCCTACCGATTAAGACTTCCCGAATTTGTCCCCTTGTGGCGTATAGTACGCGTAGTTACTCGTCACTCATTTTCAATTATGTTGTACCATAAGTGGTAATTTTGTTTTATCTTTGTAAAATTTAATAATAATAAGTTGTGAATACGTAATAATAATTTCAAAAAAAATTCTTAGTATTTATTCCAGAATTTTTCTCTTAGAAAGAGGCAGTGTAGCAATTTTATTTTCTACCTTATATATATATATCTGTATAATCATTTCTTTTATTAAATGTTAAATAATATAACACATTATAATGTAATCCAATCCACTTAATATAATTCTATCTATTATCCAATGAAGAACTAGTATTTAGTTCATGTTAAAAGTTAAATTCTACGGAGACAAAATAAAAGCTTTCGTTTGGTATCCTTTCTGGATCCCTTCCACTCAGGAATCGCAACGTATCTTTGTTACTGGGTAGCAACAAGCTCAGCGGTCACTTCCGACAAGCAAAGGTTCAAGCAGGTCGATAATTGTTCAAGGAACAATGTCCGTTTTTGATTTTTATCGTTGGAAGCGTGTAAAATGGAAATTGCACGTGTATGCTATCTGCATAAATTTGTTTCGAACGGTCCGTTTTGTGTTGAGGGCAGTCGAAAGAACGATGAAGCTTTGGTTAAATAAGACCATTAGGAACAGTAAGTGAATTTATTTTCTATAACAATATTAATTGAAACTTTCAGTGTAACTTTTGAAAATTATGCAATTTAAAACATGAACTTTCGAGATATTAAATTTAAATGTAAATTATATTGCAACGTAGATTCTAAAGAAGCTCTTTTCTGAATGGTATTCATTTGAAGTAATGGAAAACAATTTTATCCTTGTATAATATGGAATTACATAAGTAAAGTTATTCAAATCAAGTACAATCAACATTTGCTTTCTTGTGGTATTAATTATTGAAACGCAGTTTATGGAAGCCAGGTGACGGTTTTTCAGTAAGCAGCGCAGATGTTTGTTTGGTATGGAATTTTCCGTGTTAAAACATGTGTCAGCATTCACGCAAGTATATAGTGTAAATTGAACTTTGGTATGTACAAATGATTAGATCCGTATTTGTTTGAACTTTCGACGTAGTAACGAGATAAATTTTGCTGTAGTCGACTTGTGTTAACCATAAAAATAGGTCAAGGCTAGACCTCAGTTATATTTTTCGTAATCATATGTTAGAAATCTGCAATTTGTTTTACAAATCCTTTTATTAACTCAATAAACATCAAAAGATGTCACTACAAATTAGATAAATTAAATTCTTTTATTTTAAATCTTTAGAAATTGAATCTTTATAATTGATATTTTATGAACAATTAGTTGTTATTATCATCTGTGAAATTAAGGTAAATTTACCATAATTAACTCCTTCTTTAAATAAGCGATTTTATGCTTTGTTAAATTGTAATATAAACTTCATTAAATATTAACTGGTACTGATACTTTCAGTGCCATTATAATTAACTCTTCCTAATTTTAAATTAACTTATAAAGGAAGACATTTTTGTAAACGAAACATTACCTTATTGGATATCATAAAGAATAGATACTTATTTTCGGACTAAAGATTATCTTTTATTTAAGAGGAATGAAAGTCGATTCTGATAGTATTTGATTATTTTGAATTTGAATGCACAAACCAGTGCTTTTCTTTGTTTAATCTGTTCACAGGTGCAGTGCAGGATTGCTAGATCAAGGTCGAACCATAAGGTAAGATACCTCAAAGGTTAGGAGGTCTTTAAAAATTATATAGCGGTTATAGGAGACAGGTTTCCGCATTTGCCTTGTACAAGGGACTTGTATTTGGTCTTCTCAGTATAAAAAAATACGGTGGCGCCTTATTCTTATTATTAGTGGTTGCAATTACACCCCGACCCACAGCTCATTCTCCACCCAGAGCATAAAGTTCGACTAGCCGCTTGCCTTTGAGATTTCCTCAACTTAGAGCCACTTTCCATCTTGATTTGCCGTGGGCTCCATTCGTTATTATCGGAAATTCTCGTTAAAATAAAATCGGAATCAGTAAGGAAAAAGGCTACAAAGCAATCAAAAAGCTTTAATATAAGCCTCTCTCAGTGCCATAGATCTGTTAAAATATTTAACTAGGTGAAATTAATCTCAGGCTAAAATTCCTTTTGTTTACTGATTGTTTATCTACATTAAATCTATACCTCAAATTTCTAGTAGTTTCGAGTTTTAGGGGTTGTAACTCGCTAAAGCTACTTCCGATTAGGAAATGATTTCCATTCCTTATTAATATTCTCGATCAAGTACATGTCTTAAGTTGCTTAGAAAAGTTGTTGAATACCAAGATATTCGACAAAGAGTAAAAAGAGGTTCACCTCTTAAATGAGGAATAACTCAAAAAATTATGGATTAAATACATGTTTCAAATCCTGGAAAAAATCTTCTGAAACCGTGATAAACGTAAATGCGCAAAAATCTACTTGTTTCCGCTTTCTCTTTCTACTTAGTTATCCCCTTTCTCAAAAGTATTCTAAAAGGCTGACTTTGTTTTCGTATCCAACCAATTTTTAATCGAGTTAGTTATCTTTTAATTTATTTTCAGTTATTCCTAATATCTTTCTTTTGATCCAGGGCACAGTGATGATACTGAACTGAACGCCTCGTTTTCTTAGTGTCATAAGCAATGTCTGATATTGTTTACAATCCTTCTGACGTTTCAATTATTGACTATATATATATATATATATATATATATATATATATATATATATAATCAAAGTGAAACTTTACTGTCCAACAACAGAAATTGCAAATTAAATGTCAAATTTATATCGAACTAGAAAAGTTAATTTAGTTAAGCAAAATGTATGTACTACGTCAATTGATTTATGAGGTGTACAAATTTTATTGAACCAAAAATTACAGGTTAAAGAACGTGTAGCAAATACAGTCCCTTTCTTCATACAAGTTTAACTGTTTCCCAGGAAAACATATTAGAAGTTAAAACATGAGATGATTTAATATTTGAATTTTCCCATTTTGTATTTTAAAAATATTTACCGATACTGGCACAAATAATTTCGATTTCAAACTAGAGTAAAATCATTCTTACAGTAAGTTTTTTATACCAATTAACATTGCAATGTTGCAACGAGTAACAGAAATGCTTATAGGGTTCATGCATTGAATTTTCATCAAATCCAAAAACCGGATGACGGAGACGATCTGCAGACACTTCTGGTACGTAGTAGCTACATCCTGCAAATCGCTCCCTACCGCCACACCAAAACTATACATATAGCCAGCAACATTAATTTTACTAATTGCCGTTTGCCAAAAAGTTAATATGGTTGTAATGGTATGGGATTGAGCATTAAGTTAATATAGTGCGCTTAACGAACAAATTCGGTAATTAAAATAGTAGGCGGGTTTTGGTAGCGCAGTACAAATTGAGCACAAGCTTGATTCACAGCGACAAAATTAACACATGACTATGTGAGAAAAGATGTTATCCGTTGCTATCCCACTTTTGCATCAAGCAAGCTCCATATCCAAACTTGCATCTGTATTCATTTCTGTTTCTAACAGCTATTGATATTATGTGCAGCACCGGTTCTGTCCTTAATAGTTATTCAACTACGCAAAAGCATCTCTTTGATTTCCTCCAAAACCAAAAATCTGGGTTTGGCTAAACAAGTCACTCTACGGTTTTGCTATGATAGCGTATGACGGTATAAATTTTCTAAAATAAACGTCTTTGGTTATGGAAATTTTTTTATAGCGGTTGTTTTTTCTCTGAGGGTTTAACTTTACCATCTTGAATAATACACCCCAAAAAGCTTACCTCATTCTTTAAAAATTGACAATTTGCTTTGCTAATTTTCAACCCATGATCTCGGGGTACTTCTAAAACAAATTTCGATGTTAGTATAACCTTTTCTTTATCCCCACTTGATATTATTAATTATTCTTATAATAAATTACTGTGTTGTTCGACGTTAGTGGTCTAAAGATGTGGCTAATAAATCTCTGAAAACAGCTGGGTTGTTACATAATCCAAATGTAACTCGTAAAAATCCATACTGCCCGTTGTAGGTTACAAATGCAGTATATTTTGTATTATCCTTTTCTATAAACTCGTGAATATGTCCATCTCTTAGATCAATCATACTAAAAACTCTTGCTCCTCGTAAGCCTTATAACATGCCTTTAATAAGTGGTAGAGAAAAACAATCTTTTACAATTTTTTTTAGTCTTTTATAGTTACAACATTTTCTTGTCCTATTATCTTTTTTTCTTTCATGTACTAACGGGTTTGCATATGCCGATGAATTTGGTTTAAGTATTTCTTTCGTCAATCATTCCTCGACTACTTCTTCCACTTCAATCTTTTGATTTCAGATTTTTTTGTTCCGCAGACGTTATTGTCCAGAAACCGCTACAAAGTAAACGTATGACAATATGGTGTACAGTGGCAGTAAAAGGCGTACCCAACCCGTATTTTACTGAGAATGCTGACAGTAAACTTTTAACTGTTACCAAAAAACAGTAACATGGGCATGGTGATCACATCATTTGTATATCAGAGAGTTTTATTGTGCCAAGAATTTGCGGATGGATAGACCGTGGTTTTGGCAGCATGAGACGACGTGCCACACTGCTCAAGAGGCTATGGCAATGCTGGAACAAATTTTTCCAAGTCGAATCATTTCCCGTGGGATTTATTTCAACTTCCCACCACATTCAACTAATCTCCCACCGCCTGATATGTTCCTGTAGAGAACATTATAGTTATACAGTCTTAGCAACAAGTTTGGCCAAATTACATGAGTAGATCATTGCCTTTGTCAGGCATCTGCAACTACCTATTTTTCGCAATATGATTCAAATTTGCGTAGCCGTAATGAATCACTATTTAGAGCGCGATGGCGCACATTTTAAAGAATTACGCTATCATCTTTTTGAGTAATTACAGAATAAAGCAACTTTCGAGGTACGTGTAGGTATGGCCCCAATACTGTATGTTTTGACGCATACTGTATTTCTAAATTTCCAGAGAGAAGCTACGTAGACATCGTGATAAAGATAATAAATTCAACATAAAGAAAATATCAAATCTATATGAAAATACACCATAGCTAATGAACCAAGCAACAGGTTTAATCAATATTTCTTTCGGTGAGTCATTTTTCCATTGACAAGACAATCGTGTACACGGTATTCATACTGATTAAATACGAAAGAAAATAAACTGAATTTAAAATTAACATAAGAAATTGACTGATATAAAGAAGAGGAGCAAAAATTCCAAAATGGACAAGTTCGGTGTTGCTAATACCGCACCCAAATTTTTCCAAAATCGAAAGTAACAAAGTCTTCACGTACAACAAAAACCTTATAAGCCGCTCTCAAACCTTGAAAGCAAATGTTGTAATAAACCTGATGTTGGACAAGATTCTTTATGCAAACACCACGAATTGCTTTCTTCAACTCGTCTAAGAAATATAATATTCAGATATTACGTTTATTATAAAACTACCCACACGTAGCTTGCGGGCCTGCCTAGAAACATTTAATAATTACATTATGTTGATAGTATTATTATTATTGTTTGGAAATGACAAAAACCAGTATTTATTTTTTTTAATAGTACTAATTGATTTTTTGCAGGTACATAGAGGATATTGATAAAATATTTTCCATTGGGATTTTAGCACAATTTATTGGAAGTTCTATTGGTATTTGTTTTACAATATTTAACCTTGTTTTGGTAAGATTACTTTGTTATATTATTATAGTTTATTTAATAAAAATGTATTGCAATTTAATAATTGTAAGGGAAATCATACATATCGAAAAATGTGTAGGATTTTTGTTACACACATGATTGCCCACAGAATGAGACGTTTTAAATAAGTTCAGAAGCAACAGCTTATTTTTAAACTATGGAGTTAGCCAGCAGGCGTTTCTTTTAAAACCATATATTATTTTAACATTAAGAGCTGTTTTCTGCTCAAAAAATTGATAAGAGTGCAGTATTATACACCTGGAAAATATTAAAAACTGATTTTTCTTAAATCAGACCGCAATAAATCAGAAAACGGAAAGAGAGATGTATCCTCTAATTTCTCGACTTTCTCACTATTGCGCACATAGTTCTTCTTTGCCGCAATTTCCGCTAGTAACACGTATTTTCGAAAAGCAAAGGAATTTCCTTAACCTAACATACTACAATTCTAATTAAATTCTTAAAATATAACTTAGTTAATAGCTGTTTTTTACGAATTTTTTCGTTATGTACAGTGTGTCCCAAATTGGATGTATTAAATGGGTAACTTAGTTGTTATTAAAGATACAATAAAACTGTGTGCGCAGTCATGTGCCAACTTTTTGAGATCAATTCAATGGTGAAATCACAAATGAGCGATCTTCTTTTGTTTTCGAGTTATAGCCAAAAATTGATATTTTTAACAATTCTATTAATTCGTATAACTCGTTTGGTTGCAAAAATATCCAAAAATACTGTAATAGTTTTTTATACGGTTTTTTACGTAGAATACAGTGGCGTACGCAAATATTTAATATTTATAATAGTTTTGAGGTTATAATATAAACTTGCATTTTTTTAAATGGAAACCACAATCGGTTGTCACTTTATTTAAAAGCTCTTTTTGACAGCTTTTCAAAAATATATAGTTTAGTATAATTATTCTTTCAAATGGCCGATTTATTCCATGTTTTGGTATAATAAAATAATTTATTGTATTGGTAATTTATAGTTGGCCGCGAAACAAAAGATAAACACAATACAAGAGTTTATTATTGTACCACACCACTCTAAACAACAAAGTTTGAAAGCTAGAAGAATACAATATCATAACTACATATATTACAAAAATTAATATAACTACATCTTAAATTGAAAATTATACTTTCCTATCCACATTTAAACAGTCTATAATCCATATATGGATACACAAATACACACATACTCACACACCTCATACCCTCACAAACACACACACACAAGCACGCGCCCAATGCACGCACGCATGCGCACACAACCACACACACCCTCACCTACACACATAATATATATAAAACACTAGAACACAGATGGGAATACTACAATAGTTTTATTTACTGATAATTCAGAGATATTGTTTAAACTGGCCTCCATTCTCTCTTAAACAAATTCGCATCGTTTTATTAAAGACCTAATAGAATTTAATAAATAAACCGCCTTAACTTTACGAAATGCTGCTTCAATTGAATTCCGGAACTCTTCAATACTATGGTTCCGGGTTTTATAGATTTCCTCTTTCAAAAATTCCACAAAAATAGTCCAATATCGACAAGTCAGGAGATCTAGGCGGCCACTGAACAGGTCCAAACGTACCCATCCATTTATTGAGATATTCTCTATTTAAATAATCACGAGTAATTATAGCGTTGTGCGGGGTGCACCATCTTGTTTGAACCACACTTTTGTCTTTTTCGAGAGGCATGTCCTCCAGTAATTCGTGCAAGTTGGTATACAAAATTTCAATATAGTGTACTAGGCCGCCCCTATAATAAGAGGAGAAGTATCCGTAATGTTTAAGTGGTCCGATAGGTAACGGTAAGTGGGGTTAAGCGTGCGAGAGAGTGCGGCACGTTTATCCTAGCGCGTGTCGGGTGTTTTAGAACTTAGTTTAAATGGTGAACTTTGCGTTGAAATTAAATTATAAAGTGATCCGTAAGAGTGTGGCAATGATAGGATGCTAATGTGGATCAGTTGGATTGTATTTTACAGATAAGTTATAGCGTAGTATTATTTCTTTGTTTGTTTTTTTAATGACAACGCCGCTGGCCGCATTGTAGTTACGGTGCATGCTGCGAATTTCTATTTAGCTGTGTTTGTTTTCTATGTAGTGATATTGGTTACAAGTCATTAAACTACATAAATCCATTTACGAGTTATTATTAAATATCCACAGGTTGTAACAGGTAAAACTAAAAGGATCACGAAAATACCGCAGGAGAGGGTTGCCGCTAGTCTGGGCCGACATCTACAAGGGCAACCACTCGTTTCCACGCCTCCTGGAATGTCTGATCTTTCTGAGGGAGCTCAGTGCAATAGCGACAAGCTGAATGATTGTCTTCAAAAATATGGTATTGAAATTTGCCAGCAACAATGTAGCAACAAATATCCAAACCATAACGGCTTTGTTGACGCCTCGTATGTTTGATAAGTATTTTCATTCGACCAGTAAGTGCTTCATCAGACCATATAATGTTATTTCCAAAATTGTTAGTAGCAGAACTTTTACGGGGATACCTTCTTTTTGAAAATCGTCGGAAACAAACTATGTATAATTTTATTTTTATAGGGTCAATATTTATTACGCTTCAATATTCTTGAAGCTGCTGATTTAAGAAACACCCATTTCCCTTTCAATTTTCCTACATGATGTTCTTGGGTTTGTTTCCACACATGCTATGGTTGAAACAGTAGTTTGCTCTTAATTAAAAACTGCATACTGTTTCGTTCTAGGTTTTCAAAGCAGCCAAACTGTTGTAAATTACTATCTATCCTTTTAAACATGTTAATATTAGGTTGCTGTCTTTCAGGGTATCTGTATTATTTACAAATGACATAGTAATATTATTTGCTATTAGTTACACAATTACCTGTTAAAATATAAAGTTTTTACTGATAGAGGAATTCTCGCAGACTCAATAAATGCAACTAGCATATCGTATTTTTCGTAATTTTCAAATTTTGCCATTTAGTAACAGACCGAAGGTTCACTTACAAACTAACAATACAATTTATTGCATGTGCAATAGATATGATTGAAGCTCGTTTACGTTTGTTATACAAACAATTATCGTTTTTTGTTTACCTTTTGTTTCGCGGCCAACTATTTATTAGCAATATAATAAATTATTTTATTATACCAAAAATATGGAATAAATCGGCCATTTGAAAAAATAATTATACTAAACTTATATATTTTTGAAAAGCTGTCAAAAAGACCTTTTAAATAAAGTGACAACTAATAGTGGTTTCCATTTAAAAAAATGCAAGTTTATATTATAACCTCAAAAGTATTATAAATATTAAATATTTGCGTACGCCACTGTATTCTACGTAAAAAACCGTATAAAAAACTATTACAGTATTTTTGGATATTTTTGCAACCAAACGAGTTATACGAATTAATAGAATTGTTAAAAATATCAATTTTTGGCTATAACTCGAAAACAAAAGAAGATCGCTCATTTGAGATTTCACCATTGAACTGATCTCAAAAAGTTGATCCATGACTGCGCACACAGTTTTATTGTATCTTTAATAACAACTAAGTTACCCATTTAATACATCCAATTTGGGACACACTGTACTATAAATATTTTAATATATAAAGCAGTTTCTAAACATATTCACAAAATACAGGTAAACATTCAAATATTATCCTGCCTATTTGACATCTAAATTAAAAAAATTTCAACAGTTTTCCCTAGCTGTCCTAACAAATTGTAAAGCTAAAGCCAGTTCCCATAGAACCATTAAAGGGGATTCTCTTGTGCCCAAAATAGAGATTTGAGATGCAACACTCATTCTGTTGAACACACAAGAGATCGCCATACCATGGGTACAGGATCGCCTATGTCCCAGGTGTAGAGTGTATAATACATGCCAAAGGCAAACACATTAACACAAGATCACTGCCATTGCCTAAAACAAGACCAATGGCGACGCATGGCTAAAAACGAAGTGCACACAATATGGCCTAGTGCTGTGTATTACCAGGTCACTAGACCATACGGCGACTACCATAAAAGAAAAGGTAGATAGAACAGGAAAAGATTTTAAAAAACCAAGATTGAAGTTAGTTGGATGTCATTGTAACTTTCGAGATGAAGAGAGAAGCAGAAAGGCTTGCATTGAGCAGAAGATGGTAGTCGAGGTAGATAAAAAAGCCATTCTTAACTCGCCAACTTGAAGTAGGTAACCAGGTTTGGCAGGGTTGGGGGGGGGCACCGCTCTTATGTCACAAGCGGTAGGCTTTGGAACTTAGGACAAGCCAGTCCGATGAAGAATAAGGAGGAAAACGAAAAAGCAGGATATGAAAGAATTGCGTTTTCGAACAAGCATGCTATAGAAGAGAAAAATAGAAGTGTTCCTAAGCCATGTTTACCGTATTTAAAAAGCATCAATTCAACATCAGTTACGACAGCTTCTAAGGATTTATTGCGTTATTCATGTCCAAGATATATCAAGCATAAATGTAAAGATGGGGGAAGGGGGTGTATAGAAATGATAACCGTGAAAATGTTAAAGAAAGTTAGAAGGATATTTTGAATATTTAAAGGGTCGAAAAATAAAGGATTAGTAGTTTATTGTACAGATGAAAAATAAAACTCATAAATACGAGGGAATTCAAAAGCAAAATATTAAAAGAATAAATAAATTTACAAAAACTACAACGTTTTACCCATTTAAATATGAAAAGTAAAATGAGCTGCAATAAAAGGTAATGATAAAGATAAGCAATTGGTAATGACAGCAGACTTTATGAGGTATGAGGTATTCTATTGTACAAGATATATAGGAAATAGTAAACAAACGGTATTAGTTATTGTGAAGGTGTATTATAAAAATGTTTTAGATTTTTTTCTATGCAACTTCCCTTGTGGTTTACCATGGAGATCTTCAAGTTTGTAGACAAATGGATTGACAACACATCTTACTTTATATAAAATAAATTTTAAAAGTAATATAACGGAATAGCTTTTAGATGCAAAGCAAATTTTATCGTTTTTAAGTGTAAATAATTTATTTTAAATGTTTAAATTTGATTTATGGAAAAATTTCTTGAAAAGTCAATTTACAAGTTTTTATTAAAACTTGGCAAACAAAAGTAATTGAAAGTTAGGTTAACTCAATAAATAGATAAACGAAATATGCTAACAGATAGTTTTTATAAGCGTCTGTATAGATAAAAGTTTTAGCATTCAGGCAGGGAAAAAGAAGATTTTTAATTGTGAAAATCTTAAATATACAAACAAAATTCACTATATGCAGGATTAATTAAGAAAATTAATTATTTAGTAGTTAGGTATAAAATATGAGATCTAAAATGGTTATTGGGTATAAAATTTTAAAAGTTTTTTCTTCAAGTAGACGTAAATTTTATTAAATATTCCCAACAACCATAGTTTAAATTTTTTAACCTTAAAAATATTTAAACACTCGTTATTACTTTGAAAAAATTGTCCAAATATGATAGAATGGCGTTCTCTACTATTTTAAGTAACATAATCTAATATCCAAATAAACAACTAGAAGGGGTTAGCAAAAATCACCAAAGGGCAATATCATCTAAATACCAAATTGAAAGATGCCGGCGCCGGTAACAGAATTGACATTTTTTTAGTTTAAATATTAGTTACAATACCAACATAAAGAGTACGTTATATACGAGTTAAATTAGTATAGTCGTGCATGATGCAATCTGTAAATTTTTTTTTAAATAAGGGAGAACCAACTTTTGACAATTAATAAACTACATATATCATAGAATACTTGCCCATAAGTTAATGTGCCTTTTTTACACCCTATTTTAAGGAATTGTAAGGAATAATGGGTGACCATTATTCCTTACTTAAGTAACCTTATGATTTAGGCATGCACATTTCTTTACCAAGGTAATAACTAATTTTTAATTGCACTTTCGCTCTTTGGCGACGGAGTCAAGTTCTTAGTGAGCCGTTGTCTTGGTTCCCAGAAGATTTTTGTCAATAGATAGGAAATTTCATTCCGGTCAAAACACAACCACGCTAATTAAGTCCCGGTACTAAAGTCAAGTTTGTAATTTCGGTCAAAATAGTTCGAGGTCCAATAAATTTCAATTCATTTTTCCAGGTACGATAAAGATCTTACATTGTAATTAGTAACTTACAAACTGAACAGAACCGTTTTAGGAAAATATGAGACTTTTCTTATCTTTAGACATAACCAGTGAATTTATTGAATATAAAAAGTAGAAACTGGTTATCCAATAACTGAAAAGGCATGTTGCCGTTTAAATCACTTAACATGAAAAAATTTGTATTAATTAAATAGCGAAAGTTCATATTTATTAATTAATTGTTTAGCGCTTTTTTTGGACATGTGTTTTATTTTTATTTTACTCTAAAACGGAACTTTAGCTAGTGTACAGTTTGTGTCATTTTTGTTTGATGCCCGCCTTAATAGAATGTGATTTGTAGTGAAAGCGCTAGCGTACTTTTTGTTGATATTAGGTTTTCCTAGGCGTTAATCGCTTAACGTTATCACACCTTCTTTTCAGAATTAGAATTAAATTATTAGTTACCGTGAACTGGAGGCATACTTTTATTAGAATGAACTTTCTATCTGGCACAAGTTAACCTCCGTGTTTGCCCTCAACAAAACCGAAAGGTTTACATTTAGGACATCTATCCATAGCGGAAAAGAAACTAATGATGAACCTGCCAATTGATGAAACGTCACCTAAAACTACTTCCACTGTTACCGAAATAAGCAATACCATGGGTATACATAAGAGTTTTAAGCATTATAATAACAAAACCTTTTCTTTGATATTCGACTGTTTATTAGAGGGTGATAAGTTGTAGTATAAACAGTACTTAATTCAATTTCTAAATACCTACGTCAGAAATTAAATACAAACTAACCATCAATTATGACCTAGCGATATTTTCTGAATTTTTTTGTAGTGAAAATTGGGCTTGACCATTTACTCTGTTGAGTTTCAAAATGAACTACAGTCTGCAACAAGCTGTGAAACACATATAAATTTGATTTTCTCAAATGCGTTACTGCTAGCAAAACAATTTCATAAAAAATTCATCTTTCGATGAATTGCAGTAAAAGGATCTCTATAACAACTAATTGTGTGTGTGTGTGTGTGTGTGTGTGTATGTGTGGTGTGTGTGTGTAGACGCGCGCGCATGCGCGCGCGCGTGGTGTAAAAAGGGGGAAAAAGTGCATGCGTGTGTACATGTGTGTTATGCGCACGTGCTCATGTGAGTGCACAAGAATGTGAATGCGTGTGTGCGTCTGCACGCAAGTGTGTTTATGTGTGCGTGCGTGTGTACCTGTGTAAATGTGTCCTAGCGTTCATACAACAATTAAAAGAAAAAATACACCTACAATATCTTGATCCTAGCGTGCTCTCCTATGGTTTGTATCTTTTTGCTGTATCACCTAAGTTGGCGGCTGCATGAGTAAGTTGGTATGCATGTGACTACTAAGCCCAAGGTGCTGGGTTTGAATCTCGACACGGTCACTTGAGAAATGTTGGGCGAGCATTTTCCACAATAATGCGCCCTCGTTCGAATGAGAGGTGCAATGTAGGTCCCGTGTGTGAGTGTTCTGTCATGGACGTTAAAGATTCCTATCTTGCTTGGAACAGCAAGGGTTCGACAAAATTCAAAATTTTCAGGTAAAAAAACTCACTTCCTCGTCAATGTCGTACCTTCGGATGGATTATTGGAGAATCAAATGCAGTGTATCGTCTAAGCTGTCCGACCTTTATTTTTTTCTTTGTGCAGATCCTTTTCTTGCGGTGTGAGCAGACGGTACAGCACCGTCACTAGATACAACATCATTTTATTTAAAACTGCTAAGAATGTGTCTTTTCTTAAAGTTTAATATTTAATAAAGTAACTAAAAAAACGTAAAATATTTCAGATGGCATACATGTTACCATATTAGTTTTAGGCTTCTTTTAGACTTCATTTGGAACATCTCGATCAATTGGACTGATACTTTTTTTAATAGTTCTTTCTTCGCAAATGTTTATGTATTGTTGGTTTGGAAATCAAATTGTTTTAGAGGTTATATAATTAAAAATTATTTATGTATAGATCTTGCAAGTCTTTTTGCAGAGTTTGGGAATTGCAGATGCTTGCTATGAGGCGAACTGGAACGAATCTGGAGTACGTGTCCAAAAATATTTGCTAATTATAGTAACAAGATCTTTAAGGCCTTTGAAAGTTACCGCTTATAAGTTTTCAACATTATCGCTAGTAGCATATCTATCGGTAGGTATCAATCAACTACCTTTGCCATATTTGAAACAAATATTGTTTTCGCAGGTTCTTCGATGTACTTATTCCTATTTTATGCTGATGATAAATCTTTACAGAAAAAGATCGTTTACATCGGCTTAGAGTTAATATATGATATGTATCTTCAGTATCAAGTAGCACATGCAAATAGAGATAGAATTTTTCTTATTTAATTGTACATTGTGTAATAAATATAGTAAAATATACGTTTTATTATTATTAGTGCAATTTTAATATAAACAAATACAACCTGGAGCGGATTGGTTAACTTACATTTGGTGCCGAAAATGTACGTTAAGATTTCTGTTAAAAGGGACATACTGTATCCTTTCATCATCACAAGATAACAGTAACCCTTCATTGTGAATGAGTATCAATTTGATGCTAATATCTCGATCTTCAGTACTAACTTAAATCTTATTTTATTGGTTTTGCATTTAGCGTTCACAATGAAGATATGCCGTGCCCCCTATTAGTCCCTGATTTGTAAATATAAAAATACTGTAAGGCTAAGCAGATTTTATTTCTGTAATACATTTGCTTTTGGACAGTAACAAGCAGCTTATAATCGTGAGGAAAAACTGTAAAGTCTATTTTGAAAAGCCCATATTCACAAGTAAATACAAAGTGGGCCTAAATCTGCCAAAACCGAGACCCATGCTATTAGATAGATTTCGACGGGTGAAACAAAAGTTCTGCTGCGCACATCTTCAGGTTTTGTGTTCCAAGGGGCACTTTCCGGTCTCCAAAATTCACACTTGTCATATTAGGAGTACCAGTCTTATGCAATTTTTTTTTAAATAATAAGAATTCGATAAGTATATTGCGGAATAAAATATGGAATGCAGGCCTGATCGGTTTGCGTCAACTTATTTGGGGATATTTTCTTACGGCGGCGGTAGAGGTGTTCCGGGAGTGTGCACCAACTTGACGAACTTTTTTATCAAAGGACTCGATATAAAATCGTCTTCTGGTCTTTTTACCAAGGCACCTGCATTAAACTCACTATCTTGTGGCGTATTGGGGGCCGTATATGTCGTGCTATTAATTGTTTTCATCGGAATCTAATAAGCGACATTTTTTGGTGATTTTGGTTATACGCGTTGTAATCAGCGTTTTATTGCACTATTTGATAAGGGATCTTCATCTAATTATTCCATCTACCTCAGATGTTTTTCATCATTTTGATAGGTTTGTCTTTCAATTGTCTTTCAAGTCTTTTAATTGATTGTTAAGGCTACCTTGTTATTCCTAGTCGTAATAGTAATAATCAAGGCCTTCCAATAAACTGCTTGCTGCTAACGCTGCGAATTAAGCCTATCTCTAGCTCGGTCTCCCGAAATAGAGGAGGACGAGCTGGCAGAACAATCGCAGCATGCGGAAACCAAGGCTGCAGCCTCCTCTATTTCTTTCACACTTGACCTCAAATTATTTTTTGAAATTCTACACCATCCATTTCCGCCCCAAACACAGCAACAGCGCTCTGACACTGGCACAACGAGTACAGTTTTCGTGTTAATGGCTTGAGGAATAACGTTTTGTGGATTCATGACAGAAGGAGTTTCCGCTGCTTGGTAATTGTTGAAAGGTTGTTGGATTCCGGCGGTGGATTACGTGAAGAATAAGCAACTGATTCGTTTTGGATAGGCCGCATATTCTGATAATGCTGCTGCACGGCTGGATTTGACCTAGGAACTGTTGAATACAGGATAGAGCAGTTTCGACAAAGATATTCTTTCCATCAATGTGACCGTTGGCAATTCTAGGATTCTGTTGCACAAAGTTATTCCACAAACCAGTTCCGTGTCACAAAATATATTTTTAGTCCCACCCCTAATAAATTTTTAACATGCTACGCACTCTTTTAACACCATATCTTTTAATCAAATATTCTTCAAACGATTCGGAAGCAACTATGAATTATTAATTTTACGTTAAACCAAAAAGTCGTAATAAGACGGAAACGATATAATTAACCGTGGATAATTCTTAAAATCAATTTGTCAAAACAATACGAGGGGAAAGTGATTTAGTGTTTATTATGATTTAGCTAAGCTGGCAAATAATAACGTATTTACTTTCAAACTTTTCATTAACTGATTGACTCCGTGCGAAAGATAGCTTGAAAGCATGTACAATATATTCCACATTTCTTATGGCATCATACCCCAAAGCGCATTGCGGACTCACGCGTTATCGCTCTAATTAGCATATAGAAAAGGAGATAAGCATTTCGAGATATTTAAGCAGGTTTTTATCGGTTTGTTCGTGCTTGTTCTTTATATGCACATTGCTATTAAAATACAATACTTACATATAAACCCGAAAGACGAATAAGGATCATTTCGCAATAGAGCGAATGAAATGAGAGATGAAAGTCAAAAATAAAGTCATTTGACCCGATTGAAAGAATACAACATTTGAAAACTACATGGAGAATTATTAGTACTAGTCGTAACCACGGTTCCCTGAGAAATATATTTATCTGAAAATAATAAACCCTGTTAAACGGAGTGTATCAAATCCGGTTTAACCAATCCCAGACAGCGCGTAAACCTCCATGACAAAAATCACCAAAAACGCCCTTTATTAGAATCTGATGAAACACATTTGATGGCCTGACATATACGATGTTACGTGCCAAATTTACAGAACGATGGGGGAAGGGGGATTGACACACGGTGTATCTACCTGAAAGGTAAGTCCAGCCGTGGCTCGCTAGCTACAGTCGCGACGGGGTGGGGTCGGATCGTGGGAATACTGTGGCGGTATTGTAGTAAATTAAGGTTGTGGCACCACCCTTATTTTTAATTAGGTTTCGTCTTAAAAGGACGCGGATTCCTTGCCTGGGTGGGGGTACAACCAAATAAGGGAAACTTTACACCTTGCGGGCAAGAACCCGTATGACTAAGTATTAGAACAATTTTATATAAGTTCACTGACCAAGCTGATATGTGTCCCCTGGTTTCTTAAAATAGTGTATAATTAGCAGGTAATGTTATCACTTCTAGTTACGTTATACAAACTTTTCTGAATTCTTGCTAACAATGATCGGTGATTCTTAAACTCCTACTTTTAATTAACTCAAGTTGTCTAGGTATCTTAAAATAATGCCTAGTGTCGTGACAATTACCTAGTATTCATTGCACCTTGAAATTATACGCCACTACAATAAAAATGCTTTATATTAAATTACGGCAAATCAGATATAATCAACAATATATATTTACACAAAGTCGTTCTATAACTCGCCCTAAGGATCCTCCTATCACTGTTTAAAGTGACTTACTAAATACGTAAATTAGAATAATTACTTTGATCAGTCATAAAATATACAAAGATTTAAGCAAAAATGTAAACAGTAAACGCTCATAAAGGAAAACAATGACTTACAGTACTGATGTTTACTTTCACAGGAATTCAACATACTTGGCAGCCCTGCGCTGCATGTTGGACTGGACTCCAGGTACGGCAAATCAGGAAACGGTTTATTAGAGAAGTGAAACTCGAGGAGCCCACGGAATTATGAAACGTTCCTGCTTGTATCGGGAGCGAGAAACAATTGCTGTACGTATAGAAAATATCTATACGTAAATGTACTTTCACAACACTGAACCGGTAACTTTATAATAGAAGCAGCATTTACCTCGCGGCCCCTTAGAGTAATAGTTGAAGAAAACAAACGAAACAAATATTCGCACTGACCTTAATCAATGTATTTCTAATACTTATCGTTAGTGTATGTAACGATGACCACTTATCCTACCGTAAACTTACTATACAAGCTCGTTAGATGAGGGTGTACGCTAAACAATGTTCCTTTCACTAATTACTACCGCCTGCGAATGCAAATAAATAAATCCGTAACTTGATTGTAAACAGAACGTCGTCGTATGACCAATCCTTTAATTCACGTTCTGGAAAATCCTCCAAATATAGCAATAAGGAGCTACTTCGTTCGAAGAACCGATAAACTTCGACACGACCTGATAAATCACTTGCACGTGATTGTTGCAACTTTGCGTCTTGCGGCCGCCAAACTATTTACGTTTTAACCTATCTAGGAGAACTGAACTTAAAACTATAGGGATGAACCTCTGTTCCCCGTTCCTCGCGATTGCAAGTGAGCGAGGCCGAACCTTTTACACTTTAACTAAGAAAAGATAGCTAATAACCAAACATTCAAACGACAGGTGGTTGCGGCATGACTTCTTAGAACTGCGGCTACCTGCCTTTATTAAGAATAAGATAAGAAAGTATTGAAACTCGAGCTTAGGTGTTTAAGAATTTACATTGTAACATTATTGTATTAAAATATGGAATTTTAAATATGAAAATACGTACGATGACTAAAATGTACTCGTAAACTAAACCGAAGGGTACAACGACCCACAGCGCGCCATAGGATAGTGGATTTGATGCAGGTGCCTTGATAGTACAATCAAAAGACGATCTTATTTCGAGTCGTTTGATAAAAAAAAGTTCGTCAAGTTGGTGTCGCGAACACTCTCGCGACACCCTCCACCACCGCCGTTAAGAGATATCCCCAAACGAGTTGACGCAAACTGATCAGGCCTGCATTCCATATCTTATTCCGCATCATACTTATCATATTCTTATTATTTTCAAAAAAATTCCATAAGACTAGTACCCATAATATGGCAAGTGTGAATTTCGAAGACCCGAAAGTGCCATTGGAACACGAAACCTGAAGGTGCGCGCAGCAGCACTTTTGTTTCACTCGTCGAGATCTATCTAATTGCATGGGTCTCGGTTTTGGCAGGCTTGGGCCCACTTTGTATTTACTTGTGAATATGGCCCTTTTCGAACCTGATCATATATCCTCTGTAAATAAAAAAATATCGCTCACAGAAGGAACAGGAACCACATTCAACCGAAACCTCAGCGTGTACTTTCAAAAACTATGTAGCCGTAGTGAACATCAGATCACAAGAGTGAATGATCACTACTATGATATGGGGTTTAGTAAAATCTGAGGCACAACAAGGAATAATGATGTCCTATGTTTTTCTTAGTGTACGCTCTAGTTTTCGTTAAACAGCGGCTTTCAAACACAATAGTATTACAGGAACATCGTCGAAGACTTGCACCGCCCTTCCCATTCTTGTTGTTTTTCGTACTTTATCGAAGCACATTATTCTTAGCGTAGTATTCCACCAAGTTTCTGAGTGGATTACCGGCTAGATTTTCTGGGACCAAAACTGTACGCAACAATCTATATTTATACGTTTGGGTCAAATTTGACAGTAAAGTGCCTTTCCCTTATAGTAAGTTATAAAAGTATCACAAAAAGGGCGGATTGTGGGAAATGCTTAAAATATGCAGAAGGGTTTCAATGTATATCACAAGTATACAAATGTACAGCTTCAAAAATACTGAGAATTATTCTTTCTCATAACGTTTACGTATTAATACGTATGCTTTTCCTTTCGTTCACTAAAGATTACATTTTCTTGTAGTAGTTAACAAAATATCTGTGAAACACATGGTTTGCCGTAGATTTTCAATAGATAGTGAACAATTTTGCGATCTGTTACGTCTGTTTACTCTAACATTGGGTTATAAACCAAGTACGGCGTTGCTAATTGGAATGTGAAAGATGCTAACGACTTTATGCTGATGCCTATTCTAATTACCCGATACCGTAAGTTTGAGTTCTTTTAAGAGGGCACCAAAGCTTGCATGAGACTGGTTCATTTTGTGAACAGCCCATGATACTGAGAGACCAGAGTCGGTGTTTGCCTCTAAGGCAGTAAAAATAAAAAACGGGAACTGTATAATTCGGAGACGAGATTGCGATAAGCATATGCTAAGGTTGGAATTGATTTATTTTTTTGATTTGAGAATCTTCCTTGAGCGGGAGCTTTACCCCTACCATGTACAACGGATGCAGGTCCATAACCACCTGATCATGAAACTTTTTGATGCTCGTCTTAACGTGGAAACGCTGAGGCTTCCAATTTTGCTGCAAAAATTCTTGTTTACTAATTATACCAGGTTCACGTAAAATGGAGTATTTAGTATCAAACATATGTACATATAGGCTGACGAGAATCGTCACCATGTTATAAGGAAATCCATACAGCAAGTATGTCTATCATTCAAAATTTGAATGTATATTTTGGGCAACAAGTTACTAGATCCTTTTGTTTTACCACTTCAATTAAAAGACATTACTAACTTAAACTTTTTTCAGTAAACAATGGGGGATATTTCTTTAAACCAAAGACAACGAAGTAGAACGATACTACCCGGAGCATTATTTGATTGCCGCTAAAGAGCATCAACATAAAAATTTTGGACAAAAATTGATAAAGGGTGCGGACCTGTATGATTGCTTGAAAAATGCCGTTAACTAAGTCGTTGTGAATTCTACCTTTAAAAGATATTAGACCTTTAAAGCACGCTTTTCGCATAAATGCCCTCATGACTTTGGGATTAGTAGTCATACGCGTACGAACTAATTTATGGGACCGCCTTGATATCGAGAAAGCTACTGAATCCTAGGAAACGCGTTGATTTTTGGGAAACTGCAACAGCCCTTGTGGTAAAGATATTGTACGCATAGCACACAGGAAATATTTACAAGTCTTTTGTGGCGTAATTAAATGGCAATTACCTTTAGCACTAGAACTAAAAGCACTTTACTTTGTAAGGTTGCAGAACATGTTTCTATATGAAAGGATTGAATGTTGTGGCTTCACGGCAAAGACTCGTGTTGTGTAGTTGAAGATGTCCATGGTAGTAAGTAATCCTGTCCCGGGTTAAACCGAAGCAGTAGGGCTTCTCGTGGCGGTGGTTGCAGTCGAATTTTTAAAGCTTCGGTACCTAGCAGCTGGTGAGATAGCGCTGGCGTATAGCTGGTTCCTTAGTTGGTAAAAATTGAAGCGGGATGATGACGAAATGTTCTTCCCAATCCTGACGTGCTTGTTAGCGTCACATGCTCTAGGGAGATGGGCATGGCATTAGAAGTAGAGTGGGTCCGAGCTGAGTTATAACGGGATCCTGTTCATAGTGTTGCGAGAGAAAGAAGGTTCACTCCATTTTATAGGTATAGCGAACCTTTTTAAAACCCTATATAGAAGCCATATAGTGTGAAACCTTATCACTTTATGCGTATACATAAAATGTTCAGTCTATGGCTCGATAACAACGCTCTAGGTATATTAAGGTTACAACATATAACTGAATATTTAAAGTCATTATCATTTTGTTTTCGACTTACTTAAGGTCGGTTTGACGCAGCTCTAATTTCTTTTCTATTCTGTGCTAATCTAACATACCCTCTATACTCTTCTATCTTTTCTTATCTACCTGGCTCTTTTAAGTAGTGTTGCTAAATTGCGCTTACGGTTGTCATCTAGAAAAAATTGGTTTTTCAAAGTGTGTGCATTATAATTGAGAATATGTGTGTAAATTATGGATCAATCAAAAGGGAAATGTTCGTTATTAAGTAATTTTGTCAATATTTTGATTTTATAGGCAGGTAAGCAGCTATTGTGAATTATAGTTAACGGCATCCGAATATAATGTAATATGTTTTTGGTTCAAATAAATAAAGCATTAATGACGGAATTACGATGAACTTTACGAAACGGGATCTAAAACATATTGTTTTATATGAGGCTAACTCGGATCAACTACATGTAAAGTGATATAAATTAACGCGACGTGAATCTTGCCAATGTCAAATTTTGACGTTGTCTTCCATCAATTCGAACAGAAAATGTCGATCAACGACACTTTACTAGTAGAGTGTGTGCGAGCATATTCCAAAATAAGCGATACAGGAAATTCAGTATTTAAGAATGTCAGAATAAAAAAATCCACATTGAGGCCGACATAGTCAATGGCAGGTTATTCATCCTTTTTAATTGACAACTTACAGTTCATATGGATTTTTATACCTTCGTGTCATTTTAGCATCACTACATTTAATTCTGCAACGTTTCACCGGAAGGTACTACATAGACCAGGAAGCGTGCATTTCTTACCTGGAAATTTTGAATTTTTGTAAAAAATGCTCGCCTATCATTTTTCAAGCGGACCGTGTAGGGACTTGGGACTTAGTAGTCACACGCATACCAACTGAGCCATCGAGTCGCTCATTATAGCATAAGTAAAAAATTATACAACCAGATAGCAAAACCTTCGCGATAGATTCGCAAAGAAAAAGCGTATTCTTGAGCAGAAATGGAGGTCTGGAGTAGTATTCCCAACCCGTCCAGAATGGCCCAGTACAGTATTATGTCATTTCTGACATCTCACAATAGTAACAGGGTATAAGTTTAGTACACTTATCTACAAAATTATTACATAGGTAGTTTATAATATACCGAATATAGACTTTTTTTTTTATTTGCTTATGTTATTTCCGGTTACAGATCTATGGACAATTTTCCATCAACGTCGTCGGTGCCAGTACCTACACCTTCACCAACGTCATATGCAGATAAAGAGATGTCTTTTGTACAGACCTCAAACAATAGACAAAAGTATAAACGTTAAAATATTTGCTACGGCTTTGTTGGTGTTTCTTTGTTTTTAGACGAAGTGACTTAGATTTTTGAATTATTGCCTGTCTTTTTCAGAAATCGTTGAACTGCAACAGACTGCTGCAGATAAGATTGTTTACGATAATACAGATGTTGCAGACAGCTCTGGTGATAATGCCCTCTAACTGTAAGAGAAGAAAATTCTTCAAATACCGATAATGTGGCAAGTCTTAATGGTAAAATATGTTTTTTAGCTTCAAGTGAAAACTAATTTTATTAGCTTTAGAAAAGTTGGACGCATGCACAAGAAGGATTCAAAACCAAGAAAGGTTTTCTAGAAAACATGTCATATTACCCAGTGGTGTCGACAAATGTAGAAAAAAATATTCAGCAAAGTTTTCGAGATTACTGAAGGAAAATGTTAAGTTCAGGTCAACGCTTTAAAATGCAACGGACCATTGGAGAAGAATCAAAAAGGCGCATCACTTTCAAATATTTTTTGGGCGACAAAAATTGTTTAAGGGGCTGAGGGGTCTTTAAAACATTTTTATACCACGCTTGTATATCAAAAAAACAATGACAAAGTTAATTACAATACGCTGTAGAAAACTCCAAAAATCCACCTATATCTTCTATTACATGGAAATAAAAAAAATACCTGCAAACAAAAATAAACCAGATATAAATTCACATATTGAATCGATTAATCAATGTGTGTTCCACTACCATGGAGCACATGCAACAAATGTTTACTACCTTGGCAGTGATGTCACCGTTAAACTAATGCTCGACGATTTCATAAAAAAGTTTTTGATACAAAAGTTTAATTTGAAACCTACAGAAGAGAAGTTAAGACAAAAATAAATTCATACTCAAAATTGGGATATGAAGAATGCGATCATTGTGAAACATTTAATTTTCGTCCTCACAATAAAGACAAAATAGATGATACCTGCCAGATTGGCAAAATCTGGGTAAATCACAAAAACTCGTACTCAAGGATTACGAAAAATGTACAAAGAACATTCAGATGCAACTTTTGATGATGATACAGTTTGCGTATCAGTTGATATATAAAAAATAATCATGTCTAGCATATGTATAAAAGTGTCATATTTTTAAGAAGATTAGTTGCATACAACGAAAACTTTGTACCCATAAGAAGTTTTTCTCGGATCAAACCGTGTGCAGTTATATGTCACGACGCTATAAGTAAACGTAGCAAAGAAGATCAATCAGTACGTTTAATGTGTTTTTAAAGTCAAAAAGAGATGCGAAAAATGATAATTTGCCTAGACAACAGTGCTAGTCAAAACAAAAATTGGACGTTTTTAATTTTTGGTCCGTAATAAATGCACACCAAATTTCTGCAACTAAAATAATTTTCAATTTTTTTGAAACTGGCCACACTTTTATGTCAGGTGACAGTTTCTACCATCCGGTAGAGCTGGCAATAAAAAGAAAATTAAACTTTTATGATTTCGATAATTTTGCCGAAGACGTCGGTAGTTGCCGTGGAGGAAACCTTGATCTTAAAAAAATGGCAGTTTATAATGGATTTTTTATCAGCTCAAAAATTAAAGCAAAAAAACAACAAATCGTCCGTGAGATATCCGACATTGCCCAGATCATTACTGAACGAGGCAAATTTAATTAAAAATTTAAAAACTCATTCTTGGGAGAAGAATAAACCTTAGATTTTCTAAGTTCATAAAAAAAACAACTTTTAGGTAAAATTCAAAGTCTTCAAGCACCACATGAATTTTTAAAGTAAAAAGAAAACACTATTAAAGGTATTGGATACCATTATTCCAGAAAATCGAAAAAATATGTGAAAAATTTGCCGCTAACTAACGTTGCAAATGAAGAAGATTGTTTATCACAAACTTAAAACGATTTATATTATTTGGTCTATTTCTGAAAATATCTTTAGTCTTTTATGCTACAAAAAATGTTTACTATAAATAGAAAATAGTAATATACGTTTTTCCTTCTTTTATTATTTTGTGCAATTAAAAATGCTTAGTTTAGTTTATATTATTTTGCATGTCTAAATAAACTGTTTTGATTTAAGCAAACATTACACACATACCTACTTCTTACTGATTATGCAAATATGAAGAACAAGTTTTTAGCTTCCTCGGCGAAAAAGCCGTAAGAGTAACACACCCCACTTACCGCTTATTTTCTTGGGAAATAACAGTACATTGTCCGACAGGATACTCAACTAATAAGCAGTGAGTGAGTTCTTAGCTTCTCCACTATATTTTTTAAATATTTTTTCTTGACAATAAATTTATTGAATCGTAGTAAGCTGGAATACATACAAAAAAGGTTTAATAACAGATTAGCAAAAGCGCAAGAGTAAAAACAGTACGAAACGTTTAAACGCAATTATCCGTTTCGGACATAATCCTGTTGCGGCCTTTTCTCTTTTGGACGGCAGCGTGGCCCTAGATCCGTTTACGAATTCTTTCGATTAACTGTTGTATAATTGTAAGAGCAGCATTTGTTGCACCTAAGACCTATCTGTGGGTCATTAATGATAGCACCATTTTCTCCAGCTGCAATGTTATACCACTCTTTCTTTACAGGTTTGTTGGTTGGCAATTTATGCTCCACAAAAGAATAGGAGCAATACTCCAGGTTGCCTTCTGTCACCTGTCTTGCGGATGAAACTGTGGAAGCAGACAGCACATCCAACGATGCTTTCAACATTGTCTTCTTTAGCAATAATAGGGTGTAGAAAAATTCTTCATCGAGCAGCTAAGATATCAAAGGCATTTTCGATTACTCTTCTTGCTTTTCTCAATATTAGTTCCTGGCAGGTAACTGGAATAAGTTAAATACTTGGTCATTCAATCGTCGACGATTTAAAAGTTCCACCATCACTATGTGAGTCTTGTGCTTCTAGATCCAGCATAACGAAATTGTAGTGTTTATCACAAACTGAATCATACTAAACATTTTCCTCAAGTTAAAATAATACTTTGAGATGCTTGTATGGACTATATTTGAATGTGATTCCCAATGGTGACCCCCACACTATGCGGAAACTGCTATTTCTTCTTAAATTTACCAGATATTTCAAGCCACTCTGCGTCATTTAAAAGATACTACACGAACACACTTTTTAACAGATAAATAAATAGTCGAGTGGGTTAGGCCATAGTCTTAGAAACAGTGCTCTGGCTGCATCGATAAGAAAAACTCTAAGTATTCTGACTGTCTCCTGCTGCCAGAAATCTGCCAAACAAATTTATAAATTAAATTGATTCTCAGAAAATTGACAGATTAATGTAAAGTAAACATTGATAAATTTACCTCAATATCATAGCAATTTTCTGAGTGGTTGAAAAAGCAGTATACATTTTTTGTTGCATTAATAGTAGACCAACCAAACTCAACAGGTATACGAATCTAAGAAAATAAAAATATAAATTGTAAAAGTAAACTCTATGTCAGAAACCTATAAATTTTGGCGTTTCGTTATCTATTGACCCAACAAAACCAAAAAGTATAACAGTGTAAGAAAACAAACACTTTAATTTCTAAAAAAGAATAATTTTTTGCCAGATAGTCACTAACTCTTATCTTTTAACATTCATTCTTGTGTAAATAGAAAAGGAGTGCGGATCACAAAAACAGAGTTGTAGCACAAGATTATGCCCTTCGCCAATCTGTAATCTTCTTCGAAAAAAATATCTCACGTCAGTAGTTCGTATACGTTTTACCCTTTCAAAATTAAATTCATAAGCTGGTAATGCCTCACAGCGGAGTTCATTTTACAGCACGTTGCCGCGATCGTAGTTTTAAAAAACCCCAAACGTCAAATTCACTTCAAGTCACTTCACGTTCTTTTGCGTCCCGTTACGGTAATCGTACTCGAGATATGCCTTAAACCCAAAAAAATAAAACACAAGTCTTGCCACTAATATAGCAAAATTATGTAACCGTTGTAACGTTTTTATTCTGCAAATCTAATCTTTATTGAGTTATCTGATTTTATGCAATTCTGTTATATTGTATTTATGGTTATAGTTGCCTATAATATATATGGGTATTCTTGAATTTTCTATTAGCGTCTGCTTAATGAGTTGTTATTGAATAAATATTTTGATACTATTCGTTTTTTTTTATAGCAGCTGTCGACCTGAAAACAGCTAATTGTGATAATATTCGTTGCGTGTGTGATTTATATTACTCTAAAATATAAAGATTTTTAATTCAGTTAGTGTTATATCATAATTTCCGTTACGGGATTTAAATCCAGTTAGACGGCTATATTATCATTATTTCACCTTTCGACCAACTAAGATAATATCTATTTTAATTGTTGATTTGTTGTAACATTTTATCGATATATTAGGGATCAAGTACCTTCTAAAGCTGAAGTAAATACTTTAAGTACATGGTGGTTCAACTACGACCTAGTACTTCAAATGCCTGTTATACCCCAGGGTGCATGTCGTTTAATTATCCTCTTTGTATTTATGCTTGAAAAGCTAATTTGGAGTTTGATAGCAACTTGCTTATTCATAACACCATATGCGTCTCGTCATGATTGTGGACACCTGCGATTGATTGAGGTTTACATTGACCTTTGCTGATAACCGTTCATACGTTTGCGATCGCCAGTTTATGTAGAATCAAGTTTATTAACCTGTACCTCAAATTAGTACGTATACTTAATTATGCGGTCAAGACTGTTATGCAGTTTATAAACACATCTTTCAAAATTGAAGATCTTGTATTTATGAGTATTTATTAAATATTTAATCCACTTTTCTAACGGAATTAATATTTTTAGTTTTCAACATTAACTATGGTACCATCGTGGACGTGGAGTAATCTGTAATAAATATAATATTTATATCCATGATAATTGCTATTTACAACTCATTATATGCTGTTGAAACTGTTCCTGTCTCAAGCTTCTTTATTTATTGGTTATACTAGAGCACTTTGGGTAGTGCTTGCATTTATTTGAGTTTAGTATTGGCATATGTTAATTATTCTAAGAGAGTAATTAAATTATTGGTCTCAAGCATATCAGTACGTGTTGTTTAGTGGTTTATTGCAAGGCTAGGGAAATTCTATTCTGCTCATTCTCCCTGGCGCCCTATTAAGAAATACCATCCCTGTTATTGTAGTCGCTATCACCCACGGTCACTCTTTCTGAGCTTAGCCGCTATCGCATTAGGCCTTGGTTTAACCGATTCATATCGTCGACCAAGGATTTCATTCCATCAGTCAACTTTTTAACAACATTTGGAATTACACTCAATATTGAGACGTTCAAAAAAGAGAAAATAGGGCGTCTCAAACTGGCGCCCAACCTTTAATAAGAGAATCTCAAAGTGGCGCCCAACCTCTAATAAGGGTTATACAAACTGCCGCCCAACCAAAAAGGTTAAAGAATTTACTGCCTAAGATTATTGTAGTAGGTTAGAAAACATTACCCAAGTGTAATAATATTAAGAGTTAAGTAAGTTATAATAAATACTTGGAAATTAATTTGATTATTGGGTTTGTTATATCTTGTTTTAACACTGTCAGAGTGATCATTTATTAAGAAATAGTAAAAGGTTTTGTTCGTTTGAGTTTATTGTTGATGCAGATTGAGGTGGTGTTGTTTTTGAATTATTTAATTGTGGTAGTCTTAGTTATAACGTAGTTGTAAGTTTTATTATAGTTAGGGGTAAATTTTCGATTATTTGATACGATTGAAGATCGATTTATTAGTATTGCTATAGGTATGCGTGCAAGCTTTGGTGTACATCGGTATACATTTTCTTTGTGGAAAATTTGATCTATTATGGCTATGAAGATGCAAGTTAATCGTTTGATGAAGGCGAAACACAGCGCAAATTAGCTTGTAGAGGTCTTGCATCTGATGAATCAGTACATAAAATGCGAAAATCCTTGCGAAATGTTCTTAAACTAGAGAAAAGTGGCTTATTTGCGACTACTTCTAAGTATCCTTTTACATTCAAACGGTATACCGATTATTCAAGACAAAAATTAGTGGAAGTTACCGGGTTAACGTCAAATTTTTCTGATAACTGTCGCAGTTCTACATATTTAAAGATATCGACCAAATTAGTGCATTTATATTTTGTAGCAATCATTCCTTTCAGTTTCAGCGGACGATAATTCCATTAAATCAAATATTGTTTTAGAAATTATAAATACTCATTCGTCAGTACAACATACAACATAAGGCTCGTAAATTGGAACGTAAAGCAAATTTGACTATGAGTTAAAATTTATCCAATTCCGTTAGTACAAGCCAGGAATCGGCGGAAACAGGTGGTTCCTCATGTAAATCCGAACCTGATTTATCCAACGATAGTCCGGCGATGTTTGCACAAGGATGTAATCCTATTATAAAATCTGTACCAGTTGCACAATGTAAGCTTACGTTCGATGGTGAACGATCTACTACATCTTTAGTTTCATTCCTAGAACGTGTCGACGAAATATATATTGCTAGAAATGTCTCGCAGCAACAATTGTATTTGTCATCTTCAGATCTTTTTACCGGTAGAGCTCGAATTTGGCATCGTGTCATCCGTAAGACTGTTAATAATTGGCGTGAGCTAGTAAAGGCTCTTCCATTGAATTTCAGCCAATTGATTATAACGAAAATTATTTGAAGAAATTAAATGTCGAACTCAACATCCAAATGAATCCATTGGAATTTATATCGCCATAATAACTAATTTGTATAACCGAATGCATTTGTCACGTACCGGAAGAAATTAAATTAAAAATCTTGCTTAAAAGTATTACTCCGTTCTATCAGTCGCAAATCAGTTTATTGAAAATTAATTCAATACCGCAATTACTCAAAGTAGGTAAGCAGGTTGAAGCATGTAAAAAAAGTATGGACGCATTTAAACTGCCTCCTAAAAATTAATCTCAATTGGTGGAATGCGATCTAGCATATATTTACACTGAACAGGACTTACAGTGTTATTCTATTGCTCCTAATTCTAACACTGATTTTAAAAATTCTCGAGATTCCGCATTTACTAATATTACTTTTTGGAATTGCAAAGATAAAGGGCAATCACCGCGATTTTGCCCTATACCTCAAACACAACAATTTTGTTATCGTTGTGGTACTTCAAATGTTACCTCTCAAGCTTGTCCAAATTGTTCGAATCATTTAAACTTCAATCGTAGGAATTAACCCACCGTAAAATTATCTCCCGTCCTGTGTCAACGGTCACTGATTTAAAATTATTAGTCCCTCAAAAGACGTTATTAGACTTTATATTATCTCATGCAGTTGGCAATGAACGGCCTTACCTTGAAGTATACATTCTTGGTAAAACTGTATTAGGTCTTCTCGACTATGGTGTTTCGCGCACAATTATGGGTAGTCCTGGTTAGAATTTATTTCACTCTCTAGGTTTTCAACTTCAGGATAAAGACATTGTCTCTTGTACAGTTGCAAGCGGTGAAAGTCGTAAGAGTTTGGGCTCAATTGCCGTTCCGTTCCAATTAAAAGATAAAGTTATAATTATTGATGTTTTAGTAGTACCTAGTTTGCCTTATACCTTAATAATGGACATTGATTTCTGGCTTGCTGTGTCTGTAGTGCCCGATTTACGTCGCGGTGGATGGACATTCTCCGATTCCTACGTCAATAAAAATAATTGTCGTGTGAGTTATCTCAAATGTCAAACTGAATTAACTCCTGAACAAAGTGTTGAGTTATAAACCCTAGTTGGTACAGCGTTTTTAGAGATGGGTACTAAACTTGGTTGTACTACCCTCATTACACATGAAATTAAAACAAATTCTGCATCGATTACGTTACGTCATTAGCCAGTCTCGCCGGTTATACAAAAACGCATAAATAGTGAAATAAATCAATTGTTTGAAAATGAGGTGGTGGAACCTTCGTTTAGTCCAGGGTCAGCTCCTATACTTCTTATAAAAAAGAAAGATTCAGGCTATCGTTTTGTAATTGATTACCGTCAACTTAATAAAGTGACTGTTCCAGATGTTTACCCTATTCCTTTTATTTCATCAATTTTAGATCGCCTTCGTAATGCCAAATATTTGTCTTCATTAGATATCAAGTCTGATTATTATCAAGTTCCAATCACAGAATCCTCTCATCCCTTAACTGCGTTTGCTGTTCCTAACAGAGGACTGTATCAAGTTAAATGACTACCTATGGGATTGTCAAATTCTCCCGCAACTTGGCAGCGCCTTGTTGATAACATATTTGGTCCTGAATTAGACCCTTACGTGTTCGTATATTTAGATGATTTGATCCTCATTACTCCGGCGTTTGAAAAACATCTGGAGATTTTGAAAGAAGTTTTCCAACGTCTTAAAAATGCGAATTTGACCGTGAATAAAGACAAATGTTAGTCTTGTCGCCCTGAACTAAATTATTTGGGTTATGTGATAAATAGAAATGGTTTTCATGTAGACCCAGAGAAAGTTCAGTCTATTTTAAAAATTCCTATCCCTGAAAACACTACTGAAATTCGTAAAATTAATGGTTTAGCGTCTTGGTACCGTAGATTTGTTCCGACCTTTTCGTCATTTACAGCCCCATTAACGGCATTACTTAAGAAAAATGTTTTGTTTACTTATTCCAATGTAATACGTCTTTGCAGTATCTCAAAACTCAATTAGTTTCAGCTCCAGTATTGACTTTTCCTAATTATGGTCTAAATTTTGTTGTATCCACTGATTCCAGTGATTATGGACGTAGTAGAATACTATCTCAAACCTATCCTGATGGCGTTATAGTACCGTAGAAAAAGAATGTCTCGCCGTTCTGTTCGCTATAGAGATTCAGATCCTATCTTGAAGGTGGATTAATAGCATTAAGGGTTTCATTGGCCGTATAGCCAGATGGGTAGTTCGTTTGCAGCAATATAACTTCGAAATTATACATCGGAAAGGTAGTGAGAATCAACTGGCTGATGCACTTAGTCGTGCTGTTCCGATTGTTGATTCTGTTTATGTCGATCCTTCTGTCGATTTTATAGATCCGTGGTATTTAAAAATGTGGGACAATGTACAAAATGATCCTAAGCGTTATCCGACCAAGTGCGTGATAAATTCTGAATTACGTAAACGTGTTACGCCGAAATATCCAGATTTGTGTGATCCTGTGGAAACGTGGAAAATTGTTCCACCTAAACAAGTTCATTCCGAAATAATAAAATCGTGTTATGAAGAACCTACTTGTGGTCATGTAGGTGTGTTTAAAACTTCAGCTAAAATTTTAAATAAATATTACTGGCCAAAACTTCGTAGTGATATGGATCGTTATATTTGTAAATGTGTTATTTGTACTACGACTAAGTTTGAACAAAAGGCTTCTTTAGGTCTGATGTTAAGTAAAGCCCCGTCCGTTTCCAAACCATTGCAAATAATATGTGCTGATCTAATAGATCCGTTATCTCGGTCTTCCAAAGGAAATTGTTATTTTCTTGCCGTTACTGATATGTTTAGTAAATTTGCCTTGTTATTTCCCTTACGAGCTGCTACAGCTAATAAAGTAGTAGATATTGTTGAGAATCAAGTTATTTTAATTAATGGTGCTCCTGAACAAATTGTGGTTGATAATGGTGTACAATTTCGTAGCCACTTGTTTAAACAAATGACGAAATATTATAATACGTATATCGCTTATACTGTTCTTTATCATCCCCAAACAAATATGTGCGAAAGATTTAATAGAATAACTAAAACTATGCTCACCGCTTATGTTTCTGAGAATCATAAATCCTGGGACAAGTATCTCAGTCAAATAGGTTTTACGATTCGATCTTGGAGATACGAAGTAACCAGTGTCACCCCTAATTTTGTGGTGTTCGGTCGTGACGTTTCGTTAGGTGGTAGTGGTAATAATAATAAAGATCCCAATACAGGTAGACAGATATTGATTGATCGCAATGTTGATTTTGAAAAACGAGGGAAAGCATTCCAGCAGGTTTATCAAGCTATTCAAGTACGTCTAAAGAAATCTTATAATAAAAGTAAAAAGTATTATAATTTACGTAGTCGATTCGAAAAATTTGTATAGAATTAGAAAGTGTAGAAGCGTAATTATGTTCTCTCTGATGCTTCACAAGGGTACATCGCCAAGCTGGCACTTAATTTTGTTGGCCCGTTTAAGATTTCAAAAATGTCTCTCCTTGGACATATCAGCTGATTGATGAAAATAATTCAGATTCAGGAATTTGGCATGCCAAAGATCTAAAAGTAAGTCCTCCCGATGATTAAATGGGTGAGTTGAATTTTTTTTTGACTTCGGGATAGTTTTGACCTTTAATTGGGGGGGATTCCGCAAATCTAGCCTTTATTGAATTGTCTGATTTTATGCAATTCTGTTGTATTGTATGTGTGGTTATAGTTGCCTATAATATGGGTATTCTTGTAGATTCTATTAACGCCTGCTTCATTTGTTATTGTATAAATGTTTTGATGGTATTCGTTCTTTTTGACAGCAGCTGTCGACCTGGAAACAACTAACTGTGGTAATATTTGTTGCGTGTGTGATTTATATTACTCTAAAATATAGAGATTTTTAATTCAGTTAGTGTTATATTATAATTTCCGTTACGGGATTTAAACCAGTCAGACGGCTATATTATCACTATTTCACTTTTCGACCAACTAAGGTAAAATCTGTTTTAATTGTTGATTTGTTGTAAGATTTTATCGATATATTAGGGTTCAAGTACCTTGTAAAGCTGAAATAAATACTTCAAGTACAGTGGTTCAACTACGACCTAGTACTTCAAGTGCCTGTTAATTTCCAGGATGCATGCCGTTTAATTATCATCTTTGTATTTATGCTTGAAAAGCTAATTTGGAGTTTGATAGCAACTCGCTTATTCATAACACCATTTTATTTATTAATTTATTTGTTCCAACGTTTCAGTAGTCTGCTACCTGAAATTTAAGCAGACCTGGCTTCCCCACAGAAAGTAGCCGTCATGTGTTATGTGTTTATATGTGTGTGTGTGTGTGTGGTGGGGAGGGGGGGATGTTGTGTGTATGTGTGTTATGTGTGTGATGTTGGTTCGTGTTACGTTCCCCCACAACAGACATTGCCTTGTCAGTCCGGACCATCGGCAGCCGGAAATCCAGATGTTGAAAAGGCAATGTAAGTGTGTGACTAGGTTGTGTATGTGTGTTGTGTTTGTAATGTTGATGTGCGTGTTACGTTCCCTCTCTAGGACCAGGACTATCGGCAGTCGGATATCCTAGTCGTTAAGGAAGAACGCTGAACGGATTTGCCTTATCAGTCCGGACTATCGGCAGCCGGAAATCCAGCCGTTGAAAAGGCAGTGTAAGTGTGTGAATGGTGTTTTTTGTTTGCACAGTGCATAAAAGGTGTTTTGTGTGTTTATGTGTGTGTGTGAGTGTGTGTGTGTGTGCGTGTGTGTGTGTATGAGTGTGTGTGTGTGTGTGTAAATGTTAATTTGTGTTTTATATTTGTCCAGGTTACCAAAAGGTTGGATTGAATTAGTATAATTTTGTACATGTTTGAACTTATTCTATTACATAAAAAAATTAGGTTCTTTCAGAGGAAAGAATTTGTTTGCTGTATTAGTTGCCTCAGGTATGTGTAAGTTTGGTTCTTAAAATTTAGGGTTAGTAAAAAAGAAAAGAAATTACCTATTCTAATACTTAAGATTAACTTCTACTACTACTTAAAATTAACTTATACTACTACTGTTAGTTATTATTTGTTAGAAACAGGGTTGCTAATATGTAGAAGCATTTAAATTCTACATATTAATGGGTTGGATTTTTAAAGTCGGGTTGATGCTTTGATCTTGTTGCTTCTGGTCTTCAAGAGCAGGGCTCTTGGAATTCCAGGAGATCGGTCACCGGTCTCCGGGGCAGAGCCTCGGTCCGAGGAGAGGTGGTACTTTTATGTCTTTGTCCGGGTAGTTTTGTTTGTGTCTTTTATCCGTCAAGATAACGTTGGTGGGTGAGTTCCGTGGTTTTTGTGTGAGTGCATTTAAGTGTGGAAAAAGGTTTTCGTTCCAAATCATCTGGTGTAGGGTCTTGTTTAATAATGTTTGTCTATGTGCGTAGAGGTACGGTTGTAAGTCATTACACTCGAATACTATATGTTCCGGTGTTCCTATTTCTTCGCACGTGCATATGTTGTTGTCAACTAAGTTCATGCGTTCTCTGTATGTTGGATAGGGTTCGTGGCCAGTTACGTAATGAATAAATCCCCGACTGGACACCAGGTATTTGGCTTTTAGGCGGTCTTTGGGATCATTGCGTATACCCTTCTACCGGTTGTGCTTTGATCCCAACGTGTCTGCCATTGTACATGTATGTAGTTTTTTATTTCCGTCTTTGTTGCGGGTACTTGGTTTGTGATTAAGATACGTTGTAGTTTCTGGTTGTCATTGTGTGTAAGATAGTACATTGCAGCTCGCTGTTTCACTACTAGGTCCAAGGGCATAGTTTCCACCAATACATGCAGTGCATCATGTGCAGTAGTCGCATAAGCCCCCATCAGTCACAGTAAAGCACTTCGTTGTGTACTGTTAATTTTTTGTCTAGGTTTGATTGTGTTAAGGCGATGTCCCCACGCGCTCGCGGCGTATGATACCATAGCACCGAGCACTCTGTTGAGATATAGCCTTACGCAATTAAGTGGTATCAAGTCCTTTGGGCCAGCGTTGCGATGTTCTGCATTGCGGAGGTTGCACTTGCACAGACCGTGTTTATATGTGTAGAGTAATTCTGTTTTTCGTCTAATGTTAAGTCCAGATATTTTGTGTTCTACTTATGTTTACACCGTCTAGTTTGATAGTGGGGTCCCTTGCCAGAGTTCCCTTCATCACAAGGTATGTAGTTTTTTGTGGTGTAACACCATATGCGTCTCGTCATGATTGTGGACACCTGCGATTTATTGAGGTTTACATTGACCTTTACTGATAACCATTTATACGTTTGCGATTGCCAGTTTACTTAGAAGCAAGTTTATTAACCTGTACTTCAAATTAGTACGTATACTTACTTATTCGGCGTAGACCGTTATGCAATTAATAAACACATCTTTCATAATTGAAGATCTTGTATTTAAGAGTAATGATTAAATATTTAATCCACTTTTGCAACGGAATTAATATTTTAAGGTTTGTAAACGTTAACTATGGTACAATCATGGACGTGGAATAATCTGTAATAAATATAAAATTTATATTCGTGTTAATTGCTATTTACAACTCATTATATGCTATTCAAACTGGTCTTGTCTCAAGCTCCTTTATTTATTGGTTATAGTAGAGCACTTTGGGAAATGCTTGCAATTATTTGAGTTTAGGGTTGGCATATGTTAATGATTCTAAATCAGTAATTAAATTATTGGTCTTAAGCATATTAGTACGTGTTTTGTAGTTTATTGCAAGGCTAGGGAGATTCTATTTGGATCATTCTTCCTGGCGCCCTATTAAGAAATATAATCCCTGTTATTGTAGCCGCTATTACCCACAGCCACTCTTCCTGAGCTTAGCCGCTATGGCATTAGGCCTTGGTTAAACCGCTTCATATTGTCGACCAAGAATTTCATTCCATCAGTCACTTTTTAACAACATTGGAATTACAGTCAATATTGAGACGCTCATAAAGGAAAAATTGAGCGTCTCAGCGTTAAGGATACACCACCGTGCCAACAAACTTAGGTTTTTTCAACTTGACAATTCTTGTCATTAGTAGGGAGTTATAGTGTGCTATTGCCTGCGCTACTCTTTACTCAAGATTTTATTATTACAGCTTTCTAGTAAAGTTTAAAATTCGTTTACTAGTATTTTATTCCCACTACCGTCGCTTTATTTCATTTTTGAAAATCGTTTAGTAGCGTACCTAATTACTTGAACACTGCTTTGAATTACGTGGAATTGAATATATTTAGAGCCATGTGGTAAGGCCAGTTTCAATGTTAAATTACTAACACGTATCTTGATCATATATCCAAAGCAATTTTGTAATTACTATTTAATAGCAACGTTTAAAAAAAAATTTTAATTGTTGTGTAATCAATCCTGCAATTTGACTTAATTTCTAGTTGCCCAGGTGTGTTCAATTATGAAAATGGTCTTTAATAACTATATAAAATGAGCACATTAGAACTACATTGATAAAGCTTTTCTTACAAGTTAAAGCGTCCTTAATATTGTTTCTAGATTAACTATGACACGTCCTGATACTAGTGAAGTATTTAGAATTCAACAAAGCATATTGAAAATGACTGGAACGTGGCCAGAAGATAACTCCCCCATGTGGTACCAATTATGGGGTATCGTAACTTACTCTCTAGGAATTTCATTAGGTGCAACTATGTTTCTCGAAGTTTATTACGATTTCACCGATCTGGCAAAACTTTCTGAAATACTATACATTTTAGTACCAATAATTGTGTATCTTATCAAACATGGAAGCTTTATTGCTCATAGAACACCTTCAAAAACATTATACAGCTGCTGGAGGATCCAATATTTCAATCCTATCCTCATGAATTAAACTATCTGGTTGTTAGAAGAATAAGACACTCCATGATTCTTGGAAATTGTTATAACAGATTGCTGTTAATTTTGACCGTTTTTTTGATAGCTGTAACTCCATTTATAGATAATAAGCCGTTACCTTTCCCATTTCCGTACAATGTAGAGAAGTATAGAATACCGGTGTTTATATTTCAAATCACGGCAGAGTTCACTTGTGCAGCAATTAATATGTGCTTCGATTCACTTACAGCTTGTCTTATGGGTTTAGCTGCAACACATTTGAACATTTTAGCTGAAAAAATCATTAGGATTGGAATACGAACACCTTATCGGAAATCAGTTACTGTAAATATTGGAAACATTGAAAAAAATATTGCCAAACAATTAAAGGAATGTATTCTACACCATAAAGCTATCATTGAGTAAGTTAGTTTTAATTAACCGATTTCAAATTTTAGTGAAAATCAGCCAAAAATCCATTTTTGGGTAATATTCTAAATAATTTATTGTCACAGCGTATTTTTGACTTAGCTATTAAACCATACAACAAATTTCATTAATATTTCTATACAAGACATTTCCTCATTTGCAAGACAAACACCTGCACATCAAACAAGCATCTCAGTTAGGGAAAAATAATCACATTTACCGATGAACATAAAGGACAAGAAAATCATTCGTTCGTGGCGTATCAAAAAGGTTTGAATTAAACCAGAATTGTTTTAAAGATCACTTGCAGATATTAATACACTTTTAGTAGATAAAAAGTAAAGTAAGGTGCCATTACTTTTAATTTGGAAAATTAGCTCTAAATATTTTATTCATGTGATTAGTGTTGCAATGGAATTGTTGGGGCTAAACATGATTTGCTCCAACGCTTCATGTCTTTATACTTCAAAGTAATTGTCGTTTTACACCTTTATTTCTTTAGTGTTACTTTTAACAAGCCCACATTCCATAAAAGATGCTCTGTTAATCATCTTCTTTTTTGTAATTTTTAATAAGGTCCTTCTTTTCCACTGGTTTTAAAACCGTGCAATCTCTTACCCTATCAATTATTATCCTACAGTATTGCATATCATACGCTTCTAACTTTCTCTTCTAATAGATAATCCAGGTTTACAAACGTAAACAACCGTATTTCATATAAACACTTTTTTGCTTTGTCTAATCCTAGATTTTTGTTCGAAGATTTTTTTGCCTGCACTATTCCATTTTTTATCTCGTTTATAGTTGTTATTTGGTCCCCTAACCGCCTGTATAGCTTAATCTAACCCTAGTTCAATTATTTTTTTTCTTCTTTAACATATTATTTTACTTTGGTTTTATCAATTTCCAGTGCGTAGTGGCTATGGTATTTCTACATTGTCTTCATTTTCTGCTAGAAATACTTCTTCATCCGCATATTCAAACATTTAAATTGTTTCTTCCGCTATCTTAATCGCTACTTCGGAATCTTGAGAAACCTTGCTCGCTTCTTTCTATTTATAAAAGTTAACTTATGCAAATAACAAAATTTATCCCTGTCTAATCCTTTTTTTTTATTTTAGTCTGTTTGCTGATGATATAGGGAGTTTTGGGGAAATGGAAATATTTTGTGAACTTGTATAGGAATCCAAAGTAACCAAATTAGCTCATATGTTCAATTCCCATTTTTATTTATTTCAGAGGTACATGATCAATTGTAATTCACAAAAAATTTTCGAAAATATCACCGCCCTCCTCGATACACTGACTTGTTCATTCATAAATTGAACTAGTAACTAATTTTAATCAACGCTGTTTCGCTCTAGTGAACGCTGCAGCATTAAGAATGCGATCTAGTAACACATCCCCAGTGTCCACTTTCGTAGCATAACCAACCATTTCATATTACAATGCATTTACCTAAGAACCTATGACTGCTATTCATAATGAAGTAGTACTTTATAGCTGGTGCCCAACGTGGCCGTATGCAGTGGCTTAGCGAGCTTAACTCGCGCCCGGCGCACAATATCTCTTTAGGCCCCCCACTCGAAAACCATATAATATTATATGTAAAATATTCTTGCAAATTAATAAATAAATAAAGTAAAATAAATAAAGTCATAGGCTCAAGCTAGGCTTTAAATTAGAGACAAAAAATGGAGTTGAGAAAACAAGACTAGATTTTGAAATGAATATGATCATCTAGAATTAATTCAAAAGATAACTATTATTTTTTTTACATATTTATAAAGAAATATTTTAAAAACACAGTTTTAAAACGATAAAAAATTAAATATTTATTATCTCTAAGGAGATACATATATTTAATAATAATATGATTATAATACATTTAAAACTAATTACTATGTATAAATTTTCCTTGCTTTTGATGAAGCAAATTTATCAATAATATCATCAAAGTTGATCACTTCAAATTTTTCTCTTTCCACACTTAAAAATGCTAGGTCACTTAGGCGATCTTGTTCCATCGTTAATCGTACATAAGTCAAAATTTGCTGAATGAACGTTCGCAGCTATAGCAAATTGATACTGAAATAGTCAGAAGTTTTTGAAGTGCCACAGGTTTGGAAAAACATCTTCTCCATACGGGATTATAAAAGTAAGAAATTCTAATGAAGTTTCAAGTTCAATTTCTTTTCTACTGCGAAGTAACATTTTGCAGTCACATATTTCTATAAAGAGTTCTAATCCATTGAAATCTGTATTATAAAATTTACACAAATTTTTACAATTTTTTTAAGGTCGTGATCAACATTATCCATGTTTAATAAATTTTCAACATCTAATAGAAATCCAAATTTGAAATTAACGTCACTTAATCGTGCAAATCGTGTACATATTTCTTGTTGGAGACAATCAAGAACGCCTTTCATAACGCAAGAAATTTCACTTTCTGAAGAAAGACCAACATCTCTAGCCAATTCTCCGGGCATTTTGCAGCGTCTTCTTACACGTATTGTTGTATCAATATCCCATTTTTCAAAAAGAGACTTTGCTTTTTCTATTGCCTCTTCACAGAGCTTGTCTCAAATTTCGGCTAGTTCAGTCGCTAATGATTCAAAATTATGGAACGCTTCTCAAAATTCATTCTAGGACCTTGTAATCTAAGCTGCACACGATCAATCCTCCTTAAGATTTCTTTCCAGAAAAGAACTAAAATTATGAAAGTAAAAGTTAGTGTATTGAGTAACAGAATTGTAGCTTCACTTTTGGTGTCACTTGTAGTGGTAGTGTCCTCTGCTAATTTTTCTAATAGTTCTACTATATTCTCTAGCCCATCGACGTCAACGCTAACTCCTTGTATTTTGGCGCTCCATTGTGCTTCAGATTTACGTTTGACAGTTTTTGTTAAAGCATTTTTAAATAATTCCCATCGTTACGTTGAACGTGAGAAAAACAGATATATGTTTTCAATTATTCCAAAACATGTCACAACCATTGGATTTTGTTTAGCTGCAGTAATTTCTACTAAATTCAATAAATGGTTATCACAATTTACAAATAATGCTTTACGATTTTTTTCCATTATTCTTTATTAAACGCCAGATGTGCAATCTGTCATTACGGCAGCATTATCGTAGCATTGTGGTTTGCAGTTTGTTAATGAAGTTTTATCGAAATTTAATTTCTCTAAAATTGTATTTTTGATCGAGGCTGCATCTTTAGCATGTATTTCTATAAAACCCAAAAAAATTCTTTGATGGAAACTTTTTCATTGATAAAATCAACATCTACATACCTAACGATTTGGGACATTTGTTCTTGATGAAAGATATCAGGAATTGAATCAAACAAAAGTCCATAGTATTTATTTCTTTTGATATCGTTTATTAGTTGATTTCGAACTGTAGATGCCAGAAGATGAATGAATTCATTTTGAATCTGTGGTGACAAATATGAGAGTTTTGGAGTTTCTGTGGCATGTTCAAGATGGTTTGCTAGTAGCGAATCAAACTGAGTCTAAGTAAAGGTAATAGGTTTCCTATATTTGTACCATCTTGAAGTGCTAGTTTTTCAACATGGCCACGTAGAGGATGATTTTGTATAATTAAATACCTCATGTAAGCTAATATTCTTTGCAATATATTTTACCACCGTTCTTTTTCGGACTGAATGTTCGCTTCTAATGATACATCAATTCCCGTTCTACGGATTAACCTTTGTTCTATTTCTTTCCAAGCCGTAAGTGATTTTCGGTGATTTGGACTCCTTTCATGGCTAATCAATTTATCCTTTTTCTTCCATTTATTAAAACCAGCATATGTTACGAAACATGATTGTGTAACGGAATTTGATGTAATAAACAGTAAGCAACAAAACCAGTACGCTGAATTATTTTTTGGTGGATATAATAACCAAGATCAGTTACCTTCAGTTCCTCCCTCTTCATTAGCAACCCGTCGAGAAAACCATGATTTTGACATTAGACGATTAATTAATGTTGTTGCTGCATTTAAACTGGCTTAGTTTTGAAATGTGCAAAATTTACGAATAATCATTTCTTTTCCAAGTTGGTTCGATATTATTAGAAGATTGTTGCTAAATTTTAAATAAGTAACATTCTTGAACTCCACAACTTCCGGAATTACAGCAAGTGTTTCAGTGCTTTTTAGGGTTCCGTACCTTATAAGGTATAACGGAACCTTTATAAGTCAGTCAGAAAATAGAAAAAAGTATTTTTAGATTAAAAAGGCGAAGGTTAATTTGGTCAAAAGAAAAAAATTTTAATGCATATATCATGTGAGATATCATTTGAAAGAGGATTCTAAAGGGCTTCTAAAAATATTTTTTTATTATTTTCGGTCCCGTAGTCTTAATGATATAGTTCAAAATGTGCCAAAAATAACCCTCCCTCCCCCTGTGCTCCTACATTTTCAAAGCTAAAATTTTTATTTTAATAGAGATAAATTATCGGAAAACTGCAGGTTTTTTTGATAGTGTAATAGTTGCTGGAAAAAAATGTTTAAACACAGTAATCGACAACGTATTTACTAATGTACCAGTTCAATGTGGGACAATTTATTCATTTTTCAGTTATTACAATTAAATTTGGATAAGATTTAAATATACATAAAAAATAAAAACAGCTTAATTTGGTGTATTGATTGCTCACTATAGTATTGGTACGGAACCCTAATAGTAGTGCGAGCACGACTCGCTCTTGGCTAACTTTTTCTTATTAGATGTGAACATGGATTTATCATTTCTGATGCACTTGGGCCACCTTCTTCAGAGTCTTGTATTTGTTGAGTTGTGTAGTACATAAAAGTTTTTCAGCAGTAAGTGTACAACCTGAATCTGGTTCTGACTGAATCTGATTTTACATCTTCTGGATTTCTTTTTGCGATTTTTTTTTTAAGTATGATTCCATTATTACTCTAGATTTCAGAGGTTTTTTTTATTGCTGTATTTTCTTTTCCGATTCTGAGAACCGCTTAGTTTTTTTCCTGGCGTTGACATGGTCTAAATAAAAAATAATTTTTATCAAATTAATTAAGATATTGCTGTTAAATAACACATCAGTGAGTAAAATATAAAAAGAGAACAGAATGCAGCTTATTTGAAAAGACAACAGGAAGGTGAAAATACTTGTGTTTTTAAATCTATAGGTTTTAAATCTAAGTACAAAACCAATTTGCAACCAGCCAAAGCTTGAAACTAAGGTTTTATATTCATTCCAACCTGCTATAAAGCCAAATTTAGATAAGGTCAGCTTAACTATAAACCATACTTGGAAAGACGGTACACTGCAAAAGAAAGAGCTGAGTTTAGGTAGTTATATCTTAATTTTCTATAGAGTTGGTATACTATTTTTTTTTAGTTAAATTTAAAATTAAACTAAGGTAGATTGTTAAAATTGGCTTTAAGAGATGTCAAAATCCAATGCTTATTAATGTGATAGTTTTGACAAGCGTAGAAAAAAGTTGCTGATTTTAGGTTGTCCCTCAGATAAGCCATATTTACGGTATATTAGGAATTCTTAATTTTTATTACTATAAATAGAAGTAAAAATTGAATATTGTCTATTTCTGCAATTGTATTATTGAACACTGTTAACAAATTTTTTCATACCCTATTCACTGAATAATAGAATCGTTGAGTATATGTAGTAAGTAATCTTATTCGTTTTATTATATACCAAGAATGTTGAACTTGAAAGGTGGAAACATAGTGAAATATACCCTATAATTTATGCTAACATTAAACTTATAACATAAAACATTTAATATTTGTTACAGGCGGAAAAGCTACTGAGTATAGTATTTTCAATAAAATTATAAAATGGGGGCGCCTTGTAAAACAAAAATTAAAGGGGGTCACCGCCACTAGCTAGCGGAAGGTCGTGGATCGTTTAGAGAGTTAAAATTTTGCAGAAAGGGCTAAATTAATATATAATATACAACAAAAAAATTTAGCACTTACCTTTCATAAATATTGTGGCTTAAAGACAATTATCAAGTGCACCAGACAAGTCGGAATGTCCAAATGTTCATGCAAAACCTTAAGAGACTTGTCATCCCAAGGAGGACAATTGTTTCTTTTAATCAATTCTTACCTTTTTGACTACTGTTGCAACTTTCATAATCAAAAATAGAAAAACTATTGCCTTAATCAACTGCAAACAAAAACTATTTAATCAACAGAGAAATAAACGTAAACCTCTTACATTAGGAAATTCATTGATTTTAATTTAGAAATTTGATTAAATGGTCGATATGGAATTATGATAATTTTATGTACATAAGCAATTCCCAAACACTTTATAGGGAAGAAAACTTATACTATAAATGTCGCAGTAAATTAATCCTACGGTTTATGGTCAAAACGTCCTAAGAAATGTATTAACTAAAAAGTCGTCATGCTAACTTAAATATAAAAACTTAGTAAAATTATCAATAATTGTTTGACTGCTTGCCTTCCAATCCAGAACAGCTCTTAATTTGGGGGAGAGAATCTTGTTTGTTGCTCTTGTTTTTCGCAACTATTCAAATAATTTAATGGCACACGTATCCGGCAAGATCTTGTTGAGCATAACTTGTGCACCACACGCACACAAGCTTTTTATTATATACTTTAATATTACTTATAAATCCGCCAACACACGGACATAAACCCTCGCGAACTGGATGAGTTAATTACTCCTTTCCATTTTTACTATCGTGATACTAAGTGCGATATCATATCTGCTACGCCGGAGAACGCTATCAGCGAACTTCTCTGGCTACGTTTCTTTCTACGTTTTTAAAACTGAAAACCCCATTAAAATCTCCCTCTTTTGACTAAAGCCTTAAGTTATATATGAACCCTACCCGCAACCCTTTATTTACGTCATATTTCTATTATCCAATGACTATTAACAGAACTTCCCAAAAGCAAAATTTCAGAAGCCAAATCCAACCCCTTTTAAGATGAGTGCCACGGATAGCAATTATTTTTCTAACTGTATAAATATGTTGTACATTCTTGGAATTTTAAATACTGAAATTGTTGACCATATCTATTGGCGACAGTTGTCTGCTATTGACAAAAGACCGCATAGCCTAACCCAAGCCGAAATGTATTTTAATACAATGGTTGTCTCCAGACTACTTAAAATTACTTGCAATCTTTGAACAAATCAAATTGGAAAATAGTTTGGGTATTTGTAATGTTTTGTTTTCTATAACCCAGGTCAATCACTGAATATTAAGAAAATTAAGTTTTACAACTGAAAATTGTTTTTCTTTGTTTACGTTAAAAAGTAATATTTTATTTAAATTTATCAGATTCGTCAATCTATAATCGACATAAGTTTTAAAGGGGTATTGTATTGTGTTTGCAAGGTTGAACATTTCAATTATGATGACAGCCGCTGGAATTTATAATATTTAAAGGCAAAGCTATTTCTAAATCTGAGGTCTTTATTATAAGGGATGCTTACTAAAATATAACAGTAATGTATCATGTAATTTTGCCTATAAGTAATACAAGTTAATGAAATTTAATTTATTATTTAATCTGTTAATACGTTAGCATTTCAAAATAATGTTACATTTTTAATAATATTTCATTTTTATTCTAAGAAGAGCGCAATGACAAGGACGCAAAACTGAAAAATACAGGCACAAAATAACTTAAACCTTAATATTTCGGGTATTTCCCTAATTTGGTCCGGGCTTCTATAACCTGTCGTAAGTGTCACGGATATGTACAGTCACGGAAAAAAGTATCCGGAAAATAACAACTAAAGAATCATTTATTTTTTAATACAGACAATTCTCAGGCACATAACAAATACGGCGTTTGCGTCTTTTTTTAGAAATAACAAAACCTTGTATTTGTTGTGTGTCTGAGAATTATCTATATTAAAAAATAGTTGTTATTTTTCGGGTTACTTTTTTCTGTGACTGTATATAGAAGTACATTAGAGTGTTATTGTTATCGTTTTAAAATAACAAGCGTAAGCTACATTGCATTTATAGAAATAAAAATAAATAGTGGTTTGAAAAAAAAATGTTTGTACACTGCAAATATTTATTATAACATATTATTTTATCAGACAAATCAAGAAAGGATATAATTTTTGTAACCACACAGCGTAGATACCAAAAGGAAGTGCTGAGAGACACGGGTCGAGTCAGCCCTGCCAGTAGAAAAGGCGTGCCATTTTTATTATAAATTATTAATACAGTTTGATTTAGACTCTCAGTGTTCCTTTTTTTCCTTTTTATTTACAAATTAACATTTATTATATTACACTGGCACTAAATTTAAAATATATTTATTTACTATTAGTACTTAATGTCATTGTTTATGACATTAATTTGAATGTCATAATGACATTCTTTACCGTACTAGTGCGGTAAAGTGTCATTTTACCGCACTAGTGCGGTAAAGTCAAGTATAATGTAGGTAAGGTAAACTAGTGAATAGAAAATGAAACTAATGAACTTATTTATTGTAAACATTGAGTACAAATTTTTTGCAATTCAATATATTAACTCCTGCTTATGTAGGAGCAACACAGTCAGTGGCGTAACTACACCCCTGCCAGCCCCCGCTATGCGGGGGGGGCCCCAAGTGCAAGAAGGCCCAAACGATAATAAACTCAACTCATTCATCTTCAACGTATTTGGCAGGTAAGAAACGGTCAAGAAAATATTGCAGATAATTCAGAAACCGCAGGTTAACGAACGTTTTCTTGATGTTACTACTAGGAACTGCTGAAATACAAGAAATAATAATTAAGATAAATACTGAACACCACCTGCAGCCTGCATCCTTTCTTCTTTCTCTCCGTTCTGTCCTATTTTGTAAGGGTTAATAAACAGATGAAAGAGACTGTAAACTTTAATAACAAAGATGTCTATATTATTCTTAAGTGATAAGTTGTATAAAGTGGTAAAGCATTATTAAACGACGTATAGTAGGGTTAGTTTGGTTTGTGGGATTTTAAATAGGAATAAAAGGGCTATTGTCTGTACAGTACAGATTCACAGGATGGCAGGTAGCTTAGTAACCTTCGGTTTCTAGAAATATAATACTAGAAAGAAATTCATTTTGTGGTTTCTAGTCAGCTGGTTGCAACGTATTTGCATTAGCTGCATTATATATAACGGAAAGGAAGTAAAAAGCATTCCAGTACGTTTTACTCAATAGTGTTGTGTTCGTATTACAGGAGGTCTTTCATATTTAAACGTAAGTATTTATATCTATTTTTATTAAACTACTATTGATTTGATCATAGTTGAAGTCGCGCTGAGAAATACATATAAATAAATCTTTAAGCATTCAATAAAAATCATTTATATTTTGTTAATTAAAGCATTTAAAGCAAAGTATGTATGTGTTATTTGTAATTTCAAAAGGCTTTTAAATAATTATTACTTATCTAATTACATTATAATTAATTTCATTCAAAATTGCAGGAAATAATATACAATGAGCACTACAAGCGGCGCTGCAAAAACGAAAAGGAAACTATTGGAAGAATCAAAGAGCAAGATTCCAAAAATAAGTTCCTTTTTACTTCTAAGGAGTCCGAAAACAAGAACAATCTATGAAAGAAATTGGGCTTTCGACAGTAGCATCTACTAGTTCCGCTACAGACGAACAGCAGTCGTCAACAATTTTAAAAACTCTCACCCAGGGCGCAAGTACATCACATAATGACGGCCGCGATAGAAATTTGGAACTAGATACCACTACAATTACAGAGGTAAATGTGAGTAGTACTTTTCACTTAATGAACTATCTATGGATCTGACGAAAGAATATCCAACCGATTTTGCACATTTTTAAAAATCAATGTTTTACAACATGACAATTTAAGAAAAGAAATAATTAATTACGGATTGTGTAGACCAGATGGTGCGTTTCCTAAAGATAATAAAAATAGAAGTTTTTCAGTTCACTATTATTACTTAATAACTGCAAGCGAAAATAAAAGCAATACGTTAAACTTACCACACAATTCAAATGGGTGGTTGTGTTATTCTAAATTAAAAATTGTGTTTATTGTCAACCATGTTGGCTGTTTGCTTCAGTAAGGTCAAGTTGGACGACCGGAATTAATGATTGGCAGGGTTTATCAAAAAATTAAAGAGCATTTGCTTGCTCAATCTCATTTAACTTGTTGTTTTATTTACGATATGTGGAAAAAAATTATACCATAGATAAGAAAGATACTCTACTATTAAAACAAGAAACTGAATTTTGGAAAAATGTTTTACACAGACTTTTCAATGTTACTTTAACACTATCCCAGCGCATGCTGTCATTTCGAGGACATAGAGAAAGTTTTCTGATTCAAAAGACAGTTACAACGGTAATTTCTTAAGTTTAGTTCATTTAATTAGTAACTATGATCCTATATTACAAAAGTGCTTGAACGACCCAAAGGTTCAATTAAATATCTTTCCCAAAAATTCAAAACGATATTATTAATACTTTAAGCGCACACTTAAAAATATTTTATTAAATAAAATTAGATCCGCTCCTTTTTCTCAATCATAATAGACACTACACAGGATATAACTAAGATTGATCAATTAAGTAAAATTGTAAGATATATTGATTTTAAAAAGACAGCTTGGGAGAGGTAACCAAAATAGATATTTGTGAAACTTTTGTGGGTTTTACAAAAGTAGAGTCCCAATCTGCTGAAGGACTATGTAATACTATATTAAGCAATTTAACCAACATGCAATTAGATATAAATAAATGTAGAGGGCAGGGCTACGATGGAGCTAACGTTATGAGCGGTACGTATTCTGGCGTGCAAAGAGAATTTTAAACATAGAGCCTGCAGCCTTATATATGCACTGTAGTGCCCATAACTTAAATCTAGTCATAAATGATGCCGTTAAAGGTATAAAAGAAATAGAATCGTTTTTCTACTTTTAGAAAACATATATACATTTTTGCTAATAGTATAGTAAGATGGAATTGGCTTTCTGTTTTTAAAGAAAATTTTACACAATTGAAACGCTTAAATCCGACACGTTGGGCGGATCGAGTAAAATCTTTAGCTGCCATAAGAATTCGGTATAAAGATATAGTAATGTCTCTTAATAAAATTATTATGATATCAAAAAAACAGATGAACGAAATGACGCAAAGCAAATATTAACTAGCATGGATAATTTTAATTTTATTTTTTAAGTGTTTTTAAGTCAAATTCTAGAAGAGCTTAACAAGCTCTCACAAACTGCTCAGAGTGAAAAGGCGAATATTAATCAGATAACTCTCTTATTTCAAAAACTTTAAAATTTTTCAAGGAAACAAGAAATAACTATTCCAACATCAAGGAGGAAGCAGCGAAAGTTGCAGGGCAATGGAATATTAAACCGGAATTTATAAAAAAGGCAACCAAAAATAAAAAAGCATTACGATGAATTATCCAATGATTATCGATTTAATGATGAAGAATTTAAATTTAAAATAAATGTATTTTATCGCGTAATGGATATTATAATTTCACAACTGTCGAATCGTTTTAAATCGCTTTTCATGTAAACGAAAAGTTTAATTTCTTAGAACCTAATGTATTTTTGAATTTAACTGCAGACGATATTTTATCTAAGGCAAAACAATTGCAAAAATTTTACTACAAAGATTTAAATGATGCTATAGGTATAGAACTTACTACACTCAAAAATAATAGACTTATTTGTGATGAATTAAAAATGTTAACGGTATCTTACAATTTTTAGAATATCTAGTACTTTCCAAATCTACAGGTTCTAGCAGTTTTCCAAACACCATAACAGCCTTAATGTTATACCTAACTTTACCGTTAGCGTTGCAAGTGCGGAGAGATCTTTCTCAAAATTAAAATTATTAAAATTATCTTAGGAACCGCACTTCACAAGATAGATTAGACGATTTATCCCTCTTAGCAGTAGAACATGACACTGCCAAAAATATGAATATAGAGGATACAATAAACGCGTTTGCAGCAAAACATGCAAGAAAAACAAAATTTTGAATTTGATTTGGAATGTCTGCTAGCTCATAGGTTTTTTTACTGTATCAAATTTTTAGGTGTAAATAATTTTGTGCGGCGTATAAATATGTAGATTTAATATTAATTAACTTATAAGTTTGAATTTATGTAATTTGGTTTTATAATTAATAAAGCACTTGATTAATATAGTATATGTATTTAATTCTATACTGCTTCCTTCTCTACATGTACTATAATTTAAAAATATGGCTAAATATAAGCCAGTAAAAGTAATACATTTTAAAGAGAGCCCACTTTAAAATTTTTGCGGGGGGGCCCAAAAATCGTAGTTACGCCACTGAACACAGTTAATATTTTCTGATGAATTGGAGCTACTTGAAGTATTTTCATTCATGCCCATAATTTTAGTAGCAATAATTTACTTATTTTCATTAGATGTCTCTATATAGCCTTCTGCAACGCTAGTGGATTTCCATCCTCCGTGTCTCTTCAATGTATGAATATCAGCACCTGCATCGGCTAGCAAAGAAGCGGAAAATCTTTGAAAACAACGACCTGTGTAGCGCTCCGGATTTGATAAGCTCAGATATGTGGCAATTTCTTTTGGAATACAGCCAAAGGTATTTACACCAACAGGCTGTGATGTACATTTTCCATTTTTATAAAAAATAAAAAATAGATCATATACTGCAGACGATGGACAAAAACGCAAATATTTTTGAAAATTTTGCAAACAATTATAGCCCGCAATATATCCTTTAGTGACAGCAAATTCTCTATCAATTTTGGTTTTAGTATTACGTATTATTATTTTAATAAACGTTTCTTCATCTTCTATATCGCTTAGTTTTAAATTTGTTAGCTCTTCTCTGCGACAGGCTCCAAAAATTCCAATAGTTAAAGACACCTTAAAAAATAATTTCAAATAAATTTTAGGATAGACTATTATAAAAGTACTACCTTCATCATCAAATAGCGGTCATCATCTGCCTCTTGTAGAAATTTTTGTATCTCGTCTTTTGAAAGAACACTGAGTTTTTTAGACTTATGTCCGTCACTTTTTCTGTTTAAAAAGGCTTCCAATTGCGTATATTTACTTATGTCCAATTTCCTCTTCATTGAAATAGTACTGCGTAACATAGAATAATAGGTACACAATGTAGATGGCTTTTCTTTTTCAGCTTTCCCCAAGAAATATGCAAGCAAAATTTTCTCAAATATACAATCCAGACTTTTCTTCTTGCGCCAACCTTCAAATTTTCTGTAACCTAACTCGTATTTATGACGTGATTCTTCTGGTACCAATATTGCAATAGCCGCAATTGCTGCCATTTCGATATCTGACGAAATACATTCATCGGCGTCAGAATCACTCGTTTTTGCAGTATAGTGACAGATTCGTGACAGAATTGTAACAAATAGCTCTAGCTTACTCGGCCTTCGGCCTCGTTTGACAATTTTATCATCTCGTACGGTAATATGAACTGATACGATACTTATATCGTAAATAACTGTTTCCAGAAATCAATTATATTAAAAATAAAAATTATCCAGCAATTTTTTGTTTTGCGGACTATTTGGCGCCCATTTGTGAGTAGCGCCTGGGGCATGATGCTTCCCTACCCCCCACTCTACGCCACTGGCCGTATGCATTGTGTAATAATTAAAATTATAACGTTAATTATGTATCCCCCAAATCATATATGTACAAATAAATAGAAATTATTAGAAAGACACTAAGAAACTTAAGTTAGACGCAACATTTTAAATTTAAAGATAAATCAAAAAGGTTATTAAAAGTTCACAAGCAAGTTGTGAGAACAGATGTAATACATTGTATTCCAGACGTAAGTGATACTACAGGTGCAGGTCACAGACGGTTAAGAAACCGCATTACTTAGAAATTAAAATTGTATAATAAATAGAATAAAGAAATATGTAGACATGAGCTCTGCAAGTTCCCACAGACATGTGAGGACAGGTACAACATAAATACTTCGGGAGCCCCAGATCATTCAGTCAGTCTTGAGTATTTGATTTAACATTGTTGTTTGCTTAGGCTACTCGCCCTAATATTAATTCAATTATTATTTTGTTTCGACTTAGAATAATTAATCAAGTTTGTCAAAATTCTATTGTAATTTCTGTTTAAAAAATAAAATTTGTTACAAGACGTTTTGGAAGAAGTTTTTTAAAAGACCGCCCCCAAGGCCCGAAACGTAACTGGCGCAGCGTACGGATCCAGAAAAGCACTACGAATCCAAATATCGGACAACTGGTGACCAAGAATTTCAATTCCCAATCTGGAAGAACCCAAACAAAGTTAGACGAGGTACAAGAATTGACCGAACCCAACCAAGCAAACTTGGACAATGTACAAGAATCGACCGAGCCCAAACCAATGAAAACGACGATATAAATTATGTTTGTTTATTTATGCTAAACCAATTTTTACTTTCTACAAATTTATTGATGCTTGCTAGTAAGCCAATATTTTATATATACAGATTTTTTATTATCACAATTTATACCATTTTATGAAAATAATTTACTTATTGACTAAGACAAATTATTTTTATTACGAGAACTTATTTTAAAACACCAGAACTTATTTTTTAAAAACAAAAGAATTAATTTAAAACAAGAGAACTACAAAAACGCAATTATTGGTACAATTATTACAAATTACTAAAATACAAAACAAAACGAAACAAATTTAATTCAGCAAAACTGAAGTATAAAAATAGAACGCAATTAATTTTACCATTTTATGTACAGCAAATATTATCACCGAAAGCTTAAGGTATAAAACGCAATTCTTATAAACAATTAAATATAGGAACGATTATTTAAAACTATAAATTATACACTTCTGCGCAACGAATTGACAGAAGTAATTATAGAAACGTCTTTGTAACTTTATTATTAAATTAATTCAGCGTGCAAATCTATAACGCGATTCTCATACCGGAAACCATCGTTGAATAAAACCTATTCAGAAAAATCCGAAGGACGTAACACTCATCAAAACTTTATAAAGTGTAATTAAATATTTTCAGTACGAGAGCATTTAATTATACAGAAAGCATTTACGCAAATTATTAACTTATTACAGAGACTGAAATTACACTATTTGGGAGACTTATAACCTTATATTTAGACAATTTTATTGTATAAATTATTAAGGAAACATTGAACAAAACGATTGACTAAAAAGTTGAAACTTTATAATTAGACAATCACAAACAAAGCATTTTATGCAAAACTACACCTACGGAGACGAAATAATTAAAACAAACACTTAATTAATCAGCAACACTGAAATAAAAAACGCAATTAGCGCAAGAAAACGTACAAGGTATAACGCAATTACTAAATAAATTATTAATCCCATAAAATCTTTTAGAAAATTAAAACTCGCGACAACTATAACATCCGCGAAGTATAAAAATATACGAATCCAAGGCTACAGCAAATAACTAAACATTACCAAACACAAATTTTTCTATTTAATTATAACACCCTATAACTACGTATAAAATATAAGTAAAACGATTTTTTAAATAACCCAATACAAACTAAACTGAAAAGTAAAAATACAAATTGTAAACTAAATCTCAATTTATACAAAAACTTGATATTAATTAAAACCAAAAACAACCCTTAATGACCATGAGTTCAGATATAAAGATTAACCTCGAAAGTATACCTCAATTTAACTGAGTTCAAGCTTTATAGGGAATTCCATTAGAGCGTGTGAAATACAGTGTTATTACAAATGAAATAGACAGTTTGGATAGGTTATAGAAAGTTTATTTTTGAAAAGTTAAAATTATTACTTATATGATTATAAAGAAGAAATGATTAAGTTTTTATTTAAAATTTTTACAAATGTTCAATGTGTACACCTTTGGTAACACAACAGATATCAACACGGTAGTCGAATTCTTGCCACACGCTATTAAGCATGTAACGGTCAACTGTAGCAAGAGCATTTGTGATACGTTGTTTAAGTTCGTCGATATCAACAGGAAGCGGTGGTATGAAAACTTTGTCTTTTACATAACCCCATAAGAAATAGTCGCAGGGCGTTAAATCTGGACTACGAGGTGGCCACGGCTCAAGCACAAGGTTTTCCTCACTTGCACGGCCGATCCATCGTCTAGGAAGATGTTTATCCAGATATTTTCTGACCTGTAAGTGCCAGTGAGGCGGAGCTCGATCTTGTACAAAAACGAAGTTAGCACTATCTTCCTGTAGTTGAGGCATTAACCATTCGTGTAACATGTCCAGATAAATTACTCCGGTTATTGACACTTCGTGAAAGAAGAACGGCCCGTAAACCTTTTCACGAGATAAAGCGCAAAACACGTTAACTTTAGGGGAATCGCGTATATGTTGTAAAGTCGCTCTTGGGTTTTCTGTGCCCCATATCCTTACATTATGTGTATTAACTTTTCCACTAATGTGAAAGGTACATTCGTCACTGAAAATTAGGCGATTAAAGAATGTGTCATCATTTTCGAGACATTGTTGCATCTCCAGACAAAAATTGTTACGTACGACTTTATCACCGGCATTTAAACTTTGTACTAACTGCAATTTATACGGTTTCATTTTCATACGTTTCCGCAGAATTTTCCACACAGTAGGTTGAGGAATTTGCAATTCTAAGCTTGCTGATGTAGTCGATTGTCTTGGACTTCGTAAATAAACATCACAAACACTATCGATTTGTTCTTTTGTAACAGGAGGTCTTCTAGTACTCTTTCTTTTACACAGACATCCACTATTTTCGAAACGTTTATACCAGTCATAGATTGATTGCCTTGTTGGTGGAGTTTTACCGTATTTTGTTCTGAAATGACGCTGCACAACAGTAACAGACTTTGTTTTGGCTAATTCAAGAACACAATAAGCTTTCTCCACTTTAGTAGCGGTCATTTTGCTAGACTGGTCGTTGTTTTAACAGCAGTACCAACCTAACAGTTGTACCAACATAAACTTTAAGAAATTCCCTATAATACCTATTTCGCTTACTATATTTAAATACACCAGTCTGATTTTTTAAAGGCTATCCAAACTGTCTATTTCATTTGTAATAACCCTGTATTTTTGAAAACCTTTTACAAAACAGGAGATAACGAAAAAAATGTTCCATTTTAACGCCTAATAATAAGTAAACTGACCGGAAGGGCATTAACGCTAATTGCCAGCCGAGACGATTTAGAACAATGGGAAGATTTTGACGCATATTGATAGCATATTTCGGCGACGAAAAGAGCATCAAATGTTTTATTTGCGATCTAATAAACCTTAGAATAGAAAGTAACCAATCACCGTATCCGTTTGGAATGAAATGTCAAGACGTACGAGTCTAATTCTAACAAAACTAAAAATTGAAGATCCCGAACAAAATATCCGCTTACTACAGACAAAAATGTATTACGAAATGGTATTGGACACCTACATAAACGCACTACCTGAACGATTATCAAATAAAATAAGATTACAACATCCCCAAAATTTAGAAGAACTAATGAATATGATTATAGAAGAAGAAAATATCATGCATTATCGAAATAGACTATATAGCCCTAACGCGAATAAAAACTATTCACACATAAAAACCATACAAGCCGCAAGACAAACAACCACCCAACCACAATTTACTTCATTTAACGCACAAACGTATCAACCGCGAATCAACAACCCGCATTTCAATAACACAAATTTTAACAATCATTTTAGACAATTTCCGAAACCAATATGCAACTCAAATTTTACAAAACCCGCATTTACACCAAGATTCAATCAAAACATAAACCAACAAAGGCAAACATTTAACGCACACCCCATTAGAAATACAGCGATGATAAATAACAATAATTACCCAAACAATTGTTGTAAACCAACTCCTATGGACACCTCATCTGGTAACACCAGACGAAATACAAAAATATCGCAAATCAGACCAAGCCTTAACCAAAAACAAAACTTTACCTCGGAAGAATTATTTCACCAAGCAGTAGAAGAATCTAACGAAGAATCAAATCACATAGAAAATTATGAACGCGACGAACCATGCGAAAATTACGAAGAGGACGACAAAGAAAATGCGTGCTCAAAGTTTCAGATAGAACGATTTATAAACGACCAAACATAATTAATTTGAATAATATCAATCGACAAATATTGTCATACATAGAAATACTCCACGCAGAACTTAAATTATTAATCGATACCGAATTCTCAAAAACACTAATTAGCCCCTGAACCGTAGAAAACATTAGTTAGATTTTGTAGAAAGAGAACCCTTTAAAATTAAAACAGTCCATCAAACGACACTACATCAATTCATAGCTAATATACTTCTACCAAAAAGTTTTAGCGTAAAAATGAAACATAAATTTTGCATTTTTGAATGTAACGATAAATACGACGGACTAATAGGAATGGGCCTTTTAAGAAATTTAGGAGTCAACATTGATATAAAAACCCGTTTATTAAGAACGAAACATGGGCAAATCCCCATTAAATTCTAAAAAATTAATACCCAAACCGAGCAAAAATACACCATAAAACCCCGTACCAAGAAACAAATAAAAATTCCAGTAAACTTAAAAAACGACGTAGGAATTATAAATCACATAACATTTCAACAAGGAGTAGTATCCACCACCGCATTAGTACAATTAAAAGATAATTACGCCACTACAACAATTCTAAATTCAAATAACTACCCCGTGGAACTATCGCTAACAAACCCAATTAACGTAGAAGAATTGAACTTTAAAGAAATGGAAATAGACGAAAATTTAGAAAGCGATTACAACCCTATGGAACATGACAGAATGTTAAGAGAAAATTTAAGTAGCATTCGTTTAAACAACGACATCGATAAAGAAGAGGAGAGAGCAATTAAAAACTTATGCTTTGAGTACCGCTATATATTCCATTGCAAAGGAATACCCTTAACCTTACTTATACAGTCAAACACAATATAGAATTAACAGATAACAAGCCAATTTTTACAAAAGCATACAGACTACCTCAGGCAAACCAAGAAGAAGACGATAGACAAGTAACAGATTTATTAGAGCAAGATATAATCCAATACTCCAACTCATCATGGAGCAGCCCCGTATTAATAGTACCGAAGCAATTAGACGCCTCAGACAAACGAAAATATCGAATGGCAGTAGACTACAGAAAGCTAATCGAAAAACGGTAGGCGACAAATACCTACTACCCAATATCATCGAGATTTTAGACAAATCAGGAAAGTCTCAATATTTTCCAACATTAGACCTCGCCTCAGGATATCACCAAGTAGAAATAGAAGAGAAAAACACAGCGAAAACCGCATTTAGCACGCCTAAAGGACACTACAAATATAAACGTATGCCATTTGGACTGAAGAACGCACCCGCCACTTTTCAACGAGTCATGGATAACATATTACGAAGAATACACAACGAAAAATGTTTTGTGTACCTAAACGACATCATAGTATATTCAACATCACTGGTAGAACACATACAAAGACTAAGAGAAGTATTTGAAAGACTAAAAAAGGAACATTTTAAAGTTCAACTTGACAAAATTAAATTTTTACAGAAAGAAGTATCATTTTTAGGACACATAATAACCCCTCAAGAAGTTACGCCAAACCCAGACAAAACAAACGCAGTACTAAACTACCCCTTACCAACATTAACAAAGAAATCAAAGGATTTTTAGGTCTCAGTGGTTATTAGAGCAAATTCATTAAAGGTTACGCACAAATAACCAAACCCCTGACAAATTGTTTAAAAAAGGGAAATAAAATTAAACACATTCCAGAATTTATTAAAGCCGTAGACAAAATTAAATGTATACTCACGAATCATCCTGTATTAGAATATGCAGACTTTTCAAAACTATTTATATTGACAACCTACGCATCAAACGTAGCACTAGGCGCAGTAATGAGCCAAGGAAAAGTAGGTAGCGATAAACCAATTAGCTACGCATCCAGAACCCTAAATGATACTGAACAGAAATACAACAAGATCGAGAAAGAATTATTAGCCATAATGTGGGCAACGAAATATTTTAGACCATACCTTTATGAACGAAAACTTTATATATACACCGACCATAGACAATTAGTATGGCTATTCAAACTTAAGAACCAAACTCAAAATTACAGAGATGGAAAATCAGACTAGTGGAGTATGACTACGAAATTATATACAAAAATGAATTTGCAATAATAACTCAGACGCCCTAAGTAGAATATAGCTCAAAGCACTAAAAACGGAATCAATTATGAAAGACGCCGACGACACAGAAGTAATTAAAGACCCAGAAGAGATAGACACCATACCTTCGACACAGAACGAAGAGCCAAAAACCGCAATTACAATTTTAAACGAAGCAATCGATATAAAACCAAATTAATTCATAATTACTGAAGTTTTAACCAACCCCAATCCCGTAAAATATACGAAAATAGACAATAAGAAAATATACCAAATTCAAATAACCAAGGACGATAACGAGGAAAAATTATTAAAATTCTAAAAGAATACACCCCCGAGAAAAAACGATTTTATTTCTATTTCAATACCGAACATTTATATAAACGATTTTCGGAATTATATATTAAATTTTTCAATAACTCTGGCCCTGAACTTATTAGATGCACAAGAAAATTAATAACCTTAGACGACCCTGACGAAATAGACGACGTAATTAGAAATCAACACCAAGACAAAACCGACCATCGTAGAATCAATGAAACATTAAAGCAACTTATAAGACGATACTATTTTAAAGATATGAAAGAGTTAACCACAGATTTTATTAACCACTGCGAACTATGCGATAAAGCAACATATTTCAGGACACTCCCAAAAATGCCCTTAATATTAACCAAAACACCCGATAAACTTTTTCAAAAATTATATGCCCACACTCTAGTAGTAGAAGCACAAAACTTTTTAACCACTTTAGATGCATTCACCAAAAGAGGTCGAGCGATACTCATTGGCTCTAAAAATAGCATTGACGTAACCCAAGCATTCTTACAATATTTTACATTTTATGGCACACCCAAAACCATAACTTTAGATAACGGCAGCGAATTTAAAAACGAAACGATACAAAACACCTTAGAATTCCATAAAATAAAAATTCATTTTATAACCGAAATCCACCCTGAATCAAACGGATTAATTGAAAGGTTACATTTAATCCTACTAGAGCAAATCAGATTATTAGAATTAACTTACAAAAAGGAGCGCATCACCAATTTAATGTCATACGCACTAATCGCTTACAACAATACAATCCGCTCATCAACAAACTTTACACCCCTAGAATTAACATTAAGACATTCAGATTCCTGTAATCCTTACGACATACATTACAACAAAGAAGTATACCAACAGTATGCTAAAGACCTTAAATAGAAACTAAAAATAACTTAGGATAAGGTATAAGATAAATTAGATAATTAGATAATCAAAATAATATCAGACAAAAATATAGCCGTAGTAGACAACGGCAAGATAGTAAAATACATTCATTTGGAAAACTTAAGACGCCCTGTAATTTCAGATGGACAGTCATCACCCTTACCGTCAACCTCCGCCCAAGTAGAACGGAGACATAAAAAGACATAAAAAACAACCCCGGTATACTACCAATAAAATTGGGAAGTATGCAAAATATAATAACTGGACATTCGCACAAAAATTCTATTTAACATAATTAAAACAAGAATCTCACATAATCAAAGACAACTATTATAGACTAAAACAATCAATGAACACAGCTAAATTCGGAAAAAAATATGCAACAGAAATTATGAATTACAACAGTATAATGGAAGACATTTTAAGAAACATGGAAGATAAATTTAATAGATTAATACCCACAGAACAATTTGCAAGACGAAAAAGGTAACATAATAAAAGCTATCACAGGCAATTTAGATAGCCAAGATGCAGAACGATATGACAACGCCATACAGCAGTTAATTGAAAACCAAAACAATATAAAAACCATTGTTAGAAACCAAATATCTCTAACCCAACCAACTATAATAAAATTCAACTATACGTTAAGAAACCTAGTAAGATATTAAGAATACAAACTCTTGAAACATACAAACCACGATGTTAGGAATGCGAGACTTAATTAGATACAATACAATATTCACCCAAATAATATCATCCCTTACTGTAATCCAACATATTTTAGCCACATTAAAAAACGCTGTAACATTTGCAAAATTAAACACACTACACTCTATTATAATAGAACCAAGTGACTTATTAAAAGAATTATTAAGAATTAGATCATTTATAACTAATAATTAATTAATTAATTAATTAATTAATAGAATCAAACATTCTCTCATATTTGAAAAATAGCTATAGTGAAAGGCTATGTAAAGAATAACGAAGTCACATTTTTAATAGAAATCCCAATAGTAGAAAGTAACAATTATAATTATTATAATTTATTTGCTTTTCCAATGAAAATTACTAGCACGTATCAAGTTATTATTCCCAAAACCAAGTTCCTTTCCTTAAATAAATTCAGATATGGTTACACAAACGAAAAATGTAACGAAGTAACACCAAATCAATATTTATGTCAATCATTAACAACAACAACAACTAACCAAGAAGACAGCCCTTGCGAAGTACAATTACTAAGATTTTCAAATCATTACGACAACTATGAAGCCAAACCAGTACAAATCACGAACATGAAAATTCAAAGGTTACAGAAGACAAATGGATTGCTGTATTTCCAACAGAAGTAATAGCAACCGCACATTGAAATTAAGACGAGAACAATTTAGCACTAATCGGAAGCAAAGTAATCACCCTTAAAAAAGACTGTTATTTAAAATTGAAGAACGAAATCATCAGAGTATATCAAGTCCCCAAAGTAGCCAAGAAATTCGCCAATTTACCGGAACTACAATTCAAAATAACACAATCCGAAGGCGACAAAATAATCAAGAAATCCATGCAACTAAAACACCTGGACTTGGACGATCTCAACTACGCTATGAAACTAATGGACAACTATAAAGAGCACTTAAGTGAGTTAAAAGTGTCAAAATTACATTAGGATAATATTAGCGTTTGCACAATTTTATTAATTATTTTAATCATTTTAGATAATAATAAAGAAAATAAAGAAAAAAAATTTAGCCATAAGTAAACAAAAGTAAATAAAGAAACAATAAATGTACACTTAGGGACAATGAATTTTTAAAATTAAGTAAAAGAAATCCTTAAGTTTTCGATTACGTCGGTAGGAGTTATGTATCGCCCAATCCATACATGTACAAATAAATAGAAATTATTAGAAAATTACTATAAAACTTAAGTTAAACGCAACATTATGAATTCAAGGATAAATCAGAAAGGTTTAAAAGTTCACAAGCAAGTTATGAGAACGGATGTAATACATTGTATTCCAGACGTAAGTGCAGGTGCAGGTCACAGACGGTTAAGAAACTGCAATTACTTAAAAATAAAGATTGTTACATTCTGTAATAAATAGAATAAAGAAATAAGCAGACATGAGTTCTGCAAGTTCCCACAGACATGTGAGGGGCAGGGACAACATAAATACCCCGGGAGCCCCAGATCAGTCAGTCAGTCTTGAGTATTTCAGCTTTAGCATTGTTGTTTGCTTAGACTACTTGCTCCAATATTAATTCAATTATTATTTTATTTCGACTTATAATAATTAATCAAGTTTGTCAAAATTCCATTGTAATTTCTGTTTAAGAAATAAAATTTGTTACAAGAAGTTTTGGAAGAAGTTTTAAAAAAATCCCCTCGCAAGGCCCGAAACGTAACTTGTTGACTATAAAAAAAAATTGATGCAGTAAGTAGCGACGGTGAAATTTAAACGCATAGTAGAGTTATTTATTACAAGTAGTATTTAAATTAGAATGAACTGTATTAAATTCATCTTATGACGTGCGGAAATGAAAGTTTGTAGTGAAAAGATTACCGACGTCTGTTAGCTTATTTGTGAGACCGGGACATTTGCGGATTTTTACAAGGGGAACGTCAGGTCTATTGTCGATCGAATTGAAATAACATTTAGAATTTTATGTTACCTGTACCGACAAGGTATGTATAAAAAAGCACGTCTTATGGTTGTTGCTAGTGAGCTTTTGAATATTGTTGGAAGGTGTTTAGTAATTAATTGCCATATATAAGGGAGGGAAAAGTAAAAAAGATTCGCTTGACGAGGAAAGCGAAATGGATCAAGACGGTAGATTTATAAGTGGTTTGAATAAGTCCATTGTTAAATCACGTGAGATATTTTGCGCAGTTATGTGCGGTGCACTTAACGAAAATATAAAATCAATTCAAGCGAGTATTTCAGAGTATCGGTGAAAATAAAACCAATGGGGAAAATTAAAGAAACATTAGAGGGTAACGTTAGTATTGTTACTTAAGAAAAAAGCGCTGTAAAATATAATGTAAACAGTAATAAAGCGCAGAGTAGTAATTATGTAGAGATAATCGGTAAAAAAATTAGGCGACAGGGGATATTCCAGTGCCATAACAGAGGCCAATATCGGTCATCAAAAACATTACATTTCAATATGTAAAGATTTGGGAGGCCCAAACTTGCATTTTTCGGCAAATATCAAATTCACCCAATGGTCTTTTTTGATAAATTAACGACGCTGCTTGTTAGGCAGGAGTTCCTGATAATAAAAAGTTTTATTATTTTGGAGCGTGCTTGAAGTGGTTGGTCCATGATTAAGATGAGACCTAACTATTTCAATCGTTCAATCAGTTTTGAAAGTGGTTTGTTGACAGATATTAGAGAATCGAGAAAGAACGTGATGCTTTTGCGAGCATGAAATTTGGTAGGTACGAAAAGGTTTCAAAAGCCGACTACTTCTATAAACTAGTCAGGATGCGAAATAATTGGCAAAAACAATAAACGAAGAGAAATTAATTTTGATGTTCATAAATCATTTCCCTCCTAAAATTAAGCGAGGTCTAATAAAATTTATTTATATAGATCAATAGAAGATATTGAAAGTCATTTAAGAACCGTCGATGCGGTAGAAAAGGATATAAATTTGAAGTGCGGATCCAAATTTGAAAGTGGACCAGAATTGTGGTAAAACCGAGAACTGCGTTATTCAGATAACCGCAATAATTTTAGTAATACTCGTAGGTGCTAGTAGTTAATTTAAGGAGTGCCAATAACAGTCCGGAAGTATCCCTAGTATTTATTGAAGATTTCTCTTAGGTTTAGGAAGAAAGCGAATCGGATTCTGAGGTTGAACTAGTAGCAGTATTCATTGAAATTGAAGGCAGCAATATTCGATGCTTGATTGATTAGGGTAGTCAACTAACCTGTGTTAGTAAAGGCTATTTGGGAGGATTATTACAACGGAATCCGAAGATTCTCAGCACTCACGCTAAATGTGATATAATTATGAGTGCGATAGGCAATAAATCGACTAAGATAAACGAACAAGTTTTCCTCACTGATGGGTTTACTATTGCCTACTGTTCCTTGGCTTAATACTGCGCCTAAGGTTACATTTGATGCGTCTGTTGTTAATATGGTTTCAAAAAATCGGGGTATTCTAATACGGGGTGATTTGTTAATATACTTCTGATTTTATCTACAGCTTTGATGAATTCTGGGGTATGTACAATTTTGTTTCCTTTCTTTAAACAATTTGTCAGGGGCTTGGTTATCTGAGCATAACCTATAATAAATTTGCGATAGTAACCACTAAGTCCTAAAAATCCTTTTATTTCTTTATTTGTTTTTGGTATTGGGTAGTTTAATACAGCGTTTGTTTTGTCGGGGTTCGGCATCACTCCTTGGGGTGTTATTATATGACCTAAAAATGCTACTTCTTTCAGTAGAAATTCGCTCTTATCCAGTTGTACTTTAAATTGTACTGTTCTTAATCTTTCGAACACTTTTCGTAATCTTTCTATATGCTCCAACAATGATGTTGAATACACTATAGTATCGTCTAGGTACACAAGGCATTTTTCGTTGTGTATCCCTTGTAGTATATTATCCATTACTCGTTGAAAAGTTGCGGGTGCGTTCTTTGGTAGAAATGGCATCCTTTTATATTCGTAGTGTTCTCTAGGTGTGCTAAAGCCTGTTTTTTGTGTATCTCTTTCTTCCATTTCTACTTGATGATATCCTGATGCTAAATCTAGCGTTGAAAAATATTGGCACTTGCCTAATTTGTCTAAAATTTCAGTTATATTTGGTAGCGGGTATTTATCGTCTATCGTTTTTCCATTTAATTTTCTGTAATCTATTACCATTCTATATTTTCGTTTTCCTGATGCGTCCAGTTTTTTTGGTACTATTAATATGGGGCTGCTCCATGGTGAATTGGAGTGTTGTATAATGTCTTGATCTAATAGATCGGCTACTTGTCTGTCAGCTTCTTCCTGACTTGCCTGGGGTAATCTGTATGCTTTTGTGAATATCGGTTTGTTGTCTGTTAGTTCAATGTTGTGCTTGACTGTATTTGTAAAGGTTAGGGGTATTCATTTGCAAAGGAATATGTCGCTGTATTCGAAACATAAATTTTTGATTGCTCTTTGTTCCTCCTGATTGATGTCGGTGTTAAAACGGATATTACTTAAATTTTCTCCTAACATTTCGTCGTTTTCTACGGGGTCATAATTTTCGTTTAGGTTCTCGTCTATTTCCATCTCGTTAAAATTTAATTCTTCTACGTTAATTGGGTTTGTTAAGGATAGCTCTACGGGGTAGTCATTTGAATTTAAAATCGTTGTTGTGGCATAATTATCTTTGATTTGTACTAATGCGGTTGGGATCTCTACTCCTTGTTGAAAAGTTATGTGATTTATTATTCCTAATTTATTATTTGAATTTACGGGGATTTTTATCTTTTTCTCTGTTCGGGGTTTTATTGTGTATTTTTCCTCAACTTGGGTATTTTGAAATTTAATGGGTATTCGTCCATATTTGGTTCTTAGTAAACGGTTTTTTATGTCTATGTTGGCTCCTAATTTTCTTAGAAGTTCCATTCCTAATAGTCCGTCATATTTGTCATTGAATTCAAATATACAGAATTTATGCTTCATTTTTACGCTAAATGTTTTGGGTAAGGGTATGTTTGCTACGAATTGGTGTAGGGTTGTTTGATGGGCTGTTTTAATTTTTACGGCTCTCTTTCTACATAGTTTAAATAATGTTTCTTTACGGTTCGCGGGCTAATTAATGTTCTTGAAGATCCGGTATCGATTAGTAATTTGAATTCTGCGTGGGGTATTTCTATATAGGGTAGTACAAGGTGATTCATATTATTTAAGTTTATTACGTTTGGTCGTTTATAACTCGGTCTATTTGAAAATTTGAGCACACGTTTTCTTCATCGTCCTTTTCGTAAGTTTCGTATGATTCTTGACTTGTTCGATTGGTTTTGTTCGTTGTTTGTACTTGGTCGATTGCAATTATTCTGGTCATCTTCATATTCCTCTACTTCTCGGTGAAATAGCTCTTCTGAGGTCAAAGTGCGTTTTTGATTAGGGTTCGGTCGAATGTGTGTTATTTTTGTGTTGGGTCTGGTGTTACCAGATGAGGTATCCATTAGTGTGGGTTTATAATAGTTATTGGGATTATTATTATTTGTCATGGGTGAGTTTCTAATAGGATTCGCGTTGAATGCTGGTCTTTGCTGATTTACGTCTTGGTGGAATCTTGGTTGAACTGCGGGCTTCGCAAAGTTTGAGTTAAATGTTGGTTTTGGAAAGTATTTATACTGGTTATTAAAGTTTGAGTTATTAAAATGTGGATTATTGGTTCGCGTTTGGTTTGTTTGAGCATTGAACTGATTGAATTTTTGTTGTCGATGTGTTGTCTCGCGGGTTGTATGGTTTTTATTGGTGTGTAGCTTTTATTGGCGTTGGGGTTGTATAGTCTGTTTCTGTAGTGCATCATGTTTTCTTCTTCGATCATCATGTTCATAGCTTGTTCTAAGTCTTGAAGATGTTGAAATCTAATTTTGTCTGAAAGTCGTTCGGGTAGTGCATTTAGATATGTGTCTAATGCCATTTTATCGTACATTTTTGTTTTTAGAAGTCTGACATTTGTGTCGGATTCTTCAATTTTTAGTTTTGTTAAGAATAAGCTTCTTACATTTTGGCATTTCATTCCAAATTGATATAGGGATTGGTTGTTTTCTATTCTAAGGTTTATTAAATCGCGTACTAGGCATTTTAGGTTTCTCTGATCTCCAAAATATGCAACTAATACTCGTTTGAATTCATCCCACTGGTCTAAGTCATCTCGACTGGCAATCAACGTTAGTGCTCTTCCGGTTAGTTTACTAATTATTGGACGTATGAGTGAAACGCTTCTTTTGTTGTCACCGGGCTTATAGAACGTTTTTAGGAATATTTCACAGCCTGAAATAAAATTACTGAGTAAACATTGATCTCCGTTAAAATTGGGGATCATTTTCAAGTATATCTTCATTTCTCCACTCATTTTGGCGGGGGGAATGTTCTGGTAATCAAAATTTTTAAATTTGACTTTGATTATTTTCCTATTTTTGAAAATTTTGAATTTATTTCGTAGTTTGTGGTGTTATTCCTTTCTTAGATTTATTACTTTTCCATTTAGATTGCATCGGGTGACTTGCTATTTTTAGCTTGGGTCGTTTTGGATTATTTAAAGAAATAAGTTGTTTATTTTATATTTAATTGCGCTGTATTAAAATTATTTAATGGGTTTTACGCTTGGTATTGGTTTGGTTACGTTTATTTTTAATTTATCGATGTTAGTTTTATTGTAGGTTTGATTTCTGAAGTTTCAATACGATTGAGTGATTTTTGGTACTAATTTATCTTACTTGCGTGTTCTGCGTCAGTTAAAGCTCTTCTATTTTAATGGCGCTGATTTTAATTATGTCTGTAATAATTATCTCTTCCCGTAGGTTTATGTAATTTGTAAGGTGTCTGCGATACGTACAATGTTGTAATCTACTGTAGGATGTTTCCAGTTAGTTGTGTTAGTGTCTCTATTGCAAGGTTATTTTTAAATATACTGTGTTGTTATTTAGTAATTGTTGTCATTTAATACAATTTGATCTTTCTTGAGAGCTTTTGTTTGAATAGATTGCGTTTTTCCTATAATTAATTATCTCGTCAATGAAATATTTAATTATGCAATGTCGTGTTTGGAATAATAAAATTTTTGCGTTGTTAATTTACTGAAGTATTATAATTGTCAACTTTGAATAAGGTTGTAATATGCGTTTTTCAGTACCGTAATTATTTATAGGTTTCCCGAGTTGTTTTTTTCGTATTTAAATTGATATTTTATAAGAGTTTCCGGTCGTAATTTCTACGCTTTGCTTTAATTTACAATGCTTTTATTCTGAAAGGTTTTCGTATTGCTATATTTAGATTTTGCGATGCATTTTGAATAGCTTTTGTTCAGTAATTATAATTAGATATATTTGTTGTGTTCAAGGTGAATGATTTGGTTGAAGATGAGATGAATGTTGGTTTCGCTTTTGAATTCGCGCTTTGTTAATTCTCGTAATAAAGATGTGGTTAATAGATTGCGAATTGACTATTATTTTTACGGAATACGATGAGTTTTGCGTCTGGGTAGTTGCGTTATTAATGCCATGTTGTTGAATTAGAAATTGGATTTTGTTTCTGTTTCTAAAAATTGTTGCGCTAGCTAAAATCGTAAATATGGTCTCAAATGCGCTTAAAATTGCGACTTTCTAATTTTCTCAAGTTCCTATGTCTTTTTTATACAAAGAATAATAATAATAAAAAAAAATTCAAAACAGCTTAAAGATAATGTTTTGCAATAGCTAAGTAGATTATTTTCATAAAATTGCATAAAATAATGGTAACAATAGTCAATATACATATATAAATCATAAAGTAGCAAATATCAAATATGTTTATTAAATAAGAGTAAAATTCAATTGGTTTAAAGGAAAATGAACTTACACTAGTTGCTTTGTTGATTTTATGGATTCTTTCTCTTCTTCGGTTTTTGGATTTGTTGAATTTGAGCGATTTTTGTTTCGCCTTCAACTTTTGTTTGTTTGCTGGGTTTGTACGATTCTTGTTTCAACTCCAACTTCTGTTTTGGTTCTGCCAAATTCGAAATTGAAATTCCAGACCACCAGTTCCTCGATTTTGGATTTCCTAGTGCCCTTTTGACATCCGGTACGCTGCGCCAGTTAAAGTTTGTGGCTTGGGAGCGGCCTTTTTAGAAAACCATTTCAAAACTTCTTAACAATTTATTTTTAATTATACAGAAATTATTTGGAATTTTGACAAACTTGAACTATAATTATTCTAAGTCCCAAATACTAAATTAATTGTACAAAAATGAGTAATTTAACGAACTGCAATGTTAAAACTAAACGATGGATTGACTGTCGTCGACTGGGGCTCCCGGGCTTTTTGTAATATCCCTACCCCCTTACATGGCTGTGGGAACTTGCAGACCTAATGTCTGTTTACACTTAATTCTATTCATGAATACATTGTTGCGAGCTTACTTTCTAGGTAATCTCGGTACGTGACTGTCTGCGACCTCCTGTGAGCTGACATCTGCAGTGTCACTATCGTCTGTGCTACAAAGTTGCGTTTGCGTTCCCATGAACGTTAATAAACTGAATAAAATTGTCCTTGGTTTACAATGTTGTACATCACTTGTCGCATTTCTAATATTTCTAATAATCTCATAATTAAACTTTCTATACATACATATCAATTGGGAGATTACATAACTAGCGTGCTTGTTAGATTGCCCATACTAGTGTTTTCGAGGGTAATGCAGTTTGTGAATCTTCTGTTAGCGCATAACATGGTACATTAACATTGTATGTTTTGTAACCAGCTATTTACGTTGATACTAATATAAACATTATTTTGGCTTATTTTCCACATTTTAAACAATGGCATTGTTTTTCTGCAGTTCTATACTGATTGGTTTTCGTACGCTCTAGTTTTAAACAAGGCCATTGACTAATGTTTAACAATGATTGTCTACTCTGCGTGAATAAACTGGTTAATAATGTGTAAACAAATTTAAATATGACTTAAATACATTATTTAATTATTATGGAACTTCGGCAGTAAAAATCAATTTACGTCCAATCGATTTATTGACATAGAAGAAAACCATCAAAAACGCAAAATCAAAAAGCTTCTTATATAACCCTACATAAAAATAACTGCGTAGCAAACAAATCCGTGACTTTCAGTAAACAATGGATTCCATTACTAAAAGTGATAGCAAAAGAAATAATAAATGAAAATCAAATGACCGCAATATCTAGGTAGCATTGCAAGTTTCTCCTGGGTTTTCCTTGCAATATTAACATGAAATACAGCCTACATACATGATTTCTATTTATACAGACAATCACTAATTACATAACAATAAGCATATTAACAGCTTCTCTAAAACAGTATTGGTATTTTACAAGTGTAAACCCGCCATAATTTCGCCTTAGATTCATATATATATATATATATATATATATATATATATATATATATATATATGTAATTTTCGTTGAACGGTATTGGTATCTGACAAGTGTAAACCCGCCATAAAGTTGTCTCAGAACCATATACAATATTCGTAAAACAACATTGGTATCTGACAATTGTAAACCCGTCATAGGGTCACCTCAGAACTATCCTAAAATGGACCAAAGAGGTAGCCTAAATCATAATGCGTTTCCATCCTCAAGATAAATATAAAAAACTGCTACTTAAATCATACGGTAACGTAATCGCACACTTCTTTAATAACCATCCTCTCAGTCGTATAAATAGAAACATGTTAAAGAATGTTTTCCAATCCTCAAGTTATTGAATTTATATGAAATTGAACTTTAAGCGTATTGGCTACCAAATAGTCGCTCCCAGGGTGCAACACAAATTGAAGGCATTCATTTTAGTAAACTTTAAAATTCTCACTTAATGTATTCAAACCAAATATATCAAACATTAATAAATCAAAGTCACCTTCAATTTATGTCATTAATGTCAAACTTGAAATTTTATTATTTTGACAACGATTCTAGGTCATGGATCAAAACGTGAATAAAAACGATTTTAACAACTATGAGTGGTTTAATTCCCAAAGAAGACTAGGAAACATACAAAACAAACCACAACAAACATACAGGGAGCACTTAAGCGAACGTTACATGGTATAAACAGGTTTATTAAAAATTAATCAGTTAAATAAGCTTTAGCACACATAAAAGTTTTAGAATCTTGCATATAATAACGTTGCTATTCCAACATGATATTGGATTAGAACGAAAAATTAAAATAATAAAGCACCCAGTGCATTAAATGCAAACCATAATATATATCGGTACTTTACACTACTTCGTTTTAAATTCAAAAAAAGTTACAGATAGAAGCCGGGGAAACAACAGCCCATACTAAAGTGATTTGTACACATTCACACAAGTTCAAGAAATCATCATATGGAAGATACGCCCCAAAAACCTACCTATAAATACAGCCATAAGATTATTACGTTAAAAACTGAACGAGTGATGCAGCTTTTAATTCTAAATGTAAAAGTGTGAGAACAAAGTAAGGGTTTTTGCGGACAGAACAACATTGACCTTGAAAATCGAGCAGTTTAGATGCATAATCTGTAAGAACAAAAACAGCGTGCAATATCCATGGGATTTAAAACATAAATACCGACTAGTTATTCGATACCAGATAACAGTCAACAGAGCTCCAAGTACTATTTACACGCGGACCACTAATCGCGATGCAGAATGAGGTTCAGAACCAGTTAATCAACGGGACGGTATCCACGCCCCAGAACTGTTAGTGGAAATGTCCGAACGCGAGTAAGATAACGCGATAAGATATCACAATCTCATAAGGAACGTGGCCCGTATTGGGTGTTTTTGTGCAACAGTAAGTTAGATTTTACATGAAGTAATTCCTGCACTGGATTTCGATGGAGTTTTAATAACAACAATAGCTGTAAGTCAAATGAATTTTTGTTAGCCATCTTACAAACATCACACGCTGTCTTGTTGCATTTAATAATTATAAATGATGGTAATAATAAGAAAGTGTAAAGCTTATTACTAGGAAGAGCTATTGCGTTAGTGCAAGCGTATTAAAACATATTGTAAACACATATATTCTTATATGGAAAAGTTTATTATTGTAGAGGCATTTTTATAATCATGTCTTACAATATATGTTAAGTACACAAGGTATGGCGAGTTTTCTTATTTGCGTTTATTCTAGTATGTGTAAGCCAGGCTCCATCCACCTCCAGCAACAAAAATAACCGCTCAACAATTATTCTAAGCACACAGCTTCCGAGTAAGCATTATTCTGTGTGGGTTTTCTAAAACACTTTACATAGACAACGGAAGTTTTTAATGTAAGTGTACATATATTTAATACAAGTATCACGATTTGAATACCCCTACGTATTATATTTGCTTTCATAGAACCACTCCACATCATGGAGAGCTAGCTGGTAAACTAATTTACTGTTACGTCACTCCGCTGCCTTTTGAGTAAAATTAATCCATAAACGTAATGTCAATTCAGCGCGTAACAAAACGCGATGCTCAAGGCATTATTTCAAATGTGACCTGAAATATAAGAATAACATCTAAGTTTGAATTAGTTTCTTTTTGAATAATTGCGATCGGACGAAAAACAGTACGTGGGTTTAGGTAGAAAGCTACTTCTGACTCTGCAATTTTCTCCCTGTGACAAATAGCTTACACCATTGCCGCAAAATTTTGAACTTTTCTACATAGACTCGCGACATATATTTGGGATGTAGAATAACCGATATTGCCTAGAGTTCTCTCCAGCAATCTAAATACATTTTTAACCAAAGGGCACAAGCAGATTAACATACGAAAGTGTTGAAATTTAACGGTTGTTATGTGTATGAAAGGCAATAAAATGCGCTTCTGTAGATATAAAAATCGGCGTGGTGGATCAGACACCGCCTTAATCTATTAGCTTGGACAAAGAAGAATACTGCATCAACGCCAACGTGTTTCTAAAATCCCTACGTCATTTTTCTAATTTTATAATCTACGTCTAAGAAGAACGTGTTATTAGAAAATTGACTTCTAAGCCATAATATTTTTGGAATATGACTTTTACTAAAAACTACAATGTTTTCGGGATTTAATTTGGTTTTGTATAAACACCAACCGCAATCCCTATGCGTCACTTTTTTCCATTTACTTCATTCAATTCATGATCAGATGTTAAGCATTATCTACACGAAAAATTGGCCTTTTCGGAATATACCCGATTTTCAGATAAAAGAATTATCAAATGAATTACAATGCAAATGCCACAATGCAGCTTCTTTTATTAAAAAACTGTATCAGCAAAATTTTGCTATATTCCCAGATTTATAGATAGTAGATACGAACATATAATGTTATAGAGATAATAAATTCAACATAAACAAATTAACAAACAAATCAATATTAATAACAAACCAACCATTTTGATTAATTAAAACAGATAGAAGTTACGAACACAATGTCATAAAGATAATAAATTCAGCAAACAAATTAACAAACAAATCAATATTGATAACAAACCAACCCCTTTGATTAATAAAAGCATCATGGCTAACAAACCAAACTAAACATTTTATCAATATTTCTACATGCAAGGCGTTTCTCTATTTGCAAGGCAAACACCTACATGGTAAAAAACAGATAAAATACGGAAAAAGGTAAGCGCGGTTTAAGATCGACATACAAAACTAGCAAGAGATTTATCTGCTATAAGCAATTAGAGGATAAACTCCAAAATGGACGAGCTTGGTGTTCCAGTAGCCCACCGAAAATTCTCCGAACCTTTGAAATGTCAATATATATTGTTGTGAATTCAAAGGGTTAAATTTAAGGTTAACAATAAAATTTTGACCATCCTGTATAGAGAAGAGAACAAATTATTTACGCGCAAAATTTATTTAATTCATTTAGGGAGAACCGACAAGTATTGCCGTATTTTTATAATTAATGATTGAAAAGTTAAAAGTACATAAAGAAAAACAGTTTTAAAACAAATACAATACCCATAATTAATTTAATTTATTTTAATTCAACACGTAAAAGCAATAGAAAACCCACTAGGGTAAGGAAAATCAATGATTCCAGGCAAAAGGTTTCTTTGTAACAAGCAAACGTGAGTTTTACGACGAAATATAAACTCCAAGAATTGTTGTGTTAAACGGTCTATAATTAACGAACACCTGCATTTTTAAAAGGTTACATTCGTTAAAATTATGAGCATAATAAGACAGGACTTCATAGAAAATATTTTCAACCGTCAGTTGCTTCGAATAACAAGCTAACAAATTTCTTAAAGAGCAAGGGAGATGCACGATCGGTTATATACTACACATAGAGACAGGTATAAAAGCGTTGATATTCAAAACGCACGTACTAATCTACGTGGAGTGAAGATGAGCTGTCAGCAATATCGATTTTCTATAACACAAGTGGGGTTTTAAACGCGACAGCAGACATGCATCAGGCAGAGATAAAAATATTACAGGCGGGGTTTTTTTGACAACACAGAATAGAATCATTGGTTAGGAACAGACAGTTTTCCAAACGTACGAACACGCGACAGGTGAAAGCGATTTCGGATAAGTACGGCATGTTCACGGAGTAAATTTCAGGAATTTTCAACACGGTTATATCAATATTTGCAGAATTGTTATTTGAAAATAAGCTTTTCGCGTGAAGTGCGTCCGGGAGGTAGCATTTTGAAAGATATAAATACTCTAGCTAAATTATTAGGGCTCTCTTTGTCTTCTCATCGCTTTTATACTACTATACTACGATAGACCAACATTATAGTAGAGTTTTGTTATGTGAGTATTAGATATGTTCGTAATACAGTAAAGATAGTGCTAGCACGTGTAACTGTGTAGCAGTGGCCTTCTAGTTATTAACGAGAGATACGTGTAGTGTAAATTAAATTAATAGAAATCCGGCTACTACTTTACCAAGCTAGACAATTAATAAATAGAAGCATAATATACGTGGGTAAGCATCACAATCAACCAAGAATAGTATGCTGTTATGGAATGGTACTTTGAAACAAAGCGCTTGGCGAATAATTGGGATTATCGTCTATGAATATGCGGAGTCTGACAGCGCATGGTCACGAAGCAGAGATGTTCTGGTGATCATCGTCGAAGGAAGGGAGGCCTGAAACATTCTCCAGGTAATTTATTTGAAATTTCTGTTGTCTGATAAACTTTTGCGAAATTTTCTGCTGTGTGAGTGAATTTTTAGGTTTATTTATGGTTATATGAACTTATTGGAAAAGATACAAGTACTGGACAATTTATTGGGGTTATTTACGTATTGAAATAGGGTGTCTTTAAAACTTACTGAATTTTATTCTGAATATAAATTCGATTATAAAGGGTAAACGCGTCTATTAATTTTGGTATTAATTTATGCAAGGTTAAAGACATATATTAAATAAACTGGGTTATTATGAGCTCACCATTCTCCAGAGTACAATCAATTTAGGGTATTATGTGGGGCCCATCTACTCATATTTTATTAAATTTGTTTGCAAATAATTAGAAAAACAAGGACTTTAAAACTTATCACATTTTGAGTGTGTAACTAATGTAACAAACTTATTTTATACATGTGAATAATTTGTCTGTAAATAGCGATAAATAAAAGATTGTATGATTGTTGTATTATTTGATGATTTTATTGAATAGTGTGCGAGTGTGAGGGAAGAATGGTTTTATATTTAGGTATCCGAGAAGGGGCACAGCTGAGCTAGCCAGGGAAGCTGCTGAAGATTTTTTGAAGCAGAAAATAACAGGGTAAGAAATTTTTTTTGTAAAATTTTTTTTTATTTTTGAAAATTATTTGATGACACTGTCGATGCCAATGTTTAATGTCCGCGATCACAGCAATATATATATATATATATATATATATATTACTCAAACTTAGAGCAGGGTAGAAAAATTAATAAACGACATCAAATAATTTTAATCACCGTGTATACGAAAGCTTTGGATAATAATACACTTCATTTAAAGGCATATTGGATAAATTCGTCATTTACTTCTAAACATAGGGTTTATATTGTTTAGATAATGTTAAACACCATGTATATTAAAGCAGTGGAAAATAGAACGCTTAATTAAAGGCCTACTGTGTAGATTTAAATCATTCAATTAGAATGTAGGGTTTTTGTATATAATCATAATCAACGTTTAGAAGGATGTAATGTAGAATGTCATTAGATAATACGCGTTATTAAAACCTGTAACGTTCCGTTTAATTTTAGCGTAATTTAGTAGTTTAGTATGTATAGAATTTTCTAAATCAGTCCCTGTATTTATTTAGTATTTAATATTAGCGAGTAGATATTTAGATTGTAATAAAAGAACGCGACGCGCACCCCTTCCTTAATTCTGTTATGTCGTTACAGATACTGGAAAACACGCAAGGTATTTGGGATTCGCGATGTAGTTTCTGGTCAGAAAGGTCGTACATTTCGTTTCCTAAGTTTTAACGCTTTTATAGCGGATTAACAAAGTTTACACATTTTATAATTGTAGTAAATAATTAAATATTTCGTGGAAAAAGTAAACTAATAGTGCAAAGTGCCGAATTTTCGAATGTTTGTTGTAATATCGTCCGGATGTGGTTATCTAATCTGTTTTAGGTCCAAAATCATCCAATGTCATTTGTTTGTTATTGAAGAATATTTATGCCGATCATATTTGGGAAATAGTAGTTTGAATGGTTAGAAAAGACCTAAATTACGTGTGCCGTTAGCCGTAATAATCCAATTTATGTGGGAATATAAAAGCATAGTTATCACACATCTTGAAGTAGTTTTGAAGTTGGTAAAGTCCGACACCCCTTTGCATTATTTAGTAGCCTGATCCATCTAAGGTAAGCGAAATTATTGTATTAAAATAACTGAGCGACAAAACCAGTTCTGTACGTTGTTATTGAATACACGTGCACCCCAGAACGATAAGATACTCCTCGCACCTGTGTCAGTGTTATAAAAAAAATTAAATCAGTGCGTTCTGTTTCACATTCATTTAACTTGTGCCGCAACCAGCTGCGCGAACTCCACTGTTATCTCTAAGTATTAACGTAGCAATAATTTTCCAAATTACTATTACATTTCAGACAGGTTGTTCTGATTAAAAATTGTACCAAGGCATTTGTAGCGATGATTTTGTTACATAAAATTCACAGTTGCTGTTCAAACTATCAAAGTAGGTGCTGTATGTACAAGGGTATCACGCGGGGTATTAAAATTTAATTTTGCGTTTATAGTTCATGCATTTTTGACTTCAGATTAGTGAGTCAGGACCGGCGTGGGTCCCATGTGCACTAAACCCTACCCCTTAAATATATATAGATTTTACATTTATGAAATTACATTGACACTGGCCAGTGCGAAAACATTATTATTTAAAGTAGAATAAGTATTTTTTCTGCTACACACAAAATAAATACAAGTGCATTCTTAAGTACATCTAACTATAATAAAAAGCACACTCACATACACACACCCACCTACAAACCCACTCCTTCTCTCTCTCTCTTACTTTCTCTCTCACACACACACACACACACACACACACACACACACACACACACACACACACAAAATAAATACTCACAATACACAAAACACCAAACAATATGATACATTCAATATTCACCCTCCTCCTAATATAAACATACACATGAGGACGCTATTATATGTATCATATTAAAAATTAAAACAAAAAATAAAATAAAATTAATATATACATAACATACATACACACATGCAAGTTAAACAAAAGATCAAGATATATATAACAATCATTTAATCAAAATTGACTTTACTTCTATCAAACCAATATTTTATTTCATCAAATTTTTATATATACACATTATTTCTTTTTAATTATTAAAGAAAATTGTTCTAAAATTCTTCAGAATAAGCTAATGTAAATACCCTCACTGTAAGTAGTTATTTTATTCACTTTAGTAGTTTGTTAATAGTTTGTACGTTTTAGTTATTGCCTGTGATCAAGCATAAAAATATATGCGAAAATTTAGGCCATAAAAAGAGTTTTCTTTATTACCAGCCGACCTAAAACCTGCTAATTTCAACACAATCGTATAAAAAGAAGGTCGTTACAATAAAATATATTGTTGCGATCCACTATTAGGCAACCCGTCAAACATACAAACGCCCGGGGCACAGCGTATTCTTCAGCATTCGAGAATCCTTCTACAAAGTTCTAGATAATGAGTCATATCTTAATGCAGGGTATATATAAGGCCGCTTATGAATGTAAGAGTTAGTCTATTCTTGAATGTCTAATATAAATTATATCGTTGTAAAGTAAACGTAGTTGAGTTTTTAGAATATATACATAAATGATATGCTGTGTCTAATGTGCATGCAGCTTGCAGTATACATAAATAAATAGAAGTGTATAAACAAATAGTTGTGTTAGTGTGGTTATTGGACCTAGGGTAAAGAAGTTAGTTTAAGAAGATATTAGTGCTTGTAAATTCATTAGTGTAATAGTGCTTCATTGTTAAGTGGACTGAAAACATCTATAAATAAGGCATATACTGTTAATTAGACTTGTGAACAGTGAGTAATAAAGACCATTATTATTACTTGTTTTAAATTAAAGAAACGCGGTAGTAGTAGCGCGTTACAATATATATATATATATATATATATATATATATATATATATATATGCACGTACAACAAAAACCGTGTTGGTTCGAACCTCAGTCTTAAGTACGAAAAGGGTGATAAATTTCTTCATCGTGACCAAGAAGTAAGATTTAGATATCTTGTTTGTTACAAACTAACTCACATATGATGTTCAGGCTTACCTGTAAGCGTAGAAACATATATTCGCTATATATGTTGATAATATTCTTATTGTTGTTTGTAATTGACATAAACATATACCCTTTCTATTTAAAATATTAACTGCTAATTTTGTAGGTATATAGAGGGTATCGATCGAGTATTTTCCATTGGAATTTTAACGCAATTTATTGGAAGTGCTATTGGCATCTGTTTTACAATTTTTAACCTTGTGTTGGTAAGATAACTTTAATAAGTTCTGTTAATTTATATAATAAAGCTGTATGAAAAATTAATACTGGTAAAGAAAATCATACCTACCCTAAAATTAGTAAAATGTTTATTTCACGTATATTCCTCTGAATAATGAAACACTTTAAATGAATTCAAAAACTAGTTTGCAACAAGCTGTGAACCACATACAAATTTGTTTTTCTTAAATACGTTACTGCAGTCAACATAATTTCATAACAAATACTGTGAAGTAATGTATCGGACCAGTGCAGTGAGATAATATCTATACAAACGTGCGTGTGTGTGCGCGCGCGTGCATGCGTACGTGAGTGTTTGCGTATGTGCCTGGGTGCGTGTACGCATGTGTCCGTATGTGGACACGCACACGCGTGTGTGATTGTATGTATGCGTGTTTAAGTGCGAGTGCGTACACGCGCGCGTGCGTGCGCGCGCAAACTTCGCAGATCATAGAGCAATTGAATGAGAAAATAAGCATTCAACAGCTTAATTGGATCAAACCTTATCGCAGTTAGTATTACTTAAATTTTAAGTCCTAATGAGAATATTCGCTACTGAGAATACGAATCTATCAATCGCATTTTTTTTCCGCTGATATTTTCGTGCGATATGAGCAGACAATGCATCACACTACAAGATACAATATCATATTAATTGTGTCACTAGCAAATAGTGATTTTCTTTAATTGAGTATTATATTAATAAATTTTAAGAAAGTGTAATATTCAAAGTATATACATGTTATCGTAATAATCATGCTTTTTTAGGTTTCATTTGGAACATCTCGATCAATAGGATTGGTATTTTTTTTGATTGCTCTCTCTTCGCAAATGTTTATGTATTGTTGGTTTGGAAATCAAATTGTTCTGGAGGTTGTATTACTTAAGAATACATATGTGTAAATCTTACAATTCCTTTTGCAGAGTCTAAGCATTGCAGATGCTTGTTATAAAGCGAATTGGAGCGAATCTGGAATACCTGTCCAAAAGTGTTTACTAATTATAATAGCTCGATCTTTAAGACCTTTGAAAGTTACCGCTTATAAGTTCTCAACATTGTCGCTAGCAGCATATCTTTCGGTAGATATGAGTCAACGACCACTGCTATATTTGAAACAAAATTGTTCTCGTAGGTACTTCGATGTTCCTATTCATATCTTACGTTAATGATAAATCTTTACGGAAAAGATTCACTTGCATCACCTCAGATTTAAAATATAATATGCATCTTCGACATCATGTAGCACATGCAAATAAAGATAAAACCTTTATTAGTTAGTTGTACTCTGTATAATAAAAATAATAAAGTTTGCATTCTATTATTTTTGAAGCAACTTTGATATAAATAAACACACTCACCGTTACTGGTTAACGCAAAACTGTTACCAAATATCGTTGTTCTGTAAAAAAAAAGGTCGTGCTAGTTCTTCCTAGTCAAATAAAGTTAATATAAACACAGTGCAATATTTAGAGCGATTTCCAACTTGCCTTATTAGTGTTATATTTAGTTACCCGAAAAATGAGCAGGACAGGAAGAAAAGAACACAATCTGTAATAGAGGATGCACTCACCCGAATTACGGAGTAACAAAAAGCAGAGGAGGAAGAGAATGAAAACGTATTCCACTGTAACACAGTCGAAGATCGAGGGGTTAAAGAACAAACCAATTCGCCTCTTTTAGAATATTTATACTTGAAATCTAAATAAACACAAAAACATATGTGTTATAACTCTAATAATTAACTTGTATAAATTTAAATGGCAGCAATATTAAATTGCTGGTTTTAGGACAAACATCTGAATTCTTACTCACCACGTACTAACATACAATATTAATTATATCTAATAACAATCAACCTGAAGAGTGTCTTGCAGATAAAAAACTACTTCATTACACACCCCTTAAAAATTGCCGCATACTTTAGGATATCAGAATATGTGGCATTTAACTACTGTATTTAAATTGGCACAAAAAAGGGCTAATTAATTATATTTACACAGTAACATCAACGTACATATAATAAATATTGCCAGAATATTGGCGCAAAACCAACCCATTCTGAATAGAAGCTGCTGAAACATAGTAGCACAAAAAATACATTTTTACAATAATACATATAAATGCAATCCCCAAATTATTGGGCAAATCTTACAGAATAAAACAGTTCAGGTTCTCTTATCAAAACTTAACATTCTTATAATGCAAGCAATCTACGTAACATAAAGTGTCAAGTAAATAGCTGTTGGTCAACACGACATTCTGTACCCTAACGCAAACTGTGAAGGGGCTTGTAACTTTTTAACTGATAAGGAACAGTTACACCCAAAAGAAATCCAAAGTATTAATATTAAAACCTAAAGCATATGTTTGAAATGGGTTGGCAACTGAATCTTAATTTTGTAATAGGATAATTTAAAACATATTTAAGCATTGTATCAAAACCTTGATAACAAGATGCGTGTACACTTTAATGGTATCTTAACTCAAATTGTGTATTCACTTGATAACAGCGTAAAGGTACTTCTTTGCAACTACTTGGTTGAGTTCTCAGTTCTCAGTTCTCGCAAACACACTTTATAAAGAAACCTTTAACAATGTCTTAGTAAGAAAGCTTTATTGCAAAACCGATACACGAACTTATAGTAACAACAGAACAACATAATCAAAACGATTTTCCAATTGTATTTTAAAATATCAATACTAAGGGAATTCTTGATTATCAGAAACACATGTCTAGATATGAAACCAGAAAGTATAACATAAACACGCGGACTTGCATATTAAATGAAAGACTATTAAAGTTGGTTGCCTTACTTCGGAATTTGAAATAATTAGAGTGTAGCGAAACCGTATACTCTACTAGGTAAAAACTGAAATGGTTTTTAAATTAAGGAGACTGTAAATTTACAAGTACGAAATAGAACGTAATATAGTATCCAACATTATTATAGAAATAGTAGTTAAACCTGGCACAGTGTCCCTCTAAGGTTCCATAATATTGTAATGCAGGAATATTTTATTTCTGAAGTATACTCGTTTTTAGGCAGTAACACACAGTTTATAGTTGTAAGAAGAAATTATTAAATGTGTTTTAAATTCCTGAACTTGGTTATGTAGGGACTGGTTGTTACAAATTTTAACTCCCGCCAGCCAGATCCATTCAAGAAGTGAACCTGCACACCAACCAGAATGAAAAACGTTTGCGAAACTACGCGGACAAGGGCGGCTCCATAGCTTAGTTGGTTTACCTGTGACTTCTATGTTCAATGTTCCGGGTTCGATTCCCGATACGGACCGCTTGAAAATTTTAAGGCGAACATTTTTCACAGGAATATGCCCTCGTTCGGATGGGAAGTAAAATGTAGGTGCCGAGTGTCAGTGTTGTTACGCATATTGAAGACCCATACTTTACTTGGAATAGCAAGAGTTCGGCAAAATTCAAAATTTCCAGCTAAAAAATTCACTTCAGGGCCAGTGTATTGCCTTCGAGTGGAACATTAAAAAATCAAATATAAGGAACTACGCAAACAACAAGCAAACAGCAGTCAAAGGGCCAATGGAGACAGCCCACTACTACCACAACGGTCAGAGGCCAGACATCTTGGGCATCGTAATCATCAGTAACCTAGTGTTACCAGTCCAGCTTAACCCAGTCAACGAACTGGAGTCAGACCACTACTCAGTAGTACTGGGTATAGGCAAAATCCTCACCGAAGAGGAAAAGCGACTCAAGAAAACAACCTGTTGGGCAGCATTTACGGACCACCTGCATGAAACCATCCAACCAATTCTATCATCTTTCAACGCAACGGACGAAGTGGAGGCAGTAGAGGAGATATTGACCGTAGTCATCCACTCATCCTTAGAGGCGACGTCCAAGACAACGATGGTACGTAAACAGCATCAGCAGATTACATCAGGCAGCTTATCAGAGAAAAGGGCCTAGCCAGTAGGAACTACCAGCGCTCACGCGGAGAACAGATACGTCTACTACGACCTATGCAACCAAGTAATCGTTTCTTTACAGGAACACCGAATCGATCAGTGAGGAACAGAGATCGAGTCCCTCGAAGACGACGACCATTTCCTCGAATTTCTACGAATTGATCACGTAGAAAAACGAGACCAAGTATCTGGAGGTGACCATCGACTCAACTGCAGAGCCCGCGTTAACACCTGTACTGCACGAGCCAAGCAGCAACCGCAAACCTGTACCCGCTGCTGAACAGGAGAAACTCGCTCTACCTCGCAAAAAAGATCGCCTCTACAAGACCATCATTAGACCAACCCTAACCGACGCATCGGTGGCGTGGGGCTACGTAACCAAGCCCAACATAAAGAGGCTGCAAATCGTCTAATCGAAAATTTTACGCATGGCCCCGACATTCTCTGGTATATTACAAATGACAAGATCCATTCCGATGTCAACATCTTAACTATCGTTAAATTCATCAAGGCTGATGCAAGAAAAATCTTCGGTGGAGGCTCGGAGGCTTTTTACGACAATTCCATTATCAAGACTTCAAAAGCCAATTTTCTTAATTTCGAGTTTAATCCAGAATAAATACAGTATTGCCCGAAATAAACAGTACTGAAATTGTAATTGTTTTGTATATTTAAAAAATACATATTATTGACACTTTATTATATGTTCTAAATGTGCACCTCCTCGTTCGAGACAGACTTCATAACGATGTTCTAAGTTTCTGGTCATGTTATTGAATAAGGGTTGTCTCAGGGCTGCGAAGAAGACTCTAACGGCATCCTTTAATTCATCGATGGTTTGTGGTGCCCGTTTGAAAACGGCATTTTTAGCCATGCCCCAAATGTATGCGTCTGGAGGTGTGAGGTCTGGAGAATGTGAAGGATAAGGGAAGTCAGTAAATCGTGATATGAATTTGCTTGGAAAATGTTCTTGAAGAAATTGACGAATTGCGGCAGCAGTATGGCAAGTTGCCCCGTCCTGCTGAAAAATTGGTTTCGAAATGCCAAGTTACGTGCACGACAGAATTGACGTAGATCAGGGATAAATCGTGTTAAAATTTGTCTGTACCTCTGTTGATTAAGTGTGACTTGCCTACCATTCTCTTCGATAAAGTACGGACCAATGATTCCGTGTCCGGAAACAGCACACCAGACACTCACTTTTTCACTATGTAAAGGAACCTCTTGAACCTCATCGGGTCTGGCAAAGCCCAGAAATCGATTTGTGCGACGATTCACATAGCCTGACAAGTGAAAATGTGCTTCGTCTGAAAACCAAACATTTTCAAAAATTCAGGATTTTCATACTGTAACGCGAGAATTCTGGCGCAATATTCCACTCTACTGCGATAATCCGAGGATGTAGTTGTTGATGTACCTGAATCACATACGAAAATGTACCCAGCTCCTTCAGGATTCTTTGCAAGGAAGTTCTTTTAAATCAAGTTGTAACGCTGTCCTTGCCTGGCTGACTTTCGGATTTTCTAAGATTTGCTCAAAAACACGTTCATGGTTATTGTTGTTGTTAACTGTCCTGGAACGCCCCGAGTTTCCTTTTCGTTGACACAATACACTACCTGTATTTCTAAACTTTTCAATAACCTTCAAAATTACAGCATTACTTGGAGAACGTTTATTAAACCTTTGTGTGAATTGATCAGACACGTATAGCAAACTTGCACCATTACGTCGGCCGATTCCGTATGAACGAAAATAATGCTCTACCAGAAACACTTTCTCCTCTGTACTTAACACCATTTTTAACAATTAGGCCCTACTAATTACTTGTTTGAGGTTTACTTGACAGGTCTATACTAGCTAACTTGAGTGTGACAGCGCACGCATAAAAACACCGCCAACTTAGTTTCAGTACTGTTTATTTCGGGCAATACTGTACTTAATGATTGTAGCGCATGACTAACAAGCTGATTTTCACCTTCAACAGAGATTACCTGCCGATTTTTATATAACCGGCATATCATCACGCATCGACTTAATGTACGATAACTTATTTGACTGTTTGTCGAATTGAAATGCAATCATTTGTAACTCTCCTTACTGCTCCCAACAGAACATCAGGAGGCATTTACTGATGATTAGTGATAGGATTTTTTGCTGACTCCGTGAAAAAAAGCGGTGGATCGGATTTTACATGTTTAAGACACAACTTGCGACAGATGAGATTTTACATATAATTTACTCTATATGAATTTTAAAAGAGTGAAAGAGAAATAGACATACATTTATCCAATCATCTTGTTTCTTCGTCTCTGATCCCCTTCACCCACGTAACCGTTCATTAATTTTAATAGTTTTGAACTCAATGTTAGTTCTCATAAAGAAGTGGAGGCTACACAAGGAAGATCCTTCTTCTTGTGTTTGGTTCCGCACGTTTTCTAACTAACCTAGATTAGCTTCACTGTTTTTTAAATTTTTTACCCTCGCCCCTAAAACTCGATAACCCCAATCCTAAAATTTTCGAGAAATCTCTCGACACCTATCGACTCCCCACAACTTTAATGTTCTCCACTTTCTAGTTTTAACCTTGGACCAACCCATTATCGAATTACAACCCCAAACCTCAATTTTCTATGTTTTTGTTTATAAACATTTCCTTAGCGTATAAAGCTTTGGACCAACGCAAACTTCCTTGTCAGTCCTAATCGGACATGTGTTTTTATCAAAGCTAAACCCTAACAATTTTACAACTTTCAAACGCCTACTTTTTATTTAGAAACATTTTCTTAGCGTGTAAGCGTTAAATAGACTCAAATTTTCTTGGAAGTCCTAATCCGACATTACTTTTATTTTCGGGCCAACCCTTATCGAGTTACACACGCTGAGCACTTACTTTTTCATTTATAAACATCTTTTTAGCGTGTAAAGCATTAGATGGGGTCAAAGTTTCTTGGAAGTCCCAATCTGCCATAACTTTTAATCTAAGACTAATCCTTATCTCGTTACAACCCTAAACGCCTACTTTTTTATTCATTGACTTCTTGGCTTGTAATTCATGGACAGACTCAAAATTGCTTAGGAGTCCAAATCTGCAATTAATTTAAACTTGGGTCCACCAACCTATGACCAAGACCTAAAAATTTATAAAGATGGTGCACACAAACAACGCCAATTACATGCGATTACTCGAATATAAAATAATTTTTATTTTTTATTTACATAATATAAAATACATAATATAATAGACACATTTCTACACAAAAGACACTACCATTTTTTTATTTTTATTTGGAGTTGTTTTTAACGTATCTAACTTAATTCGTATTTTATAATTTAGATCTATATTTTCCTTTTGCAGTTTCTTTTGTAAACAATAATTGGATAGGTACATAAGTTCCGTTTTGATTTTTGAAGTGCAAACTGTAGCTAATTTTGTTTCTGTGCTCCACTTTTTAATTCCAGTAATAATATGTTCTATTCCACGTTTTAACCGTTCGTATCTACGACACCTAGCAATGTTTATACAAGCCTTTACTTTTCGGATAAGAATTTCATACAATTGTTCTACCTTTCTCTGTGTATAAGATGCATTCTCCATGTTTTTCCAAATATCAAAAAAAAAATTTAAGTCATCTACTTTCAAAAGTGAGTGAGCATTATATGTTGCAATACTATTAGTGCTAAATGTTGCCAAGTGTTCTTCTGTAGGCAGACAAATCAAACCCATTCCGTTATGGGAAATTAATATGCATCTTTGTTTTGTAAGCTGTTCTCTTAAATCATACATCTTAGTAAACTGGGTCGGAAGACAGCAAATTATACTTAAGAAATTCATTGGGTACTGAGTATCGAATACAAATATGTGGAAGGAACTAACCGAAAACCTGTCTCACATTTATTGACAAAATAGTTATGCAAAAAACTTATTGGCTTATTTAAATTATCAGTCAATATTAAGAACGTATACAAAATATTAAATTACACAATAACCGCATTCAGTTTTAACTGTTTACCGATTAATTACACAGAAGTTGTGAAAGATGTACCAAACAAAGATGGTGTACTGATTACATAGAAGTGTTGTGCTAAAGCTAAAGGCACGTTTTTGTAAAGCCTAAAACACACTTATCGACAATTCCAGAAAATGTAAACATCGACGATCTAGAACTGATCGCTACAAGTAATGTTTTTCCGCAAGTTTTAAGAAATCGAAACAATACATGCAATAAACCTTTAACGTGCGCTATAATAGAATGTATTATCAATTAAGAAGTAAAAACTAGAATTAGAAGAAAAATTATTAGAAAGGAGAAAATTGGAGTGAAGAAAAGACAATCGCATTAAAGCAATAGTATGAACATTTAGTAGAAAGAGAATGCAAGATGCCACAATTAAAGGAGAGGTTAATAAATCATTTTGAAACCCATTGAAGAAATTTGGACATTTCTGACAAATATAATGTTTCTACATTTACAGCAGCAACTGAGAAACGCATTCCTATGTAAGAGTTCTTGCAGAGAAGAATAGACAAATAAGGATGTGTGTTTTTAAAGGAATTTTATAAAACCCAGTTTACTAAGATGTACGATGCAAGAAGAGCTTACAAAACAAAGAAACAAAAGCAAAGAAAGTAAAGAAATTGGCCCGTACCGATTACCACAACAACAAAAAAAAGGAAACGAAGAACTTCTAAGAACTTACCGTGCTAGCTAAAAAGTCGTAGAGTGGTGTGGGTTGAAGAAAAAGATAAAGAAACCTGGATACAATTTTTATTGGTAAATATTAAAGTTAAATATACAACAGATAAAAGGAATTCAACAAAAAGAAAAGAAAAGAGATTTTTTGCATTCGTCCCGACGGGTTTTATATAATATCAAAATCTAAACTTTTATATACAACAACCTATAAAAGCTTTTTAAGTACTAGCACCATTTTTTAAATACTTTAAAATAATTATTTTCATACCAAAAAGAAAATCTTTATCGTCCATTCTAGCATACCTAGAAAAAAAAAATTATCGCACAGATTTCCTAAAAAATTAGCTTCAAAGTATTCCCCCAAAATAAAATATAGATATTCTACATAATGTCTTTCCGCACTTCTCAAGATTAACCAAAGAAGATTTAATGGAGGTCAATAAATAGTTAAAAAAGGAAACCATAATTCGACGAAGTGCACTTTAAGGTAGAGATTAATAATTTTATAAACGTTATCCTATTGTGGCCAAAATGTAAACATATTCCTAATTGATTGTTTAACAAAAAAAATTCTAGGATAAATGGTTGGTATTTACTAGCTTTTCTAAATTAAATTTTTATACCAAGAAGTATCGTTGTCTTATAAGTTAAAAATAAAGGTAAACAAATATTGTTACCCTAAGGCTTGTAACTATGACACGATACAGCCGATTACATCAGCTGATCTCAAAAAGAGAAGCAAAGCATAGAATGTAGATAAAATAAGTTCAAATTACAGTTTGTGGAGAGATACGGACGATGCATTCTGCGAAAGCCTCAATCCACGATAAGTAGGAATCTTGGGATCATCTGCTTCAACGCCGACTTACCATCAAAGAGCAAAAAACATTCAGCAACAAACCTCCCTGGTTATTTCCATACATTCGCTGACCCGTACAAACAGGTTTGAAGTAACATCACTCATTAGTAAATTTCTAGCACAAGTCTGTAGTAGCGCTCTTCTACACGGGTTCGTTCAGTACGTAAAAAATCAATCCACGTTATAAAAATATGGCTCAACAGTAATGTCCCAAGCTTTTTTCGAACCCGAAACCATATCGTAATCTTGTAAAATTATAAATTATTTCATCGTGACACCGATAATAAGCACAAATCGCTCACATGGTATGCGACCAAAAGGAGAATTACATTCATTGATTACATACTTCTGTTTGTAACTCAAACTACTAACGAATAAGAAAAATCTTCGCATTGTCCTGCGTTGTAAAAATGAATTTCCAACTGAAAAACTATGAATAATATCTGACGCGTTCAGTTGGTTGCCTAAATTTCGCCTTAAAATTATTGAAACGTAACGTAAATCAATTAATAACTTTAATAGATCGGACTTCTCTATTGAAAATAATCTTGATAAAGCACGTACATGAATTCGTAGTCAGATTTAAAAAATTGAAGGTTGCTGATAACAGACCATCGCGTCTTTTAACATATTATAATCTTCAAAGAAAACACCAGATTTAATATTATATTAAAAGAGTAAATTTGCTATATTTAAATGGTAATTGTATGTACTAATAAAACTTACAGGGTGTTGAATGAGCAATTATTTCAATTTAGAGGAAAGCCGGAAACGCTTAACAACTTCGCACATTTCCAGGGGTAGAGTCGGGAATATGAAATTTAATTACATAAACGAAAATATTTATCTATGGAATGTTAGACAAATACCCGTTTAAACTGAAAGGGAGTCAACCCCGCTATTAAGCATGCAAAATAACCGTGGAAACAATAAGAAATATGAAACTTAAATTAAGTATGGGCAAAACGATCTAAATACAAGGACTGAAGGTAACAAGCAGAACTGTGGATTTTGAGGAGTAGAAAATTCAAGAGTGATTCATGAGTGAGAACTTCATTCAATAAGATATACCGTTTAATGTGAAGTTACCTACCAAAGAGTTATTGGATCATTCTTCGAAGATGAAAACGGCACTGCTCAAACTGTTACCGGAGAACGATACAGACACATGTTCCAAAATTTTTTGCATCTCGTCCTAGAAAACATTCCAGAGGTGTGACTCCAGCAAGATGGCGCTACATTCCACACAACCAGGGCAACAATAGAGCTAAATTTTTGACGGTAGCATAATTTCCAGAAATTCTGGCATTCCGTTCCCATTACATTCATCTGACCTTACGGCCCCAGACTTTTTTCTGAAGGGAGTTCATAATTAATAAACCCAGAAACCTTGACCAACCGAAGGAGGATATTCGATATGAAATGGGGCTTTTAAACGAACAAATTCTAACTGTCAAGGAAAACACACTAAAAAAGAGCAAGAACTTGTCGGGCTAAGGCATTTGAAGAATGTAATTTCTAAAAACTAGGTTAGAACAATTCCATGCAGTACAATATCTCTGTGTTAATAAGTGTTTGAAAATACACAATATATTAAAGTTATAAGCATTTTAAATCAGCTAGTGACTTTTGGGATACCCTGTACTAAGTGCAACGAAGTTAATCCTAACTAAAAATTGGTTTTGGCACATTCATTCTACAGAGATTCATATTAGCAATAAGAATGTGTAATATACTATTGTGCAATTAAGTGGAATACAGGGTTGTGTGGAAAGATTAAAAAGTTACTAACATATATGCTGTAGCCGTCACTTGGTGTAAAATAGTCAGGTAGGAATGTAGTTGTTCTATTATTGTCTAACCAATACCTAGCATAGTTTTTATTCCGCTTAAAAACAAAAACCAAAAACAAAGAAAGTAAAGAAAGCAGCCCGTACCGATTACCGCAACAACAAAAAAAGGAAACGAAGAACTTACCGTGCTAGCTAAAAAGTCGTAGAGTGGTGTGGGTTAAAGAAAAAGAAGAAAGAAACCTGGATACAACTTTTATTCGTAAATGATTAAAGTTAAATATACAACAGATAAAAGGAAATTCAACAAAAAGAGAAGAAAAGAGATTTTTCGCATTAGTTCCGACGGGTTTATATAATATAAAAATCTAAATTTTTATATACAACAACCTAAGAAAACTTTTTAAGTACTTGCACCAAATTTTAAATACTTCAAAATAATTTTTTACATACCAAAAGGAAAATCTTTATTGTCCATTCTAGCATACCTAGAAAAAAAACATTTTCATACAGATTTCCTAAAAAATTAGCTTCAAAGTATTCTCCAAAATGAAATATAGATATTGTACATAATGTCTATCCACACTTCTCAAGATTTAATCCCTGATAAGTAAACCAAAGAAGATTTAATGGAAGTCAATAAATAGTTAAAGAAAGGGAACCATAATTCGACGAAGTGCACTTCAAGGTAGTGGTTAATAATTTTATAAACGTTATCCTATTGTGGCCAAAATGTAAACATAGTCCTAATTGATTGTTTAACAAAAAAATTCCTAGGATAGATGGTTGGTATTCACGAGCTTTTCTAAATTAAATTTTAATACCAAAAAGTATCGTTGTCTTATAAGTTAAAAATAAAGATAAACAAATATTGTTGCCCTAGGGTTTGTAACTATGGCACGATACAGCCAATTACATCAGCTGATTTAAGAAAGGGAAGCAAAGCATAGAATGTAAGTAAAATAAGTTTAAATACATACAGTTTGTGAAGAGATAGGGACGATGCACTATGCGAAAGCCTAATTCCGCTATAAGTAGGAATTTTGGCATCATCTGCTTCAACGCCAACTTACCATCGAAGAAAAAAAATTTCAGCAACAAACCTCGTTGGTTATTTCCATACGATCGCTGGCCCGTACAAATAGGTTTGAAGTAACATCACTCGTTAGTAAATATCTAACATCAAGTCTGGGGTAGCGCTCTTCTGCACGGGTTTGTTCAGCACGTAAACAATCAATCCATGTTATAAAAATATGGCACAACCGTAATGTCCCAAACTTTCTTCGTATCTTCGAACCGCAAACCACTGCAATCTTATAAAATTTAACCATAGTGACACCGAAAATAAGCACAAATCACTCACATGGTACACCTAAAAAATTATCCGCGACCAAAAAAGGAATTACATTCATTGATTACATACTTCTTACGATAAAGCAGAGAGCGATTCTGTTTGTCACTTAAACAACTAATATCATCATCATCATTAGGTTTTCAGTCCTGAAACTGGTTAGACGCGTACAATCATTGTTTCCTATTCTGAACTAACCTACACATTTCCCTGAAATTTGTACATTCTGCATCTATCACTATCTGATCTAGGTCTACATTCACCTCTTTTTTCCTCACTCTGCTTGTAATATATCCGATACTATTCCCCAAAAATGCCTTAGAACGTATTCTTCCCTTCTATTTCTTCTATTTTTTTTCCAAAGATATCCTTCTTTTCCTACTGTTTTTATAACCTATTTGTTATTACCTTTGCCTATTCATCCTTATACATCCGAAGCACGGCATTTTAAAGGCTGTTGCCGTTCTTCTGTCTGCATTTCGGACTGCCCGTATTTCATGGGCATACTGTCTGTGCTATGCTCCACACATATGCTTTCAGCAACTTCTTGTTCTATGTTTGTTGTATTTCATCATAGGCGCTGTTCTTTCGTGTTAGATGCAGTTCGGTCCCCTTCTATTGTTTTACAATTATATACCCTATTTCTCCGACATTCAGTGGTTGTGAAGGGGTCGGCGTCGCCGTGGATCAATGTAGTAAGCGTAAGACTACGGATCTCAAGGTCCCGGGTTCAAATCCCGACACGGCCTTTGCTTGAAAAATGACAGGTGAGCATCAAAAATTACGCTCTAGTTCGGATGAGAGGTTAAATGGAGGTCCCGTGTGTGAGTGTTGTCACGTACGTTAAAGATCCCTACCTTGCCTGGAACGGCTAGGGTTCGGCAAAATTCTAAATTTCCAGGCAACAAAAACTCGCCTCCTGGCCAATGTAGTACCTACGGGTGGAGCATTGGAAATGTAAATGAACGGTTGTGAAGGGGTGTAAGCAGCCTGTGGCTGCCAACTTCCCCCAGCACTTGAACATTTACCGATTTAATATTTTTCCAATATATCTTTTCGCACGGTCAACATTGGTTGCAGATATTTCACAACCAACACCTGTAGTTGTTTATAATAATCATCAGATTTATCTGTGCCAATTTTTTCGTCATTAGGTTTCCTATCTCAAAACTGGTTGGACACGTACCTGCACTTATTTATTTTCTGAACTAGCCTACATAGTTCCCTGAAGTTCTCACACATCATGTATACAGCTCGGTTCCCCTTCTATTCAAACAACTAGCGAAAAAGAATAGAATCTTGGCATTGTCCTGAGTTGTAAAAATGGAAACAGATATTTGCTTGCGTTGCAACCGTCACGCCAGACATACTAACCAGGACCTGGCAAAAAGTAGAATTTTATTTGGATGTGTGCTGTGCCGCTGATAGGACCCCCGTTGAAATTTACTAAATTGTGATAAATCTTGAGAATATTACCAACAAGTGTAACACATTACACTAAGATTTTGATTTAACCTCAAAACCCAGGAGTTCTTTTGTGGAATTCTCTATGTATAGGTGAAAATAAATGTTATAGCAACATGCCAATTGTAAGGCCTAATTGGAGCGGCTTAGTTTTAACCTTAATCTTCACGTGCTTCTTACAAAAATACGCAGACTCTAACAAGTATGACTATTTATTTTACAAGATAATATAACCAAATCACCAAATAACTCATTTAATTATGACGACATGATACAATAATAATACGTGGATCAAATCGACGATTAGCACGTGTTTTGCTTCATGTTAAAAACATGAAACTCGACTTTATACTTGACAAAAACACTCTGCATCTGATTTTCTTTCCAATACCCCACTCAAAGGACATTGGTCAGGAGGCGCTTTTCTTTACCTGCAAATTTTAAATTTTGCCGAACCTTTTCTGTTCCAAGCAAGATTTTTTAAGTTTAACTTTTTTAACTTTAACGTGCGTGACAACACCCACAGACCTACATTTATCTCTTATCCAAACGAGGGAGTATTTTTGTGAAAAATGCTCGCTTAACATTTTTCTAGCGAATCGTGTCAAAATTTGAACCAGGTACCTTGGACTTAGTAGCCACACGCATACCAACTGAGCTACGGAGCCGTCTTGACAGATGCACTTATAAAGCTACCATTACATCGAAATAGAATTCTTGGTGAAGACATTACTTCCCTCTCCTGTGAAGGAACTTGTTGGATATCGTCGGCTTCCGATCTCTTCCGATCTTTTCGTTGACTCGTTGTTACATATGGTAAAACGTTGAACACTTCAAGGTAGCATGTTACATTATTTAATATTAAATAACCGTGAGGTGCAAAACTGTATCGGTACATGGGTCCACAAAAAATGCACAGAAAAAATGCTGATTGCGTATATGCAGAGGCATATTAAGATAACAATGTATACCTTGTTATTTACGGATTATTGTTTAGCAACGTTTAATCTATGACGTGTCTGGTTGTCATTTTGAAAAAAATTTGTTCTATCAAAGTTGATTTAATAAGAAAAAATGATTTTTAGATTGCTGTTGCAATGAAAATGGCACTAGATTTCTTACTATGTAATTATCTTGTTATGTGTTAAGGAATTAACCCGAAGCATGCCTTTTTATAATTATTGGGTAACCAGTTTCAACTGTTTATATTCATTAAATTTACTGTTTCGTTAAAAGTTAAAGAAATAACTTTGTTTCCTAAATCCACCTCCGCTTAGTTTATAAATTACTAATTACAAAGTAAGAATAAAACATTTTTATGTGGATAAATACGCGAAGGTGCCGTCACTGGGATTTCGTATCGCGCCCGAGAAAATAATGTTAAATTTATTGTACCTCGAACTATTTCTGCCGGGAATTACAAACTTTGGTTTATTGCCGTGAGTCAACTAAAGTGGTTGTGTTTTGGTCGCCGTGCCGTTCCGATGTAGTGCCCTATCATCTCCACCTCTTTACCTCATCCTTTTAGTGCACTACTAAAATTGAAAAATTTATTTGTCAAAATCTGCTGAAAACCCGAACTAGAGTTCTCTGAGAACTCGACTACGAAGAAAACAAAAGTGTAAGCAAAAACCTGTTATAACCTTGATAAGGAAACTTGCATGCCTAAATATACCATGCAAGAGTTAAAGAGTTATTTAAGAGAAAACAATTGGTACTTTAACCTACGAGCAGATTTAGTACAATGCAATTTGGTATAATAATTAAAAAATGTTAAAGGTCAGTTTTTTCTCTTTCGGTACTAATTTTAAAAAGAGTTAACCGATTGCATCACGCACAGCTATACTAAATTGTATGTAACGTATTATTTGTGTTGGAACTGCATCTAAACTAAAAAGCATCAATTTTACTTACCACGCGGGAAATAACAGGGAACGTCATTTTCTCGTATTCAGATATGTTCTCGAAGTAATAATTAATGCACAAGTTTTATTAAAGTTAAGGAGTTAAAATTGCGGTTTTTGTGAATATTTGACTGAATTTGTCTACTTTAAGGAAAAAATTAAAATTTTATACCCAATAACGCTTTCACATCTCGTATTTTTACGCAACTTATAAATAATGAATTTTCATTATTATTCCCGTATAAAACGATTTATTTTGAACTACCACCGCACTTATTTTAACATGTTTTATAAACAACTTGGACATGTCTATAATTATGCCTTTGACGAATAAAATATTTTTCATATTAGGTATTCACGTCGTGCATCTAAATTTTCGTTGCATAATTATTCATAATTTTTTAGTGAGTTTTTGAAATATTTACTTTAGAGTTGATCTTTGTTTATACATTTATGATTCGACGTTAAACACTCGTTCTTTTCCTGTTTCAATGCTAAAATGTTTTATTAAGATAGACGTTTAGAGCACTTTTCTCTTAGAATAATTTGTTTAGCTACTTATTAAATCAACCTAACTATTGGTAACTTTTATTCAACCAGTTATTCATATTAATACTTGAGTTATTTCAATTATTAGTACCTACCATAATTGACGTTGTGTTAAAGAATTTTGTAAATATAGAAATATGCATGGCGTTTCATAGATCTAAAGCCTCTATACGGCAAAATTTAAAACAACAGCTAATACCCTAAACGCGAACAAAAAAAATATTCTTCCTTAGAAATATAAATTTTACCATACTTGCTTAGGCTCTATTAAAGCGAATTTCAACACCCTGCGTGTACAACGTATGATTTCACGGTTCATGGTCGTCAAGACATTACTACACCATCGACAGAATAGACAACACCTGCAAGCCGTGATAACAAACTTTTTCACTAACATTTCGAAACATGAAAATCTGTTTTACATCCTTGAACTTTTCTTTGGCCTGTATAACGATTTACTAAAAAACTTAATCTAATTTTTTTAGGCTTTCTCTAAATAAATTTTTATAATCCCAAACAAATCCTAATATATATTTTTATACTTCCATACATTGTGTAGCTTTGATAAATTCCTTTATCGTACGTAATTTTTGTTCCATACTTAAATTTTTAGTTGGTATAAATTCGTGACTCGTATTATATTTAATTGTGCAAAATTGTGACTGTTATAAATAGCAAACAGGTTGAAATTTTAATTGTCAAAAATTGTAATTGTTAAAAGTTTTCTTAGTTGTTGGAAATTACGCATTGTTAGAACTTCTTGAAATTTAAACAGACCCATATCATTCACCATTATTTAAATTACATTACTGCGTCTAAATGTTTGACGTTTCCAAGCTACCTTGCGATCCATTTTATCAGTGTAGTTCGTGACCTGGAAATCATCAACCGGAAAATTCCTCTCAATTTACCCCTAGTGGTCTAACAAAAATCCGCGTATGAGCAACAACAGCAAATTCCCCACTCAGCGAAGTGCACGTTTCAAATATACGAAAATAAACGCATGATTTTATGCAACTCAAATCTCTATCTATAATTTTCGAACAGATAACTATAAATCGAATTTATTTGCAATATTTCAAAAGGAATATTAACAATTTAAAAGCGAAGACATTTTGAGGAAGACAGCGAATTCTTAAATTGTTACATATTCAAAGTATCATTAATAATTTGTATGATATTTGTGGATATTTTTAAAAATTATCTTATTATTTTATCTTCTCTTTAGGATTATATTTGAGAATTATCTTGAGATTTTACCTTTATCTTGGGATTATTTTTGAAAATTATCTTCTGGATATATTGAAAATTATTTTTGGATATAACCTTTACTTTGGGAATATTTTTGAAAATGATCTTAGGATATCATCTTTATCTTAGAGTTTTATCTTTATCTTAGGGTTATTTTTGAAAATTATTTTGGAATTACCTTTGGAAATTATATTTATGATTTTACGGCTAACTTCAGCATTTTTTGAGAGAAATAGTTCTGTTTCTATAATTAGACAAATATCTTAGAAAAACTGTAGATAATTGATGTTTTGAAACCAAGATTTTTATAACCTGCGTAAAAAAATTAAAGTTGAAATTAAGAACCTGACTTAAGCTTTGCAATTTGTTATGGCAATTAGGGATAACTATTGAAAATACCAAATGCCAAATAGGCAGGGTAGTTGTATAAATATTCTTATAGACTCTTATATATTAAAATGTTTATAGCACATAACAAAAAGATAGCTATATAAACTAAGTTATATTTTAAGACTTAGAATTTAATTTAAAACTGCTGAATTTTTAGATTAAGGAAAGTATCTTGCTTTCCGACAATATCTGTTGTCCGCGAGAACTGCGACAAAGAATAACTGTGCGCGCAATAGTACTGTGATCGAGAAATTAGTGGCTACTTACATCTTTACGTTTCCTGATTTAGTGCGGCTGTTTCAAGAAAATTAGGCAGCGCTTAAAACCATAGGTTGCAAGTATTTTTTTTAACTTAGGGAACAAGAGTACCTTTCTTCTTTTTTGTAGGTTTGCTGTGATTGTTACGTGTTAAAGGAATTAACCTGCAACACGCTTTTTCAATTATTGGATAACCAGCTTCCATCTTTTATATTCATCAAATGTACGTGTCCGAAAAGATAATGTGAAATTTATTGTTCCTCAAGCTATTTCTGCCGGGAATTAAAGACCTCGCTTTAGTACCGAGACTCAACTAGGGTGGTTGTGTTTTGAGTCGGAGTGTCGTTTAGTGCGTGCTTTTCGACGTAGTGACCTAATTATCGTCTACACCTCCATATACCTTATTCTTTTCACGCACTACTACAATTGAAAGATCCATGTGAAGAAAATCTGCTAAGAACCCGGCCTACGGCTCCCCGAGTAGTCGACTATGTCTCGGAAAACAAAAGGGTAAGTAAAAATCTCTTGTAACCTTGGTAAAGAAATTTTTATGCCTATATCATAAAATTTACTATGTAAAGCTAAGAATGTATCAATCTTTTTGTTCTTCTCTCAGCTAATCAATAATGCTAATTATGCGTGATGGGTCTGAAGAAAAAACTAACTATCGGTTGATTCAAATAAATGCATTCACTACGAAATCCAACAAATAGTGCCCCTAAGCAAATTTGCGTTAACTTAGGATGGAACAGTTTGAAATACGAACCTAAGGTTTTCTATTGAACCGTTCTTCTTCCTAGTAGGAAATTATGATGTCCTGAAACTTAGACTGCTTTACAGCTCGAGTCCTTTTGTTATAATAGCCTGCTAATGTATGTAACAAATTACTTTTTCGTCCAAATGGTGTAAATGTTTTGACACATAGTGAAATGCCGAGCTTATTACTCTCCAGTAATTGGAAATTAGCCTAAGATGAACATAGTAGAAAATTTAATAGATATTGGTAATAAATGGTAAATAAAATAAATATAAATGAATATTTAGAATTAATTTAATACCTTGTTCAGACTACTCTGGTGTTTTCATGCTTAAAAATCGTTAGCTTTTATCGTATAAACCTAGTTGAACTCCAATTTGAATTATGCAATTCGATATATTTAAAAACGGTGCTAATTTAGTAAGAACAACGGAGTTCATCTGGAGCCTACTGGCATTAGTTAGCATTTAATATCGTCTCGTACTTTGTATAACTCAATATCAGACACATCTGCTGATCATAATCAAAACACTTTTTATAATTGCAGTTAAATGGTTTATAATTGTTGTTTAATTGTTTAATGTTGCAATTTGCCATAATTTCTATCTGTCATTAATTATGAAAATGGTAATTAACAGCTATTTAAAATAGGTTGCGTCAGAACTCTTTAATAAAGCTTTATTAGGGTTCTTACAATTTACGGGCCCATATATTGTTTTAGATCAACTATGGCACATCCTGATACTGTCGAAGTTTTTAAGATTCAACGAAACATATTAAAAATGACTGGCACATGGCCGGAGGATAACTCCTCCACGTGGTACCAGCTATGGGGTGTTGTAACTTACTTTGCAGGCATTTCTTTAGGAGGAACTATGTTCCTGGAAGCTTATTACGATCTAACCGATTTAGCAAAACTGTCTGAAATAATGTACATATTAGTAACAGTAACTGTGTATCTTATAAAACATGCCAGCTTTATTGCTCATGCAAACACTTTCAAACACATCATTCACTTGCTCAAGGATCCAATATTCTTATCATATCCTAATGACCTAAACTATCTGATTGATAAAAGAATAAAACACTCCAGGATTCTTGGAAATTATTATAGCAAATATTTGTTTATTTGTGCAATTTTTTTAATAGGTGTAACACCATTTATAGATAATAAACCATTACCTTTCCATTTCCTTACGACGTAAGGAAGTATAGGGTACCGATGTTTATATTTCAAATGACAACAGAGTTTACTTGTTGCGCAATTAACATGTGCTTTGATTCTCTTACAGCTTGCCTTATGGGTTTAGCCGAAACACATTTGAAGATTTTGTCTGAAAAAATAATTAGAATCGTAGCACCGACACATTTTCAAAGTTCGGAGAATGTAAACATTGAAATAATAGAAGCAACTACTATCAAAGGATTAAGGGAATGTATCCACCACCACAGAGCAATTATTGAGTAAGTTAGTCGTAGTTAAAATTTACCAAAAATTTTATTTTACAAAATATTCTGTTAAAGTTATTTAAGCGCAAGTATTATAAAAACAAAAATTAAACCAGATTTTGCCAACAAGAATCGGTTTATAAGTTTATCTTAAATATTATTAATCCGACATTTACTGTAGTCGAGGATAGGCTGTGAAATGAAACACAAATCTCGATATTTACTTTGTGTCCTTGAATTAATATTTCACAATTTGACTAAAATTCTTTATTTTGACTTGATACATTTATTTGAATTTTATTATACGATTCTGAAGTTACATTTTAGTTCAGAATTGGAACTCTGAAATCAGTTTTTCTTTGAAATTGGTTTTAATTTTACATATGACAGGTTCAATAATTTTGAGTGTAGTAAGAATTGGCATTGGTGTTTTACTCCACAGCCAACCAGGATTACAATAATTATTGGATATCTTTGAATTTAGGTAACCAAATAATGGAGTAAGGCACCTACATTTTTAACTAGGAACAAAGAGGACGGTTTTTCGAAAAAAATAGTGTACATTTTATTTTGTTCATCGTCATTAAGTGGTTGAATTACTGCAGTTTTTATATTTGAATGCATATTAACTTATTTGAATCTACATAAATAGACCTATCGTAGACATGATTGGTGAAAATCCTCCATTCCTTCGTTTTTTATGAATATTTTGCTTTAAGCTAGTTACCTTATTTAGATGTAGTGTTATGCATTTTAATTATTATTGATCGACCGCTCCTTTCCCGGACCATCTATTACTATTACAAATGTCATTTTTGCGTGTAATCTATGTTTGCAACCGTAAACAAGTATACTGAAACCAATGCTTTTGTTTAAATTTCCCAAAACCGTTTATCTACTTTTTATCTAACGGTAGCAAAATTAGATTATTCAGTAAGAGTACCACGTCACCTCGCGGCACTTCAGCTCTTCGCTACAGATCCGGCACCTTTCTCTAGTACTGATGGAGTTTAAATAGGTCGTGTTTAGTCTCTTAAGAAACTTGTTGGTAAGAATTTTAGTTAGGGCAAAATGTTTATTTTTAAACCAAGTCCATAACCCTTAACAATTCGGAATCCATTTCCAAAAATTTCGGACATGTAACGTACCACTTGGTAAACCGTAAACCTAGATTTACAAGTTTAAAAAATTTTTATTATTGGATTAAGCTTATACAAAGAAAAAATATTTTTAAATATTCGTACTAGGTAATAAGACCCTGGACTTTTTATTTTGGCACTAACACTAACTTCCCTAAGTCTGTTCACTTTTGATTTAGCGCTAAAGATTTGGTTTGCGTGGCGAACAACCTTTTTAACTTACACAAGAAAATCAGCACCTTGCATTAAAACCGACCCTACGTTTCAGCAACTGCATCACAAAAGAAACAATAATTGGACTTGAAACTGGCTCTATTCTAGTACTGCCATGCAGACATATACGTACCTGCTCACAAACACGCAAATGCTCAAGTATACGCACGTGCACACGCATATGCGCATACACGCGCGCAGGCATAAAAAGATTGACACGTACAGGTGCACACGCACATGTACGTACTTACGCTTTGGATACGCACACACACTTATATACATACCACATGCGATCGCAGGTACGCACGTTCATACGTCTGCGTGCAAACACGCACGTACGCACGCACTCTCGCATACACGTATGCACACACAAACATACACGCACGTCCTGGAACTTCCAAACTCGTCCAGTAATCAGTCACTTCCGAACTAGTTAGTTAATGACATATTCACTACATATCCGACCCCTTAATGCTAGATCATTGTAAGCGCTAAAATATAAATTTTACAAGAGAACATTTTTTCAAATTATGACGTAACCCGATACTTTTTAGAACTAATAATAAATAGACTTGGCATTATTTTAGGTATATATTCTTAGTATCATTAAGTTATATCGACATAGTGACGATGATAAATGATAAAGGCGCTTACGTTAAAATTGCATGCTATATTATTTATCAACTAGATACAGCTTCACTGACGATGCAGCTTAGAAATATTTTCTAACGTAAGTGCGCTACCAACGCTATAATCTTAATCTAAAGTACAATAGATGCAAACATCAAATTATACAAATGAAAATATATTACGTACCTACACGTAGCCGGAAGAAACGTAAATACCACGCTAACTACCAAACGCGGAGAGTGGGGGAATTCACCTACATATCAAAAAAGAACAAAAGAACAAAGCACGTCGCCCACGATTATCTACTCGTATTAACATATTAAAATAAATAAAGGTTTCTGTACAAACAAGCAAAAGCAATAAATTAAGCGTTACTATTTCAAAGCAAACAATTAAGTGATATGAACAATTTAGTACTTTAGATACGAAGTGCGCATCTCGTATTTTACACAAAATAAAATTAATCAGTAGTAAATAAACATGTGAGAGCTTTTTTCAAGCGTTTTTAAAATTGCACCTAATACTTTTTGATAAATAAACTAATCAGTAGGGTGAGTCAGCACAGCAACGCCACGTCGTCGGGATTTATTTATCCTGCTACCATAACTGCAGCAGCGGTCTACGGACAAAAGCAGTTGGTCTACAGACAAAAGCAGTTGGTCTACGTCAACGAACAGTTGGGCCTACATAAAGAAAGAACCAATTCGGCCTCCAGCTAAAAGCTAAAAAGAGAATCGGATTAGAATAGGTAAGCGCGGGAAAACTCACTGAATACACGCAAAAATCCTCTTACTTGTCGAACAACAAAACGTGCATCGCTGTAGAAAATAACGCACAAGCTAAAGAATCAAATTAAGAATTGGTTCAAATAACACGAATACGAACTGCAAATTCTCGTGTTATCAAAAGCGCGATTAAAACTGGAAAACACGGTTTTATCGGATAGTTCAATAAATTTTCGTTTTAAGAGCAGAGTGGATTTGAGTTAAAATTATGTTAAGCGGGCTTATACTGAACAGGTACGCTATATAGGTTAAGAATTGAAACGGAGTTTATTCAATCGAGTAATGAATTAACAAGGGAGAAAGTAGGCTAGTTAATTTATGCTGAAAATAAACGTAGCAAATAGTGGAAACAATTGTGTTTGAAAATAATTCTAATCAGCCATGGTCGCTCCAATCGTCTTCGTCAGATTCGGGTAATATATCTTTGACAACGCCATTGTATGGTAGCGACAACTACTCATGCTGAAACTTTTGTGGAATAATACCTCTTTCGCACAGTGTCTTTAAATTATTGAATTTGGCTGTTAATATATTAAGTCCTTAGCTATAAGCTAGTTCTGCAATAGAGAAAACGATTTTCGAATTCTGACGTGAACGACTTATGTGATTCAGATTTATGGAAACGTTTTCGCTGTGTTGAAAATAACTGTACCGCAATGAAATAGTAAGATTCTCTTCTGTAAAATAAAGCGACCGCAACTCGCTAAAGTGTATTTTAAACTTTACAAGTACTTAAACTATTGCAAAGTTTTTCTAGTCGTGAAAATGAAAATAACATAATGTTACCACGTCATGGTTTTTTGGTGATGTTTTACTGTATGCAATAATGGTAGACCATTCAGATGGTACCCAAATGACTCGTGGCCAAGAAAATGACTCAATTGTGGAATGCACTGAACCTAGGGTATAGCTGTGTGGCCAGGCAAAAGGAACGTAATTGAAATGTCAGTAATAAATGTAGAGTTTTGTACAAAGAATGAAGTCATAGCTAACATAGCTCTGTTGCGAATCTGTCCTGCAGAGCTTTCGCACTGAAAGTTATGTCAGATTGCTTTTTACGTTCATCTAATTTCTTTAGGTAAATGTACATAATTGAGCATATCTCGTTCCGTCTCGTTTACCATCAGACTGCCACCACCCTCACCCCCGTATACAGTTTCATTGTAGAATGATTACTTTCTAGCATAATGTAAATATACATTGTCTCCATGAGAAGTGCTTAAGACCTTTCGCAAATCAAAACTGGAACATAAAAATGTTGGATCCCCTTTATATTTTTTTTGGTCTTCGAGAAATAATAATTTACTTTGTTTTTATTCATTTGGTGACCCTTAAATTTATCTGTCTATAGCTGTTGCATTTTTTCATCTTCAGTTAAGTGTTTATATTTTTCGCAAGCACTGCATTTATTTTTTAGGAAGATGAAATCCCAAGTGAAAATTGTTATTTAAGATTTTTCTAAACATTGGTTTGATGACCATATAAGGTAGCTTATCTTCAACTTCAAGATAAGATTTATACAATTTATAAAGATAGAAAACATTACGTAGTTCTTGAGGGAGATACAATTTGTTACTTTTACTACTACAATAATGGGAGGGAACGGCCGGTAATCCTTTGATGAAGTTATTAACACAATCAACTTTGACAACAACAATTTTGTTATGCGGTTGATATTTTTCCCTTTCATCGACTTTGCTTACATTTAAAGACTATGCTTTGAGACACTGTGTAATGTCATCTGTGAAATGTCTAAAGTTTTTATCAAAAATTATTGGCACACTTTTACATTTTCTCCCCGATAAGGAATAACATAATCATACGAACTATTTCTTCGGATGCTAGTCGATATCTTTCAAGAGATTGGCTTTCCCTTGCATGCCATTACAATCCAATTTCTTTGACGAGTAGTGCTCGTCATATCCCAATAGTATTCAAGGAGGCATTGCCGATCTGCTTCAGAAAGCTTTTCAGCACAGTTATTACCGCATTTCTTGTCTAGGCATAGGTTCGGTTTTATCGTTTTATCACAACCACTGTATTTTTCTTTGCGGTCCTGATTCCTACATCAACCAGATTTTCGATAGAAGAATTTGAAGACATTTCGCTAATAGTGTTTTCATTTTCATTCTAAAACTCTTCGGAGTACGTAAAATCAAAATTGTTGTTTCCATTAAATGTATTGTAATTAATTTGTTTTCGGTCACGTAAGTCAATCTTTGCAGGGCTAGCATTTTAAATGGTACTTGCATCGAGACTTAATAGAACTAATTCCGAAGATTCATGTGAATTATCACTGTAGTCAACAATTTTTCTGAAAGGAGACATCAATGCGGTACCATGTTGTTGTGTGGCGATGTCACAAAAATCATTTATTTCTAATTCTGTCCTAACAGGATGTTGTATCTGTAATAAAAAGCAGAAAAGAGTATAAACTGTAGTTGTTGGTTTTTAATTGAATTATTTCACTTACTAGAAAGCAAAATTAAACAGTTTATAAAAAGCACATTACTTCATAGCCAGAACGGTATTTGTCTTATTGCACCAAATTTATAACGGTTCGTGAACATCAATAATAATTATCTTACCTCTAGTTTGTTTCTAAAACAACCAAAATGATTACACACCTTTTTTTAAATATAATAACTGTTGTTTTTTTAGATACGTGGAGGGAATTGATAAAGTATTTTCCATTGGAATTCTAGCGCAGTTTGTTGGAAGTGCTATTGCCATTTGTTTTACAATTTTTAACTTTGTTTTGGTAAGAATAGTTTGTAGCTAGTATCATAAAAAATGTATGTCAATTTAATAATGTTAAAAATAATTATTATTTTAGAATTTGAGTTTTCAAAATGAAATCAAACACAGCAATATCACAAAGCATTTATACGGTATGAAAAATTTTCTCTCACACAAAAGCATATAGAACATTTACAACATTGTTTCATTAAAACATAAGACAAATTCTAAAAGAAAATGTTCTTTATCTTATTTTGAATTTACAAGATGAAATTTCTCCTTTTATGGATGGTTTACCTGGTTATGAATATTTCCACGCTTGTAAGATTTGTTTAGGCCAAAAAATCATTGTCCGATAATCTATTACGATTACCTATTTGAATTGATAAAACGAAGTCAATTAATTTCATATAATGAACGGAAATAATAATTACAATTTTTAAAATTTTTAAATACGCCCTTCAATCAATTAATATCAGATGTATTATTTATCCCAAAATTTAGAGTATTTCGAACTTTGAACACAAACTTTCCTGAAAAAAATCCTCATAAAAAATATTATACGATTAACACTTATTATTCTACCTTAAATCAGATACAAATACTCCAATATCAGTTAAAAATAAATCCAAAAGTATTACTTGCAGAATCCACAAAAACGCTCCTTGTAATTAAAAATCTTCTTATTTTAAATTAATGTCCAAATCGGCTTACAAGATTTTCCATATTTAAAATCCTCATTTCAAACAGCAGTTACCAAAGTACATTTTGCTTAAATCTTCTTTTCAATTATTTAATAAAATTTTTAAAATATCGTTATATTGAAGAATTTTTCCCCTTCATTGTAATTTAATAACTTCTATTTTTGTTATATGTAAGTTACGTTTAAAACATCGCTTCTTTATTCATGGTAACCTCGTAATTATTAAATTGCAGTATGCTTACCTCTTGTAAATGGCAATAAATTTAAATTTGACAGTAACAATAATATTATCTACAGGAAAGTTTCTGAACTTTTTAATTTTTGTAATCTAACCTCATACAACAATATAATGAATATCTCCGGAAGAACACTTAACTTAGTACAGTATTGCCCGAAATAAACGGTACTGAAATTGTAATTGTTTTGTATATTTAAAAAATACATATTATTGACACTTTATTATATGTTCTAAATGTGCACCTCCTCGTTCGAGACAGACTTCATAACGATGTTCTAAGTTTCTGGTCATGTTATTGAATAAGGGTTGTCTCAGGGCTGCGAAGAAGACTCTAACGGCATCCTTTAATTCATCGATGGTTTGTGGTGCCCGTTTGAAAACGGCATTTTAGCCATGCCCCAAATGTATGCGTCTGGAGGTGTGAGGTCTGGAGAATGTGAAGGATAAGGAAGTCAGTAAATCGTGATATGAATTTGCTTGGAAAATGTTCTTGAAGAAATTGACGAATTGCGGCAGCAGTATGGCAAGTTGCCCCGTCCTGCTGAAAAAATTGGTTTCGAAATGCCGTTACGTGCACGACAGAATTGACGTAGATCAGGGATAAATCGTGTTAAAATTTGTCTGTACCTCTGTTGATTAAGTGTGACTTGCCTACCATTATCTTCGATAAAGTTCGGACCTTTGATTCAGTGTCAGGAAACTGCACACCAGACACTCACTTTTTCACTATGTAAAGGAACCTATTGAACCTCATCGGGTCTGGCAAATACCAGAAATCGATTTGTGCGACGATTCACATAGCCTGACAAGTGAAAATGTGCTTCGTCTGAAAACCAAACATTTTCAAAATTCAGGATTTTCATACTGTAACGCGAGAATTCTGGCGCAATATTCCACTCTACTGCGATAATCCCGAGGATGTAGTTGTTGATGTACGTGAATCACATACGAAAATGTACCCAGCTCCTTCAGGATTCTTTGAAAGGAAGTTCTTTTAAATCAAGTTGTAACGCTGTCCTTGCCTGGCTGACTTTCGGATTTTCTAAGATTTGCTCAAAACACGTTCATGGTTATTGTTGTTTTAACTGTCCTGGGACGCCCCGAGTTTCCTTTTCGTTGGCACAATACACTACCTGTATTTCTAAACTTTTCAATAACCTTCAAAATTACAGCATTACTTGGAGAACGTTTATTAAACCTTTGTGTGAATTGATCAGACACGTATAGCAAACTTGCACCATTACGTCGGCCGATTCCGTATGAACGAAAATAATGCTCTACCAGAAACACTTTTCCTCTGTACTTAACACCATTTTTAACAATTAGGCCCTACTAATTACTTGTTTGAGGTTTACTTGACAGGTCTATACTAGCTAACTTGAGTGTGGCAGCGCACGCATAAAAACACCGCCAACTTAGTTTCAGTACTGTTTATTTCGGGCAATACTGTACTATCCACAGTACATGTAGATGTTATGTTATCAGATATTAGTCTTGTTAAATAGGACCCATACCATCCGGCGCTGTTTATTGGATTAAAAGTAAATAAACACACTTTTATAAAATTAAAATCAAGTAATCAACATAATTTTAAAAGAGGAAATTATTTATTGATGTATAACATATTGCACAATACACATTTTGATTTTCTTAATACTTATACTGATATAAATGATGCAGTAGCTGCTTTCTATGATGTTTGGTACAACATAATAGAAGTATGTGTCCCATACTACTCTATGAAAAAATTAAACTTTCCCATTTGGTTTGATAAGCAGATAATCGAAAATTTTCACCATAAATACAAAAACACATCGACGTTTCATAATGAACGGTTTAAGTACCTAAGAGCAAAATCAAAAAGAGATATTGCGGCTGCTTATAAAAATTACATCAATTGTGTGGAAAATGGGATTGCGTCGGATCCTTCAGTATTCTGGTCTTTTGTATCCAATAGCAGGAAAAAGAATCGTGACACACTAAACTTCGTGTACGGTAGTGATCAGCTTGATACGTTAGGGTCGATTGCAAATGGGTTTTCAGACTATTTTTCATCTGTGTACAGTGAAGAATCCAACTACGAGTTGAATTATGACTTCGAGATGAAGAACAACCTATTGGATGTATTTCACATTAGCTTTATTACAGATACAGATATCGAAACTGCTATAAAACAAATGAAAGCTAAGAGGTCTGCGGACCAGACGGGATTCCTCCCTTCATCTTCAAAGGGTGTATGGAATTCCTGGTACGCCCCCTAAATATTCTTTTCAACTTGGCCTTGAAGTCCGGAGTATTTCCTACTAAGTGGAAACTTGCAAAATTGACACCAATATATAAATCCGGTGCAGTAAATGATATTAGTAATTATAGACCTATTTTTATTCTCTCTACACCAGCAAAAATTTTTGAACATATTCTGTATACAAAAATCTTAAGTAATATCCATTTAGCATTAAATACTAATCAGCACGGTTTTATTCCTAAAAGATCAATACAAACGAACTTAACTGTTTTTGTTGACTATGTGAGTGAGGTTCTGAACAAAAGGGGACAGGTTGATGTTATATACACGGACTTTGCCAAAGCATTTGATAGGGTTAGTCATGACGTACTATTAAAAAAACTTGCAGCATTTAGTTTTTCGAAACCTATGCTTGAATTTTTTAAGTTTTATTTGAAGAATAGAAAATCATACGTCTGTTATAAAAATTATATATCAACTGCATTTCGCATGATATCGGGGGTTCCTCAAGGGAGTAACTTAGGGCCATTAATGTTCTTGATCTTCATCAGTGATCTTCCAGATGTATTACAAAATTGCCAGTGTTTGTTGTTTGCTGATGACTTAAAGTTATTTATGGAAATAAAGAATATACACAATTGTCATTCATTGCAGTCAGAACTTAGTAAGGTACAAGACTGGTGCAAGGATAATAAATTGCAACGAAACATTAATAAATGTATTAAGATGAGTTATTCACTGAAGTTGAATAAAATTTAGTATACTTACAAATTGTTAAATGATAACTTAAGAGAAGTCGATAACATCAAAGATTTAGGAGTTGTATTTACTAGTAACTTGGGTTTTGAAACGCACATTAAAATGCTGTGTGCATCTTCATATAGAATGTTGGGATTTGTAATCCGCAATACGCGTCAATTTCAAGATATAAAATGCATCAGAGTATTATATGATACACAGGTAAGATCAAAATTAGAGTTTGCAATTACAGTCTGGGATCCTGGCACACGTAAGCATTCGCAAATGATAGAGACTGTACAGAATAAGTTTATCTCGTATATTTACTACAAAAAATATGGGAAGTTTATTGGGTTCCAATCATATGTGGAAGCTAGATTATTGTTAAATATTATGAAATTAGAGCGGCGTAGGATAGCGATCGCACTCACGTTTTTGTTCAAAATAATTAATAATCATATTGACTGTCGAGTTGCAGTATGTAAAATTAGTTTTTATGCACCTCTCCACTTTGGTGGAAGAAGATATCTCTTATATATTCCATACTATCGTACTCAACTAAGGCAGAACTCACCCTATATAAAAACATTGTCGATAACCTTTCTAAACAAGCCAATATACCATTGTTTGAAAATACCTTACAAAGCTTTAAAAGAAACCTGTGTAAAATTATTATATAAAATGTAATACCCGCATATTTACGCATAAACAACACACCCTCATCCATCCACACACCAACACATACACCCACACACAACACAGAATTATAGCATAAAATAAATTTACTGTCTAGTTGTATCAAACATGTTCATTTAAAATTTGTAATGCATTCTCATCAATATGTGAGAAAGGAAATGTCTTAATTTAACATTTTTCTTTTTGTTACTTTATTTTTAGTGGAAATATGTAATTAGGTTTAGACCTGTATATTTCCAACATACAATAAATAAATAAATAAATAACTACTAGCCCGATTTGTATTCGTCAGTAAGCTCTTATCATTTTCATAAGAGTTTGTTTACAGATACATTTTATTTTATATATTTTTCTACACAATTTCTTATTGCGGACTGCAAATAACTTGTTTTTTATTATTTGAATTGCCTTTGAGGCATGAACCCGAGTGTCGCCACGAGAAGGTTTGTTACGTTTGCAAATAAATTTTGCTGCAACATTTTGCAAATCTCAAAGGCCAGACGTACTTTTATAGCCATCTATAGAATCTACTATGTAGTTTCGATTCTATTCTGTACTTCCACGCTTAGTAGTGTTGGTGTTTTATGACCTGATGGCGGTTTTATTACCTTGTGCCATAGTACAGAAATTGTTTCGAAATTTTATTAGTATAATAGCTTCGATTACTTCATAGGGTTAGAAACTAATTTGCTCTGATGAGACTTAACAAAGTCGAAACAGTCGGTCAGTGGATGTTTCCTCCCTTGTGAAGTAATAAAGCTAATGTTTTGTTATTTGCTATATAACTACTAGCCCGATTTGTATTCGTCAGTAAGCTCTTATTATTTTCATAAGATACATCTTTATATATATATATATATATCATATGTGAGCAGACGGTATAAAATAAGAACAACTTCAAAAGTTTGCATTTTTTAAATTTTAATAGTAACCCTGGAAAATTTTTATGAACAGATAGATATTTAATATTTGTAGAGTTGTGACTAAAATACATTTTATCAAAATGTATGTTTATATTTTTTAGACTTCATTTGGAACATCTCAGTCACTGACACTAACAATTTATTTGATGATTATGACTTCGCAAATGTTTATGTATTGTTGGTTTGGAAATCAAATCGTTTTACAGGTTGTTCTGTTTAAGAATTTTTAGGGGCAAATATAACAATTTTTTGTAGAGCGTGAGAATAGCAGATGCTTGCTATGAAGCAAACTGGAACGAATCTGGAGTATCTGTTCGAAGGTGTTTGTTAATGATAATTACAAGATCTCTGAAACCTTTAAAAGTTACTGCTTATAAGTTTTCTACATTATCGTTAGCAGCATATCTCACTGTAAGCGTCCATCAACTACATTTGCTATATTTAAAACATAAATTGTTTTCGTAGATACTTCGATGTTCCTATTCTTATCTTGCATTAATGATGCATCTCTACAGCAGTAAGACATCGGCATCACCTTAAATTTAGGATATTATGTGTATTTTTGTTGTTAGCATTTAAATATAGAAATATAGATAAAGCTGCTTTAGTTAGTTGTATACTTTTATACCTTTATGTCTTTAAAACAACTTTCATCTTATGAGCACATTATATAGGGTACTTGTAAACTTTAAGCCATTACCAATTTTACGTCGTGGAGACTTTTGTTAAAAGAAACCGCTTTGTAGATTTTTGACATAGCATCAAATAACTTTTATACTTTTTTTTTTTTATTTTTACGAATAAAAACTAACCTTTCGTAATTAGGTAAAATTAACTTAGAAACCGACGTTGAGATCTTTAGACCTAATTTCGAACCTACTTCCTACTTCATTGGTCTTGAAATTAGAATTTCATACAGTAACTGTAGTTAAACCTGACACTTCCAGCCTTGCTAGAATTTTATACTATGGTGATACAGGAATTTTTTAATAAATGGGAAATAATTTCTCGAATTTTATACTATTGTACCTTCCCTAGAATAATTTTATTGAAATATTTAATTCGCTCAAAGTTTGTAAGTTGTGAGAATTAACAATAACCGCAAGTAAAACTTCCCAGCAGACTTTTATGACATAATATAAGAACAGATTTTGTTAGCAGCATTCGAAGTGCAGTTGTTAAAAATCAAACATCACGGTACACGTGTGGAGTAATTCACAGAAAAGTTTAATATTAGATTGTAACAAGCCACAGATGGATTAATTCCAGAATTTTTAAAACAAAAGTGATAGATAATAAGTTTTTTTTCTGTGTAAAATTTGGAAAACAAAAAAAAGGCTGTTTGTGACGTCGAGATTTATCGAGTATAACTATCGACGAGAATATGAAGTTGTCTCCTTTATCTCTATAGCCTTTAAACTCTTTCCTCTTCTGCTTCAAATTTTGTTCAAAGCTTTCACAAAATTGAGATAGTAAGCGTTATGATAGCTCTGTGTGCTGTTTATTAAACCAAATAAAAACGATTAATAAATTGAGACCCAGCTTGTTTAGGTGAATATCGCATGTTAACACTGAGCTCTCATACAATTAAAAACAAAATTTGTAGTATGTATTTGTGTGCACTTCATTTTATATTGAAGAATAAACTTCTATGGTGCTGGAGTGGTTAAAAGAAGTTTTTAAAAATTCCTGAAGGTTAGATTCAACTAAAATTCGGTTACAGACCATAAAGGCAAGGTTATTGAAAGCCTCCGGAACGGTCAGGTGATTGCACTGTTGGAACTCCTTATGATATATGAATTTGTATATTATGAAAAGGACTCGACCCGAAACGCTGTTTTCAGATATATAAGCGTTTTATTAGCAGATGGGGTATTTATTTTTAGATATCACAAAATAAACAGAATTTGTTTTTAGAAGATTTTTTATCAAGGTGTGAATATATAAAATTCACAAGTATTTTACAATTGTCATGTACTTTATTCCGAAAATTGGTCAATGGCCTAATAAGGAATGCCTTCTTAAAGGTGGTTGCGTTGCAATATCCATCTTTATTTATGAAACTTGGTTATAAAAATTTTACGATAACCAAGTATGAAAAATTAATTACTTAATTCATATATCAAGATTCAATAAACATGTGTGTGTTGCGCGCGCGCGTGTGTGTGCGCGCGCGTGTGTGTGTGTAAAACGTTTCTTGACCTAACAAATTTCAATTTGTTTGTAATTCCTTGAGATGTAGGTCATAAATGTAAATTGTTTCTTAATATTTGTATATAAACATTACGCGTTTCGGTATATTAACACCATGATCACATGTTTAAGTCTACAAAAAATAAAAATATTAAAACTGAACCAAACTATAATATGCTTAATCAATACTTTAAAAGAAATTTTAACTAGTGTACAACTCACATAATAACATTGAAATAATTGGTCTACAATTAATATTAAGCACAGAACACAATCCAATATGTACTTCGTTGATTATTGAATGTAAATGGATTTATTATTTTTGTTAGAAACTACATATATTAAACAGGTTTGTCAATGTAAAAATAATGTGGAAAACATATTGTTACGGTAATCGTGGCAGCCACGTTGGGCGCCAAATTTATGCTACGTAACACAAAAAAGGTCAAAGAAATGACCCGGCTCAATCGGCGAGTAGGGGGGTTGTAGAAAGCAGACTGACCTATGATGTATGCGGCGGTAGGGAGTTAGTAACGGTACCTGCAAAGAAATAGTTAAGCCAACCTGAAAAAAAAAGAATAAGTATAGCAGTAATGGAAAGTCTAAATTATTCAGTACTTTGTAGAATGTAAAAAAAGAACTGTTTAGATAATCTATATAATGTAACAACGTTAAAAGCAATATAACAAAAATATTTAGTACAAAGTGAGGTAATATTGGGGAGTAGCAGAAACGTTTCCTCACACACCAATTAAACATAAATCAGATAAAATGTTGACAAAAGATAAATAGATAAAACACAATTGGTATGAGTAATTCAGTAATATTGATTGTTTTTTTTCTTTCTTTTTTTTTTAAAATATTCAAAATAGCATGCAAGTCTATGGTAAAAGGTATCAGTACGACGAAGAATATTGCAAAACAAACGGATAGATATTTACAGTAATGACAAGTATGAAATAGTTCAACTTACAGAAAGTCCTTCAGGAACGCTTCCTTGCATTTGAAGTGTGGGATTCACGATTCCCTGCACTAACGAAGCACCACACCCCCGACTGTGAGGGCGTTGATGGAATTTCTTACACTTTACACTAATCACTAATCACTGGTGTTAGCAGCAGACATCATCACGCTGATGGAACCAGGCAGCATTGATAAACTTCTGGTTAATTCCACTTCCTGAGACAACAATTCCAAAATACTTTGCAACACAAATTGTAAAGAAAAATAGTAATAAGAATTTAGAACCACGTGCTTTCAAGGCACGATGTAATGCATGTCATCTGATAAGTTCTTGCAGTATACTAACAGTAATGTGAGGTGTTTTATTTGTTACATATGGTAACAAAGAAAAATCTAATGCTTTTGAATAACGAAACTCACGCAAGCCATGATCCATTTCATATTCTTTGTTGTTCGAAAATTCAGAAAACTACAGTATCACAGCAACAAAAAACAATTAGTGAGCTACGCGTACCACTAAGTAAAACCGTCAGTCAATGACCTTAAAACCCGTGCGGTCGAGTAAACACATTCTACAGTTAAAAAGTACTACTAAAATCGTGCCGTGTTTTTCATGTTTTCAACGTACTTCACATATAGAAACGAAGAACAAAACAACACTCATTATCTGTTTATTCGTTTCCAAGCAAAACCGTAACTTTTACGGAAGTAATATATCTAAGAACCAAGCACGAAAACTTTTTTAAAAAAATTTTTTTGTATGACCTTGATGTTTTTTGGCAATAATTTTTTCTGGTGTATCGGCTCGACTTTCTTTTCTGCCTATATTGGCTGGCTCTAATTTTTTTGTGGTGTAGTCTTGATTTTTTCCTTCCTTCGCTGTATAGAAATTCCTTGATGTTAATTTTTTTTTTTGGTCAATTATCAGAGTTGTGTTTTCGCTGGTAATTTGGTTCTGGAAAACACTGGCGCTCAAGTTTTCTTTACATCATTTTTTTTCCTTTCTTCTTTTCCTTACGTCACTTTCGCCCAAGTTTTCTTTTCATCAATTTTTTTTTCTCCCTTACGTCACTTTCGCTACCTCACTTAAATAGACTCCTTAATATATAATACTTATAATACTTGTAATACCTCAAAAATCGCATTTCAGGATGGCTTATTGGCGTATGACGGTCAACCGTTTACGGAAGACTGAGCTGCAATATGAATTATCTTCTCGTGGTTACACTCCTGAAGACAATGTGAAAAATTACGAAGGTCCGTTCGAAGTGCTCTTAGTATCGAACGAGAGAAAAGGCTTCCTTCCATCCCCGTACCAGCCGATTTTGATTTTGAATGTAGGGCCATCGAAACTGCTATTCAAGAATTAGAAACCTCACTTCCCCCCTTTGATGGTGATAAGTCCTCAGATACGTTTCGACGTATTAGTGCCTTGTATATACATCTCGAGCGTCGTTGCGCAAATTTGTCCCCAAAAGACGATGAGCAGAAAATGCAACGTCAACTACTTCTTACGATAAATAATCTCCGCCATGAGTATGATAAGAAGATTAAAAAGTTTCGACACCCTTCTGCCACATCCGGTATCCCTTTAGCTACCTCTAGTATTTTTCTTTCTCCTACTCCTCATGTAGACCCGGATAGACCCCCTATACCTACATCCGATTCCGAAGAGGAAGAGGAATCCGAATCCGTCATTTCTAAGTCGTGTGATGCTTCCTCCAAACGTAACAGAGTCTTAAAATTGGATATAAAATTCTCAGGTGATTCTCAAACCCTAACGGTACATAGTTTTCTTGAAAGAATGGAAGAGCTCCGAAAAGCCCGAAATATCCCGGAGAGTGAATTATTTGACTCCGCGGTTGAGTTGTTCGAATCCAAAGCGCTCTGTTGGTTCCGAGGTAATTGTCACCGTTGTTCCGATTGGACATCACTATCTAGGCTGCTAATACGTCATTTTGCACCCTCAGATTACTATCATCGCTTATTTGACGACATCCGAGCAAGGACACAGGACCCGTCGGAAGGTATTGTTGAATATTTGTCCTGCATGAGTGCATTGTTCCGGCGCCATGGGAGTGTACCGGCCGATGTACAACTTGATATAGTTTCTCGTAACCTGTCCCCTTTCTATTTAGCCCGGCTGCCTACCGTACATTCTTGGGAAGAGTTGGAAAATGAGTGTCTAAAATTAGAACTAACGAAATTTAGGGTCGACAATTACGTACCCCCCTAATAGAAATACCCACTTGTATGTGGAACCTGATCTGGCCTATAAACCAAACCCTTCGTTACCCTCTTTGGTCCAACCTCGTGGGTCTAACTTTTCTAAACCACACCCAACCTCCGCGAATAGAAATAATCTTTCTTCTATTCCTACTCCAGCTACCCCTACTACAAGTAAACAGGTCGTCTGTTGGAACTGTGGCCAACAAGGACACAAGTCTCCTTCCTGTACTAAACCTCAAATACCTCATTGCTATGGTTGTGGTGAACCTAATGTTACCCGTACCAATTGTACGAGTTGTAACAAAAATTTAAACTACCGATCGAGTCGCTAAGCCGAGAAACCGACCCGATCCCTTCTACAGTTGTCTCGGTACCTATTATTTCCTCAGAAAATCCTTTCTCTGACCGATCCAAAAATGTTCTGGATTTTATCTTAGCTAGTTCTCGTGAGGACGACAGACCTTATCTTACTGTTACTATTTTCGACATCGAATTTAAGGGTTTGCTTGATTCTGGCGCTTCTCGTACTATTATTGGTGGTCCTGGTTGGGATATTCTCTATTCTCTTTCTTTGCCTTTGTCCCAAACGGAGATCCACAGCTGTACGGTAGCCAATGGCCAAGCTTGTGACATTCTCGGGTCACTTATTTTACCCATGTCGGTCGAAAATAAAACTATCCTTCTTGACGTCCTAGTTGTTCCTTCTATTTCTCAGTCTCTGATCTTAGGCATTGACTTCTGGAAATCTATGGGTGTTGTCCCGGATTTTCGAACGGGTCAATGGACTTTCTGTTCTCCTTCTACTGTCTCAATCAATCAGATCAATGCTCTTTTCGATCTATCGAACCTACAACAATCCGAACTGTCGCGTATAGTCCAACAGATGTTTCCTAAAGATGACACTTTACCTTTGGGCTGTACTAATCTCATTGAACATCACATCCGTACTACATCTAGTCCTATCAAGCAGCGATATTATCCCATGTCCCCTACGGTACTTCGACATGTCAATCAAGCTCTGGATGAGATGCTAGAAAATGGTGTTGTAGAACCATCTAATAGCGCTTGGTCTAGCCCTATTGTTATGGTACCTAAGAAAGATGGCACATATCGTTTCTGCATCGATTTCCGAAAGGTCAATGAGGTTACAGAAAAGGATGCCTATCCCCTTCCTTATATTTCTACGATTCTAGACCGTCTTAGAGACGCAAAATTCCTAACTAGTTTGGACATTCGCTCTGCTTATTGGCAAATGCCTCTTTGTTCTAATTCTAAGGCGATTACTGCATTTACGGTGCCTGGTAGAGGTTTATACCAGTTTACCAAAATGCCATTTGGACTTCATAATTCTCCAGCGACATTTCAGCGACTTATAGATCGTGTGCTTGGTGCTGATCTTGAACCTTTCTGTTTCGCATACTTGGATAATGTGATCATCGCTACTCCTACTTTCGAACAACATTTGGTGGTACTACAGAAAGTACTTTTTCGTTTAAATTCTGCAGGTCTTACTCTTAGCAGAGATAAATGCATTATATGCCGACCGGAACTCCGTTATCTGGGATACGTAGTGAATCGTCATGGACCCCATGTCGACCCAGAAAAAGTTTCGGCCATTCTTAATCTTTCTCCTCCTACTACTGTAACTGAAGTACGACGCATAGTTGGTATGTGTTCGTGGTATCGTCGTTTTATCCCAAATTTTTCTGCTCTTACGACTCCAATTACTGCTCTGACTAAGAAAAATTCTAAATTTAATTGGTCTTCAGAATGTAGGCAGGCGTTTAAGCTGCTGAAAGAACACTTGGTAACGGCTCCAGTGATGAGTTGTCCTGATTTTTCTTTGCCCTCTACTATACAGACTGATGCCTCCGATTTTGGTCTGGGTGCTGTGCTGACTCAACAACAGGGTGATGACGAAAAAGTCATTAGCCACATTAGTTGTTCTCTTAAAAAGGCGGAACGCAACTATAGCGCCACCGAAAAAGAATGTCTTGGTGTTATATGGGCAATTGAAAAATTTCGTCTCTATATCGAAGATTCTCACTTTACTGTGATCATCGATCACCACTCGCTTATATGGCTGAATAATCTACAAAGCCCCAACGGTCGTTTAGCTCGTTGGTCTGTACGACTTCAACAACATAACTTCACCATCGTGCATCGAAAAGGTAAAGAAAACATCGTTCCCGATGCCTTATCTCGCTCAGTACCTAAGATTGACTTAATTGATGACTTTCCTAAATCTTCTATTACTCTGCCAATTTTGGATCCTTGGTATCTTCAACTACAGACTCGTGTTAATTCCAATCCTAAACTATACAGTAACTGGCATGTGGAAAACGAATTACTATATAAACATGTAAAATCTAAACAGTCTTTGCTCCAATCTCCTCAAGACGATTGGAAGTTAGTAGTTCCCAGCGAACAACAGAATAGGGTTCTACACGAAAACCATGATCTACCTACTTCAGGTCACCCTGGTGTCCACAAAACTGTCTCAAAAATTTCCATGCGTTACTATTGGCCTAAACTTAGAGCCGCTGTTGCTCGATACGTCCGTCGTTGTAAAATTTGCTCTGCACACAAAGTCGAACAAAAGAAACCTCCTGGCTTTATGTCTCCTCGTGCTACTGCCACTCGTCCTTGGCAAGTCCTATGTACGGATATTGTCGGACCTCTTCCTAGATCCTCTAAAGGTAATTCTTTCATTTTAGTTGTTGCCGATTGTTTCACAAAATATGCTTGTTTCTTTCCTCTACGTGCGTCTACGGCCGCCGCTGTTGCTCGAACCATTGAGGAAAATATTTTCTTGGTGTATGGTACTCCTCAATATCTAATTGCGGACAATGGTGTACAATTTCGTAGTAATATTTTCACTAAACTCTGTAATTCTTATCGAACAAAAATTCTGTTTAATGCTCGCTATCATCCTCAGGCGAATCCGGCCGAACGTATTAATAGAGTCCTGAAAACTATGATTTCTTCTTACGTTTCTGATAATCAACGTCGGTGGGACGTTAATTTAGCAAAAATCGGTTGTGCTATTTGAACGCTTAAACATGAGGTTATTGGTTACTCCCCGTATTTTGCTCTATATGGTCGTGAGCATGTTCTCCACGGCGATCATTTTGGAAAACCTCCTGATCCTGATGATGTTCTTATGGATCCCGAACGTCCTATTCCTCCTACTGACTTGGTCAAATTTGAGTCACTTCGTGAAGAGATCTCGAAACGTCTTTCCTTAGCATACAAGAAAAATGCTAAACACTACGATCTTCGTCGTCGTCCCTTAACTTTATCTCCTGGCGATCGCGTGTGGAAACGCAATTATGTTCTTTCGGATGCTACTCGCTACTTCAATGCTAAACTTGCCCCCAAATATGTGGGTCCCTTTACTATTCGAACTAAACTTTCTCTTTGGACCTATACCTTAGTGGATGATTCTGGTAACGATCTGGGTACTTGGCATATTAAGGACCTCAAACCCGATAAACCTTTAGACCCTCCAGACATTGATCCTGAGCCTCCGGATCCTAAAGGGCTCCCTACGACCGATTCTATTTGAACCCCTACCTGTCGCTATCCCTAATGACTTGAAAATTTTTTTTTTGGCTTATTGGTCTTGTGTTTTCTCTGATAAGCTTGTGTTCGAAAACACTGGCGCCCATTTCGTATTCCTATTTATATTTTGTAGCTAGCCCATCCCGTGACTTTTTCTTCTGGCTAGTTCTACCGTTTGTTCACTATTTGACTATTATAGTCGCTTTCTACATCCATTCCTTGAGGTAGGCTTCAGATCTATTTTCTTTGCCTTTAGGTATTTCGACTTGGTCGCTTTTGTAGGTGTGTTAGCTATACTCTGCTTGAGTAATCGTTTCATACGAATCTGTGTTACCTCAGTGGGAAGTATTTTAGGTTGTGTACTAGCTTGCCTTTGCTCTTTGCTTGTCTTGGTTCTTTCTTTGCTGCACACTTGAGGTTGACAGTTGTGTCGTTTAGTTGGTTTGCTACGAGTTTTCTTCCTCGTTTTTTTTCTTTCCTCTTGGTTTCTTCGCGGGAAGCCAAAACTTTTTTTTAAGGTGGAAAACAGAAATGTCCCTTTTGGAGACATCCGTCTTTTGACGATTTTGAAAGTAGCTATAACCTTTAATCCTTATTGGGTGTTTACTTAATACTTTCTTTACCTATTCTGTCATTGTTGGTTGCGATAGATGACTTTGTCTTCTTTTAAAAAATGTTCCTTTTCTTATACTGATATTGGTCCTTCGGACCGGAAAAAAAAAAATTTTTTTTTGTTTGGTTCCTTTGTCGTTTTTTTTTCTTTTTCTTTTTTTTCTTTTTTCTTTCACCCCGACGTCTTTATTTTGCTAGGGGGGAATTTGTAACGTGCATTTTTATTAAGTGTAACATTTTACGCTTTACCAAATTTGTAAATACATTCCTGTAACTACTACCTCTATATTTTATATTTATTAACATCCTTAGGTGAATGCGTCGTATTATAATGAGTGGAGTGCATCGTTTCTTGTCTAACCGCTGATATAAATGTTGTTCCTTAGGTGAATATACGAGGCTAGATGAAGAGTCGATACGCGATGGTAACAACGAGTTGAATGAAAACAGATAAGCGGTGGTAATAGCGAGCAGTTTAGTAGTTTTCTGCTGAGTTTTCTATGTAGAGATTACGGTCAAAATACTGTTTCCTTGTGGCTTTATTAATTGTGTTTGGAGTTGTCGTTTGTTTTTCGTTCCTGGATATTACGTTAAAGGTGCTGTTCCTTGTTGCTTTGAAAATAGTGCGAATTGATGCGGAATCAATTTCGAATCGTGTATGAACAATTACGACACGCTTTTAGTTGTTTTCTTGTGCAGTGAAAGCTGTATAGTGACTGCGATCGTGTTTACTCGAGCGCACGTGGTCCCTTTTTGTTTATCAGGGTAAGTGCAATAAACTTGTACAGAATTTTCAAAGGAGCCACTTTAGTCAGGTTCTAAAACTCCCTAAAACCTTTGCAAAACGAAATTGCAGAAGTGTTTAACTCATTCCGTATTAATAATAGGTTAAATATACCTTGCATTTAATAAGTAAATAAACTATGGAAGTACATTCTTTTTTTTAAAGACGAGATTGTGAGAGTGATCGTGCTTTTAAATGTTTCACCGTATTCAAACAATGCCTGTACCAACTGAAATTAGCTTCAGAAGGTGACGAAGTTCTTTCTGATGAAGCAGATCCGCAATACGAAAAATTCTTGACGGATGGTTGGATCGGAACTATTCTAACTTTAATTGTTCTTAGTTGCGTGTGTTGCATGTGTTCCTGTCTGTTGTACCACAACTTCCACCCCCGCGAATAGACTGTGAATCTTTGCCAAGCTACACCAGGGCATCCGGCTTACCAAGTTTCAAGTGGATAATGGGATGGAACCATGGACACCCCACACTCCGCCAGCCCCAACTGCAAGGCTATCAGTAGCCGAACTAGTCCAATTCTATAGAAACTCTTCCTGTGCTCATGGTTGTGTAAGTTGAACTATTCCTACTTATTATTACTTTAAATATCTATCGGTTTGGTTCGCAATCTTCTTCGTCGTACTGATACCTATTTATTTACTGAATTACTCATATCAATTGTGTCTTACCTATTTTTTTTTTTTTAATATTTTGTCTGATTTATGTTGAATTTGTGTGTGAGGAAACGTTTCTGCTACTCCCCAATATTACCTCACTTTGTACTAAACATTTTTTTGTATTGCTTTTACAGTTGTTATATTATATAGATTATCTAAACAGTTTCTTTTTTTCCATTCTACATAGTACTAAAAAATTTTGTATTGCTTTTTCTTTATTTCAGGTTTGCAGGACTAATCTTTTTTATTGCAGGTTTACTATTCTAATTTTTTTTTTTTGCAGGTACCGTTACTAACTCCTTACCGCCGCATACATCATACTTTGTGTTACGTAGCATCGATTTGGCGCCCAACGTGGCTGCCACGAAAAAAACGTAATACAGATTTTTGGCGCCCAACGTGGCTGCCACGATTACCGTAACAGAAATGTTGGCGCCCAACGTGGGCTCGAACCCACGACCCTGAGATTAAGAGTCTCATGCTATACCGACTGAGCTAGCCCCACGTTGGGCGCCAAAATTTCTGTTACGGTAATCGTGGCAGCCACGTTGGGCGCCAAATTTATGCTACGTAACACAAAAAAAAGGTCAAAGAAATGACCCGGCTCAATCGGAGAGTAGGGGGGTTGTAGAAAGCAGACTGACCTATGATGTATGCGGCGGTAGGGAGTTAGTAACGGTACCTGCAAAGAAATAGTTAAGCCAACCTGAAAAAAAAAGAATAAGTATAGCAGTAATGGAAAGTCTAAATTATTCAGTACTTTGTAGAATGTAAAAAAAGAACTGTTTAGATAATCTATATAATGTAACTACGTTAAAAGCAATATAACAAAATATTTAGTACAAAGTGAGGTAATATTGGGGAGTAGAAACGTTTCCTCACACACCAATTAAACATAAATCAGATAAAATGTTGACAAAAGATAAATAGATAAAACACAATTGGTATGAGTAATTCAGTAATATTGATTGGTTTTTTTTCTTTCTTTTTTTTTTAAAATATTCAAAATAGCATGCAAGTCTATGGTAAAAGGTATCAGTACGACGAAGAATATTGCAAAACAAACGGATAGATATTTACAGTAATGACAAGTATGAAATAGTTCAACTTACAGAAAGTCTTTCAGGAACGCTTCCTTGCATTTGAAGTGTGGGATTCACGATGCCCTGCACTAACAAAGCACCACACCTACGACTGTGAGGGCGTTGATGGAATTTCTTACACTTTACACTAATCACTAATCACTGGTGTTAGCAGCAGACATCATCACGCTGATGGAACCAGGCAGCATTGATAAACTTCTGGTTAATTCCACTTCCTGAGACAACAATTCCAAAATACTTTGCAACTCAAATTGTAAAGAAAAATAGTAATAAGAATTTAGAACCACGTGCTTTCAAGGCACGATGTAATGCATGTCATCTGATAAGTTCTTGCAGTATACTAACAGTAATGTGAGGTGTTTTATTTGCTACATATGGTAACAAAGAAAAATCTAATGCTTTTGTATAACGAAACTCACGCAAGCCATGATCCATTTCAGATTCTTTGTTGTTCGAAAATTCAGAAAACTACAGTATCACAGCAACAAAAAACAATTAGTAAAGCTACGCGTACCACTAAGTAAAACCGTCAGTCAATGACCTTAAAACCCGTGCGGTCGAGTAAACACATTCTACAGTTAAAAAGTACTACTAAAATCGTGCCGTGTTTTTCATGTTTTCAACGTACTTCACATTTGGAACGAAGAACAAAACAACACTCTTTATCTGTTTATTCGTTTCAAGCAAAACAGCAAAACCGTAGCTTTTACCGAAGTAATATATCTAAGAACCAAGCACGAAAACTAACAACGTCACGTAATTAACATATAGTAACAAAAGACAAACTAGAACTCAAAAACACAATCCGTAAAGCAACAAGGAAACAGCATCTTGAACGTAATATCGGAACCAAACACGTCGTCTCAAAAAAGTGGTATCAACAAAAGCCGGCACAACCAAATGACATCCGCAAAACCCGTCCCAATAAAAGCCGCCTCAACAAAAGCCCTCCCAATAAAATGGCATCAGCAAAAGCCGCCCAATAAAAGAAGTCGTCTATTTGTAGATCGGCTTATTTTGGTCGCACAATTTCTTACTTTTAAATTTTACTTATTCTGAATTTTGTTTCACTAATTAATTACGTAACTTTATACTACATTTGAGCATTGTTGGTGTTTTGGTTGAATATGAACTAAATGTTTATTCATTTCCTATTGTATTTATACGCACTCCCACCAATCGTTTTCATTGGCGTGTTTATCGATTAAGGCTTGTACTTCGCCTTATCTCTGGCAGATTTCCTGTTTTAATTCTTGAACAAAATGTTCCATCAATCACGTAAGCGTTCAATATATTACAGTATTTTGTTGGAATTTCCGATTATTGCTTTTATCCAGTCACGTATTTAATGTTTAAAAGTCCAAGACATCATATAATTGACCCGCCTGGTGTTTATTTGTTTGTTACAGAATTTTGGTTTTGTGAACAAATGTATTCTCCCTAGTCACGTATTTAGTGACGTATTAAGATGCGTTTGCATATGAATGCGTTGATATTTTCGACGTAATTATTATATATTTGGAATGTCAATTTATCTATGTTGCCTGATAATTTTAGTTGCTGCAATTAGTTACTTCTAAAATCTTTACTTTACTCGTAAATTATACTTAAACATATTATGCGACGCACACCTTACTATTCTAATTAAATGGTATCGGGTTATTACTAAATAAGCTTATTTCTCATGCATTTAATCAAATATCCTTTATTTATAATGTCCTCACAATTGACTTTTTGTAGAATAGTCGATTTACTCCTATAATTGATGGAATTATTTGATTTTCTTAAAGTTAAATTTATTTATATCTATCCTACAACCAATATGACTTAATCTATTCTTAAACTACCCTCTTATCATAGCATTATTCCCCCAAATTAAAATAGAAAATTTTTAATCAATGCCCTTTTTGGCGCCGAACGTGAAATTAAATCCCCATTGATTAAAAATTCTTATATTTTTATTTTATTGTTGACTATTTACATATCTCTTTTGTTTCAAATTGTTCCCCCAATATTATCTACAAAATTTGATTGATCCTATCTCTAAACTCCTATCCTAAATCCTATCTACATCTATCTTAACTTATGATTATGTCCCTATTTAACTTTCTTTACCTATTTACATTAATTTATACTACAGTTTGTACACTTGCTTTAAATTTTCATGAAATTTTACTCAGATCGCCTCTGAATCTACATCCTTTATATCGTATGTGTTTTCCCCTATGATTTAATCTATTTTTATTCTTAAATATGCCTTCATTACTAATTTGGTATCCCAAAAATTTTATCTTCTCCTGGAAGAATTCACACTTTTTCATGTTCAACTTTAGTTCCGCTAAATTTAACTCTAACAAAATCCGTTCAAGGTGTATGAAATGTTGCTCCATATCGTCACTGAAAATTAAAACATCATCTACATAATGTATGCAGAATTCTTCATACGGTCCCAATATACCCTGCATAGCCTTCACTAATGCAGCCGTACTTGAAGACAAACCAAAAGAAACCACTTTAAATTGATAAATTTGCCCTTCTATCGAAAAACCCGTATATTTTCTTGATTCGCGTTCTAATGGAATAAGCCAAAATGAAATTTTTTAAGTCAATTTTTGAAGATATTCTCTTATTGCCTATTATTGCTAAAATTGTATCCATAGTTGGTAGACTGTTATATTAAGGTTTGGTTCTTTTATTGATTTTCCTAGCGTCCAGACATAGTCTGATGCTATCATCATTCTTTTTAACAACAACTAGTGAATTAACAAAATATGTGCCTGCCTTTTCAATGATACCCTCACTTAACATCTGATGTATTTCCACCCTCATTCTATCCCTGTATGCTGCTGGAATAGAATATAACCTCGTGTTAAACGGCTCCGTGTTTACAACTTCTAATTTATGCACATACCCCGTTGCTATTATGGATTCTGATCCTATTAATTCGGAATTCTTCATTAATAATGACTTCACCCTATTTTTTATCTCTTCTGGACATGTTATTTCATCATCTACATCCCCCTCACCATCAACTTCACCCTCAAATTCATTAATATTTAAACAATCTTTTTCGACTTCAACACTTTCCTCATCGTCCCATTTTATTCATTCTCCCTTTACATCTATTACCTTTCCTTCGGTATTTATTTTTAATCCCAACTTATCAATTATGTCTATATCAAATATTACATCTACTCTTAACTCCGATACTATTATAAATTCTTTCTCAAACTTTGTCTTACCCACTTCACATTCCAGAATTATTATCTTATTCACACTTGCAAATCTCTTGCTATTCGGTACTATTAAATTAAACTTCCTAATAGGCATCATTTTCCCAATTAAATTTTCCCGTTTAACAAAATCTTTAGACACCAACGATGCTTCTGCTCTCGTATCAATGAGTGTTCCACTTCTACTATTTTCAACTTTCAATTTAATTATCGGTAATAAGCTTTTATTCAAATCATTTTCCATTTCACATTTTATATATTCACGCTGGTGTTCATATCCATTAATTTTTAACGGCTTACTTGATTTGTCCTCATTCAAAAATCCTGATTCGACGTAGATGGTCTTGCCTGACTCGTAACTTCTGCATAGGTGCGGTTCGTTCTTATTGATTGTGCTGATTGTTCTCTATGTCGTTGTTGTAGTGTATACTGATTTATGTTCCTGTCGTGGTTCCTTTGCTCTGTTTCTCTTCTTGGCATGTTTCATGTATTCCAATTCCGTCTAAAATTATTTGCGTTGCAGTTATTATAATTTCTTCTATAAAAATTTCCCCTATAATTTTCTCTATAATTTGGTCTATTATTTTCAGTGCTCCTTTGCATTCTAACTACGTGTTCTTGTTGCCTTTGTATCCTACCTTCCGCAACACGACTTTGTCCCAACTCATCACAACGTTGTAAATATTCCGGAAAGATCTTCCTATTCAGTATATTTTGAATCATAACATAATGTTTTATTTCTTCTCCAAAATGTCCTGCTAAGTACTTTATAATTTGCGTTTCTTCCATCGGAGGATCTAATTGCTTTGCTATACTAAATTTTGTATGCCGTATAACTCTCGTGTCATCCCTAAGTTCTGATTATATTTTCCCGTAATTAAATTATCCCTTGCCTTGTATTGTTGATCTACTATCAAATTCCTGAAATGTTCCTATCTCATATTCTATCAAGTCAAACCATATTTTTGCGCCTCCTTTCAACATTGACCTAACGAAATTTAAATTGTACCTTTCATCCGTTGATCCCTGTATTAATTTTCTTATCATATTGAAAAATATTTTTGGATTCGCCCTGTTGTCTCCGTAAAATTTTGAAAATTGCTTAACTGATATTTCCGGTTTATTTATCTTAGTGTATTGCTCCTGATTCCTACCAACATTTTCGAATTCTGATTTTAAATTACTTAATTCTCTATTTACATCATTAAATTCTATCTCACAATTTCCCTGAATTTCCTGCATTTTTATACCTAAATCTGTAACCCAGCATTAGTTTCCTTTTCACACGTTTCCTGATCTAATTTAATCTTCCAAACTTCATCCCTAACTTTATCTACATCGTCCATGATTCTAATGAATTTATTTTCAAATTGTACCTGCATTTCCTCGATTGTTTGATTCGTTCCTTTTAATCCGTCACTCAAAATTTTTATTTCGGCACCTAACTTTTCTCCATTTTCATTAATCTGCATCGTAATATTTTTCATGGTCTCTTCGCTTTTGTTCATTTTTCTATTTAACGCTAATAAAATAGACATAATTTCAGATTGTGGTGATATCTGCTGTTCTTCACTTTGACTTCGTGTCAATTGTTTCCGTTAATACATTCTGTAAAATTACGCTTTTTTGAAAGCCTATTTCTACCCCTTGATTTCTTAATGCTTCTCTAGTTTCCCTTATTCCTTTATCCATTTTTATTTAATTTCAAAATTTTAAAATTTTTAATATTTCAAAAATTCCTTGCCGATTTTAAGTTTCCTAACCCTTATGCTTTTTAAATTAAATTTTATTCGTGTCTCTACAATTTTTAAATTTCTAAATTCCTCGCTCCTACGATTTTTTAATTCCTTTTGTGTTGTTCTCGCCTCTACGATTTTTTAAATTCTTAAATTCCTTTAGTGGTGTTCTCGTCTCTACGATCGGGTCGCCATTTTTATTGATATGAAATCGCCTTACGTTGGGTGTTATTTTTATTTATTGAGATGCCCTACGATTGGGCGTGTCATTTTTATTGCTGTGATATTTTTATTTGATATGAATTTTTATTTGATATGATATTTAGTTTATTTCCTTTAAGCCCCAATGTTGTACATTATATTTGTTTGTTTACCACAATTAGCTCACTGAAAACTCGACTTCCTAATAAATTTAATTTTACTTTTTAAACGGATTCAAATAAAGCAGTTCAAAATCACACAATATAATAATTGATAATATGTACAATGTTGTGTAACCTCCAAATTTTCCCTTGTATAGAATATTTACATGTACCAAATTTATGCTTTTTTGAAAGCCAGCAAAAATATCTTTTAATTACTCTCAAGTATCTTCGAACGTTCTAAGATGCTTTTTTCTGTTTTCATATTTTCAAATGACTTTCTTGATGACTCTTAGAAATACATAATGTATAACAAATATTAAATTTGAAACAGTCTTTAAATAATAAAATGTTTAAAAATCGCTAACCTGAAATGGTCACTGGAATTCCCTCATAGTGTCTGTGGTTTGCATCCCTTGTTGTATCCGCTTAACTTATTGGCTAGTTTGATCTCTGGTATTTTTCTTGAATTAACTTTGAGTACCCTTTTGATCTCACTTTTATACGTATTTTTAGATTTACGTTAAGGCTTGGATCTTGACATGTACCTCGACTCAACAAAATCCGTCTTAAAAAAAAGTGGTATCAACAAAATCCGTCACAACCAAATGGCATTGGCAAAAGCCGTCCCAATAAAAGCCGCCTCAACAAAAGCCGGCTCAATAAAATGGCATCAGAAAAAGCCGTCCCAATAAAAGAAGTCGTCTATTTGTAGATCGGCTTATTTCGGTCGCACAATTTCTCACTTTCAAATTTTACTTATTTTGAATTTTGTTTAACTAATTAATTACGTCACTTTATACTACATTTGAGCATAGTTGGTGCTCTGGTTGAATATGAACTAAATGTTTATTCATTTCCTATTGTATTTATAAGCACATTCCACCAATCGTTTCCATTGGCGTGTTTATCGATTAAGGCTTGTACTTTGCCTTATCTCTGGACTCTGTATTTTTTCAAATTCCCTTGTTTAATTCTTCAACGAAATGCTCCATCAATCACGTAAGCGTTCAGTATATTACAGTATTTTGTTAGGATTTCCGATTATTGCTTTTATCCAGTCACGTATTTAATGTTTAAAAGTTCAAGACTTATCATATAATTGACCCGCCTGGTGTTTATTTGTTTGTTACAAAATGTTGGTTTTCTGAACAAATATATTCTTTCTAGTCACGTATTTAGTGACGTATTAAGATGCGTTTGCATATAGATGCGTTGATATTTTTGACGTAATTATTAAATATTTGGAATGCCAATTTACCTATGTTTCCCGATAATTTTATTTGCTGCAATTTAGTTACTTTTAAAATCTTATCTTTACTCGTAAATTATACTTAAACATATTATATGACGCACACATTACTATTTTGATTAAATGGTATCGGATTATTATTAAATGAGCTTCTTTTTCATGCATTTTATCAAATATCCTTTATTTACAGTGTGCTCGCAATTGACTTTTTGTAGAATAGTCGATTTACTCCTATAATTGATAGAATTATTTGATTTTCTTAAAGTTAAAGTTATTTATATCTATCCTACGACCTCTATGACTTAATCTACCTTTAAACTACCTTCTTATCATAGCATTATATATATATATAATATATATTATTATATATACTGTGATCCTACCTTACGAGTGATAGGCGTAGTATATCTATCTGTCACTCTTTGTCTTATTTTAGAGCCTTGTTGAGTTATGCCACGCAATTTATCTTTAAATATTTAACACGGCTGCTACACTTATATATTTCACAGGGCCGTCACACCAAGTAGCGCAAGATACCTACGGTGGGTCCGTCCTAGGCAAACCCCTCTCAACTAGACACCCAAACAAATATCCAAGGAGTTTTCAAAATAATTTTAAAAGCCAAAAGTATCCCCAAACACTAGTTCCACTTTTATAAATTTGATTAAAGCACTGCGTAGATATTAAATACTACTACCTGGTATCCAGATACAGGCGCCGCCTTGCAGTCGTCCTGAACCTAAGTGACCAACTGCACGCACCTCCTGAAAAAATAAGTAACTCGAGCAACTGGTAATCTCCGGACTATGAAACTACTAATATTTCTACAAATTTTATGTTATACAAATACTCGGATAACTCAAATTCCACTATTCTTTCCTTTCCCTTATAAATACAACCCGTAACCCATAACAGCTACGTCTACGCACACTATGCAATTCATAATTATTAATCATATTCGTGTCTAGACCTCTTGCTAAACTGAATGGTTTGATAATTTAGTGATTTGTCTATATTGAACTTTTTACAATATTGAAAATAGCTAACAAATTTCGGTGGTTCAGCTTTTAAATTGTACGTAACAGACATTAATGTCTTATTCGGTAAACGTCCTGTCATTACATAACAAATCTTTAACTTTTAAAACATATTCAAACTAAAATTAATGTACAAATTTTTCAGAAGTATCAATTAACTCCTCAAAATTTTAAAAGCGTGCAGTATACCACACAATTTTGATATTTGTTTTTACGTCCAAAAGGTTCTGAATAGGCTAACTCCAAATTAAATTTTATGTACATGCAACCATAACAATTAAAAACTATACAATGCAAACTTATCAACTAGCTTAGCCTGGTCTATGGCCGGTATACGTTGTTGAATGCAATGCAGTTTCAAAAGCTTTATAAATTTATAAACGTGGAATAGTTGTTAATTTATAAACTAAAATACCTGAAAGAAAATACCCAAACAAAACCAATTACACCCCCATTCTAGCAAGTCGTTTCGAAGCCCTATTTATAACATTTTATAAGCCCACCCCCTTCTTGACAGTATAATATATAATCAATACCCGCTATATAGTTCTTAGCCTGGAAGTTTCAACACTTGGTAATTTTGAAAATTTTAAATAGTGCCCTTTTGGCATGGCAATGGTATAATCTCAATTTTCTATATATGGTAAATTCGACAATAGTACACATCTGTCAGTTTTACGAAGCTAATAGGGCGTTGAAAATTGTCAAATTTGCGAATTTTGGTATCTTAATCTATATTAATTGCAGGTCGCACTAATCTCTCTAAAGAACTACTCGCATTTAACAGCAGTTAAGAAATACTATTAATTTTATGTATGGGATGGATTATCGAATACATCTGTAATACGTTTATTTTTCATGTACTCATAAAAGGTCCATATAGTGAAAAATACAATACATTGCTTGTGAAAGAAATTCTTATCTTTTTAAAGTATTTTTAAGGGAGGAAATTTATCTGCGGTTTTTTTAAACCGGTTTACTCTGAATACTGCCTTATTTTTTATCAAAATAATTATTTTACTTTTTACAAACCCAAACGTCTTTGTCTTTGATTATATGTTTTTACTATTCAGCCAAGCATGCTAGTGTTCGCTCCATCACATGTTACCCGTAAGACGAACGGGCCAGTACGAAAAGAGCGAAATTAATAACGGAATGCTCTTCCGAATTACGAAGGGAACGAAAGATAACAAATGCCACGGGCCACAGGAACTAATTTGCCCTTTTTAGAATATCTGAACCTGAAGTGATAATTAAACGTAAAAACATATGTAAAATATTACTCTAATAAGTACTTTCTATGAATTTAGATAGCAAACTATATAAAATTCCTGGTTTAAAGACGAACGTCTGAATCTGCGTATAACGGCAGCCCAAAATGTGTAGTAACGACAAGGTGAAATTTCTGTAGTACAACCAAACGATGTAGGAGTGAACCTACCGACTAAAAATATGCGTTAAAATCCGGGTTTTGAAAATTAAAGTATCTAGTAAAAAACATTACCATTGATTTACCCACCAGTCGTGAAAAAGAGAGCCCGTTTTTTTACCATAAGTTTTGTAACTGCCAGATTGGGTTTGTATTTACTATCACAGAAGAATCCATGAAAACCAACACACCAAAATTTAGTGACAAAGATAAAAATAGTGGCTTTCAATTTTATTTAGAATAACAACATTCAGGGAATTCTTGACTATCCAACGCAAGCCTAGATGAGGAACCAGAAAGTATAACATATCAAATGCGAACTTATAAATTTAATAAAAGAACTAGCAAAGTTGATTGCCTAACTGAGCCCTTTATAAACTTGAAATAATGAAAGTATAGACTACCCGTATATTTGAATAAGTAGAAACTGAAATGTTCTTTAAATCAAGGAAGTAGTAGAATTTACAAGTACAAAATGGAACATAACACACAAATGAAATAGATTTTCTGCAGTAATAATTTCAAGACCAAATTTGCGATGAATTACTTATGATATTATTTGACTTCCGGTCTACTACATATATAATAAATATATGTGGTAATAAATGTTATAGCAAGATACCTACTGTAAGGCTTAGTTTTATCTCGTAAACAAACTTTAACCTTCACGTACTTCTTACAAAAATAGGCAGACTCAAACGAAGTCTGTTTTTTTTAAGATAATAAAACTAAACTAACAAATAGCTCATTTAATTGTGACGGCATGATACAATAGTGGATCAAATCAACGTCAGCACGTGTTTTGCTTTGAATTAAAATACACCGAAATTTGATTTTATATTTGATAAAAGCACTATCTCCCTTTCCTGGGAAGAAACTTGTCGGATCTCGTCGGTTGCCGATCTGTTCGTTAATTTGTTCTTACGTATGGTGGGACTTTGGGCACTTAAATGTTGCGCATTGCATTATTTATTATAAAATTACCGCATAGTGTAAAATAAAAGTGTATTGCTATATGGGTGTACAAATAATGCACAAAAAATATGCTGACTGCGCACAGGCATTTTAAGGTTACAACATATAGCCTGTTAGTTACGACTTGCTGTTCAGTAATGTTTAATCTATTGTGTGTATAATTGTCAATTTGAGAAAAATGTGTTCTATCAAACATGCTTTAAAAAGATTCATATAATTGTTTAGATTTCTTTACAATGAAAACGGTACTAGATTCCTTGTTAAACATCTCTTGGTTCCACTTTTTTTTTCTTATCAGCTAGTAATCAGTATAGCTAATTATACGTGGGGTTCAAAGAAAAACTGACTATCGGTTGGTTCAATTAAATAAGGCATTCACTTCAAAATCCAATAAATATTGCAACCAAGCAAAATTGTGTTAGCTTTAGGATGCAACAGTTTGCAATACCCTAAGGTTTTCTATTATACGGTTTTTTTGTTATTAGGAAATTATGTTTTCCTGAATCTTAGACTGCTTTGAAGCTCAAATTCTTGTGTTATAATTGTCTGTTAATGTATGTAACAAGTAACTATTTTTTAGTTCAATTAGCGTAAAGGTTTTGACACATAGTAGTAGAGGAAAATCAGTGAACCCACCACCACATTTCCTCCAGAATCCCACATTTCCTCACACATCTGGACCAAAAAGTTTTCTTCGACTAACCATTTTTCATCTTTCGAGATAAATATCTTAAATTTTTTATCTTTCGAGATAAATGAGCATCCTCATTTCCACACACGAGATAAACCTATTTTTAAGATTTTTTACCGCTAACATTCTGGACCAAATAGTTTTCTTCGACTAACCATTTTTCATCTTTCGAGATAAACCTACCTTGTTTGGTATCAATTAACATTAGAATTTTCTCAGCTACCCGAATTTCTAGGAATTTTTCAGATTGCACCATCCCTAAGGGAGCTACCCCAATTTTAAGATTTCTTACCTGTAGCGACTTTTGAGCGTTCTTATAAAATTTTTTTAGTCATGCGATACATCTTGTTAGCTTAGAATTTTATGTAGAATCCGAATCTGCAAACAGATTTGAAATCGGACCACGCCCTGCAAAGTTATACTTTAAGCTCTCAAACCTCTAAATTTCGCCTTTGCTCGTATATATTTAACTCCATTTTTTAAAACCTTTTTCGCTACCCAAGGTATATGCTTTAACCAAACAGTTAGAGGTAGTAACACAAAAGTTTAATAATTTATTTATCCAATTTACAGTTTAATAAACTATTACAATTTTACAAAGTATAGCATTATTTCCTGTGTGTAGCCGAAAGTTTAACCTGTAACAAAAAAAAAAAAAAAAGATTAATGGGTTGTTTAAAATAGACGTGTAACAAAAAGAGATTAATGTAAAAAAGAGGAGACGTGTTTTCAGTCAATAAGACATATTGTTGTTAACAATATGTTTTACCGTCCAGCGACACCACGTGGAGGTAAACACATGCCGCCGGGACAAAGGAAATTTAATTAAAAGCAGAAAGTTTTGTTCAAAACGCTACTGTAAAATATATAGAGCAAATAAATTATTCCCTGAATGTGTTTTCAATTGCAATAACTGACTATACAATCACAATTTAAATTACACTTTATTTAACTAAGTTACTTTAAACAAGAAATTACCGCATCCAAAATTCCAATGCATGCTTAACAATAATGTAGAAATGGCAAGGTCGACTTTGATGTCCAATGTAATGTGTTTTAAATATCTAAAAAGAAAGCGCATTTTGCTGGTATGAAATCTATGGAATTTCTCCTGTAATGAAAGAAGAATGCATTCGTAATTGAAAATGCATGCTACAACTTTCGCTAGATACCAGCCATGTATGTTAATTAGAAATTTTGTGTATGACATCATTAACTACCTAAATTCCAGAATTAACAAAATGTAATAAACCAGATTAAGTACTGAAAGTAACTCGTAATCCAACAAATATTCTAGATTTCTTAACGAACATTTGAATACTGTTTTATAATTTCTTTTCTTGGACTTTCTATTAATTATGTTGAGAATATGTTTCAATGACGCGCATTTCAAATCGAGATATAATTGTTTGTAGATTACCAATACCACGAGGTGCTGAAAAGTGCGTATTTACGGAAAATACAAACCTCATTTAGTAGTATAATTAACGGATTCAAAACGTATATAACGCGGTGTCATTAGAAAAATTCTATTAGTTTCGCACGCTTTTGTGTAAAGCCCTCGAAATTTTAAACCGTCGTTTCATGTAGTTCTTTTGTGGAAAGTTTTGAAGGAAGATTTAAGGTAAGTTTACATTTTTTATTAAAGTAGAACTGAATTTATTTGCAAACACCAATTATTATGTATTCGGTTATTGGTTCTTTGTATTTTAAAACATTAATTTTTCCAAAGTAATGCGCTGTATTACAGATATATTTTTCCAAATTTTAAAGGTATGCTTTTGCTAGAATAAAAAACAATTCTCACAAAATATTTTATTAAAATTTTAATACATTAACAAAAATGCTTCAATACCAATACGTTTTCTTTAGAACAGCTTAAATTATTCAAACAATGGTTTAAACAGTGATTGTACCTATTACCGAATCTTCTTAATTCTTTGAGCCTTGGAAGTAAAAACACTCTCCATGTTTAAAATGTTGTTTGATAAATATTTTGACAGTAACTGTCTTTTCTGTTCTCCTTTAACATAGATAGTAGCATCGGGTGGTATGACTTCTTTCAGCAAATCGCCTACATTTGTATATCCACTTGTGGACTGTCCATCCCAGCTAAGCCCATGGATTCTTTGTTTTAACCACCGAACTTGCTTTTTGAAATCATCGCTTAGGGTGTTATACTCCACAGCCATGTCCAATATCTCATGCCATATTACATTATTCGCTACATCCAAAATGGCAATCTCCTTGCAATAGAAATCACTAGTTTTGTATTGATATCCTTGTAAATCGATTATGAAACACATGCTTCCTGCTTCAAATCACAGATGGGAATGGGGTTCTAAGCAAATCTCCCATATACCCAGTTTAGGGACTTTACTCCCTCCTTTTATGATTTTTCATCCAGGTAATTATCTGGATGATACTAAAGCAAGTCTGTTTTCTTAATCCAACTTTTACCATCCCCAACCACGACACTAATAATTCGCGTCCGTGCTTCCGTTTCCGTAAAACTTTTCCACTAAGTACGGTCGGGTGCTGCTGTGAGCTGAATTTCATCGCCGTAAAAGCACCTAGAATTGGCCGACCTTCCAAATCTTGTAGCAGATAGGTTGTCGGTCTCGTTTTTGTACTTTAACAATTTTGAATAGTTCTGTACTCCAGTTTGGGTGAAATCCTCGATCGAATACTGCTTTATATTTTGATATACGCACAATGTCTCCAACCTTATACTTGTAACTTTTAGAAACGCTGTTAGCGGTGTAAAGTTTTATTCTTTCCGGATGTTCTTCTGCTTCCATAGGTGTCATGTTAATAGCCCGATGCGGTGTATTATTGTATTCTTCCATAACCTTAGGCAAAATATTCACCCATTTATGACTGCCTTGCAAGTAAAATCTTCTGTACAATTTGTTTTTGATTGTTCTAATCAACCGCTCGACCATACTAGCTTTGATTGCGGAATACGTAGAGTAATGGTTTATCTTATATTTTTGCATAAGATTTTTAAACCAGCGGTTGTAGTACTCTTTCCCAAAATCCGTTTGTAGATTGATTTTAAGTTATTTTCTCCTTGCAGCATTTTGTCCAATATTTTTTCATAGCATTTGTAACTTCTGATCCAGTTTTATTTTTAAAGGTTCAGCTAAAGCATATTTTGTGAAACAGTCCACTGCTATTATAATATATCTGTACCCATTGTTCACACGCGAGTAAGGCTGCATTTCGCACAAGTCCGATTGGATAAGATCACGTTTCACATGTTTCAGATTTGTATGACGACGCTGAAAATTTTTTCTTGCAGGTTTAAATAATTCCTTAACGATGATTTCTTTACTCATTTTTGCTTAACACTGTTGCTAAACTAATAGGGTTATCTTTATCCAATTGCACCTTTGACATAAACTGAAGCTTTGGTTTGTAGTATTTGTTTTTATAGCTGCTGGTGACGCCTCGTAAATCGATGCTATTGCAAGACTGAGCTCCTTTTCATTTGTCTCGAAGTTGCAGTCAAATTAATAAAAACTGTATAAACGTTTTAAAGTCAGATACAAGCTTATCCAATTTTTCATTTACATATTGTTTATTAACTGCATCAGATGGCTCAACTGGTTGAGCAAGCATTGCGATACGCTGGTTTCTTGCATTGAAGGCTTTATCTTTACGTTGTATATCATCAGAACTTTTAGACAGTATGAAAAGGCTTGATTCACGAGCTTGATTACAGATTTCTTATTAACACAATCACCATCTTCTTTAGGGTCCATTACATCCACTAGCCTTCTTTTACGAAAACTAATTGTTTCTTCTCCAGACTTGAATACTATAGTACTCCTCTGATTAACACAATCACCATCTTCTTTCGGGTCTGATGAATTCACTAACCTTCTTTGCTGCATATCGTACCCATCACCATCCAACGTTAGCACAAATCCTCGACCTGGAGGACCGCGCCGAATATCAGCATCTTTACGCTCTGAACGTCCGAAGCGGTCGATAGGCATTTTAAAACTGTGTAATTATTTGCTGAGCTCACTGTATTATACCTTCTTCTCTCAACTCTTCTATTATGGACACCATCTCGTTAATGTTTTCCTCGCTTGTATTTCCAGCTCGGTTGGATGCGTTCAACAATCTCAGTCGATCCACAAGTTCATGTACATTATTCCAGTAGACATATTGCACCGGCTTTGAATTTAAACTTTTGTAAAACCGATTAGAAAAGCCTAAACCCGATCCCTTAGACTGTTTTCTTCTCTTTGGCTGTTTTCTTTCGGATTCCTCCGAAATTCGGTGAGATATTTTGCACATATTTGTTAAACTTTTGTTATTTGTTGGGAATCCGCTTAAATCGTGCACCGCAAATGGGTTAAACTTTCTTCTCAAAATCGATGCAGATTTGATCATTTCCAAGTAATTCGGCAAATCTTCATGTAAATTGAAATCACCATCTTCGGGGCTGATGTCTTTGTAAACCAGCAGGTTGTATAAACCCTTCGTACCTGGATATATCACATTATTTAATGTTATATCGCTAGTTTCCGGGTTAATTACCAATACACTTTTCCACAAACTCCATGTATCGGTTTCCGCATTATACTTTACTCCATAAATTGATTTGTCAATATTTTCGTCCTCGTCTCTAGCTAACACATCCGCATAGTAAAGATGGAACGGTTCTTCTGGAACGAGTTGTTTAATTTTCTTTATAGGTACGTCCATGTTTTCAACTTTAACCTTTGTTGTAGGTGTGGGAATTTTTTCGGTGATCGATTGCAACTTGGAAGCGGTTATTTGCAGTGGATCGATCAATTGTTTGTGCATCTCTTTGAATTTTTGCTGAGATGTAGCGTCTCCCTTTTGTACGCTACAAACTTTTTCGTACAGCATCCTGCATAAGATGAAGACTGCGTTTATTCGCAATAAAATTGTTAACGTCCGTCATCATGAAACTTTGGATGAGAACTAGCTGTTTTTGAATAATGTCAAATATTTATATACTCATCGAAATTCTTCCGATACCGACCATTATCCAAATCAAAATCTTTCACAACAGTTATAAAATTATGTTTTGAGTCACCCCAACACTGTAAACACATTTCTTTAAATTTCGGATATGTCATGTCACCACTTATATGATCCGAAAAGATATGGCGAAGGTTTGTATCATCCTGTTTCCATAATGCGATTACATTGGCGTTATCTCTGAGTCTATGTTTTAAGGCACTAGCGTAAGTTTGACATAGATAGAACGAATCTATTGCTTTATGTCGGCCGAACGAGAAAAATTGAGTGATTTTGCTTTGCTCGTTTATAGGTATATCATCGAAAACCATAATTGAATCTTCTTTGGTATCTCTGGGTTCGATCAAATCATCGTAATTTTCAAACTCATGGTACCCAATTTCTTCTTTTAATGGTGTAAAACGTTTCTTAATAATTCGTATTTCGGTTGATATAAACTTTTAGAAAACACATAGACATTTTGGAATCTAAGTCCATTCTCGTGCAAGATCAGAGATATTAGAGCATTAGTTTTCCACAACTCGATGGTCCCGCGAAGATAGCTCGTATGTTAGACGGGAACAATGAACCATGTTTACCATCCTCTCTTGCACTAGCAATAGCAAAGTTATCATAATTCTGTATAGGTATTTTAACTTCTTGTTTCGCAGTCTCCAGATTGCTTCGAGCGTACGCTTGCTTTTGCTGCTGCTTGCGGTGATAGCTTAACGTCTCTTTCGGTATATTATATTTTTACTGATGGAGTAAATACTTGATTTACCCAGCCGAACTTCTTCTATAGCTTTTTCTAATGCTTCGTTACTGTATCCACTACTTCGTTTTCTTATGTAATTGCGAACCATGCTAACCAATACTGTCGGGGACACTTTCACCCTATGGGGCAATTTCACTCTATGGGGCAATTTCACTCTATGGGGCAATTTCACTCTATAGGGCAATTTCACTCTATAGGGCAATTTCACCCTATTCTGATGGAGGTAAATTCGCTCTAAAATAACTAGAACTTATGTACAGAGTGGGAGATGCTCACCATTCGACAAATAAAAGTAGACTAATTGAAACAAAATAATTCCTTGCTTTTATACAATTTTATTAAAAATATATACAAAATATTTAATTGTGAATAAATCTATTAACAATTTCCGTAAACGGATTATATTCAAACATAGAGTCATGTATAATTAAAGCATAAGCCTTCATCGACGGTTCAAAATTTCTTGAAGCTTCTAATTCCATTCTTACATCAACCGTTGCATCCTTGATGCTTTCAAATTGATGACGACAGTCGATTACAAAGACGGTGAGTCCTTAAACCTGTTGTAGTCCATTAAACATTTATTTGACGATTTGTTCGGGTAGTATTTTTCCATAAAGATGCATAAGACAGGTACGCTGGCAAGTAGTCATTCTGCTCGAAATCCAAATTTAATCGACCTTGAGGAACATCTGAGAGTTTAAAAACACTTTGACATTGGTTATATTGGCATTCGTAAAGCTTGTAGCATTTTCTTCTTTCTTATCATATTTTCCATTTTGCAGCGCCAGTAATATCCACCGAGCCTTCTCTGTTTCGTTCGATACTTTAATTCTCCATACTTGCGACTTTGATTGTGTTAGAGACGGTAATTCGTGTAGTTCCCATTTTCTGAATGCAACCATTATAGATGATTGATTTTGCATTTCCGAAAGCAGCGACGCCTTGCAAAGTCACTTAATGTTATATGCGGACCTCCCATGAAATACGTTGTATTTTGAACGTTACTGTATTTCCAATCGACTTGTAGCAATTTACGTCCGACTTGGATCTGATTAAAATCAGCTCTTGAGGCATGTTGACGATAGTTTTCTTGTAATCTTCAAAAACCCAAAATGGTTTTAGCGGTATAGCACAACTAAACCGTCCATCTTGGAATATGGTATCGGGCTTCCACCGGTATGTGTAATAGATTTTGTTTCTGATTCTTCCATGGATACTAAACCTTTAATAGTTCTTGTAATTGGGATTCCAGACATCTATTATTTGATTATTACCCAATTTGTATTGAATTTCCTCAAACAGAAAATATGGTGCATTTCTAGTAAACTCGTAAGCTTTAGGGTCTGGTTCTGCTGCTCTAATCGGGTCTACAGTTGTTGACGCTTCCTTAATGTTTCCGTAGGCTTATAGGTACCCTTTATAAATATAAAACTTTCATGGGGTATGTGATGTTATCACTGCTCTGGATTTCAATTGAAATTCGATCGTTGTTTTCTGCATTCAATGTAAAGGAAGATATGTATAATAATCTTCTTTATTATGGTTTCGTCTAATTTATAACCTCCAAACACATCCAATTTGGGCACGTCCTCATACTTAAGCCTTCCAAGTTTAACGTTTTCATCACCGTGGAGATCTAAGCTGCGTTTACTTCTGCCTCCCATCATTTATAACTTTTAATCCCAAAGATTTTAAGAAACGTATTTCTTCTGCTGTAAGTCTCTCGACAACTTGACGCTTTGACGCCGTATTCACTTCTAATCGTCTGGGGTGTTGTAGCGTGCTTTATATACAAAATCGATAGGCATTTTCAGCTACTTTTTATTTCCAGTCTCACACAGGTGTATGTTTCCGGGAAAAGTTTACCAATTCACCCAAATGATCGACTAGTCTGATTGTAATATTATCGATTTCTGTCACGCTCAGCGGATAATATATGACGTGGTTAGGTTCCTTTTCCAGATTATACCCGGGTGGTACAGATAGACTGAATTCGAATATGCTGTGGGTAAGAAAATTGTTTCTGAACGATCCGCTGGTGATATTGGTTTCCACAAAATGTTTGAGACCGATATTATGTTCACTTGCTGATTAGCGATATGTACGGTATCTGCAGCCAATTTGCGGTTGGTAAACCCCAAGATGCTTCCAATATTGTTTTACGGTTTGCCCCAAAATCTATCGGTATACTGCTTCGTATAGAACACTTTAATGTATTATTGTTGGCACTCAGTTTAAAATATTTTTCAATGTTCTCGTTGATGTCCGGCTTCTGACTGAACCATTTTTTGAAGACGTCCTGTATATATGCATTTATTTCTTCTAATTCGTATGATCCAGGTTCAATGGTTATTCTGCGATGCTCTGGATCGTTAAAGTACAAGTTATTGTTTCCTGGATGTATGTTTTGCACAGTGTTACAAGTGTACAATCCCACTAGACCCAAAGCATATTCACCGTCTTGTTTCAATTTAATTGGTGGGTAAATGGATCCTGTCGATATGACATTACCATACCCGAACACGCTCACTGTTTTAGCCATTGTCACTAAGAAACTTTAACACTAAATGTCCACAATTGTACGTGTTGTAAGTCTGCTCCGGTACACTGTTGTAGTAAATTTTACAACCTCGAAAATATCTCCACTTCTTCCGGTGGTCTCAAGTCTCCAAACGAATCGTAGTAATACACACTATTTCCACGTTTTCGGTACCCCACCCAATGTGTACCCGAACCTTTAGTGGTATCCAAATTAATCACTCCCGATTCGTTGACATGCGGTCTAATCTTCTGTAACTGATCTCTAGAAAAGACACCGCGAAAATGAGGAATGTTAGATGCGTGTTTCCTTATATCTACATCGGTAAGAGCTCTTCGAGGTAACTTGCTTAGTTTTTTGATACTTTTTTACAAATGCCACGCCCCTGTTTGTACGGTTTCAAGAATAATGCTGTGCCTTTTTGTATGGTTTTAGAAACATTCCATTTCCTTTTTTCCCAACAGTAATGGCTTCCATAGATCTGTTGTGTCGTTCGCTCTCCTTAAGCTGTTCATTGGCTGTCTTGACATCATTTACTGCTTTAGCTATCCCCGCAGCACCACCTGTTAGTGCTCCTAGGGCGCTTAGTCCCGCGAATATCGGAATCAATGGCAGAAAACCTCCTTTCTGTGGAACGGGTATAATACGTGGGACTCTAATTTTGTTTCTCCCACCGGCTCCTTTTATGATTTTTTTACCAATTAGAATACCAACATCTAACAGCTTTTTCAAGTTGTCGGAACCAACTCGGTCTATTGCGGATCGTATTTTCTTCAAAAATCCACCTTTAAAACTTATTTTCTTCTTTAAACCCATACCCATTTTCTCTTCGCTTTCATAGCGTTTGTCACAAACCAAGCTGCGGCTTTTTCCCCAAACTTTGCGTTTTAGACTTAACTCTCCCCAGGCTTCTTCTTCTAAAATTTTATCTGCTCGGTGTCTGGCTGGAAGATCGTCGGGGTACTTGGAGTATGCAATGTCGTGGTCTTTACACAATTTATCTAATTCGTTTATTCCAGGATCACCTCTTGCTAAGCGCTCATCCAACTTTGTACCAGGACCGCAGTACTGATAACCTGGAATATGCAGCTCAAACGGTAACCTGTTTATAGCGCTGTTGATTAAACCCTCTCCAGAACAGATAATCATGTGTTTACTCAAAAAATCTCAAACTATACTAAATAAATAAACAACAACGAGTCTATTTATACTTTTTCAAAAATTTACAATATATTTACAATAACAATACATTTACATCCACGTCTCTTGGACTGTCTTTTATACTCTTTCTAGTTATCACCATAACCAGAATCTTCAGATTCCGACAAATTTAAACGTCTAAACATTTCCACTAATGTTCTTGTACGTATCACGTCTTGCACAAATATATCCGGAAAACATATAACAGCTCCAATGCATTTAGTGCGCTCTGATTCAATTCGTTGTAGAATAAAATATTGCCAATTCGAACTTCGCCTTCAATCAAGATTTTAATTCGTTTCTCCCCTTCAGTCATAGTATTAAACCCATCGCAATCATTTAAATTAGAATTAGCAACAAACCCTACTAATTCGCTGTATAATGCTGGGAAGTCACGACTTTCCAACTGTTTAAGTTGATACTCAAACAACTCTCGCATATGGAATAGTTTACGGCACTCCAATTCATTTATAATTATCGAACTATTACCCATTATTATTTTTAACTGGAACGTTTCGTTCTCGGTTGATCCAGACACTGGTGACAGAGTGATATAAAACGGACCTCCTAGTTGTATGTGTAGATCTTCCGTTTCGAGTGCACCATTTAATCGAGTGTTTAGCACGTCACGAGAAAATACGTTGATTTGAAATTCCACTTGAAAATTTGTAAATGCTAACCAATTTTCGTATGTCAATTCCAGAACATGGTTGCCACAATATTTCTTGCTACACACCAATCGTAATACGGGTTTTATTCTCTGGTTTATAACAAACCCAATTTCCACATTATGAGGGTGTTCACCCAATTCACTTAAACTATACGTAAACTTATTAATCAGATTTTCGGTATACGAAACTTGTGCATTATTAACATCTACAGACTCCATTGCTTTGCACTGATTTCACCGAGATGACTGAGAAGGAATCCTATGCAGCTCCTCCTTTTAAATGTTTCGAGGTTGTTGTTGCGCATGCTCCTCATTATCATTTGCAGTATTTTACAGACAGGCATGAACTAGTTTGTAATCCGATTCAAGGTTAGTTAAGAATATTAGGTTTTACTGGTGTGATTAGACTAGTTTGGAATGCATGAATAAGCAGAGAGCTAACTGGTTTTCACCAAGGTAAATAGACTAGTTTGGAATGTTACTCAAGGTTAAACAACGCTGGGTTTTTAAAAGTAAACTACCAACAGGGTATAAAAGCACCATGCAATGCGATATAAATTCAGTTTTTGTTTAGTCTTCGGCTAGTTACAACTGTTAAAAGTCTTTGACCAGTTCTAATTTCTTTATAGAAAATGGCATCATTCGTGTGCAACGTCTGCGGGGCTGTCTTCTCGAGGGGTGATAATTTAAAACGACATCTGTTCCAGCAGCATGACGTGGGATCGAAATCCACCGGTCTTTTTGTTTGCGATGCATGCCCTGCATCCTTCTCGCGGAAGGATAGCCTAAAACGGCACAAGGACGCCAAACATGGCGTGGCTGTCCCCGTTGCCGGACCATCTGGGATCAAACGACCAGCCACACCAACGGTTGAGGGACCTGCCCCCAAGAAGTCGCGGAGATGTGCGGAATGCAATGTGGACGTTGTTAACTTGACAGCCCACCAACGCACAAACGCACACAAAGCTAATGCTAACCGCGTCCTGGATGGAGGTGTAGAAGTAGTAGCAACCGCGTTCAAAACTCGAATCGCTACATACAGAATTAAAAATGCTAATACTAGTGGTATGTATTTTTTATAAGTATTTTGTGTTTGCTTAGTTTGTATTTTTAGGTCTATTGGATTTTCTATGCGAGCAGAAGGAGAGGTTCATAGCCTTAGTCAGGGAACAGCTGGCTATACACACCTCCCTCAAGGTTAATTGCGAGTTATTTGGTGACTACACCAAGATGGCTGCGGCAGAGGGTGTTGAAGATATTAAATCTTTCAACACTCGAAATGTTGTGGTCACCTCCTCCAGTGACCTGGGAGCGGTCTACAACACCTTTGTGGAGAGGATGTCGGCTAAGTCGGACGAGTTCCAAGAACGTGATTCTGGTTAGTTTCTACAATTATTAATTTTTTTCTAATTTTTAAATTTTAGGATGGACTCTGAAACAGGTGTTGTACTTGGAGGTAAATGTTAACAAGTACCAACCAATGCGCGGATCCTCCTACATCGAGCTCCCCAAATGGGTTCAGGTTAAGGGAGCCGTCGTTAACATCCAAAATAACGATGATGCATGTTTTGCCTGGTGTGTTGTGGCTGCTCTTCACCCTGATGATGCTCACAATCCGCAAAGGGTCAGTAGCTACCCGCATTACAGCACGGTGCTCAACTTTGTCGACATTGAGTTCCCGATTAGAGTTAAGGACATCCCCAGGTTTGAAGATTTAAATGCTATTAGCATCAACGTCTTTGGGGTAGAAGGCAAGTCCATCGTTGGACCGCTACATTTCACCACTAATAAAAGGGTTCGGCATGTGAACCTACTATACATTCAGGATGGATGCAAGTCCCACTACTGTTGGATCAAAGATTTGGGGAAGCTAGTGGGTAAGCAGATCTCTCGTGAGTGCACCCGCAAATGGATTTGCGATGGATGCTTGGTGTTTTTTCCATCTGAAGACAAATTACACCAACACTCAACAAACGACTGCAACCATGTGGTGACGACCATGCCGAACCACTTCAACAACATCCTCGAGTTCACGAACGTTCACAAGCAAATGAGGGTACCGTTCGTGATTTATGCAGACTTTGAAAGTGTGTTGAAGCCTATTAGCTCTGCAGTTCCGGATCCCACCTCTTCCTTCACCAACAGCACACAACACCACGAACCCTTCAGTTTTGCATACTATATCAAATGTTCATACGATGACTCGTTTAACAAGTTTGAGCTGTACAGAGGACCTGAAGCTGCAAAAGTTTTTATGGAAAAGATGAAAGAGGAAGCCCAACGATTGGGAAAAATTTTAAAAACAAACACCCCCATGCTTCCAATGGAACCCCTAGATGAGTTGTTGTTTCATATGGTTGAGGAGTGTGGCATCTGTAAGCAGCCTTTGGGAAATGAGAGGGTGAGGGATCACTGCCACCTCTCAGGGAGATTTCGCTTTGCCGCACACTCCCAATGCAACATTAAATACACGGTACCTAAATTTATCCCAGTGATTCTTCACAATTTGAGTGGTTACGATGGACATTTTATCGTAAGGGAGCTAGGATGTGATAAAGAACGTGTAGAGGTGATCCCCAACAATAAGGAACGATATATTTCATTTACGAAGTATGTTCGATTAGCAGGAGATGCAGATACTGAAGATGATCACAATTCAACGATCCAGCTGCGTTTCATAGATTCGCTTCGTTTTATGGCATCATCGTTGGATAAGTTGACGAAGAATTTAGAACCTCAACAGTTTGTTGAGCTCCAAAATTTTTCTCAGACGATAGACCGCGTAGTTTGCTGACAAGGAAAGGTGTTTTCCCGTATTCATACATTTCTGATGTAAATGTATTGAATGAAACCTCTTTGCCCGCAAAACATGCTTTCTTCAACGACTTATCTTCTACGACTATTAGTGATGCGGATTATAAACATGCGCAGAAGGTGTGGAGGAGTTTCACGTACGAAACTTGGGTGAATACAGCGATCTGTATTTAAAGAGCGATGTTCTACTGTTGGCAGACGTTTTTGAAAATTTCAGAAACGTTTGTCTAAGTACGTACAATCTCGACCCGGCTCAGTACGTGACAGCTCCTTCTCTAGCCTTTGATGCAATGCTGAAACACACTGAGGTGAAGTTGGAGTTATTAACCGATGTTGATATGCACCACTTTATTAAGAAAGGCATTAGAGGTGGTCTCACTCAGTGTAGTCATCGGTATGCTCGTGCCAACAACAAGTATATGGAGGAGTACAACCCAGTGAACCCTCCATGTACTTGACATACCTCGATGCCAACAACCTATATGGATGGGCTATGAGTCAACCACTACATGGGTTTTCAGGTGGTTAAACATCGATCAGGTTAACCATCTGAAAGATAACATTTTGAATATCCCCATTACACACAATATGGGGTACATCCTAGAGGTTGATCTGCACTACCCACAACAGCTTCAGGATTTGCATAACGACTTGCCTTTCTGCCCCGAGACCATGGTTCCACCAACACTGTCTTCTAGGACTCCAAAGCTACTCACCACACTTTTGATAAGAAGAAATATGTAATCCATTACCGAGCACTTCAACAGGCTCTGCGCAATGGCTTACAATTAACTACAGTTCACCGTGTGTTGGAGTTCGAGCAATCACCGTGGCTCAAACCCTACATTGATCTCAACACAAATCTCCGTACCTCTGCCGCTAACGCGTTTGAAAAGATTTTTCAAACTTATGAACAATGCGGTTTTGGTAAAACAATGGAGAACGTGGACAAAGGGTCGATGTCAAGATTGTGTCGCGGTGGGAGCACGAGGGACAAAAGTTGTGCGCGAGTGGACTAATAGCTAAACCTAACTTTAACAGTTGTACCGTGTTGGGGAAGATCTGGCGATTATACAGATGGATCGTGTTAAAATTAATTATAATAAACCAATCTATGCAGGATTGTCAATTTTAGATTTGTCAAAACTCTTATGTATGAGTTTCACTACAACACTATGATCCTCTGTATGGTCCCAGATTGTCCCTGCTTTATACGGATACAGACTCTTTAGTTTATAGTGTTGAGACGCCAGACTTGTATAGTGACATTAGTGCGAACATTGAGCATTTTGATACAAGTGATTACCCTCCAAACAATAAATACAATATACCACTTATAAACAAAAGGTGTTGGGTAAGTTTAAGGACGAGTTTTGTGGCGATTTGGTGTTGGAATTTGTAGGTAGTAGGGCTAAGTCCTACTGCATTATTAGTGAGAAAGACATTGTTAAAAGATTAAGGGTGTTAGTCGTAGTGTGGTGGCGGGGATTAGTGTAGATAGTTTTAGGGATGTTGTTATTAATAATAGAGATGCCCTCATGAATACGATGGTATCAATCCGGAGTAAGAAACACCAACTTTATACACAGCTTATTAATAAAATCAGTTTATCGGGCGCAGATGACAAGCGTTACGTCATCCCGGAAGCATATCAACCTACGCATGGGGCATAAGGATATAGGTTAAGTTGTTTATATTTTATTGTGTATATATAGTATGTAAGTTAGTTATAAGCATATCTACCCTCCCCCATCCTTAAAATTTCCTTTGTTCCCGGCGGCATGTGTTTACCTCCACGTGGTGTCGCTGGACGGTAAAACATATTGTTAACAACAATATGTCTTATTGACTGAAAACACGTCTCCTCTTTTTACATTAATCTCTTTTGTTACAGTCTATTTTAAACAACCCATTAATCTTTTTTTTTTTTGTTACAGGTTAAACTTTCGGCTACACACAGGAAATAATGCTATACTTTGTAAAAATTGTAATAGTTTATTAAACTGTAAATTGGATAAATAAATTATTAAACTTTTGTGTTACTACCTCTAACTGTTTGGTTAAAGCATATACCTTGGGTAGCGAAAAAGGTTTTAAAAAATGGAGTTAAATATATACGAGCAAAGGCGAAATTTAGAGGTTTGAGAGCTTAAAGTATAACTTTGCAGGGCGTGGTCCGATTTCAAATCTGTTTGCAGATTCGGATTCTACATAAAATTCTAAGCTAACAAGATGTATCGCATGACTAAAAAAATTTTATAAGAACGCTCAAAAGTCGCTACAGGTAAGAAATCTTAAAATTGGGGTAGCTCCCTTAGGGATGGTGCAATCTGAAAAATTCCTAGAAATTCGGGTAGCTGAGAAAATTCTAATGTTAATTGATACCAAACAAGGTAGGTTTATCTCGAAAGATGAAAAATGGTTAGTCGAAGAAAACTATTTGGTCCAGAATGTTAGCGGTAAAAAATCTTAAAAATAGGTTTATCTCGTGTGTGGAAATGAGGATGCTCATTTATCTCGAAAGATAAAAAATTTAAGATATTTATCTCGAAAGATGAAAAATGGTTAGTCGAAGAAAACTTTTTGGTCCAGATGTGTGAGGAAATGTGGGATTCTGGAGGAAATGTGGTGGTGGGTTCACTGATTTTCCTCTACTCATAGTGAAATGCCAAAATGGCTACTTTCCAAACAATGGAAATCATGTAGCCGAAAGATAAGCATAATAGAAATTTAACAAATATTGTAAATTAACGGTAAAGAAAATAATAAAAAGGGGTTGAGAGGGAACAGGAGTACGGATGGTTTTTTTATATATAGTGCAATACAAGACTCGAGTTTAAACAAAAAAATTAGTGAGGTGAGAAACGATACTAATTGGCCAAATGCTTTATCTTCGAATGAATATTACTGTGTAGATCATAATTATACTTGTTCAGAAGGTTTGACTTTTAATTTAGAAATAAAATTAGTAGCAGTCGCATGTAATATTAAACAAAAGTGAAACAAATAAAAAGGTTGTCTAAATATGTTTTTTAAAATTAATGAATATTATACAATGCAATATTTGTTTGTACTAAGCAAAAGCCATGTAAATGTAAGGAAGGGTAAGCTAAGGTGGTTTTGTATGTACAATTGTGATTTAAAATTTTGATTTATGTAAAAGTAAAATAGTAGGAAGGATGGTTGTTGCTAAGTTATGAAACAAGTTATGGTTGTTGATTTTTCTTTGATTTTTTGATGATTGTGTTATATATTTTTGATGATGATAAGTTGTTGAAAAAAATAGTACTTGTTTGGAGAGTTGTTATTTTATTCCTAAAAGAAAATTATTAGTAAAGTGATTAAAGGCCAAGTGTTAAAAAAAAAGTTTAAAGTACATACACTATTTGAAAGTAAATAGAAAGGTGTCCAAACCAAATTTGAAGACACTAGAAGCAAGCCGTTTTGGTGTAAAAGTTAATTGGTCTTGGGAACTCAGAATCCAGATAACATCCCGAAGAATTTAGCAGAGCCACGAGGCATAATTAGGATACACGTAGAGCTAGAAGAAAAACACTACTGGTAACATTTGTATTGGTCCAAATCAGTAAGGTGAAGCAGCATATCATACAAATATTCTATAGTATCGATTTAAATAATTAATTCATTCTTAACACCATCTAAAATTAACCAAATATTAAAACAAACAATATTATTATTAGGTAGCTGCCCTGAGATCCTGTAGGTACACTGCATGCAATTGTAAAGAAGGGAAAACCCACAAATCTAGATATTAAGGTATTGTTTCAAGTTCATTAATAAAATATTAACTCTTAACATTAAGATAAAGCTTTTTAATTCAATGAGCATTGTTTCACTAAAATTTATTTGACAGTACTAACACAGCTTAGTGGTATCTACATTACCATATACAGTTGTCTTACATTTGCTAAAGTATTAGATTGGGCCAACGGAGAGAGAGAGGGCGCCAGGTGTGGTTTTCTATACATTGGATGAGAGCTTATTTGAGTATAGAACCCAGTTCAAATAAGTTCTATTCGAAACAAAAAATGATTAACCCTGAGATTAAAAGGTATCATTGCTGTAGCTGAGGTATATTTGGGTAATAATTAGTAGTTTTATAAAAGCTTCACACAACCAATACCTGAAGTGGTTTTTGAAATTAAACAATAACCGTTTTTTTGATAAACGAGTATGTGCCTAAATTATAGAGATATATAAAGACAATAACAAATAAAAAAGGTTAAAAAGGAAAAATTAACATCATATAAAAAAGTGACACCCAACGGTGGGGCTCGATAGGGCTGATTCAATTTGCAGAGGTTGTGTAGCTTAGTTGGGCACACTATTGAGTAGTTTATTTTGAAAATTAAAGGGACATGTCTGATGAGGAGAAAATCACGAGGTCAGGGAAAGTTTATGGAGTTGACTCTGGTGTGAAAGGGCAACCTGTGGTGAAGACTGTAGCGGTAGGGGATGCTACGGATGAAGCTAGAGGATATGTTGAACCGGAGGTGATTATTGTGAATTCAGGGGGTACGTTGGGGGCAGAAGAGATTGATAAGAAAAAGAAAATATGCAGATCCAGGATATGATGATAGTTTAGTTGAATTTAAAAAGGTCGTTAAATAAGTCTCAGGAAGAATTGAGAGGGTCATTGTTGGTCGAGGTTAGAAATTCACAAACGGAAGCTAGGGAAAATTTTGAGATGATGGAAATGAAAATTAAAGGGATTAAGGTGTCAATACAGAGTTTATTTAAGAATGCGCTTCTGAAGGAGGTAGAGGATAGAATCCAGGTTGTTGAAGGGAAGATAACAAAAGGTTTGAGTGAATTAAGAGAAAAGCTGTACGTGGTAGATGTTAGACAGACAGAATAGTTGCAGAATTTATGTGAAATAGTTCGGATTCAGGCGGGGACAATATTAACTTTAGAAACTAGATTATAGGCAAACTTCGAGGAATGAGCAGCCGATGGTCTATCTTAGCAAGTTGGACGAGATGGTAGAAAGCGAGCCTGAAAGAGTGAAGATGCAGATGGTGAGCGTGACATTGGGGGGTTGTGCAGAGAAATGGCACTGTATTGTGAGGAGGTAGTATAGTGCATACGATGAATTTCGAAGGCTATTCATAGAGCAATATTGAGGAAACACGCATCAGGTCAGTATTCGAACGGATTTAAACACCGGGAACTATCGGTCGTACCAGGGATCGAGAAAAAATTATATGATTGAAAAGTAGAACCAGGCGTGGCACCTGATTCCTAAGCTAAGGGAAGAGGAAATTATATTTCTATTGTCAAGGCATATGGAGGCGGAATTAACTAGGGCTGTAGCTATACAAAATGTTCGAACTTTAAGAGACTTTTAAAATGATGTGAAATTATGACTTAGCTAAGACGTTTGAGACGAATACTAGGCAAATAAGTGATAACAGGAATTGGGATAGGAATAGGAATAGCACAGACAATCACAGAACTGGGACGCATGGATACAATTGTAGGGAAAATGGACAGGACAATTACAGAAATCAATATCAGGGAAATCAAAGGGAACGAATAATGATTGGGGACAACGTTTTAATAAGGACAATAACTATAGGGGAACAATGACTGGAACAGGGCGGATAGGAATGACAGAGGTTTTGGACAGCATATGACGAGTTTTGGACAGAGATGGAAGGGAGACAGGGAGCGGAGATCACCGGACCAGGGGAAGAGACTGACAGGGATTAGTGACCCAGAACGGGGGACGGATAGAAGCTTGACCATCCAGCACGCAGCGATAAGAGACACGAGACTGGTATCAGAGGATAGGATACAGACAGTGGAGGTCCACGAAGAACCTCTGGAAAAAAACGTTGATTTATTAATGTTAAGAAAATCAGATTTAGGTGTTTCGGTTTGTTGAAAATGTCATGTTAACTGTTTGATTCATTAATTAATTAATGTACCATAATACCTGTAAAAGAAAAGAATATATTTTAACATGTTTAGTTATCATAAAGTGATTGTAAGATTTGTGGAATGTCAACCAATGATAATTAGTATAAGTAAAACAAGTATCTGTTCTAAAATAGGAATTATACATAATAATAAGGGATCAATGAATGTACTTCTTAGACATTTGTAAATAATAGGCAAGATATGATTTTCCTAAGTAATAAGTGTTTTAAAAAAGAGAGTTGATTTTGAAATTTTTGCTAGAAAAAGATGTTTTTGCTTTGGAGGTTGTTATAAAATTTAATAAAAAAGAATATATGTATTTGAAGTTTATCCTTTTATTTAATCATCGTGTTACTGGGGCAATATTATAAAGAATTTAATATTTGTGAAAAACTATTAGTGCATCATATAAGTAACAAGGTTTTATACAACCATGTGCAGTTAAGAAGAGTGATTTCAGTTAAAGCAAACAAAGGGTCATCTTTAGTGTTGGTGAAGAATAGCATCAGTAATCTTCGAATAATTTGCAGTGGTTTCCCAGTCTAACAGGACAACGTTTTGTGCATATCTGGTCGTGTATTACAAGAATACATATTCATATAGCGGATTCTAAGTATACTGTTCCTGAGTTGTTATTTTATTAGTCCTAGAACATAAAATAGAGTGAATCTAACAAAAACATAAAATTAAAACTTATTTTCTACAGGTATTAACTGCAACCGTCCGCAAGACGATTTTGTTTTATCCTGTAACGAGGTCCATGTGAACAACTCAAGCACCTTCGGTGGAATTACAGGTATTTGAAATTAATCCTTGTATAAGCACCATTTAAAGATATTTGTTAGTAATTTGAATCAGGCGGCTCCGTGGCGTAGTGGTATGTGTGTGACTACTACGCCCAAGGTCCCGGGTTCGAATCCCGACACGGTCCGCTTGAAAAATGTTAGGCGAGCATTTTTCACAAAAATACACCCTCGTTCGGATGAGAGATAAAATGGAGGTCCCGTGTGTGAGTGTTGTCACGCACGTTAAAGATCCCTACCTTGCTTGGAACAGCAAGGGTTCGGCAAAATTCCAAATTTTCCAGGTAAAAAAACTCGCTTTCTGGCCAATGTAGTACCTTCGGGTGGAGCATTGGAAAATCACATGTAAAGTAATTTGAATCTCAAACGCTTATTTAAATTATATATTTGTGATTATATTTATCAATCTTTGAAAATAATAACGCCACATCTGCACTGCGAGGGATTAAGTGATCTTAACTAGACGACGCTTTATACGAAAGTGTTTAATGTGCCTGTAAGACGACCTAAACCCAAGTTTTCTTACAGAGTAGAAATATCTAGATATAATAATCTCTGAGTTAGTTAGTAGTTAGTTAGTAGAGTATTTTGCATCGTGGTTAAATATATGCATGTAAGTCAGGTTGCGGTACTATCAGGAAAAATTACCGCTATTTCAAAATATTTAAAAGGCCAACACAACCGTTATCTGTGCAATCATTTATTCTTTAACTCTGTGATTTGAATTATATTCTTCATTCACAATAATATATATATATATATATATATATATATATATATATTGCTGTGATCCTCCCCAATTTACGGGAACTACGGTTTTCGAATCGAGCCCCAGCGTTGGGCCGTCATATTTGCTGTGAAACCTACAAAAAGCCTCACCAAAGTAAAAAAAAATATTCGAGCCTCACTCTTGGGATTCAAGATTTGCTGTGATTCTCGCCCTGTTGAATCTCTTCAGATAGTCGCCTTTTTACTCTTTCCGCCTCGGCTGCTCACCTAGTTAAAACATTCATCCTCATTCATAAAAAAACAAACACATTCCTACCACAAACATCAACGTTAACTCTATTTACATCAATATTCATAATACAGTAACATTTCAAAATTAAATTTCAGCATAAATTTCAGTATCATAAAATTTCAAGTTTAAATTTGTCATCATTTTTAATTTGCATCCAGAATTAAAGTCCTTGTACGATGCCTACTAATTAATTTAACAATATTTGCAGACCTGAGTCTGAGTGCAAAGGAGCATCTCCCACCCCTTTACGTTAATCAAACAGGTTAGTCTAATTGAGCTCAAAGACAGACCCAAATTTTCATCATAATCGAAACCATAAACTGCTAAATACTCCTTTCTACTTAAACAAGAAATAATCACACCATTCCAACTGGGTTATGTTTACGGCTTCTAATTCTGAACGCTTTTAAAATTTTCTACACCACCATTCATCTAAAGTTGTTTCAGGGCTTCTCATGAACTCATCTAAGTATATCAAAATCTTGTTTTGTGGATCCAATCACGATTACGAATAACATTTGATTATTAACTACCCCGAAAAATAGCAACGAAATTCATAGTTCTTTCACGCTCTACCCCAAAACTGCCTACTTTTGTTTATTCATTTATCGTTACTAATTTCGATAATTGGTACAGTAATACTCGCAAATATAACTAGACTTTATTACCTTGTATCTTCTTTTCTAAGTGCACTAATGCATAATAACTTGTATCGTAGCACGTAAAGAGCAAACTGTTTTAAAGTATTCGATAATCACCAAAATATAAGAGCAAACTGTTTAAAGTATTGAATCAAAATCGAAAATCTAAGAGAGCCAAACTGTGTAAAGTCCGGGTTTATATAATAGCTCGCCTGTATGTCGGTTTTGTCCCGCGACGGCCAGTTTTTAGAATTTCGCATACTATGTTCCCTTTCGACGGTCAGGCACAGCGATTCTCCTAAATTTGCACACGTCCAAGTTGAAAATCTAAAAAATTTTTCACACAGCACGCAACGCGTCTCCAAATAACTAATTAATTTTGTATAGAAATCGCTACGTTTACACCTCTCATATCTGCATCTTATTTTCACCAATCGCAAACCCAGTGACGTTGCTCAAATCACGCCTTTTATTATCCGTGTCTCTGCCTTGCGCATATTATCCGTCTCTATCTACCCTGTTCTGAGTGGTACAAATCGATATTCTTTATTATCGGTTATTTCAATCCACGTGGATTCCTATTTGAGTTAAATAACCCCGTATCTAGCTTTCCCGTTAATATAAGCTACGGTTTATCCGACCGTTTGCAATATACGCAGAATTTTCATGTTTATCAGCTCGAATTTATTAGAATTTGACATTTAAAAATACGCAGGTGTTCAATCGTAATACTTTAAATAACACTTCTACGATTTGAATATTATTGGGTTTTTAACAGCTTTTATGCATATTATATCTTAGTAATCGTTTAATTAACTCCAATTAAAATAATAATGAATGGCATTGATTTCTACCCTTTAATTTTTAGCGAATACTAATTAAATATTAATTATTATTTGTACATTTTGTTTAATACTCGTTACTTAAAAATTGAATTACTTTATATAAATTTTGCACGTAATTTCTATTTGTTTCTTTACTTGGAACAATTAAATTAAATACACGTTGAGCATTTTAATTCTGCTTCTTTTTATAGAAAGCGTCTAGTGAATAATTTAAATCCCTTATTTTTAATGAAACGAATAAATTTTTATGCTCCACGTTTTAAGAACGCGTACCTTTTCCCAAAGCTTCCTTATACACGGTGATTAAAATTATTTGATGTAATTAATTAATTTTCTACCCTGGTCTAAATTTGAGTAATATATATATATATATATATATATATATATATATATATATATATAATATAGGATGGTTTATTTTTTATATTACACTCCAAACGTTTCGGCTGAACATATTAGCCTTTTTCAATGGATATTCATGTCTGAAAGTAGAATTACATAACTAACCAAACTTTTTTATATATAATCATATTTTTGTTTGATGCAAACAGTTTCTTACCTCAAATATAAGATTACCAATAATTAAGTTGCCTACACAATCATTTGGTTTCAATAATGGTAATCCATATCTTGCTAGGATTATACAAAACAGTTTAAAATTTTTTTATTTATGTACACTATTTGGTTGGTATACATTAAATGATTCTTATATATTTTTGTAGTACAGCTATATGGCTGTTTGTGAAGTGCTAAAAAATTTTTTGTATTTATTTTTGAATTTTAATACTGGGTAATATTAAAATTTGTACACAAACAATTTCTAAACTATAAATTACTCTGTGTTAGTTAAGGTGTTGTATGATTAACAAATGAGTTGAAATATTTAATATCAGCATGTTTTAGTTTGTCCTTATCAATTGCACATTGAGTTAACATTATTTATAGGTAAACTTTTATGTATGTTTATTTTTCATATAGGATATATTAATTTGAACCTTATTTTAGTTTCTTTTTGTGGGGTTTTTTTTTGGTTGGTTTTTTCCCCTTATTTTAAGATATTGTGATATATTTTACTTAGATTTTGTACATCTGAGCGGTCATTAATAGCAGTGGGATGTTTTAATATATATATCATTTCTAGGTACTCTTTTTTTCTTTTATTGTGTTCAATTTTTAAAATTTTTGTTTCGTTGTAATTAAATTTGTGTTTTTCCTGGACTTCGTGTTTAGTTAAAGCTGTTTTATTTGTTTTATCATATTTGTGTCCGTTTAATCTGCTTTCAAGGTATTGTATGCTTTGACCGATATAAACATGTTTGCAATTTAATTGGCATGGTATCTTATATATTGTATGAGTTTTTATTTTGAGGTGTTTCATCTTTTAGCTTACTGTAGCATTTATTTATTAGATTGATTCCTTTATAGGCTATTTTAAGATTGTGTTTGTTTAGTAATTTTGAAAATTTTCGGATAGGTTTGGTATATATGGCATGGTTATGTATTTTATGTTAGGATTGTTTATTTTTAAATTTTTTATTTGGCTGCGATTATAATAGTTTATGATACGGTTTTTGAAAATATTGTTTATGAGATGTTGTGGATAAATATTTGCAACTAGGATGTTCTTAGCTTTTGTTATAGCTTCATGCCTGTATTCCGGATCTGACAATTTTATAGCCCTATCAGCCAAGCCTATTATAACCGATTTCTTTTGCGTTAACGGATGTTGGGAGTTATAGTTTAAGTATCTACCCGACCAAGTTTTTTTAGTATGCCAACAAGTTCTAATTTTATTATGTGTACGATGTAAGGTCATATCCAAAAAGTTTAGTTTTTGGTTTTTTTCTCTTTCAATTGTAAACTTTATTTTTTTGTTAAAATTATTAAATACATTTAATATGTGATTGCACTTATCCTTTGGTATTACACATATGCAATCGTCCACATATCTTAGATATAAAATTATTGGATATGTAATATGCTTTATACATTCTGTTTCAAGTTCCTCTAGTACTATTTGTGCTATAACACTGGACAGGGCCATGCCCATAGCACAACCATCAATTTGCTGATAGAACTGGTTTTTAAATGTAAAATATGTGGAAGTTAGAACCGTTTTTACAGCATTACTAAAATCTTTTACGGGTATGTCAGTATATTTTTTTATTTCCGGCCATTTGTTATTGATTAATTGTATAGCATATTCAATAGGTATGTTTGTATAAAGTGACACGACATCAAGGGATATTAGAATATAATCATCTGGAATAATAATATTTTTAATTTTTTCTTTGAATTCCCATGAGTCTTTTATAAAGTACTCATTTTTGCCTGTTATGTTGCTCAAAATGTCTTTTAATAAGATGGATAATTTGTTAAATGGGGATTGGACAGTTGATACTATAGGTCTCATTGGGATATTATCCTTATGTAGTTTTGGTAAACCATATAGTTTTGGTGGTATTGCATTATTTGTTATGAGGTTTTTTAGGCTATATATATATATATATATATTGCTGTGGACTCTGATAAAAGAAATTCTGGCCCATGTTGGGCGCCATAAAAGTGCAGTGAAAATCCTCTATAAACCAATTCTCGCCTCACGGATTGGGTGCCATAAAATTGCTGTAGAATTCATCTAAACCAATTCGACATCGCCTTTGTTGGGCCGTCATAAAATTTTCTGAAAATAAAAATTAAAAAATTCTTACACTTCCTTTGGAACGCCTTCTTATTTTTGCACACCCTGGCTAGCTCAGAAATCTGCTTTTTCTTGAATACCTACCATCTTAAGTACATTCCTTTCTCACAAACACAGTCAAATGAAATTCCCACTCAAATAATGCAACAAGATATACAAGCTTTTTATTTACACATATTAACAAGTTTCCATTATTAGGACAATATTTACACATTGGTACATACAGTTTGATAAAAACTGTTACCATCTCGATCTTTAAATTCTTTTAAATTTCATAATTTTAGTATATTTCAACAATTTTATCTTAGACGAGTAGATGGGCCCGTCGTGCAACTCTAAATTGATTTTTAATCCGGTCTATTTTGAGCTCAGTATAACCCAGTTACTCAAATGCTTTTAAACCTCACATTTTTATTTAAAGTAAAGCTAAAGACCCGTTTACTCCTTAAAACAACACTTTTATATCATCAATAAACATTTTTAAATAATCAATATTAATTGTTCTGACATATACTCTTTTAAATAAGTTTTTATGGTAATGAAATACATCCCCAATAAGTCAAAATACTCAAACACAAAAATATCAGCACAAATGTTGAAGCAAAAAGTAAGAAATTAATTTTCTTTACCTGGAGTAAGCTTTGTCCATCGTTACCTTAGAAGATGTGTACCATAAACCCTCGTCGTTGTGTCCATATACTTCGTGATTATGCCTGTATCTAATTGATCCCCACTCACTATCCAAATTTTGCAACCACTTTTAATATTCTACCCGGATAATTGTCTTGACCAAACTTAACCTTTCATACCACTACACTTCACGCATACTAGTTAAGCTTTTGGATTCGCTTACTCAAGTACCATCCTATCATTAGATTGGATCGTGTAGTAACAGCACCTTTTGTAACGCTAGCATCCACTTGTGCAAATCACTTTTAATACCTTCCGGTATGTTACTAACAGTTTTATACACTTTAAAATAGGATGTGTATGCTACTTCGACGAATAAACAATAATCAATACAACGTAAGAGCATGTACTAGCAAATACGTAAGCGATCTAAGAACGATATAAGATCTAAGAGCAAGAGAGCTTTAATAATTCTTCCAGTACATTAATACGCTTTTCAATACCCCTCACGCAACCTTTTTTCATCGAAAAGCTTATTTTTAAAACCAATTTTTTAAATTGTGATCGTAACGTCTGAAAAATTCTGAGTTTATCGTGCTGTTACAATGAAATTCGTTCAATAACATCAACGGATGCGAGTTTCTCAAAACTGCTAGCCTTAGACCAATGATATTACTTTCCCCCGTTATATCCTTCCACCTCTCTTCGTTTCACACATATTTATTGTCTCTTTTAGAACCCCTCTCAAGCTACAGAAAATCGATATTGTTGTTGGCCTTCAAGTCTCCCGTGTATTTTAGGCATGTGTTGTAACCAACGTTTTCTTATACGTGGTCTCTGTCTGTTTTACATTATAGATTTTTCATTTCTTTTAGTCTTCAAAGCACTTGTTATATTAGCAGCTTGTCGACGGACCATTACAAACAATTTCAACGAATTCTGTCTCAACGTATATTTCAGTTCTTTGGAACTTGACATTTAACTAACAGGTGTTTCTTCGAAACAACTTGTCCGTTTACCATAATAATTCCGAGTTTAACACTTCTTAGGATTTGTATAACAAACGTTTTCGTTTATTTAAATAGAAATATGCGTTTAAATTATTGATTTCCTATACTCAAAAGTTCCGTTTCTGATTCGATGCGCTTGATTTAAAATATTACACCTAATCATGCGTATCCTTGAGTTTTCATATGCTCTAAAGCTTTCTTTCTTTATACAATTTTAACATTCTAAGTTAGTAATACAAAAATATCTTAATAACCGTCCGTTTACACTATCTAAACTGATTGATTTGGCGCGTAAATAAATTGTTCCTATTTCCTATATACACAGTTGTTAAAATTTTATTATCTAAACCTATTTAACCCATAAATCCACGACAATATATATTTATATATATATATATATATATATATATATAAACCACCTGTACTCCTGTTCTCTCTCCTCTTTTATATGCCCCGCTGATTTTAAATAAAAATGAAAATTCGCTTCGTAGATATAAGTAATCTTTTAGTTGTTAGTAAATTTTAATTTTTAGTTAAAATCACTATAATAAATATTAAGGGATATTTAGAATTAATTTAAATACCTCGTTTTAACTACTTGTGTATTTTCATGCTTACAAATCGTTATTTTTTATTGTATAAACTTCTTTGAACTACAATTTGAAATATGTAACATTCGAAATATTAAAAAACGGTGCTAATATAGTTAAGATAACGGAGTTTATCTGCAGCCTAGTGGCACGAGTAAGTATTTAATATTGTCTCGTACGTTGTATAAATACTCAATATCAGACACATCTACTGATCATAATCAAAACATTTTATAATTGCTTATTAATGGTGGATAATTTATGTAATTGTTGTTTAATCTTGCGATTAGCCTTAATTTCTATCTGTCCATGTGTACTTAATCATAAAGCTGGTAATTACTAGCTATTTAAAATAGATTGCATCAGAACTATTTTAATAAAGCTTTATTAGGGTTCTTACAATTTAGAGCGTCATTATATAGTTTCTAGATCAACTATGACACAACCTGATACTGTCGAAGTTTTTAAAATTCAACGAAACATATTAAAAATGACTGCAACGTGGCCAGAGGATAACACTTCCAATTGGTACAAGCTATGGGGTGTCGTAACTTACTTAGCAGGCATTTCTTTAGGAGGAACTATGTTACTGGAAGCTTATTACGATCTAACCGATTTGGCAAAGCTGTCTGAAACAATGTACTTATTAATAACAATAACTGTGTATCTTATAAAACATGCAAACTTTATTGCTCATGAAAACACCTTCAAACACATCATAAAGCTACTCAAGGATCCAATATTTTTATCATATCCTAGTGACTTAAACTATCTTATTGATAAAAGAATAAAACACTCCAGGATTCTTGGAAATTTTTATAGCAAATACTTGTTAATTTGTGGTGTTATATTAATGGGTGTAACACCATTTGTAGATAATAAACCATTACCCTTTCCATTTCCTTACGATGTAGAGAAGTATAGGATACCAATGTTTATATTTCAAATAACAACAGAGCTTACTTGTGCCGCAATTAACATGTGCTTTGATTCTCTTACAGCTTGCCTTATGGGTTTGGCCGCAACACATTTGAAAATTTTGTCTAAAAAAATAATTAGAATCGTAGCATCGCCACATTTTCAAAGGTCGGAGACTGTAAATATTGAAATAATGGAAGCAACTGTTATCAAAAAATTAAGGGAGTGTATACAACATCATAAAGCAATTATTGAGTAAGTTTTCCAAAAATTTTATTTTTACAAAATATTCTATTAAAGTTTTTTTAAGCGCAAGTAATATAAAGGTAGAAATTAAGCCAGATCTTGTCCACAAGAATTATTTTCAAAATTTATCTTAAATGTTATTAATTTAACAAGTGTCCTACATTTATTGTAGTCCTGCGTAGCTGTGGAGTGAAACACAACTGTCGATTTTTACTTTGACTCCTTGAATTAATGTTTCACAATTTGATTAAATTTCCTTAGTTTGAATTGATACAGTTAATTTAAATTTTTAATTGCAATTCTTAAGTTATATTTTAATTTAAAAATTGAAATTCAGAAATCGGTTTTTCTTTGAGATTGGTTTTAATTTTATATGTGACAGGTTAAATAATTTTCAGGCACGCAGGAATCGGCAATGGTGTTTGATTCCACAGCCAATCAGGATTACAATAATTGTGGATACCTTTTATTTTAGGTACCTAAACAATGGAGTAAGGCACCACTATTTTTAATTTGAATGAAAAAAGACAGTTTTTCCAAGCAAATAGTGTAAATTCTATTCTGTTCATTACTGCAATTTTTATCCTTAAATGCATATTAATTTAATCATCAATTTACCTATTTGTACAAAACTTACTTGTATGAAAAAATTATATGTTGAATCAAGCTTATACCAAGAAAACACATTTTAACATGTTCTTCTGCGTAATAGGACCCTGAACTTTTTATATTGGCACTAACAAAAACTTACGCGTGTTTGTTCAGTCCTCATTTAGCTCTTGGTTTGCGGGCAAACCAAATTCTCACAAGAAACAGCATCTTCCGTTGAAACCGACTTTACGTTTTAGCGACTGCGTTACAAAAGAAACAATAGTTGGAGTTGAGCCACGCACACATACTTGCGCACACACGCACGCAGGTACGCCCAAACCACAAGCTTACGTGCAAATGAATATGTACGCGTATACGCCCTTGGGCACGCGCACACATATACACATTCACACGCACGCACCTACGCACGCACGCACCTACGCACGCACTCACGTACGCACGCACGCACGGGCGGGCGCACGCACTCACGTGCGATACGCGCGCGAGTGTTCGCATGCACACATACACCCACGCACGCACATACGCACGTATATTCGTAGGCACACATACACAGATACACACGCACAAGCGTACACAAGAACGCACTAACACACACACACACATTAATCATAAATTACTTTAATTATAGTGGCTATTAAGGTATTGTTCTTTAAATTTTTCTAGTATCATAAAGTGACGGTTCGGTTTCGTAAATTTATAAGCCATATAACACTCCCTACATTTATATATATATATATATATATATATATATATATATATATATATATGTTTCATGTTGCAGGATATAGGTCAGCTGGTGTATTGAAGAAAACTTTTTTTTATAGCCTAAATTTTCGCTTTTATTTAAAGCTTGATCACAGGCATAACTAAAACATAGATAAATTCTACATAAGCTGGTGTAAAAATTAGTTACTTACATCGAGGTTACAAACTATTAGCTTTCATTATAATTATGTTTTACAAAGATAATATCTTTATAAAATTTAAGATAAACAGATATAGTATAGTGTTTAAGACTGACGTGACAATGACAACAGCAGGTGACAGACAGGAAGATTTAGACACGTTTGATGAACCGGAGATCATTACGGTGGACGTAGAAAGACAAGAAACGGAGACGTTACCGGCGAAACAAACCAAAACCAGGACATCGGGACACTTTTAATGATTTTCAAAACCGGGATGGAAGGTTTACAAACAGAGATTCAAAAATCGCGAAAAGACACTAAAACAGACATTATCAATTTCCAGGCAGAAATCAAGGCCACAATGCAGGAAAGTTTTGCTTCATTTAGGTTAGAGCTGCATAGAGAAGTAGTCGAAAAGATTAAGACGGTAGAAAAAAATATTATCAAGCAAATGACGAATTTGCGAGAGGATTTAGACCAGATAGACAAAAAGCACAGTGATAATTACAAAAGTCTAAGTGACAACGTAAATGCCAACAAGCACGAAAATTTGAAGACACAGGACAAAATTTTCGGTCAATTAAGACTGGGTTGGGACGAAAGAAAACGGTTAGAACTCAACACGACAGCGCTAGGAGAAAAATTTTCCGGGGTTGACGGAAACGTCAGACAGATATGGGACAAAATGAGTGATTTTGAGAGGACGAGATTTGGACAACGGAACAAATACAACAAAAATTTGGCAAGGACACGTTACCAAAATTTGACGGAAAAAGATTTGACATTTCTAGACAAACTCTACGAGATAGTAGACAGCAAACCTGAGCGCACAAAATTACAAATTGTAAACACGTACGAGCTGGAAAACGACGAAGGAAAATGTCGCGGACGCTTCCATATTGAGAATTTGTATCCATATGTAATAAGGTGAACTAGTATTTGATTAGATTTTTCGTTCTATATGGAATCAACCACTTTAAAACAAAAAGCACGCGTGTAGTCATAAAATTGTACATATTTCGGAGTTATTCTTTTTGTGTGATTTTAGCACAAAAATAAAAATTTGCCTGCAGTTGAAATAAGTACTGAAGACACCGTGCAAATTTCTATTTTTATCTAAAATCAGTGGGGCCTATGTAACGCATCTAGTGACCAAACGTTCTTAAAACAGGTGAATTATCACCAGGAAGCTCATGTCCACACACAAAAATAAAAACAAATATTATAAGGAACATTTATTTATATTAACTACACGCATACTTAAAGCTAAGAAGGAATGTATTCAATGATGCAATTACAAGGTTTATTAAGCTCTAGAATAAGTAAAGGTGCACTGTCCAACGATAGTAAGCATCCGAGCAGAACATTGATGATGCCAGTAGTTGAATTAATAAAGTTGAGATGCTCGTGCAATACCAAATTAAATAGTTAAATTAAAATTAGGGATCGAAAACATCTGTAAAATGTCTGTATATATTTGTTAATTATAGTATTTTTAGAAGTAGTTTTAGAATTATTAGATAGAAAATGAAACTTAAATTATGTTTGTCATCATGCCAGATATCAATGTTTTCAATGCCAGAATTATACCTGATGCAAACAACTTTGGTGTTTTTTAAAAATGATTATAATTATAATTGAGTGTAAAATACCGAATCAAGGTGGTTTTGAGGTAGTGTGTTTAGAGAATGAACAAAACACGTAATTTAATATGTAAGAGTGCTTTAAAAAAGAATTTTAAGTACCTTGGTGATAAGTTTGTTGATGATTTTGATTTGATTGCTGAAAAAAAAAGAGGTCGTTCTCTCAAGCTCTGTAGTTTTAATTTAAAAAGGTTTCCGAAAATTATAAAAGTGAATAAATTACAAGCATTTGAAAGGCCAAAGAGCATATTATAGTTTCTTTAAAAAGGAGAAACGCAGTACCTCGAAATTAATTTAAAAAGGTAACGACAAAGCGTAGCCAAGGTCGCTATAGGAGCATCCAGGTATTTCGACGCAGCACTAGTAACCACGAAGGAGGACCCATACATATAAACAAGCCGGCAGCAGGACGTGCAGCCAACCCTAAGCGAAGAAAGCTTTCACAACATCGTGAAACGCATTCAAGGGACAGCAGGATCGTATAAAAAGGAGTATCCACTAATTATTTATATTCATTTCGTTATAGTAGTAATTCAATTCTAAAACATTTCGTGAGACTAAAGCACAATATATATTCCATACATTACTTACATCAATTGGCATTCCATGAGCATTTAACATCACGGCGAGAAAACCACCATCAGTTGGAACGAATATCAGGTACTAAATTCCATGTAAAGTAAAAGCTTATTCTTGTTTTGATAAATTGCATCATTGAACAAATAAACAGGGTAAGCGAGCCTTCAACCATTTTAGTTTTGAGTATTGCGGTAACGTCACAACCTGCACGGCGTATATCGACCGCGCAGATTTAGTGTAGTGAAAGATTGTACATACGAAAGGGCGTGTAAGTAAGCTTGCTGAGGACAACTAGTAGATTTCGCTCTGCAACGAACCCACGCAAGGCGATATCGAATGTAAATAGTTGAATATAGAACCCTGAGATAATTTATTTAGAAACAACAGATAGCAGATAGCAGCATTAGCGGCGGGACGAGTTGGTTATGTTATAAAATTTTTCGATTGACGATTTCATGCAACGTGTCCAGATGAATCTTCTACAAATCTCACAGGTATCCCAAACTTTTCCTCGACGCATCCTTGAACTGCCCATGTCATCCAGTAGTCGATGACTTTCCAACTAGTTACGTAAATGACTGATACACGCTACATATACTGATAATACTCCAATATTATTTGTAATCAACAAAAATGTTCACTATGGCATCTCTTTTAAATGTAATAACTGTTACTTTTATTTTAGGTACGTAGAAGGTATTGATAAAGTATTCTCCATTGGAATTCTAGCGCAGTTTATTGGAAGTGTTATTGCCATTTGTTTTACAATTTTTAACTTAGTTTTGGTAAGAATAGTTTGTAGTTAGTATAATTAAAAAATGTATGCCAAATTAATAACGTTAAAGAAAATTATAGTTACTTTAAAATTTGTAAAATTCTTGTTCCGGATATTTTTCAATTGGGTATAAACATACTTTACTGAGTACATAAAATATGTCGCGAAACTGGCATTCACATACAAATCTGGACTGTCTATAAAATGTAACTGTTATCAACGTATGTAAATCACAAATAATATATAATGGTCAGGGCCACTACAGTCCGTCAAATTCTTGTTGATGTTCTTTTTTATAACCAACTGTTTCTGCTTATGAAGATATCGTTTCCAATGGAATTGCCTGCATTACAGAATTCCTGGTTCCATTTCAGATCTCCATTTTTAATCAATCTTCAGAGGTATAAGTATCAGTTTTCAAAATACATTTATTTTTAATAAATTAACATTAGCGTGAGACCTTGAATTAATATTATTTATATTGAAGCAATATATCGTTGTTGTACTATATAATTGTGTTTCGCAACTTCTGTTTAGACGTCTATGTGACATGTGGAACGCCGAAAGAATGAATGACCAATCTTGAGTCCTACATGTTGGATGCCGAAAAAATGAATTTTTCATGAATTCCACCACATTAAAGTCCTCTTTATATAATAAAATAATCTTAATACGTCATTGTTCGATTACCTTCTAAAAGTATGACACACCGCGTAATGCAACAATTTATCGTAATTTTGCGTGTTATCTTTTTAATGAGCCGCCAGTCTATATAGAAGTACAAGGAGATTATATAAATCGTTAAATTCGAAAATGCAAAATTTATGTTTCATTCTTACGTTGAAGGTTTTTGGTAGAGGTATGTTAGCTATGAATTGATGTAGGGTCGCTTGATGGGCTGTTTTAATTTTAAAAGGTTTTTTTTCTACAAAATCCAAATAATGTATTTTTACAATTTGGGGGCTAATTAGTGTTTTTGAAGATTCGGTATCGATTAATCATTTAAGTTCGGCGTGGGGTATTTCTATGCATGACAATATTTGTTGATTGATATTATTTAAATAAATTATGTTTGGTCGTTCATAAATCGTCCTTTTCGTAATTTTTTGCATGGTTCGTCACGTTCGTAATTATTTAAATGATTTGGTTCATCGTCTCTACTGGAGTTTGTGTAATTATTTCTGTCGTTATTAAATTCTTCCACTTCTTGATTATAGCTTGATCGGATTTGCGATATTTTTGTATTTTGTCTGGCATTACCAAATGAGGTATCCATAGGTGTTGGTTTATAATAACTGTTGAGGTTATTATTGTTATTATCATTAGTGCATTTCTAATGGGGTTTGCGCCGATTGTTTGTCTTTTTTGGTTTATGTTTTGGTTAAATCTTGATGTAAATGTGGGTTTTGTAAAAATATCTAGATTGATTATTGAAATTTGTGTTATTAAAATTTGGGTTGTTGATTTGCGGTTGAGCCATTTGTACGTTAAATGGAGTAAATTTTTGTTGGTTGGTTGTTCGTCTCGCGGCTTGTATGGTTTTTATCGGTGAATAACTTTTATTCGCGTTAGGGCTGTATAGTCTATTTCGATAATACATGACGTTTTCTTCTCCTATGATCATATTCATTGCTTCTTCTAAATTTTGTGTATGTTGGAATATTATCTTGTCTGATAAACGTTCAGGTTGTGCGTTTATGTAGGTGTCTAATGCTATTTCGTCATACATTTTTGTTTTTAGTAAGCGTATATTTTGGTCGGGTTCTTCGATTTTTAGTTTTGTTAGAATTAACCTTCGTACGTCTTGACATTTCATTCCGAATTTATATGGGGGATTTGTTATTTTCCATTCTAAGGCTTATTAGATCGCGGATAAGACATTTGATGTTTCTTTGGCCGGCGAAATATACTATTAGTATGCGTTTAAAATCTTCCTATTGTTCAAGTTCATTTCGTCTGGCGATTAGCGTTAGTGCCCTTCTGGTCAGTTTACTTATTATTAAGCGTAACAGTAGAACATTTCGTTCGTTATCTCCTGGTTTGTAAAAGGTTTTCAAAAATATTTTGCACGTGGTAATGAAATTTCCTAATAATGCCTGGTCTCCGTTATATTGAGGGATCATTTCATATGAATCTTCATATCTGAACTCATTGTCGGTAAGCGTTGCTTTCGGTTTTAATTAATACCAAGTTTTTGTATAAATTGAGATTTATTTTTTGGTGTGGTTTGTATTGGGTTATTTAAAGAGTCGCTTTACTTATATTTTATACGTAATCGGTTGCTATAATTACAGTAAGGAAATTTGTGCTTGATAATGTCTGGTCAATTGCTGTAGCCTTGAATTTGTATATTTTTATACTTCGCGGATGTTATAGTTGTCGCGAGTTTTAATTTTCAGAAAGGCTTTTATGTGATGAATAATTTCTTGCAATAATTGCGTATAATTTGTATGTTTTCTTGCGCCAGTTACGTTTTTATTTCAGTTCTGCTGAGTAATTAGTGTCTACTATAATTATCTCGTATCGGTAGGTGTTGTATTGATAAGTGCACAGAATGCTTCCTGTACAATTGCATAATCTCGTTACCTTGAATGTCCAATTATAGAGTGTTATTTCAGACAATAAATTGCATCGATGTTTTCTTTATAATTATACAATGAAATTGCCTAGTTATAAAGTTTTAAGTCTTCTGAATGGTGTAATTTCAGTCTCGGTGATAAGCAGCAGTAAATTTGCATAAATATTTCTGTATAATTGAATGTTTTAGTACTAAAAATATCAAATTATAACTTTATAAAGTTGTGAATGGTTTTTATTCCGTGATGGTTTCCGGTATGAGAATCGCGTTTTGATTTGGACGCTTTGTTAATTTAATAGTAAATTAAAAAAGATGTTTTTACAATTACGCACTTTGGTCAATTTGCTATGCTGAAGTGCATAATTTATAGAATTTAATGAAGGTCTTGAATAATCGTCTCTATAATTAATTGTTATAAGAATTGCGTTTTATTTACACATTAAGCATTCGGTAATAATTTTTGCTGTACATAAAATGGTAAAATTAATTGCGTTCTATTTTTATACTTTAATTTTTGATTTTGCTGAATTAAGTCGTTTCGTTTTGTTTCGTTTTGTATTAATAGTTTGTAATAATTTGTGCTAATTTGCGCATATAAATGCGTCTTTGTGGTTCTCTTGTTTAAAATAATTTCTTGTAGTGAATAAGTAAATTCTTTCCATAAATAGTAAATTACGATAAAAGTAATTAAAAAAGAATTTGTACATAAAAAACAATCTCTTACTAGCTAGCATCAATAATTTGTGAAGAATAAATTGGTTTAGGATAAATGAACTTACATAATTTTCATCGTCGCTTTCATTTGTTTTCTTTCTGTGGGCTCCGTCAATTTTTGTACCTTGTCCACGTTTGTTTGGTTGGGCTCGGTTGGTTCTAGTACCCCGTCCACGTTTTGTTTCTTTGAGCTCGGTCAATTCTTGTACCTCGTCCAAATTTTTTGGTTCCTCCAGATTGTGAATTAAAATTCTTGGTCACCAGTTCTCCGATACTTGAATTTGTAGTGCCCCGGCTGGATCTATACGAGCTTGGGAGCTGTCTTTTTAAAAAGTTTTCTTCCAAAACTTCTTGTAACAAATTTATTTATTTAACAGGAATTACATGTACAATTTTAACAAACATTATAAACTAAACTAAGTTGAAATTAAATAATAATTGAAGTTAAAATTAGGGCGAGTGGCTTAAGCAAACAATAATGTAAAAGCTGAAATACTCAAGACTGACTGACTGATCTGGGGCTCCCGGGGTATTTATGTTGTCCCTGCCCCTCACATGTCTGTGGGAACTTGCAGAGCTCATATCTGCTTATTTCTTTATTCTATTCATTATACAATCTTAGTTTCTAAGTAATTGCGGTTTCTTTTCCGTCTGTGACCTGCAGTATCACGTCTGGAATACAACGTATTCACATCCGTTCTCACAACTTGCTTGTGAATCTTCAGTAACCTTTCTTATTTATTCTTGAATTTACAATGTTGCATCTAACTTAAGTTTCTTAATAATTTCCTAATAATTTCTATTTATTTGTATATATTTGGATTGGGGGATACGTAAATCGCATATCATCATAACCTTGGAAGATATTTTAAAAACACATTTCTATCAACAATATTTTTTAAGGCTATGCATTGCCTTACTTTCGTTTCAAAATGACCTGCTAAATATTTTATAATTTGCTTGTCGTCTAAAATCAAGTTGTTTAGCAACGTTAAATTTCGTAATCGCATGCAACTCCCTTGTCATGACTGAATAACTACTATATTTTTCCAATAATAAATTATCTCTGACTTTAAATTGCTTGTTGTCTCCCCAGTAATATTTTAAAAATTTAATTTCGAAATCCTTAAACGAATTCAACTCACTTTCAATCAGTCCAAACCAAATTTCTGCACTTCCTTTCAACATGGATCTCACAATATTTAACTTTGTTTGTTCATTTGAGCTACTTTGTATTAAAGTTTTTAAGGTATTTAAAAATATCATAGGGTTAAGTTTATTATCGGCATAAGATTTCGAGTGTTGCTTCAACGGAACTCTGATTGGACTCCATCTCATCGGTTCTCCAACAGGAATATTTTTATCTTTGTCTTCTAAATTCTCAAACCCCTTATCACCTAAAATTTTCCTTCTTTCAATTACTAGCTCGATATAAAAGGATCATTTGGACTTTGCATAAAAGTCTAAGTTATTATTTCATCTCATTCACTGTAATACGATAGTATCTATCAACTTACCTTGTGTAATTAACTACCTAATATATATATATATATATATATATATATTGCTGTGAAACCTCCAAATCCGTGAACTACGCTTTTCGCCTCGGCTGCTCACCTAATTTTATAAATCTCCTCATTCATAAAAATTAAACACATTCCTACCACAAACATCAACGTTAACTCTATTTACATCAATATTCAGAATACATTAAATTTTCAAATTAAATTTCAGCATAAAATTCAGTTTTTAAAAGGAATTTCAAAATTAATTTTATTATCACTTTAACGTGCATCCAGAATTCAAGTCCTTGTTGGATGCCTACTAATTAATATAACAATATAAACAGACCGGAGTCTGAGTACAAAGGAGCATCTACCACCCCTTTACGTTAATTAACCAGGTTTGTCTAATTGAGCTCAAAGACATACCCAAAGTTTCATCATATTCCCGAGCATCAAAACAAAATACCCCTTTTTTACTTAAACAAGCAAATTTCATCTTAAAATTAAACTTTTATGGTTAGAACAATTTCACTAATGTCCATTTAAAGTAAATCAATTATAAAGTCATTCAATACACACAAAATGTCAAACAAAATAGTATAATTTACCTGAAGGTTACTGTCCTCGTCGTTTCAAGGTATCGTTTCTTTAGTTAATCACACCATTCAACAGGATTATAATTACGGCTTCTGATTCTCTACGCTTTTAAAATTTTCTCCATCACCAGTTGTTTCTGGGCATTTCCGGAACTCATCTATGTATATCTGACCCTTGTTTCGTGGATCCAGACACGTATTTGAACCATTTAATTATTAACACCCCCGAAAAATAGCAAATAACTTCATGCTTCTGTCACCAATATACGCCAAAACTGCCTACTTTTGTGTATACATTCGTCGTTGTAGATTTTGCTAATTGGTACAGTGAAACTAAATTTTATTACCTTGTATCTAAGTGCACTGAAGTACATTCATGTTAACACGTAAATAACAAGCTATTTTGAATCACTAAAATATACTAGCAAACTTTAAATTATTTAATCAAACTAAAATGCACGGTTTAACATTTTCAATCAAGTCGCGTATGTACGAGCTTTTAACGCATCGAATCGTCAAAAGTCTCAGAGTCTAAGAGAGCTTGTTTATCTTCATCTCGGTATATATAGCAAAAGCCTGTCTGTCGGTCTGTTCTCCAAAACGGGTAATTCTAAAGAATTTCTCATGCCATGTTCCCAGTCTGCCGCTCACGCGTCGATTTTACGAATTTTCACTCGCCCCATTCAAATCTCAGAAAATTTCCACACGGCACGCAAGCATGTCCGAGAAAAACTAATTGATTTTGTACAGAAATTGTTGTTCTACCTCTGATATTTGCATCCTATTTTTAACCAATTGTGACCCCGTGACGTTGCTTAAATCCCGCCTTTTACAATATGTGTCTTTGCTTGACGCATTTTCTCTTTCCTTCTCTACCGTGTTCTTATTGGTGCAAATTGACACTCTTCATTATCGATTATTTCAGTCCACGCGGACTGTTATCTGGGTTTAATAAACCCGTATCGCACATTCTCGTGAATACTAAGCCCCGGTTTCTCCAAGATTCTTTGAAACATTAATTATCTGCAAAATTTACGCCGAATGTGATATTTAAACTACGCAGGTGTTCAAAATAATATTAATTCTCAGAGCTTTATTCCGTGGTATTTTAATCTTGGGTTTTACAAGTTTCTATAGGTATTATATGTTATTAACGGTTTAATTAACTCCAATTAAAATTGATTTCTATCCTTTTCATTTTAGCGAATACAACTTAAATATTAATTATTATAGGTACACTTTGTTTTACTACCGGTTACTTAAATAGAGTTAATTAAGATAAATTTTGCACGTAATTTCTCTTTGTTTAGAAATAATTACATTACACGCAGAGCTTTTCAATACTGCTTCTTTTGATATAAAGCGTCTTATAAATAACTTCAATTTCTTATTTTTACTGAAACAACCGAGTTTATTTATGCTTCATGGTTTTAATAACGCGTATTATTTAATGAAATTCCTTATACACGGTGATTAAAATTATTTGATGTGATTATTTAATTTTCTACCCTGGTCTAAATATGAGTAATATATATATATATATATATATATATATATATATGTATATATATATATGAGCCCCAATTAGGGCGAAACGCGTCGACAGGATGCCCTCGTGGCTGAATTTGAGTCACTTGCCAATAATTCCTTTTTACTTTGTTTAATTTAAGACTCATTAAACCTACTTTTTTCTTAAATATAACTTTTGGCTATGGAAAAAGGCAGTTGAGCCGGATCTCCTCCGTGTCGACTGTTGTTAAAACTTGCGATGTCAGGTGAAACGACACGAAGACACAAATTGTGAGCTAGATGATGCTGTACTTCCCATAAGGTGTCTGTGTTAAATTTTACAACTTTGCTACTCCTGTCCTGATGAGCCCCAATTAGGGCGAAACGCGTCGACAGGATGCCCTCGTGGCTGAATTCGAGTCACTTGCCAATAATTCCTTTTTACTTTATATATATATATATATATATATATATATATATATTGCTGTAATATCCCCTTAGTGGGTCGACCTATTATTTCTGTAATATCACGTGTCCTTACGTTGAGCGACCTATTTATTTTAATTGCTATAATACTAAATTAAATTATTGAACCACCATTTTAATCTTTCCTACAGCTTGTGATTATTTCCTCCTCCAGCTGTTTCTTAACGTTGCTATCAACTGGAGTTTATCATAAACAACTTTATCGACCAATGACAAAATTCAACAAGTTACCGCCTTTGCGGGTTATCTCTGCCCTACTTAATTTGTGGCTCCTCCTCTGTACTATTTCAATCTTATGACCTCGGCTAGCATATATTTGTAATTATAAAAATTCAGTAAGTTTGGATCCCATTTAATGAAACTAATGCTTTATGTACAGCTTTTACGTTATTTACAATACATTTTCAAATTAATTCACCTTTATAAATTTCATTTATCAACAACCATTTAATTTGTACTAAAACCCAAAGTCACCAAAGAAAACTCATTATCTTTACCAACAAATGTAGAATATTCTAAATCTGTTTTCTTATTATTATTTCAATACGTATTCAACCCTTTGTTGACTTGTTTACAAGCATATAATATTTAGCCAATTTGATATTAAAAATAAAATAAAATTCTTGTAGAAAAACAGATGTCTTATAACTAACAATCTGACCTGGTTTTATCTTTTACGACGACGCTTCCATTAAAATTAATCTTCCCAATTTTCGATTCCATTCAACTTATCACCATTATGGACCAACACCATTAAATTATAATTTTATACTTTAATCATTCTTGCCATAGACTTCAAATTTGTAATTCGTTCACCCTATACTTCAAGATTATGTTCTTCCTTTCGCCTCGACATTTAAATTGTTTTATTGTAATCTTTCTTAACATCAAGCATTCTGGCCTATTTTCCTCAGACCTCGAAGCCCTATTATTTTTATGTCTTAGTTTACGATTAATTCATAAAATAATCCTACTTACGTTTTAAACGGTAATTTTCATATACACACTCATTTATTTCACTTTGTACCACTTGTTACGTATTATTCAGTATTACTGGCAATGCACTTGGGCCTTCATTGAGTTCAAAACTGACTTTCTTATCGCGGTGCTTGCTAATATAATTTCGAATCCCACTGCATCCGTGGTGTGGTCTAGAACCTGTCGTTTGCTTCGGACCAATCAAATAATTTCATTTCGAATATTTTCTGATGTAATGCTCTGCGTTCGTTCATAATGCCCACCTGCCTGCAGGTGTCTTCACTATCAACATGCTGTATTTTGATAGAATAGTCGCCTTTCCATAAACAACTGATGCAATTTTACTTTAAACTTTCATTGTTTACATGCGATTCACGCAATTTTAATCATTTCTCTTATCAAAATGGTTAGATCTTTATACGCATTATATTAGCTACATGAAACTCTATTTTCACCTCCGTATTACTTAATCGTCTGAGACTCTTTTCTTAATGCGTGTCTAATTATACTTTATCATTTATACGCGTGCTTCCACTGAAAAATATTCTTATTCGCTTTACTTATATCAACTGAACACTATCTACAGGGTATTTAATCTTTACCATCCGTTTAATACTTGTATTTCTCATTCCTACGCCAACTATGCGTCTTCCTATGTCTTTCCTGCGTCGCCCAAAACTATTTCTACTCTGTACACAGGGCGTTGCCTACCTACTATCTACTTCTATTTCTTACTTATTTCCTGAAATAACTACAATTTTCTGCTGCCTATTCTAATTACTCATTCTCTAGTGACCTTCACTATGTCGTGCACCCTTAAACAACCCCTTATCACAGCATAATTCCCCCAAATTAAAATATAAAATTTTATATCAATGTCCTTTTTTTGTTGCCCAACGTGAACTTAAACTCACATTGGTATGAAATTATTATATTTTTATTTCCATATTGAAATTCAACCTTTTCATTATTAGTCTCATATTTACATTTTATTTATCCCATACCTATGCCCTATTATACTATACTATTCCTACCTATGCCTATTCTTATGTTCAAATCCTATTCTATTTCTCTATGTATACCTATTCATAATTTATTTTACATTTCCTTTTATCTATTCATCTGTCCTTGCATGGGCCAATTCAATTTATTTATTTTCAACTTCCCCTTTTCACTCTTAAATCTGGGTCCTTTTAATCTATATTTTCAATCCTATATTTATTATCTATCCTATATCCTAAAAATCTAACCCTACTTTGAAAAATTCACACTTCCTTAAATTCAACCTTAAACCTGCTATATTCAACTCTAATAATATTCTCTCTAAATGTACGTAGTGTTCCTCTACACTATTACTAAATATTAATATTTCATCCTTATAGTGGATACTAAATTCCTCATACAGTCCCAAAATATTCTTGATCACATTCTCTAATGCATCCGTGCTCGAGGACAAACCAACCGGGACCACCCTAAATTGGTATAATTTTCCTTCTACCGAAAAACCCGTATATTTCCTTGATTCACGCGCTAATGGAATCAAACACAATGAATTCTTTAAGTCTAATTTGCTATATATTTTCTTATTACCTATTCTTGCTAATATGCTCTCCATCGTTGGTGGACAATTGTATTGCGGCTTCGTTCGCTTATTTATCTCTCTTGCATCCAAACATAACCTAATGCTATTATCATTTTTCTTCACGACGACTAATGGATTCACAAAATGTGTACTGGAGTTTTCTATAATGCCTTCACGTAACATTTCCTCAATTTCTTCCTTCACTCTATTCCTATATGCTACTGGGATAGGATATATCTTATTGTTAAACGGTTCCTCATTCATTACTTCTAACTTGTGCACATAACCCTTGGCAATTCTCGACTTTGACCCAATTAATTCTGAATGCTTATTCAATAATACATTCACCCTATTTTTAAATCATCTGGACACTTAATCTCTTCACTTTCATTACCCCATTATTTATCTCTTCACTAAACTGATTAATATTTACGCAGTCATCTTCTATTACTATATTCCCCTCTTCATACCATCTAATATATTTCCCATTACACTCAATCTCTTTGCATTCCGCATTTATCTTCAACGCCAACTTATCTATCATATTCATCCCAAATATAACATCTATCTTCAGTCCAGGTACCACCATGAACTCATTTTCCCATATTCTATCCCCATTTCACATCTCAGAATTACCATCTCATTTATTACACTAAATCTCTTATTATTTGGTGCCACTAAATTACACCTTGCTATCTTTATCGCTTTATCCCCAATTTCTCTCGTTTAACAAATTCTTCCGCTACAAGTGATGCCTCTGCTCCAGTATCAATTAATACTTTAACCATTTTATTTTCCACCTTTAAATTAATTATTGGTAATAAGTTTCTCTCAAGTCTTCCTAATTCATTATCCATTTCATATTTAATAAACTCGCGCTGGTGCTCATATCCGTTAATCCGTAGAATTTTCCTTGGTTCGTCCGTACTCAAAAATCCTGATCTCGCGTCGAAGGTCCTGCCTGACTCATTCTTCCTGTATCTGTGCAATTCGTGTTCCTTAATTCCACACTATTAATATTTCTTGCTGGTGTCCGTCGATCATCCTTTTCCTGTCTATTCATTACTCTATTGTTTCCCTCATGATTCGTTCTCTCTATTCGTTGCCTTGGTGTCTGACCATTATCCCTGTTCCGCCTAAAATCATTCTTAAAGTTTCCATAGTTCCCTCCATTAAAATTTCTTCCGCGATCATAATTATACCTGTTCCTTCGATAATTATTCCTAGTCTCATCATTCCTTATGAAATTCGTGCGTCGATCCTAAAATTATTTTCCTTTCATCATCATTTTCCAAATCATCATATCTCTGCAAATAATCAATAAACGTGTCTCTATCCACTATGTTTTGCGTCGTTATGTATCGCTTTACTTCCGCATTAAAATGACTTGCTAAATACTTTATAATAATTTTATCTTCTAAAGGAGGATCCAATTGCTTCGCTACAGTAAATTTCTCAATCGCATATGATTCTCGCGTTATCCCTTTCGCCAAATCGTATCTTCCCATAATCAAATCATTTCGAATTCGATTTTGCTGGTTGTCATTCCAGAATTGACGTAGAAATTTGCTTTCAAACTGTTCAAACGTTTCTATTTCATCCTCAACTAGATTGTACCATTGTTTAGCATTCCCTTTTAATATTGCCCTGATTAAATTTAACTTGAATAATTCATCTGTGTATCCCTGTATCAACATTTTAAAATTTTTCAGAAATATCTTAGGGTTTACTTTTCCGTCCCCGTAAAATTTCGTAAATTGTTCCATTGAAAGATTCGTTTGCATTAGCTTAATTGGTTCCCTATTAAAGTTTATTGGATTGCTTTTAAATTATTTATCTCTTGATTTATTGATCTGAATTCCGTTTCGCAATTTTCTTCAATTTTATTTAACTTAATATTTAAATTCTTAATTTTATTGTTGGACTCACTTTCGAACTCTTCTCGTTTCGTTTTGATTAAAGAAATATGATCCCATAAACCGTCTATCTCCTCAGAAACTCTACCAACTCTCTCATTCAATTGTGCTTTCATCTCCGCGATATTATGGTTTGCTTCTTTCAGTCCATCACTAAGATTCTTAATTTTACCCTCCAATTTCTCATTGTTTTCATCCATTTTATTTTAACTGCATTTATGGCTTGCTCACTCCTATCCATCTTTTCATTCAATGCCATTAAGATATCCAACATCTTATTTTCTTGTGAAGTTCGCCTCTTCACTGGAACTGGTTTCCTGAATTATAACGCTCTCCTGGGATCCTATCTCTACTCCTTGTTGTCTCAAAACCTCCCGTGTTTCCCGTATTTTCTTGTCCATTATTATTAAATTTATATGCTAAACTTTTTAAATACTAAAATTTATCTAACTTTAAATTACTGTACAAATTTCACTATTGTTAATTGAAGCTTTTCAAATCCCCGGTTCAGTTTAATTAATTTATATAAAATCTTACAATCGTACTTTAAAATTTATTTTAATTTAATTCGCCCCTCTTAATTTCAGTTTATTGTGGTTTAATTTACGAGCCCCTCTTAATTTCAGTTTATTGTGGTTTAATTTACGAGCCCCTCTTAATTTCAGTTTATTGTGGTTTAATTTACGAACCCCTTCGTTGGGTCGACATATTAATTGCTGTAATACTCCCCTTAGTGGGTCGACCTATTATTTCTGTAATATCACGTGTCCTTACGTTGAGCGACCTATTTATTTTAATTGCTATAATACTAAATTAAATTATTGAACCACCATTTTAATCTTTCCTACAGCTTGTGATTATTTCCTCCTCCAGCTGTTTCTTAACGTTGCTATCAACTGGAGTTTATCATAAACAACTTTATCGACCAATGACAAAATTCAACAAGTTACCGCCTTTGCGGGTTATCTCTGCCCTACTTAATTTGTGGCTCCTCCTCTGTACTATTTCAATCTTATGACCTCGGCTAGCATATATTTGTAATTATAAAAATTCAGTAAGTTTGGATCCCATTTAATGAAACTAATGCTTTATGTACAGCTTTTACGTTATTTACAATACATTTTCAAATTAATTCACCTTTATAAATTTCATTTATCAACAACCATTTAATTTGTACTAAAACCCAAAGTCACCAAAGAAAACTCATTATCTTTACCAACAAATGTAGAATATTCTAAATCTGTTTTCTTATTATTATTTCAATACGTATTCAACCCTTTGTTGACTTGTTTACAAGCATATAATATTTAGCCAATTTGATATTAAAAATAAAATAAAATTCTTGTAGAAAAACAGATGTCTTATAACTAACAATCTGACCTGGTTTTATCTTTTTACGACGACGCTTCCATTAAAATTAATCTTCCCCAATTTTCGATTCCATTCAACTTATCACCATTATGGACCAACACCATTAAATTATAATTTTATACTTTAATCATTCTTGCCATAGACTTCAAATTTGTAATTCGTTCACCCTATACTTCAAGATTATGTTCTTCCTTTCGCCTCGACATTTAAATTGTTTTATTGTAATCTTTCTTAACATCAAGCATTCTGGCCTATTTTCCTCAGACCTCGAAGCCCTATTATTTTTATGTCTTAGTTTACGATTAATTCATAAAAATAATCCTACTTACGTTTTAAACGGTAATTTTCATATACACACTCATTTATTTCACTTTGTACCACTTGTTACGTATTATTCAGTATTACTGGCAATGCACTTGGGCCTTCATTGAGTTCAAAACTGACTTTCTTATCGCGGTGCTTGCTAATATAATTTCGAATCCCCACTGCATCCGTGGTGTGGTCTAGAACCTGTCGTTTGCTTCGGACCAATCAAATAATTTCATTTCGAATATTTTCTGATGTAATGCTCTGCGTTCGTTCATAATGCCCACCTGCCTGCAGGTGTCTTCACTTATCAACATGCTGTATTTTGATAGAATAGTCGCCTTTCCATAAACAACTGATGCAATTTTACTTTAAACTTTCATTGTTTACATGCGATTCACGCAATTTTTAATCATTTCTCTTATCAAAATGGTTAGATCTTTATACGCATTATATTAGCTACATGAAACTCTATTTTCACCTCCGTATTACTTAATCGTCTGAGACTCTTTTCTTAATGCGTGTCTAATTATACTTTATCATTTATACGCGTGCTTCCACTGAAAATATTCTTATTCGCTTTACTTATATCAACTGAACACTATCTACAGGGTATTTAATCTTTACCATCCGTTTAATACTTGTATTTCTCATTCCTACGCCAACTATGCGTCTTCCTATGTCTTTCCTGCGTCGCCCAAAACTATTTCTACTCTGTACACAGGGCGTTGCCTACCTACTATCTACTTCTATTTCTTACTTATTTCCTGAAATAACTACAATTTTCTGCTGCCTATTCTAATTACTCATTCTCTAGTGACCTTCACTATGTCGTGCACCCTTAAACAACCCCTTATCACAGCATAATATATATATATATATATTTGAATGAATATTTTGAATATAAAAAGTGAATATTTAAAAATGTATTTCGAATACAAAAAGTGAATATTTGAAAATGTTGTAATAAGCAAGTAACTGAGACCTACCCATAATTAATTTTTTCTTAATTCTTATTTTATGTGAATACTAAAATTGAGATTAAAAATTAGTTTGAGATAACTAAGTCCTTCGGGACATATTGGATAAATATTGTTTTCTCCGGTTGGTTTCCCTTTTGTGACATGTTTTTTCATTAAAAACTTTGTAAATAAACTTTCTCTCTGGAGGTTTTCTTTTTCTTTTTTGTGACCTACCCCACTCTACGAGTTTCCAACTAACACGGCATTCTTTCGATTCCATTTATGTTGGGGTACTCGGTGCGGGATATTTTCGTTGCGTACGTTACTTTTGTCTTGTGCGCGCAGAATACCATAACAAGCGTAACAACAATATACACACAAATTTTTATTAAAGGCGTTTAAAAAACTTGCATTTCTTAATTCTTTATAATAAATTGCAAAATTTTAAGAGCGTATAGATATTTAAAATTTGTAGAATTGTGACTAAAACAAATTTTATCATTTTGCATGTTTATATTTCTTTTAGACTTCATATGGAACATCTCGATCATTAACACTAACAATGTATTTGATATGTATGGCTTCGCAAATGTTTATGTATTGTTGGTTCGGAAATGAAATCGTTTTGCAGGTTGTTCTATTTAAGCATTTTAGTAGCAAATAAAAATATTTTTTTTGTAGAGCGAGAGAATTGCAGATGCTTGCTATGAAGCAAACTGGAACGAATCTGGATTATCTGTCCAAAGGTGTTTGTTAATGATAATTACACGATCTTTAAAACCTTTAAAAGTTACTGCTTATAAGTTTTCAACATTATCGTTAGCAGCATATCTCACTGTAAGCATCCGTCAACTACTTCTACTAAATTTAAAACAAAAATTGTTTCCGTAGATACTTCGATGTTCTTATTCATATCTTGCATTAATGATGAATCTCTACGGCAAGAAGCCATCAGTATCACCTTAAGTTTAGGATATATGTGTATCTTTGGTAGCATGTAACATGCCGGGTAGTGAATCGCTTTGCTGTATATAGGGATTTAACATGTAAAATCATGCGTATGCATATTCCTGCTTCCCTATTTATTTTACGGCAAGAGTGCAAGAAACATAAATTGTTTAAAATCTAAAACTCTTCATGGTAGCTTAGTTGTCTACCACCGAAATGGTCCCTCAGGCGGTTAAAATTCAAATAGGAGTTGCAGCAGCTTAACAAATCGTAGTACCCATGATTTGATTTGTAAATAAGTTTGACATTTATAATTTTAACGTTTGATTAATCAGAATCTGTTCTCTGATTTAATTATAAGTGGTTTGTCTGTATACAATAAGCGAAAAAAATCCGTTTTTAAAGTGCTATTATTCGGGATATAGTTTTAGGGAAAAGTGTGAGATATGTTTGCAAATCTCAATTCCGAATCTAGCAATTCCTACCATTGCTACAATTCAAAAAGTAATTTCTAACAAAGCTAAGTATGGTTCAGTTTTTAAACAATGTAAGTCCTGCATTGGGAAAACAACATACCATCACGAACAAGAGGAAGCTGTGTTGGAAGTTCAAGCTGAAAACAATAACAGCAACGAATTAAATGTGTTCACGGCAGTGTATAATAATTCTAATATTAGCGCTAGACAAATTGGTCTCCAGTTGGATATACACTAGATACAACTGCATTAAAAATATTGCATAAGAATAAGTATAAATCATAAATACAGCAATCATTAAGAAATTTTTGAAAGAGATGGACTGACAAGAATGACATTCTGCGAAACAATAATGGATATAGCTAATCTTGATAGGAACTTTCTTAAAAACATTTGCTTTTCCAATAACTCAACGTTTAGTATAAATGGTGAACCAAACCGTCAGCATTACAGATACTGGGATACACAAAATCCACACTTTATAATTGACAACCACTCTCAATATCCACAAATCGTGGATACTTGATTTGGGTTACTAGGATGTCATGTAATCGGACCATTTTTTATTGAGGAAAGCCTTAATGGTCAGAAGTATTTGGAATTACTTTAAAATGATATTGGGCCCGCCATTGATAATATTGCAGGACGCGCTGAGGAAAATATATGGATTCAGCAGGATGGTTGTCCTGCTCATTTTACAAAAAATATAATTGCTTGGCTAAATGAAACGTTTCTTAATTCATGGATAAGGCACGATGGACCGATAAATTGGCCAGCTCGAGCACCCGATTTATCACCAAATGACTTTTTCCTGTGGGGTCATTTAAAATCAAAAGTTTATGATCGGAGACATCCTAAGGTTGATTTTTAAAAAACAAAATTGTCGATGAATGCAGGAATATAACTAATACGCAACTTGCTAACATGAGAAGAAATTTCTATGATAGACTTGGCTTTTGTTTGGCAGCAAGTGGTGGATTATTTGAACATCTGTTGGTTTAAGCGTTAACAGTATTTGGCTTTTTTGATATGTATTTATTAAAACTCTGCAATTAATTATTTACACCTACATATTGGCCATATTCCAGTACATTAAGTTGTTTATCTCGGTATGGGCCACAATAGAAGGCGATTGAATCATTGTATAGTCGTCTGCCTAGAACGCCTGGCGAAAATACCACCGCAGGTTAAATAACCGCGGTACCGCAATCAAAACACACATAACTGATCTACTAAACATGATCAGTTTTAAATTTTAAATAAATTATATCCCTCGCACTTTTGCTGTAAAATAAATAGGGAAGCAAGAAACTGCTTATTGCGTTTACAGATGAACCATTTTCAGGGAGCTGACTCTAATTAATCAAACATTAAAATTAAAAATGTCAAATTTATTTACAAATCGAGTCATGGGTATAACAATTTCTTAAGCTTCTTCGACACTTATTGAATTTTGTCCGCCTGAAGAACCATTTCAGTGGTAGGCAACTAAGCCACCATAGACAGTTTTAGATTTTAAACAATTTATGCCTCTTGCACTTTTGCCGTAAAATAAATAGGGAATCAGAAAAATGCATAAGTATGATTTTACACGTTAAATCCATGTACACCAAAGCAATTTACCACCCGGTATAGAAATAAAGATAAAGCTGCTTCAGTTAACTGTATACTTTTATATTGTTAAATCCTTAAAACAATTTCAATCTGAATAAGCACATTATATAAGGCACTGGTTAACATATAGCCTTGGCGGATTATACATCTTGAAGATTATCGTTAAAAGGAATCGCTTTGTAAATTTTTGAAATAGTATCAAATAACTTTAATAGTCTATTTTTTTTATTTTTGCGAATAAGTACTAACCCTTTCTAATTAGATAAAATTAACTTAGAAACCGACGTTGAGATCTTTAGACCTAATTACAAACCTACTTCGTTAGTCTTGCAATTAGAATTCAGTACAGTAATTGTAGTTAAACCTGGCACTGCCAGCCTTGCTAAAATTTCATACTATGGTGATATGGAATTTTTTTTAAATAATTCCCTGAATTATACAGGGTGTAACAAAATAAGTGTAAACCATTTCAGGGGGTAATTCCTCATTGTAAAAGAGATAGGGTCTTTCATATAAAGAAACTTCATTGGAGCATCTCTTGTTAAGATACATCCCCTTAAAAGGGGTACATAAAATTTGTTTTTCATTTTTTTTACAAACACTAAAAAAGTTACAAAATTGAAATTAAGGTGACATTTTTTACTATCAAAAAAACACTTACTCGGTAATTTATTTAGTTTACCCCATGGTTGTAAGGGGTGGAAAACGCAACCCCTAATACTTGTTTCCAATGTAACTTTTTGTCTTATTATTTGTTTGCCATTCAAAAATTTATTTCCAATAGCTTATTTTATTCTAAACAAAAAATGTTTCTTGAATTTTTTGCCCAAAATTAACCAGTTCGCAGAAAAAAATTATTTTACAAACAACTACAGAAATACATCGCCATAAATGCAAACTGGATTATTATTGTTATTTTGTAGTTACTACCTGCATCAAAATATGATTAAAGATAAATAAACAAAACTAATTTATTAATAACAAAACATACAACATGTAGAAATCATAGTAAATGTTCTATATGTCCACCTTCAGCCATTACACATTCATCTAGACGTCGGCGCATTGAGCCACGTATTCGCGCAAGTATACCTGGAGTCTCCCTAATTTCCCTCCACGCATCGATGATGCGGTTTCTTAAGTCCTCTACATCGCGAACAGGAGTAGGATAAACCAAACTCTGTAAATGGCCCCAAGTAGAGAAATCGAGAAGATTCAAGTCCGGGGATCGAGTGGGCCAATTCTATGGTCCTCCTCGACCTATTCAATAATTTGGATATGTTTGAGTTAAATGCTGACGTGTTGCTTGACTAAAATGGGCGGGAGCCCTATGATGTATAAAAACATAACACTTCTGATACCACAAGGAACTTCCTCCAGCAGTACTGGATGCACTTGTCTTAAAAATTGAGTGTATGCCTCACCATTTAATCGAGGAGGTAGAAAATGAGGACCAATTAAATAATCCCCAATAACTCCGACCCACACGTTAAGACAGAAATGTTCTTGATGGTTAGCTTGTACAATAGCGTGAGAGTTTTCATCAGCCCATATGTGGTTATTATGAAAATTAATAATCTTGTGCCGACAAGTACATTCGTCTGTGAATTTGATCGTCTTCAGAAAGTCAGGATGTCTTCTAATCATTTCCAGCATCCAATTGGAAAATTCAAGATGGTTCAGAAAATCCCGCGGTAATAGTGCCTGTACTCGTTGTAGATGGTAGGAGTATAAGAGTTGTTCCTTTAAAATTCGAAATACCGTCATATGATCAACATTTAACTCGAAAGCAATCTTTCTAGTACTGCTAGTGGGTTGTTCTTCAACCAAATTAAGTACTGCTTCTTCAAGCTGTGGTGTTCTAACTCCTCGATGGCGACCACAACCCTGTGTTCTTTTTTCGAATGAACTATATTCTCGTAATCGTTGATGAAGTTGAGCTATTTTATGCAAAGAAAGCTGCCGTTGAGGACACATTTCAGCATACCTCCTACAAGCTTCTGACCTATTACCCTGTCATTTTAATAACAAGTGAATTATTAAACTAACAAACAACGACACACAATTATTAATTCAGTTTCAAAAATTTACAAACTGTAGTTGTCTGTAAAATAATTTTTTTCTGCGAACTGGTTAATTTTGGGCAAAATATTCAAGAGACATTTTTTGTTTAGAGTGAAATAAACTATTGGAAATAAATTTTTAAATGGCAAACAAATAATAAGACAAAAAGTTACATTGGAAATAAATTTTAGAGGTTGCGTTTTCCACGCCTTACAATCATGGGGAAACCAAATAAATTACTGAGCAAGTGTATTTTTGATTGTAAAAAATGTCACCTTAATTTCAATTTTGTAACTTTTTTAGTGTTTGTAAAAAAATGAAAAACAAATTTTATGTACCCCCTTTAAGAGGCTGTATCTTAACAAGGGATGCTCCAATAAAGTTTTTTTATATGAAAGACCCTATCTCTTTTATGATGAGGAATAACCCCCTGAAATGTTTTACACTTATTTTATTAAACTCGGTATACTATCATACGTTTTCTAGAATAATTTAATTGAAATATTTAATTAGCTCAAAGTTTGTAAGTTGTGAGAATTAACAATAACCACACCTAAAAATTTCCAGTAAAGATTTATGACAGAATACAAAAACAGATTTTATTCACAGCATTCGAAGAAGCAGTTGGCATAAATAAAAGATCACGGTACGCGTATGGAGTAATTCATAGAACAGTTTAATATATATCATATTTTTAAACAAGCCACAGGATTTAGAAAAAAAAGGTGGTCGATAATAATTGTTCTGTGTATAATTTGAAAATAAAAAAAGAAAGTTTTCTTTGTCTCTAAAGCATTTGAACACTTTTTTCTGCTGCTGCAAGTTTTATTCAAAGCTTTCACAAAGTTGTGATAGTAAGCGTTGTAATAGCTTCGTGTGCGTAATATATTAGAAACAGAGAAAAGAAAAAAGAGAGGTAGAGGTAGATCTAGATTAGACTATTGCAGACATATAGCGAAAGATGTAGGCTGTGGAAATTTCAGGGAAATGTGTAGGTTAGTTCAGAATAGGAAACAATAGAGGTACGCTTCCGACCAGTTCTAGGACTGAAGACCTATTGATGAAATATAATCTTCTATGGCTCTGGAGATTCAAGAAATTCAAAGAAAATTAAAAAAATTCCTGAAGGTTAGATTTGCGTGAAATTCCGGTCACCGACTGCATTAAGGCAAGATTATTAAAAGCCGCCGGAACGGTTTGATATTTCCATCATTGGGGCTCCTTATGATAGATGATTTTGTATATATATATATGAAACGTTTTATTAGCGGATGAGATACTTTTCAAATACTTCAGAATAAATAGTAATTGTTTATAGGGGATATTTTACCAGGGTATGAATATATAAAATTCACAAGTATTTTACAATTATGTCGAATGCTTTATTCCAAAAATTGCTCAACGTATATGCAGGTGAGGGTGGGGGGACAAGACAGCTAAGAGCAGAGTTCTAGTCGCAGGTATTTTAGTAAAAATTTTACTTTTAAGTTATTTAGATGTTGGATAATAATTGCTAATTGTGATGTTCAGAAGAGACGAGCCTCGTATTTGAAATTGACGTCGTTTAACGTATTCGCTAGGCAAGTGATAAATATTAGAGTCACCTAAGATCAATATTAGATTGCAGTCATTTAGACGTGTCTGCTTATAAATTGTAAACAGGGTTATCTTGAAGCTAAGTATGTTATATTGTAAAGGAATTAATAATTTTTTGCTTGATTTTTTTTTATTATTAACTTTATCCTTGTGACTATCAGCTAAAAAAATTACACCTTTAAATATCCTAAACCCTAACCTGATATCACAAGGTCGAGAATTTCTTCTTATTAATGTAAGCCCAAGGTAAGGTTGGTTGGAGAATGGCTCGAGATAAAGAAAAAAAATTTTAAGACATGAACGGCTAGTCGAGTGTTAGCTCTGGGTAGATCATGAGCTTGGGTCATGGGTTGCTAAAAGACCAAAAATATATTTAATGAGTGCCACCGTATTTTTCAATACAATAACCGACAAAATTTAACTGTGCTTGTATAAGGGGAATGCGGAAACCTTATCTTAACACCACTAACATAGCCATAAAACCTGAATTTCACTCTTTAAAACACACTTACCAAGACCTCAAACACCAGATGTCATACAGATGTCTCGGCTTGACCTGTGGACAAACAAAGGTACAACATGGACACCATTTGTGTCCTCAAAAATATTTGCCAAAACTAAAATAATAGAATTTAGGCTACTAAAATATATACCGAGGGAATTTGTTTTCATCACACTCTATTTCTAATCAGGGATGACTTGTAAAACTTTTTGAATTCTAAATAATAAAAGTCATTCAAAACAAAATAGATTCTATTTGGATAAATTTTCTGAATATATGTAACTACAATATTTAAGTTTGTATCTTTATAAAATTTTCTCTTAATAATTTTCTAGAACAGAAATAGATTAGTGAAGTTTTGCATTCAAAATTAGGAAGATCTCTGAATGAATCTTTTCTATAAAATTTAAGTATATCGACTTGGAATTTCTAAGTTACTCATAATACATAAATTTCTTTAAATCAATGAAGTACTTCGTTGACCTTTACAATAAAATTGAATTATCAAAGTGCTAATATTGTAGAATGTAATTATTCTAATTTATTTTTGTTTAACAGTAAATACGCGAATTTCACATGGCGATGAAAAATGCACGTTCGTGACCTCAAAATGTTTAAACATATTTTAAATTAAATTAAGACGACATGTGACGTCTAGATAGGACAACTGAATCTATGTTTTTTATATATCTGACATAAGATGTCATTTACAGTTTTACCAAATGTACACTTTGTGTACGTGTAAACATTCTGACACACAATAGATTTGTTATTTAATTTGCTGTTTCATTAAAAGCTTTTTACTTTACTCAAACTCTTAATGTTATATTCTTTATAGCAATTTAATTAATGTTCAAAGTGACTAAATCCTAAGGTACACTCACGTGCTACAAAACTGCTTTGAACGAAAGATATAGGACCTTGACCTCAGGTGTCGGAAATTTCCATAACCATCAAAGTTCTTCGGAATACAACGATTATTTTACAAAACCAACGTCAGCTCGAATGAATGTTTTTTAACAAAACTTAAGCTTTAAAATTTCCTTACTTGATGTTATTTATTGGCGAAGTTGAAATATACGGAACACATGTGAAATTGCCTTCTACGTTACTGCATTTTATATTAAATAAGACGTAGCCATATATGTTCTTGCTTTAAAATATTACCTTAAGAAATTGTCTTAAGTTATTATCGGAGATATTGCATGTATTAATGATGTCAAAAGGGGCTTTCATCTTCTTAGGCCTGCAGGGATCAACTGAACTGCTCTGAGCGAAGCTTATAGAAAATCATGCTCACGCCACCGCTGTTAGGCTCGACCTCCAGACACCAAGAATTTATCAATTATTTTCTTTTCCTTACTCTGTTAAAGGCCACGTGTTTAAACACGACCATCTTGACTCCACTTACTTGTAGAACAGCTTGCCCGTTCGAACGCTGATTATGAAGTGAACAAATTGACAACTCGAAAGAGCTTGGTAACTAACTTTAGAGCATAAACGTAAAAGAATCTATGTGTTATTATCAATTTTATGTATTAATTTCTATTGGACGGTAATTCACAAATTAAATATTTTAAAATATAGTTGTTTTATTTTTATTTTAATGACTGAAGGGTAACTAGAAAAAAAATACGCTACAATATTGCTGAAAGGTCTTTATTTCTAATCATAGGTTACTATATTATTCCTGCATATACAAAAGCAGCGGAAGCTAATTTGTAATATACTTAATACTGTATATCATATGTAATAAATGCTGTACTATTTAATTTTTACTTTATTTTTAGACAGAAACATAGCAGCATATATATTAATATATATCAATATATATATATATATATATATATATATATATTATTCTGTAATTTGTAGGTTAATTGTAAATACATAAGGTCATAGGTCAAGATAGGATGTGTAGTCACTATTTACAAGAAAGTTAATTAGGTATTTTAGACAATTAAAATGGCGAATATTCAACTTAAGGTAGCAACTTAGGGTAATTTAATTGTAGTTGCAGCTTGCATTCATTTATTTAGTAAGATATAGCATAATATTTATAGAGTAGGAACTAGAGGTTAAAAGTAACAAGGTGAAAATACTGCTTTTAATCTAATTTCAAATAGTGTACGAGAATGTTAAAGCGTTGCATATTCGTTAGCATAGGATCGATATTCTTAAGGACACACTTGAAACGTCTCTATATAGCATGTTAAACACGAACTTGTTTGGTTAGGGTAAAAAAATCAATAACTTCTAGGAATATAAACGTACGTTACAAGCAGACACGGATCAATATCATAGACGAAGACGGTTTTTAATAAAGAATCTGAAATATAAGAATGCAAAGATATCAGTTTGACTTCGTGATAAACGCGTGAACAAAAAAAGTTCTATAGCCTGTAGATAGAGTAAGACGGAAGAGGTTGGTATCGATCGAAAACAGGGAGAAAAATGGAGCGATGTAATTGGACGCTACAAGTATACGCACAACAGTTTGAGAGTTAGATAGGGCTAATTGTCCAACTGGAGATTTATAAGAAGGGAGCATAAGTGAGAAAAGGCAATATATAGAAAAAAGGGAGAGAGAATATATTTTGTTTAGTTTGAAGGGCGTGAATGTAATTAGAATTAAAATTCGTTGAGGCAAGTTTTGCTGAAAAGCTCGGACGGTTCGCGATTTTCGAAGGTGTTCCAAGTAATTTTAGCTGTTTGTACATCGTATTTCAAAGAAAGTTGAGAGCCGTTGGAGGTTAATGTGGAAATTGGCTACGGTTAGACAGGTAATTTTAGGAAGTGAGTAGACGGTTTACGTTTTACTTAGAAATATTGTTGTCCGTTGTAGTTTCACGTGCTCAGGTTGAAAAACAGGGGTTACATGGGCCCTATATAACCACCTCAGTGGAGGGTGACGTTCTCTTATTCTTACGTTCTTCGCTTGCTTACGAGGTTACTAATAGTGAATGTATTAAGTGGTTTTTATAGAATTAATGGTAATTATACACAAGTTGGTGTGGTGTGATGATAAGTCAACTTATTTAAAATCTGATAATGAATAAAAAATTATGAGCGACGCGTATACGAAGTATGTAAGTAAAAACGACTACTTTGGGTGTTGGAATTTACAAATATTGTTGAAAATTGGAATTTAATGGTGGCTGTAGAAATCATTGATTAGTTCTTTATAAATTCGAATATGTTGTGGAAATTTTGGAAGTTGGATGCATTTGGTTTATTGTAAATGAAGAGAGATTTTGGGATAGCAGCATGCAGAGAGGAATGGTGATTTAACCTAGGAGCTGTTCCATAGACTAGAGCCATACTAGACGGCATCATCTTCAAGGGCTGGTTTGCGGATACCTACCGGAGAATAGTTACCAGGTAACAAATTTTATAAAAACATTTTGTGGTGGATATTGGCTGTGTTTCCTTTAACTTTTTATGCTTTGAAGTGTTTATATTCTATGAATTTAATAAGCTGAAAGTTTTATGGAACTTTAAATGTAGATGAAAGCTTATTTAGGTAGAAAAGGATAATTAATTTAAATATAACCAGGCTATGTTGTACAAAATATAGGGGACTTATTTTATTTTCTCAACGCTGCAAATTTGCTCTCAGGTTCAAAGAGTTTTACTGTGAGCTTATATTAAGACAAGGGGGTTAACGTCAGGTATGAGAATACCTCTTTTATTTTAATAGGGTATTTGTTTAATGAGGTATTCGAATTTAATTCAATTTGAAAAAGGAATTGTTGATAATACAAGTAATACGATTGTACATAATAAAACGTATTTTAAAAATGTAAAATTTAGTTCGTGTAAATAAAGTGTGACATATTTTGTGAGTTACATTATTTTGAGTATGAGTGTAGGGCGTGCTTTCTATTAGGTTACAGCGTAGAGGCAGTGAGCGGAAGTTATTAGATTGAGCAGTCCAGGTAAGCTTCAGTTAATAGTTCTTAAGAGTATTTTAGGAATGTCAGAGAGAGCAGCTGAGATAAACTATACAATGGAATTGTACCCAAATTCTGGGGGCAGCAAGGGTATCTAACGGAGCATCACAACAATATATATATATATATATATATATATATTACTCATATTTAGACCAGGGTAGAAAATTAAATAATCATATCAAATAATTTTAATCACCGTGTATAATGAATATTATTAGATAATACGCGTTATTAAAACCGTGAAGCATAAAAATTTATTAGTTTCATTAAACATAAGAGATTTAAATCATGTACAAGACGCTTTATATCAAAAGAAGCAGTATTAAAAAGCTCTGCGTGTAATGTAATTATTCCTAAACAAAGGGAAATTATGTGCAAAATTTATATTAATTAACCCTATTCTAAGTAACCGGTAGTAAAACAAAGTGTACACATAATAATTAATATTTAACTTGTATTCGCTAAAAATGAAAGGATAGAAGTCAATTTTAATTGAAGTTAATTGAATCGTTAGTAACAGATAATATCTATAGAAACTTGTAAAAACCCAATAAAATGAAAATCCTAGAAGTGTTAGTTAGAAGTAGGATGTTTGAACACACCTGCGTATTTTAAAAGGCAATTTCAGTTTAATTTGTTTAGATAAACATGTCGATTCTAAGGATATTGGAAACGGTCAGATGCTTTAGCACGAAATACAAAACAGGGTTTATTTAAAAGCTCTGAGAATTAATATTATTTTGAACACCTGCGTAGTTTAAATATCACGTACGGCGAAAATTGTGTAGATAACAAATGGTTTCAAAGAATCTTGGAGAAACCGGGGCTTAATATTCACGAGAATGTGCGATACGGGGTTATTAAACCCAGATAGTCCACATGGACTAAAACATAATCGATAATAAAGAATATCAATTTGCACCAATACGAACAGGTTAGAAAAGGAAAGAGAAAATGCGTCAAGCAAAGACACATATAGTAAAAGGCGTGATTTAAGCAACGTCACGAGGGTCACAATTGGTTGAAAATAGGATGCAAATATCAGAGGTAGAAACAACAATTTCTGTACAAAATTAATTAGTTTTTCTCGGACATGTTTTCGTGCCGTGTGAGAATTTCTGAGTTTTAAATGGGGCGAGTGAAAATTTCGTAAAAACCGACGCGCGAGCGACGGACTGGGAACATAGAATGAGAAATTCGTAAGAATTGTCTGTTTTGGGGAACAGACCGACAGACAGGCTTTTGCTATATATACCGGTGGTAATATGAATTTCGGCCTCTTAGACTTTTGACTATTCGATGCGTTAAAAGCTCGTACATCCGCGACTTGATTGAAGATGTTAAACAGTGCATTTTAGTTTGATAAAATAATTTAAAGTTTGCTCGTATATTTTAGTGATTCAAAATAGTTTGTTATTTACGTGCTAACATGAATGTACTTCAGTGCACTTAGATACAAGGTAATAAAATTTAGTATCACTGTACCAATTAGCAAAATTTACAACGACAAATGTATACACAAAAGTAGGCAGTTTTGGCGTATATTGGTGAAAGACGCATGAATTTCTTTGCTATTTTTCGGGGGTGTTAATAATTAAATGGTTCAAATACGTGTCTGGATCCACAAAACCAGGGTCAGATATACACAGATGAGTTCCGGAAAAGCCCAGAAACAACTTTAAATAAATGGTAATGGAGAAAATTTTAAAAGCGTTGAGAATTAGAAGCCGTAAATATAATCCTGTTGGAATGGTGTGATTACTAAAGGGACGATGTACATTGAAGCTTCGAGGACAGTAACCTTCAGGTAAATTATACTATTTTGTTTGACATTTTTGTGTGTGTTGAATAACTTTATAATTGATTTACTTTAAATGGACATTAGTGAAATTGTACTAACCATAAAATTTTAATTTTAAGATGAAATTTGCTTGTTTAAGTAGAAAGGGGTATTTAGTATTGATATTCTGAATTATGATGAAAATATGGGTATGTCTTTGAGCTCAATTAGACGAACCTGGTTAATTAACGTAAAGGGTGGTAGATGCTCCTTTATACTCAGACTCCGGTCTGCATATATTGTTATATTAATTAGTAGGCATCCTACAAGGACTTTAATTCTGGATGCACGTTAAAATGATAATAAAATTAATCTTGAAATTCTGTTTAAAACTGAAATTTATGCTGAATTTTAATCTTGAAATTTTAATGTATTGTGAATATTGATGTAAATAGAGTTGACGTTGATGTTTGTGGTAGGAATGTGTTTGTTTTTTGTATGAGGATGAAAGTTATAAGGGAGCAGCCGAGGCGATTAACAGAAGAAAGTCAACAGACCAGGTAATTCAAGAGGTTTCACAGCAATATATAAAACATATATTTTTGTACATATATATATAAAAACATATATGTACATATATATTATATATAATATATTAATATATTAATATATATTATATATAATATATTATTTATAATTTTATAAATAATAATATTTATTTAAATATTTTTAATTTATTATATATATTTTAAAAATCTTTTTTAAACTTTTATTTTAAATAAATAAATTGAGGTTACAAAATATTCGTTCATTACAATTATGTTTTCAAAGATAATATCCTTATAAAATTTAATATAAACAGATTAATATTGTAGAATTTGAAGAAAATATTGACTTGACAGAAACAACTCAAAATCTAACATTTTTGTTTCTGTCAAGTCAACATTTTGCTTCAATTTTATATCTACAATATTAATCTGTTTATCTTAAATTTTATAAGGATATTATTTTTAGAAAACATAATTGTAATGAACGCTAACATTTTGTAACCTCAATTTATGCCTGTGATCAAGCTTTAAAAATAAAAGCGAAAATTTAGGCTATAAAAAAGAGTATCCTTCAAAACACCAGATGATCTATAACCTGCAACATTAAACAAATATTATATATATATATATATATATATATATTGTGGGTTTTAAAAATGTAATAGATGTGGCGTCTATATAGTTTGGCGTTTCCTGGCTTCTGATTGGTCGATAGCTCCGCCCCAAGCCCCTCCCCCTATTTTCTGATTGGTCGATGGCTACGCCTCAAGCCCCTCCCCTGATTTCTGATTGGTCTGTAGTCCCGCCCCAACGACCCCGCTGCGTTCTGATTGGTTGATGACTCCGCTCATTTACTCTACCACTTTCAGACGTCAAATCCCTACCTTCCGGCTCCGTCCAATCACCGGCCACCATTTTCCACGCTCTCCTCCAGTCTGAAGTCACGACCTTGACTGTGAAAAATATTTTAATTGCTTTTTTTTGTACACATTTTATTTTCAACAATAAATTGATAGAGACTTCCCTGGCCGTTGACCCCAGACCGGCGATGAATCGATGGCGTCAAAGGTAATTTTAAAAATATGTTTGGTACACTGCTTTTGCAGTATTTTGTCGGTTTTAGATTGCGTAATAAGTAAGAAAAAGGAGAGCGGCCTTTTATTTTATTCTTATGATGTGTATAGTAATTGAAATCTTGCTGGATAGTTGACCATGACAAGAATGTGTACTGCAAGATATAACAAAATGTGTACAGGTATATGGTACTACGATTAATTAATTACCTATGCCAGAAGGTGAGAGCTACGACACCTGGGATTTTAAAATTTTTAGTAATATGCAAGGTAGGATTTTGACGTACATGACAAAAATGCGTTCATAAAAGTTCATGCACGAGTTTCTTACCCGGATAACCTTGAAGATTATAATGCATATCGAACTACGAGTCTAATTAATGCATGCGTAAATTTCTTCAATGAATGTTATGCTTGATCTATATACTTTGAATTGCCGGGTTTTCAAACAGCTGGTGCTGAGTACATCAGATATTATACATATGACGCTTTTGTAAACTACATGCGTTATAAATGGCTATTATGATTAATAGAAGGTATGAGTCATACTAAGCACGTCAGAACTTGCAGAGCTATTTTCGCAACGGTTCCTACAACAATGCATCGTTATATGTATTGTACGCCGACTCTTATTGTAATATAGCGGTTTGACTAAGAGTTCTAGTGATCAAGGCTACACTAGGTACACAATTTAAGTGGAACATTTATAACATACCTAATTATTTTTCTATGTACTGTATTAAAATGTAGGATATCAGCGTCGGTAATTATTTGTTTTTAAAACTAGCACCTAAATGCATTTGTATCAAAAATTCTAAGCGAAATGTAAGGATGTGACACACAGGTATATAACGCGCATAATTCCCTAAAGAATTTCAGTATTGTTTAGTCTGCAGTAGCAGTCGATCGAATTATTGTTTTTATTCGTGCTGATATTTATATCACAAGTTGGTAGTTGACATTGTGTTTTGCAACAATGGCGTTTTCAATAGTAAATCAGTCTACAAAAGTCGAGAAGCGTTACAAATTAACCCAGCATTGTGTTAATTTTAAATTAAATGCTGTCGATAAAGAAGTCGAAAACGCAGAGGAATGGTTAAAAAATGGTTTTAAACAAATTTTTGAATATATTACGAATAACCTGAAGGTCGAGGATAAAGTTGGAATTACGTTTACTGGAGACACACTGGAATCAGATCTGCATGTTCCTTTTACGCCTGTGTCGGATCATAAGTTTGAATCATTATGGCAACTACTGATAAATTTATATCAAAGTAACAAAAGTGCTGTAGAGAACGATACCTTTACTATACTTTCTACAAATTTTAGTCCACTTCGAGGCTCTGATGGAATCCATAACCAATTTACTACTTTCCAAGCGCGATCACGGTGGCAAAAGCTTGTGCTTTAAATCTTCCTGTTCTAAACCAAATTAAGCGTAATATCGGCAAAATGCAGGATCGGGAGATTCAGAAATTGATTCAGGAAGCAAATGTTCCAATTCCACCGCAAGGTGCTGGTATAGCAGAACTCCAGCAGTTCCAACAGTATCTTGAACATTTCAAAATCACAGTTTACGTATATGGTTCCAAGGGAAGAGAAATTTTATTTGAAGGTCCCGATGCACCTAACAAAATCAACTTGTTGCATCACAACAACCATTTTAATGTTATCACTTCCTTTACTGGAGCATTTGGTTGTTGTTACTTTTGCGAGAGATGCCATATTCCTTACGAGCACAAAGATAAGCACAGATGTACTGGTCAATGTCCTGGATACCGACAAGAACCACCGTGTCCAAAAGTAAAAGACAAAATAATATGCATCGATTGTAATCGAAAGGTTAGAGGCCAGCAATGCTATGATAATCATAAGGCTGGCCGAAGACACACTAAAAGCACGTGTGAACGTGTAAAAAGATACAACAATGCCTCAAGACTGTACAGGCCGGTAGAAAACATCTGTGGCGAAATATTTTGCAGTATATGCAAGAAACACCAACCTACAGGACATAACTGCCATATACAATTAGATACGGGTAAACCCATAATTACGAACACACTTTTTATTTTCTATGATCTAGAAACTCGTCAAGACGACCAAAGTATGAAAAGCGAAAATGTAAATACACCGGTTCTTTGTGTCTATGTGTCTATGAAAATGTGAATGCTGAAGAAGCAATAGCCTAGACTTTCGTTGACAAAGAAAAAATGCTGTCGTATGTATTTTTTTTTGTAATAAAGTACTACAAATTAGACAATAGAAAACGTCTATGATATCGAAATCTTTAATATATTTAATTAAAATGTATAAAAGTCAATTTCTTTCAGTTTTACTGGAAAAAAAGTAAATATTTCAAATATGGTATAATGTGTTTAAAATCTATGGGAAACTAGTAACCAGCTAATCTTAGATTGCGTTGATCAATTATAATTTCTTTTAGGGTTTGGAGTCTCATTCATGCTGACTGAGTGGGTTTATTTATTATTCTGCTGATGTTAGCAATAAATTTCTCGCTTTTATTTTTTTGCGGACGTCAGCATTAAATTTAAACATGACTGTGTTTATTAAATTTTCTGTAGATTTCATATTTCTACAATTGCTATCTAGAACAGCTCCACATTTTTGCATGCACCTACATTTTTTTCAACGTAGCATACGCGTGGACACGTTTTGAAGTCAAACCGGCCCATATTTATTGGAAAATTTTTGGTAGTAAATCTGTTAAGGGTGTGGTTCTGTATTAAAATTAATGGTTGATTCCTATTTGCTAGATAATTTTAGACCATATTTTACACCTAAAAATTTAAATTAGATGTAATAACTTCTTACTATTTTACTGCGATCCGAAATCAGGTAGAAAAACATTAAATAGAACATTGATTTAATACAAAATAAGTTCATAATCAAGCAATATTTACACAGTAATTGTAATATTCTATATTAAGTAATTCGTAACAAAGATTGAATCATGTTTTCATCTTTTTGAAACCAAATGGTATTGATTGGTGATTATCAGTAATTTTCTCTTTAGAAGGCAAGCTTGGTATGTTTTAGTTTCTTTTTTAGTAACTACTTCATGTGTTTTTGTTCTTCGTATTTGCTCTTGCTCCACTAATATTGTCTTTGACTGCTGTGATTAAATAAGTGCCTTCATCGTTTCGGGGTTAATGTTTAGAGATAGTTGATGATTTAGGTAAAACCCTCTCACCTTACATACTTGATGATATGTGCCCGATGTCGGCGAAAATACTTTGTAACTGAAATTTATCGGGGCAGCTGAAATAAATTCGCAAATGTAGCTGCCGGGACCGTACTCGTCTAGTTCGTCCGTCATATCTCCCAGACTGGAGCCGGTGGGTACATCCCATTCACGTTCTGTTGAAATATAAAATATACTGTCTGTATCGTTGTAAAGAACTCTATCACCCAACTTCTCGAGGTAACTATATAACTTAAGCCGGGCTTGTGCCGTAACATAGGCAGCCACAGACACATTTACAGTATTTAGCGAAACAGCTAATGCTTCTTTATATATCCAGAAGACAAGCAAAACCTCTTCGTTGATAATCGTTATATGATTTATATCGATGGCTGGATTGGCATCCATGACATACAGTTCAGAAAGTTGACGTATTATAGAACATTTGGGTTGATTTTCTCGCTGACCAAATTTTCCCCTGAAAACAGAATATAATTAGTCTCTAAAACACAAATAGGTAATAATACTTACCAAAAGCTATTTAGAATCAATTTGGCCAAAGACCGCAATCCTATATTTTTTACAATTTTGTTGAATTCTAACTGTACTCCCTCAGTGTTTAGGAATGCCTCTATATACGCGTTTTGTTCTTCTTTTGTTGTGCAGTTAGAGAGCCAACCAGAAGCTTCCTGCTTGATTTTAATAAATTTGTTCATCATTTGAGCAAATAACCCGCCAACGTTTGTTTCCTTATCAAATTGTGTGACATCATATTGCCACATCTCGTACACTTCCATAATGCGGTATCCTTTTTGTAATGATGTTTTAACTTCTTCAACAACCCATGTCCCCAATAACGCCCGGTCTTCATCGTAGTGATTACACTCATTTTGACTGAAACTTTCACCACACGTTCTACATAGAGCAAACATCAATTTATCGTTCATCTTTAAAGGCAAAACGGGGTGATACAAATCTTGTGGAGGAAGAATTTTACATTTTATTAAACCCTCGGTGTGATGCAGATCAAGTTGTTCACATTCAGCACCGATGTGAATTTTAGGATGCCCTAGCGGAAATTTCCCATATTTACATACCCATGGGTATAATGAACAGACGTCCACATATTTGATTTTCTCATTAGGTTTTGTTTTATAGTAGCTCCTGGAACATTCTGTCCTGCCTCCAAAAAATGCATCACGCGCTTTCAAAGGCAAACATTTCAAAAGCGGGTGGTTGTTCAGGGTCTTTTTTAGACGACTGTCTTTGTCTAGCACTTCGTGAAATTTATGCTCCCACATTTCAATAACTTCATACCTCTTTGGCCTAAGTCTTTTTGTTTTATTTAGAGTTCGCCGGTATCTAGCGTTTAGACTATCGGTGGGATCTTCGCGCATAGGAGCGTCTCTATCATAAGCAGATGCATAGCATTTTGGACAACCATGATGGTAACATCCATGAAACTCAATGTCTGGTTTGTTGCAGATGAAAACCCATCCACTTTGCTACCGGCTACAACGGTTTCTTTCTGTCTTAACGCATACTGTATACCAATTTTTCTTTTTATTTCTTCATAAAGCAACCATTGACAAGCTATCTCGGACTGGTTGTCAATATTTCGAGAGCCCTTTGGAGGAATAATACCAAGACTACTTGGTGCCAAAAAATTTCTTCTAAACACTTTATTGCATGCTCCTGCTATGGTAATTACTTCGGTAAATGGGGATACGTTACCCTGTTCCATAAACATTATGTGGAATTTTACACATGCCTGTGTTAGAATGTTTACATCACTGATACAATATTCTATCATTTCTGTTTGTAAATTAAAGACATTCCTTTTGTTCAGTTCATACCATTGTAGAAAACTTTGACGATCTGCAGAGTTCATATTATCTGGGTTATAAAATTTCTGAGAGGGCATGGGTCCTACGTAATGTTTGTTTGCTTTGGTGTTAAACAGATGAGGAAAATATCCTTTTCTTAGCTCCGAAAGACCAAAAGCATTGGGCAGGGCGGCAAGCTTCATTGGGAAATAGTTGAGTGAATCTATGAACTTTAATTTCCCTGCGGTCATCATTAAAATCTTGCTTCCTTTCATTATAATATCAGGTTTAAGATCAGTTTTTTCCATGATGTATTTAAGTATAAACTGGTGATCGTATCCTTGACCGTTGTGTGCAATTACAACAACACTCTTAAACTGTTTTTTACTAACCGTCAATAAGTGATCAAAAAACTGAGCAACAACGTCCTTGTTTTTCAGCACATGTCTTCTTATTCCACATTTAAGACATTCGATCGTTTTGCCAACTATTTCAAAGCATTCGTTACATCTCTGTTCAAAAACACAAAGAACCGGTGTATGTACATTTTCGCCTTTCATATTTTGGTCGTCTTGACGAGTTTCTAGATCATAGAAAATAAAAAGTGTGTTCGTAATTATGGGTTTACCCGTATCTAATTGTATATGGCAGTTATGTCCTGTGGGTTGGTGTTTCTTGCATATACTGCAAAATATTTCGCCACAGATATGTTTTCTACCGGCCTGTACAGTCCTGAGGCATTCTTGCATCTTTTTACACGTTCACACGTACTTTTAGTGTGTCTTCGGCCAGCCTTATGATTATCATAGCATTGCTGGCCTCTAAACTTTCGATTACAATCGATGCATATTATTTCGTCTTTTACTTTTGGACACGGTGGTTCTTGTCGGCATCCAGAACATTGACCAGTACATCTGTGCTTATCTTTGTGCTCGTAAGGAATATGGCATCTCTCGCAAAAGTAACAACAACCAAATGCTCCAGTAAGGGAAGTGATAACATTAAAATGGTTGTTGTGATGCAACAAGTTGATTTTGTTAGGTGCATCGGGACCTACAAATAAAATTTTTCTTCCCTTGGAACCATATACGTAAACTGTGATTTTGAAATGTTCAAGATACTGTTGCAACTGCTGGAGTTCTGCTATACCAGCACCTTGCGATGGAATTGGAACATTTGCTTCCTGAATCAATTTATGAACCTCCTGATCCTGCATTTTGCCGATATTACGCTTAATTTGGTTTAGAACAGGAAGATTTAAAGCACAAGCTTTTGCCACTTGATTGAAATTATACCTCTCCGTTATAAGCTCTCCTTTTGGAAAGTAGTAAATTGGTTATGGATTCCGCCAGAGCCTCGAAGTGGACTAAAACTTGTAGAAAGTATAGTAAAGGTATCGTTCTCTACTGCACTTTTGTTACTTTGATATAAATTTATCAGTAGTTGCCATAATGATTCAAGCTTAAGATCGGACACAGGCGTAAAAGGAACATGCAGATCTGATTCCAGTGTGTCTCCAGTAAACGTAATTCCAACTTTATCCTCGACCTTCAGGTTATTCGTAATATATTCAAAAATTTGTTTAAAACCATTTTTTAACCATTCCTCTGCGTTTTCGACTTCTTTATCGACAGCATTTAATTTAAAATTAACACAATGCTGGGTTAATTTGTAACGCTTCTCGACTTTTGTAGACTGATTTACTATTGAAAACGCCATTGTTGCAAAACACAATGTCAACTACCAACTTGTGATATAAATATCAGCACGAATAAAAACAATAATTCGACCGACTGCTACTGCAGACCAAACAATACTGAAATTCTTTAGGGAATTATGCGCGTTATATACCTGTGTGTCACATCCTTACATTTCGCTTAGAATTTTTGATACAAATGCATTTAGGTGCTAGTTTTAAAAACAAATATTCACCTACGCAGATATCCTACATTTTAATACAGTACATAGAAAAATAATTAGGTATGTTATAAATGTTCCACTTAAATTGTGTACCTAGTGTAGCCTTGATCACTAGAACTCTTAGTCAAACCGCTATATTACAATAAGAGTCGGCGTACAATACATATGACGATGCATTGTTGTAGGAACCGTTGCGAAAGTAGCTCAGCATGTTCTGACGTGCTTAGTATGACTCATACCTTCTATTAATCATAATAGCCATTTATAACGCATGTAGTTTACAAAAGCGTCATATGTATAATATCTGATGTACTCAGCACCAGCTGTTTGAAAACCCGGCAATTCAAAGTATATGGGTCAAGCATAACATTCATTGAAGAAATTTACGCATGCATTAATTAGACTCGTAGTTCGATATGCATTATAATCTTCAAGGTTATCCGGGTAAGAAACTCGTGCATGAACTTTTATGAATCCATTTTTGTCATGTACGTCAAAATCCTACCTTGCATATTACTAAAAAATTTTAAATCCCAGGTGTCGTAGCTCTCACCTTCTGGCATCGGTAATTAATTAATCGTAGTACCATATACCTGTACACATTTTGTTATATCTTGCAGTACACATTCTTGTCATGGTCAACTATCCAGCAAGATTTCAATTACTATACACATCATAAGAATAAAATAAAAGGCCGCTCTCCTTTTTCTTACTTATTACGCAATCTATAACCGACAAAATACTGCAAAAGCAGTGTACCAAACATATTTTTAAAATAGCTTGTATACATTTGACGCCATCGATTCATCACCGGTCTGGGGTCGACGGCCAGGGAAGTCTCTATCAATTTATTGTTGAAAATAAAATGTGTACAAAAAAAAGCAATTAAATTATTTTTCACAGTCAAGGTCGTGACTTCAGACTGGAGGAGAGCGTGGAAAATGGTGGCCGGTGATTGGACGGAGCCGGAAGGTAAGGATTTTACGTCTGAAAGTGGTAGGGTAAATGAGCGGAGTCATCAACTAATCAGAACGCAGCGGAGTTGGTTGGTCGAAGCCATCGACCAATCAGAAAAATGGTGGGGTTGTTGGGGCCGGAATACAGACCAATCAGAAAACAGGGGAGGGGCTTGAGGCGGAGCCATCGACCAATCAGAAAGTAGGGGGGAGGGGCTTGGGGCGGAGCCATCGACCAATCAGAAGCCAGGAAAACCCCAAACTATATACACGCCACATCTACTTATGTAGTGAATTTAACACTTCTTGATTAATATCTGACACTTACAAATAAGAATAAAATTAGACAGTGATATACGTTAAAGTCCATATAGGGCACTGTGTGATTCAGAATTAATCACATGCATATTTAATTACTGTGCTAGCCAAAAGAAAAACCTTTTTCCGGTGGTTTAAGGACACATAGGGCAATAATAGGCATTAAGGAAGTTTAAATGTAATTAACAAAAACGATTTTGTAACTTTATTTTAGTATATAAAGCATGTAATTATATTGTCCAATTTTAGCCAATGAAAATTTCATATTTTGTACTTGAAATATAAAACGAATTCAATGATTTACTTAGAAATAATTTCTGTGTAATTGAATTATGAAAAAAAAAATCTAAGTTCTCATGTGCAGAACTTCTAACCAAACTTACAGATATGTTGTTATCAAAGATATAAATATTACATATACATTAATGAAAACAAGATGTCGAATAACTCGAAAACCTTTCGACTTAGAGCATTGGTGCTTTGAGAAAATATGTTCAGGAGGTATGGAGCTATGAGAGCTATGAGAAAATATGCTCAAGAGGTCGATATTAACCTAAAACTTTATTTATTTTTGCTGGAGTGAAGTTTATCATAGTCAAAATTTCGACTTTAAAGTCGAATAACTCGAAAACTAAATGAGATATCGAAAAATGGATAGCATATTCTTAATCAGCGTAAAAAACTGAACAAGATCCATATATCAAATGTTTGTAAAACGAAAAAAACGTGCAACGGACGACGGCGGCGACGACGGCGACGTAGCGATCCTATTAACCTAACTGACTTCGTAAGTTTGGTTGATTTTTAGAATTTAGTTGGCGAAGTAAATAAAAGATGCTGTGTAGTTAAGCTATAGAAAGTTTGTTTATGTTAGTTACGATATTACTTTTAAAAAATAAGTTGTTGTCGTGAGCTCGTTTTTATTTATTTGAAAAATACAAGAAATGGTAATGCTAAAGCTAGTAAGTAAAAGGCGCACTACCTAAATTGGTAGATTATTATTTTGTAGAAAAGTTAGTAAGTGCATTAAGAGCCGTTGGTATTTCTGTAGAAAGTATTTTAGTAAAACGGCGACCTAGTTTCAAGAAATCATTTCATCGGGAACCAGTGCTGAGCATATCCAATAGCGTTGAAGTATATCTTTGTATCAAAATTTATTCATTATATTTCACAAAAGCCATTAATTTGGTACGCCATGAGGTTGTATAATAGAACTAATGCAAATTTTTTTTAATAGATTACCTGATATTTCCGCAAACCAGTTGCACTACTACAAGTGAGGAAGGAGCTTCAACAGACCAGAGAATCGAAAGAATTATAATTGTAATTAAAACATTAATATCGAACATAGTTAAATTATGAATTAAGAGGGAGCATTCTCACACCATTTTTAACCCAACAGTTCAGCCACTAAAAGGGGCCAATAAATACAAATTCTGTAATTTCCCACTGTGAGTGGGTTCTAATGTCATAGGGCGCTAAATGTATAAAACAAACCATTTCACTTCATCTAGGAACCCAACGATAAAGTGAAATTTTGAATTAGTTATAAAATATTTAAATAAATCTTGAGTAGAGTTTTCATGTTTATTTAAATAGAGCTAGAATGTGAAGTAAACAGATTCCGATTTTAGACATCATTAAAGAAGGAGACAGATGGTTGCGTGGTATATACAAACCATCTGGTCAGCACAAGTACAATTAAATTACATTGGTGTATAGTTGATTGCATGAATAAAGGCGAAAGTGTAAATTAGAATTAGAAAAGGATTGATATTAATGCATGTATTTATTTAAGTCAGGTGGAGTGGAGAAGTAAATATGAGATAAATATATTATATATATAGGGGGTATATATATATATATATATATATATATATATATATATATTATAAGTAGTTTTTTACACAAGGTAAGTTGATAAATACTAACGTATTGCAATTAATAAGATGAAATAATAACTTAGACTTTTTAAGTAAAGCCCAAATGATCATTTCAAATCGAACTAGTAATTGAAAGAAGGAAAATATAAGGGCTTGGACAGGATTTGAACCTGCATCTCAGTTTTGCCGGAACTACTGTGCGTTTACCAATTACGCTACCGAGACCGATGGCTATAATTGGGAAATTTACAAATCTAAATCGTGTACAGTACCATATATAAACCTAACTTTCAATTACGTTTAGCATTTTTGTCAATCATATCCGAAATTGTCAAGCTTTTGACTTATGTCAGATATAGACAGGAAGCAACGCTCAAAATCACGGCTATAAGCCAAATATAAATATATAAATATTATAAGTAGTTTTTTACACAAGGTAAGTTGATAAATACTAACGTATTGCAGTTAATAAGATGAAATAATAACTTAGACTTTTTAATTAAAGCCCAAATGATCATTTGAATTACTAGCTCGATTTGAAATAATCATTTGGTCTTTACTTAAAAAGTCTAAGTTATTATTTCATCTTATTAATTGCTATATATATACATATATATGTATATATATTATAGTGGTTTTAAAAGATTAAAAATAAATATAAACGAAGCAATTTCAAAACACCCTGTATAAAGGAACAACCAGAATTTACGGGCGAAATTTATTCCAGTTAGTTCATTTTTAAGTATCAGGTATTAACGAAATTTTACAAATAATAATTAAAATTTAAAAGGTTTGCAAAAGAAATAAATGGTAGAAGCCAATGCTATTAATTTATTAATTTAATTGAATTTAATTGAACGATTATTGACGTATAATATGCATAAAAGCGTGTACAAACCCAATAATACCAAGGTGAAAAGCGTTGCTAACAAACAAATATATCGGTGGGGTAGGAATACGCCGAACTCCAACTCGTGGAAGTGTTGTGGTAAAACGTCAGTTAATTAAACACCTGCGTATTTTCTAAATGTCAAGTTCTACTTAATTTTTATAGATAGCAAACGGTTACAGAGACAATTGGGTATACCGTCGCATGTGTTCACGGTAAATACTAATGAGCGGTTATTTAAAGCACGTAAGAAGTCCACGTGGGTTTAAATAGCAGAGGGTCTAGAATATCGATTTTTTTCCCACTCAAACCAGGTTAGAAAGAGACGTAGAAAACGCATAAACAAGCGATGACGATAGTATAGAAGGGGCTTGTAGGACGTCAGTAAATATACGATTGGTCGATATAGTTAGTTGAACGCGAGACAAATACAAGCATAGTGTATATTAATTTTCAGAAAATAGCATAACGACGCTCTGAAATTCGCGGACTTAAAATTCGGTTGAGCTAAATTTTAAGAATGTGTTGTTGAGATGGGGATTTCGGATGAATAGGCGGCCAGGAGGTGGCAGCCTAAGTGTATAAATGTTTTTGGAAAACGTGGTGAAGCCCTTTAATATTTCGATCGCTCCAAACGACGTATGAAAGTTAACACGAGTTGTAAGTATTATAAAATCATTTAAATTATATTGCATGGTGGTAGCCTTTTAATTAGTACGCGGTTAGTGTGCCGAGATTACATTTTTTAATTGAGGTATCACTTATAATTTTTAACCAACTCGTGTCGGGACGTTAAGTAACGTAGATCACAGTAAATAATTGTGAAAAACGTATGTTTAAATGGAATTTGGAATTTGGTTACACCGTGAAGGCGGCGTTAGCAGTTCAACTTAGATGGGATTCGTCTAGTAACAGCGAGAAACGGCCTGCAGACCAGATAGAAGAAATACATGGCATCGTCCACAGAGCGGAAATCATCTAGAAATTTCCAGGTAACCATTTGAAATTGTGATTCTTATAAACTTTGAATATTGGGTGAGGTATGAGAGTGTTTTTGAAGGTATGGTAGATTATTTGCGTATTGAACATAATACGTGTAAATAACTTTATTATGGTATTTAACTAGAAATTTGAAGGTGTCTATAAAGCTTTTTAACGTTCCATCAGAACGTGAAATTTTTGTGAAGAGTACATGGCTTTGTTTTTTTAATTTGTTGTAAGGGTATGCAAAGTAGAAGGGCATACATTATGCATAATTAACTGGGTTATCATGAGCTCACCATACTCCAGAGTTTACTTAGATTTTAAAAAAAAATAAATTATAAAGAAGGAATTTTAAAGAAGGTATTATTCAAGGCCCATTTACTCCGGGTACATTTTATGTGTTGGATGATTTTAAAATAAAATACAGGACATTACAAAATAAGATTTACTGAAGTGTAACGTGATCAATGTAATGTGGACAATATTAAATTTCATTTGTAAATAGTAATAAATAAAAGATTGTACGTTGGTTGTATTTTGTGGTTTAATTGCGAGTGTGTGTGTACGATTGAGAATATGAGAGTGAATCTAGATATCCAAGGAGGTCCAAATGAGCTAGCCGGAAGCAGGGGTAGAAAATTGGCAATTTAACTGAGGAAGAGAGGAAAACGGGGAAGAATTTTTTTTTTGTGAATTATTTAATTTTTGAAAATTTTTCTATTTTCGAATTTGAAAATTTAATAAGATTTCGAATATATTTTTGTTGATGAAGATTTTACCCGAGTTCCACGGCAATATATATATATATATATATATATATATATATATATATATATATTAGCATTGGACATTATCAAAAGGGTCTACAAAGGTAGTTGTTAGTACTACTGATAAAAACATTAATTTACCACTTTTATCAAGCTATTCTAAAAGTTAAAAACACTACGGTTAACAAAGATTGATGAATAATTACTTGTTTGAATGCATATATAGAACATTATGTACTAGTGATACAGCGTTTGAGGTTTAAAAAAGCATTTTTCCATTGTTTGCATATACGAAGGGTATCTAATGTATCTTCGATTGAATGTGTATAGGTTTTGCCTTTAAAATTATCATTTGTAATTTGTGCAGGAGACTTTAGGCCATTTATAAGTTTGATTTACCTAAAATGAAAGACGTTTAATACATTTTAATTATAAAGCAAAATAAAAATTAATAAGAATGAAATGTCAAAATAAAATGTAAAAATATCAAAGCTGTTCTAAAATAGTAACTAAGTAGAATTAAGTTTAATATGTTGAATGCATCCCTTATGTAATATTAGTTAGTAGACTAGAGATAAGTTTTTGTTTTTTGTTTAGTTGCCCTAGGTGATAATTGTTTAAAAAATTAATAAAAAATTTTTGAAAAAATTTGATCATTAAATTTTGGTACACTGGAATAATTGTTTTTGGCTTAAGAGCTTGTACTTGAAAATTTTAAAATAATATACATGTTAAAGTGCATGCATTTTATTTCAATATAATAAAAAGAAAGTGAAAGGTTTATACGACGAAAAGTAATTACAAAAGGAAGATTTCAATATACCAACATCGGGGCATCCTTTGTTGTGGTTAAAGAGTGCAGCTGGAATAGTGAATTATTTTGCAGATCAGTTATTTGGTGAAGTATTAAAGTGTGTAGTTATAGAACAATTAAAGCATCTAGTGGTGGAAGTAGTATTCAATTGTAGAACCTAAACTATAGGAAAATCCTTATTGTATTTAAACTAAAACATATTTTTATTAGGTACTCACTGAAAGCGTTCGAGGCAACTTTGTGGTATCCTGTTTCCAACCCCTGTACACCCAGACACATTCAACGGAGTTGCAGGTATCTAAGTTATTTTTATCTACACTTCATATTAAAGTAATTTGGAATAATTTAAATTTCAAACGTTAACTAGATTAAATAATTGCTGAATAGATTTATCAATCTTTGTCTAATCACAATACGTAAGCACAAAAGAGAGGTTAGGTGATTTTGATCTCATATGCTTTAGGCGCCTGTGTTTCAATACCTGTAAGAGGACAAAGAACCCACGTCACCTTACAGAGTTTAAATACTAGATTCAGTTTCCCTGAGAGAGTTTCAAAAAGCCGTGGCATAAGTGAATTTGGAAGGGTATTTATTTAAATCATTTAGAGACCAACACCACATTACAGGTTGCACCTATTATTTTTTCACTCGAGTATTAAAGCATCATTTCATTAAATATAACCATACATAACATAATATATTTCTACCCTACGACTCGGTCCCAATTCATCATATCGCTGAAAATATTCCAGGCATTCATCCAGGTCTATGATGTTTTGAACTGCGATATATTGTCTCACATCTAACTCAAAATGCCCTGCCAAATATTTTTCTATTTGCTTTTCCTCTAAGGGAGTCTAGTTGATTTGCGATGCTAAATTTTTTATTGCATACAATTCCCGGGTCATTCCTAAATCATGATTATATTTACCCATAATCAAGTCATCTCTTACTTTATGCTATTGGTTGTCCCTCAAAAGTGCCTTAAAAATTTATGCTTGAATTCCTGGAAAGTTTCTAATTCGCTCTCTATTAAACCAAACCATATTTCTCCGCCCCCTTTTAACATTGATCTAACTAAATTTAATCTATATTGCTGATCCGTTGATCATTAGCGTTTTAACATTATTCAAAAATAATTTTGGATTTAGTTTATTGTCCCCATAAAATTTTGAGTATTGATCTAGTGATATGTTTGGTTGATTTAACCTTATGGGTTTTCTAGTATATTGCATCGTATTCCTACCAAAGTTCTTTAAGTCTGTTTTTAAATTTCATAATTCCCTATTTACAGTTATAAACCGTATCTCACAATTCTCCTCAACCTCTTGTACTTTTGCATCTGAATTCGTGATTCTCCCGTTTGTCTCCCTTTCGCATGTCTCTTGGCTTGATTTAATTCTTATAACCTCGTCATTCACGTAATCAATGTCCTCCATAATCCTTACAACTTTACTTTGCGTCGGTAATTTCATTTCCGTGATTGCTTGATTAGTTCCCTTTGACTATCGCCTAAAATCTTTATTTCAAAGCCTAATTTTTCTCCCAAATTAGACAAATTTTGCCCATTTTTATTAATTTTTGTTGTCATATTTTTCATAACCTCTCTTGTATTCTTTCTCATTTGATTAATGGTTTTGTCATTTTTATGCATTTTATCGTTCAACGCTAATAAAATTGACATCATTTTCGATTCTTGTGTGATCTGCTGTTCCTCCCTGTGACTTCTTTCTAATACTTTCCCTGCAATTTCAGTCTGTGTTTCTTGCAAGATTATACTTTCCTGAGATCCTATCTCCACCCCTTCATTTCTCAACGCCTCTCTAGCTTCGCATTCTTTTGCCCGTTTTAGCTGAATTATATTTACAATAAACCCTAAATACTAATTTGACTTTTTAAATTTATTTGTCGTCTACCTGTAATCCCTAATTTTAGTTAATATGCAGTTTTCAAGTTTTCTCAATTTTCGCGACGGATTTCTTTATGTTTTTAGCCCCTACGTTTGCGTTATGTTTTCTTTTCTGTTCTAGCCCCTACGTTCGGGTCGTATATTTCTTTTTTCTATTCTAGCCCCACGTTGACGCGTTATTTTCTCTCTGCTGTGATATCGCCGCACGCCGATGTAATTGACGTTCAGTTTCCTGCTGCCCGCCACTGCTCTGTGTCTCTAAATAACCTCAACTTTAAATTTCAAATACAATTCTTTTTATATGTCTCGACTAGCTCAGCTCAATCTACACAGAGTGCACGACGGTACGATAACAAAGAAGTTTCTATCCTCCCCCTCTCTTTTTCTCTAGCACTTTCCTACTTGAATGATATAAACGAAACTAACCAAAATTTGTATAATGACCAAACATATATACACTTTACAGCTTTATAATTTTGATAATTTTACTAATATTATTAAAATTTTATTCACAAAAACTCAAAAAGGAAACCGGAGATGTTAATGAAATTTATAAAATGCCAAAAATTTTTGATGAAAAACAGTAATTTAATTATTTGTAAGGCTCATACAGGCAATAGAACAGTATTAATGTACAAAGAAGACTACACCAATAAATTAATAAAGCTATTAAGTGATAAATTAACATATAGAGAATTAAAGAAGTATTCCACAAGTTCAATTCAAAATAAATCTATAAGTATAATAAGAACATTAAAAAATAAAAATATAAGTCAAGCAGATGCCAAAAAACTTAATAATTACGGTAGCACCGTACCTCGACTATATGCACTTCCAAAAATACATAAACCCGGACATCCATTAAGACCAATTGTATCATCCAACAATTCTCCAATTGAAAATTTATTCATATACCTTTCAGAAATTATAAAAAACGGTTTGGAAAATAAATACAATTTCAAAGATTTATTTGATTTCTCAGAGTTCATAAACAACTTTTAATTACCTGAAAATTATGTATTAATTAGCTTAGATGTAGTTTCATTATTCTCAAACATACCTAAAACCTTAGTAAAACAAAATATATCACTTATTTGGAATAAAATATAATTGAACTGCAGAATTAGCAAATAACTTTTTTTAGATATGATAGATTATATTTTTGAAAATAGTTACTTTAGTTTTAATAATAAATTCTTTCAACAAACATTTGAATGTCCTATGGGTTCAAACATCAGTCGAATAATTGCTGTTCTAGTTATAAACATAGCTATTTTACCTTTTAAAATACCTTTTGTTAAAAAATTTGTCGATGACACCATAACAGCAGTTTCTCAAGTCAAAATAGCACAAACTTTATTAGTATTTAATAATTATAATCCTTACATATAATTTACAGTTGCAACGGAAGGAATAGAGCAGTTCCATTCCTTGACACTTTACTCATAAGAAACAATGAAAACAAAATTATTTTAGATTGGTACCAAAAAGCAATAAATTCAGATAGACATGTGAATTTTTATTCCTACCGTCCAATAGAAACAAAAATGAATATAATATTAGGTTTAAAACAAAGAATAAAAAAATTCTCTCGTCCTTCTTTACACCCAAAAACATAAAAATCCTTACTAATATATTAAGAACTAACAGCTATCCAATCCATTTAATAAAAAAGTTACTATCAAAACAATTTAATCCTAACACAAACAAATTAAATGACAGTAATCAAAAGAGTATCGATAAATTATTCACTTGCAAAACAATTTCATATATTCAACATTTAACACCAAAATTAGTAAAAGTTTTTAAAAATGAAAAATTAAATTTTTCAAACTAAACGTACTAACGTTACAAATTCTTGTTACTAAAACTAAAGATAAAATACCTAAAATGAACCACAGGATTTAATATATAAAATTAATTGTTTGAATTGCGTTCACTCGTATGTTGAACAGAAGTCTTAACTGTTAAAACAAAGGATAACTCAACATAAGAGTGACATAAATATTAAACCAAAAGCATGTGCATTAATCACACATATAATAGATAAAAATCACAGTATGGATTTTGAAAATCCAAAAATCTTAAAAATAGAAGGCAACAAATCAAAAAACAATTTTTTTGGAAATGTATCGTATTTATAAAACTAAAAATACAATAAACAAGAAAACAGATATAAGTAACTTATTTCATATACTTATTTCATATACACGTATTTATTAAATTTTGAACAAAATTAAGGACACAAATTATATTAAACATGCACACCCATAAACTATACATTCACATCAAATAACATACATGCACACTCACACATACGTATACACTCGACACTCTACAATCAAACAAATGCGATAGTCATCCTGTATCATATGAAACAATATTTTTTACATCAAAATTTATTACATCAAATTGATGGATATAGAAGTTTCATGATTTTAATTTATATTTAAAAACTTTTATTTGTAAGTTTACAAGTTTTTCCAAAATTTTTATTATGTTCCTTGTACTAGTTTTCAATTAACCTCAGTTTGTACGTTTATAATTTATGTACCACATTTATAATCTAGCGTATAAAATAATTTTAGATAGCCTGTGATCAAGAATTTAAAGTAAGTTCGAAATTTAGGTCATAAAGAAAGAGTTTTCAACTTAATCCAGCACCTCAAACCCACAACACATTTTTGATTTTTATATATATATATATATATATATATATATATATATATATATATATATTCGATTGGTATTTCTTGACCTTCTTTTATATAATATTATTTGAAATTGTGTTTCTTGGGAAAAAGGTCTAAATAAATAAAAAAATATTTTTTTCACATTATATGCGTGTTAAACAGACGTTTCGACCGTCGCAAGATGGTCTTTATCAATGATGGTTTTTTACCTATAATACGATACATGTACATTATCTCTTATAAATACCTAAAATATGCTTACCCATAAACGGAGGTTTATATATTATAACGTAGTATAAATTGAGTCATTCATTGAATGGTATGGTACGGTTACTACACTTTAATTTATTTAATATACAATTGTACTAAACATTTACGTCACAAATTAAAATATTGTTGATATATATATAAATTATGTACAACCTTGATACGAGTTGCTAAACTCTTAGTCAAAATTTAAAATTCTTAATTTCTTAGTAAACATGTATTTTAAAATGTTTAGTACAGAGTTTGATTGGAGACTAATGCTTGATTTATTGGAGTTTTTATTTCTTGGCGCTGGATAAAGACACGTTTTTAAAACAGGTTAAAATCATAATACTATTAACAATTATGTATATGCGTTATTGGGTAAAATTAACTTTATGTATAAATATATATCGATGTGTTCATATATTTAATAGTATCTATATATCTATCCACCTGTACATACCTCTACGCATACACATACGTTTTTTCACTCTATTTTGCCACCATATATGCAAGACAAACACCTATTCCTGATTAATTTTATGCATTTTTATTTTAATAGATTATAATATATTTTACTTAATTTGCTAATATCTATTTTATCATTTACTGATGTTGGATGTTTAATAATATACACCATCTCTAGGAATTCTCGAATTTTTTGGTTTGCTTCTGTTTTTAAAATCGTTGTTTTGTCGAATTCGAATTTATGTTGGGCTTGTTTTTCATGTTTCGTTAGCGCAGTTTGGTTAGTTTTATCATATTTATGACCATTTATTCGTTTCTCTAAATGCTGTATACTCTGCCCAATGTATACGCAATTACAATTCTGTTGACACGGAATCTTATAGATGGTGTGTGTTTTTTTATTCTTAGGAGTGTTGTCTTTTAATTTACTAAAACAACTCTTTGTTAAATTGTATCCTTTGTGCGCAATTTTTATATTGTGTTTTATTAATAATTTTTGTAGGTTTTCGGATAAATCTTGCACATACGGTATGGGTGCATATTTTATTATTGATTTATTTTTGGTATTGTTGATATAGTTTGTGTTATAGTGTTTATTAATTTGTTTTTTAAATATCCGCTCAATTAAGTTTAGTGGGTAATTATTTTCTCGTAATGCGGTTTTAGCTTTATTAATTGCTTCACATCTATATTCAGGGTCTGATAGTTTGATTGCCCTATCTGCTAGTCCTATTATGACAGATTTTTTTTGGGAGATAGGATGTTGGGAGTAATAGTTAAGGTATCTTCCCGACCAGGTGTTTTTAGTGTACCATGATGTTTTGATATGATGGTTTATCCGGTGCAATGTCATATCTAGAAAGTTGAGTTTATTATCTTTTTCTACTTCAATTGTGAATTGAATCTTTTTGTGAAAGCTGTTAAAAAGTTTAATTATATAATTGCATTTATCTTGTGGAATAGCACAAACACAGTCATCTACGTATCGGAAAAAGAAAGGTAGTGGGAAGTTTATTTGTTTTATTATAGTTTCCTCCAGTTGTTCCAAAACCATTTGTGCCACCACGCAAGACAACGCTAAACCCATAGCACAACCGTTTACTTGCTTATATACCTGATCTCTGTATGTAAAATAAGTTGAGGTTAATATTATTTCTGTTGTTTCTATGAATTCTTTTTGTGGTATATTTGTATAAGTTTTAATTTCTACCCATTTTTTTTTTATTAGTTGTATAACTAACTCTATCGGTACATTTGTATATAATGATGTTACATCCAACGATATCAGAATATAGTCATTCGGTAGAGCAATTTATATATATATCAACAATATTTTAATTTGTGACGTAAATGTTTAGTACAATTGTATATTAAATAAATTAAAGTGTAGTAACCGTACCATACCATTCAATGAATGACTCAATTTATACTACGTTATAATATATAAACCTCCGTTTATGGGTAAGCATATTTTAGGTATTTAAAAGAGATAATGTACATGTATCGTATTATAGGTAAAAAACCATCATTGATAAAGACCATCTTGCGACGGTCGAAACGTCTGTTTAACACGCATATAATGTGAAAAAAATATTTTTTTATTTATTTAGACCTTTTTCCCAAGAAACACAATTTCAAATAATATTATATAAAAGAAGGTCAAGAAATACCAATCGAATATTAATTAGAAGCATGGGTGAAAAGATGCAATGTCGTCGATATCTAGCAGCTACATATGGCATGTACACTATAGGACAGATAAACAAATTAACTAGTTCCTATAATAAATTGGCAAATCAGAAAAATAGACGAATATTTTTACTAAGATGCAAGTCTGAAGAAATCACGCCAACATTTTAAACATCAATGTAAAACATATTATATTTGATGATGTAAACCTTAAACGGAAATTTATGAATAATGTAGTATACAAGTTTAAATATAATACACTCAACTTATTAATAAAGGAAACTATAGTAAAACTAAAGGCTATTGAAATAGAAATTTTAAATATAAAAAAATGTTTGGAAACCATCTTAACTGGAAACATACTTAATGAATTAATCAGAAATCAACAAATAAAATATGAAAATAAGTTCAAAAAAATAAAAGAAAGGAATATAAAAAAAATTGAAACCCTAAAGGGTAAAAGCAAAAACAAAACAGAAAAATTAAATCATACAAAATGGATAGAAAATCTATCAGGCCATGTCCTGCCTGAGTATGTGGAGGAAATATTAAGCCTAGGGCCAAATTTTGCGGCACCAGTTGAAAAGGACACTGAAATTCCACACCCAGTAATTATTGCAAATATTGAAAACGCGATATCAGATTTACCTACAGATAAAAAAGACAAAATTAGAGCAGTGTGTTGCAATGTTATTACAAATCATAGAAGTAAATTCAATACAATAAAGAATAGGGAAGACATAAGAAACCGAAATATAACCAAAAAAATTAAAAAAACTAAGGCTTTTTTAAAACAAAATCCCGACCTAATTGTACTAGAACCTGATAAATCTAACAAAACAGTTATAATGACTAATCAAATTTACAATAACAAAATTTTAGAATTACTTCAGGAAAAATCAACGTATCAATTAGTCAAACAAAACCCTACTAACATACTTCAAAAAACGAACAATGACATTGTGAAAAATTGGGAAAAAAAGGGATATATTTCCCCCAAAGAGTGTAAAAAATTAGTAATAAATAACGCGTTGCCACCCAAGCTTTATGGCTTACCAAAATTACACAAAGACGGAATGCCCATGAGACCAATCATTTCCACAATACAATCGCCCCTTAATAAACTTGCAAACTTTATAAAAGATATCCTCAAAAACGTGGTATATAAAAACAAATTCTACATTAAAGACTCTTGGCAATTCAAAGAAAATATTAAACAAGTTGCTCTACCGAATGACTATATTCTGATATCGTTGGATGTAACATCATTATATACAAATGTACCGATAGAGTTAGTTATACAACTAATAAAAAAAAAATGGGTAGAAATTAAAACTTATACAAATATACCACAAAAAGAATTCATAGAAACAACAGAAATAATATTAACCTCAACTTATTTTACATACAGAGATCAGGTATATAAGCAAGTAAACGGTTGTGCTATGGGTTTAGCGTTGTCTTGCGTGGTGGCACAAATGGTTTTGGAACAACTGGAGGAAACTATAATAAAACAAATAAACTTCCCACTACCTTTCTTTTTCCGATACGTAGATGACTGTGTTTGTGCTATTCCACAAGATAAATGCAATTATATAATTAAACTTTTTAACAGCTTTCACAAAAGATTCAATTCACAATTGAAGTAGAAAAGATAATAAACTCAACTTTCTAGATATGACATTGCACCGGATAAACCATCATATCAAAACATCATGGTACACTAAAACACCTGGTCGGGAAGATACCTTAACTATTACTCCCAACATCCTATCTCCCAGAAAAAATCTGTCATAATAGGACTAGCAGATAGGGCAATCAAACTATCAGACCCTGAATATAGATGTGAAGCAATTAATAAAGCTAAAACCGCATTACGAGAAAATAATTACCCACTAAACTTAATTGAGCGGATATTTAAAAAACAAATTAATAAACACTATAACACAAACTATATCAACAATACCAAAAATAAATCAATAATAAAATATGCACCCATACCGTATGTGCAAGATTTATCCGAAAACCTACAAAAATTATTAATAAAACACAATATAAAAATTGCGCACAAAGGATACAATTTAACAAAGAGTTGTTTTAGTAAATTAAAAGACAACACTCTTAAGAATAAAAAAACACACACCATCTATAAGATTCCGTGTCAACAGAATTGTAATTGCGTATACATTGGGCAGAGTATACAGCATTTAGAGAAACGAATAAATGGTCATAAATATGATAAAACTAACCAAACTGCGCTAACCAAACATGAAAAACAAGCCCAACTTAAATTCGAATTCGACAAAACAACGATTTTAAAACAGAAGCAAACCAAAAATTCGAGAATTCCTAGAGATGGTGTATATTATTAAACATCCAACATCAGTAAATGATAAAATAGATATTAGCAAATTAAGTAAAATATATTATAATCTATTAAAATAAAAATGCATAAAATTAATCAGGAATAGGTGTTTGTCTTGCATATATGGTGGCAAAATAGAGTGAAAAAACGTATGTGTATGCGTAGAGGTATGTACAGGTGGATGGATATATAGATACTATTAAATATATGAACACATCGATATATATTTATACATAAAGTTAATTTTACCCAATAACGCATATACATAATTGTAAATAGTATTATGATTTTAACCTGTTTTAAAAACGTGTCTTTATCCAGCGCCAAGAAATAAAAACTCCAATAAATCAAGCATTAGTCTCCAATCAAACTCTGTACTAAACATTTTAAAATACATGTTTACTAAGAAATTAAGAATTTTAAATTTTGACTAAGAGTTTAGCAACTCGTATCAAGGTTGTACATAATTTATATATATATCAACAATATTTTAATTTGTGACGTAAATGTTTAGTACAATTGTATATTAAATAAATTAAAGTGTAGTAACCGTACCATACCATTCAATGAATGACTCAATTTATACTACGTTATAATATATAAACCTCCGTTTATGGGTAAGCATATTTTAGGTATTTATAAGAGATAATGTACATGTATCGTAGTATAGGTAAAAAACCATCATTGATAAAGACCATCTTGCGACGGTCGAAACGTCTGTTTAACACGCATATAATGTGAAAAATATTTTTTATTTATTTAAACCTTTTTCCCAAGAAACACAATTTCAAATAATAATATATATATATATATATATATATATATATATATATATATATATATATATAGTATAGCAGCTGTGTTATCGGACGTTATAACTAATAATAATATAAAATGTTTAAGGTGTTAGAATCTTCTTTGGGAATATGTTCGTCCACTCATTAATAAAACGCTCATTTATAAATTTGTCGACGTTTCGGATAATTTATTTCTTAGTCATGACCTATAAGTGATAGGCTGTAATACAAATATACAAAATAGATGTTACTTACAATCTATGTGAGCTCTGAGTAATTCGAAAACCATCAATAGAATAAAAGCAGTTACTTTTAAAACATGAAACAAATTTTAAAAATAACAGTCATAAAAATAAAATTAGTTTAAAACTTAGAAACTATAACATATAAGAACGGTCACTAATTCAAACAAGATTCTCACAATATAGTGTTGTTGGTTTGCATGTTAATACTGATTAGTTATCGCAATTGGGAATTGATATTTTATATGAATTACATTTTAACGATATACATGGTGAGTGTGAATTATGGCTTTGCTGTCTTTATGCGCCTACTTAATTTATATAGTAATGAATAAACTGTATTTAAATTATCAATATCGGATTTGAAATTTATTGCAGAATTGTTGTTTTTAATATGAAAAGATTCCAAAAATAATCGTTTTTGTAATTGTTTTCTATTTCTAAAATTTGTATATCGTCAAAATTAGCGTTATGTTTTTCTTTATTTAGATGTATTGCAAGAGCACAAGATTTTTTATTTATTTTATTATCGCTTTTATGCTGGCTTATACGATTGCGTAACCATTGTTTAGTTTCCCCTGTTACAGGCTTTTTTTGGCTTTAAGAAAATCATTTCAAACAATACAATTATTTGTATTAGTAATTTAATGCAAAGTCCTTGATGTTATCACTGGTTGATAAGTCGAAGAATACAATCAATTTCGTGCTTTATTTGTTGGTAATCGTGAATGAAATTGGAGGTCATTCCTTAAAAATGTTGCCTAGTGTATTTTTGTTTTGAGTGGTGTATTCCGTATAATCGTGATTGTTATTGGTTTTGAGCGATCTGACTAGAGCGTGTTAATTCTTAATTGGTCATTTTTGAATGTTCTAATTCGTGTTTCGATAATCAGCCAACCTGGTGCGATCGTGGATGGTCAGTGGGACATTTGAAAGTTCGTTGTTGGACTAGAAGGTCGTAGTAGTAACGTGGTTTCAGGTATTTTTGAAAGCTGTGTTTGAGCTTTTCCAATTTGGGATTTTTATACTTGCAACTTTTATACGAGTTTCCGTTTGGTGTATGAAGACATCGTCTGGCTTGTGGTTTAGCCGTTGGAAACTTGGACCACCCGTTTATTGGGGATTTTACGAATCTACTTTGACCGCCATTTTTGACAGCGACTAGAGGCCGTTATAAGAAACCTTTTCTGCAGAATTATTATAACGCTCACACTTCTCTGATCATTGCTTCAATCCAGAAAAGGTTTTCGACCTTCGGGAAAAGATTTCAAGTTCAGATCGCAATTAAAAGTAACCTTGCAATTGGAGTCTGTGCGTGCAGCCTGGTGGTGTCTACAAAATTCAACGCTCTCGTTGTATATTGATTGCTTGCAATTCCATTCTGTGCATCCGTATCCACCGAAGAATATTCAGGTCGCCAAGCTGAGCAGATCCTTTAGGCAAAGTAAGGTATATTATGTAATTATAAATAGGTTTGGATCATCTTGATAAGATTGTTTTACTGTGTTGCATTTTACAATATGTATAAATGCGTATATTGAATGTAAATTCTGTAGGTACTTACAAGAAACAAGTTCAGGCGTACACCAGCTGGTTATTAATAGTTAAGGTAAGAATCGAACAAATTTGTTTCTCCTAATGTTATACTGATTAAATATATTCGTTAAACCTGTAAGTGTTGTAAAACTTTTCTTGCGTCAACCCACTAACTTACCCCCCTTTTGTGTAGAGTTTTGTGTGGCCTCATATGAGCTAGTCGAGGGCACAATTTGGCACAATTTATAATGGTAACTACCAAGATTATCACCTCCCAGTTATTATTATATTGAAGGCAACTTATAAATGAAAAGTAGCCGTAACACCCCGATATAGCATTGATTGCATTCACAAGTAATTTTATACACTACATTACTTAATAATTTTTTTTTGTTTGTAGGATCTTTTAGCGGAGTGAAGAGGTTTCTTAGGGTTCTGTTATAATTTACCGCAATCTTCATATCCGGTGTATTTAATAGTTTTATTAAGCTCGGAGTTAAGTTTCTTATATATAGGGGAGGCTTTTATGCAAGGTTGTGGTAGCTCTCTTATCAATTTTACTTCCGGTAGCGGTATTAAATATTATTTTTTGTAGTAGGGTTCTAGGATAACCGTTATTTATTAATGTGTTTTTTAAGTTTGTTAGATTTTGTTTAAGAAATTGTGGGTGACATATTTTAATAATTCTATTTTTTAGAGTTAGAACGGTGTTAAGTTTATGTTTAATTGTGTGGTCCGAGTAAAAATTAACATACCTTCCGGAGTCAGTGGGTTTTTTATATATATCTAGCATTAGTTGGTTATTATTGTCTCTTGTTATTTTTATATCAAGAAAAGGAATACTATTGTTATTTTCAACTTCGATTGTGAATTTTAGATTAGGATTAAAATTATTGAATGCGTTTAACGTTTCCGTTACAGAGTTACTTGGTATCGAGCAAAGAATGTCATCCACGAATTTAAGTATGAAGGGCATCTGAAATGAAAGTGACAGAAGGGTTGTTTCTATTAAGTGATCGAGTATAATCTGGGCGATAATCGGTGATAAAGGTGAACCCATTGGAGTTCCAGATGTTTGTAAGTAAAATTGATTTTGAAACGAGAAATAGGTGTTATTGAAAATTAAATTTATTGTAGCGATGAACAGTTGACAAGAAAAATTGCAGTGAGGTTGAATTTCGTCCCACTTTTCTTCTAATAGTTTTATAACTAGTGTACCACCTCTCCTCGGACCGAGGCTCTGCCACGGAGACCGGAAACCAATCTCCTGGAATTCCAAGAGCTCTATTGTTGACGACCAGAAGCAACAAGATCAAAGCATCAACCGGACTTTAAAACAATCCAACCCCTAATATGTAGAATTTGCATTCATCTACATGTTAGCAACCCTGTCTTTAACAAATAATAACTAACAGTAATAGTATAAGTTAATCTTAAGTAGTAGAATAGGGAATTATTTTTCTTTTTTACTAACGCTAAATTTTAAGAACCAAACTTACACATACCTGAGGCAAATAATACAGCAAACAAATCCTTTCCTCTGAAAGAACCTAATTTTTTTATGTAATAGTATAAGTTCAAACATGTACAAAAGTATACTAATTCAATCCAACCTTTTGGCAACCTGGGCAAACATAAACACAAATTAATATTTCAAACACGCGCTTCACACACACACACACACACACAAACACACACACACACACACATGAACACACGAAACACCTCTTACACCTCTTATGCACTGTGCAAACACAAAACACCATTCACGTACTTACATTGCCTTTTCAACATCTGGATTTCCGTCTGCCGATGGTCCGGACTGATAAGGCAAATCCGTTGAACGTTCTTCCTTGACGACTAGGATATCCGGTTGCCGATGGTTCTGGTCCTAGAGGGGGAACGTAACACGGACATCAACATCACAAACACAACACACATACACACAACCCTCACCAACACACACACACACACACACACACACACACACACACATAACACACGCCCTTAAGCCCGCGCACATACACACTCGCACACACTTTACAAACACAACCTATTCACACACTTACATTGTCCTTTCAACATCTGGATTTCGGGCTACCGATGGTTCGAACTGATAATGCAATATCCGTCGAGCGTTCTTCTTTGACGACTGGGATATCCGGTTTCCGATGGTTCTGGTCCTAAAGGGGGAACGTAACACGGATACCAATATCACACGCAACACACATACACACAACCCTCACACGCACACACATATACACACACACACATACACACCCACACCTTACAAACGCAAATGCCTATTCACACACTTACATTGCCTTTTCAACATCTGGATTTCCGGCTGCCGATGGTCCGGACTGACAAGGCAATGTCCGTAGTGCGTTCTTCCTTGACGACTGGGATATCCGGCTGCCGATGGTACTGGTCCTAGAGGGGGAACGTAACACGGACCAACATCACACATATAACACACATACACACAACGCCACCCCCACACACTCATACACACATATAACACATGACGGTTACTTTTTGTGGGGAAGCCAGGTCTGCTTAAATTTCAGGTAGCAGATTACTGAAACGTTGAAACAAATAAATAAATAAATAAAAATCTTTTTTCTGTTTGGTCTATTGGTTAAGTTAGCTTTTAGCACATGTTCTGGTTGCAGGCACTTTTTTCATCATTCTAAGATCTCATTGGTATATCCAGATACCTCATTTCTACCTTGTTACTCATATGAAACAATATCTCTATTTATCTTTAGTGTCTTATATTGATTAACTTAAGCATAACTAATATCTAGTAGCAAGATACTCCATGTAAAATAGTTTGGTTTCTATTATTTACCATTCGTCAGTGAATACTAAACTGTATAGAGCCGGTTTGCATATTTCGACAGCGGCTTTTAGCTATTTTACCAAACTCGTTTTTGTAGAGGACGAGAAAACGTTTGATTATATTAGGTATCTATTTAAAACTGAAATGCTGACTGACGTAAATCCTCCCGATTATTCAATTTCAGTGTATTGGCCTCTTATAAATTAAAAATAAATGGTGTTTTCCAAACGAGTACACAATAATTTTTCTAATTACAAAATTGGATGTAATTACCGTTAACTGCTTTCTCGTAATGTTCAAATTACTCCATTATTTGGTATCTTATTACAGTATTAAAGCCGAAACTTTGCGAACGTTTTGAACAGCGTCTAGTATCCAAATTTTAAGGAGCAAACCTTCATTAGTTATGAGAAAACCCGATGGTTCTGAAGCATTTAGAATTCCATACCGTATGCTAGAGCTGACAGGAACCTGGCCTAAAGAAAACACCACTTTTTCATACAAAATATGGGGCGCTATAACATACGTGTTTGGACTCATACTGGGTTCAACTATGCTCTTAGAAGCATATTATGATTTAGGAAATCTTGCAAAACTTTCTGAAATTCTATACATCTTGATAACAATAATTGCATATCTTCTTAAGCATGGAAGCTTTTTTCTTCATAGGAAAACATTCTTATGCATGATGAATCTGCTCCAAGACCCTATATTTTCAGCCTATTCCGATAAATTGAACTACTTAATAGACACAAGGATAAAACATTCCAAACTTCTTTCAAACTTTTATAGAGTGTCACTGCTTTCTTGTATTATTTTAATGGGAACGTTTCCATTGTTCGAAAATAAACCATTACCGTTTCCGTTCCCGTATGAGTTGGGAAAATATAGATTGCCAATGTATATGTTCCAAATGACAGCGCTAAGCGTTAGTGCATGGAATAATTCATGTTTGGATTCACTAACAGCGTGTCTTATGGGATTAGCTTCCACGTATTTGGATATTTTGGGAAAAAAAATTAATGAAATTAGTGTTTCGTTTCTAACTAAAGAAGATGAGAATACAGAAGTAAAGAAAAGATATCACGATATTGTTACAAAGCTAAAGGAGTGCGTTTTGCACCATAAAGCTATTATACGGTAAGCAAATTTATTTTACTACACATGTACAAAACTTTGGCAAAACGTTATACAATTAGTACATAGACTACTTTCGTACAGCTTCAAAATCGAGACATAACCGCTCATTTTACATGTACCCTTTAAGGTAATTCATTTGAAGATCACGTGACGTCATCATGCACAGTTCAAAAATATCCCATAGCCACCTTAGTAAGTTGTGCTATTTTATACTCCATACGTTACCTCTTTCGACGACACAGGACTTTTTTAGCAATATTTGTTCAGACAGTTTTGTTCAACATTAAAACTTTATTCGACGTCCAAATTTAAATTTTTCTATCTGAGAAAGTATTGGAAAAAAATTTAAGAACATTTTTTCAATGTGTCTTTTTTGAACGCCACCACCGCTAGGAAGTAGAGGCCAATCACTTTAAGAAAACCCACCGTTATAATGCGCACGAAACAAAAATCGGTTTGGGAATAGTATATTGTACAGCGAGTATGGAATGATGCCCATTTCTCACGAGTATGATAAATTGCAGCACGAGCTGAAAGCGAGTGCTGCAAATCATACGAGTGAGAAATGGGCATTCCATCCGTGTTATACACTATACTTTTTCTACGACTGTAGTACGTACTTTTTAAATGTGATACCTCTTTTGTTAATATTATAAAATACATGGTAAGTATAGGAGTATACATTTTATTAATATCATAAATTTATTATCGTTTGTGAATATACATAAATTCAAAGAAAAGTACAAATTTATCATAATAAAAGTAAATAAATTGATTTAAGTTTAGTTTTTAGATTCATTATTATTAACAATATTAAAGGTTACATTGCAATTATTAAACGTCATTGTAGAAGGTGTTTTCCCAAAAACTAGATTTTCTTGACATTGGAAGTTCTTGTTTTTGGACGTTGATGGAACATTTGATGTGCTATCAATTGAATTTTGTATTATGTTGCCTACATTCGACTTATTTGTTAAAGAATCGGCTATATAGTTTTCGGCGACTGATGTTGATTTCCAGCCACCGTTCCTTCTTAAAGATGTTATATCTTCTCCAGCATCTACAAGAATAGTGGCGGAAGATCTCCGGAAGCAATGACCAGTATATAATTCCGGATTGGGTAGTTTTAAATACGTTGCAATTTGCTTTCCCATAGCACCAAATTTATTGATACCCACTTTCTGTGTGGTGCATTTTCCTTTCTGATAATTTAAGAAAAACTAGGATCGCAAACATTTGATGGACGTAAATTCCAGTATTTTTGTGATTTCATAAAATTACTCGTTATCGTAAAGCTGCGTATAATTTTGTTTTCGTGTCGGGAACTGTAACTAATATCGCAGAACCCAATTCCGTGAAATGAGTAATCTTCATCTGATGTAATTCCTGTCTGCGGCAAGCACCCTAATTTCCATAATTAATGCAGTCTGTAACAATATAAAATAGCTATAAACACGCATTATTCTCCTAAGTTAATATTACATACTTTTGTCAGAAGAAACTGTTGATCCGGAGCCTCAGTAATAAATTTATTTATTTCCTCTGTTGTAAAAATTTTTGATTTTTTCGATTTATAACCGCTTGACTTCCGTTTGAGAAACGCTCTTAATTTTCCATACTTTGATATATCTACATTATGATGGATGGTGAGACTTGTTCTCAACATAGAATAATGCGTCCACAATGTCGGAGATTTATACTTATTAGATAATTCATTAAAGTACGCAATTAAAACATTTTCAGAATAAGATGTTGTCTTTTGATCTCTTCGCCAATCCATAAACGATTTATAAGCAGTCTCATTTTTTTTTTTGGAAATTTCCGGTAATTAATTTAATGTAGTTGCATTTGCAGCTTCCACAATATTTGGAGGCGTCGGTTCTAGTTCGCTTTCACTATCACTAGCCATTTTTTAAAGACTTTGCAAATATTTAAGATTTTAAACGCTTTCACAGTATGAAATTATTTATTTGACATTTGTTGGTTTATTATTTGTTTCATAGCCCACCTTTGAAAACTCGGCCGTCATTGGAAATAAGATGCAAGTGCAGGGCTACTTGATTAATAGAAATATTAGCGCAACCGAGCAAATTGAACATTCCCGCACTGGTTCCTTAGCAACTTGCCTAGCAACGAGTGCGGGAATAAAAACCTGTATAGAATGTAGTAGATTTCTCTATCAAAAACACACCTAAAATAGGCTCGTTCCAAAACAGTCGTAGAAAAAGTTCATTATGTGTAATTAGGGATTGCAATATTCAGGTTTCAGTGGCGTGGGCTTTTATATAATGAACCAATCAGAAATTACCTTGCGTCCGCCTACACGTGCGTTGTAGAACTCAGCCCAGGTGTCAAGGGTTTTTGTATTCTGTTGGTTTGACATTTTACAATTTATATTAGCTGTTTTTATGCTTTGTATAATATCTCAATTCCTGCTATAAAACAGTTCTCTTTAGAACTAGATTACGTCGTTTTGTTATTATGTGCGGAAATATTTATAAAGCTCGTCCTCCTAACATCACCGTAATAACTCAACTACGCCACTGTTACTACATTTCTGCGCAATCTGTCAAATATCCTGGGTTCTTCTTAAAGTGTTTTGCCTCTACCTACAAACCACAGTTCTTATAATAATCTTTTCCTATTTTTAATATTATTATACACTCCTGGCGTTTCCTACAAATAGCTCATCCGGTATAAGAAAAATACTTGAATTAATAAGACTGAGTGAAATGAATATCTGGGCAATGGAACAGATACAATTCTAACTTAGAATTTATAAAACCCTCCCTAGTGTTTAATGTATAATAAATATTTAAAGCTGTAATTGTAGTAGATAAGTTCTTCCGTGCGGCCTCAAAATCGGGATACAACCCCTCATTTTACGTATAAAAAACCTGTTCTTTTCATGAAAAAATCTAACTCCTTTCTGCAAATTTTATATCTTTCAAAGTTATTCATTTGAGGATCACGTGGCGTCATCATGGACAGCTTTTCGCTTTCAATTTTCAAGTTTAAAGTTCGAACCTGCACCACTTTAGCCTTATTCTCGTCTCGACCAATGGAAGAGCTTAAAATAATGTTTCTTCTTTCGTATTGGAGGTACAACAATGGATTGCGAGTATGAGTGTTGACATGCGCACTGTATATTCTTACTCTGCCTGGAGCGATTGAACAAAAATTTTTAAAAATATTAGTTTTTGTTCTCTGGTATCGATGACTGAGCATAATAATAGAAATATGCCACAATAAATAAATATAAACATTTATTAAGATTATACATATAACGAAGCAACTCAAACATGTTCAAAATTGTTTCGCCATATATCTAAATTAATTCTGCATATCCAAAATTGTTTCACAAATAGTCCAAATTAATTCAACATATCCAAAATTGCTTCGCCATGTGTTTAAGTTGTTTCGTCATGTTCAAATTGCTTAGTTATATGTATATTTCTAATAAATATTTGTTTTTATTTATTTATTTTGGCATATTTCTATTTTTATGCTCAATCACCGTACCAGAGAATAGAAACTGCTATTCTATAAAATTTTATCTACTCCAGGAGTTACATATCCCCCAAATTGATATATATGTATATTTAAATGAAACTATTAAGTCTTAAGAAATAGATTGTTACATTGTATAATTGAAGGACACATTATAAAGGATTATTGGAGGTTCATTAATCAAACGTGAGAAAGGGAGCAACTACCTTGTATTCCAGACGTAACGTGATACTGCAGGTGTAGGTCACAATAGACCATAAGGAACCAATTGTTAGAATTAAGATTATTAAAAAGTAATAGATTGTATTGTATCAAGAAATAGCAGACATATGATCTGCATTTCCCACAAGTGATGTTAGAGCAGGGATTGCATAAATATCCTGAGGAGCCCATGATGGCCAGACAGTCTCGAACTACACAACTTTAACTTTGTTGGTTGTTCAAACTGCTCACCGTAATTTTAATTAATAATTAGTAACATTTAACTTTGATTATTTTTGGAACTAAGACGTTAATGAATATAACGTACAATTTGTCAAACCAATGTAACTACTGTTTAATAAATTTGATTGAAGTATTTTTTGGAAGAAATCCTTTTTAAAAAGAAGCTCTAAGAGGCCAAAAACCTATCGCAGGCAGACTAAGGATATTGAAGGCGCATGCCAACATTCATACTCGGAGACCATAGTTGTAGCTCTAATACGAAAGATGGACTATTATTCTATAAAATGCATTTTAAGTTCTCCCATTGGTCGAGACCAAGATTGGGCGGAAGTGGTGTAGGTTTGAACTTTAAATTTGAAAACTGAATAGCTGCCCATGATGGCACCATGTGATCCTTAAATAAGTGACCTTGAAAGGTATAAAAATTTGCAGAACGGATTTAATTTTTCCGTAAAAAGAAACGTATTTTATACGTAAAATGAGCAGTTGTGTCTAGATATTGAGGCCGTACGAAAGTAACTTATCTACTACAGTTATAGCTTTAAATAATTATTTTACATTAACCGCTAGGAAGAATTTTATTAATTCTATGTTATAATTGTAACTGCTCCATTGCCTAGATATTCATTTCACTCGGTCTCATTAATTTAAGCTCTTTTCTTATAACGGATGATATATTTGTAGGAAACGTCAAGAGTGTATAATAATATTAAAAATAGAAAAAATTATTATAAAAACTGTAGGTTGGAAGTGCTTCCTAACGCAAATGGAGTTCGAAAGCATTGAAAGAATGTTTTAAATTTCTCTCTAATACCTTCTCAGAGAAAAAATTGAAATTTTAACGTCGAATAAAGTTTTTATGCTGAACATGCCAAAAACAAATTTTACTAAAAACGTCCCGAATCGTCGCACGAGGGAACGTATGTAATATAAAATAGAACTTAATGAGGTGGCTATGGATTGTTTTTTGGTTCAATATTATAAATTACCAAGACCTCTTTTATTAAAAACAAGCTCTCGTATAATTTTTTAAAAAATGCACCATTTTCCACTAATTTCGAGTTAAAAATTTAACGTTTTTTCCTCTCTTATCTAAACATCGTTTTTGAAAAATTTGGAACCAAGATGAAGTAACCATAAAGTCACGTGTAGTATTTAAATATAAAAAATGATATTTGCTTAATTGTTTTATTTATTTAACTAACTATTCTAGAAACAAACTAAGTATTAATTTTCTATAGCACACCTTGAAAAAAACTTTAGTTTTTAGTAACATCTTTTGTTTATGTTACAATAAGCAAATGAAAATGGAACACATTTTAGATAAAGTATAACAAAAAAGAATAGACGCAACACTTTATCGTAGGTTTTGTCGAAAATGCATTCCATTCACTTCTATGCATTTTTCATAGAAGTGAATGGAATGCATTTTTGACAAAACCTACGATAAAGTGTTGCGTCTTTATTCTTTTTTGTTATACTTTATCTAAAATGTGTTCCATATTCATTTTTCGTTCGTCGCTGCAATTCGCGCAGATTGTTACAGACTATTTCACAGGCTGCGGCAGTTTTCTTTTTAATTAATTTCATATATCTTTTAGAATCAACTTATAATACAATCTAGAATGTTTTCTGAACAAGCACTGTAACTTTTTTCTGTATTGTTTATTGTTCTCATTCTTTCGGCATTGTTTTTCTGTGCGTGTGTTGATGAGAATGGACAAACTGAATTTCTAAAAATGCTTTTGACAACCAAAATATTGCCCTTTCATTCTTTTTTAAGAATGCTTTCTTCTGTGAGGAACAGTATTCTGGCTGCTAATGAAGCATTTTCAAAAATCTTTTATTTACATGCACCCAAGAATATGATACAAAAAGAATTACAACAAAAACAACACACAAAAAATGATACAGCGCCCGCAATGGAGAAAACACTCTTTAAAACCCTGATTTTTTATGCGCGGACGCTGTGATTATTTTTATATACTGTTTCTTGTTCTGATACTTTGTATTGTGCTCCTGGGTGTGCGTAGATAAAAATGGATCGGCTAAATGTTTGAAAAATATTTTATTTTGGGGTCTGTGTGTATTTTTTCGAGCTGGACAAGTTCTTGAGAAAAATTTTATTTCTTGCGGGCGCTGTAACTTTCTTCTGTATTTTCTTTTTGGTAGTAATCCAAACCCGGTGGAATGGAAAGCTTTTACAACCAAAGTGTGGGACTCTCCTTGCGGCATACCCATTAAAGCAACTCCTCTTAGCGGGTGCATCTGCCAAACGGCTCCGCCGCACTGCAGCCTAAAAGGCTTATTGTGCTGACCCTGGTTAAGTTGATTAACAGATAAGTACATTTTGGTTACCAGAGGAATCCTTCATTGCTGGTTTCACCTCTTCAGGTTCAGTTTTACTAGTGGTACCAATATTATTCATGAGTATTGGGGGTGTAAATGGTCGCCATGCCAGGTGCCCCTGTTGGCATGGAAGGCGTGAATAAAACGGGGTGCCGCCCTATTTCCCGAATTTTTGGACCGATCGAGACTGGTCAACTATCCAGCTACGAGTCCCCTGAGCTCTGTCCTACACCATGGGATTTAGGAATTTTTAACGAGGTTGTTTCCTCTTGGTCCGGGTGATTAAGCCGAAACTCCCACACGTTCTTGCCCGTGCGACATGACCACGACGGCTGGGAAGGCACGGTATGACGGTGTTGCAGAATTGCCCCACCGGATTCGTTATCTCAGTGCAGGCCCATTAGCAACGAAACCACAGCTTGGGTTGAGGGGTTTATTCCGCGATATCGTTTTCACTTGGCTAGAGAGCGGATTTTATCCCGCGTCATGTTGTGGGTCTTATGCCACTCAGGTCACTGGGTCACTGAAAGAGATAAGCTTATTGCGATCCTTCCCAGAATAGAAAGCCAATCCCTTGGCCATACATCCTGGAATTTCTTCTATTCTCCACCTGGAGATGCACCCAGTGGGTAAGCAAGCACATGGGTTCTGTATTGTTTTTGTTCTAATTTTGTTTTTAGCGTGTCCCTCTGCATGTGTAGGTGCTAATGGGCAGGCTGAATTTTTAAAATGCTTTGTTAACATTCATATTGTCTTTTGATTAATTTTAAGAATACTTTTTTCTGTAAGGAAGAGTATTGTGGCTGCCAAGGGGGGCATTTTCAAAAATGCAGCCTATTCATTTTCATTCTATACACCGAGAAATACGATACGAAAAGAATTAAAAGTAAAAACAAAATACAAAAATGTTACAACACCCGCAATGGAAAGAACATTCTTCAGAAGACTGATTTCTTTCGCGCGGGTGCTGTACCTTTTTTGTATTATGTGCCTGCGTGTGCGTAGATAAAAATGGACAGGCCAAATTTTTGTAAAATATTTTATTTTGGTGTCTGTGTGTATTGTGCGTTGGACAAGTTTTTGAGGAATGTTTTCCTCCATGCGGGAGCGGTAATTTTTTTTCTGTATTGTTTATTGTTTTAATTCCTTCTGTATCGTTTCTCTGTGCGTTGATGAGGATGAACAAGCTGAATTTTTTAAAAGGCTTGTGGCAACCAAAATATTGTCTTTTTATTATCCTTTAAGAATACTTTCTTCTGTGAGGAACAGTATTGTGACTCAAAGGGGGGCAATTTCAAAAATTTAGCCTGTTTATTTTTATCCGCATACATCCAGGAATACGATACACAAAGAATTAAAACAAAAAAAAAGGTAGAGCGCCCGCAAGGGAGAAAATATTCCTTATAAGACTGATTTATTCTGTGGAAGCGCAGTAACTTTTATAATGTACTGTTCTTTGTTCCGATATTTCTGTGTGTGCGTGTGTGTGTGTGTGTGTGTGTGCGTGCGCGCGTGCGTGTGTGTGTTGTGTGTGTCTGTGTGTGTGTGTACAGGGTAAATTTTTAAAAAATATTTTATTTTGGTGTCTGGGTGTATTTTTGCGCATTTGACAAGTTTTTGAAAAATATTTTCTTTCATATAGACACTGCAACTTTTTTCTGTATTGTTTATTGTTCTAATTCTTCTTGTATCGTGTTCCTGTGCGTATGTAGAAGAGAATGCGATAGGCTAAATTTTTAAAATGCTGTTGACAACCAAAATGTTGTCCTTTTATTATTTTTTAAGAATACTTTCTTCTGTGAGGAACAATATTTTAGCGGAGCTTAAGTAATGTTGGTTTTAAGCTTTTCTTATTTTCTTTCCTTTTTAGAGTTCATTATAGATGAAAATGGCTTGCTAGCAAATAGTTACAGAGTATTCTAAAAACACACATCTTTTAGTGTTATAGGAGATTGTTTATATAAATATGTTACCTCTTCCTGATCTAAAGTTGCAGATATACCTGAATGAAAAATAGTTTTACCAACCTCTAGTCGACTTGAAGTTTTCAAAATGTTTTATGATACTCCTACCTCCTCACATTCAGAAGTTACAAAAACTATAGCGAAAATATTTTATTGTTATTACTGGCCCAACCTAAGACAATCCGTTTGCCGTTATAAAAAACTGTAAAGTCTGTGCTGCACAGAAAAGTTCACAAAATGCTCGACCTGGTTTAATGAGAGCTATCCGTTTCAATTAAATTCTCTCGATTTATTAGGACCCCTTCCTCGATCTGAGAAAGATAACCAATACCTGTTGGTTGTACCTGATTGGTTCTCCAAATTTGTTTTCGTTCAGCCCTTACCTAAGGCTACTTCTTCGGCGATCATGAAATTTTTAGAACAACAAGTTTTTCTTATTTTCGGTGTGTCTCTAATTATTCTTTGTGGCAATGGTGCATAGTTCCTCCTTTCAAAAGAATTTCAAAATTTATTAAAAAGTGATAGAGTTCAGAAAATCTGGTTTAATGCCAGGTATGATCCACAAGTAAACCCAACCGAACGTATCAACCCTGTAATTGTTACCACTATTGCTTTCTATATCGAATCCGACCATACTAGAAGAGATGAAAATATATTTAAAATTGCACAAATATTGCGAACTCCTTAGCATGAAGCTACTGTCTTCTCGCCTTCATTTTTAGTTTTTGACCGTTATACCGTTATATCACTCTGGGTTGTTAAATTTATAAAAGGGGCTGTGCGCTATGAGTATAAGGTTTCTGAACCAAAATTAGGTTCTACATTTTTTTTTTTTAAAAATTTCCTTAATATATTTATTATCTTATATTAATTTTTGTGTTAAATCATAAATGTTTAGTGTTTACATTTTTTTAAAGCTGAAGAGCCTTATTTTACCTAATTAATATATGATCATGACTGTTTAATTATCTTTTTCTAAAAATATCTTAGAAATCTTATCGTACGATAAATAATACCCCAATCCATGGATGGTAAGGTACTTATCTTTCACTCTGCAATTGTCTCTGAAGTGTTATCTTTATATTGCCTTTACCTTCGACTAAATAAAAGATCTATATCTTTCTCGTTATGGAAAGCCTTAAAAAACTATCTTATGTAGTTATTGTTCCGAAGGTAGAATTTATTATTGTGAGGTGAAAAAACTAATTTACACATTATCATAGAATTTGATAAGGTAGGATTAGGGAAATTATGTATTGTCAATGCAGTAGCACTGGCTAATTTCTTAACTTACCGTTGTTGCAACTGCATCATATTTTGTCTTATCATGTTAAGCAACAGCAACATTTATTTAGCTTTAGAGAATATCTTGAAAGAGATCATAGTAAATTTATATGCTCCATATGTGAGTGTGAAAGTAATTGTTGTATATAGATTTATAGTAAAGTTAAGTGATAGTTATGAGTATGTGAGTCTCATGCACCCGACTAAACTTTGCGATCGGTGCAGCGGCAAAAAAGACCTGTGCGCTCTGAGTTGAGTAAGTCTTAAAATCGGGTGGCTGCTTATTTCCATTTCCTGATATTGCAATTTTTGCTGCGGTTTAAAAATCTAGGTGGCACCTATAGTCAAATTTAATTCAAGTTTTCCGTGAATATGTGAGTTCTCGCACGAAAAAACTTTTTCTTTTTATTTGTTCTTTTTTTGAAGTTTTAAGGCAATTGTTGCGCTTTTTCCAAAATGCTTTATCTTTTATTGTATTAGTTGGGTTCGGGAAATTTTTAAACCCCTCACTGGAAAATTCGCAGTATTATGTTGTAGTGCAAGCGTTACGTGAAAGCCACATACTTATAATTTGTGGTCTGGGAGAATACATGAATTTTACTTCTCATGCCTAACACGCAGCTGTACTCACTAATGCGCGTCAGAGAACTTTGACCTCTCTTAGAGGAATAAATGTTTCGTAGTAGCGTATACGTCGAAACAAAGAACTTGGCTACCGACCCTCTTCGGGTGTATACGTGTTTGTAATGTTTCGATATATCGGTGAAGTGGGTCTCTTCCTTACGTTCCTTTTCTTATCGTTACGAATCATATTGGCGCTTCGTCTAAGAGAGCCAAACAAACATAAGGACATCAGGACGCTACTGACGCGATCCCTGAGAGATTGAAAATGCCGCATCGGAATCAAGATACCACCAATTAGTGCTAGATTAGAAAAGCATTTTGACGCCCCAGGAATTTTAACCCGATGTAAATTTGAGTTTCTATGTAGTAAAAGTTAACGTTTCAAAGCGTTTAAATACGTTTTAATACATTTCAAAGCATGGCCTACTTATAGTGCGTGACGCGCTGCAACTGTGCACTTCGTTGATTTGGTGCTTACGTTGATTTCTTATTAACTTCTTGAAAACTAAATTATCCACATTTTTTAATTAGATTACTAAAACATCGTTTTTTGTCAAATTTCGCTAATTTAGTGTTTTTAACTTTTCCTGTTTCTCGGACCGGCTCCGAGACCTTTTCTTACCGATAATCTCTTTTGAAATCGAGGAATTTCCGGTTTGCGGTAAAAGAACTTTCCATTTGGAGAAAGTGACCTCGCTAAATGAAAACGAAACTGGTCTATGAAAATTGGATTGGATGTCAAGGAAAAAATCATAAATCGTACAAGCCGCTCAACAAACATCTCTCATGCTACAAAAGTAGGAGTTCGGGAGCAAAAACTGATAGATATGAGTGGCCATGGCAGTGCTTCATCAATTAAGCCATATTTACAGCTAAATAAAGAACAATTTGAAAAATGAAGTAAAAGAAACAACCTGTTCAAGTTTATCATCAAGTTAAAATTTTTCGGTACCTACAATACCTTATGCTTACACCAAGTTGAGTTCTCGTCTAAAAAATTTGAAAATTGTATATTCCATAACTGTACATTTATTTAGAATTATAACTATTACTTATTAATTTTATATAATTGGAATGACGACTGCCACATCGCATTTGAACAACTGAAACGACTACTAGTTACAGCACCGATTCTACGTTATCCACGGATGGAGGGTAAATTTGTGTTAGATACCGATGTCAGCAACATAGCTATAGGAAGCGTTTTTTCTCAGATGTAGGACGGACGAGAAAAAGTTATTGGGTATTTCAGCAAGGTCTTGTCACTGCCAGAAAAAAACTATTGTGTGACAAGAAGGGAGCTGTTGGTCGTAATCAAATCTGTGGAACACTTTTATAGGTACTTATACGGCCGTAAATTCCTGTTAAGAACCGACCATACTGCACTAAAATGGTCACTGCAGTTTCGATATCCTGAAGGACAAGTTGTAAGGTGGATAGAACGGCTGCAGAAATATGACTTTGACACAGAACATCGTGTAAGAACTAGCCATCGGAATGCAGACGCTCTGTCAAAAGACCTTGTCCGGTAGACTGCAATCATTGCTCCAACATGGAAGAGAAAATAAGTGTCATCTATAAAATGACGGTACTGATGGTACTTCCCAACCCGAAAGAATACGAGATCAGGAAAATGACACCGAATTGGGACGCATTGTGTGGAAAAGTAGCGGACGACGACCAGCTTGCGAAGAAATTAATATTTCGAGTAGGAGCCTGAAGGCATACTGGTCACAGTGGGGCTCTTTGGTGATTGAAAATAGAATCTTGAAACGACGCCTGGAGTGTGAAGATGGCACTAAGAGACGACTTCAAGTGATAATGCCGAGAAGCAGAATGCCGGAAGTGTTGCAGCACTTGCACAATGGTATCTCCGGAGGGCACTTTGACGTGAAAAGAACTCTCGAAAGAGGAAGAGAACGATTCTATTGGGTAAACTGCAAGGAAGATGTGAATGAGTGGTGCCGGAAATGTTAGTTCTGTGCCTCTGAAAATGGCCCGGTCACAAAACAGAAATCCCGAATGAGACAGTATAACGTGGGGAATCCTTTTGAAAGGGTGACCATTGATATAGCTGGCCCGTTTCCTGAATAAAAGAAAGGAAATAAATACATTTTAGTTGCAATAGATTATTTTACCAAATAGTCGGAGGCGTATGCTATTCCTAACCAAGAAGCCAAGACAGTTGCAGATGTACTAATGAGGAAGTTGTTTTGTCGCTTTGGAGTTCCGTTGGAATTACACTTCGATCAAGGTCGGAACTTCGAATCAGCGTTGTTTCAGAAGTCTGCAGGCATCTTAAAATCAGAAAGACTAGAACCACGCCACTTGATCTTCAATCGGATGGAATGGTTGAAAAAATGAACAGGACGTTAGGAAAGTATCTAGCCAAAGTAGTCTCAGAACATCAACGAGACTGGGATCAATATTTACATGTGATCCTACTGGCGTACCGATATTCGGTACATGACAGCACAGGATACTCTCCCGCTTGCGTAATGTTAGGACCTTAATTACGGCTACCATTTGATCTTCAGTTTGGATTTAAACCTGAAAAAGAGACTATTCACGAAAACGTTCGCAAGAATATCCAGGCGGCAAGCGATTGAATGAAATCACAATATGACACGAGAGCACAAGAACAGTGGTTACCAACCTAGAAATTTAGTGTGGTTGTACAATCTACAAAGAAAGCGTGGATTGTCACCAAAATTACAAAGACAATGGAAAGGCCCGTACGATGTGTTAAAAACAGTTAATGATGTAGTATACCGAATCAGAAGATCTCCCCGTGGTAAACCGAAAGTGGTACACTTTGACCGTTTAATATCTTATGCTGGCAACAACTAGGAAGACTCGAGTAATGAAAATGGTGTTCAAAGAGTTATTAATCGTGAACCAAATGTAGATTTTGAGAGTTTTATGTCGGCGTATGGTGATTCCGCTAAGACGAGATTTGGTATTGTTGTTGAAAAACAGCAAGATCTGTTTAGAGCACCAGAAGAGTATTCTCTTGCACATTGTGTAGCTGAAGATCTGCAGATGTAAAGAGGGATAGCTGTTGTTTTCAAGAAAGAGTTTGGATATGTGGATAAATTAGTACAATAGCAACCAACTTTAGGAAAAGCCTTGGTTCTTCAGGATGGAAATTGTTATGTTTACTATCTGATCACCAAAAATTCTTTATGGCAAAGACCTAGTTATGGACATCTATGGGAAGCTTTGATAAGTCTTAAGACTCAGATGATGAAAAATTTAGTAACGAGACTAGTGGTGCCCAAGCTAGACTGTGGACTGCATGGCTTAGATTGGAGAATGGTTTGAAATATGCTAGAGGTAATTTTCCAAGGAACCAACATCCAGGTCCTTGTTTGTTGCTCAGTCATCAAATTGGCGTCAAAATGTTTTTACAGTTACGGGACGTAACGGTTTTAAAGAGGGGCAGTGTTACGAACTACTATTCAACCCGACAAACACGCGAATTGCATAACCCAAGTGTATTCTACAGAAGTCTAGAACAGTCGAGTAAACACCAGACTATGAATCATCTATTTAATTTTAGGGTATATATAAGATCGGTGATGAGTGTACATGAATTAGTCCATATTCAAATGTCGTATATAAATCATATCGTGTATAGCTAGTTGGCCATTACGTTTTGAAAGTCCTGTAGTAAATATAAATTTGTGTTATGTGAATGTGCATATTGTACCACCAGCTTGTGCATAAATAGACAAATGGGTAATAAATAAATTATAGATGTGTTAATGTTGTTAAGAAGACTTATGGTTAAGGATTTAGTTTAAGAAAATATTGGTGCTTGTAAATAGCATTAGTGTGATAGTGCTTCATTGTTAATTGTGAAAAACATCTATAAATAGTGAGTAATAAAGACTTTTGTTATTACTTGCTTTAAATTGGTAAACGCGTTAACAGTAGCCCGCTACATGCCTATCGTTTAATTATTTCTATTGGTTTGTGGTAGTTACCGTTTTAAAATTACCATGAGGGTACTACATTTAAGTTGGTTGCTTTAACTTTTGTTCGATTTTCTTATCGCAGTAGATGCGCATGGTGGAAAGATGATATGTCTAAGTCTTATCTGGAACCCAGCTATTCTTAATCAACATGTTAGAAAAAATGCTTTAATTCGTCTCTCAGACAGATCTGCTTCAACAGGAACATTCTCTACTTTTTACCCTTACTCTAGGATGCCTATTTTAAAACTCTACTTTTTTGTATCGCTCCATCTCCGTTCCAGCGTAAATTTTCTTCCGGTGGAACTGCTTTTATTCCAAAGTAACTGTTCACCGCACAATAGTGGCTTTTCCTCGCTCCGGGTCGCTTATTTATATATTTACTTATATTTTTCTTTGAAATCTTTTTTGCGATTTTATAGTATCTAAGTGGTATTTCGAACCATAAATGGTTATTTATTTACGTTTCTCTTTGAAAATATCTTTGAGATTTTACATTATCTACTTGATACTGCAACTCATAAATTATTCATGCGTCTTTCTCTTTGAAAATATTTTTAAGAATTTATCTTATCTAATTGATGTTTCGATCTTTTAGTATTTATGATCAAAAGTAGGAATTATATGTAAGTAAAGGGCGTAACTTGCCTGTTTGCTTTGCATTTTGATAGAATGACAATAAGAAATTTATCGTTAACGTAGCATTACTGGCTAATTTGGTAACAAATTTTTATTGCTGTAACATATTTTTTATCTTGCCTGTGAGCCAGTATTTTTAATTTGTTTGACTTAAAAGAATACCTTAAAGGTATTTTTAAAAAATGTTTATGCATTTATTTGCAATATGGAAAACGTTAATTTTGTATTTAAGTTTCTATAGTGAGAATTAAGTGTTGATTTTAAATATTTAGTCTCATACTCGGTAACTAATTTTGTGCAGTCGGTGCGGCTGCAAACAAAACTTTTTCGCATGTAGAGGACGTAGGCTGATGATTGGGTTTCCTGTTATCGCAAAGATTGCTACAGCTTCAAAAACAGGTGACGCCTAAAGACATTATTCAAATATAAGTTTTCCGTGTATATCAATCCTTGAACAAAGTTTTTTTAAATTTTTCCTTTTAAAAGTTATGCCGCTTCATAGTTATATATAAATATCATGTAGTATATTATGCATAATGAATGTGGTTTAGGGGTTCTTCGGCGATGTTTTAGGATATAGCTTTTTATTTTCATGTAGTTTTGTGGTAAAGGTGGTCCTTACGGTGGTGGAATGGACACAACGTTTTTCGACACAACCAAAACACATAACGAACAGTTATAGTGGACGTGACTACCTAACTACTTTGAACCACATGTGCAGGAGTGCATATAGACCTGTGATCAAATGAACTTTTCAATAGGGAATAGTAACGGGTTTCATCACAAAAATTTGAACTAGAGCGGCAAACCTGACCCTCGCGAAACAACTGAGATAAACCATAATTAGCAGTCGCACAGCCTGCCAATATGCACTAAACTATGAGGTGAACAATGTGAATTAATTAATTTACTTTACTTAAGTTGAAATATAATTTATATTATTTTAACATTTGTAAATTCTGTGCAACCTAGCACGCCCTCTGTTCGTGCAAGTGATTAACTAACTCCTACCGTTAAACATAACGCAATAAAGAGTAATAAAGTATATTTGTGACACTCCTAAATAAATAACTCAAAATTGTTTCATACTTCATGAATAAAGTATATATAGCAAAAAATTAACTTTTGGGCATGAAAGATTCAAGTTGTCTAATACTAAGAATTATTTAAACCTTAAGTGGAAAACTCCAAAAGAAATAAAAGCAAAACTTACGAATATCAACAATTATTTTTACATTTCTCTCTAAACAATATGCATGCAGTATGGGCGCGGAGGACGAAGATTAGAATACCTATGTAAAATATATCGATTTAGATTCAGTCAAATATTGTTCAAGATTCCTTCATAAAATGAAACTACAAGATTCTACTTTTAGATTTCTTTCATCGCCATCTTATTTGCTAAATTGCAAGTTTTGTGATGAAAATAATGCTTGTCTTATTTTCAGGTACATTGAATGCATTGATGAAGTATTTTCTATTGGAGTTCTGTCACAATTTTTTGGAAGTGCAATCATAATTTGTAATACCCTTTTCAATTTTATTCAGGTATGACAATTTTCTGAATTACCTTTATTCGTCACTTTGCTTTATATGTTGTTGTCTTAGAGATAGTCACGCAAATACGTTTGATTACTATAGCTCCATTACAGCCGTAGTTATAAAAATTTCCCAAGATCTATCTACATTTATTATTACAATAGAAAAAATCTTTATAGACAACAACCAATTTATAAAATATTTTTAGTAAACTATTTTAATCACGCCTCAAAATGTTTAAAGATGTATAACCTTTAACAACAATGTATATTAGTTTTGAGAGTTTTAAGCACACACATATTTATAAGTGTTTGTATATGCGCATGCGTGCATACGTGCGTGCGTATATGGGACGAAAAGGTTTGTTATTTATTGTAAATAAATTTTGATTATGGTATTTCGCTAATCTCAAATGTCGAAACATACTTGTACGGCCATCTATTAGATTACGATTTAGTTTAGAATCAACTTTTGTAGCTTCTGATCTAGTGTTGGTGTTTGCCGTTCCATGGCGGTATCATTATACCCTTATCATCGTATAAAGGTACATTGGAATTTAGATCAATAATAGCTTCGATTGCTTCATAAGGGTATTAGAAACTACTCCATTCCGATGAGGCCCAAAAGACCGAAATCAGTCAATGAGTGCTTCTTCCCTTTGTGACTTCTATATTTACTGCTACATTGTAATTATTAAATTATGGAAAGCATATTCCAAAATAACATCTTCAAAGTTCTTTACATATTGCTTGGTTGAAGCGAATTTGTCAATTCGTTCCTTTTAATAAAAGCTCCTGTTTATATGCAAATTACTTTGCTTACGTCAGTCCGTCTAGAATGTACGAGTTCCGTATGGAATATAGTACACTGTAACGAAGCAAAATTTCTGGGAAATTTTCATTAGCGTTCCAATAGACGCATTTTATTTCCTCGTTAGCGTGATTTAAGTGCGCTGCCCGTTTTCGTTTATATAAGGTTAATGCTCGCATCGCATCTCTCATGTAGTAATGCGAAAGATAATAAATAATTCTTATGAATTTTTGTGGATTTCTAATGTTCCTTAGAATACACGTTTTGTTTATTAATGAGTTTATACCATATTTCTTATTAACTGACTTATTCTTTTGAAAATTCCTTCTTAATCTCGTATATTGCAGAGAATTCTTTGTTTAAAATAAATTTATGTTATATAGAAGTAAATTTGGTAATTAATTTTAAACTTTAATTACTTTATCAACGGGTTTTGCACTTTTATAATTATAATAAAAAGTGGGTCTTCACGGCAAACAAAACGTGTTTCTTATTCCATACTTATAAAGATGATTGTAGTTTCGTTTTACATAAATATGTAAAACTAGTATTATTTTATGTTATTTACAGCAAATGAAGAGCATTTTTATATGCATTAGAAATGTATTGATAATTAGTGAGTGAAAATAAATGACTTTGTATTTGCGCTGGAAAATGATTGATTTTTAAATGGTGTAAAGTTTGCATTTAATACACTTTTACATTTTTACATATACGGCTTCCACGGCTGTATTATCGATATAAATTGGGGCTTTTAAATACACGGAAAGGATGTTTTTAGAGCAAACGAATGGCTGTGCATTTATCTTAGAGTGATTATTTAAAAAAAAAACATAGAATTGTGTTTTTTACTACTGCACATTAATTGCTATGTATTTACAATACGCGTATATTATACAGGGTAATTATTTACATGCACTCAATTGCATTTTCGCTTGGCACTTTAACGACCAAAAAGTACGCTTGTATTATACAGAGTGTAATCATGAATTTTCGGAAATTTCTATTGTTTCCGAATTCTTGTATATTTTAGTGGATTTTATTTGTAAAATTGTTTCAATGACCTATCGTAGCCCCTTTATCACGTCATATATATATATATATATATATATATATATATATATATATATAAATTGTTGTGATACGGTAGCAATAACCCGGTGTTCGCTTTTTGTGAATTAACAAGGTTATTCTGTCAATTTTTGATTTTTTATATATAATATTAATTATCTCAATATATAATTTTAATTACCTCCGTATATAATTTTAATTACTTCGGCTAGCTCAGTTTTTAATTACGCACGAAGCTTGCGACAATACGACAAACAAAGACTTTAAATTTACTTTCTACCTCTACTTCCTGTTTCTTTAAACCAAAACACTATTAAGCACAATTATTATAATATTCTCAAAAATAATTACAATGTATGAAAAGTTTAAAAATTCTCTAAATAGAACTTTCTTTTAATAATTGAATAAAATGTCTATTAATAATTATCATTTCCAAAGTTAATCAAAAAGTCAACAAAAATTACCCCTATTATTATTATCTAAAGACCCGTGAACGTTCATTTGACTTCTTTAAATATTTACGTAATTTACAACGTGTATTTAAAAAAACACGATTTTTGTTGATCCTCACATAAAATTTTCATAAAAGCAATTTTTAAATTATATAAATTAGAAATATGCAACGAAATATTAATTTTTAAATTATTTAGATTAGAAATATACAACGAAATATTCACAAATAAAAATAATAAAACATTCAGATTGGCTAACCTGATGTTTCCAGCTCGAATCAGTCCTTGTACCAACAACTCCTATATTTAACTTAGTTATTTAATACTCCCAACGTTGAATCCAAATCTGCTTTAAATATAGTCTGAGTTTTTCTTAACATAGCTTTAAATTATTTTAGGGTATTTTGTTAAACTTCCTGGTAATTAATAATTGAATTAAATGCTTGTTGAGTTTCCTCATTAGATTCAGTCCTTTTTATTAAGGTTAATATTAAAATTTTAATTAAAACAACTTTTAGTTAGTTACGTTTTTAAAGGGTTAAAACGACAAACCTCTATTAATTTTTCACAATTACCATTGTATCATTAATTACTTCACAATAAATCACTTCAGGTAAATATTTTCTTTTCAATGATGTGGACTAAGCCTTAATTCTTGTTAAACTGATTTGTTTACAAATCCGGTCGTATTTAAAAGAATCGCCTATCTATTGACAAGCGCAGAGTTCACTATTATACGTGATTCTTACATATCAGGTTTTTGGGTATTCTTATCGTTTTTTATTGTATATTGAAGTTGACGCGCTGATTTCGGTACGTAGCATTTTGAGTTAATTGCATTCATTCTCTTGGATGTTCATATTTCTAGATCACGTAGGCCATTGTTTGTCCAAATAAATTTAGTAAACTTTGATTTTATCACCATTCCGTGTTTGTTTCCAATATATTAGGTGCTGATTTTCGATTTCTAGTCACATAGACTTCATACAATTTATGTATTAAATTATATGCGTTTGCTATTTTACGCATTTTTAAACCTGCTTGTTTTAATTGGGATTCTTGGCGTAATAATGATGCGTTACTCATGCGTGTCGCATTTCAGCTTTTGTTCATGTTGTTTTACAACTTGCCAATTTGCTTCTTTAAATAAATCTTCTAAAATATTTTTCATTAATTAAATTCATTATGATTATGGTTTATATGCAGGGCGTTGTCATTTACTTTCCAGCCTAATCATCGTATTTCTTGTATTTCATGTAATTATATGAGGTGCGCTATACTATTGGTCCTAACTACCCCTAAATGACCTTATTAACACACCAATATATATATATATATATATATATATATATATATAAAGGGTAATTGTTTTTAAATTAGTGCTTAATTAAAATAGAAATTCTTCAGTCTTTATTTCTAGTTCACGCCACATACCTAGTAATTTTCCATTTCGTTTCATTTTATGTGTAGGTAATTTTCTTGCCTCCAATTCCAAGAAATATCTAGATACGAATAAGAATCATTAAATTATTGTTGGTGCTGTCAGATCCATGAGACCTTTAAACATTTTTTTTAGATTTCAACTAATTGTCATATTAAAGCTGGTGGTAGAAAGCGAAAGCTTTTATCTAGTTGAAATGACAAATTAGAGTATTCTGTGAAATTTTTGTGAAAGCAAACGATATTAAAAGATCGAGTTTTGAATCTCTAACTCACTGGAGTACAAATACATTTAAGAGGTTATGTGTAATGGCTTTTCAACATGGCATACAGCTAAAGAGAAATTACAGGCCTATGAAAAGTTACATTTCCCCACTACATCATTGGCTTGTTTATCAGCAGTTAAACAAGGCGTAAATGTTGATGGTAACAGTACCTCTCAAAAAATACAGGAAATGAAACAAGCAAGAAAAATTCTGATAATTATTTTAACTTTACAATATTTATCATCCTAGGGTCTTCCCGTAAAAAGGCAATTGGACGAAAATTCCAATTGTATGTAGCTAGAATGAAGTAAATGTAAAGTGTTATCTAAAGATGTTGCAAATGAGATATTAGACATAATGGCAAATGATATTAGAACGAAAATTGTTAATATTTTAGAATTATTTCAAACTAAACTACCGATGTAAACATTCATGAACAAATCATCATTTACATTCGTATAGTTGAAGAATGTTTACAAATTTCGGTTTATTTTTTAGGGTTCTATAAAGCTGAATCTACTACGGCTCCCAAATTTAGATTTAATTATAAAAGATGTTCTTACCAGGATACAATTAAACATTAGTATTTTTCGGGGACAATGCCATGATTAAGCATGGAATGTAAGCGGGCATAAAAGTGGTTTACAATTCAAAATTACTGAAGACGGACCAAAAGTCTTCACTGCCTACTCGGTAATTTAAATTTAACCGTTCAAGATGCTGTGTGCGTAAATTTAAAAGTAAATGATTTTTTATCTATTGCGCGAGAATTAGTTACGTTTATTGGAAAATCACCAACACGTTTGTTGTGCTTTGAAAATATATTCAAAAGAGTAGTATTGAGAATGATAGTTTCTAACATCACAGCGTTAACGCCTTTTCTTACAATCAGGTGATGGGTTCGAATAAAATCATTAGAGACAATAATGGAAAACGATTTGAATTAAATAAACTTTTTAAATAAGATACAAGAAAATTCTATAAATGATGTAGGGAGCAAGGCAAAGGTTATATGAAAAACCTATTAGATTTCGAATTTTTTTTTAAGAAGGTATTTATTAAAGTCTGATGAGATTGAGGACCTTAATTCTTCTTTACAAAGAATTAATCTCCATTTTATTGAAGTTGTTTCGCAATTGAAAGCTGTTATCGACATTCTTAACGAGAAACGAAAAAATGGTTTTAGTAGTGTATGAAAAAATGTTGTGCAATGGCCCAAATCTCTAAATTTAACTGAACGTGTTTTGCCACTTGAGAGACTGATTCCTATGCAATACGATCAAGGAACCTCTGGGTGTAAATATGAAACACCAAAGCACGTGTATCGTGCATTATTCTTTTGAAAAATGGATCAAGCAATTAATTGTTTAGTAGTTAGATTCAACACACCAACTATAAAGTACGAAGGCGTAAAAGGGCCACAAAAAATTGCTCACTCATCTTAGTTAAATTTCGACTTCGATGTCGAAATTTTGCTAAATTCGACTTCGATTTAGAAATTTAGTTAAATTTCGACTTCAATCTCGAAATTTACTTAAATTTCGACTTCCATCTCGAATTTTAGTTAAATTTCAATTTCGATTTCGAAATTTAGTTAAATTTCGACTTCCATCTCGAATTTTAGTTAAATTTCGAATTCGATGTCGAAATTTAGTTAAATTTCGACTTCGATCTCGAAATTTATTAAATTTCGACTTCGATGTCGAAATTTACTTAAATTTCGACTTCTATCTCGAAATTTTGCTGGATTTTTAACTTACAGTCAAAAGTTTATTCTTGTTGGTATTTCGAGATGGAAGTCGAAATTTAACTAAATTTCGAGATCGAAGTCGAAATTTAACTAATTTCGAGATCGAATTCGAAATTTAACTAAATTTTGAGATTGGATTCGAAATTTAACTAAATTTCGACATCGAAGTTCAAATTTAACTAAATTTCGGCATCGAAGTCGAAACTTAACTAAAATAAGTAGAGCGATTTTTTGTGGCCCTTCTACGTTTTCGTAATAAAGCATCTTAAAGAAACCGAACTATTTCGTGTAGGTAATGCTGACGGATCAGAACGAAAATTAAGAATTACTCAAAAAGTATTTAGTTCATTAATATATTAATATAATAAATATGTTTATTTATATTGTGTCAAAGCTGTAGAGCAATTTTAACTTACGTAAATCAATCCACAGACAGTCGTCGTCATCTTCACTATCTACATTGATAATCAACGATAGTGTATCTTCATAGCCAAATGCTACTTCCCAATCCCATCCGGTTTGTATCTCTTTTTCTGTATGGCAATTGTGTTTGTCCACATATCAGAAATTACAGTTCCAAGGGCTTTCCTCCATGTAGCTAGTGAATTGTCGACTGAGGTACCACAGTAGTCAACGTAATATCCCTATAATAACTTTATAGTAACTTTTTTTCAGCCATTTGATCAACTGCATGTGTAACTTTAGGCTTATTCCTAGAAATACAAACAATAAGAAAAAAGCTATTTAAAATAATATAACTTACTGTTTCACTGTTATTAATTCAAATTTTAGCATTGTACTCACGTAATAAACATTAATTTCTTGCAGCTACTTTTGAATATCAGTGTTTTCCAAGAACCCGTTGGTGCCTTATTAATTTGCGTACTATGGTAGCTATGATTGTCGATTACGATAATCGATGTCTTGCTTAGATTAATTAAAAGCTGATTTATTTCGCCATGGTAGTCACCCTCCGTGGTTTTTGAAGCCAAGGCGAATTCGGCATTAGGAGCGAACCCTCTTCACACCCAGCGTGATGAACTATATACTTAATAACGAATCGCATACTTAGCAAAATTCTATATTTCTCTATTTATTAGCATTATCGTTCACTACCAACAGTAAGCTTGTTAACAATTCAAAAGTCAAAATCCTGCCACGACTTTCCAACAGTGCCGTCTTTGAAAATCCAGCTTTTATCAACAAATGTCACCCCTCTTTGAAATAATATTAGGCACAATAATTCCACGACGAGGATCAACTTTGTTATATTGAAATCCCATATCCTTTAAAATCGTCAACAAAGAACTTGTACCTCCTTTAAACATATTTCATTTACAAAGGTTTTCTTGTACCGTTGTTACATTAATGTGCTTCTCTGAAATACAAAAAATTATTCATTTTTCAAGGTTTTTGAAAATTACTAACTGTTTCTATATATCTGGTAGATTACATTTGTCGAACCATCTATATCAACGAGAGGTTTCTTGCGTAGACATATTTTTCTTGGGCCATTTAGCGCTTAATCCTTTTTGGACCTAGGTCAATAAACTTCCCTATTGTGCCATATTGCAACACTATTTTTGGGCAGAATGGCTGGACTTCACATCAGTGATAAGAGGTTTTAACAAGATAACGCCACATGCTACACAGCTTGTAACGGGCATTTTTGGTAGTTTTAACATTTTTCGCTGTTTCCCAATTTATAAATACATTTCTACATATTACTATTTCTATATTTAATATTTATTAACTCGTTGACGAATGTGTCGTGTTATAATGAATAGATTGCATCGTTCTTGTCTTGCCGTAAATATAAATTTTGTTCCTTATGTGGATTATTCGTAAATTACTTTCCAACTTATCGGAAATGAAAAACCGCTGTAATTAATTATTATATATGATTGCGGCATTCACGTTTTGGATGTTCCTTATGTTATTAACAAGTCTAGATAATAGGCGATAAGCGGTTGTAATAGCGACGAGTTGATATAAACAGATGAACAGTGAGAGTTCTGTTCTTTGTTCCGATATACTAAGTACGTTAAAAATGCTGTTTCCTCTTTGCTTTTGACAATAGTGAGAATTAATGCGGGGTTAATTTTCAAACTGTTCATGAACAAGCGCGGCACGATTTTAGTTGTTTTTCTTGTGAAGTAAAAGTTGTATTTTAACTGTAGAAAGTGTAGTTCTAATTCCTTTTGAAGGAAGTATGCTTGATAGGCGAACGTGTTTACTCGACCTGCACGTGCGTTTTACGGAACATTTGACGGACGGTTTTATTGCGTACGCGTGCCTACTAATTGTTTTTAGTTGTTTTTCTTGTGAGACAAATGCTTTAAGGAACATTTGACGGACTTACTTTAGTGATACGCGTACTTTACTAATTTGTGGTTTTAGTTGTTTGTCTCGTGAAATAATAGTCGTAGAACTTGCTAAACTGACCGATTCTTTCTTTAGGATTAATGTGTGTGCGATCTAGTCTAGTGTCTCTTTGTTTTATCAGAGTAGTGCATACTTTGGATTATCCAAATACAGTTTTAAACTTGAGTGTTTCTAAAAGAAACAATGATGATACAGTTGTAGCAGGTTTAGTAGAAAAAAAAGGTTGCTTCTTATAAACATGTATCTCATTCACGTGTAAAGACAGTTGATACTGTAGTTTCTGAATTTTCTAACCACAGAGAATCTAAAATAGATCATTGTTTGCGCGAATTTCGTTATTCAAAAGCATTAGATTTTTCTTTGTTACCATAGGTAGCAAATAAAACACCTCACGTTACTGTTAGTTTAATGCACTACATCGTGCCTTGAAGGCCCGTGATTCTAAATTTTTATTACCATTTTTTTTTCGATTTGTGTTACAAAATATTTCGAAATTATTGTCTCAGGAAATAGAATTAACAAGAAATTTATCAATGCTACATAGTTCCGTCGCGTGATGGTGTCTGCTGCTAACACCAGTGAAATACGTAGGTGTGATTAGTGTAACGTGTGATAAGTTCCATCAACACCCTCACAGTCAAGGGTGAAGTGCTTCGTTAGTGCAGGACATCGTTGAATCCCACACTTCAGTTGCAAGGAAGCGTTGCTGAAGGACTTTTGTAAGTTGAACTATTTCCTACTGGTTATTACTTTAAATATCTATCCGTTGCTTTACCATATCTTTGTCGTTCTGATACCTTTCACAATAGACTTGCATGCTATTTTAAAACATAGAAGAAAAAAAGAAAGAAAGAAAAATCAATACTACTAAATTACTCATACCAATTGTGTCTTATCTATTTATCTTTTGTCAACATTTTATCTGATTTATGTTTAATTGGTGTGTGAGGAAACGTTTCTGCTACTCCCCAATATTACCTCACTTTGTACTAAACATTTTTCTGTATTGCTTTTACCGTTGTTATATTATATAGTTTATCTAAACAGTTTCTTTTTTTTACATTCTACAAAGTACTGAACAATCTATGTTCGATCAGCATGCTATGCTTTTTCTTTATTTCAGGTTTGCTATTCTAATTTTTTTTTATTGCAGGTTTGCTATTCTAATTTTTTTATTGCAGGTATTGTTACTAACTCCTTACCGCCGCATACATTATATGTCAGTCTGCTTTCTACAACCCCCCCTACTCTCCGATTGAGCCCGGTCACTTCTTTGATGATTTTCTTTGTGTTACGCACGGCTACGAGCCAACGTAGCATAACTTTGGCGCCCGATCAACGTGGCTGCCTCGAAAAATAACGTAACAAGCTGGTTAAACGATTCATCTATTGAAGGGAAAGTTCTGTATTTCTGTAATCTCGAGAACTATTCCGGTCGAATGATCACCTCGCTCATGCGTATTAACACCGTTGGATTTCTTTTTATGGGTTCACGTTAAGTTGTTTTGTTTATGTCAACAAGTTAACAGCGTTAGAGAAACTCAGAAACAATATCGAAGGCGAAATTGCAAACGTTCCGGCCGATTTGTGTGGAAGAGTTGTGGAAAATTGACTCCAAAGAATCGATCACTGCCATCGTGTTCGCGGTGGTCGTATGAATGAGATTGAATTCCATGTTTAAATGTAACATATCTACTGCACCTGTAATAAATTTTAGCCCGATATTTCAATTATTATGTGTTTTATTTAAACACGCAGTTGTTATATTCTTATAGAAAAACTGCCTAGATACCATTTTTGTTATTTCTAATTGAATAACCTCCAAATGGCATAGTTATTTTTGTATGTAGACCAACATTTACTTTTACAAATATACTTCTAATACGTATAGGTACTGAATGTTATATTTTAGCAGCACTACCACGTGGGTGCTTGATATGTGTCGGGAACTGACAACACTGGTGTTGCTAGATAAGATTTGACGTTTCTAACCTAACATTTTTGACAGTATATAACATTTTGTCATATGAACACTATTTGTTTTGTTTTGATTGAGCTGAAAATTTTCTCTCGGCCAAAAAATTAAATTAACTTGTGAACATTTTCGTGCGATGATTTTTTGCGGTTTTCGACGTGGATTATCTCCACAACAGTGCCTGAACCAACTTATTTCGACTTTTGGGGAAGAAGCTCCAACTAAAACCACTGTATATCGTTGCTATAGTGACTACAATCGTGGTCGTAGTTCGCTAGCGGATGAATTTAAGGAAGGTCGTACAAAATCGGCTGTTATGCCAGAAAACATCGATGCTGTGCGCGAATTGACAATGCATGATCGGCAAGTGACTTATCGTAAGATTCAGGCATCCCTTGACATTAGTATGACAAGCATTCATTCGATAGTACATGAACATTTAGCTGTGAAAAAGCTATGTACGCGTTGGATCCCATATAATTTAACAATCGCTCGAAAAAGACTCATGTTGATTGGTGCAAAGAAATACTCCAAAAATACGAATGCGGTGCATCAAACATAGTGTATAACATCTACTCAGGTGACGAATCTTGGATTTATACATATGAACCCGAAATTAAACAGCAGTCGACTGCATGAGTTCCAAGATGAACGAAATCCAACAAAAGTTGTCCGCGTTCGAAGCACTTCGAAGAAAATGGTTGCCTGTTTTTTCGGAATAAATGGACAGTCACGACCGTTGCTTTAGAAGATCGTAGAACATTTAATTCTGCTTGATATATAACCATTTATTTACCACAAGTTTTCGGAGGAATAAGAAAAATAAACTGACGACGCCAAATCATTCTCTATCATGACAACGCGAGCTCTCACACATCGTTAAGTTTTGTTTTTGTTGCTTATTCCCGATATATTGTTACATGCCAAAAATCGGCTATGTATCACATTTAGATTAAGTATAAATTATAAGGTAGTTTCCGCGTTTTTTTAAAATTAAAACTTGTCAATTTCCGTCATTCCGGGCAGATGCATTTGCGCAAAAGAATGCGTAGATGCGGAGAGTGTGAAAAGACGGTATTAATTTACGAGGCCTGAAGCCAAGAACATCTTTCTGTGTGGTGTTGGTGTCTTTTCTCTTTTTAGGGGGTAGGTTTCTTATCTTGCCTTTACGTTCCTCCTACCTGTATCCTTGTCGTTCCACCTACGAGCTTTGAAGACCCAGGATAGACAGATTGGAAATTTGACTCAGCAATGGCGTAGCTTACCCACAAAACAACAAGGATCCTGAGATGCTAAAAAATACAAGTGAGTAACCGTTTTACTTATATTGTAAATGTAAATTAGACTATTGCGTCATATAAAACGTGGCGATACGCGTTATAGGAATTACGCGGCTTTAACTATTGCGCAATATTATGTAATTGCCCGCCAAATAGTATAGCGAATGACCGGTTTACTATAATATATCGAGCACTTCTTGTATACTTGTAAGATAGAAAAATATTCGCCAACTAAATTTCTGTTTGTTATAGTTACAGCAGCTGCAAGTTCTATTTTATATTATGCGTTTGAATTGTTCACATTTTATATAACCAAAGATGTAGATGAAGTATTTGGATCCGGCTAATAACCGTCATACACAAAAGACATTATAGTTCATACGTGAAAATAAGCAATCTAAGAAAATAACAGTCATCATTGGCAATTTTTACCTAAAAATCATTGATATTTCTCATCTTTACAGTGTTAATAATGCTAACTTGAATGTTGAAATTCCTTCTGCAAAGTGAAGTGATTCCCTTATCTCAAAAGCGTTTGAAAATAAGCTATTTAAGGCACCGGCTTATTTACGAATGAATTTAATAATGTATCTAATATACTTGTGATATTGTATCAAAGTTTAATATATTATAAACATTCATTTTAAATAAATATACAAAATCATCGTTTGCTAACTTTCTTAACCTAAAAATCTAAATTGCCAAGTAAACAATAACAGCTGGATATAACAACTGCACCAAGTTAAGACGTGTCCTTAGTAATTTAGTTCATACGGTTTTTAGTAATGAGTCGTACCCAAGTTTATTTGTTCCTATTGTAATATTTTGGCATCTCGTTTGCAGATAATTCATTTTATTATAACTCCAGTATGGAATATAAAAATTGTTATTCAGTAAATAAATTTATTTCATATAGTTTCTACATATTTTTAGGTTTCCCTTGGATCACTACAGTCGCTTATGCTATTTAATTATATGGGTTTATTGCTTTTGCAACTGTTTATGTATTGCTGGTTTGGCAACAACATTATTTGGAAGGTAAAAGATTTGTTACCTGATCATAAATTTTATGAAACATATTTTTCAGAGTTTGAACATTAGAGAAGCCTGCTACACACTTAATTGGTACGAATATGGAACCGAAGTTGGTCAATATTTATTTCTTATAATGGAAAGGTCTTTGAGACCGTTACGTATTACAGCATTCAAATTTTCAACTCTATCTTTGACTGCTTTTGCCTCGGTAGGTTATTTGTGGCAACCAGTTACAATGATTAAGTTTATTTTTAGATAATTCGATGGTCATATTCGTACTTCACTCTAATGATGAATCTTAACAAAAAAGAGCACTAAACACAGATACAAACACATTTTTGCACTGATAAATTTTGCAAAGTAGAATTATACTATCTCACACTTTGTTTTGAGCATGTAGAATTATTTATATAATTACTTAGGTACTACATTGCTGAAGAACGACTTTTCGTAATAATTTTTGTGTCTTATTCTTTTATGTTTATGTTGATGATAAAGAATATAGCAACTTAGTCTATTAGTTAATTGGTTGTAATTTACTTAGCATCATACGCACAAAATGTTCAGAAATAACTCTCCGAACATTTGGTACAGTATAGTTTATTCATAATACTTGAAAAATAAAATTCCTTACCCAGGACTGTCCCTCAAGTACTACTCATAACAAAATTCTTTTTCTTAATTAGTTACGTCATATTGTTTGCCGCTTTTGCACTTAAATAGTCTTATCATATGTATACAATGAAATATATAATTATTACAAATTATTATCATTTTCTTTTTAGAACCCCAAGCGGTCATAATAATTTAAGGCCTAAAATCTTACATAGCAATTTTCTCCATGTAGCTCTCAAATTTACTCAAATTTTTGCGATTATACCCGCCTACATTTCTCCATTCTTCATGTAGATAGAAAAATAAAGCGGCAAGTAAGTAAGAAACGTTAATGGGAAAAGTTGGGTTAAGAAATAATTATCAAACTCAAAAAAAAACCGAAATATATTCCGTACGCAGTTTTCCAATAGACAATTTTTTTGAAGAACTGTTCAAAAATGAGGATTACCATCTCCAAGATTTGGATATAATTTGTGATTTTAGTAGAATGTTTAAGAATACAAAAATGTACAAATAGATTGTAATTAGGGATGGACTCGGGCTCGGGCTTTCGGGCCGGCCCGATTTCTGGCTCGAATCCGGGCCGAGCCGTTGATTACTTTATTCGGGCCGGGACCGGGACGGGCCTATCTTTTTTCGGGCCGGGCCGGGACAAATGATTCGGGCCGGCCCGAACTTTTTGGGCCGAAAAACGCACGAGTGGATATTCCACCGTCGTTTCACTTCTATTTCACATTGAGTAAGTAAACGCTCATAATTATATTTTTACGAAATGTCTTCATAAACTCATTAATAATCAGTTTTTCGTCTTGTTTAGTGTAAAGGAGACGTGTTATTACAGCTCACTACTTATCTCGAATATTTTTTTCTACTTCTATTTAATGTTACTCATGTTGTGCTTTAGGCAAGTTAACAATGCCCAGGAACATCAAACTAGATGATTTATTCATAATTCAAAAGTTTGCACGATTTATATTATGTATATGTATATACTTCAAATTTCAATCATGCACTAAACGTCGATATTATCAATCGCGCTTATAGTTTATGTCTACCGCCTAAAACACTAGAGAGTTTTTACAATGTTCATATTACCAATTTTTTAATAAAGTTTTCCCTTATTTGACGTTTACACATGCGCAATTAACACACCTTTAATGTTTGTACTTTGTTAAAATGCAGGACACCTTTATTTAATTTAAATACGGGGAATGAATGTTTTTATTTAAGGCACCTTAATGTTGACACATACCAAATGCCTAACGTACAAACTTACATTTAATTGTCTGCTTTCTGTATAAATATTGTGAAATTAAATGGCGTTTTGTAGTGTTGTTTCCGTAATTAAATTTAGAAATCTAATGTCCAAGTTTATAACACGAAAGGATATAAAACGTCAACGTTTTAAATACGAGGACGCTGTTTTGTAATGCTTTTCCTCGAAGGTAGGTGTAAAAATCCTTTTAAAAACAGATATGCTATATGCTTGGGAAGAAGTAAAAAACAGTGTCTTGAAGTAAACTTGAAGAGTATTCTGTGAAAACATTTTGACAACACATACAAATTTTATCGAATCAGTAGAAAATAAAAAACTCAAATAATAAAGAAAAAGGTTCATCTTTGTGTGAATACAATTTTTTTGATCTTTTCCAATTTAGTTAAACATGTATTATAGATCACCTCAACACAAAAGAGATTAATTCTTTATTCATTTTAAAACACATAACCTACAGATATAAAATACTAAACATATATGTCAAAATAAAGAGTAAAGGAAAAAACACTTGCAATAACACTCCTTTAAATTAGATGCAAACTTTTAATAAAGGATACTTTATTTGAAGATTCCTTTATTAAGTCTACATGGAATGAGTTTGCAATAACTCTCTATTATCAAGTAGGTAATTTTAGTAAAATTCTTTGAAGTAGAAACGAGAAGATAAAACGGATGCAAATTTATGATAAGGTTATGAAGTACATTAAGCGTACACTCAATTTACATAAAAGTCCAATCGATGACAATGCGTTCTTGCAACAAATTTCTATTTTCAATTTATTGTAGGATTTACTGTGGACCCTTTTTTCAAAAATTTTCTGATGTTTTACTCACCCTATAAAATCATACTCCTGTTTTATATTTTTATATGCGCAAATTTTGCAGCCACATGTTGCCCTTAATAGCTTTCGTAGTTTAAATTTATAGCTACAAGTTACAAATGTGGTAAAGTTGTTTAAAAACATCGCTTATCTTTACTAAATTGGTAGTTTGCCAAAAAAACTGATGCACCCATTCCTTATAATCCCTCGTACATTTTGTACATAATATTTTCAGTGCAGATGCAAGTCCGTGTAGAAAACAGTTGGTTTTTATGATAATTGTACTTTCTTGTTTATTGTAGTTCCTTCTATTTTTAAAAATTTTGCTCAGGTCTCCCAGTCTCAGTTCGTCGATGACAACTTTATACTCAATACCGCATTTATTTGAATTTAATAATACCACTTATTTCTAGTTTAGTATATAGACTACCGAGTATAACAAATATGTAACAAATAAAATAATATTTATCTACTTCATATATGATAGTGTTGTTTGATATATTCACTATCATGTTAGAGTTTGATAGCGAGGATAGCGTGAAAGACTCTAATTATAATCCCAAGTGGTAATAGTGCTGCTGATAAGCAAACAAACCTACGTTTTGATATGACAACCGGGTCGACATCCCGCAGCAAATTTAAACAATTTTTTGAGCTTGGTGTTATTTCAAATGATACAAAAACTGCGTCTTGTTTGTTGTGTAAAAAGAAAAATAGCAGGGTGAAATTCTAAATTAAATATTCACGCACCACCAATTTAAAACGGCATTTAAAATCAGTTCATGAAAGTGAATATAAAGTTTTATTTGCAAATGCTAACTAGACCGGACCCAGTAAGGACCCATTTTATAAGCAGAAGGCTCTAAATGAGATGCACCAGTCAAAGGTAAGCATAATATTTACTGATTCTTGTAATTAAGAATTTAAAATTTCAAAATAACGTGATTGTGTATAGACGAACAATAGATATAAATTACCTACAAAAGTTAAGATGTCTTCAAATGGCATTTAAACTAATCTTTACATCGACATCAAAGAAGAGGAAAAAATTGCATTATCATAATCAGTTTATTGGGGTTAATTACATATTTTATTCTTTGCAAATTAACCGTAGGCATATACTTTTTATTGCTTGAAAAATTTAGGAAAGTAATTTTTGTTGGCAAATATGCCAAAAGTAATATATGTGCTCACACCTATTCAATGATACAAATTTAGAATAAAAGCAATAGCTGTTATAGCATCTCCGAGGTGTCTAACCCTTCGGGTCTCAGGTAGATAACAGTATTTCTTCCATATAACATCACAGGAATTATGATGCAAATGGTGGTACTATGTTTCTTCGTTGAACTTTCTTAATTGTATTTAAACGAAAGTGAAATTTTACCTCACTAAAGTGCCAAATAGGTACCTTACCCACATCAATTTGTATCCGCACATTTGTTCCTATATCTCACGCTATTCAACCGTTACAAAGTAATTTACTACTTATTCTAATTTACTTGCTTGAGCATTTTCCAGTTTGTTTTAGAGAACTCTTATTAACAAAACTAAAAACTTATTAATTTTGATTAAGTTTTTTAAGGGTTTTCCCTGTCAATCCTCAAATAGAATTTCAGACCTGTCAAAATTATATCTTGAAATTCTTCGAAACTTTTTGCGAAATTGTTCAAGATTATTAACATGAATTTGAATACCATTAAATCTAAAACCTAAAAAACTCCCACTTAAAACTGATTAAAAATGCGAATTTGTAGAGTTTCTCGCGGATAGCAACAATGCTTTAAATATATCTGCTATATAGCCGTTGGATTATATTAGATTAAATAAACATCATTAGAGTTACAGTTTTTATGTTGGCTGCCACTAAAATTCATTGCGAAATAGTTACTTGTTGAACGCAACTGAAAAAAATATCTTCTCGTTCACTGAATGCAAGTTGGGCCGGCCCGAAATGGGCCGGGCCCATCAGTTTTCATTTCGAGTTTTGTCTCGGGCCGGGCCGGTCACTTTTCTCCGTCGGGCCGAGCCAGACATATTAAAAGTCCGGCCCGGCCCGGCCCGAGTCCATCCCTTATTGTAATCTTCGATAATGATAAAATAATTAACGAAACTACTTAATTATCTCAATTATCTTGTTAAGCATATAGCTTTGTTATCAAGTTCCGAAAAACTATATCCGATTGCGTTATTATTTATATCCGTCATTAAGCAATATTAAGAAAAAGGAAAGTACTTATAATTGTTTGGCATCTCATCAAAATCGTTAAACTATTGAAATTCAATGGCATAAATCTTTTTAGTATCGTTCTAAAAATTTAGCTACTTCCATATTTTTCTTTTAGCGATGTAAATACAACTTATTATTCAATTTCATTGCCGTGAACAACCATAAACATTAATTTATTCATGGTAGCTAGGGGTTACAACGAGGGGTTGAACATTTGGCAAATGTGGTGTACATACACTGCCAAATATCGGGCAAATTCGGCAAATGTTTGACAACTGTGGCAAATGTCGGTCAAATGTATCATATATTTGACAAATGTGGCAAATATCGACAAATTGTCAAGTGTCGGGCAAATGTAGCAAATGTTGCAAAATGGGGAATGTAGGATGTACGTTTGAAAAATATTTGTTAAATTTACATCGAATACTTAACAATTTTATAATAAATTTTATGTTTCTATGGTATTTCCTACTTATAGCAGCCAATTATTAGCAGCCTTGCCATAGGTCTTTTGAAAATAGTGTAATAAAATTATCAGTAAATAAAAGCATGTGTGTGATGTTAATAACACTAGCATCAAGTCACGCTTGTGAAACCAGCCACGAATTACATCTACGAATTTTTAAACAACTTAGAAACTAATATCAACCTTAATCAAAATATTCGTTAATTTTTGCACAAATTGCTTTAGTTCTACCCCTAGAACACCAAGTATGGGATGGATTTTAAACCTGTTCCGTACTAGAAGCTGCAACTACCCATGAAGTTGAAAAAGTTCCGCCATATTACTCGAAGATGTCAGTTAATTTTTTTTGCACAAATGCAACTAATTTTACACCCACCCCTTACTAAAGCGGAAATTGTTTACCTTGCGGGGGTAGTCGCCAAATTTCAAGTTTGTTGAATTTATAGTTCTTTAAAAGTCGTGATTATATGATTTTATATATATATACATATACATATATATATATATATATATATATATATATATATATTGCTGCGATATGTGGTCTGTTAAAGACTGCCTTTAAAAACCCTAAAATGCTACTACTACGAATTGGGTACCATTTTTGATGCGATCTTTCGTGTCCCACGATTTGGGCGCCATTATTGCTGCGAACTTCTTGGCTCTAAAAATACAAAAAGCCCTTACTGTTGGGCGTCATTAATGCTAGGAAGTTCTCGGTTTCTTAAAGTTACTTCAAGCCCCACCTTTGAAACTCATTAATTGCTGCGATCTTCGGAGCTGATGAGGTGTTGATATGCTGTGTCTGAAACGCTTAAAAGGACATACATCCTACGACTGCTCAGCTGCTTTCTGCAATTCAACTAACACAAAAAAATAGCTGCTATGAAAAATCGCATACATTTACTGCATACTCATAGCAAAAATTTACACGCCGAATCACAATTAAAATCCTCGTTCACACATTAGTTATAGTATATTTAATCACTGATAAAATAATACATTTCAAGATTAATAATTCCCCAGATTAATTATTTCCCATTAAATATCCAAGAAAGTAACAGGACTTTACCACATGTTTTACTCTAACCTAGATTTAATAAGAGCTCCTAGTAACCATGACCTTTCGTGTTACTTTTCGCATTTCAAATAGCAAAAAGTCCCTTTTACTTTGTACAAACAAATATTACCAGGATCCTAAACCTTTTTCTCTTAATATAAATTCCCACATAAAAATACAGTAAAATAATACAATATAAAAAGATTCAATCAGTAACTCTTTCCCAATTTGTCCTTTTTGTTTGTGAATTATACCCCCCAATGCACAAAAGTAATTTGAACACCAATTTATACACATAGGCAATAGAAAGCAACAGTTACCTGGATACTATTTTTGCATACGTCCGGCTATCATTCCCTCAAAGACTGCGGCATACAGGAACACCATCTTGACTTGCAATGACCATAACTGCCAGCCGCAACCATTTGACCATGACATCAACTCATCTTTCACATTGAAGATGCATCCAAATTTCCCAAGCTCCACTACTAATACCATTGAATGTTGATACACAATCAAATTGATCAATCACTGACATCTACTCCATCTCCATTTCTATGCTTTTGCACAATTAGTGCAAATTAAAATTAAAACAATCTTTACTTACGTATAGTACTCTTTTATTATATTCATTAACGTATTTACTTGAAGCCATCAGCTGATTGTAGACTAAGTGCAAGGTTTCCGCTATTCAAACTCGGAGACTCAGAAGAACTAAGAGAGTAAAGAGAGCTCTACGACAATCTATTGGAGTTTATATCCTGTTTCTCACCCCCACAAACGCCTGCCAATTTCTTCAGCTTTCATCAATACAAACATTCACTTCCACGTAAAACTTGCAACCGTCCACAATTCTTAAAATTTCACCACACAAACAAACTCCAACGACCACCGTTTTCCAGTAATATTCTAACGTACCTTTAAATTTTTTTGTAATTTCTCTAACCGCAACGATTTTTCAAAACATTTTCTTAAAAATCCAACTAACACTTTTAATTCACACTCTTACTCGACTTGTTTTCCCGTATTCAAAACATCCCTCAGCAATCACGTTGTGTATATTTAAGCATCAATTAACAAAGTTAACATTTAATACGTCCCTAATGCAAGAAGTGTAGTATCTATCTCTCTCCAACCTACGCCCCAAAATCGCCTCTATCCGTATATTCACAACACGTGTTTTCCTCATCTCATTCTAATCTACACGCTAAAAATACTACCCTTTACTTGATCTGCCTTCCCGTTATTACCGAACGTTAAGCGTTCAATCTACACCTATGTCACTTGTACCTACTATATCTAATACTCCCTTTTTGATTTCTTGTTGGCAGGTTGAATTTGTAACTGACAAAAGTTATCTACTCATTCCACCTATAAATCTATTTAATTGACAGCGATAACCAATACTATCTAGAATTTGCTGTTGTTTGTTCAACGCTCCTTAAAATACACCTGGAAAACTTAAGACGGTTACCTTCGTTTATTTTTTAATGTTACTAGAAACGTTTCTTTAAGAACACGTTTAACTTATCGTAAATAACATAATACAACGGCCACTTTACTTGTAAACTAAACGGTTTCAAATGCTAAAGCTTTTGAATAAATACCCATTCCTATTATTTACTCTTGCTACCTACAACGGTTAAATATGTTTATGATATGAAATTGAGATGCTCGCTTCAGCCCTTTCACGTTCTAAAAGCTTTTGGGAAATATTCTGATACTTAAATACTACTGTTAAAATATGTTTACAACTATCAAATTTAAAATGCTATCTTATATACGCTATACCTTTTGAATGCTATCTTACACGCGAAATGTTTATATTATAACACACGCTAAAGGATTATGCAAAATTACATTTTAGCTCCTTGAACCATTTCTGTAGAATTATTGATTTCTCAAATAATGAATTTGAAAAACGTTTCAAATTTGATATTTGTATTTTCACATGCTAAATAACAAAATAAATTGCAAAACTAATACTCTTATAACACCCAAATATCACAGTATATATATATATATATATATATATATATATATATATATATATATATGCATATAGATGTAGTTTGTTTTGATCAAATTTAGGAAGCTTTCCGTCTTGGGACTGAACGTTTAAGGGAACGTTTTACATGAAGTTTGATGCAGATTGATTTTGCAGTTTTTATCATATGATCGTGAATGATCTACAAAGACTTGTACTGAAACTTCAAAATGAAGTAGCACCTTAATTAGAATTTATTATTATCATATTATAATTCCGTCTATAAAGAAATTACTTTTTTAAATAGAGATTAGCTGTACATTTCTTAACTTTAATCTGAAGTTTTGTAAAATACTTATATGTCTGTATATATTCGACAGTAATCGTGGAAATTTTAAACACTGCCAGCATAATAGAGATTAGCTATACCCCGCCTACCAACTACTCCAACATGTTGATACTTAAAAACAACTGAGCTCCAAAAAGGCCCACACAGATTATCTTCTTACCGAACACGTCCACTGCGATAGAGAAATCAAATGAAAGTAACATAACCAACTAAAATATACCGATAGAATAAATTCAAAGGCATAACTACCAAGGGCACAGCAATAACTGTACGATAGACAGCTAATCGAAGATAAACGTAGAAAAATTTTCAATGCACAACATAGTAAAGAATAATACTGAAAACCATAAAAGGGGCATCCTCTCAGCAACACGTTCGGATAAAAAATAGAAAAAAAATGCATTACGTGGCTATGATATGAGGCGATTGATAATGGAATTTATAACAAATGATTTAAATATATGCGAAAGAAAGCACATCGAACAGAAATCTTTTGTACTAATTCGAAACTGTAGAAACTGACTTTTTACTACAGAGGCATAGATTTCGATCCCATGGATATCCAAATAATAAAGCAACAATCCGACATCAGCTAGTACAAATCACAAAGGTTCGCTTGGTTATTTAGACGAAAAATATGTCAATTAGAATAAAAGAATGTAGTGAGTTATGAAATAAAAAGAAATAAAAAATGGAAATTTAAAAAAGTGGAATATTTGCGTGTAATGACCAGTAGAAAAAAATTGGGTAACTAGAAATGAGGAATCTACGTTTTAAATCTGAGAAGACTGTTTATGACATGACAATGTTTGAGAAGCTTTAAGGTTCACGGGTAACGTCTATTTGAATGTACGATAGGATTTACATAGATGTATGCATTATGAAAGTTCAATGGTAAGGTATATTCGTGTCATGATAATTTTTTTTCGACCTTACTTAAGATCGGTTTGACGCAGCTCTAACTTCTGTTCTATTCTATGCTCATATAAAAAGTTCTACATACCCTTCACAACCTAAATTTCTAATAATTTAACTAATATAGCTTGGTCTTGGTCTTCCTATACTTTTCTATCTTTTCCTTATCTACCTGGCTCTACATAGATATTAGCAACATGTTTACATGATTCCCATTTATAAGGAAATGAAATATTACCTGATTATCCCTTCCAAAAAAGAAAAAGTGTTAAATTATATGTTATGGTAAGGCTTAAACAACGAATCGCTGCCAACATGCCAGACCGCTAACTAATTGTGAGTAATGTCATGGTGACATTTAGTTAACTTGATTTTTATGAATTTTTTTTATTTTGTTTCGGAACTTACTTAAAGTCGGATTGACGCAGTTCTAAATTCTTTTCTATTCTGAGAGTCTAAAAAGGTCTACATACCCTTCACAACCTAAATCTCTATTATTTTGACTAATATAGCTTTGTCTAGGTCTTCCTACTTTATTTTTATTTGGTAGTCTATAGTCTAAGACCTTACTAAATAGTCCCTCGTGTCTTAACTGGTGCCCTATCATTCTATCTTTCCTGACCTTTAATTGTTTCCACATACAGGGTTCCTCATCTATCTCTCTATAAACTTTCTCACTTATTACTCTTTCTGTCCAACTAATCTTTATCATTCTCCTATAACACCAAGTTTCAAAAACTTCTACTTTTTTCTTATCTACCCCTTTAATTGTCCAAATCTCACTACCGTAAAATAGAATGCTCCATACGTACGACTTTAGGAAACTTTTTTTATTATCTAAACTAATACTATTAGCTATTAGTAAATCTTTCTTTTTTAAAAACATTTTTTTAGCTTAAGCTATTCCAGCTACTATATCCCTTCTGCTACGTCCGTCCTTTGTAATTATACTACCTAAATAGCAAAATTCATCTACCTCCTCTAACTCGGTATTACCTATTTTTAATTTTGGTTTAGAACTCAGCTGTACCTCACTTGTCATTATATTTGTCTTTCCTGAGTTAATTCACATGCTATAGTTACTCTGTAGTATCTCATTTAAAATATTTAAAAACTATCCTAACCCTTTTCTAGACTCTGCTACAATAGCTATATCATCCGCCAAAAGTAACATGTCTATTTTCTGTGCCTGTACACTAATTACCTATCTCTTTTCTCTCTTTAGCTAAATTTAAAGCTTCCTCAATATAAACACTAAAAATCATGGGAGATAGTATACAGCCCTGTCTAACACCATTTCTTCTTAGCTTCCTTTTCTATTTCATCAAATCTAGTTACTACGCTTTGGTTTTTATATAGACTGTAAATAATTTTTCTATCCCTATGATAGATTCCTATTTTTGGCAAAACCCTGAACATAACAATCCAATTAACCCTATCAAATGCTTTTTCTAAATCTAAAAACGCAAAATGAGTCTTTTTATTTTTGTGTAACCTTTTTTTGATAATTACCCCAATCATTAGTATCGGTTCTCTAGTCACTCTGTCTTTACGAAAACCATATTTGTCTTCGCCTAAATAATTCTCAGTCAAAGCTTTTACTCTATTTTTAATTATTATTGTTAGTAATTTGGAAGCGTGGGAAGTTTAACCGTTCTAAAATTCTCACACCTATCAGTTCCTGACTTTTTTGGGATTGGGATAATAATATTTTTTCGAAATCTATTGGGACCTCACCTGTGTCATAAATTATTTTTACTTGTTCATATAATCTGTCTAAAGTTTTCTGGCTTGCATATTTTATTAATTCTGCGGGTATATCGTCTATCCCCAGCGCTTTATCTATTGTTAATTATTTATATTGGCAAATATTTGGTCATTTTACTATTTTTACATGATATGTTTCCTTTATGCCACACCTAACTCACTCTGTTTGTCTGTTTGTTTTTGTGTAATTATAATCAATAGATGTAGGTAATCGTAGTTTAACTGAAAAACATTTAATTGATCTAAATGGCGAACCTGTGTCCCTATATGAAGACATTTCATTGTTATACTGTGTTTAAGATACACATTTTCTTTTGTCGTTATTAAATTTTCCATTGTGAAAGCTATACACTATTTCATAAATTTTAATTGTAATAGCAATAATAGGTTAGTCGTTTGCTAATTTTTAATGTCTTAAAAGTTTATAACAACGTAACGTCTATTATAAATGGTAAGTTCTGTCTACACTGATTTTAAAAGCTAATTGCTATTTAACAACACCCATTAGAGTTCATCTTTAGTGTAATTTTTAATATGCTTATTATCAAACGTTTCAATTTCTTTTCTCAAAATTTCCAAATAATATTTGTTACTCTATTGAAATTGCCAGCGCATATCGTGTGAATATTTAACTGATTATTTATTATAGTGTAGCGGGCTACTACTACCGCGTTTCACTAATTTAAAACAAGTAATAACAAAAGTCTTTATTACTCACTGTTCACAAGTCTATTTAACAGTTATGCCTTATTTTGTAACGAATACAATTGCCTGCTTCATAAATGTACGCTTTTGTTCTAAATATTTATTTAAGAAATATCCCTTATTAAACAGAAAATATTAAATTCCTAGTGTAGCAATATATTACCAATTCGTTACTTAAAGCTCCGCCTATATCTAAGAACTTGAAGTAAAATTTAAGTTTTCTTTTATCTGTGTATTGGTTGATACAACATTCCAATTCTGCGCGTGCTTAAATAATAAAATTGCTTCGTGGTCTAGGTTCATCATTTAACGTCCGAATGTAATCAGCTAAGCAAGTGTTGAAACGTGGGCCAGCAGGTTTGATAAAACATGCCGTCTCAAAGGCAGGTGAAATGGTGTCGACGTATACCATGGCATCAAATAGTAGTTGAATCGACCTAGTGTGACTGTGAAGACATATCATCTACGGTAAGTGAATAATTTTCAATTTTATATGCAAATCATTTCCTCATTTCTTTTCAACGCAAGTAAAAATGTAGATACAATATTAAAACGCAAATTTTAAGTTGATTGCTATAGAATATCGAAACAAGTTTTAGGTCCAATTTTGAAACGCAAATTTTATGTGGTTACAGTATCGAAACAAGTTTTATGTAATACAGTATTGAAACGCAAGCACGTAATGTATAAAGTATTAGAGCAATAAATCTTATGTATATAATCGTAATGGAACACTGAAGCACAATTTGTTGTTAGCTGTATTGAAAGTCCAAAGTCTCAAATGTTGCTATGGAGTATGGTGGAATTTTTCGTATATTTTGTTTCGTTTAGAAGTCAAGCCGTAGAGCTTTACACGTGCAAGCTGTATGCACCTGTTGTGGTAAGTACTTAAAATGGTTGACGCACTCTGATGCTTAGCAGATTGTTTGTGGTGAATCATTACTGGAAATGTAATAATAATCTTTGTAAATTTTATATGGTCATTTAAATTGGTACACGTAATTTTTTGTAAATTTTATATGGTCTTTTGGATTGGTACACGTAACTTTTGTTCAGAATTTAGTAGTTGGATATTGTATGAATGTTCTTATAAACACAAAGAATTTTCTATAAGATAACTATATTTGAATTTACAAGGTTATACTAAAATGTATCCGTAACTAAGCACGTGACATGTTGATAGTTGTTTGTCACAGTATAAATTATAAGTTTTTTGGACAGTACACTTGAAGTACAGATTAGTTCAAACCATAAGTATTTTTGACCTTTGATTCCATCAATTAAATTAATTAAAAATTAGAACTCTAAAACTTAAGGGAAGTCAAATTTTTTATTCAATTAAATGTACACCCCAACAGAATCCTATTTAGGTATCAAATACAAATTGTAGAATAATAATAAAAACACTATATTTCTTCTAGAGAACTATAATAAATTTATAATTATAAAATTCATACAAATAATCAGAGGCTACTCCTAGACATTAATAAAAGTAGATATCTCAAAAGTTTCAGTACGTATAAAATTGTACAAATGATGTATATATTTTTTTTGTAAATCAATAGAAAGAGTAATAAGTTGTTTTAAAGCTTTCTTTCATTGAAGTCAACAATAATTTTTCTATAGAAACAAGCAACCATATTTATTGAATTTTTGTAGTGAAGAAGGATAGATTATTGATATTGTGTTTAAAAATTTTTTGAGGTTTAATCTTAACTAGGTAATCTTGTTGGAATTTATTTTTTGTGATAAATTGACTAGGCTCTAATGTAGTCCTAGCTCTAAAATGTCAAGATGTGATTAAATTTTCAGATAGTACGAGATCGTCGTTCCAATTTCAGTTTGCAGAGTCACAAGTAAGTATTATATTTCTATGTTTTGCTCGTTAAGGATATATTTTTTCTTTTCGAAGATTCCCGTATCTTATTTTCAAATTGTTTTTCATTATAGCTATTATTAAGATACGGTGGCGTCCATTAAAAATTCTTTTTTTATCGTATACCATCCTACGACCCTGGCTCATAGCTCTGCTTTAAGTTAAAGAAGCTTAGCTGGCTGGAAGATCTCTTTAGAGGGTCCTTTTATACTCTAAGCCATTTTCCATCCTCTTTACCCTGGGCTTAAACCTTAGACAGAAACCCCTCATAACTTATTAAGGCTCTGCCGCCTATAAGGTAGAGTAAATACACTATATATATATATATATATATATATATATATATATATATCTATAGAAAATAGTGTAACAATTTATAGATGTTTTCTGTCCAATTAACAATAAAGCACTATCACACTAATGAATTTACAAGCACTAATATCTTCTTAAACTAAATTCTTAACCGTAGGTCTATTAACAACACTAACACTATTATTTATTTATTACACTTTTGTCTATTTATATATTCTACAAGCTGACGGTACAATATACACTTCACATGATACAAATTTATGTTTACTCTCGGACTTCCAAAAGCTCAACTATTTAACTTTACACGATATAATTTATATTCGACATTCTGATATAGACTAAACTTGTAACATATAAATTTTCTGTAAATTTGTTCATTGACTTTAGCGCGGTGCATCTGTTATTTTAGTCTTTATTTAACAACAATTATATAATTCATTCAGTCATTATTGCATATTTAATAACCAATAAACTCCCAAAGCACACTTTAATTTTAATTACAGTTAAAATCTACTACATACTACATATTCCTTACTGATAACATTTATATATATATATATATATATATATATATATATATATACAAACTTGTTAACGTGTTCCTACTTCTTAAAGTATCTAAGATTTCACATTGTTCCGACGATTGGCGATCGTTTGTCACTTTTCGTTTCTTGGTTGAACTGGAAGGTCGCTTGGTGTTGAAAACACTCAACATGTGCAGGAAAATCAAGTTTTCCTGGCGAAGACGTCGTAAAAGACGGACAGAATGTTAAAAGTTGTCCAAGACAACTAAAGTAGAAATGTAGTGTACAAATCCCTTGGCGAACGGTTTGTATAAATGAGAGTAAGCGTATGAAATTAATTATTTTATTATAGTGCAACTTTGAAAACCTTAAAACTTTAAAAACTTTAAAAACTTTGAAACTTTGAAACCCTAAAATGTTAACACTTCCAAAACTAAGATAACTCTGGAAATGTGAATGGTCTTGTAATAATTTTGATGTAATTTCACGTAATTTCGATGCAGTCTTAGATCAACGAAAATATTTTATTTGGTTTGATTTAATTAAATTTATGGAACTCGCTTAGAAGGTAAATGAGTAAGCAACTTTGATCCACACGTGGCCGACGTCGCTATGCAGCCGGCGTGTTCTACTGATGCACATGTCATTTGAAGGTTATAGGTCATTGCTGCTATCGGTAAGAAAGTATTAGTTTCTAAAATAATGCTAACGTTACAAAGTCCATTACGTAAATTTTGCATGTAATGATTTTCTTTTGAAGCTTATTTTACTTCAGGTTGCTGTATGCAATTTATTATGACTTGTATAAATAATTTTGTTAATTAATTTTCAAAAGATCATTTTGTAAAGTATAAAGTACAATGAGTACTATAACCTTTTCTAATTAATAATGTGTTCAACTTAAGATATCATATTTCACCGATTGTACAGGTGTAGACTTACTTCGTCACAGTTATCTTGTTTATGACAAATTAAAATTCTAATATGTTAATTTATAAGACCTGAGTCCTATATGATGAAAATTGGAACTTAAAGTAATCTGTCAATTTTGATAATTGCCAAAAGTTAAATAAGAAATATTTAAACATTGTGAGGTCGAGTAGCGCTACAGTGACTACCTAATAAAAAATAATGTCTATAATTAAATATCTGATTTAAAAATTACTTTCATAAGAATTGAATTTTATTAAGTACTCTTATTTATTATGATGTTATTTACTTTTCTTAAAAGAGAATACAGAATTATTTTTTTGGACTTGAGTTTATTTTTCAGTAATATCGAATTCTCCAAATTTTGTTCGGTGTTTACAAGGTAAACTTATCCGAAAGAGCATCACGATAGTAGAAACCAATTGAACTTAATTTAAAGATTACAGATTTATACTGATCCGAAATATATATAGGGTGTCTATGTTGGTAGAAATTATTCAGAGTCACCCCACTCATCGTTAGATCCTTGAAGAAGACGATCAGATGTAAGTATGATATGTGTGACAATCAATCTTTGTATTTAAGTAGTTTGTGATAATATAGGTTTTCAAAATTTTCCTTTAAGCAAATTCATTTAGTCAGTTGCTTTATAAAAAATTTAGGTGGCGTCCTTTATTTTGTTTCGTTCAACTTAAATATACCCACTGACCCAATCTCATGCAACCGTGGGCCAAAAACCCAGTTAGCTAAATGTCTTAAAAGTGTTCTTTTACTATAAGCCAATTTCCATCCATACCTTACCCTGGGCTTGACACAGTTACATAAGAATTTTCGATAGGTAATATTAATCTACCACTATTTTATGGTGGAATAGATTGATAAAAAAAATATATAATAAACTCTTACATTAGTCAGCGGTCTTATATATACTCTAAATTAAAATAGATGATTCATTCTCTGGTAATTGCTCGAACATCCTCGGTTCCTGGAAAATATACATTATAATTTGAATCAGGGCCGCTATACTTGCGGCCATGTCCTCAACGCTCCACCCGGAGGTACTACATTGGGTTTAAACGCGAAAATAAACGTGCTTCTTATTAATTTTAACTTCATAATTAATCCACCCTAAATAAAAATATAAATGAAAATCTAACAAACTAAAACAAAAACTAAAAACAGGGTTTAAATAATGATATCCCTTGCGTTGACTTTGGAGTGTGCTCGATCAACAAGACACAAGCAAAAATGAAAGGAGGAGGGATCCGTAATACCGGATAGCAGTCGCCAGCTCTGCTTACCAGTGCGACCTGAAGGGTCGACTTAAAACTATCCAAATCTAGCTAGCTAATCTAAAATGGATTCAAATTTCTAAGGCAATTGCCAAAAGTATTAATAGTGAATCCAGCTATTTTGCCTGCTCTATAAATTTATAAATTCGTCCTCCCTGATCTAAGTATTTTATCCTAAATTTGTCCCTAACGTTCTCTATCATTCCCTAACTGACATAATATATATACAATCTTCTTTTCTATATATACTGCGGCCAAAAATTGACGACAGAACGTCAAACGAATCAAGCCACAAAACAATACAATGCAGGCAAAAAATATTAGTGTAAAAATAAATATAAATATAATATAAATATATAAATAAATTTCTGAATAAGCAAAAGCATGTAACAATGCGTTAATCAGCAAAAGCAAATACATTATCAGGTGCACTCGCATGAGCATTGTATCGACTAGCGCTATTACACAAAAAACGCGCTTGTTAGATTATTTCAAAATCTGTTTAAAATCACAAATCAATGCTCGTGCGAGTACAGCCGCCACAATTTTATTCTTACCTTCAATATAAATTTTTCCAGCATCCGAAGATCTGGTCGTCTACCTATATCTATTGGTTTTCTACCTTTATGGGGGAGTTGGATATGCACTGTTAAAGTCTTAGTGGGTATGCACTAAATGTACTGGGGGGATCACAATCACTATCACTATCACTATCACTTCACTTTCAAGTCTGGGGGGTGGGGATGCGCGGTTTCACTCTATTTTATTCTTTGTTTATTTTATTGATTTAATTTAATTAGGTTTCTGATTTATTTGTTATTGTTTATTTGTTATTATTTATTCCCGATTTTCCGCGCATAATTATGAAGTTAGACAGTGATTGTATTAGTGGTGTGGGCGTTTCTCGTGCATATTGAACATTTGGGTATAATTATCATGTTAATTTTTTTATTTTTTTTTTTTTTAATCAGGTTTTGGTTATTTCAATGCTCGTATCCTTACTCACGCCAAGTCAATCTAAAATTTTTCAATCCTCCCGCCAATCCCACCGAATTTACACGCGGTTGTCACTATCTAATCTCGCGACCCTTCCCGCGAATTCTTTTAAGGCTGTCCAGAACGCCTTCTGGTTAACCACTTCCCCGAGTTCCTCTAGGCTCTTTGGCCATGCCAGACCTAGGATAGCTAGTTTGCTATCAGCCAACCCTCGATTTTCCGCCTTAAGCGCGCAGTCGAAGAGCACGTGCTCTGCGCTTTCCGCGTCTTCACCGCATTCGCAGCGGTCGCTGTTGGTTAAACCGAACCTTTGTAAATACGCCTTCAGGGCGCCGTGCCCTGTTATCAACTGCACTATTTTGTGATCGAGCTTAACCTCGATCCTACCTCTAGCTTCTATGCTCGGTATGAATTTGTGGGTCAACCTGCCCGTGGCAGCGTTGTTCCACCTTTCTTCCCATTGTCGAATTGATTTTTCGCGCAGCTTTCTTTTAATTAAAGATCTCGGTATCGACGAATGTGATATCCGAAAGTCGCCCGTCGCGGCCTCTTTAGCTAATTCGTCAGCCCTATCATTTCCTACGTTACCATCGTGCGACTTAACCCAACAGAACTTTAAACGTCGAAACTCGAGCGCTGTATGCGCTATTTTCCAGACGTCCGCTTGGAGGTCTGTCGAGGTGTTCATGTTAGTTAACGCTGTCAGCGCTGATTTACTGTCGCTGATTATATAATAATCGTCTCTGCCCGTGTGATTTATTACGTAATCGATAGCCTCTCGTATGCCTACCAATTCGCACTGGAAGATAGTGTTCCAGTTCGCGAGTTTGGTTTGAAACCGGAACACCTCCCTTTCCTGCTTAAACACGACAAACGCCGCGCCTGCTTGCCCGTCATCCATACGTGAACCGTCCGTGTAAATTCTGATACCCGTCGCGTCCCGATCACCTTCGATAAACTCTGCCTCCCTATTGCCAAGACAAATGTCCTCGATAATTTCGCGTACTTTTCCGGTGTCTACTAACCTTCTATCTCGAAACTCCTTAACGACATATTCGATAGGAAGAGTCTTACTGATAACCAGGACCGCCTCCGTGGAGGTGGTCCTGTACGCCCTCGCTGCCTTCACCGCGGTAATGCGTTGAACGCTCGTCAATTGACGCATCTCTCGGACTTTGCAACTTTCCGCCCATACAGATGCTGCGTACAGTATTGCCGGCTCTATCGCTCCGGCATAGACCGTCCTCAGCGATTCGCCACTGAAACCCCAGTTTATTTTCGCTGTCGCCATCATTTTATTTGATAATTCGCCACCCTTGCTTTTTACGTATTATATGTGCGCTTTCCAATTTAATTTATTGTCTATTTTGACACCGAGGTACGTGATGGCGTCTTTGAACGGGATTTTCTCCCCTCCTAGCTCTAGCCTAGGGGGTCGCTGTCCCGGTTTCGTCCCGAAATATAGTGCTTCCGATTTTCACGTATTAAATTTCAATGTTACCTCCCGCGGCCATTCGTGCAATTGGAGAATATACAGTGCTTACGGCGCTTCTGTGTTTGACGGGTTGCCTAATAGTAGCTCGTAACAATAGTATTTCAACCCTACTTAGTGTTACCGTTGGGCGGCTGTCAGGAAGAAAGCGCCACCTGAGATGGCTTATTTTAGTGCATTTGCAATACATTAATTGAATGGGACCTGTAATATCATAAAAATTGCACATTACATATTATAAGTACAGTATAAAATTGTTATGTGCTTATTTTTGGACGCCTATTGGAAGCCCCGAGGTTTACTTTTTACATTTATATAAGATATGATTTACAAAATTCTTAAAAAGCTCTGATTTTTAAAACTGTAAATGTACTTGGCATTAAACACAAACAAATTTGAATTGTTGTAAATTTTAGGTTTTTGATGTTTAGGTATCTGAATTTTGGGGCGCATTAATGTGAAGTTTAGGGGGAACAAATCAGCAAAAGGACATTTTGAAAACTTAAGATTTTAAAATGCCTGAACTTATATTCATTTAAATTTTTACGGTTTTCTTGTAATTGGTACTTTCTTGTTATTGGTGCACATTTTAAGTGCAATAGAACAATTAATGGTAATTTTGAGAATGAATTTAGTTTATTATAATTTTTTATATTGGCAGAGTATCCAAAGGACATCAACTAAACTATACATTATATAATTCATTGTTTTTTTTATGTAAAAGATTTCAACTTTTAACAGCAAAAAGCGCAACAAAGTGCCAAACAAAGGTTTTGAGAATACTTCAATTAGCTTAGTACTGTGAACCAGATTATAGCGTCTACCAACTTGCTTGTAACTTATTGTTTTTGGTGTTAAAGATTTGAATGTTTTGCACGTCTTGAGCCTACCAAAACGTTAAAATAAAATTCTGAAAATTTAGTCTTTCCATTAGCTTAACTCTTAACTTAAAAATAACACCAACAGGTTTAATTTGTTTACAGCTTTTTATTGTAAACATTGAAGAGATTAACTTTAGTGTACTTTAGTTTTTAGGCTTACCAAAATGTAAACGGTTTTAAAGTTGTGAAATCGCTTATGCGTTTTTCCATAAGCTTCAATATAAAACGCACTATCTATAGGAACCCATCAATTTTCCTGTTATTATGTACAAACCTTTAATAAAAATATTTGACAGTAGATAAGCTATTTATAGGTTCTTCATTTTATAAAAACATACTATTCTATTTTCACGAAAAATAGTTTACTTAGCTACACTTGGGTGAATAAACGGTAATACTACGAATTTAAACCGACTAACATCTCTGCTCTTAGTCAATCACACCTGAGCAATATAATTGCTTGAAATAGTAAACCTTGCTTTTGATATAATTTTTTAAATACGTCATATCTTCTACTTACGTAAACGTAACTTTTCGTTTTTAACCATGCCTTTGGGATTTTTATTTCTTAACCTTTCCATTCTTGCTCCAAAGATTCACCTCTATTTAGATAGAATTCTCCCATCTTAAGCAGTTCAAATCGGTTTTCTGGAAAATGGATTAAAGAAGCTTATGGTCAATTTTATTCACAATTTATTAGGTGTGTCTAATAATACCTATTTTTTGTAAAGGTTCCTAAGCAATTGCAATTTATGTTTAATTCATATGCATTCAAGCGGATTTAGTTTTATTTCCAGGCATTGTTTTCTCGCCTAAATGTTCCAGAGCTATCTTATATATTCTACTGTTCAATCATTGCATATTTTGTAATATACTGTGAAAAGGACTTCTAGAATACTTTTATTTGCCTCCGGGTTGTCACTGTTATGTTACACCATCACAATTTCATACGCATACGTGCTAGAACAGATTAGAATTTCAATTGCGTGTACTAGTTATTAACCTCTTCGAAAAATTATTCATACACAAATTATGGGTAATAGGTTACACTTTACAATTCCTCATTAAGCTATTGAACTAAACGCTCACATAAAGTATTGTTCTCACGATTCTTTAAACGTGTTATGATTTTATGGCACAACTTCTTGCACGAAATCTCACGGTATCAATTGTTATTTTATGGGTAGTATCTTACGAGTTCGTTTAAAATAAACCACAAATGCCACCTCAGCATGTAGACATTTTTATAATAATTGCTTCTGGAGTATAATTTGGGTTAATAGTGCTAAATTATTTAGTATCAAGTTGTTCAATTAATTACCAAGCAGCCATTTATAAACCCATTTCTCGTGCCAACCAAACAACACAGACTTAAGTTCTGTTTCATTGCAGTACAGAGGCCTATTTAATCGTGATTCTACAAATGGGTAAAGCTAGCTTCTATGAAGTTTTTGAAATTCAATACAACATGCTTAAGATCACTGGCACATGGCCAGAAAGTGACTCACCCCTCTGGTACAGGCTTTGGGATATCTGCACATTTTTGATTTCAACTTCTCTTGGTGTTACTATGTTGATGGAAGCGTATTACGATCTATCAGATTTGGCGAAACTTTCTGAAATATTATACATTTTAATCACAATACTTGTCTATTCTTTCAAACATGGAAGCTTTTTTGCTAACAGAAAAACGTTTATATACATGATACAGCTGCTTAAAGATCCTATATTTCTATCACATTCCGATGATTTAGATCAGTTTATGGTTAAACGGATAAAGCATTCAAGACTACTTGCAAACTCTTACAGATATTCGTTACTAGTTTGTGTTATTTTGATGGGAACTTCTCCTTTGTTTGATAACACAGCGCTACCATTTCCATTTCCGTATGATTTGGGAAGGTATAGGCCGTTAATGTATATTTATCAAATTACTGCTTTAAGTATTTGCGCATGGATAAACTCAACATTTGATTCTCTTACTGCATGTCTTATAGGATTAGCTACAACACATTTAGAAATTTTAACTGGAAAAATTATTGGAATCGAAAATGCATCAGTAAATAATTGTCTTAACAGACATGACACAAAGGATATTAATAAAGCTATTATAAATAATTTAAAGCAGTGCAGTAAGCACCATTTGGTAATCATTGAGTAAGTGATTTGTATGGGTATATATGACACTTTGCATAAATCTGAATTTAAACTACATTGAGCATTAATAGTTCTATGAAACTAAATTTGTGATAGAAATCGTTAAAATAACATTTTTTACATATTTTTGTTTTAGACCTCTGCAACCTTACATCGATACTTACATTTAATTAATCTGAAACAAACAAACTATTTTGTTATTTGACTTTTCAGAGTCGTTTGAATGTATATACTATGCAACTCCATAGTTTAATACTTAGACACTTAAAATGCATTAATTCTCGATAAAACTATTTTTATTATTTTAGCTATCTATATATATATATATATATATATATATATATATATATATATATATATATATATAAGAGAAAAGTAGGTTTAATGAGTCTTAAATTAAACAAAGTAAAAAGAAATTATTGGCAAGTGACTCAAATTCAGCCACGAGGGCACCCTGTCGACGCATTTCGCCCTAATTGGGGCTCATCAGGACAGGAGTAGCAAAGTTGTAAAATTTAACACAGACACCTTATGGGAAGTACAGCATCACCTAGCTCACAATTTGTGTCTTCGTGTAGTTTCACCTGACATCGCAAGTTTTAACAACAGTCGACACGGAGGAGATCCGGCTCAACTGCCTTTTTCCATAGCCAAAAGTTATATTTAAGAGAAAAGTAGGTTTAATGAGTCTTAAATTAAACAAAGTAAAAAGAAATTATTGGCAAGTGACTCAAATTCAGCCACGAGGGCACCCTGTCAACGCGTTTCGCCCTAATTGGGGCTCATCAGGACAGGAGTAGCAAAGTTGTAAAATTTTACACAGACACCTTATGGGAAGTACAGCATCACCTAGCTCACAATTTGTGTCTTCGTAGTTTCACCTGACATCGCAAGTTTTAACAACAGTCGACACGGAGGAGATCCGGCTCAACTGCCTTTTCCATAGTCCTTTAAAGTTATGAGTTAAATTAACAAGAAGAAAATTAGTGACTGATGTTTACTTATAGTTTAATTTAAACTATTAAACCTACTTGTCCTTAAATTAACTTTGGCAGTGACTCAAGGCATTGAGCCGGATTCTTTTACTGTTGTTTAATTTAATGACTCATTAAACCTACTATCTTAAATATAACTTGTGAGCTATGGAAAGGAGTTGAGCCGGATCTCCGTGTCAACTTGTTAAAACTTGCGATGTCAGATGAAACTACGAAAGACACAATGCTGTGGCTAGATTGCTAGTCACTTCCATAAGGTGTCTGTGTTAAATTTACAACTATTCTACTACCTTCCTATACCAATTATTGGTGCGAAATGCGCGGACAGGGATGCCTCGTGCTGAATTGGTCACTAAAATTTCTAAATTACTTTGAATAATTTAAGACATCATTAACCTTATTTCTTAAATTACTTCGCTTCACTGGAAATAGGCAGTTGGCTACGTCGACATGGTAAATTGCGACATGAATTCTTTACACGAACATTCAATAACTATATATATCCCATATAACTTTAATTTTATCTGTATGATGAGCCCCATTAACGTAAACATACAAATGTGTTAAAAATATGAAAATTTCAATAAATATATATTACCTTTAAACTATTTATTAATATTACCTTCAGTCTGGTAGACTAATGTGGCCTCTTCATCGATACCCTAAATTGACAACATACTGTTGTCACATATGACACCATTTCAATAAAATATCCTAATTAATTCGAACTAAACCAAATTACAACCGTTTCCTATTTACACCTAATTAACAGATAAATCATATTCACATGCTGTATAAAACAGTATTGACATACAGTAGTTATTAAACTCAAATTATGATAATCTTTTAAAGTCCTTAAAGATTTATTAATGATTAATAATTATTTAACTTTTATTTAAAAATTCATTGAGATATGAGTAGATGGGCCCCAGATGTTACCCTAAATTGACTTCACTCTGGAGTATGGTGAGCTCATTATAACCCAGTTTATTTTGTATATGCCTTTTAAACCTTGTATAAATTAAAACCAAAATTTACAGACCCGTTTACCTTTTGCAATTCAATTTTTATCCTTACTAAATTGCGGATGTTCTAAATACACCCTTTTTCAATATTTAACATCAATAAATTGTCCAGTACATGTATTTTTTACCACAAATCTCTACAACCATAAATATTTGCCACCAAGAACAATCAACCACACAGTACAAAATTTCACAAATGTTTATAAGGCAACAGAAATTTTGAATAAATTACTTGCAGAATTCTTCAGGCTTCCTTTCCGTCGGAGATAAGGGTCAGAACACCCCTCGGCGTTGTTTTGATTTACTGTGCTGCTTAGCGGATCCCTAGGCCTATACTATCTGCTACCTTTGTAAGCTATGCGCCTCGTCTCCCAGTACCATTCCATATATCATGCTTACAAACTCAATTACTTGTGGTGCTTAACCCCATATAACATGCTTCCATTTAATGATTTTTGTGTTTGTAGTAGTGGGACCTTTATTAATTTAAAACGAACTATACGTACTTCACGTCAATAATTAAAAGTCCGCTACTACTATTTCATACTTCCAACCACTATATTCACATATACTTACAAAAAGCGTTACTGTTATCGGTGTTTTGAATCGGCATTCATCACTTTATTGAAGTAAAGGAACATAGAAGACAAGAGAACGTGAATAACCTAGGTTGGGTATTTATATTCTCTCAACACCCCCCTAGTGAACGCGGTTCTTGCGAAAACTTATTTTTAAAACGAATTCTACAAATTTTGAATATAACCGACGCTTAAATCCTAAAAAATCTCCCGCTGTGCTTGTTGTATACTTTGAATTTGCTTACAACCGTCGCGTGTGCATTCGTTTTTAACACTGTTGACTTTCGACCAATGACAGAGTTTTCTGTCGTCACTCAAACTCTTCCTAAACGCTATGCATCTCAGTTCTACGCATGTTTTATACATGTTTGCTGTCTCGTTCAAAACCCCACTTGAGTTACAGAAAATCAATATTGATGACATCCCATCTCAACTCCACGTGTATATGGTACGTGCATTTTTAATTTCTTGCTTGCTTTATATCTGTCTCTATCTGTTGTATATAATCGATTGTGCATTTTATTTGCTCCTTAAGATGTTTGTTACCTTAGTTGTTTATACCAAACAGACGGTTGGAAATATTTTCTATGAAATCATATCTTAACATACGCTCGACTTCTTCGAATGTAACCTTTTAAAACGCAGGTGTTTCTGTTAATTATCGACCGTTTTGAAAATAACAATTCCTAGACTTTTACTTTTTAATAAAACTGACGTTGACTTTTACAACGAATACATTTGCTTTGGAAATATTGATTTTCTTAAACAGCACGTTCCGTTTTGCTTATATGTGTTGAATTAAAATAACTTATGGTTAATTATGCGTATCCTTGAACTTCTCCTAAACGCTATGCATCTCAGTTCTACGCATGTTTTATACATGTTTGCTGTCTCGTTCAAAACTCCACTTGAGTTACAGAAAATCGATATTGATGACATCCCATCTCAACTCCACGTGTATATGGTACGTGCATTTTCAATTCCTTGCTTGCTTTATATCTGTCTTTATCTATTGTATATAACCGATTGTGCATTTTTCTTGCTCCTTAAGATGTTTGTTACCTTAGTTGTTTATACCAAACAGACGGTTGGAAATATTTTCTATGAAATCATATCTTAAAATACTCTCGACTTCTTCGAATGTAACCTTTTAAAACGCAAATGTTTCTGTTAATTATCGACCGTTTTGAAAATAACAATTCCTAGACTTTTACTTCTTGATAAAACTGACGTTGACTTTTACAACGAATACATTTACCTTGGAAATATTGATATTCTTACACAGCACGTTCCGTTTTGTTTATAGGTGTTGAATTAAAATAACTTATGGTTAATTATGCGTATCCTTGAAGTTCTATATGCTTTGCCGCTTTTTTCCTTCATGTAATTTTAACGTTCCAATTATTAATTATCAAAATACGTTAATACTCCTCCGTTTTCACGAAATAAATTAAATTAATTTGGCGCGTAAAATCTTTGCTTTTTTCTATATACAGGGTTGTTGAAATTTTATTGTCTCACACTGATTTACCCCTTTGAATCCACAACAATATATATATATATATATATATATATATATATATAAGAATGAAATGTTATTCTGGATTTATTACTAAATCAGATTTAAAGTTTCAGATCAACTAGTAATTGAAAATAAAATAAAAGTAAAGCAATGAGTAGAATTTTTAAACATAGAACTTTTATATTACTGATAAATCGCGTTTTTCAGCTGCGCAACCATAGCGATGGCGTAACTATCTTATTCGTAGAATCATCTTTATTACATTTACTTTCGCTATTTGATTTGAGACATTATTTCAATTTTGAAAAAAATTTGAATAAATTAATCTTTTATGAATGTATCTAGGACACCTATTATAGCACTACTGATGTAGTTAACAAACTTATATACAGGGCGTTACAACACACCTGGATCAAAACGCGCAGATTGATAGTAACTTAGAAGTTATTCAACGTTTTTCTACTTGTGCTCGTGATTGCGATTCATGGGCTAAATAATTGGCACAATAACCTAAATTTCTTTTACTCTCTATACAAAAAGAAAATGTGTGGTTGAAATAAATCACATTTACTTGCTTTGCTGCTGGTTTCAGTTGCTTAACTTAAATGTCCATTCTGAGCCGACCTGCACTTTGAAGAACTTTTAGAATACTAGAACTTGCGTGTTTCAGTGAGCTAGAGAACCGAACTATAGGTTTAACCAATTTAACAGGATCTTTAGTGAGAAACCACTCTAAGACAGGCTGGCTAAAGATCATCGGGGTCGGTATGGCATTCTATGACACGTTACAGCAATGTGGAGTACCCAAAAAGGTTTACAAGAATGATGGCATTCTTTAGGATAAAAAATTTCGGAGTTGAAATAGTCCCCCATTCGAATCTCCAGAAGAGGACTACTTCGGAGGTTTTAATCGCCAAGCTCAATAGGAAGAAATGAAAAACCGAGATCGTCTTACGTGTCGGGGTGTGAATATACAAGCAATGAAGCAAGTAAGTACGCTATTGAATTTGAAAATTGAAATGGATAGGCTAGCATTATATATAGTAGGGATTAGTGAAGCTCGTTGGCCAGAGACGGGAGATTTTTGGAGCGGAGACTTTAGAGTAATTCATACAGAATCGAAGAAAGAAAATTCAGGTGTAGGCATAGTTATGCGGAAAACTACTTACAAAAAACGGAAGAAATGAAGAACCGAGATCGTCTTACGTGTCGGGGTGTGAATATACAAGCAATGAAGCAAGTAAGTACGCTATTGAATTTGAAAATTGAAATGGATAGGCTAGCATTATATATAATAGGGATTAGTGAAGCTCGTTGGCCAGAGGCGGGAGATTTTTGGAGCGGAGACTTTAGAGTAATTCATACAGAATCGAAAAAAGAAAATTCAGGTGTAGGCATAGTTATGCGGAAAACTACTTACAAAAAACGAAAGAGTATTCATGGTTAGATTAAAACCTAAACCTATAGATACGATAATAATATAAGTTTACAGGCCCACCTCTAGCAACAGTGAGGAAGGGGTAAAAGCGATCTACAAAAATATAGAAGACATACTAAAATTCATAACAGGGTCTAAAAATTTAATCATTACGGGCGATTTTAATGTAGTGGTAGGTGCAGATAGGAAAGAAACAGAGTAGGTTTATTTGATCTAGGCACAAAAAACAATAGGGGTAATAAGCTAGTAGAATTTTGCAACAAAAACAAATTGACCATTAGAAATACATCATTTCGACATCATGCTAGAAGACGATGCACGTGGAAAATGCCAGGAGACTTAGGAAGCTATCAAATATATTACATCCTTGTTCGACAACGGTTTAGAACCGACCACATCATAATTATAAAAACCGCGCTTAAATTTAAAAAGTTCAAAAAAGGGAACAGAAAAGGCACTTTGACTTTGACAAACTAAAAGATAAAGATATCCACAAAGATTTGAGAAAAGTTAGACAAATTTCTGAAAGACATCGGGAAAATTTTTGATACTAAGGATACAGAAAAACATTAAATCCAGCACAGACATTGCCACCAAAGATACTCCGGGGTTTAAACGAGAAGAAAATAAGGAACCATGGGTGACAAAGAATATTCTAAATTTAATAGAAGAAAGACGAAAATACAAAAATAGACCAATAATACAGGAGAACAATTATTCGCAAATGCGGGAAAGCTAAAGAACAATGGATTGAGAAAAAGTGCAAACAGGTGCAAACAAAGATTGAAATTGGAAAAACGCTCATGGCATACAAACTAATTAGAATAAATTTTAGGGAAATAAACACCCTGTTTTTGTATTTAAAACGCTACTATATCTGAACAATAAAATGTAATGAAGCGAACGTTATAGGTAGAGTGGGACGCTATGCCTGTGAACGCAGAGAACGACGAACGCGCTCTTGCCTGCTAGCTCTTGACCTGTAAACACGCGAAAAATGTAGCGTCGATAGATACTCAAGTATCTTTATCCCTTATTACTTAGCTTTAGCAGTATGAACATCGTAACATAACTGTAGTTTTAGTGCACCGAAAATGTGTTAAGATTTGATTGTATTGTATATTATGTACCTTTCAGTATGATAACTTGGCGTCGGTTATTTGATTGTGTAAATAAAACAAGCTCCGTTTCTACAGTCTGTTTTTAATAAGGAAGAACCCACGAACCAACCCTGATACCTTCCGGGCCTACCTAGTAAAGGATTTATAACAGCCAAGAATATATAGGGAATGTATATGTAGGACAGGAGTTGAAAGTACTACAACAAGAATCTGACATTGAAAAGTATAACTTGGGTTATGCTATCTTAGACATGAGTTTGAAATAGTATTAAAATGTTTGAAAATATTAAGGCGCCGGGTATAGATAAAGTGCGATCAGAAGCTGCTAGACAAGCAGTAACTGAACGTCTCTTTCAACTTGTAAAGTTAGTTTAGGAAACGATATGATAATCGATGCAAATATTTGAGTAACACATGTCAAAAGAACACTTCTAAAGTCATTTGACTACAAATACCTTTGTTAATCACATTTGTAGAGAATGTATGCTATTCAAACTATTGTTACGAGCTACTATTAGGCAACCCGTCAAACACACAAGCGCCGTATGCACTGTATATTCTCCAGGAACCGAGGATGTTCGAGCACATACCAGAGAATCAATCATCTATTTTAATTCAGGGTATATATAAGACCACTGATAAATGTAAGAGTTTAGTCTATATCAGAATGTCGAATATAAATTATATCGTGTAAAGTTAAATAGTTAAGCTTTTGGAAGTCCAAGAGTAAACATTAATTTGTATGATGTGAAGTTGTATATTGTACCGACAGCTGTACATAAATAGACGAAAGTGTAACATATAAATTATAGTAGTGTTAGTGTTGTTAGTAGACCTATGGTTAAGAATTTAGTTTAGGAAGATATCAGTGCTTGTAAATAGCATTAGTGTGATAGTGCTTCATTTTTAATTGGACTGAAAGGATTTATAAATAGGGCATATACTGTTAATTAGGGTTATGAATAGTGAGTAATAAAGACTTTTATTACTGCTTGTTTTAAATTAGTGAAACGCGTTAGTAGTAGCCCGCTACACTATATTACTACTCATAAATAAAGCAAACATATTCTTTTAAAAAACAAGGAGTGTAGATAACCGAGTACATTTGCGACATTTATCAAACAATAATGACAAATTGAAGTACTTTGACTTAAACTAAATACACTACTAACATTCTACAGAGTGTCGAACAAATACTTGTTTTAATTGTATTAGGATGAGTTCTACAGCAACAAATCGAATTAAATTATAAAGCGTGGTCAGAGGCGTCTCATATAACCGGTAGTTACACAAAATATCCAAGCCAAAGCGTGGTGATATTTAAAAAAATCCCATAACGAACAAAAATATTTAGCAGGGTACAATTGAACACAACAACTCTTTGAATAAGTGTCCCGCGAATTAGAACCCATTAAAGCAAAGAACAAATGGACCAACACCAAACGTTAAAAAGACATTTTTCTCAATAAACTTGATAATTAAGGGGCAGTCGCTTTTTTTAAAGGACACCGTAACGTGTATTTTGTTAATGAGTTTTCTACCACTAACAAATGTGTGTGACCACGTTTCCATCTTAGGAACGGAGCCATAATATCTACCGAAATAATTTGCCATGGGAATTGTACTTGTTTATCTTCTCCAATACGACCAATCCGTTGTGACTCTCTGTTAGAAGCACACACTAGGCAACATCGTATGTAACGCTTGTCATCTAAGGCCATTTTGGGCCAGTAATATATTTCTTGTATTCTGGTTAAGATTTTAAATAATACTAAATGGGCACACGTATTAGAGTCATGGCAGGACTCAATCACTGACTGCACTAGTGAACCCGTGACTACCATCTTTCACTCCTTTGCGTTAGATCTAAAACGAGATTTGGACGACACGAATTTATAAATAAAGTTTTCGGTGATTTTCCAATACGTATTTATGAAGTTTCTTTATCATGAGGATTGGACACTACAGTGATTTGGCTGATAACATGTGCGCGATTTAGTGCGTCCGGCACTACATTGGATTTTCCAGGTTTATAAATCAGGTCAATGTGGTGCTGTCTTAATCGTACACACCAACCAGCAAGTCATTCTATCGGATCTTAAATTATTTAACCACAATAACGAATGGTGATGTATGATCACCTGGTAACAAACTCCCTCTACATAGGTTCTGAATTTTTCGATGCAAAATATTACTGCCAAACACTCTAATATACTAATCAGACGAAAATTAAAGGAAACTTAGGAATTTAAACTGTTGAATTACGATATTAGTAACTTTCATGTATAGTTGATGCGTTACTTTAAACATTGATCAAAAGCGTTACTATTTTATACCACCAAATAAAATTTTTACTAAACAAGCTAAAAACAAAAAGCCTACAATTTTATATTTGTATTTTACATAACACGTTTTTCCACAAAAATTAATGGCAATAATGGCTAATTATCACATAATTTCTTGCTAGTTTTTTCGCTCGACGCTTAGCTAACCTGTCGAAACAAATAAGAGGTACCCTACAACGCGGAAAAATTACAGCATTCTCCTCCAGAGGATGATGCTCAAAACGTTAAAACGACTACCCTATGGGTGTCGACTTAACAAAACGAACAAGCTGCGTTGTAATGCCGGTAGAATAAAAATGCGCCAGTAAAAAAGTAAAACTACAAAAGGAACTGGTTCCATAACGTCAAGACAGCAGAACCAAACGTGCCAAATTTAACAAAATACGCCATTAATTCGCTCGTTGTCCACTTTTTAACGAATGCAAAATCAAGGTACCAAGCTAACAAAATCTAAATAGAATTTATCATCTACAAACCTGTTTAGATACTAACAACCTTTCCTAACTAAATTTGCAATTTCTATGATATTTATACAAAAATAAACAATCCTAAAAGTGTTTGTTTTCTAAAATTCCAAATAGTCAAAGTACCTTACGCTTAGATTAAAATAAACAATGTGTACAGCTGGATTTTTAATTAGATTTGCAGTTTTATTCTTTATATTAATCAAATGTCCAATGCGACAAATTTAAAATATCACAATCTGCATGCGGGACCTGCCCAAACAAAAATTACAGATCCAAATACGAGTTTCTACAACTATAAAACAACCACATGTGACAATTTTATACAAGAGGTTTACTTTGCAAAATTAAATGCACTTAACAGTTTATGTATTGGCCTGTTTTAACTAATTACAAATATGTAATCTAATTTGCACTGTTTTCATTTACTAATTAAACAAGATTGGTTTGGGCCAACCTATGAAACAATTTGAACCAATAAAAACACTATATCTAACATTCCAAAAAGGATTTGTCTCTTCTTCGAATTACAGACATACAAATGATGTAAGCTCTCAATAGTCTGTACTTTCTATAGTGTCTAAAATTTATCTTAAATATATTTTTCCACATCAAAACCTAAATATACACTTAAATATTAAATTAGTTTGAAGCGTACTTAAGAATAACCAAAAATGGTTTAACACGCTTTTACTTTAAAAGGAAATTATTGTGCCAAATCTCAATTTAATAGCTCGCCTTAAAAGATTAGAATTTAAATAGATGTTGTTTTTGTACCTTTAAAAGGTTGTAAAATAATGGTGCAGCAGTATTTCGATAACTAACAGTAGTAGAGAAAAGTGGACATTGTATACGCAAATGATGATAATAAACAACGAATACTTCAAAGCACTTACCTTGTAAATATTGCGAAGCGTAGCACATTTATTTATTGCGGCCGTCCAGGACGGGAAGCGATAGTGGAATAGGTCGAGTCCTCTCCCTGGCAGGTGATAAAATAGTTCTTGTACATGCGAAGATACGGCATAGTTTATCGGTGTTCGCGGCACTTAAAAGACGCAGGCGCGGTGTTTGAAATAATTTCACGGTACTTACAATGACATTCGAATATACCGGGCGGAGGTAAATAATTAACAAATTCTAAATGTTTAAAATAAGACAAGCGGTTAATTATATATAATTATAAACGGAACCGAGGTAAAGGTATTTAATTATTTCAATTAAAGTGAAACTTAAAAGATAACATTTCTTCTACGAATAAATTCGATAATATTTAGATAAATTTTCTTCTAACCGGATTCGAACCTAAGAAATGTTGTAGCAATTTTTTTAAAGGGAAAAATTGCTGGGTGAAACAAATTAGAAAAAAAATTGAAAAAAGCATCCAAACCACTTATTTACAGTATTAAGTCGATCCTCAATTTTTAATAGGTCCTGGGTTTCATATGGAAAACGACAAGCTCGTTATTTTTTAATTTGATTCGATCATAAGGTTAGGTTCAATATTTCGTATCCAAAATATTGCAGAATACAATCCAGCTGTTATAAAACCTTGTTTGAAAAGTCAGAAATAACAATTTAATCTTTCAAAAACCCGTGTAAATACCCTATGGTTCAGGAAATACCTCATAGTCTCCAACTTGTTTCATACACACGGCTCGTGGGCATTAACAGTTTTGTTCTGATAAGACTTCTCCCGCTTGAACTAACCTGAGAAGTAATTTCCTTAATCCGCTCACTTCCACTACTCTTCGAAGCAAACGTGCTGAAAAAGTCGTTGATGATGAGACCGCTGCTCAAAAACTTTAGTTCCTTAATCGGTTTTTATAGCAGCGTACACCTCATGTAGGGTTACTCACCCCAATAGTGAGACAACCAGATTGCAAATGTTGAAAAAAATCTATCCCACACCGAATTAGCTTGGGACCGACGCTTTGTGACCATACCGCCGGAACCCGTACCAAACCAACTTGAAGACCGCAACCACACCACTAGTTGTTAAGCGCGAGTGACTTTTTGTTGGACCCTAAAAGGGTTTATATATTGTTTTGGCAATTCTCTTTTTCACTAGAGTTAAGTCCAGAACCACTAAGTTGTAGTCCGTAAGACTTGGCATCCCATCGTCAAAAGTAGTAACCTATTACTAACAAGTAAATTTTCTTATTCAAAGCATTTGATTCTTTAGAAATGATAATTGATTAAACTTTTATATTTAAGAATTTAAGCTATAACTATTGTAAAAAGCTTTAAATTAAAGTATGTACGTGATTATCAGATCTGATGCTCATCCAAGTCTTAAGAGACAAAAATGTTTTATAAATACAATTTTGTATATATGACTAAACTTTGTGAATTGATTTAATTTTTTTGGATAAAAGTTATTTGTTATCTTATAGATATTTTCTGATTCTAACAGGTTTTGAGTTTTCTAAGTAATGTAAATTAAAAGTTTTAAAAAATTCATTCCGATAGGGATTCTGTAATTACTCTAAAACATCTTTTTTAATGCTTACTGGTTACAATGGCTTCTAACTTAACTTTTAATTAATTTTTAAAACTTATTTACTACAATAACGCATACAACGTGTGGCCCGAAATATTCTTCTCTCTTTCTTTTAGAACTTATTTGTGACATTTGGGCAGTAATAGTCTTTTCAATTTAGCACTTCGGACAATAGCATGATTTTCAGTCTTAAATAGTTACGCGAAAGCACTTTCAGTTATCCTTTGTTATATTAGAATCCACATTCCTTAGGTTCGAATCTGGTTAGAGGAAAATTTTTATAAATGTTTTCAAGTTTATTCGTTGTAGGAGGGTAATCTTTTAACTTTCACTTCAATTAAAATAATTAAAGCTTTTATCTCTCTATTGTCTAGAAACAATTACTATGTAAATTATTATTTTTTAAGGCAAGCTATTAAATTGGAATTTGACACAATATACTTATTTTAAAGTAAAGTCGTGATAAACAAATTTTGGTCATTTTTGAACTTTTCAGACGGGTTTAATATTTAATTGTATATAATCCCGAATATTCAGGTTTTGGAAAGGAAAAATATACCTTAACAGCACATGATAAAAAATACTGTTGAAGTAAGGTTACTATTAAGGCTGTTTTACTGCTAAAAAACAATACTCGAACGGATACACGTACGAAAATTGTGTTGAGGTAAGGGTACTGTTAGGAATTTTTTACTACTAGAAAAGTACACCTAACGAGCGTATATGCAAATATAGTGTTGGGGTTACGTTATTGTTATGAATGTTTACCTACGAAGACAAAATACCCAAACTAATGCATGGACGAAAATAGTATTGAGGTTAGGTTGCCGTTAGGAATGTTTTTCTACTAAGGAAAAATACACAACGGACACATGTGCAAAAATAGTGCTGAGGTAAGGTACTGCTAAGAATGTTTTACTTCTTGAAAAAGTACTCAGCCGTATGTGCGAAAATAGTGCCAAGATGGGTTACTAATAGAAATGTTTTACTGCTAAGAAACCATACTCGAACGGATACATGTGCGAAAATATTGTTGAACTAAGGGTACTGTTAGGAATGTTTTACTACTAAAAAAATACTCACACAGAGATATGTGCGAATATAGTGTAAAGGTAAGGTTAAGGTTAGGAATGGTTTACTAATAAGAAACTATACTCGAACGAGTACATGTGCGAAAACTATGTTGAGGTTAGGTTATCGTTAGGAATATTTTATTACACAGACAAAATATCGATTAAAGTGCATGGACCAAAATAGTGTTAAGATTACGTTACCGCTAGAAATGGTTTACTATTAATAAAAGTTCCCACACAGATGCATGTATGCATGTGTGAAAATAGAGTTAAAGTTAAGTTACAGTAAGGAATGCTACTAAGAAGTGTATTCAAATGGGCACATGTGCTAATATAGTGTCAAGCTCACGCTATCGTTATGAATGTTTTACTCCAACGACAAAGAACCCAAACGAATGCATGAGCGAAAATAGTGTTAAGACTGGGTTAGATTAGTTAAATTTGTGTTAGGGTAGGTGCGACGAGTGCTTATAATATAAAGGTTGGTTCCAGCTATTGCAAGTGCCTTGTATTACTGTTAATTCAGCGTCTTTTATTTCACCTCAAAAGAAGATCTAAGATTTACCAATTGATTTAGCAAAAAAATTAAAACCTACACTTTTTACGCATTCTACAAAAATTCCTTTTCAATCAGGTATATTTACACATGACAGCATACATTTACGTGACTTAAAAGAGCGCAAAACACATTTTTCTGTGGACATCGTTCAAAGTATTGCCGCCACATAACCTCGTCGATGTTACCTGAGGCCATAGGTGAACTTAACACAGAAAGACGCTTGCAAACTCCTTTGGCTTTATTGCAAAACTCCTCTATTTGACGGCAATTTCGATGGCTACAACAAACATAAGATTTCAATAAATGGCGCCGTTGCCAATTTGCAAGGAATAAAACATTATCATGCTAGGAGGATGGGTACTCACTTGTTAAGTTTATTTTGATATGATCGGTATTTAATAAATGTGCATCAGTAAATAGATAAATAATCAAAATAAGTGTAACGCAACAAACAGAAAGGTAGTTCCTGTTAAACAAATGGCACAAACATTAAGAATCTCTATATGGAATAGATGGCCAGAAAGAATTGCGCTATGTTTATTATAACAGATTTGAAGTATGGCAACAAAAGAAAGTACCTATAGCGTTTATAGGCATCGAGTAATGTACACGTACTTGATATTGTATTTATTGCATAATCATAGTATAGTGAACATTTTTAGTGCATGCTGATATGGGACGGTGAACCTTGTTTATGAAAGTCGTCAATCCGTGGATCGGACGAGTTGAAGCTGTTGCAAATTTTCTTAAAAATTTTATCTTTTATTGTATTAGTTAGGTTCAAGGGATTTTTAAACCCCGCACGGGGAAATTGCCGGTACTATTATGTTTCAGTGAAAACCACACAAAGATTGGGTTTTCAGGAAAAGTTGAGTCATTGACTTATCATTTGTGGTGTGGGAAAGTGCAAAAATTGCACTTCTCATACCTAACATGCAGTTGCGTCCACCAATGTGTATCAGAGAACTTTAACCACACTTGGTGGAGAGAGATGTTTTGTGAGAGCGTATATATCGAAACAAAGGTCCTGAGTATCGACCTTTCTTGTGTGTAGACGTATTTGCAGTGCTTTGATATATCGGCGAAGTAGCTCCTTTCGTTATTTTCTATTATGGTTACGAATCATTTTGGTGCTTCGTCGAAGAGAGCTATAGCTAAACAAACACGGGGACATCAGGACGCTACCCACGCCATCCCCGGGAGATTAAAATGCCGTATCGTGGATCAAAATGCCATGGGTAGGTGCTAGGTTAGAATCTGAAAAGCATTGACGCCCCAGGGAATTTAAACCCGTATAAATTTAAGTATATAATGTAGTAAAAATTAACGCCTTAGAGCATTTAAATGCGTTTCAAAACATGGCCTACTTATAGTGCGATACTTTGTTGATTCGGTGCCTACGTTAATTTCTTATTCTTTTCTTAAAATCTAAATTATTCACATTTTGTAATTGGATTATAAAAAAAAACATCCTTTTTTGACAAATTCTGCTAATTGATTTTCTTTTTAACTTTTCTGTTTTCCTGACCGTTCCAGAGACATTTTTTTACTGATAATCTTTTTTGGAATCAATAAATTTTCCGTTTGTGGCACAAGAACTCTCCAATTGGGAAAAATGAGCTCGCCAAATGGAACCGAAATCCGTTGGTAGAATTTGAATTGGATTTCATGATAAAGAAAATCATAAATCCTACAAGGCGCTCAACAATCATTTCTCATACGGCAAAAGTAAGAGTTGGAGAGCAAAAATTTATAAAAATGAGTGGCCATGGCAGTACTGCATCCATTAAGTCATATTTATAGCTAAATGAAGAACATAACAATTTAGTAAATGAAATAAAAAAGAAACAACCTCTTCGAGCTCACCATCCAGTTCACATTTTTTGGTACTTATAATCCTTTCTGCTTCTACCACATTGAGTTCTCGTTTAAAAAATAAAGAAAGTTTGAAAATTGTGTATTCCGTAACTGTAAATTTAATTAAAATTATAATTATTACTTGTTAATTTTATTCATTATTGTCTGTCTATATATCAAAGATTATAAAATGTACGGAAAGTATAAAAGTAAATGCCTGCCTGCATCAGCAATTAGAATATGTAGTAAGAAATAAGCATTTTGTTATCTAATAATTAAAGGTTATAGAAATGTGCGTGATGAATATTTATTTTTGGATTCTGGAATTTATCCAATCAAAAAAGTTCTACTTTACATTTGTTGCTGTCAAAATTTGATTGTTTAACCCCTAAGCGTTGCTGCGTTAAAGCAAAGTTGACTCGAACAGACTACATAAAAAACCCTCGTCTTTTTCGATGGCTCGTATTTTAATTAATGAACAGCTTGTTCTCGTCGATTCCTTTAGGTAACAACGCTTTCATAGACAATAAAATTTTACCTTACATGTAATTTTCCAATGCTCCACCCGAAGGTACTACATTGGCCAGGAAGCGAGTTTTTTTTACCTTGCTGTTCCAAGCAAGGTAGGAATCTTTAACGTGCGTGACAACACTCACACACGGGACCTCCATTTTACCTCTTATCCGAACGAGGGTGTATTTTTGTGAAAAATGCTCGCCTAACATTTTTCAAACGGCAGTGTCGGGATGCGAACCCGAGACCTTGGGCGTAGTAGTCACACACATACCACTACACCACGGAGTCGCCTAGTAATAAAATTTTACCGACAAAAGTATAAGGTCTGCTACGTACCTAGACGTAGCCGGAAGAAAAGTAAGTACCAGGCTGACTAGCAAACGCGGAGAGTGGGAGGATTTACCTAAATACCAAAAAAAGCAACAAAAAAATAAAGCACGTCGCCCACGATTATCTATTAACAAATAAAAATAAATAAAGGATTATGTACAAACAAGCGAAAGAAATAAATTCAGAGTTACTATTTTACAGCAAACAATTATATTATACGGACAATTTAGTAATTTAGATACGAAGTGCGCATCTCGTATTTTACAGCAAATAAAACAAATAAGTAATAAAAATACACATGTGACAGCTTTTGTCACACGTTTTTAAATTGTACATAATACCTTTTGTAAAATAACCTAATCAGTAAAAGAGAATTAACGCGTGAGAGCTTTTGTCGAACGTTTTTAAATTGTATATAATACCTTTTGTAAACTAAACTATTCAGTAAAGAGAATAAACGTGTGCGTTCTTTTAACAAGCATGTTCAAAAATACTACATCGCACCTGTAGAGCGATAATATCGAATCGCAGCAACAAACAATAGTCCTACAGTGTCACCTTTCTCATCACGTAACTGCACCAAACGTTGATGCGGAATATGCCATTGACACACACAAAAGAAAACGAGTTGCATACCTGTAGGTGTCCGAATACTTAGCTTGCAATCCGTCGGGAGTGAGTCAACACAGATACGCCGCGGTATTCAGGATCCATTCGCTCTGCCATCGTAACTGCATCAGCGATCTACAGACAAAAGCTATTGGTCCACGGCAACGGATAGGTGGGCCTACACAAAAAAAGAACCCATTTGGCCTCCAGCTAAAAAAAGCTAAAAGGAGAATCTGATTTGAATGCGTACGCATGGGAAAACTCACCAATACACGCAAGACACCTCCTAGTTGTCAAACAAAAAAAAAACGAACGTGCATTGCTTTTGAAATACGGTGACGAATAATGTAGAAAATATTTCGATGCACAAGCTGCAGAATCAAATTCAACATTGGTTCAAATGGCTCGAATTCGAACTGCAAATTCTCGCTTATCGAAGCACGATTTAAACTGGAAAACACGCTATCAAATAATAGTAGGGTCTATCATCTCGACAAGTCTCTAAATGGGAAACACAAAAGAAGCAATTATACGCGATCGCAATGTATACCAAGATAACGGGTACCTAAAACAGGATATAAACTATTTAATTGTAGTATAAACTTGTCGTTTCGAGCAACTAGATTTAAGTTGAAGAATTATTAGAGAGCGTATTTATTATTAATTATGTTGAAGGATTCAACAGTAGAAACGGAATTTATTCGAGCGGGTATTGAATTAACCAGGGAAATTTTAAAAGCAAAATTGGAACGTAACAGATCTTATAATTCTACTGTTGAAAGGTGCTTGCCTAACATTTTTCGTGTGGTTCGTATCGGAAATCGAAACCGGACTCAACTAATGCACAGAGACGCTTATAACCCGTGGCCCAGAAACCAAATATTTTACTTATATTAAAGATGTACCTTTAGGAAGAAAACATTTTAATTAGGTATACTTTTCCTCGGAATAGAGTATAGCTCCATTCAACGAATATAAAACCTTCTACTTTTCTACAAATCAAACAATGATCGTTTCTGTTGAACAAAATATCTGTAAATACGAGGTGTTACGTCATCATCGAACAATTCGGTATTTTGTGACAATAAATACCGTCAGTGCGTGCATCCTACAGTTGTCAGTGAAACATTATATACCGGCAGTGAGTGCGCGAAGTGACAGTCGTACTCGAGCCTTTACAGAAGCGAGTCGCATTCGAATCCTTGCAGAAGCCGGTTGTATTAGAGCTTTTGAAAGCGAGACCGACACCGATTCGTGCGTGTTACTGGTTCTCCGTCGAAAGCTTTTGTGCGTGAATGTTTATTGCCCCCAGCGGCACAGGATAAAAGGTATTTATACCCTTAATTAAGTAGTTTGGTGTAGTTGTAGTTATTACATAACCGCTCCACTGCTATCGTTATTGCTTGCAAAAAGCAATTGGTCCTTCCCTGTAATTAGCATATCTTTATCAATTTATATCATCTCCTTAATCCCCAATCAATCATTGGTCCTTCGAGCCGGATTCACCAGTTCTATGGTATTCGCATGTCCTAAATTAAATATTATTTTGCATTCCAGCGAGCTTTTTAATTAATTAATGATTTAGCTTTAAATTTGTGTTCAAGCTCCATATGTAGCGGGTTAAAATGTGTAAATATTATTTATACTGTCTTTAGATTAAATTAAGTGATTTCGCCGTAATTAAACCAGCGTTTAGTTACAAACAAATCCTTAATATAAAATTTGCTTTCTTTGCACTAAAAGCCATTGCGCTTTTTTAGTATCAATACAAACCTTTCAGTCGGTTTGCAGTAAAATATTGAACATCTGCAGGAGTAATAGAATGTAAAAGCTGCATCTTTCGGCAAATACGTTAAAACCACGTTTCTGTGAGCTTTGAAGTAAAGGCCGACCGTAACCGCCCGGGTTGTTAAGCTGTAAATCTTATCTTCACGCTTTGTTTGACAAACCGGTAGGTTTTCGACGTCTCGTTTTAAGACCCACATTGCAAGCTAATGGTCATAAAACGTGATTTATTGGTTTATACGCTGTCTTACCTTTTCGTGCTTTGAACAACAACCCATAATATTTTAACATTTTTCGCGCACATCTGACCGGTACCGTTTTACAACATTTTATTGTAGGCCTTTCACAATAACAGTCACTATGGCTCCGAAGAAGGCACATGTAGTAGAACTAGAATTACTGAAAACACGTATTATAGAAATGTTTGAGCTTTGTAACACTATACAAAGTGACCCAAGTTTAAAAACGTTGTTCCTTATTCAAACAAGGGGAATAACTGACCTTTATACAAATTTCAGCAAAATTTTAATTGCTGTCTTAGCTTCGTGTGACGAGGTAGAATCATTAACTTACAACGCTGTACGGAAGGAAGTAGATTCCGCTTATTTTTGCATACTGCTGCATCTCGAAACGATGCAGGAAATGAAAGCACCACAAATCATCGAAAATGCTCCAAGCAGCACGGTATCAAAATTGGTACCGTTAAAGCTCCCACTCTTTAAGAATGAGGCAACGGAATTCGCATGCTTTATCGATTTGACAGTCTGGTCTATAATAACGCGTCACTCACCAATATAGAAAAATTAAATCACCTTATTAATTGTTGTAGCGGGGAGTCTTTAAGAATCGTTAAATCTGTACCCATTTCGGGGGATAATTTTATTATTTCCTATAACGCCTTGCGTGAGCGATTTAGCAACCCGCGTTTATTGGCAACTTTGCATTGGAAAGCAATGAAAGACTTTCCACCTTTAAAATCAGAAGACCCTAAGAAACTTAGGGCACTTATTGATTGTTTTTCAGAGAACCTTGCTGTTCTAACTAACTTAAAGTTTCCCACTGAACATTGGAACTTTATTCTAGTCGATTTGCTTTTAGAAAAACTCGATCCGTTCACTAGAAAACGCTTCGAACTCCAATCGGATCCGAAGCAAATACCTAATTTCGAGGATTTGAGATATTTTTTAACTCAACAATGTGCAGCGTTGGAAACCTTTTCTTCAACCGCACCTGTTTCTTATTCGACGACTGTCCATACATCTCACACATCAGTGCCTAAGAAATCCTCAGCGTTTCAATTTAAACCAGAGGTTTCTTCTAACGTAGTTTCACTGGACACACCAAGTAGCTCCAGTGACTCAAAGAATTCATTTTCGCACCATTGTCCTTCTTGCAAGGGCAATCACTTAATTACAGATGTCAATCGTTTCTAAAGAAAACTCCGACAGAACGTTTCGACATTGTCAAACGCTTACGCCTTTGTTTAAATTGCTTACGAACAGACCATGCGTCCATGCAATGCAAATCTTATAATTCCTGTCGAACTTGCGCCAAGCCGCATCATACCTTGCTACATTTTGAACCGCAACCTGCTTCTAGCCGTTCAGCTGAACCGATCGCTACACCTATGCATAAAAATGCCAATAGGACGCAGTCAGCCTCTCCTATTCCGACAAATGTTTTGTCTTCACAGACGAATTCAAATCTTGGGGTTACTGTCTTACTCTCCACTGCTGTTGTGGAAGTTCAAGACCGGTCTGGTAGATACAAACCGATCAGGGTACTATTAGACCCTGGCTCTCAAGCTAGCTTTATTCGAGACGATTGCGTGAACAAACTTTGGCTTCCACGCATACGTTCTCAAGTTCCGATTTATGGACTTGGACAGACAACTTCAGCAGTCAATAGGGGTGCCGTCAGCTGCACCATTCGCTCTATGTTAGACTCTGAAAAATCTCTAGAAGTTACAACTTTTGTGCTTTTGTCAATATCTGGCAAATTACCTACCGTTGAAGTTCCTAATAATTGGGAACACTTATGCGGCCTGCACTTTGCAGACCCGACCTGGAACTCTCCAGGAACTATTGACATGCTCCTTGGAGCAGATGCTTATCCGTTCATCATCAATGGCGGTGTTATACATGGCAAATTTCTTCAGCCTGCCGCCATAAATACAATTTTGGTTGGACTATTCTTGGTCCCACAAAAGCTTGCAGTCTGATACTGTCCAAGCATTTTTACTTCTGTAGAAGATCCTATCGACCAGACCCTAAGGCGGTTTTGGGAGATAGAAGAACTACCATCAAGCCTTATACTTCTCCAGAAGAAGAAAAGGCAGATTTGATTTTGAAAACACGTTTTCTCGTGACCCTAGCGGTCGTTTTATTGTTGCGTTACCGTTCAACGATACTTTGCCCGTTTTGATAATTGCTTTGAGATGGCTAAAAGGGACTATTTTCGTTGGAGCGCAAATTGCATGCTCAACCGGAGCTACGCGCCCAATACAACAATTTCATGCAGGACTATCTTGATGCGGGTCATATGGCATTACTCGATTCTCCGCCCGTTGGGAACGATAATTATTTTTACCCCATCACCCTGTGTTTAAAGAGGAAGGTCATAATTCTAAAATTCGTGTGGTTTTGACGCCTCTGCAAAGGCTAAAAACAACGTGTCATAATGACACTCAATTGGCTGGACCTAGTCTCCAAAATGACATTTCGTCATTCTTACTTAAATTTCGCTCTCATCGTTTCGTTTTTACTTGTGATGTTCGCCAAATGTATCGACAAATTTTGGTTACCGAAGAACATCGAAGGTTTCAATTAATTGTGTGGCGGTTCTCCGCAGAAGAACCCATTCAGACATATCAGCTTAATACAGTGACCTACGGTATTAAGTCATCGCCTTATTTAGCATTAAAAACTCTTCAGCAATTAGCCATTGACGAAGGCAAAAGGTTTCCGTTAGCCGCTGACGCTATACGGTCAAATCTATATATTGATGATTTCGTCGCCGGTGGAGATTCTATACAATCGGCCCGCGAAATTAAAGATCAACTTATTCGACTTTTACATTTGGCTGGTTTTGAACTTCGAAAATGGAGTTCTAATTCAGTTTCTATTTTGGAAGGCATTCCGTCAGATTTTTGCCAATATACTTCTCTCGATTTCGATTCTGACGAATCAATAAAAATATTAGGTCTTCAATGGTCACCTACAGAAGATATTTTCTCATTTCGGGTTAAACCATTAAACCCAATATGTACAAAGCGCAACATACTTTCACAAGTTGCCGGAATATATGATCCATTAGGGTTTTAGCCCCACTAACACTTTTGCAAAACGCCTAATCCAGCATCTGTGGATGTTAGGTTTAAATTGGGATGACATCCCACCAGCAGACATTTCGTCTCAATGGCAGCAGTATCAAGAAGAGTTGCCGTTATTATCGTCATTAAAGTTACCACGTTGTTTACCCCCTTCGGATCCTTTTACTTGTCATTTGCATGGGTTTTGCGATGCTAGCGAGGTAGGGTATGCAGCGGTAGTGTATTTCAGTTTATAAATCAAACTACTGGAGAAATAACTGTACAATTTGTAACCGCTAAAACAAAGGTAGCTCAATTAAGCGCATTTCAATTCCACGTTTGGAATTATGTGCCGCCGTTTTATTAACCGATTTACTTTCTTTTACCATTCGGTCTTATCAAGGTTTGATTGACATCTCCGATGTTTCAGCGTGGAGTGATTCTACGGTCGCTCTCACTTGGATACGTTCTCCACCTTTTCGTTGGAAAACTTTTGTGGCAAACCGTGTTAGCCACATTCAAGAAATCATTGCACCTAGCCGATGGTTTTATATTAAATCTTCGCATAATCCGGCTGATCCTGCATCTCGGGGATTAATGCCAAGCGCGGTTATTTCATGTTCGCTATGGTGGGCGGGGCCTGAATGGCTTCACTACACTAGTGACTCGTGGCCGCCTCAACCAACATTGTCAACCTCAATTGCTGAGGTAACTACGGAAAAGAAGATTCTAACATTTGTCGCTCAAACAGATCCGAACGTCATTGACATTTTACTAAGTCGTTTTTCATCGTTATATAAAATCCAAGGCATCGTGGCTTACATTTATAGATTTTCTAAACCCATGGCTCAAAGTCATACGGGTCCCTTAACAGACATTGAACTACACAATGCTCTCATGATTATCGTTCGGCATGTACAAAATGTTACATTTTTAAAGGAAATAGCTTCGATTAAGGCAAACCGTAAATTACCTAAAGGCTTGCGAAAACTTTCTCCATTTGTTGATCCACAAAACATCTTAAGAGTAGGTGGGCGCTTGACACATTCTTCGCTTTCCTATTCCGAAAAGTTTCCTGCGTTATTGCCTCAACGGCACCGATTAACCGAACTTATCATTCTGTCAACTCATGAAAGGTATTGCCATCCTGGTGTTAATACCACAGCGTATCTTATCCAACAGAATTTCTGGATCCTTTCCATTAAAAATTCAATCCGAAGTTATTTATCATCATGTCATAGATGTTTTCGTACCAAACCGGTCCTGGTAACTCCTCCTATGGGAGACCTACCGGCAGCACGTATTACCCAAATCAAACCGTTCAGTATTGTTGGTGTTGATTTTGCTGGCCCTCTTTTAATAAAAGCTAACCGCCTGCGAGGCTCTAAAACTCTTAAGGCCTATATTTGTATTTTTGTTTGTTTTGCCACTAAGGCAGCACATATTGAACTTGTTTCGGATTTGTCGGTAGACGCGTTTCTTGCCGCTTTGCGACGATTTATAGCACGGCGAGGACGCTGTTCTCAAATATTTAGTGATTGCGGTACTAATTTTGTAGGTGCCTATCGTCAGCTTACGAGTTATCTGCATAGTGCAGTAACCTCAGAAAGGATAAAGTGGACGTTTAATCCACCTAGCGCCCCTCACTTCGGTGGCTTGTGGGAAAGCGGTGTTAAGTCGGTAAAGACACACCTAGCTCGCGTAATCGGCGAACAAAAACTTACTTTTGAGGAACTTTACACAGTTCTTACGCAAATTGAATCTGTTCTAAATTCAAGGCCACTCTGTGCTTTGAGTTCGGATCCAAATGACTTGCGTTGCCTAACACCAGGTCATTTCCTAACTATGGAACCTCTTTCAGCACCACCAGATGAGGACCATTCAACCAACGTTTTACCATTAAAGAGCAGGTGGAAACTCCTGCAAAAACTCCACCAAGATTTTTGGGCTCGCTGGAGCCATGAGTACTTACATACTCTGAATCAAAGGGTTAAATGGCACTCTAAGGTAGGTGTCCGACAAGTTGAAAAGGACACTATTGTCCTCATCAAGGACGACCAGCTTTCTCCACTTCAATGGAAGTTTGGTCGTATTATTAATACCTTTCCCGGTGCGGACGGTATTATACGTGTCGCGGAGATCAAAACTGCACATGGCACATTAAAACGACCTTTGGTCAAACTAGCGCCGCTACCGGTATTTTAATTTTATTTTTATGTTTAGATGTATATACACATTTTTACATGTATAGTAGTATATTATTTTACATATTTGCTTATTTACATATATATTTTTATTTTTGCATAGTTGGTAATATCGCTCGCTGTAGTGCACCACCCTATCTTTCGTTACCTGTTTTTCCTAGCAAGGTCAAATCCCATGTGATTTCCTTCACCCAACCTACTTCCCTCCTTTTCAAAATTCTATGAATTTGGTGGGCGGTATGTTACGTCATCATCGAACAATTCGGTATTTTGTGACAATAAATACCGTCAGTGCGTGCATCCTACAGTTGTCAGTGAAACATTATATACCGGCAGTGAGTGCGTGAAGTGACAGTCGTACTCGAGCCTTTACAGAAGCGAGTCGCATTCGAATCCTTGCAGAAGCCGGTTGTATTAGAGCTTTTGAAAGCGAGACCGACACCGATTCGTGCGTGTTACTGGTTCTCCGTCGAAAGCTTTTGTGCGTGAATGTTTATTGCCCCCAGCGGCACAGGATAAAAGGTATTTATACCCTTTATTAAGTAGTTTGGTGTAGTTGTAGTTATTACATAACCGCTTCACTGCTATCGTTATTGCTTGCAAAAAGCAATTGGTCCTTCCCTGTAATTAGCATATCTTTATCAATTTATATCATCTCCTTAATCCCCAATCAATCACGAGGCTTGTTCAATTGAAACCCATCTTTGGTTCAGGAAAAATTTATTGACAACTACATTCACAAATAATTATCACTACGATTAAAGCACATATCCCATTGTTTCGTCAATCTATGTATTCCCTGCCTAAAGAGATCTTGTGGCTGCTGGTCGAAGAATTCTTACACGGCGTTTTGTACTTCTTCGTCCGACTGAAAACGGTTACCTTTTAACGCTTTTTTCAGTGGCCCAAAGGTTGTGAAAATCGCAAGGCGATAAATCGAAACTATAGGGTGGATGCTCTAATATCCTTCCTTTCTTTCGCTGTAGATTTTCTTTCACTACGTTAGCAACATGAGGTCGAGCATTGTCGTGAAGCAGAATGACACCACGTGAAAGCTTCCCTGGACGTTGATGGAGCTTGTTCAAAGTGTCATAATACAGGTTTGCGTTGATATGCATCCGAGGTTCTGTAAATTCTATCAACAAGGGTTATTCATTGTCGAAAAAAAATGTCAACATAACCTTACCGGCAGAAGGTTGAACTTTAAACTTCTTTGGTGGTGGTGAATTTGCGTGTTTCCATTGCATCGATGACAGCTTACTGGATGGTTCAAAATAATGACACCAAGATTGTCGCCAGCAAATATTGACGAGAGAAAATCGTTACCATTTTGTCTAAATTCTGTCAGGTGTTGCAAAGATAAGCCCATTCGCAAGTTTTTTTGGTTTTCTGACAAAAGGCGAGAAACCCATTGCGCATAAACTTTGCTGTAGCCTAGTTTGTGTACGATGCTATGATCCGATCCGATACTCACACCAAAATTTTCTGAAATTATTCTGATTGAAACTCGACGATTTTCTCTAATCAGGCCTTCCACACTTGCCATATTCCTGTCTGTTGATGCAGTACACATCGCACTTGGTTGCGGCTTATCATTCGTCCCTTCGCGTTCATTCTTAAATTTTCGACACCATTCCTTGACAGTTGGATACGAAGAACATACGTTTTCATGCACTGCTTGCATTTGTGTATGAATTTCGAATGGTTGCAAACCTTCAGCACACAGAAATTGAATGACCACACGCTGATCAGATTTGGTCGGATTGTTAACAACAAACATCATTTCAAAGTCACAATACTTAAAATCGCTGTCAAATATATACGAGAGAAACTAACCAGTGGGAAGTTTACAAACACCACTAATGTTGCAAAACGTTGAGTGATTACAATTGTTTCCGAGGCTAGCCCGATCAAAGATGGGTTTCGATTGAACAAGCCTCGTATTTACAGATATTTTGTTCAACAGAAACGATCATTGTTTGATTTGTGAAATGTAGAAGGTTTTATATTCGTTGAATGGAGCTATACTTTATTCCGAGGAAAGGTATACCTAATTAAAATGTTTCCATCCTGGAGGTACATCTTTAATATAAGTAAAATATTTGGTTTCTGGGCCACTGGTTATAAGCGTCTCTGTGTATTAGTTGAGTCCGGGTTCGATTTCCGATACGAACCACACGAAAAATGTTAGGCAAGCACCTATCAACAGTAAGATCTGTTACATTCCAATTTTACTTTTAAAATTTCCCTGGTTAATTCTATACCCGCTCGAATAAATTCCATTTCTACTGTTAAATGTTTCAACATAATTAATAATAAATACGCTCTCTAATACTTCCTGAACTTAAATCTAGTTGCTTTGAAACGACAAGTTTATGCTACAATTAAATAGTTTATATCCTGTTTTAGGTACCGGTTATCTTGGTATACATTACCACCGCGTATCGCAGGAATCTGGACTAGAGCGGCAAACCGCAGTCATGCAAAACAGCTGAAGTAAACAATAATTAGCTGTCGCATAGCCTGCCAATGTGCATTAAACTAGGAAAAAATCAGTGGGAATTAATTAATTTACTTTGTTTATTTGAAATATAGATTACATTATTTTGTCATTCGTGAATTCTGTGCAATCTAGCACGCTCTCTGTTTATGCGTGCGAGTAAATAAGTGTACCGTTAAGTTTAGTAAATGGTGCTCAATTTTGTGGTTATAGGGTCTATAGTGTATTAATTGCGTATGTGATTAAAATTTCTAATGAGTGACCCCTTTTCAATTTTTAAAAAAGTTGTTTAATTCATTTGATTATATAAATATATTTCAACACTATATAACGTATGATTTGTGTGCAGTAGTTGTTTTCAGACTAAATTTTTAAATTGAACACGCCTACATTTATGATTAAGATATATTAATTTATAATTATCTACCCAGGTGAATGGTTTATTAACTCATTTTCATTATTTAGCAAAAACCTAGCGCATGGTGTATTTAATTATTGGTGTTTTCTTTCGTCTATAAGCAATTTATATTATAATTGTATTTGTTTGCATAAAAGTTTATTGAATTCTCCATATTTTAATAAATTGAGGAGTTTTTTATTACCTTTAATATAACTTTCTTTTATATAAAGTACGAAAGATTTGTTAGTTCTAAATTCCGCCCCTTCTTAAATCGATTCTGACCACCCCGCATAGGATGAAAATATCTTCTTCGTTGCACAAGCATTACGCATGATGTTACTCAATTCCCAACGACATTTTTAGTTTTTAAAAGGTGCATTCCACTTTATGGTAGTTATTATGGATCTGTTCCAAACGATATTGATGTAATTGAATTTGATGGAAAAGTACATTGGGATAAAGATCAACTATCATAACTATTTTTACCGATGTTAGAAACAATTTACTTAAAGCTTATGAAAAAGTAAGAATCACTACAACCTTGTAAACGAGATATTTCATTGGCATTGGCTAAACAAGTGTGTAAGAAAAACTATATCTTATTTGATTAGACTAAAAAGTTCTCAGCAAAATTAGCTTCCAGATTTATGATGTCGCATAGGTGTGTAGTTTCTCCATTAATTTTTGAATTACAAAATGCCGATGGCAAACCTCAAAGACGACGGCAAATGAAGGATCCAAAATCTCTTGCTTTTATTCCTAACCATTAGTAATTACTAGTAGCTTTATTTTTACCTTTATCTAAATATATTTTGTTTTCTCTATCGTTATCTAAATTGGATTTCTATCTTTTGACTTTATTTTGTCGTGTATAAATATACCTTATCTTTGGATTCTGAATTATGTCAAACTTTTTCGTTTGCCAGATACATCATTTATCTCACAATTTTTTTGTTTTTTCATTCCTAGTTTTAAAAATTATTTGTTACTACACTTAAATAATTTCTTTTTTTCTTAAATTTTCATCTTTTGTTTCCCTATTATACTTATTGTTACACAACTCACCGCATTCTGTTGCGGTGGTTGACTTATCTTTCATTTGAGACACACAACGAATCATTAGGACATGTACTAGCTGATGTTGGGTTGCTGCTTTTCTCTTTAGACACATGGTGCTCGCGAACTATGCCTCAGTAGTAAAAAGTCGATTTCCACAGTTGCTTCAATGAGAATTTCTATTCGACATATTTTCATTCTGAAATTTCTCAATCATTTTTTACAATTTCCGTTATCAACTATTTTTTTGTATTATAGGAACATTGGTAAATTTTTCTGTTTCTTCCTGGGCGTGTTGGTAAAGGGCTGTCGTCTTTTACTGTTTTCATCGTTAATTCCTGTTTATTTTTTAGTATAATGGAAATCTGTTTTTCTCTAAGTTTGTATAACTGCCTATTGTTGAATTATTTCTGTATGTTTGTGGTAGCTACTGTTTTGAAATTACATTTAAGTTGGTTCCTTTAATTTTTGTCTGATTTTTATATCGCGTGGATGCATTCGATAGGAAGACGATGTATCTGAGTCTCATCTGGAGCCTGGCTACTTTTAAACGTCAGCGTGTTAGAATAAGGCGCTTCATTTTGTCGCCAATGTTGCAAGCTGTCCCTTAAACCGATCTGCTTCAACAGAAATATTCTCTACTCTCTACTCTTTGTCTAGGATGCATTTGCTAAAACTGTACTTTTTTGTATCGCTCTATCTTCGTTTCGGAGTTTTTACTTCTCCGGTGGACCAGTTTTTGTTCCTAGGCAACCAACCGTTCACCACATGAGTGGTTTTCCCCTACTCCAGGTCGCTTATTTATTTATTTATTTTTCTTTAAAAAATTTTTTCGTTTTTTATATTATGTAATTGATATTCCGAACCATAAATGTTTATTTGTTTATGTTTCTCTTTGGGAATATCTTTGAGGTTCTACCTTATCTAATTGATACTGCAAATCATAAATTATTCATGTATCTTTCTCTTCAAAAATATTTTTGAGGGTTTATGTTATCTTATTGATGTTTCAAACCTTTAGTATTTATGATCAAAAGCAGGAATTATGTGTAAGTAAAGGGCATAACCTGCCTGTTAGCTTTGCATTTTGGTAAAATCTGAATAAAAATGTATCGTTAAAGTACCATTGCTGACTAATTTGGTAACATAAATTTTTATTGCTGTAACATATTTTTTAATATTCTAGTGGGCCAGTAATTTGGTTGAGTTAAAAGAATACCTTAAAGGTATTTTTAAAAAATGTGTATGCATTTATGTGCATTATGAAAAACGTTAATTTTGTATTTGAGTTTCTATAATGAGAATTAAGTATTAATTTTAAATATTAAGGGCCACTTGCACCGTATTTACTTTAAACGACGTTTAACTAATCTATGTTTTATTTTACCCTACGATTAAGGTGTGGTTGATTTGTAAGGTACTAGATTTATCTCTAGTTAACTAAACGAAGTTTAAGACACCAGCAACATTAGACAACATTGTAAAAGTCATCTGGTTGCTAGGTAACTGCATTAAATTATCAAACTTTATCAAATACAATTTTTGAGGTTCACTTAGATTTTTATATATTACTTTATTTATTTACGGAGCAATTGAAGCAGAGGAAGTCGTCATTAAAAATTGATCCAGAACTTCAAATTTTACAAACGATGAAAAAATGTATATTATCTTTACTTGCGCCAAGTACAAAGACATCTGGAAAAAACCGATTAGGTTACTTCAAGAGAAAAAGTTGCAGGACGGCATTTACAGAGAAGCTGAGTATTTAAAACGGTTTTTTAAAAATAAAAAAATTAAGTTGGGAAAATAGCTGCTGCTGAACAACATTATATCAATTTATCAATAGCAATTATTAAAGTAAGATAAACAAAAAGTAAGGTTTTAAATATGAAACTAGGCTTTAAACTAAGTTTAAATTATTAATCCCCCAAAATTAACAGTTTAATTTATTCACGGGTTAGATGGATTTAATCTCAGTTTACAGAACGGTGCTAGGCAATTTTTGACTTTTAATCGGAGTTTAGCATTAAACGTTGTTTAAGATGTACGGGACAAACGGACATAAGTCTCATACTCGGCAACTAATTTTGTGCGGTCGGTGCGGCGGCAAACATGACTCTTTCGCGTGTAGAAGACGTAGGCTGATGATTGGGTGCCCACTTATTCCGTTTCCTGTTATTGTAAAGTTTGCTGCGGCTTGATAAGCAGGTGACGCCTAAAGACATTATTCGATTATAAGTTGTCCGTGTATATGAACTCTTGTACAAAGTTTTTTGAAGCTTTTCTTTTTAAGAGGTTTGCTGCAATTGCTACACGCCAAAAGTCGCTTCATGGTTATATATAAATATTCTGTAGGGTATTTTGCATAGTGAATGTGGTCTAGGTGTTTTTTGGTTATGTTTTAGGGTATAGCTCTTTATTATCGTGTGATGTTATGGTAAAGATAGTCTCCACGGTGGTGGAATGAACACGTTTTGCGACTAACCGGGACGCATAACGAACAGTTGTACTGGACGTGACTACCTACGTACCTTGAACCACATGTGCAGAAGTGTATAGACCTGTGATCAAATCAACTTGTCAATTCATACCTGATTTGCTTGCCTATTATTTATCTTGTTCCCGTTTGTGTAGAGATAAACCACAATTAGCAGTCGCACAGCCTGCTAATATGTATTAAACTACAAGGTAATCAGTGTGAATTAATTAATTTACTTTATTTAATTTGAAATATAATTTATATTATTTTGACATTTGTAAATTCTGTGCAACGTAGCACGCCCTCTGTTCGTTAAGTACAACAGAATAAAGAGTAATAAAATATATTTTTGCATTTTCCTCTAAACAATATGCATGCAGTATGGGCGCGCAGCACGAAGATTAAAATATCTATAAAAAGAATATCATTTTCTGATCAAAGTTACAAAATATGGAAGTAAGATAGAACTCAAACAGCACGAGTTAAGACTTATCTTTTAAATTTATTTTACAATTTATTGACGGCACTAGAGAACAAGCAATGGTTGATCAATTGGTATAGAGTTCTGTTTACATAAAAATTGGTTGCTTATTTGAATTCTATGCCAATTGATTGTCTACAATGTTTATACTTAGATTATCCCTAATTACTGTTCAAAATTCCTTTATAAAACGAAACTGCAATATTCTACTTTTAAGTTTACTTAATCGCCATCTTAATTGCTTAACTGCAAGTTTTATGATAAAAATAATACTTGTTTCATTTTCAGGTACATTGAATGTATTGATGAAGTATTTTCTGTTGGAGTTCTGTCACAATTTTTTGGAAGTGCAATCATAATTTGTAATACCCTTTTTAATTTTATTCAGGTATGACCATTTTCTTAATTACTTTTATTCGTAAATTTGCTTTATATGCTGTTGTCTTAGAAATAGCCACATAAATAGGATTGATTACTATAATTTCATTACAGCCGTGGTTATAACAATTGACCAAGATCTATTTACATGCATTATTACAATAGAAACAAACTTTTTAGACAAATCACGTTCATCGCCAATCTAAATATATATATATATATATATATATATATATATATATATATAGCCCCACGTTGGGTGCTACTAAAAGAATGCGGTGAAACGCCGCGTTGAGAGCGTCACTAAAAGAGTGTTGTGACAACGCCTCGCTTTAATGCGCCGCTAAAAGGATGTTGCGATACAGATACAGTAAATTGTAAAAATAGAAATTATCTATTTACCTTCCTTTCTAACTTTTGCTGGCTAGCTCAACGGAAATGTTGGAATTTATAAAATAAAATCAAACACATCGGTATCACAAAACATTTATACATAAAATATTTTCTCTCATACAAAAGCAAATAGAACCCTTATAGCATGTTTCTTTCAAACATCAAATTATTTCTAACAAGTACTTATTTATTTAATTACAAAGAAAAATGCTCCTTACCTTATTTAAATTTACAGAACTAAATCTTTTTTTTATCGATCTTTTACCTGGTTTTAATTCTCGCGCTTGTGATATTTGTTTGGCCATAAAAAATTCCTTGACAGATAATTTATTAAAAGGTAAGATTGTTTCGAACCCTGAACACAAACTTTCCTGGTAAAGATTTTTACAAAAATAAAATGATTAGAACTTGTTCTATCTTAACTAAATGACAGAATTCATATATCAGTTATAAACAATTAGTACTTGCAAAATCCACCAAGCGCTTTTTATCCAACTCGTAATTAAATATCTTCTTATTTTAAATTGACGTCCAAATCGGCTTACCAGATTTTCCATATTTAAAATCCTCGTTTCAAACAGCAGTTACCAAAGTACATTTTGCTTAAATCTTCCTTTCAATTATTTAACAAAAATTTTTAAATAGCGTTATATTGAAGAATGTTTCCTCTTCATTGTATTTAATAGTTTCAATTTGATGTAGGTTACGTTTAAAACATCACTTCTATATTCATTGTAACACCATAATTATTAAATTACAGTATACTTACTCCATACTTCAAATATCATCTTCACAAAGCAACAGCTCGCGACTTAAATTAAAATAACATTTAGCGATCGAATTTATGAATGACGTTTTTAACAAACGCGTCCATTTATATCATCGTTATCATTAGGTCTTCAGTCCTACAAATGGTTGGACGCGTACCCTCATTGTTTCCTAGTCTGAACCAACCTACACATTTCCCTGAAATTTGCACAGTCTGTATTTTTCACTATCTGTGTGCGAAAGTCTGATCTCGATCTACCTCTACCTCTTTTCCTATCTCTGCTTGTAGTATATCCCGTACTATTCCCCAGAAATGCCTTAGAACGTATCCTGTCCTTCTATTTCTCTTATTTTTTTATTTTCCACAGATATCTTTATTCCTCTACTATTTCCACAACCTATTTGTTACTAACTTTGCCTGACCAAGCTACCATTCTCATACATCTGAAGCATAACCTGCCACAAGGCTTCTATCTCTTTCTGTCTGCTTTTTCTACTGCCCTTATTTCATTGATGTGCTGTGCTTCACACTATGCTTTGAACAGTTTTCTTCTTGTATCTATGTTTGTTGTCTTTGAACATAGCTGCTGTTCTTTCTTGTTTGATGCAATTCGGTCACCTTATATTGTTTTACATTTATATACCCTATTTCCCCGATATTTGTTGGTATGTGAAGGGGGGTAAGCAGCCTGTGGCTGCCAAGGATTTCCCAACCCTTAGACATTTACCGAATTAAAAGTTTTCAAGTAAATCCTTTCGCACAATTAACCTTAGTTGGGAGCATTGCAAAACCCATATCTGTAGTTGTGTATAATAATCACCTATTCTGAGCTAGCCTACACATTTCCCTGAAATTCTCACAGCCTACATCTTTCACTATCTGTGTGCAGTAGTCTAACCTAGGTATACCTCTACTTCTCTTTTTTCCTATCTCTGCTTCTAATATATTCCGCACTATTCCCTCATGTCTTAGTATGTGGCCTATCATCCTATCTTTCCTGTTTTTTACTGTTTTCCACATAGTTCTTTCTTTTCCTACCATTTCTAGTACCTCTTGTTTCTTAACTTTGTCTGTCCATGGTATCTTCATCATACGTCTGTAGCACCACATTTCAAAGGCTTCTACCTTTTTCTTAACTGCTTCTCCTACTGTCCAGGCTTCACAGCCATACAGTGCTATGCTCCACACATATGTTTTAAGCAATTTTTTCCTTGTTTCTATGTTTGTGGTCTTTGAACACAGTAGTTGCTTTTTCTTGTTAAATGTAACACGACCTTGTGCTAATCTTTGTTTTATATCTTTTGTGATTTTCCCATCTTGCGTTATTTGACTTCCTAGGTAGCAGAAATCCTTAATTTCTTGTAAGTTCTTGTAACCTATTTGTATTCTTGTTTTTGATTTATTTTCCCCTCTTTTGCATACTAGAACTTTAGTTTTATTTTTGTTAATTTTCATACCATATCTCTTCGTTAGAACTGTTTCCATTCATTAAGAGCAGCTTCTAACTCTTCTTTGCTTTTGTCCCTGCATATTAATTCCAAATGTCTTCCTGCATTTGACAGTATTCATTGCCTCTTCTATGTACAAGTTAAAAATTAATGGGAATAAGGCACATCCCTATCTCGCCCCTTTCCTAATATTTACTTCTTTACTTTCTTGCTCTAATTCTATTACCGCTGTTTGCTCTTTGCATAAGCAATGTACTATCCGTCTATCCCTATAACTCATTCCAATCTTTTTGAGTATTTCGAACATTTTTTTCATTTTACATTGTCAAATGCTTTTTCCAGATTTACAAACCCTATATATACGCTTTCCCTTATTTCAATTGTTTTCTCCATTATCACCCTCAGAGCTAAAATAGCCTCCCGTGTTCCCTTGTTTCGCCTAAGCCCAAATTGATCTTCCCACAGTATTTCTTCAGCTCGTTTTCGCATTCGTCTTTGTACAATTCTAGTTAATATTTTTAAAACGTATGCTGTCAAGCTTATGGTTCGAAAATTTTCACATCTATCAGCGCCTCTTTTTTGGTATAAATACTATGATGTTACGTTTGAAATCTTTGGGTATATCGCCTGTCTCATACATATAGCTTACAAGTTGGAAGAGACATTCTGTTACTGCTTGTCCAGCGGTTTTTAGAGTTTCTGTTTGCACCTTATCTGTACCCGGCGCCTTACCATTTTTCAGACTCTTTAATGCTAATTCAAACTCATCTCTAAGTATAGGATATCCCAGGTCATCATTTTTGATGTTTGATTTCTGTTCTAATGCTGTTAATTCCTCTCTTGAATATAAATTTCCTATATATTCCTGCCATCTAGCTACTTTCTCTACATTTTCTATAATGACGTTTTCTCGGTTTATATACAATTTATTTATATTCTGGTACGTTCGAGGTTGGTATGGAATTTCATTTCAAAAAACACGTTTCTATATGATGTAATATTCTGAGAAATGTTCATTAGCGTTCAAAATTGTCGAATTTTATTACCTCGTCATCTCGTTCTAGTTATTAGTGACCTGCGTTGGTCGTCTTTGTTTAACACCCAAGGGTATTGTGGCGTCGCATACTAATCTAGTAATTGCGAAAGGTGATAAATAACTTTTATCAACTTTTGTTACATTTTATGGGTTGTTTTTATTGTTCCGGACGCTTCTTGGAATAAACGTTTCTTTATTAATGGGTTCTTACGGAATTGAGGTATTTTCCCGAAATTTCTTACTTAATCTCATCTATTCCAGAAAATTGCTTATTTAAAATAAATTTATGTAATCCACAGGGTAATTGATTTAAACGTTATTGCTTTTTAATGCAAAAGGGGTTGCATTTTATACAAAATATTTGCTTTCACAGCAAAACGTGTTTTAGTACACAAAATTAATATTAAAATTGGAGTTTTAAATACAGGAAATTATTTATTTTTATGTACGGAACGGGTATTTTATTTATTACAAACCAATGATCGATTTGCGTTCGCATTTAATGCGTTTTACGGTATCTTAAAATTCATTATTTTATATTATATATTTATTATATACAACTTAAGTTATTTGCTAAGTATTTACAGTACGCTTATATCATACAGGGTGATTATTTATACACGGGGAATTTGATTTTCCGCTTGTACCTCAATGAATGAAAGTACGCTTGTATTATACAGGGAGTATAACCATGAATTTACGGAAATTTCTGTTTTTTCCTGATTCTTTAATATCTTGATGGGATTCATTTGTAGAGTATGGGTTTCAATGACCTCCCGTAATCCCTTATCACGTCAGTATATATGTTTACAGGGCGAGTGTGTAGTGCGTCGGCGGTGAATTGCTCCGTAACTACTAGAGATATTAAAACCAACTTGGGCATGGTACTACATGATCGATTAACGTATATTTTAAAAATATTTAGGTGGACGCATGGTGTTTCACAAAAATTCTTACCAAAATGCATGTTCTTTAAATAAAACGCTCTGTATATTTTTACATATTCGGATTCCCCGTGGCATTTACAATTATAAATGTATAAGGTTTTAAGTAGATAAGTGTAACCGTTCTGGAGATATTGCCACTTTAATGTGAAAATCGAATCAACTTTGGAGCTGTGTTGCAGTGACTTTGAATAATAGTTGACTTAACGAAGTACGTATCGAACTGTTCCAAAAAGCATAATGCTATACAGAGCCACAGCTTTGGGCAAAATGTAACTATTCTCGGTTTTTCAAATGGAACACCCTGTATATTTTTTACATATCGATTTCTCGTGAAAAGTAGGTAATAATGATATAAGGTTTTATAGGCATAAAACGAACCGTTCTTGAAATTTTGATACACTTATATAAAAATATTGAACTGGAGTGTTTTTAATAGCAACACATAGCAAAATGAGATTCAGAAACAAACAAAATCCAAAAAATTTATTAGAAAAGTTAAGTAAATGGAACTCTTGAAAGAAACAAAACAATAAATAAATTTAAAATAAATGTTCAAAATTATGCTAATGTCTAGCCAAATACTTTTGAATGCGGTCAGAAAAAGAACATTTAACTTGTGACAACAGTTCTGGTGTAATCAATTCAAAAGCAGCTCGTATTCTATTGTTCATCTCTTCTCTAGTAGTAGAAGAATCTTTATAAACAACTTTGCTAACGTGGCCAGTTGTATATCTTTTATATTAATATGTGTTTAAAATTAAACGCAATAATTATGTCTTAGACATAAAATGATACATTGTATAAAGGAATGTAATATAATAAGTGTCAACAGAGTTCATATTAGAAATAAAATATGAGACGATTCATTTGTAGCGCAGACGCAAGTTGATACGGTAGGATAACAAACAATGAACTACGACCAAGCAGACTTATTTATAATTACTTAGAAATACAAACATTGTATGATTTATCAAAAAAAGCAATTTCTGCAATTTCCCACAGAACGATGTGCGACCGGAGGCTTCATGTTAAATGTAAAAAACTCACCCACTCAGTTTTCGTATCTCATAACTTATACATTGTTAGAATTCATGCTACTTGCATTAATTTGTTACCTTTATTTTCAACATAATTAATAATAAACACGCTCTCGAATAAATTCCTCAACTCAAATCCCTTTTGCTTTTAAACGAAAATTTATTTGATAAATTAAATAGTCCATGCCTTGTGTTAGGTATGCGGTAATTTCTTAAATTCTTCAACAACACCCTGTTTAATATAGGCACGCTTGCTACAAATTTTCATTTGGAACTCATTTATTTTGAAACAAGATTATGCTACCATTAAATAGTTTATATTCTGTTTTAAATACCTATTATCTTGGTACACATTACAACGGCGTATAGTGGTTTTCTCTATTGTTTCAATGTAACGACTTGTTGAAATAAGGTCGCGCACTATTCGATATAACCCGGGTTTTCCAGTTTTAACCGCGCTTCGATAAGCGAGGATTTGCAGTTTGACTCCGTGTTATTGGAACCATTGTTGAATTTGATTCTACAGCTTGTACGTCGAAATATTATCTACAGTATTCGTCACCGTATTTCAAAAGCAATGCACGTTTGTTTTTTCTGTTCGACAACTAGGAGGTGTCTAGCGCGTATTGCTTTTCTTAGCTGGAGGCCAAAGGGGTTCTTTCTCTATGTAGAATAACTGCTTTTGTCCGTAGACCGCGGCTGCAGTTGCGATGGCAGGGTGAATGGATTCTGAATACCGCGACGTTTCTGTGTTGACTCACCCACGATGGTTTGCGAGCTAAGTATCTGGACACCTACAGGTATGCAACTCGTTTTCTTTTGTGTGTGTCAATGACATATTCCGTATCAACGTCTGGTGTAGAAACGTGATATCGTAGAACTATTGTTTGTGGCCGCTGATCGATACTATCGCTCTACAGGTGCGATGTACTATTTTTAAATATGCGTGTCAAAAAAACGCACACGTTTATTCTCTTTACTAATTAGTTATTTTACAAAAATTATTAGGTAAAATTTTAAAAAAGGTTCGACAAAAGCTCTCACACGTTAATTCTTTCGTACTAATTAGTTATTTTATAAAAAGTATTAAGTGAAATTTTAAAAACACTTGACATAAGCTCTCACCGTATTTATTTGCTATTGATTAATTTTATTTTGTGTAAATACGAGATACGCACTTCGTATCTAGATTCCTAAATTGTCCGTATAATATAATTGTTTGCTGTGAAATAATAACCCTTAATTTATTTTCTTTTTGCTTGTTTGTACAGAATCCTTTATTTATTTTTATGTGTTAATAGATAATCGTAGGCGATGTGTTTTTTATTTCTTTTTGGTATGATAGGCGAATCTCCCCACTTTCCGCGGTTGGTAGTAGATAATACCGGTAAAACTATAAACCAGATAAGATAACACATTTATAATGACAATAAATTATAATAAAGAGCGATAAATGCCAAGCGGTTTCATTCATTAATAGGAGATAGTAAAAGTTATATGATTGCAATAAAACTTAATGTGACATGCCATTAAGATAAGAACACACAAAAATACAGTTACTTATTACATCAGGTGATAAGTCACACCTGTTAGAATATGATCGAAACCTTCGAGAACGGTGACGTATTAAGATTTTTATTATATAAAGCCGGTAAATAATGAGGAGCGGTTATTTCAAAATTCAGTCATAGATAATTGCTAAATCGTTATTTTATAGACCGCGCCCACGGCGTATTTATTGCTCTGATACAAATTATAATTTAATTCGGTGCAAAGTCCCTCGATATTTTAATCAATAAAAAAGTATTTTCTAAACTGATAAAGTGAACTTCGGCATATAAAGATTTATTTAAAATGGATTTCTAAAATAGAACCAGAAATTTTTCAATGATTTTTCACAGCTGTCATTGGTATTCTAAATTTAAATAGATCCCTTTTTTTTGTTGTTTACAATTCAAAACTATTATACATTCAGCCAGGCAATTCTAATATCTATAAGTAAACACTTAACACATTTTGATTAGTGATGAATAAATTCGTGTTGATATTTTCATATTCAGTCAGGTCTAAAATGATTTTTGTTCCATTTAGAGTAGTATGTTTATAAAAGAAAGTTTTAGTGAATTTTGTCGATTTCTAAATTATAGTGTAAAATATACTAAATAAAATAGTCCTGTATAATCGAATTTATATAAATACAGGTATGATGAACCGTGCGATCCAGTAGATGTCGACTACAAAAAGTTGCTGTGCCCCAGTAGTGAATTATCATAACCTTTAAGATCACGTTGTTATAAGCTTAAAACAGTGACGTTATGCCAACCTGTGAGGCTTGCTGTTTTGTCTCTGAGTCGTTTTCATGACTCCCATCAGAAAAAATTGAATCTGAATTGTTTTGTTTTTCAGGTTACTCATCGCACAAGTGACGATACGATGTTGAATTTGAACTTATTTAACTCAAGTCATCAGAATGTGCTAATGGCGACAGCTGTTATTGGTTGAATTTTAATTATACAATAAGCTCAGCATTAACTGTCCATAATAGTTTCAATATATAGAGCTACACTATCATTTAGGTGTGACGTTAGTACCAAATTCTATATCGCTGTTGCTAACCATATTTCAGCTAGTAGATGGGTTTTTCTCTCTAGAAGATAAACTAAAATGAAGATTTTTACAGTATAAAATTACATAAAAATAAAAATAGGATCTAAGTTTCAATTTACAGCAAAAATATTACTACTTTTGCTCTTTTAAAATATTCCTTTACTCCACATCATCATTAAGTCTTTAGTCTTGGAATTGGTTGGACTTGTACCTCCATTGTTTCCTATTCTGAGCTAACCTACACGTTTCCCTGAAATTCACACAGTATGCATCTTTCACTATCTGCGCGTAATATTCTGATCTAAATCAACATCTACCTCCCTTTTTTCTATATCTGATCGTAATATAGCCTGCACTATTCTCCAAAAATGCCTTAGAACGTATCCTGCCCTTCTATTTCTCCTATTTATTTTTGTTTCCGACATATGTTTATTCCCCTACTATTTCTATAACCTCTTAGTTAACTTTATCTGTCCCTGCTATCATCCTTTTCCTATCTGTTTTTCCTACTGTCCCAATTTCATAGGTGTATAGTGCTGTGTCCCACACATATACTTTCAATACATTTGTCTATGTTTCTATGTTAGTTGTCTTTGAACATAACTGCTGCTTTTTCTTGTTAGAAACAGTTCGGTTCCCCTTTTATTGTTTTGTAAATATATACCTTATTTCACCGATATTCAGTGGTATGTGGAAGGTATTATGCAGCCTGTGGCTACCAAGATCCCCAACACTTAAGCATTTGCCGAATTAATACTTTTCCAATAAATATTAGTTAAAAATATAGCAAAACCAACACCTGTATATGTTTATATTAATTATCAGGTTTAAGTGCAATTATTTGTCGTCATTAGGTTTTCCGTCTTCGACCTGATTGGACGCGTTCCTTCACTGATCTCTATTATGAGCTAGCTTACACAGTTTTTTGAAATTCCCACTGCATGGATACAGCTCGATTCCCCTTCTATTGTTTTGTAAATAAATACCCTATTTTGCCAATCTTCAGTTGTATGTAAAGGAGGTTAAGTAGCGTGCGGTTACCAAGATCCCCCACACAAACACTCGCCGAATTAATAGTTTCCCAGTAAATTCTTTCACACAAATAACATTTGTTGTGAATATTGCAAAACCAACACCTGTGGTTGCTTATTATAATCATCAGGTTTAAGTACATATATTTTTTTTCTCATAAGGTTTTCCGTCTTTTAACTGGTTGGACGCGTACCTCCATTAATTTCTATTCTGAGTTAGTCTACACTTTTTTCTGAAATTCCCGCAGTCTACATCTTTGACTATATGTGTGCAATAGTCTAACCTAGGTCTACCTCTGCCTCTTCTTTTTCTTTTTCCTATCTCTGTTTCTAATATATTCCGCATTATTCCCTCATGCCTTAGTATGCTGCCTATCATGCTATCTCTCATATTTGTTACTGTTTTCCACATATTTCTTTGCTCCTCTACCATTTCTAGAACCTTTGTTCTTAACTTTGTCTGTCCATGATATCTTCATCACACGTCTGTAACACCACATTTCAAAGGCGTCTGTCTTTTTCCTGTCCGCTTCTCCTATTGTCCAAGTTTCACAACCGAAGTGTTATGCTTCACACATATGCTTTCAGCAATCTTTTCCTTGTTTCTGTTTGCTTTGCTGGTGGTAGAACAGACAATGTAGTACCTTCAGGTGGAGCATTGGAAAATCACATGTAAGGTGGCAGAACAGTCTGTTTTATTGTTGAGGTTCGTTTAACAGTCGAGTGGCTTCTACGTTTTTCCCAGGACTTTTACCCTCATATTGTTATAGCGTAAAGGCCGTAACACTCTCCATTTTAGTTTTTTGAGTGCGAAACAAAATCGGCCCACAACTCCATCTTGTGCCAAAGCAATGAAGTAATGTTCAATGCTAGCCGTTTACCTAAATAGAAGTTTCCTTTTCTGTTATCCACTTACCAACCAGCTTCACCCTGGGCTATCGTCCTATTCAGGCAGCCTCCGTACAATAGCGATTGTCATAATAAAAATATATATTACACGTAGCACCAACAACGTGAGGCATGCAAACAAACCAATATAAATCACCCTTTCTTCTGCAAATAATAAGTGTCCAAAGCGAAAGTCATGAGACTTTAAATTGATTAAACCTAAGGGTTACTACCACTCATAATAAAATTATCAAATTACAAAACACTACACAAATTGCTGATATATGTATCGTCACGGTCTCTCATAAAAATAAATCACAAATTTTAAAAGCTATTTGAACCTTTCTTTACGGGTGCCATAAAATTATTCCAGTTCTATTAGTCCTCTCAAAATTCATACAATCCAGCTAATCAAGCTCTATCTTCCGTATACTTTGCGTAAAGATCTTTACTTACACCCTTAGAAAATCAAATTATCTCAAAAACTGAAGCCTTTTCATCATTTAAAGCGTCAAAACTTCTCCGATTGTGCGCTGAAAATGTTTGAAGAAAATTCTGAATTTTATTGAAAAATTTTCTTCAGCGATGAAGCTAATTTTTGGCTTAATGGTTTTGTCAATAAATAAAATATTGCATTATTGGACAGTAACAAACCTACATGTGCTTCAAGAAACTCCATTGCATACACAAAAAGTGTCCGAGAAGTTTGGTTCTTGCTGGAGATGTGATTGGACCGCATTTTTTCGAGGATGAAAATGATTGCCATGTTACAGGTCAATGGACTTCCCTATTGTGCCATGTTGCAACACTATTTTTAGCCAGAATTGAATGGACTTCACATCAGTAATAAGTGGTTTTAATAAGATATCGTCACACAGCGGGTCAAACGATTGATCTATTGAAGGAAAAATTCGGTAATCCTGTAATCTCGCGAAATGGTCCAGTCGAATGGTCAGCTCGCTCATGCGATTTAACGCCGTTGGATTTCTTTTTATGGGGTCAAGTTTAGTCGTTAGTTTATGCCAACAAGCCAACAACGTTAAAGAAACTCAGGAACAATACCGCATGCAAAATTGCCAACATTCCGGCCGATGTGTGTGGAAGAGTGGTGAAAAATTCGCCCCAAAGAATTGATTGCTGCCATCGTGCTCGCGGTGATCGTATGAACGAGATCGAATTCCATACTTAAGATGTAGCATGTATACTGCATCTGTGATCAATATCAGCCTGATATCTCAAATATTTTATGTTTTATTTAAATACAAAATTGTTGTGTATTTATTGAAAAACTCCTTAGATACCATTCTTGTTATTTGTAAATGTAGATAAACATATACTGTTATAAATATATTTCTAAAAGATATGTATACTGTACGATATATTTTAGAAACACTATTAGAATTGTAAGATAGAAAAATATTCGCCACATAAATTTATGTTTATTTTAGTTGCTGCACCAAGGTCTATTTCATATTGTACGTTTCAATTGTTCACGTTAAATATAACCAAAGATCTAGTTTCAAGTATATGGATCTGGCTAGTAACCTCTATACACAAGAGCCATTACAATTCATAAAGTAAAATAAGGATCCTTTAGAAAATGTTAATTATCATTGGCAATTTTTATCTAAAAGTCATTACAGTGTTAATATGCTGAGCTGAATGTTAAATTCCTTCTGGAAAGTGGTATTACGTTAGTGATTCCCTTATCTCAGAAACGTCTAAAAGTAAGGTACTTCAGGCACATGTCTATTTACGAATGAATTTAATAATGTATTTAATATACTTGGGATATTGTATCAAAATTTAATGTATTATAAATATCCATTTTAAATAAATATCTAAAATTATCTTTTGCTAACTTTCTTAAGCTAAAAAATCTAAATTGCCAAGTAAACAATAGCAGCTGAATAAAACAATTGCACCAAGTTAAGACATACCTTCTTAATAATTTAGTTCATAAAATTTTTAGGGGTGAGTCGTACCCAATTTTATTTATTCCCATTGTAATATTTTGGCATTTCGTTTGCAGATAATTTATTTTATTTTAACTCCAGTATGGAATTCATAAATCGTTATTCAGTATCTAAATTTATTTTACATAGTTTCTACTTATTTTTTAGGTTTCCCTAGGATCGTTACAGTCGCTTATGCTATTTAATTATATGGGTTTATTGCTTTTGCAACTGTTTATGTATTGCTGGTTTGGCAACAACATTATTTGGAAAGTAAAAAGTTTGTTTCGTGTCATCAATTTTATAAAACACATTTTTCAGAGTCTGAACATTAGAGAAGCATGTTACACGCTTAATTGGTACGAATATGGAACCGAAGTTGGTCAATATTTATTTCTTATAATGGAAAGGTCTTTAAGGCCATTACGTATTACAGCATTCAAATTTTCAACTCTATCTTTGACTGCTTTTGCCTCGGTAGGTTATTTGTGGCAACCAGTTACAATGATTAAGTTTGTTTTAGATAATTCGATGGTCATATTCGTACTTCACTCTAATGATGAATTTAAACAAAAAAGAGCACTAAACACTCAATAACAAACACTTTTTTGTACTAAAAAATTTTGCAACGTAGAATTATACTATTTTGTACTTGGAGCGTTTAGAGTTATTTATAAAATTAATTACTACATTGTGAAATCACGACATTTCGTAATAAGTTTTATGTCTTATTCTTTTATGTTGATGTTGATGGTGAGGGATGTTGTTACTTACTCCATGAGTTAATTGGTTGTAATTTACTTAGCATCATACATACAAAATATTTAGAAATAACTCTTCGAACATTTGATACGATATAGTTCACTCATAATACTTGAGAAATAAAATTGGTTACCAAGGACTGTCCCTCAAGTACTACTCATAACAAAATTCTTTTTCTTAATTAGATAAGTACGCCTTATTATATTTGCTGCTTTTACACTTCATTAGTCCTATCAAATGTATACAAAAAAATATGTACCTATTACAGATTATGGTCATTTTCTTTTTAGAAACCTAAGTGGACATAATTATTTAATGCCTAAAATCTTAAATCGCAATTTATTCGATGTAGCTCTCAAATTTACTCAAGTTTCTTGCAATTATACCACTCTACATTTCTTCATTCCTACTGCACATAGAAAAATAAAGCGGCAGGTAAGTAAAGAACGTTAGTGGGAAAAGTTGGAATAGGAAATAACTATAAAACTTCAAAACAATCCGAAATATATTCCGTACACAGATGTCCGAATAGACAATTTTCTTGAAGAACTGTTCAAAAATGAGGATTACTATTTCCAGGATGACTTAACATGATCTGGTAACTAGACTTACGGGTAGGAACCTAAAAATCAACCTAAACACTTGAACACAAAATACTGCGATTTGTACCTGTAATAAAAACTGAATTTAAATAAATAGATGGCTCATATAAATCAAAACAGTAAATATTTTTATATTTTGTTAAGTTCATTTTGAAGCTTAAACTTAGAAATATCTAATAAAAAATTCTGCATTATATGTATAGTGTCATACTATGTATAGTTTCAGATATATAGTTTCATACTATTCTCAAATGATTTTAACATACCATTGTGAGGCTATGATACAGATTACTTTTTATAAAAAACTCCATATAATTTCAAAAATAGAATTTATTTGTTATCTTTGTTCTAAATAGTAATTCTAATTTCAAATATATACTACTAAGCGTGTCGTGCGAAAGTAGCTTCACACAAAAGAATTTGTAACTGAAGAAGATACTTGTATAATTGAGTTAAACTAAAAAAAGTACTAAGGTATTTAGAAAGTTTTGGCAAAACAGTTAAATTCAGATGTTTTTAATTTACATCTGTTGTAGAAGTTTAATATATTTTTAAGATTAAACGTTCACTCCTTAGTTAAAAATATTAACTTAACCAAAAAGAAGTGTTACAAAATCTTACAGAAACTGGACTTTGGCACAAACAGTACTGTCCCCTAACAGGCAAATTGCTCTTAAACAATCTGTAATAATATAATTCAAATTTTTATAAGATTTAAGTATTATAGAATACATGCAAATAATAAACATACTCCTAACTTCAAAAAAAATTGTACGCAAAGTTGTATAGGGAGTTTCACTATGGATAAACACCGGCGGTATATATATATATATATATATATATATATATATATATATTATAGATGAAATGAAAACCAACTTTGTATTTAAGTTGAATTACCATTTCAAATCGAACTAGTAATTGAAAACCACTAAAAGAACGGCTACAGCAGTTTTCAATTACTAATTCGATTTGAAATGGTAATTCAACTTTAAATACAAAGTTGGTTTTCATATATATATATATATATATATATATATATATATATATATATGTATATATATATATTATATATATATATATATTTCTGTGTTAATTACTGTAGAAAAAATAATATACCTTAGTTATATCCCTTACTCGCCTCCCCTTACAATTGGTTGCTATAAAATGCTGTGTTAAGCCCGGTTATTTTCTCACAGCCCCTTTTGCCACTCAAACACTTGTGAAAATGTAAATTTATAATTTTCTTTTGCCTCGACTAGCTAATTCAATTAAATAAAGCACTTCTATAATACATGATCTAATGATTGAATATTTACAACACTTTTCACTATCTTCTCCTCTGTTTGTATCATATACATCTGTCAAATTATTACAAAATCAAACCAGCAAGGCGAGCTTTTTATTACCTTTAAAAACTTATTGAAACGTTTCAAGCGGTCTGTAACTTTTCATACAATTTACGCACGAAATCCCCAATTTGTCGGCTTTTACACTTTAAATTATGATTGAGATAAAACAGTTTAAAAATAAATCATATCAAAAATATTTGCGATAAAACAGTTTCAAAAATAAGTCATATCAAAATCTCTAACCTGAATTATTTTCATGGGTGCTCTCAAGATATCCATATCGTTATTGGTACGTTTATTGCAATGAAAGGTTTTTCATTTTCTCCATAAAATAATTACCTTCAATTTGCTAAAACAGGCAACATTCTCCAAAATTGTATTTTGATCGTAATGTCTCGTAATTTATGGTTCTACAGGAATCGTAACATTATTTTACTTGTAGTTTATGATTGTATTTTATATCGTAATTGAGATGGTAAATTCAGATTGACATTCCGAGAGTAATTTACTCCCTGTATGTTTGTTGTGGTTTGTTTTTTTTCCAATTCCCAAGTTATTGAATTTATATAAAATTCACCAATAAAAATTAATCAGCTGATTTCACGTTAAGCGTATTGGCTACCTAATAAAGTCGGTCCCAGGCCGTAACACAAATTGAAGACAATCAATCTTTTAGACTTTAAAGTTTTTGCTTAGTGTACTCAAACCAAATATTTCAAACATCAATAAATCAAAGTCACCTTCAATTTATGTCATAAATGTCAAACTTAAAGTTTTTATTATTTTGACAACGATCCTAGGTTAGAGATCGAAACGTAAATAAAGATAATTTTAAAAACTACGAGTGGTTTAATTCCCAAAGAAGATTAAGAAGAGAGTAATTTAGATGAACCTTCAGATCGACATTCAAAGAGGAATTTAGATCGACATCCAGATCGACATTCAGATCTACATTCAGATCGACATTCAGATCGACATCCAGATCGACATCCAGAGCCCTGTTTTATTTATTATTAGAAATGTTATAATTTTCTAAATCTTCTTTACTTACGTCTCAAAATACGGCATAATTTTCACAATTCTACACTTTATAATTTCACTGTTAACAAATATCTATTATTGACGTAAGTATTTGGCACTTTCAATTATAGTCACTGCCCAGTTTCAAAGTATACTCACTTGATATTCAATTCTCCAGATATTTATAAGATCATCCCACTCTTGTTTGTGATTCGCTGGCTTCACGTGCTAGGCGAGGCCAAGTATATTATCACTTGTTATGTTTGGGAAAATTTACCAATTGTATGTATTTTAATTGTGTGACGCGGTGCTTAAAGTCACGTAATTCAATTGTTATATCTTATATTTACTTCAGGAATTCCAGGAACTTCGTACATATCGAGCACGTAGTCTTGTTTGTTAGCTTTATTCTAATCTAAATTGAATAAATTTGGTATTTGATTATTTCCCAATAAATTGGATTTTCGAACAACTGTGATTCTCTTAGATCACGTATGCTTTTAAATAAAGCATAATTCCTGCGCGCGTTTACGATAATATCTATACACACTTTATGAATGTTTATCTAGCCACTTCATGCAATTTTTTCCACTAATTTACATTTTAATGCGTTTTGTTACCTTTTCTAAATCCTAATCTTTGCTAGTAGCTATTCTTGGATATGTGTTTTAATTGTTTGTACTGCTATATACAGTGTGCTCGCAACTAATAATTTTTATAATAACCTATTTACTCTTCTAATATCTATAATTCCGTGCTTCTGTTACTTGGAAGTTTCCCTTGCTTATTCTACGACCCCAATGACTTAACCTACCCCTAAATTAACCCTATAATTACAGCATTATATATATATATATATATATATATATATATCGGTAAGTACTGGCCGTACAATCTGCTGACAAAAACTTTTATGAGGAAGTAACCAAGACAAACTGCTGGAAATAGTTTTTAAATGTCTATCTCTGCCGCTAGAAGGAGCAATTTACATGTTAACCTAAAAACTTATTATTATCGCTAATTCCCATAGTGAAGGTGCACCAAAAGTATAAGATCTTCATAAAATTCTACATAATGTTGACTCCACACTCATTGGTCTGGGGTGGGAAAAAGAAAGGCATCTGATTAGAAAAACTCTTGTAACTTTGGTTTCCTTTAACCGAAAATCACAAAGGTGGTGTAGTTTAAAAAAGATTTGTTTGCTCTATGGTAATTTTTAAAAATAGTGCTATTTTGTTCATTAAAGTGATTAGCAGAGAGCGCTGTTTCAAAAGTAAGCAAATTTTTCATTTTCTTTTCAACACTTTTAATGGAATGGTATCATTTTTATCCATTAAACTGAAAGATAGTTTAAAAATAAAAAAATGGCGAAAACCGAATTTTGATACCTCGTTTTTAACTGGAGATATGTACAAAAAAATGCTCATAACAGATATTGAAACATTGTGATTTACTTTTTGAAGATATTTCATTTTACCACACAACGGCATTGTGGAAAATATACTGTTGACTAATATGTTTAACAGCAGCTTAATTTTAATTTAGTTTATTTTTGGCGTAATACGGCATGCACGCAGCCGCTCTCAAAATACCGCGTTTGTGAATTTAGGTCGACGGAATCAAAGTTATAATCATCTTCAAATCAAATGCTTTTCTTTACCCCATCCCTTACTTGACAAGTTAGATCAATAAGTACCTAGTCAAAATTATGAAGAATTTTTTGAAGATCGCTATTCTTATACTTTTGGTGCACCTTCATAATGGGAATTAGCGATAATAATTAGTTCTATTAGTTTAACATTTAAATTGCGCCCTCTAGAGGAAGAGCCAAACATTTAAAAACTATTTCCAGCGATTTGTCTTGGTCACTTTTCTCATAATATTTTTTGCCCAACATTGTACAGCTAGTACTTACCAAGATATCACCGGTGTGCATCCATAGTAAAAACACCTTGTGCAGTATAATAGTTTTACTCTGGAACTTAACCGAAAGATAATACCAGTTAGCTACAGTGGCGAGGGTTGATTCAATGAAAATATAAGGAATCCCTTCAGGTATGTACAACTTTTACACGTGCAACCTATCTGTAAGAGGTCTTTGAACTCTGGCAAATAAAATGCTGGCGCCAACCTCACCTATGATTTATCATTATCTTACCAGATATGAGTTATCTTGGAAGTGATACTAAAATAGCTATTATTAAACTCTTAAAATTCAAGTTGGTAGAGCATTGTTCACACTTTTCTTTTTCCTAAAATAACCGACTTAAAATCTACAAATAAAAGCTCCAAGCTGCTCTCTTAATTTATATTAACACCTAAATATGGTCGTAACAAAACAGATTGATTAACTTAACGTAAAAGAAAAAAGAGTAAAATTATTAAATATGCGTATCGAATCAAGCTAAGTATGTATTTATCGGTTTCTGAAATAACAATGGTGGTGCTCTCTTGGTTTATAATCGCTCTTATGCAACCGTGCACCTTAGTATAGATTCGTTTAAAAACAATTGATGGTATACATTTAGATATTGAAAAGCACAGTTTGAAATAAGCAACAGGTGGAAACAATTCAATGACTTACAAGTTTTATTTTCTTCAAGGCTTGCGTGTAGAACAACAATGGGTTGATTATGAAGTAATTATTTGGTTTCAACGAAATGTTACTGAAAACGTTTATGACCCTAATCACTTGCACTACGTCTCAGTAACTTGTTTGATTCCGTGCTTGTAAATCCGCATCCGAAAGCTTTTCCTTAAGCACTAAAGTTACCGTACTTCCAATTTTTTATTACCCTGTAGTCACTCGACTGTGGTGGTTGTCGATTAAATTACCACCACTTAAAAAGCGCCATTGATAGACTGTTTTAATGCTAGCTACTATTAAGATTCAATGGTATATATAATTTAAAGTGTCACCGTGGGTTTACACGATGTTGTAATTTTACAGACTTCGTGCGACTTGCACTAACCTTGCAGTTAAGGTCAAGTGTTTTTTTGATGCATGAGAAAATATGTGTAATGAAATGTTCGCACGCATTTAAATTTTATGAGCTTCTATCTGTTTAAAATAATTTACTTGCAATGCATGAGAATATTTTCAATTCCATGCCTGTAGGCTAATGTGACTGCAAAATATGTTAATATTTTTCGAACTTGGTATTCTATGGCAGTCCTGATTTTTAATCGCTGGTTGAGAGGGAATGTTTTGAGTACTTTATTTAATTAATATTAGGCCATAGTCCTATTTTAAACTGTAAACTACTTGAGCTTCTCTAAAAATGCTTATGTAGCTTTTTACCACCGTTATTAAATTAACTAAAATGAAAAAATGTTTTCCTGTATACCAATGTATGCATAATTATTGCGCGATTGTTACAAGTTTAGTAAAAAGTATACACATCTGGACGGCATTCCGTGCAATTCATATCTCGAAGCGACTCCTGGATTGCTTATTGCACTCGATAACTGACACTCGAACTATCACTTGAGCAAAATAAAGAGGCCGATTGTCATCAAACCACGTCTTGGATGGGTATTACACGGTTTTTACAACGGAGGCGGAGATTCAGGTATAAATAGCTAAGTTCAACATCATAGCGTCCATCATGGTAAATGTAAAACCAAAAGAGACTCCCTATATCAAGAATCCAAGAAATTTTCGTCAGTTGATAACTTTGGTATTACAATTTCGGATAACCCAATAGAGTCGATTAATGATAGCAGGTCACAAGAATTATTGGAAGGTACCACCATATACAAATATGATCGCTATTAAACTGCGTTATTATGGAAATATGACAAGATTACCCTCATGATAGCTGTGAAAGGGCGCGGAAACGCGTAATGAGTTGTGAATGACTAATGGAACTCAGTCTGAACTTAGCTTAAAGTTTACGTCAAAATATAAGTGATCGCGTTAGAAAAGGTTATGTTCGAAAATTTAGTTCTACCGAAAAAAATGCTTCGTATTTTGATATGTACCACTATTTTTCGTAACCAAACCAAACGAACCTCGCGAGCACAATAACGCGTGGAATGCCACCGCCGCAGTAATTGGAATTCCCTGTATTATAATACAGGGAATTCCAATTACTACTATTTATAAATAGCTGTTAAAAGAGCCCGACTTAATAGTTCCGTTGAAAAATGGGCTGTATAAGTTTCGAGAACTTCCAGTAGCTAACCGGCGACATAGCGGAAATGTTCCATTAAATCTTAATTCACAAGGAAGACCAACTTGTCCAAGGACAAATACGAAATCCGATGTATATATTACACAGGTGATGATATTCAAAGCAACAAGTTCGCCCAGTTCGGCACAATTTGTAAAAAATGTTAATGCAAAAAGATACTCAAAGTAGTTTCCATGTGTAGTTCGATTAATCTTAGATAGTTACTACATGGATGATTTGCTGGATTGCGCCAACAACGTTACAGAAACCATAGAATTACTAAAAGTGTTAAGTACATTCATCATCAAGCCGGATTCCAAATTCATAATTGATAGTCGAATTCAACAGAAGTATTAGAGGCGAAACGTGAAACTTGGATATAAACTGTTTGGCGAATAGTCCTGAGGGAACATCTTCAAAAGTTCTTGGTTTTTGGCGGTCGACATCAAATGACATATTCGTATCGTATAAAAAAGTAAATATAGAAGTATTGTCTGGGTAACGCCGGCCAACCAAACGAGAGGTGTACGCACGCACCTTTATGTCTATATACGAATCATTAGGGTTGCTAGCACCCTTCTTAATATATGTAAAAATACCTTTTCGAGATTTCTAGCGAACTTCATAGTACTGGAACGAGAAACTATCAGCTGAACTACGTGAAAAGTATACGAAACAGGTACGTCTTTTGCCGGACGTTCTAATGAAAATCGGGTTTTACTACCTTAATTCAACTCTTAGCTAGGCGTCGGTATCATAAAAAGTATCGAGTTCCTCGAATAAATTAACAAAGTGCAACGAACGATTGAAAGGTTATTAATGAAATCGCCCATATGTCAAAGTATTACTGGCGAAATACAAGGTTTGTTCAAAGAAAAATAAATAAATAAACACGGTTAGGTTTTTGTTAATGGGAATTTCTTCTGGAAATAAATAAAACCAAGGTAAGGAAATGTTGACAAAAAGTTCTAGACAATAAAAAAACTCCCAGATACGAATATTCAGCCAAGCGATTAAACTCCGCGGGAGCGTAAGACAGTTGTGGGTCGAAAAACAAAAATATGGAAAATACCACCACATTTAGGTAAAGAAATGAGCACACGATATTATCCTGAGGGAGGAAGTGGTAACCCCCAGGACAAAACAAAGGTGACGGGGTTAACTTACCCTACCATACCTACTTTGAACAAACGGTACCTCTTACTGAAACAGCCTTATGGTACTGCACCTGAAAATATAAATTCATAAAATAACACTGCATAAATTAAGGACACTCTTTATACCTGGGCATAACGATATAAGTTTATTATCACAGCGGATTGAGTCCTGATTGTTACCAGCATAAACCATTTTTTTCATAATCCTTTATCGCTTCCAAAATGAAATATAGGTTACTTGAGTCTCTGTAAATGAAATAGATGCAAGTCACAATAAAAATTCTCTATTTTTCTTTCAAAATAAATTTATTTAAACATGACTGGATGCCCAAATATTTAACTACAAAGAAAATATTGAGTGCTACGGTTTTAACATAAGCAACTATTCTTTAATTTGACTACCATTTCAATTCAATGTCTCTAAAATTGCATTTTATTTAAATCGTTTAATAATTGCTATTGATTCTCAGCACTAGTGCTTTCCATAAATTTTCATATGAAATAAAACTACCTCAAAAAAAATTAACCACATTTTATATATCTACGCCATGTTTATTAATGCAGTATTATTTAGTATTAGCTTTAAATTTTTTCAAAAAGCACCTTGTTAATTTTTAGAAGAAATGCAAAAATTACCTCAACTAAATATAATTTGTTCCATTTTAATACTGTCTCAACAACTTTTATCAGTGTTGTAAGAATTGTATTGTATATCTTTATTGGTCAATAGTATTTATACAAATACCCACTGGCTTCTGAAGTAACTGTAGCGAGATTTGGACTATGAAGTCCACTCTTACACCTAACTAGTGATTATCTCAAAATTACAAGAAAAATAAAATTAAAAGAAAATTACACGCGTACTTTGATGTTATTAACATGTATATTTTGTCACACTCACATCCTCATCACAGACACACCCTCACACCTACCTGGTACTTAATCCAAAACCCAAGCATCAGAATTGTAAAAATTACTGCGATAGTAGATACTCCCTGTATATTTTCCGAAACGTAAAGATTGTGGAGACTTTCTTATATTAATAGGAATCGAGTTTCATAGTGTGGAGCCGGATACGAGAAAGAAGGAATGATACATTTCGGTTCGATGATGTGGAATCGCCAAACCGTTATCGCATCTGATGTTGTAGTGGTTGTTTAAAAGAGGTGTAAATTTTGAAGTAAGATAGTTTGGGTCAATTCCACGCAACATGTTGCTTGATGAAGTTTTTACTGGTCGTTTAGTTTTAACCAGAATAACTTTTTAAAATATAGTGAAATTTGATCAAATCGCTTAGCATCAAATATAAAACAAATGCAACCATTTTGAGCTCTTTGCAGACGATTGCTACTAAATAGTCGAAAATTGGCTGAATTAGGACCTGAATTTTCAAGGTGGTTGCTATAAAACGTCTAACTCTATTGAGACTATGTAATGAGACAAAAACCTTCTGACACGTGTATGTAGAGTGACCCTTCCAGGATAGGTGCGCGTCAATAACAACGCCAAGGCTTTTAATAGCAGAACTTTTTATTAGCGAACCACTCAAGTGCAGGGGCGGGAGTGTTGTTTGGTCAATTTTGCCTAACAGTTGATAATTGCGTCACATTTGAAAGGATTTATTGTTAGTTGGTTTTCGTTTCCCTACGATTTTATTTGAGTAAGGTCAGTATTAATTTTAGTAAGTGTGTTCTGTAAATCTTTGGGATGACTGTGACAGTAAATACGAAAATCGTCGGCATAATAGTGGTATTTACTAAATTGAAGGACTTTGTTTATATCTTGAATGTACAAGGAGAACAGAAATTGGCCAAAAACACTTCCTTGCGGCATCTCTGCCTCTAGACTCGCCCAGTTTAAAAATCGATAGCCTTTATCATTGACAACACGTTGCTCACGGTCGTACAGGTATGATTTAAACCAAGCAAGGGCTTATCAGAAAAATCGTATAACATTTTTAATTTTGCAAGTAATATTTCAAGATTTACGGTATTGAATGCTGAGCTAAAATGTAATTGTTCAATAACGGAGAGCTGTCTCTTGTATCCATGGCTTTTTTGGTATCATCAATGACGCGAATTAAAGTTGTAGAGCTACTGTGGAACTTACGAAAACCAGACTGGTATTTATCAAAAAGGTTGAATATGTGAAAATATTCCAATAATTGATTCAGGGCTATATATTCAATTAATTTGGAGATGGTGGGAAGGATGCTAATTGGACGAAAGTCCGAGGGAAATGAAGGACAGGTTTTTTTGGTAACCAGTGCACATTTCCAGCAAGCGGGAAAAATGTTTGTTTGATAAGAACAGTTTATGATAGATTGAAGAGGCTGTAGTGATCATGGAACTATATAAAGGATCATTAATTTCAAAATTCCATCAACCCTTATTGCGCTAGATTTGAAACGGTCAAATGCCTTGTGGTCAGTGTCAGTGTTTACAATTTAAAAGTGAAATTTATAAAATAAAAGAGAATTGCATAAATAGATTTTCTTATATTTCTTTCAATACTAATCGGGTCTGAATGATTAATAGATACAAATTGGTCGTTTAACTCATTTAAACTCAAAACAGTTTGTATAGGAGCCGAGTATTTATTAACTCCCACCGCTTTAAGTTCTTTCTAAGTTTTTACAAAGTTTAAATTAGCCGATAGCGAATAGAAATGCCGTAATTTGGAATTTCGAATCAATTGTTTATTTTTATTACAAAAAAACTTGTAGCGTGAATGATTTTCAAACGTGGGTACTTGTTTAAGCAACTCCGCTGCAGCATCTCTTATACGTTCCATCTCCTATATCTGATTGTTAAGTCACGGTGATTTATGCTTAGTAATCCAATTTTCTCGCGGGTATGAGTATCATAAAGATTAATAACAAAAGAGTTAAATGTCGTCTGTAGCTTGCAATTCACGTTAGGCTGTCGATCAATTTAATTCCAGGGTATTTTACGGGCATACTTTTTAACCAGTTTGATATTCATGTGTTTAACATCTCTGTACGTTTTGTATTTCGGGATAAACTTCGGTGGCTTTGCTGAATAAGAGACATACATGAGATCGTGTTATTATGTATATTTTTTCTGTCAATCTATACCACAGCAATTTGTGGTAGATTAACATTACCTATCGAGAATTCTTATCTATTTGTATTAAGCCCAGGGTAAGGTTTGGATGGAAATTGGCTTATAGTTAAAGAACACTCTAAAGAGATTGAACTAGCTGGGTTTTCTGGCCCACGGTTGCATGAGATTGGGTCAGTGGGTATATTTGAATTGAAAGAAACAGAATAATGGACGCCACCTAAATTTTTTATAAAGCAAGTAACTAAATGAATTTGCTTAAAGGAAAATTTGGAAACCTATATTACCATAAACCACTTTGAATACAAAGTTTGATAGTCACACATATCATACTTACATCTGCTGGTCTTCTTCAAACATCTAATGTTGAGTGGGGTGACTCTGAAACATAGTTTCTACCAACATAGACACCCTATATATATATATATATATATATATATATAATAGTTATTAAGATGAAATGAAAACCCAACTTTGTATTTAAAGTTGAATTACCATTTCAAATCGAACTAGTAATTGAAAACCACTAAAAGAACGGCTACAGCAGGATTTGAACCTGCAATCTCTGATTCTCCGGATCAGTGCTCTAACCAATTGAGCTATCTAGCCTAATTGTTTAGATGATGTTATACTTAATCCTACTGAAGCTTGGCCCTTGTTAATGATTTTCAATTACGTCTTGCATTTAAGGAAATTGAATCTAGTTATATACATAATTCATGTACTAATAACTTGATCATCCCATTTTGCAACGTTCGGAATAATACAAACATGATATATTATAGATTATTAATAAGTATTAAGATGAATGAACTTTAGTTGAACCATTTCAAATCGAACCAGTACTGAAAACCACAACGGCTACAGCAGGATTTGAACCTGCAACCTCTGATTCTCCGGATCAGTGCTCTAACCATTGAGCTATCTAGCCTAATTGTTTAGATGATGTTATATACTACTGAAGCTTGGCCTTGTTAATGATTTTCAACCTACGTTCTAGCATATGAAATTGAATCTAGTTATATACATAATTCATGTACTAATAACTTGATCATCCCATTTTTGCAAGTTATTAGTACATGAATTATGTATATAACTAGATTCAATTTCCTTAAATGCAAGACGTAATTGAAAATCATTAACAAGGGCCAAGCTTCAGTAGTATTAAGTATAACATCATCTAAACAATTAGGCTAGATAGCTCAATTGGTTAGAGCACTGATCCGGAGAATCAGAGGTTGCAGGTTCAAATCCTGCTGTAGCCGTTCTTTTAGTGGTTTTCAATTACTAGTTCGATTTGAAATGGTAATTCAACTTTAAATACAAAGTTGGGTTTTCATTTCATCTTAATAACTATTAATATATATCAAGCATTCATTTGCATTCCAAATGTGGATTATTCTTCTGTATTAATATATATATATATATATATATATTACGGATCAATATGAATATAGTATCTTTAAATTAATTTCAATTGTGTTACTATCTGGATACTTTTTCGGATAAGTTTACTTTGTAAACACCGTACCAATTTTTGGGAGAATTTAATATTATTGAAAAATGAACTGAAGTCCAATAAAATAATTCTGTATTCTCTTTAAAGAAAAGTAATTAACATCATGATAAATAACATTGTAAAAAAATTTTAATTCTTATGAAAATGATTTGTAAGTGAGAAATTTAATTATTGACATTTTATATTTTATAAATTAGTCTTGTAGCGCTATGCGACCTCACAGTGTTTAAATATTGCTTAATAAACGTTTGGCAAAAATCAACAATAATCAGATTACTTTAAATTCCAATTTACATGATATAGCTTTCAAGTGTTATAATTTAACATATTAATACTTCAATTTGTCAAAACAAGATAACTGAGGAGATATATCCACACCTGTACAATCGGTCAGATATAAAGTATAATTTGAACACGCTATTAATAAGAAATTTAGGTTACGGTACTCATTGGACCTTATACTTTACAAAGGGATTTTTAAATTCAATTCACAAAACATTTATACAAGTGAAATTAAGTTGCATAAAGCAACGTAATGTAAAACAAATTTCAAAAACATATTATTGCATGCACAATATACGCAGTGGACTTTGTAACGTCCGCCTTATGTTATAACAAATACATTCTTACCGACCGCGGCAATGATCTGCAACCTTGAATCGACCTGTGCATCAGTAGAACGTGCTGGTTATAAGCAACATCCGTCACATGTGGAACACAGTAGTTTACGGCTGTGTCTGCTAAACGAGTTCCATAAATTAAAGTGAGGTCTCCTCCAAAATTACTACAAAACCATCCTTATTTCGGTATCAAAGTTTCACATTTCTTGATTATACAATTACACGGCATCAAAGCCTTACGTTCAGAATTATATGGGATCAGAATTATACGGGATTACAGTTGTACGTTATTAAAGTTGTACGTTAAAAGTAGTAGGTTAAAAGTTGCACTAAAATAAAATAATTAATTTCACATTCTAATTTATTTATACAAACCGTTCGCTAAGGGATTTGTACACTACATTATTAATATAGTTGTCATGGACAACTTCAACAGACTGCTCGTCGATTACGACGTCGTCGCCAGGAAAACTTGGTTTCCCTGCACATGTTGAGCATTTCCAACACGGGGCGACCTTTCAGTTTAACTACTAAACGAAAAGTGATAAACGATCGCCAATCGTCGGAACGATTTTAAAATCTTAGATACTTTACGATGTAGGAACACGTTAACAAGTTTGTATATATAAATGTTATCAAAAGGAATATGTAGTTTGTATATTTTACTTGTAAATAGGATTAAAATGTGCTTTGTGAGTTTATTGATTATTAAATATGTAATAATAACTGAATGAATTATGTAAAATAATTATGTAAAATAACAGCTACACCGCGCTAAGGTTAATAACCAAATTTTACCGAAAATTTATATGTTACAGTGTTTAGACAGTTTAAGAATGGGTAATTTACCAAATTGTATTGCTTTAACTTTATTTAGTAGTATTATCGGATCTACACTTAATGGACTTCTTGAATGACAGTAATAAGATGGTGAGTTGCCTGAACAGACAATAAATTTAAATTGCACAGATCTACAATATTTCGCAAATACCGAGCATCATATGTATCTTTAGCTATATTTATATTAACGTCACCCACTACAATGATATCATTATATATTGGGAGGAATTAAAATAGAGTATCTTCGATATCTGACAAAAAGCCAGTATTTGGTGGACGATATATGGTACCAATCAAGATTCTATTATTTTCATAGGAGAACTCAAGAACTGCTAAGAAATAGACATGTGTAGGTGGAGGTGAAGGTGAAGGTGGCGGTGGAGGTGAAGGTGAAGGTGGCGGTGGAGGTGGAGGTGGAGGTGGAGGTGGAGGTGGAGGTGGAGGTGGAGGTGGAGGTGGAGGTAAAGGTGTAGCTGGAGGTGGAGGTGGAGGTGGAGGTGGAGGTGGAGGTGGAGGTGGAGGTGGAGGTGGAGGTGGAGGTGTAGGTGTAGGTGGAGGTGGAGGTGGAGGTATAGGTGGAGGTGGAGGTGTAGGTGGAGGTGGAGGTGGAGGTGGAGGTGGAGGTGGAGGTGGAGGTGGAGGTGGAGGTGGAGGTGGAGGTGGAGGTGGAGGTGGAGGTGGAGGTTGAGGTGGAGGTGGAGGTGGAGGTGGAGGTGGAGGTGGAGGTGGAGGTGGAGGTGAAGGTGGAGGTGGAGGTGGAGGTGGAGGTGGAGGTGGAGGTGGAGTTGGAGGTGGAGGTGGAAGTGGAGGTGGATGTGGAGGTGGAGGTGGAGGTGGAGGTGGAGGTGGAGGTGGAGGTGGAGGTGGAGGTGGAGGTGGAGTGGAGTGGAGGTGGAGGTGGAGGTGGAGGTGGAGGTGGAGGTGGAGGTGGAGGTGGAGGTGGAGGTGGAGGTGGAGGTGGAGGTGGAGGTGGAGGTGGAGGTGGAGGTGGAGGTGGAGGTGGAGGTGGAGGTGGAGGTGGAGGTGGAGGTGGAGGTGGAGGTGGAGGTGGAGGTGGAGGTGGAGGTGGAGGTGGAGGTGGAGGTGGAGGTGGAGGTGGAGGTGGAGGTGGAGGTGGTGGTGGAGGTGGAGGTGGAGGTTTACAAAGCTCTATCCTACCAATATCGATGCGTTCAGAATTAGGATTTCGTTATGAAATATTCTCTATCCTTATTTTTAACTGTGATAATATTTTCTCAAATTAATTTGGCACCAATGAAATTATAACTGTTTACTTTAAACTATTTTAGATACAACATTGATATTTTATTAGTAATAAGATGATGAGTTGCCTGAACAGACAATAAATTTAAATTGCACAGATCTACAATATTTTGCAAATACCGAGCATCATATGTATCTTTAGCTATATTTATATTAACGTCACCCACTACAATGATATCATTATATATTGGGAGGAATTAAAATAGAGTATCCTCGATATCTGACAAAAAGCCAGTATTTGGTGGACGATATATGGTATCAGTTAAGATTCTATTATTTTCGAAGGAGATCTCAAGAAATGCTAAGAAATAGACATGTGTAGGTGGAGGTGAA